>CM062288.1:342312293-343597039 GCA_031216915.1 Pictodentalium vernedei | reverse complement strand
CCACAGTTGTTCGACATGTGAAAAAGATCACGAAAAATGGTGTATTTGAAGGTTTTTTGACAAATTATGTATTTACCATGATTCAGTGTCAAAAGAGGGAAACTTCTCTATACTTTGAAAAATATTATTTGGACGAATGATCCCGATTTTTTGGACGAATCGTCCCGGTTGTAACTTTGGGACGAAACGTGCTGGACGAATCGTCCAGGAACGTTTGATTCTCTCCCTGGTTCTGGACATGGAACAGAAATAGAAATTGTGGCTGACGAAATGTAATTGAAATTGAAAAGTCGCGATGTTCTCAACAATTTGAACAAAGTGGATTTTGATTTCTTACTTTCACTAATTATTCACATCAAGACGTTGATTGATAGGTTAGCGTAAATTTAAAAAAAATCTTTGTATGTTGGAGAATTTCCAAGTGAATCTTTCATTATCACCTGTTTTCGCCACAGTGCGACGATTCACCCAAAAGTACCGAAAAGAAGCACAAAGATTCCCCAAAGATAGAGCAAAGAACCACCCCCCCCCCCCCCCCCAAAAAAAAAATAAAGCATAAATAGTACAAAAGAGAACACTTGATGAACCAAAGCATATGGGTAGGAAATCTAAGGATATTTTCTTTTGAATTACACCCAAATCGCCCTCTGCAATTTGGTACCTGGTAGTTTCGACCCACTACCATTTCGACCTAGTTGATTTCGACCCACTTTGGTGATTTCGACCCAGTTTTGGTGAAATCTACCCAAAGTGAATAGGAAATTCGATCGCATTTGCGCCTAGGGAGTTGATAACCTCCTCTTTGAGAATGCGATCGAGTTTGATAATCTCCTCTGCGCGAATGAGATCAAGATTCCGATTTCGCATCGATGAAAAAGTCTATTCGTTTCGGCGCCATTACCAGGTTATTGTTTTTATTGTTTTATATGGCTGAGTATTTAACAACCTTAAACTTTAGAGAACGTAGGTCTATAAGTAAACCACTACTCAGCTGTCATGATCTCGAAATTAAAAAGGGCCGTTACACTAACCCTAATCGGACACCTGCATACCCATACTCCTGTAGGTAGGCACAAAAGATGCCAGATCAAAGTAAAACAAAACATTTAAAATCAATTAAGCGACAGACAAACCTTGACCTTGTCAGGGGATCTCTTTTATCAACCTACCCTACAATTGTTTATTACAGTCTTGCACTACAAACAAGCTATTAATTAAAAATAAAATATGTTTTCATTTTTGGAATTCACTTAAAAAAAATTTCCACAATCTAGTAGAAGTATTTCCAATTGTTCCTTGGATCCTGCACCTATGTAACAACATGTAACTAACTAACCATGAACACTTTTAAGCATTAGAGTATATTTTCGTGTAGCATGTGATATGGCATGTTACATGTACCGGTTTTTTATAACCAGAAAGTGTGACTAACCCTGTGCATTGCATAGGGTTAGTCACACTTTCTGATTGTAAAAAAAAAAATTCATTCTTAACCAAGTAACTAACCCTGTGCACTGTACAGGCTTAGTGTAAATCTCATATATATCAACCCTTTACCCAACATAATGGCAAAAAGAAAACTAGTACTATTCAGATTCAGCAAAGACCTCTTGTTTTTTTTTAAGTGAATTCCAAATATGAAATCATATTCTATTTTCAATTAATAGTTTGTTTGCAGTGGAAGTCCCTAACTCGGAAAATATACTCTCAATTTTGATCTTTCCCAAGGGATTTGGGAAAGAAAAGTTGTGCAAAAGCACCAAGAAAAAATAAGCCAAAACTTGGTCGAGTGCTACCGGTGCACACCCAGTAGGGGATGCTCGTCTCCTAGTACAGATCCACGGCTTCCGGTACCAGTGCGCAGTCAGTAACTAATGAAGCATTCTTTTTTTCGTCCGCCTGCGTGGCAAGACGTCCATTTGCATTAAGAAACAGTGATAATTCAACTCGTTGATATGGTTACCTGTGACTGGAATTATGGATCTGAGGATCGTATAATAACAGAACTGTGTTTTATATATTCTCGTTATTAATTTCAACCACATTTTCATTGTACTTAACTTATATATTCTCCGTGTTCGCATGCGACTTTCGCGTACCGTGCGGTTCGGACATAAATTTTTTTGGTTGATAAATTTATGTTATCCTTTTGGGTATTATTATTATTATTGGAGTTAGGGGTCAATGGGGGCTGTATGGACAGGATTTCTCCTCTCTGTTGAGGGCAGAATTTTTGTTTTTGGGTCCCTGTCAGCCATCAGGGTTCAGTTGTGTTCCCCCCGGTCCTTTATTTTCTGCCACCTTTATCTCGTGGTTGGGGGTGTTCTTCTACTTTCTACATCTGTTGAGGTCACCTTTTCTTCTACTGCTCTCACCTCTGTTATGCCCAGGACTGTTCTTTGAAGGCAATGCCTTTTGCCCAAGCATGTGGTGAATTCTCGTGGCTGTTCCTCCCGCACCCGCGGGGAAGGGGAACACTGTCGTTTGGGGCCTCCTGACACGACCACGTCTGGTGAGAGTTATACCCCCTCCATGGGGGATGTGCAGTCTTTAACTGGTTGATACTGCGGGAGCTGTTGTGTTGTCTGGTGAAGAGATGCCTGGTTCTGGGACTATGAGGCTGTCACTAGGATTGTGACTCCTCCTTTGGAGCCGAGCTCAGTTGCTCTCTCCACTTTTCCACCAGTTTCAACAGCTCCCGTCCTATCTGCTGCTATTGCTGTTCCGTCTGCAACGTCATCGGTCACCATTTCAGCTGGCCTCGGCTTATCCCTTCAGGGGTCTGCGGAGATGTCTGGTAGTGTACACATGGGCTATCGGCCTCAGCCTTCCCTGACTTCAACTTGGCCAAGTCGGAAGGGGCTGCTGACCGAATCCTCTACTGTGGTCTCTCAGCCGTATTGCCCAGCTGTTTTATCATTGGATTCGGATGTTCATGGTGGTGTCACCATGGACTCTGTTGCGTTTCCATCCATGCACTCTGTTCCCATGGCCAGTTTTGCGGGACCAACCCTTTTTGTGCAGCCTGGACCTTCTGTTCCCCAGAGGTCTGCTGCGACTCTCCTGCGTTCCCGCACTGTAGATCCTCGGGGTATGTTGTACCCTTATATGCATCTGCCTTCAGATGTTTAAGCTGCCACCCGTCGCCCCGCGTTTGGTGTACTTGGGTGTACTTGAGGATCCTGACCCTTCGCTGGTTAAAAGGGTCAGGAGTGAAGCAACTTTTCTAGTTCCTTCCCATGTCGAACAGGCCGACACGGGCTGTGAGCTTAGGGAGGCCCTCACCTTGCTCACACAGGTTCTTTCCCAGAGTCTTCCTGTTACTAGTGAGGCTAGTAGTGGTTTCCAGGCACCAGCCTTCCTGTTGCCTCCAGTGAGGCTACTAGTGGTTTCCAGGCACCCCTCGCGGAGCTGCCACTCGGGATTGGAAGTAGGTCGCTTTCTGATCGCTCTGGTGTGCCGACACCATGAGAGGCATCGGCTGGTTTGCCCATAATGGGCTATGTGTCTTCCAACTCAGAGAATAGGTCAGACATACTTGACGTCGAGAGCCAACAGTCTTCTGACTTTGGGGCAGCTCTTGACTTTGTGTTTGAGTTCCTTCCAGATCTCAAACCGCCAGACCAGGCGACGGTGTCAGCCAGGCCACGCTCATTGGTTGTGCTCCCACAGCCTGTGGAGCAACCCGCTTCTGGGCCCCTTCGACCGTGCCAGTCGGTACAGGTGAAGCGTTTACAGCTTTGGACTCTAAGCTGAGTTCCAAGGCTACGGGGACTTCGTTCTTCACCAGGGTTGACACTTTTTTGCCTCCAGTGCATTATCGTTCTACAATTCCACCAATCCGTCAGTCTGCCGGACTTTGACGGTCTTGGATCAGGACTCCACCTCCCTCTGGCTTTCCAAGCCCAAGTTGGCCGTTATTCCTATGGCGACTCTGGAGTCCCTGTTGGGTTTATCGATAGAGATATGCTGGGCATGCTTTCTCGCTCAGATCACGTCATCTTTAGCTGCTTATCTGCCTTCAGATAAACGACATACAGGTTCCTTTGCATGTTCTTTCTAAGACTCTCCTGCATCTTATTTACATGCATGTCTGTAACACGGCTAACTTGGAATTAGTTTGTCAGGATGCTGTGTTGGACACAAACCGTTCCCTTCCTAAAGGGCGGCGTGCTGCTCTTCGATCTGCTTCTTTGGTGGGTCCGCGACTATACTGGTTCCGTGGCGATGGTCCGGGATGATGTCCTATGTCATTCCAAAGATCAGCTGCTGCTGCTTCGTCAGCTTGATCAGCCTTCTGTTGGAGGCAGGGGCCATCCAAGGCCTAACAAGCACCCTTCTGCTTCCTCTGCGAAGCCAAGGGCTGATCCTCCTGCCACCACTTCTACTTCTTACTCAAGGGGGTAAGGGTAAGTGTCGGCAGGCTAGAGGGAGAACTCAGTATTCTTGATTTAGTAGAGGAGGCGGTTTCTCTTCTCGTGGGTCTCACCGGGGCTTGAAATGAAGGTCCTCACCTCGATTCATTCCAGGTTGGAGGAAGGATATCATTGGGCCACAATCACATCCGATCCTTGGGTGTTAGATGTTATTCGGTCCGGGCTGCGGATATCCGTCCGGAGGCACCCCGCTCTGTCAAGAGTGCCTCTTCCAACACAAGTTCCTTTAGATGTTACACATTGGGAACTTTTGATCACTGAGAGAGACAATCTCCTGTCAAAGGGGGCGATCGAGGACGTCAAGAACATTCATTCAATGGGATTTTATTCCCGCCTGTTCTTGGTGCCGAAGAAGGGCGGCCGACTCTGATCTGTTATCGATCTGAGTATCCTGAACCAGTCTATCATTGCTCCAAAGTTCAGCATGGAGACTTTCAGGTCAGTTAGCCACTCTATTCACCAGGGAGATTTCGCTTCCAGCATCGACCTGTGAGACGCTTACTTTCACGTTCCGATTCCTTGGACATCGCAAAAGTATCTCAGGTTCACTTTTCTGGGGTGAGTTTACCAGTTCAAGGCCATGCCCTTCGGTCTCAACCTGGCTCCTTGGGCCTTCACCCGACTGATGTCATATGTGATAACCTTCCATCACACACAGTCCAGGGTGACTACTTCGGCATATCTAGATGATATCCACCAGAGGCATTCCAATACTGCCTTTCTGGACTTATATTGTTGACACACTGTTGAGCCTGCTCACGTCACTAGGGTTCAGAGTCAACAAGGAGAAGTCAGACCTGGTTCCTTGTCAGTCATTTTGTCATCTGGGGACAGACTTCCGTACTCAGCTGAATATGGTGGCGATTCCCCGGGCAAGGGGTGTGATTCTCTCAGCTTTTGCCCTGACTCTGTCCCAGTCCACGTCCGCGACAGCTCAGGGTATTCTCCGGCTACTTGGTCTCTGCGGTGCGGTGACGGATCTCATTCCTCTAGGTCGGCAACTCTTCACATCAACTAAAAGTAGCTTCTTGCTCTTTTTCTGAGTTTCCGGCAGTGGATCCCCCACCTTTCAAATCGTCAGGTCCATCTGTTGTCCGACAATTCGCCAGTGGTAGCTTACATTCGGAACCAGGGCGGGACACACTCGGTTCCCATGTATGAATTGGCTCGGGATCTTCTACTGCTAGCTCAGGATGTCTACATCGGAGTGGTTGCTCGTTACATTCCCGGTCGTCTGAACGTCCTAACTGACTCCCTGTCCCGACGGGGCAGGGTCATTTCCACCGATTGGATGCTTCACAGGACAGTGTTCCAGTCGCTTTGTGATCTCTGGGGTCGTCTCGGAACCATCAGGCAGACACTCCCATGTCCATATCCTCTGTCTTTCACTGCGGACGCTCTGTCACTCAATCGGAACAGTCTAGTCGGCTACACCTTCCCGCCGGTTCCGATTCTGCCTCAGGTTCTGGCCAAGATCAGAACCTGCAGTTGTCGAATCATTCTGATCGTTCCCCTGTCACCTCAACAGGTGTGGATCCATCAGCTCCTTTCTCTGTTGGCGGTGGTTCCGGCATGTCTCCCTCTACGTCACGACCTTTTTTTGCCAAGGTCACTCGAGGAGGTTTCACGTTGACCTGACTTCATTGTGCCTTCACGCATATCTTTTGTCAGGTCCAGTCCCCTCCGTAGAGGTTTTTCGAGACAAGCAGTTGAGTGCAAGTCTTCAAGGAGGCACTCCACTGGTTTAGCCTATGCGGCTAAGTGGAAGGTCTTCTGTCGATGGTGTGCTGATCACTCTGCTGATTATGCCAATCCTTCACAGATTGTTGAGTTTCTGGTATATCTGTTCGATTCTTGGGGTCTCCTGCCTGTTACCGCCAAAAGGGTACAGGTCCCTGCTTTTGGAGACCTTTTCGTATGTGGAAAAGCATTGTTTCGGAACTAATCCATTCCTCTCCAAGCTTATTCGGCACTTTTCTTTGAAAAGGCCTAGGATTTTGCAGCTTACCCCAAGATGGAATCTTTCTTGGGTGCTGCTTTGCTTGGGGGGGAGGGGGGCACCATTCAAACCTTTATCCCAGGTGGATATGCGTTTTCTCACATACAAGATGGCTTTTCTGACAGCTTTTGCCTCAGCCAGACGTGTTAGTGAGCTTCACGCCCTCTTGGTTGATCCAGACTTTTTGAGGAACTCTGCCAACAGTGTTACTTTTACCACTGATTGATCCTTTCTGTCCAAGAATCAGATACCAGGAACAACGCCACCTCCTTTCTGTATCAGGGCTCTTCCTTCGGCTGAGGGTAATCACCCTTTGCTCTGTCCGGTTCGTGCACTTCACATTTATCTCAACCGGATGCAGTTCATTAGGAAAGGCAGGAAACGATTCTTTCTGTCTCTTATTCCTGGTCGACAGAAGATCTCTCCTCAATCCATTTCTCGATGTTTGTGAAATAATTGAAAAATATTTTGATTACACAATAACCATTCATTTTCACAATAACTCCAAGTCAAGTCTTGGCTGCCTGAGTGTGCATTTGAGGAAATGGGGTTGCATGGTTATGAGCCAACTCAGAAGTTAGAAGCCTATATTTAAGATTCAGGAGCCAGATCAGAATTTTAGGAGTCAAATTCACACTGGCTCCTTACCAGGTTGGTCCCTGTTTGCAAGTCTTTCATGTTTTACCGACTACAGGCCTGGCATTCTTAAAAATACAGGAGGGCTAAAAATCACTCTCCTCACATAGCCTTGGGGAGCGATTAGCTCTCCTCAAGCCTACAAAAGCTAAAAGTGGCAAAATGAAGTTGTACTATTAATGAATTCAGCCTAGTGGGCTTTGTACATTTCATTTGGTGCTGCTAACAGGGTAGTGTCCGTGAGATGGCTAGACGGCCCCTCTCACACCTCCGGGCCTTGAAGGCCCGGAGGTGTGGGAGGGGCAGTGTGGCCATCTTGCAGAGACCACAAACATAGCAGAGATCTGAAAACCTGTGGGTTTTAGGAACAGGCTGTTGTGGTGATAATTATTTTCGAAGGCTAGGAGGGCTATGTTTCACTCTCCTCAATATTTTTAAGGCGAGCATTAAGCGAGCGAATAAATCGCTCTCCTCAAAATGCAAGACCTGCGACTAGCATCCAGGTACAAAGAGAAGAGAAATATGAGCATGTTTGGAGCTCTTACAGTACTGATGATTGAGTTGTCTGTGACTGCAAATAAAACTACGTCTGTATCATTGCAAAAAGACTGACAATGTTAGCTGCGGGTTGAGTGCAAGAAAACACTATCATGGCCTTCAAAAAATAAAAGTTCTGGAGCAAAAGCCAACATCTTCCTTGCTTACAGTACAATTACCATGTAACAGGTAATAAAAAGCATCAGCAACAAAATTTCAATTAATGAAGCACTGGGATGTACCCGAACTGGGATGCTTCATTAATTAAATTTTGGATGATTATTCCTGTTATTAGTGTTTGGAATCTTATATTAAACAAGCTGTTAATTGAAAATAGAATATGTTTTCATTTTTGGAATTCACTAAAAACAAACCCAACAAGGGTTCTCAAGCTGAGTTTGAATAGTACTGGCTGGTTTGACCATTATATTGGGTAAAGAGTTGATATAGATGACATTTATGTGAAGGCTGTACAGTGCCCAGGGTTAGTTATTCAGTTAGAAATGAATTTTTTTTATAACCAGAAAGTGTGACTAACTCTGTGCAGGGTAAAAAAAAATTGAGGGGGGCAAAAAATAGCCCTCCTAGCCTTAGAAAAAAAATGATTACCACAACAGCTTATTCCTAAAACACACAGATTTTCAGATCTCTGCTATGTTAGTGGTCTCTGCAATATGGGCACACTGCCCCTCCCACACCTCTGGGCCTTACCAAGGCTCGGAGGTGTGGGAGGGGCAGTGTAGCCGTCTCACCTCACACAGACTACATGTACCTGGTTAGCGGAACGAAATAAAATGTACAAAGCCCACTAGGCAAAATTCATTAATAGTACAACTTCATTTTGTCACTTTTAGCTTTTGTAAGCTTGAGGAGAGCTAATCGCTCTCCTAAGACATTTGAGGAGAGCGATTTTTAGCCCTCCTGCATTTTTAAGAATGCCAGGCCTGGATAGAAGCCCCAACACAATGATCCCACATCCCCTTCCTCAAAAAAAGTGCACTAGTGTATATAATCCCCCAAACCAGAAAAATTATCCCAAGATGCTGGTTCGGAACTGTCTGGAATCTCTGAATAGGTCTTTGAGTGGTGGGAGTATTCACACTCAAAACATTTTGCTCCACTCAATGAAGTGACAGTAAAGATGACCGATCACTTATCTCATTGCAGATTTTAATAATTGTATATTTTATATAAAGACAAGATAGTATGGACTCCAGTGAGAAGTGTACCGAGTCTACAGAAGATATGGAGAATCTGTGCAATGCTTCAAGAATACCTTCTAAATCTCCTCAATGGAAAGATGGAATGGCACCTATAAAAGAAGAGTAAGAGTTTAGATTTCACATCACTAATAGTTTGTTTTTTTTTCCAAATTTCTTTATCGTAAAAATTCAGTACACAGGGTTGTGTTTATTTCAAAGTAAGCATTGGATGGTTATCCAAGAATCAGACAGGACAACAAGCCTGGCATTAAGCAATCTGTCAATTGCACAATGAGGTCCCCAGAAGGTGAATTTGCTGATGCTACCCCATACAGTGGGCCAAATTCCCACAATTGATCTTTTGGGAACCGCTTTCTGTTCAGGTCTTAGACCTTGATTCATATTGAGGTCCACAGAGGGTAAATTTAGTAATGCTACCTAGCTGTGCAGGGTAGCATCACAAAATTCACCCTATGGGGACCTCATCCTGCAGATGAAGTGTCTGCTTCTTTCCAGGCTTGCAGGACAGTCATGGTTTTTGCTTTTTAGCACCCCCCCCCACCACACACACACACACACACACACACACACACACACACACACACACACACACACACACACACACACCACAGTCTTGTCTACCCTACATACCGAGGTACCCCATTGTTTGTCCTTTGTGTGAACTAACGGTTTCAACCTCGTTTTGCCAGTACAGTTCTGGGAAAACAACCGAGGTAAAGGGTTTCTTTTGTCTTTTGTACCTCGGTAAGGCGAAACACGCAAACTCTTTTGTCTAGTTACCTTGTCAAGTTGGTAAGACAAACCCACACACACACACACACACACACACACACACACACACACACACACACACACACAAAAAATATTATTAAATATTGGCGTGAATTCTCGAAACGATAATTCTGATCTCGTAGTTAAGCAGTTGCGGAATATGCTTAGCGATATCAGGGTCAAGTTTAGATCAGCAAAAATTTATTTCGCTGAACTAAACTTTTCGCAAAAACTCCCTCAGGCTGAGAGGAGAACCCTGAGCATCATCAACGAAACCATTCGGAAAGTGAAGGACGTTAACGTGATACCAAAAATTGATGACGCAAAGTTTGATGTTGCTCAGGATTTAATCCATTGGACCACGAGAACCGCCAATATTATGTACGATCACTGGTTGAACCACCTAAATTTAAACTAAGTAAAGGCAAAGGTAACAGCCGCCTAACAGATGTGGGATTAGGAACTAATGTGGTTAACCTGTCTGGCACCAATGACCTAACAACCCAAGAGAAATCTCTTTTAGATCGCGGTTTAACTTTTGTACCAGCACCAAAGCCTAAAACTGATAACCAAACAAATTTACCATCATACAACTGTAATTTTCTTAGGCAAATGAAATTAGCCGACCGCTTTAGAAACTCCAGCGGTCGGAAACTTCCTTTTACAGAATCATCTGGTTGGTCACCTCCAGATAGTGAAGTAGATCCCGAAATTATTGAGGCTAGCAAACGAATCATCAAAAAGGTGTTCAGCATGAACATACTCTCCGATAAAGACAATTTAACAGCTGGTGAACGGAGAGCCCTCACGAAACTTCGAAAAAATAAGAAATTAGTGATTAAACCAGCCGACAAAGGTGGGTCGGTAGTTGTTCTATCTCGGGATAATTATATAAAGGAAGCCATGAGACAACTCAGCAATACTAAACATTATAAGAAAATAGATTCACTTATTTGGCCTAGTAATATCGAAAAATTCAATAAGATCTTAAAATTTCTCCTCGACGAAGGTCACATTACCAAAAAACAAATGAAATATTTAACAGCTAAGCTCAGTGCTCAAACAAGACAATTTTATATCCTACCAAAGATCCACAAGGACCGTTCTTCATGGACGGATGACTTAACTCCACCCGGGAGGCCAATTGTATCAGATTGTAATTCGGAATCTTATGCGATCTCGGAATTAATTGATTATCATCTGAAACCTATAGCAAATAGACATCCGAGCTATCTAAAAAATACACAGGATTTCCTGTCAAAAATTTCGAAATTGAAAATATCGAAAAATGCAATTCTGGCCACTTTGGATATCGACAGTATGTATACGAACATTGATATTGATAAAGGTGTTAAATCAGTTAAAAATGCATTTGAAAAATATCCGGATGCGAAACGCCCGGATGAACAAATTTTGGATCTTTTAGAGCTGAGCTTAAAAGGTAATGACTTTCAATTCAATGGAGAATATTTTCTACAAATAATGGGTTGTCCTATGGGCAAAAGATTCAGTCCTAATTTTGCAAGCATTTATGTAGCGGAATGGGAGGAAAATGCCTTAAGCAAATGTGCAAAGCATCCTCTCGTATATCTCAGGTATTTAGATGACATTTTTATTATTTGGGAACATTCAAAAGAAGATTTTGATGAATTTTTAGAAATTTTGAACAATCACGATCCAAATATTAAATTGAAAGCTACTATCAGTGAAAATTCTGTTGATTTTCTCGATGTGACCGTGTATAAAGGCAAGCAATTTCAGGCGTCCGGTCATTTAGATTATAAAGTGTATTTTAAACCAACTGATTCACATCAATTGTTGCACACAAAATCATTTCATCCTCAACATACATTTAAAGGTATCATCAAATCACAGCTCATTCGTTTCCACCGCAATTCAAGTGATAAGGTAAATTTCAATGAGGCTTGTTCTACTCTATTTGGCGCCCTCAGATCGAGAGGGTACTCGCTGCGCCTTCTGCGTAGCCTGAAATCCCAAACCCTGAAAAAGCTCGAAAGTCCAGCTGAAACTACCGATTTCGAACCACTGAAGATTGAACACAACAGACCGTTGCAAAATAGTAGTGGCGCGGTATTTAATTGCAAAAAGCCTCGTTGTAGACTGCATACTTTTATGCCTGATCATAAAGAGGAATTTTCCTCCGAACAAACGAAAAATCATTATCAGATCCGTAACCCCCTCCATTGTGATTCACCAAACATTATTTACCTTATCACTTGTAAGCGATGTCGGAAACAGTGTGTTGGTCAAAGTCAAAATCCTTTCCGAGAACGTGCTACTAGACACAAACAGGATATAAAACATAATGCTGATGCCCCAGTAGCACAACATTTTAACCTTCCTGGCCATTCTTTGGACGATTTCGAAATCCATCCTATTGAACAACCACCAATTAAAGACACATTAGAAGAAACGGATGAATTTAGAAAAAAACGTGAAGCTTTTTGGATCAATACGCTTCAAACCCTCTGGCCATTTGGTATGAACATATCAGAGGGCGAATGCGAAAGGAGGTCCATCATTCCTTTCACTTTAACGTACAACAGAATGAATATCGAAATAGCAAAAATGTTAAAAGATGAATTCAATTTTACCAATGCTAAATTAAATGAACCTTTGAATCTTCGACCTGTCATCGCCTATAAGAAAAACAAAAGCTTGCGTAACATCCTTGTAAGGACTAAATTAGAGCCCATCAATGAATAACATCAATTATTGCCAGTCAGTTTAACCAGTTCCTAAGCTCATCACTTAGTTTAAATCAATTTTATGTACTTTTTTGTTACGTTTGAAACCCATCAGGGTTCAGTAAATGAAAACAATTTTTCAGCGGCATATTAAAAGAAAAAAACGTTTCAGTAGGAAATGTCTGTGCCAGTGCGATTTTTTAACCTCAAACACACACACACACACACACAAGCCACAAAACCAAGCGAAACGCGTCGAGACAGACGGATTATTTTCTACCTTTGCTGAAGACTACAACCAATCCAGGTATCTTCTCTAATAGGTAAAATCTAGATTTCATTTTAATTTATTTCATTTCTTCATTTTAAATTCATCTACCTATTCTTCAAATGGCTCAAAAAAGACAGAAGCACCAGGGAAAGAGAGTTGCCCAGTCTGGAAGAGGCCAGGAACAATCGTTCCAGGCCTATTCTAGATTGGTCAAGGCCCTTTTCCAGGTGATTCAGTGTATGCACCATATTGGGCTCTTAGAGCAGCATTTGGCCAACCGGGATTTCCCGAAACAGTTGGAGAAGAAAGTAAATGAGTTAGGTGGCTTTCTAAAGCCGGCTCTCCCCACCTCACACATTTTTTCTGTTTTTCGACAGATTAGTGTGGGATGGGCCAACCAAACGTTAAATGCTTTAGTTGAGCATTACAAGATAAATTTAAACCAGTTGAAGTCTAAGATAACTTTGGCTATGCGACCACCTCCTGGACTCGAAAAAATAAACTTCAACAGCGCTTCGGCGCGTGCCTTGATCTGGGCTCAAAAAAACTTTAAAAATAAGTTGACAGATAAGACGATTTCGGCCTATGAGTCTTACATTTCGGAACTTCGCCCAGCGTCTGGAGTAAGGAACAATACGGGAGGGAGCAAGCAAACTCCGGCCCGTGTTGTCCCTCTACCCCAACGCGAAAAGCAAAATAAGAAAAGATCAAGGCAAAGCACTTCTCCCTCTTCTTTTCCTTCTACTTCTTCTTTCTCTCAGAGTAAGCGCCTCAATTTGCAAACATCTCCGGTCCATATTGTGACTGAAGATGCTCGCAAATTGAGTAACGCTGTCTCGCCTCGTCTTGTTCCTCTACCTCCTACTCCTCCTCAGCCTTTCTTCTCTGGTTCTCCTAGTGCTCTTACTAGAACTCCTTCTGTTTCTTCTCCTGCTTCTGTTTCCTCTCCTGCTTCTGTTTCCTCTCCCGCTTCTGTTTCCTCTCCCCCTTCTCCTGCCTCTAGTGTGGTTCAACCAGGTATATCGTACTCAGAGAAAGTCAAATCACCGAGCCGCAACTCGGGCCGCTCATTTGATTCTAAATTCTCCCAGTTTCGGCATAAAAGTGGAGTTAATTTTGACAAAAGGAATTGGCGCCTCCCCGATGTTTATAAAAACATCCTTATGATTGGAAGTTCAAATTTAGGACGCATTGATCGAAATCCCCATCCGGACATCCAGGTGGAGTGTTACCCCGGCGCCAAATTCAATCATCTGCGCTCTATGTTTAAAGGGCACAGGGGCCAGTCCAGTCCCCCAAAAATATTATTAAATATTGGCGTGAATTCTCGAAACGATAATTCTGATCTCGTAGTTAAGCAGTTGCGGAATATGCTTAGCGATATCAGGGTCAAGTTTAGATCAGCAAAAATTTATTTCGCTGAACTAAACTTTTCGCAAAAACTCCCTCAGGCTGAGGGGAGAACCCTGAGCATCATCAACGAAACCATTCGGAAAGTGAAGGACGTTAACGTGATACCAAAAATTGATGACGCGAAGTTTGATGTTGCTCAGGATTTAATCCATTGGACCACGAGAACCGCCAATATTATGTACGATCACTGGTTGAACCACCTAAATTTAAACTAAGTAAAGGCAAAGGTAACAGCCGCCTAACAGATGTGGGATTAGGAACTAATGTGGTTAACCTGTCTGGCACCAATGACCTAACAACCCAAGAGAAATCTCTTTTAGATCGCGGTTTAACTTTTGTACCAACACCAAAGCCTAAAACTGATAACCAAACAAATTTACCATCATACAACTGTAATTTTCTTAGGCAAATGAAATTAGCCGACCGCTTTAGAAACTCCAGCGGTCGGAAACTTCCTTTTACAGAATCATCTGGTTGGTCACCTCCAGATAGTGAAGTAGATCCCGAAATTATTGAGGCTAGCAAACGAATCATCAAAAAGGTGTTCAGCATGGACATACTCTCCGATAAAGACAATTTAACAGCTGGTGAACGGAGAGCCCTCACGAAACTTCGAAAAAATAAGAAATTAGTAATTAAACCAGCCGACAAAGGTGGGTCGGTAGTTGTTCTATCTCGGGATAATTATATAAAGGAAGCCATGAGACAACTCAGCAATACTAAACATTATAAGAAAATAGATTCACTTATTTGGCCTAGTAATATCGAAAAATTCAATAAGATCTTAAAATTTCTCCTCGACGAAGGTCACATTACCAAAAAACAAATGAAATATTTAACAGCTAAGCTCAGTGCTCAAACAAGACAATTTTATATCCTACCAAAGATCCACAAGGACCGTTCTTCATGGACGGATGACTTAACTCCACCCGGGAGGCCAATTGTATCAGATTGTAATTCGGAATCTTATGCGATCTCGGAATTAATTGATTATCATCTTAAACCTATAGCAAATAGACATCCGAGTTATCTAAAAAACACACAGGATTTCCTATCACAAATTTCGAAATTGAAAATATCAAAAAATGCAATTCTGGCTACTTTGGATATCGACAGTATGTATACGAACATTGATATTGATAAAGGTGTTAAATCAGTTAAAAATGCATTTGAAAAATATCCGGATGCGAAACGCCCGGATGAACAAATTTTGGATCTTTTAGAGCTGAGCTTAAAAGGTAATGACTTTCAATTCAATGGAGAATATTTTCTACAAATAATGGGTTGTCCTATGGGTAAAAGATTCAGTCCTAATTTTGCAAGCATTTATGTTGCGGAATGGGAGGAAAATGCCTTAAGCAAATGTGCAAAGCATCCTCTCGTATATCTCAGGTATTTAGATGACATTTTTATTATTTGGGAACATTCAAAAGAAGATTTTGATGAATTTTTAGAAATTTTGAACAATCACGATCCAAATATTAAATTGAAAGCTACTATCAGTGAAAATTCTGTTGATTTTCTCGATGTGACCGTGTATAAAGGCAAGCAATTTCAGGCGTCCGGTCATTTAGATTATAAGGTGTTTTTTAAACCAACTGATTCACATCAATTGTTGCACACAAAATCATTTCATCCTCAACATACATTTAAAGGTATCATCAAATCACAACTCATTCGTTTCCACCGCAATTCAAGTGATAAGGTAAATTTCAATGAGGCTTGTTCTACTCTATTTGGCGCCCTCAGATCGAGAGGGTACTCGCTGCGCCTCTTGCGTAGCCTGAAATCCCAAACCCTGAAAAAGCTCGAAAGTCCAGCTGAAACTACCGATTTCGAACCACTGAAGATTGAACACAACAGACCGTTGCAGAATGGTAGTGGCGCGGTATTTAATTGCAAAAAGCCTCGTTGTAGACTGCATACTTTTATGCCTGATCAGAAAGAGGAATTTTCCTCTGAACAAACGAAAAATCATTATCAGATCCGTAACCCCCTCCATTGTGATTCACCAAACATTATTTACCTTATCACTTGTAAGCGATGTCGGAAACAGTATGTTGGTCAAAGTCAAAATCCTTTTCGAGAACGTGCTACTAGACACAAACAGGATATAAAACATAATGCTGATGCCCCAGTAGCACAACATTTTAACCTTCCTGGCCATTCTTTGGACGATTTCGAAATCCATCCTATTGAACAACCACCAATTAAAGACACATTAGAAGAAACGGATGAATTTAGAAAAAAAACGTGAAGCTTTTTGGATCAATACGCTTCAAACCCTCTGGCCATTTGGTATGAACATATCAGAGGGCGAATGCGAAAGGAGGTCCATCATTCCTTTCACTTTAACGTACAACAGAAAGAATATCGAAATAGCAAAAATGTTAAAAGATGAATTCAATTTTACCAATGCTAAATTAAATGAACCTTTGAATCTTCGACCTGTCATCGCCTATAAGAAAAACAAAAGCTTGCGTAACATCCTTGTAAGGACTAAATTAGAGCCCATCAATGAATAACATCAATTTTTGCCGGTCAGTTTAACCAGTTCCTAAGCTCATCACTTAGTTTAAATCAATTTTCTGTAATTTTTTGTCATGTTTGAAACCCATCAGGGTTCAGTAAATGAAAACAATTTTTCGGTGGCATATTAAAAGAAAAAAACGTTTCAGTAGGAAATGTCTGTGCCAGTGCGATTTTTTAACCTCAAACACACACACACACACACACACACACACTTGAAATATTGACTAGTCACATTTATTAACTGGTGCTGAAAATTTCTTTACCTTGTTACATTTTATGGGAGAGTGCCCGCCAATAGACCAAGAGGCACTCTCCCATAAATTGTAACATTGCAAATCCTAACATATAGAATAATATGATATGAAGCGCATCCACACAATATGAAGCCTTTAAACTGCAGAACCAGCACTTCAGAATAAAGCCCAAATATGGGCTTCCAGCACTCTCCAGTTAATACATTTGTTCAGCATGCAATATGAAGACAGACACACACAAAAGTTATAGGGTGCTCAATGTATTGACTGAGACATCGTGAAAATGACCACTTGGGGGTGGAGTGTTAACCTGATTTGTACTGTCTGTGATGGTTCAAGTTCTGACTGATCAGATATTCCAACTACATCATCAAAGCATCGGAGACCCTCTACAAACGATCCTCTTTTTGTTCCCATTGGTTGGAAAATATGGTCACCAGAGACATTCTCTGATTCTGATTGATGGATTTTGTCAAAATCTTCCCCTCTGAAACTACAAAGTCAAATGTTTTGAAACTTCACATGACTGAGGACTCGGACACCTACCACTGATCCTCATGTAATGTTGATGTAATGTTGCAAACCAGTGCTTTCATTTTGACAGGGCCAATTGGCCCCAGCCTCGTAAGCGGCCCCTGAAAAAAAATTACGTGGCGGATTAATCGGCCTGGCAAAAAAAGTTAAATCCCAAACATGTTATTGACGAATTGAACGGGTTGTCTCCATTTTGGTTTTTGTACGTAACATTGGTGCGAAATTCTAACAACTCTGGTGTCCGCGCAGCGGATGGAACGCAGCCCGAGTACATAAAAATTGATAACTTTGAGACTGTCATCAATGTGCTGTCATCAATGTAGAAACTTAATGCAAATAAAACAATTCTTGTCAGTACATTCAATAAATTTTCATTCGCAAATCAGTATGAAGTTGAAACGCAACAGGATGATGATGGGAAATCATGTTTCAAATGTTACCTGCAAACTTTGCAGCAGACATCGGGAATGGGAAGATTTGGCCTCGGGAAGATTCGGGCTGGGAAGATTCGTCCTCGGGAGAGATGGAATGATACCAAGTGTTATGGAGTGAGTAGAAAGAGGAATAGTGAGTAGAAAAGGGATTATTTCATGAGTAACAGCAGGATTTACTAAAATTAATGATCAAGGACCTGACTGAAGTTGCTCTCAATTTAAGTTGCGAACATTATCTATTGAAGTACCCAAATGTATTAATTAATTTTAATAGAAAAACATTTTGAACACTACGAAATAAAGTACCAGAAGACTTACCCTCTATGTTATTATTTATGCGAACTGTATGGTCATATACACTGCATGATGCAACCGGGAAAGATTCATTTTCAATCCGTTGTCTTTCAATATATTCTGTCAAGGTTTTTAGTTTTTCTGTGTTGGCCTTCACTTTCAATGTACCAAACGTCTCTGTGATGTGGGCTGCTGGTAAGAATGGTAATGCCAATAACTGCTTGATGTAAAGGAATAATGGGCCCTGTTCTCTATACAGTGTACTCAGCCCAAGTTCTTGAACACGTCTATATACCGCCGGTGACCTGTGTCCAGTGGAACACACAAACTTTAATTTCCAATTCTGGAAAGACATCTCTGATGGCTTGCCAAGCTCCTGAAAAATGAAAAAAAAATCCAAATTACATCAGTCTAACCTGAATATATTATTAATTTACGGTACAAGTAACTTAGAAAATTAAAATAAATGTCAATTAGAGTCAAAATTGATAAATGCAGTGATGTCTTGTAATTATCTTCAGGCAAGTATAGTCTGTCACTTGAGGGTTAAACGTTGTTCGTTGCCATCATAAGCAAGTATAGTCTGCTTCAGGCTGTAGCTGGTAGATCTGATGTTTCAAATTGAAAGTGCACTCGTCTGGTACTTGAAGGTACGTAATTATCTTCAGGCAAGTATATTCTGCCTCTTAAGGTTAAAAGTTGTTCGTTGCCATCATGAGCAAGTATAGTCTGCTTCAGGCCTGGTGTCACAGTTGAAGAAAGGTAATGACGCTGAAGAAAAGTTTGATATTAAAATTAACGGGCGCAACTTACCTATTTCAAAATCAAGAACAAAGCTTTCTACCAGTGGAGTGTCAATTTTTTCCGAAACAGCATTCAATACTAATAAACAAACAGAAGAACAATGTCGGACTTGTACTTTGAGGGCAAGAACAATCATAACTTTCAATTCAACACTTCACAGTCATCAAGCTGTTAATTACTGTCTCACTTTCTTGCATTGTATAAACACATTACCAAACATTTCTAAAGTTAACTTTAATCAGATTTGTGCAATACAGCAGCAGAAGCCAAAAAAAAAAAAGTAATTCAGTAGCTTTTTGTCCAGTGAACAATAAACAGTGTTTTTGGGGATTTATCGGATTTCTGTGGAAAAGTGAAGGATTTTTACGTAAATGTTAGTAATTATTTTCAGTTCTATCCCAATTTAAAAGCGTAAAATAATTACAAGAAGCATTAAAAATTTTTTACAAAAAGTTTAAAGGACCCAAATTAAAAAAGAAAATCGGCCTCGAAAGTGGGAAGATTCAGCCTCCGTTGAGGCAGAATCTTCCCACTTATTTTAATGGGGCCGAATCTTCATGGACCCGCAGACATCAACAGGCAGTGATGCGGGCGGCTCGCAAAGGGAAAATACGTACTATTCTTTCAATTAAATTTATTTTCTGAAGTGACTGGAACCACAAATAACATATATGATTTTTGGGCCAAGTATTTCTGTGCAGTTGTAATAATGACCCCACTGCCCCAGGTTAACAAAATCTTTATATGGAAAATTTAAATTGTGTGTGCACTATTGATCTTGCCAAACAGTTCACTGGTTGTCAGGGAAACCGAGCATAGGTCGGTTCGCTCGGTGTTCAACTCGCCCCGAAGTCGATTCGTCCCAATTTCTCGCACCTGTTCATTTCGCCCCAACTTCCACAAAGGGGTAGTTTTGTTATAAACTTTTGATAGTGTGACTCTGTGTCTGTTTGTCATTATGGCACCCTCTACCCCACTAACCCCATTACCTTTTTATTTATCTTGGTCATTTTTTATATGGCATTTATATTACATATAATTTACCATATCATTTCCAACATATATATTGGAAATGATCTGGTAATATATATGTCATATAAATACCATATAAAAAACTACATGTCATGCTGAATATAAGGTACTTTGGAGAAATCAGCCCTTGTCTATAAAAATAGGCCCCGTAATATAAGTTACAGGACGTTCATATGAGGCGAGGTGAAAACAATATTGGACGAGGCGTCCCGCCTCGTCCAATATTGTTTTTGCCGAGCCTCATATGATACCGTATCTGCCACCTGAATGTCCTGTAACGTATTTATTATGCCAGCAAAATCAAAATAACAATCAAATTTGAACGCCGGCACATTTTCAAAACTGGTGCAAAATGCTATGTAAGTTGTAACAAACGTGCACAGTTGTCTCCCTGTTTGTGTATAATTTCCTTGACAACACAGACAACAGCGATAGACACTTTTCTTCGTACTGTCACTTTTTCTTGAGTGTGCAGAAAATGTCCGAAACGTCCGATTTTATAGAATTCGAACAAAATAAATGTACCTCGGCATCTTTTCCTTCATAGCTGTGATTCATTTCTTACAATTTCATTATAGTGCAGTCGCTATTTATATTTTATCCATTTTCGAAGCGACATTATCCATTTACCACAACAGAGACTACAGAATGAGCTCAACGAGAAAAAATGAAATTAATCTATTCCTGGGAGAAGACAATTTTTTCTCAGTTTATTTATTCACACTATATATATTTTTCAACTTTCTAACAACGCATTTATGGGTTATATATTTTCTAAAGCTTTTAAAATATCGAGGCAAACACCGTACCCAAACTGTTGTGTGTTAGCCTCAATAAGCTTAGACCCTATGTCAAGTTAGGGCCAGACCGACTTATCCATTATCGGTAGATCGAATACAGTAGTATTTCTCACTTCAAATAAATAAATTTACATTTAGAAAATAAATTTCACAATAAATTTATTATAAAACGAGAGAAAATGAGACATATAGACACGGAGGGATGTTTGATTGTACTGCAATTTCTTCAATATGGATATAAAAGCACCGCGAGGTGAGGAATTTCCACGTCGAAACAAAATGGCGGTACTGACCTAATACAAGTTTCGTATTAGGTCACCTCGGACTGCAGGTGACCCAATACGGCTCAGTACCGTCCCACTATTCGGGGGCTGTGATTGGCGAATTTCATTAGCTGGCATAACAAGTGCTTTTACGGGGCCAATTTTTAGGCCTCATTGCTATTTTAAAATGCAAGGCCTGGCAAACATGGCCACAATTGCAACTCATAGTTACCATGGAAAGCCTTTGGGAAATAACATTTTTGGCTCACCAACGATAGTTGTGTGAGCTTATGGCATAGCCCTTATATCGGCGTCGTCGTCTGCGTCGGCGTCCGGATTCATTCATTTTGAACTTTTGTGTGCAGTTTTGGATTTTTTTTTGCTTTTTTTTTATGTCAGCATGCTTTTCAGGGATAGTAATATTTTTTTCAACCCTTTCCATGCTTAGTTACTTGAATTTTGGACTTTTGTGTACAGGTTTTTGACTTTTCTATGCAGGTTTTTGACTTTTGTGTACAGGTTTTGAAATTTTGTCTTCAAGGGGAGTTTTACCTTACTGGCATATTGCCATGGTGGTTACCTTAACATTTTAGGGTATTTTTCTCATTTTTAACCCTTTGAAACAAATGTGATACTTTTTTGACTTTTATGTGCAGGTTTTGAGGTTTGTCTTTCTTTTCTTCCAAGTGGATATTTTTCAAGTAGAGTTTCACCTTACTGGCATATTGCCATTGTGGTTACTGTGACAGGGTATTTTTCTTAATTTTAACCCTTTGAAACAAATGTGATACTTTTTTTTACTTTTATGTGCAGGTTTTGAGGTTTGTCTTTCTTTTCTTCCAAGTGGCGACTTACCTTGTAGCATATTGCCATGGTTCCTATTTTATGTTAGGAGGCTTCTTGGGGCTAGTATTATATTATTTAACCCTTTAGCTGCTTATTTACCTTAATTTTGGACATTTGTGAGCAGGTTTTGGACTTTTGTGTACAGGTTTTGATATTTTTTTTAAGTGGAGTTTTACCTCACTGGCATATTGCCATGGTGGTTACTGTAACATTTTCAGGGTATTTTTCTAAATTTTAACCCTTTGAAACAAATGTGATACTTTTTGGACTTTTATGTGCAGGTTTTGAGGTTTTTCTTTCTTTTCTTCCAAGTTGATATTTTTCAGGTAGAGTTTCACCTTACTGGCATATTGCCATTGTGGTTACTGTGACATGTGCAGGGTATTTTTCTCAATTTTAACCCATTGAAACAAATGTGATACTTTTTTTTTTACTTTTATGTGCAGGTTTTGAGATTTGTCTTTCTTTTCTTCCAAGTGGCGACTTACCTTGTAGCATTTTGCCATGGTTCCTATTTTATGTTAGGATGCTTCTTGGGGCTAGTATTATATTATTTAACCCTTTAGCTGCTTATTTACTTTAACTTTGGACTTTTGTGTGCAGGTTTTTGACTTTTGTGTGCAGGTTTTTGACTTTTGTGTACAGGTTTTGATATTTCTTTTTTTAAGTGGAGTTTTACCTCACTGGCGTATTGCCATGGTGGTTACTGTAACATTTTCAGGGTATTTTTCTAAATTTCAACCCTTTGAAACAAATGTGATACTTTTTTGACTTTTATGTGCAGGTTTTGAGGTTTTTCTTTCTTTTCTTCCAAGTGGCTATTTTTCAGGTAGAGTTTCATCTTCCTGGCATATTACCATGGTGGTTACTGTGACATTATCAAGATTTTTCTCAGTTTTAACCCATTGAAACAAATGTGATATTTTTTTGTTTTACTTTTATGTACAGGTTTTGAGGTTTGTCTTTCTTTTCTTCAAAGTGGTGACTTACCTTGTAGCATATTGCCATGGTTCCTATTTTATGTTAGCATGCTTCTTAGGGGTTATTATTATATTATTTAACCCTTTAGCTGCTTATTTACTTTAATTTTGGACTTTTGTGTGCAGGTTTTGGACTTTTGTGTGCAGGTTTTGGACTTTTTGTTTTTACTCCAGCCACCCCTTTACATTGGCCACCTGCTGGTGAGCCACGGGGTACTGATACCCCCTCTAGTTAAAGTTTGTATTGGATATAAAAAGAGAGCATTTGGCAGCCAAAAGGACCATGTGGGAGAGCCTGAGAAACAGATTTTAATCTTTTTTAGGCCTTATGTGATAACTTGAAAAGTAAAACATCAGAGTTCAATAACGATTGACATGCTGTTTGATATGGACATTGCCTCAACAAGTTTGAAAACTGATGGTGTATTGCCCGTTTTTTCATTTTATTGGAAATTTTAATGATTAGATGATAACTTGAACAGTAATAAACAGATGTTCAGTTCATTACACTTTTGATTATGTCATAGTTTGTGTGAGGTGTGGGGAATTACACTTTTGATTATGTCATAGTTCGTGGGAGGTGAGGGGAATTACACTTTTGATTATGTCATAGTTCGTGGGAGGTGAGAGGAATTACACTTGATTATGTTATAGTTCGTGGGAGGTGTGGGCATTAGACTTTTGATTATGTCATAGTTCGTGGGAGGTGAGGGGAATTACACTTTTGATTATGTCATAGTTCGTGGGAGGTGAGAGGAATTACACTTTTGATTATGTCATAGTTCGTGGGAGGTGAGAGGAATTACACTTTTGATTATGTCATAGTTCGTAGGAGGTGAGAGGAATTACACTTGATTATGTTATAGTTCGTGGGAGGTGTGGGCATTAGACTTTTGATTATGTCATAGTTCGTGGGAGATGAGGGGAATTACACTTTTGCTTATGTCATAGTTCGTGGGAGGTGTGGGCATTACACTTTTGATTGTCTCATAGTTTGTGTGAGGTGAATTACACTTGATTTTGTTAAAGTTTGTGGGAGATGAGGGGAATTACACTTTTGATTATGTCATAGTTAGTGGGAGGTGTGGGCGTTACACTTTTGATTGTGTCATAGTTCATGGGAGGTGAGGGGAATTACGCTTTTGCTTATGTCATAGATCGTGGGAGGTGAGGGGAATTACACTTTTGATTTTGTTATAGTTCGTGGGAGGTGAGGGGAATTACACTTTTGATTTTGTTATAGTTCCTGGGAGGTGTGGGGATTACACCTTTGCTTATGTCATAGTTCGTGGGAGGTGAGGGGATTACACTTTTGCTTATGACATAGATCGTGGGAGGTGAGGGGAATTACACTTTTGATTTTGTTATAGTTCATGGGAGGTGAGGGGAATTACGCTTTTGCTTATGTCATAGATCGTGGGAGGTGAGGGGAATTACACTTTTGATTATGTCATAGTTCCTGGGAGGTGTGGGGATTACACCTTTGCTTATGTCATAGTTCGTGGGAGGTGAGGGGATTACACTTTTGCTTATGACATAGATCGTGGGAGGTGAGGGGAATTACACTTTTGATTTTGTTATAGTTCATGGGAGGTGAGGGGAATTACGCTTTTGCTTATGTCATAGATCGTGGGAGGTGAGGGGAATTACACTTTTGATTTTGGTATAGTTCGTGGGAGGTGAGGGGAATTACACCTTTGCTTATGTCATAGTTCGTGGGAGGTGAGGGGATTACACTTTTGCTTATGACATAGTTCGTTGGAGGAGAGGTGAATTACACTTTTGGTTATGCCATAGTTCGTGGGAGGTGAGGGGATTACACTTTTGATTATGTCATAGTTCGTGGGAGGTGTGGGCATTACACTTTTGATTATGTCATAGTTCTTGGTAGGTGAGGGGAATTACACTTCTGATTATGCCATAGTTCTTGGTAGGTGAGGGGAATTACACTTTTGCTTATGTCATAGTTTGTGGGAGGTGAGGGGAATTACACTTCTGATTATGCCATAGTTCTTGGTAGGTGAGGGGAATTACACTTTTGCTTATGTCATAGTTCTTGGTAGGTGAGGGGAATTACACTTTTGCTTATGTCATAGTTTGTGGGAGGTGAGGGGAATTACACTTTTGCTTATGTTATAGTTTGTTGGAGGTGAGGGTATTATACTTTTGCTTATGTTATAGTTTGTTGGAGATGAGGGTATTATACTTTTGCTTATGTTATAGTTTGTTGGAGGTGAGGGTATTTTTCTTTTGCTTATGTTATAGTTTGTTGGAGGTGAGGGTATTATACTTTTGCTTATGTTATAGTTTGTTGGAGGTGAGGGTATTATACTTTTGCTTATGTTATAGTTTGTTGGAGGTGAGGGTATTATACTTTTGCTTATGTCATAGTTTTTGTGAGGTGAGGGGAATTACATTTTTGATTTTGTTATAGTTCATGGGAGGTCAGGGGAATTACACTTTTGCTTATGTCATAGTTCGTGGGAGGTGAGGGAATTTGCTTCAATGTGTGATGATGTTTTCTTGTTATCTGAACATCGATAAACCAACCAGTGTCTCCAACCACTGAGTACATTTCTGTTAGCCTGCCCAATTTCTTGTGACACCTGAGGGAAGGGAAGTGGAACAGCAACACCTTCGAGAACCCATTAGCTTAGTGAATGTAAGACACCACTTGTCGAAACCCCGGCAAGTGAAGTAGTGCTTGTTTACTGTGTTAAATAAGCCATGTTCTACTGGTAGAATAGGACCCAATCACCAGTGCTTGTGTTGGAAGTCTTCTAAAATGGGTAACATTGGTATAAACAATTGACTTTATAGCCATTGTGCAGAAATTTGTGACCTTGACTCTTAACCTGCTGAGTATTTTTAAGATATTTTTCATCAAATCTAGTCACAGCAGCCATGACTAGATTTGATGAAAAATTCACCTAAATTTAACTCAAAAAATCATTGGTGACAAACTCCATTCAATTTTCAGGTGGAAATTGGCTTAAATACACCCAAATTATACATATTTCAGTGGCAAGCAAAATTCTGTGCTGGGCAGGAATATCCGCCAGCAGCATGTTAGGAGTTAAACACCAATAAATAAATGAATAGAAAGTAAAATCCTAGTTTTAAGGCAGAAAACACTCAAACCAAATCATAATACACCTTCTCTTCTTGCACACATGTTTAAATTTTTTGTAAATTGTTCCTGAAAGGGAAAGATATTAATATAGGCTCCGGCCTGTTCATCGATCGCAATCTAATTCTTTAACCCTTAAAAAGCCCTGATTCCAACTTTATTAACTTTTTACTGAAAGAAAGCAAACGCCCCAACAGGTAGTCTTAGGTAAACATGCAAGTTACATTGTAAGTACTTTGGCATTTGTTTCTAAGCAAGTCTTGGCTATATATGCAGTAAAGGCTTATCTAGAAACAACTACAAAGCCACATGATGTCAAAGTGTATCAAAAATGCAAAAAAAAGAAAAATGGGCTCAAAAGGTTTAAATCAGGCGTGTGAAAGTACCGCCAGGACCAACATAACCAGTTCCGGGATGGGACAGAGCCTGTTCCGCCGAAACCGGTACCGGGACAAGTCAACAATTGGGTGACATATCACTATCAGATGGGAGAAATTTGCATTTAAACTGACCCAGTCCCCAAGATTGCGAACACAAACATGGCATCGTGCCAATTATTCTGCAGTGATATCAAAGTAATCATGAAGCCTGATACTCATGCTTTATGACTACTTTGATGCCACCACAGAATAATTTATTTGAAGTACCCGATGACGGCACTTTCATTTTCTTTAATGTGTCATTTGAAAAGTCAAAATGGTCAGTCTTATCGTAGTCGTGGTGCAGACAGAACATGCACCTGTAGAGGGTTTTGATATGTTCATTCACAAATAAGTTAAAAGTTTGTCATGCAAGTGTGCCATACATGATTATTAGCCTGTGTACCCTGGTTCGATTAGGAATTTCCCGATAAAATAATTTTTTCCTGGTACCAATGGGACAAAAGCTTTAGTTCCAGTACCGGTTGGTGCATGAGGTAATCGCCGGTACAGGTACTGGTTGACATGCCTGGTTTAAATCATTTTGAGGTAAAGGATAACTAAATGAAACAAGCATTCGCCCAATTTTGTACAGACATGCTGTCGTGGAAATGAGACAGGTGCGAGTGCAATTGCTCCTGTCAGCACCCGTGTTTTCTATTTTCTGGGAGCTAAAAAATGCACTCGTTGAAAAATGTTGTGGCGCATTAATATACTCTGAGGACGTATAAATGTGTGTTGTTTTGAGAAAGCAGCACTCTGTGGCCAGTGGCAAGTTATGTCATAATTCAGCAATTCCTTATACACTTTACCCCTTGGACTCCAGCAGCCACTTTTCTGGCCAGGAACAGGATACTTCATAGTGTCATTAAATAGGATGGCTGTTCAGTAAATGTGTGGGGTAGACCAATGAATATTTTCAACGTGCAGCCCTGAGGCTGCACGTTGAAAATATTGATTGGTCTACCCCAAATAATAAATATGGAATCTTCTAATTGCTGCCATTGAACTGGCATGGAAGATACCACTAGACTTCAAAGCGTTAAGGTTTCTGGTGTTTGGTGACAGTATTCCCTCGAAAATTCATATACTAACATTTTACGGGTGCAATTTACTCCCGTCTCTGATTTCACGGAAGCTTAAAACTGCACCCGTCAATTTTGTTCATTTCCAGCACTGGGCATGGCTTTTATTTTTAATTTCAGGTTTAAATTGAAGAATTACACTCCACAACTTGTGTCCGAGTTTGTCTCCAAAGCTGACCAAAAGGAGATAAATAAAATAGATGTAGCGGAAATCTCTGAAAGCTCTGATAAAGTTAGTCTACTCAGTGCTGATGGTGAACCACCTTTAAAGAAGATCAAAAAGATTAAAGGAAGGAATAAATCACGACCAGTATCTAAGAAACCTCTTGGAAAAGATAAGTTATGTCCATTATACCTGGAAAATGAAGCGTGTTCTTTTGGTGAAAAATGTCGTTTCAGCCATGATATTAAAAGTTTCATTGCATCAAAGCTTCCTGACATTTCTGAACGTTGTTATTTGTTTGAAAAATTTGGTAAATGCATGTATGGCATTACTTGTCGATTTGGTGGCCAACATTTAACAAGTGATAATAAGAACATTGTAAATGAAGAACTTTATGCAAAAACCAAACAGGCCATTCAAGTCAAAAACACACTTGAAAAGCCAATACAAACTCTTCTCTGGAAGAAAAAATACAACTTCACTAAAGCAGACAGAGCTGTCAGTCAAATTCACAAAGCTATTTCTGAAAGTCGATCGAAGGGAAGTGGAAATAAACTTCCTGAAGAAGGAAAGTCATTGTGCTCTGTTGATTCATCGAAAGAGTCTGTTGAATGCCTACAAGGAATGACACCCATTTCTCCAAGGTCAAGAGATGGAATTCCAGGAGCCAATGGTGGACCGTTGGGTGGTAATTATTTTAAACACTTAAATAATTGAAGCCACTGTTAAAGTTATGTTAACCCTTTACCTAACATGAAAAGCAGACGACACTTGCAAAAAAAATTCTTGAATAACTAATTTTTTTCATTTTTTGTCTCAAAAACATAGGTTATGACCCCTCATTGGAACGAGCTCAATGAGCTCGTTCCAATGAGGGGTCATAACCTATGTTTTTGAGACAAAAAATGAAAAAATAATGAAAATTAATTGGCGATTTTTGAGAATAGCGCTGGCCGGTTTTGGCCGTTACGTTGGGTAAAGGGTTAACGGCATAAATGGTTGTAAGATTCCACAGCTGCTATGAATGTCCCATGATCCCATCAGGCCACCATGGTTGAACCAGGCCTGGACTTTTAAAAAGTCTGGGGGGAGCTACTACTGATCCCCTAACCCTGTGCCGTGAGAGCCATTCTATACTTGAGTCAGTTATTAATATCGGAATTGAAGGTTTAAGGAGAGCTATTACAGCTCTTAAGGAGAGCAATTATGGCTCTCCTTAAATTGATTTTGCAGGAGCAATTGAGGGCAGGAGCTAGAGCTGCCCTCAGACCTGGTTGAATCCCTGTTGTGTACTGATAATACATGTTAACCCCTTACCCAACTCAGCTTTTTAATTTTTAGCTTAACTTGACAAAGTCAAGATAAGCTATTGCCATGACACGTGCAGAAGTCTGTGAGTCTGTTCATATTTTCTTTAGCACAGGCTACACCCCGAAGTTCTTGTCCAATCATCACAAAATTTCATATGCTGGTTCAAGATGAGAATGTCCCCTTTTGGTTGCGATCGCTCGACTGTGATAGTTATGCGAGCCTGAAACCCGAAAAACCTACAGCAGTCTACAGGTATTTATGAAGAGATTTCATTGTAACTTGGTGGAATGACTCTGTAATGACTAGATGAGAACGTCCCCTTTTGGTCATGATCAGTCAACTGTGACGGCTACATGTGTGTGAGCCCGAAATCTGAAAACATTTAGCACAGTCTACAGGTGGTATTTATAAAGGGATTTCATTGTAACTTGGTAGGATGACTCTGTATAAGGTCTAAATGAGAACATGCTGGGCAAGCCAGAAACCTGAAAACCTTTAGCACAGTCTACAGGTCGTATTTATGAAGGGATTTTATTGTAACCTCAAAGGATGACTCTGGATAATGTCTAGATGAGAACGTCCTACTTTGGTAGGATTCAGTCAGCTGTGACGGCTGCAGGGGCACATTACCTAGATTCCTTTAGCACAGTCTACAGCTTGCATTTATGAAGAGATTTCATTGCAAATTTTTAGGGTGACTCCATGAATAATGTGCATATGAGAACGTCATAGCTTGGCCGTGATCGGTCAACTGTGATGGCCGCAGAGGCGCGTGACCTACATATGTTTAGCACAGTCTGCAGTTCATATTTATGAAGCGATTTTATTGTAACTTGGAAGGATAACTCGGTGTGATGTCTAGTCCTTTGTGGGGTGGGAGAAGCAAAATTCTCTTGACTTTTCCAATGTGAAATTGACAGTGAACATCCCAGTTGAACTGACCATAATTTGCCTTGGCCTTCTATTAAGCAGTAGTCCACTCCTGTCATCAATGAGACCAACTGTTCAACATAAACTAGTATATCATTGATTTATTTATTTATTGGTGTTTAAGGTCACATACTTATGCACGCACAGTGGCTAATCGTGACCATGACAATTTTACGGGTGGAGGAAGCAAGAGTACCTGGAGAGAACCACCGAGCATCGACGAGCAAATGTCAGCTCCTCAATATTCTAACTCTGTTCAAGCGCTGCTCAAGCAGGGTTACAGCAGTTGAAGACATGTGCACCATCAATGTGCAGTACGCCTTAGTACACGGCGTCATCGTGCCCCTATTTAGGCAACCGGGATAAAGTGCCTTACCCAAGGACACAACGTGGGTCGTCCTGGACAGGGATCGAACTCGGGACCTCTAGCATGAATGTCCAACAGCCTACCACTGAGCCACCGCACTCCCAGTATATCATTGATTGGGTGCAACATGGTGCAATGCTCTAGCATTGCAGATGGTGGCTTGTTGCTCTCAAGGCATTGATTTCAAGTCCTAAGCATATACATCATGGGTTAGATCATTGTTGAATTGCCGGGGTTGCTTTAAGTACTTCTGTTCCAGGGGCGTGTGGTGCCAACAAATAGTCGGGCATCACTGATCATTTGGGGTCCCTTTCCTGGAATTTGTCCAAACAAGGTTTTAGTCTCACACGTCACTGTCCTCAGTCCCTGAAAATGCCATGTGTCTATTTTTTCCTTTCTTACCAAAGTAACACAAGTGCCTTATCCTCTTCTTTTGTCTCTGTTGGGAGAATCCTAAGAAAAACCCTCAGGATACTACAAAATTGTCAAAAAACTGAAAAGTAGCCAAACTGGGTTCACCAGGGGCCAATTTGTGTATGGCACACAAAATCTGGTAACCTGTATCGTGATAAGAACAGTCACCTATTGTCCAGTTCCTGCCAAAACATGCACAAGTCAATTTCCTCTTTTCCAAAACAATGGACAAGTCATTGTTTTGGCTTCTCTGATACAGTGAAAAAAGGGTGGATTTGGAGGATCGAGGAGGTAGTAATGGATGAATCAGTGCTTATATGAAGTTTTCTCTACAGCACATGAAGATTCTAGAAATTTCTCTCAGGAAAGTGCTTTTTTAAATTTCTTAGTCTATTTTCATTGACAAAACAAAAATTTGACACCTATTTCCGTGCAACTTTCTTTCGGTCTGTAAGTTCTTTGGAAGCTTAATATGGGTATTTTATCCCATTATTATGCATATATATATATATGTGTGTGTGTTAACCACTTTCCTTCACCTCCTTATTCTTCACTTGGCGTGTTTTTTTTACCTGCGTCGCCAGAGGCAGAGCAGGTCTAATAACCGCTCGACTCCGTCCGCCAGTCCGTCCGTCAGTCTGTCCATCCGAAACACTTTTTCTGTCAAGGTTTTCTTGGCTTCTATGAAAGGGAATGATTTTATATTTGGTCTGCTGCTTCATAATGATGAGTTGTATCGTGTAAGCAATTTTCAGATCTACCGTGCAGCCACTTCCTGTTTGCCGATACTTTGAAATTTTACTGTACCCACTGAACATTGAAATTTTTCGTCAAACGTTTCTCGGCTTCTATGCAAGGGATTGATTTTATATTTCATCTGGAGCCTTATAATGATCACTTTATCGTGTATGCAATTTTCAGATCTGCCGTGCAGCCACTTCCTGTTTGCCGATTCAATTGCATGCAGCGACGCAGGTCCAGACCCGGTATTGATCTTGGCTTGTTTCCAAACATGTCTGATGTTGTGGTCAGTTTGTTTTTGCCCAGTGCTGTAATGCTTTCGCCTATAACATAGGGTACTTTCTGCAGACTATGACATTCGTGAAGTCTTCATTTTCCCCCATTATTTTGGTAGGAAAATCTTAGTTTTGGATGTAATTTGAAATTCCTCTCCCCCTGCCCTCAAAAGCAGGGGCTATTGGTGGGCCTTATTATCAACGGTTTTCTGGTCATTTATTGTCACTTTGTTTACACAGGTAACCTATTATTTTGCTTGTGTTTTTCAGGTACCGTGTCTAGAATGCCTTTCACTTTTTCGCGAAATAGATGCCTGATCAAGAAACATGTTGATGATGGCCACTCTGATTGTATGACCTGCAATGGATGACCCTGCATTGTACTCGGGGGATAGGTTTATCATCTCCAGATGAAAATTATTCCAGGTCCTTATCTGACATTCCAGTGTCAGGGCCTGTCGGAAGTGTAAAGCTACCCATCTCGGGTGAGAGTCTACAGATACTACATGTGAGTGAGGCATCGGGTTAGGGCACAACTGATTTTGGTCATGATTTTTTCCAAAAATAGAGTCGGGCCTAAAACGTAAGCTCACACACTGAGGTTCTTAGTAGTATTCCTTTGGAAAGCCAGCCTTCAGGTAGGTCATTTCACCGAGTTGACTTTCAAGAACCTCAGTACTCCGCAAACCAAGTATCTAATGAGCATTTTCTATTGGAAGTGCAATTCCAGGTGTGTTAATACTCAAAGCTTATGGAGTGTACAGGTTATTTGTCAGATTGTTCTGTCTTCTGATTCGTTGCCGGTACCATAACCCACTATCTTAGCAGACTCTTGACCTCCAGACACATTGTTGCCTCCATCTTACACATCTGGTCATTGTGAGTCTGTCGCACATTATACCTCATCACATGCCTCCAATAATGATGGGTATTTTGCTAGCGGCACAGACGATTCATATCTTTAATATGAGCTTACTCTGTTGGGTCATAGACGTTCTTTCGGTTCTCCAGCCTACCATGATAGATGTGTACGTCATGCTTCTGATTCTGTTACAGAATGAGATACATCTGCTTTTCATCGTTCTGTCTCATTCAGGTCTGCTGTAGCAGAACCTGCTTCTCTCATCCCAACTTAGGTATATAGACATTCTCTTCATTTGCTGATTCGATTGCTCCACAGAAGAGAGTCGCTGATCGCCCATTACAATCAGCACTTAAATGGAGTCGCAATACGTCTCATTCTGATACATCTCCATTTCTCAATCTACTAGTGTCGATACTTATTATGTCATTCTCAATCTACTAGTGCCGATACTTATTATGTCATTCTTAATCTACTAGTGTCGATACTTATTATGTCATTCTCAATCTACTAGTGTCGATACTTATTATGTCATTCTCAATCTACTAGTGTCGATACTTATGTCATTCTCAATCTACTAGTGTCGATACTTATGTCATTCTCAATCTACTAGTGTCGATACTTATGTCATTCTCAATCTACTAGTGTCGATACTTATAATGTCATTCTCAATCTACTAGTGCCGATACTTATTATGTCATTCTCAATCTACTAGTGTCAATACTTATGTCATTCTCAATCTAGTAGTGCCGATACTTATGTCATTCTCAATCTACTAGTGCCGATACTTATTATGTCATTCTCAATCTACTAGTGTCGATACTTATGTCATTCTCAATCTACTAGTGTCGATACTTATGTCATTCTCAATCAACAAGTGCCGATACTTATTATGTCATTCTCAGTCTACTAGTGCCGATACTTATTATGTCATTCTCAATCTACTAGTGTTGATACTTATGTCATTCTCAATCTACTAGTGCCGATACTTATTATGTCATTCTCAATCTACTAGTGTCGATACTTATTATGTCATTCTCAATCTACTAGCGCCGATACTTATGTCATTCTCAATCTACTAGTGCCGATACTTATTATGTCATTCTCAATCTACTAGTGTCGATACTTAATATGTCATTCTCAATCTACTAGTGCCGATACTTATGTCATTCTCAATCTACTAGTGCCGATACTTATTATGTCATTCTCAATCTACTAGTGTCGATACTTATTATGTCATTCTCAATCTACTAGTGTTGATACTTATGTCATTCTCAATGAACAAGTGCCGATACTTATTATGTCATTCTCAATCTACTAGTGTCGATACTTATTATGTCATTCTCAATCTACTAGTGCCGATACTTATGTCACTCTCAATCTACTAGTGCCGATACTTATTATGTCATTCTCAATCTACTAGTGTCGATACTTATTATGTCATTCTCAACAAGTGCCAATACTTATTATGTCATTCTCAATCTACTAGTGTCGATACTTATTATGTCATTCTCAATCTACTAGTGCCGATACTTATTATGTCATTCTCAATCTACTAGTGTCAATACTTATTATGTCATTCTCAATCTACTAGTGTCGATACTTATGTCATTCTCAATCAACAAGTGCCGATACTTAATATGTCATTCTCAGTCTACTAGTGCCGATACTTATTATGTCATTCTCAATCTACTAGTGTCAATACTTATGTCATTCTCAATCTACTAGTGTCGATACTTATTATGTCATTCTCAATCTACTAGTGATGATACTTATTATGCCATTCTCAATCTACTAGTGTCGATACTTATTATGTCATTCTCAATCGACTAGTGTCGATACTTATTATGTCATTCTCAATCTACTAGTGTCGATACTTATTATGCCATTCTCAATCGACTAGTGTCAATATTTATTATGTCATTCTCAATCTACTAGTGTCGATACTTATTATGTGATTCTCAATCTACTAGTGATGATACTTATTATGCCATTCTCAATCGACTAGTGTCGATACTTATGTCATTCTCAATCGACTAGTGTCGATACTTATTATGTCATTCTCAATCTACTAGTGTCGATACTTATGTCATTCTCTATCTGCTAGTGTCGATACTTATGTCATTCTCAATCAACAAGTGCCAATACTTATGTCATTCTCAATCTACTAGCGCCGATACTTATGTCATTCTCAATCTACTAGTGTCGATACTTATTATGTCATTCTCAATCTACTAGTGCCGATACTTATTATGTCATTCTCAATCTACTAGTGTTGATACTTATGATGTCATTCTCAATCTACTAGTGTCGATACTTATTATGTCATTCTCAATCAACTAGTGCCGATACTTATTATGTCATTCTCAATCTACTAGTGTTGATACTTATTATGTCATTCTCAATCTACTAGTGTTGATACTTATTATGTCATTTGAGAGGAAGATATTAAAGCTAATGAATATTTTGATGAACCGTATGGTTAAGTATCTAGTTCTGATTTCAAAGACTCTTTGGATTTTATATTTGATTATATTCCTGAGGTTAAACCGGTCGACAGTTGCTTCTTCTCATCTCTTGTCTATTGTTGAGAGATTACAGTTGCTTCTTCTCATCTCTTGTCTATTGTTGAGAGATTACAGTTGCTTCTTCTCATCTCTTGTCTATTGTTGAGAGATTACAGTTGCTTCTTCTCATCTCTTGTCTATTGTTGAGAGATTACAGTTGCTTCTTCTCATCTCTTGTCTATTGTTGAGAGAAGATCTGCTGCCATGCCACTTCAATCTTCTCTTCTCAGACCTTTACACTTTTCTCTTGTTGACAACATTTTTAGCTCAACTTTGGCGAAGCCAAATTTGAGCTAATACCATGGCCAGTCGTCCGTCTGTCCATCAACAATTCAATATGGCTTGGGCTAGAGGCCGTATTTATGAACCAATCTTTACGAAACTTCTTGGGTACCTTTGTTATGACTGTGGCACGTGAACGAGTGTTTTTGGGTCCGATCCGAAATTCAAGTTGGCCGCTGGCGGCCATTTTGTACAGACTTAGGTGCAATCAGATTTTTGCACAGAACTTCCATATGAAAGCGCTGATTTGAATAATTTTTTATATGAATGTTTAGTACCATGGGATACATCACATATAATACATTTTTTTTTCTCGTACGTAAATTATGCAAATTAGACTAACTTTGATGTATTTTAGTGTTACTTTCAGCACTGTAAGTGCAAATGCCAATACGGCTCGGGCTAGAGGCTGTATTCATAAACTGATCTTTACGAAACTTCTTGGGTACCTTTGGTATCACCGTGGGACGAGAACGAGTGTTTTTGGGTGTGGTCCAAATCAAGATGGCCACCAGCAGCCATTTTGTACCAAAATTAGTGCAATCAGTCTTTTGTACAGAACTTCTGTATGAAAGTTCTGATTTGAATTTCAAGATGGCCGATGGTAGCCATTTTGTACAAAATTAGGTGCAAGCAGATTATTGCACAGAACTTCCATATGAAAGCGCTGATTTGAAAAATTTTGTGTGTGAATGTTTAGTACTATGGGATACATCACATATAATACTGTTTTTTTTCTCATGCAGAAATTATGCAAATTAGATGAACATGGATTTTTTCAGTGCTACTTACACACAGTAAGTACACATGTCAATACGGCTCGGGCTAGAGTCTGTATTTATCAACCGATCTTCACGAAACTTCTTGGGTACCTCTGTTATCACCTTGGGATGAGAACGAGTGTTTCTGAGTGCGGTCCAAAATTCAAGATGGCTGCCAGTGGCCATTTTGTACCGAAATTAGGTCTAATCAGTTTTTTGTACACAACTTCTATACGGCTCAGGCTAGAGGCCGTATTTATGAACCGATGTTTATGAAACTTCTTGGGTACCTTTGTTATCACCGTGGGATGAGAACAAGTGTTTTGGGGTGTGGTCCAAAATTCAAGATGGCCACCAGCAGCCATTTTTTACCAAAATTAGTGCAATCAGTCTTTTGTACAGAACTTCTGTATGAAAGTTCTGATTTGAATAAATTTTTGTATGAATGTTGCTTGGGCTAGAGGCTGTATTTATCAACCGATCTTCACGAAACTTCTTGAGTACCTTTGTTATGACCTTGGAACGAGAATGAGTGTTTCTGAGTCCGGTCCAAAATTCAAGATGGCTGCTAGTGGCCATTTTGTACCGCAATTAGGTCCAATCAGTTTTTTGTCACAATTTCTATACAGCTCATATTTATGAACTGATCTTCACGAAACTTCTTGGGTACCTTTGTTTTCACCTTGGGACAGGAATGAGTGTGTTTTGGGGTGCCTTTGTTATCACTGTGCTATGAGAACAAATATTTTGGGGTCCAGTAAGACCCACTCTGGAACTCAAAGATTTCTTTTCTAGTTTAGCATCTGACTGTCACCCACCTTTACAATACTTTACCTATACATTTGTTACAGGCTATGGTCAGTATTTATGTACAGACCGTTACAATACTTTATATGTACCTTTGTTATCAGGTCATTACCTAGATGTTTGTCATTGCTTTGTCACATACTATACATGTACATGTCTTGACAAGTTGAGCTACAGTGTCATTGACACTTTCATTTCATCTATTAATGAAAGACTTCCTGGTAAAGCATCTAAGTTTGCTTTTTTTACATGTGCGAACTTCTTCATTGCCTCATAGGAAGTTCTGTAGGTATGATTCCTTGGGAGAGTGTATCTCTTCTGCTCCGCTTGCTGTTGATGAAGATGTTTCAACTCTCAAACTGTCTATGTTCAAGTCCATTAGTGCCCCGACATCCATTTATGATACACTCAATGAACTTTCTAGAGAACTTCTTCAAACTTTTTCTTCGACAGACCATCTTGTAATGGCACTTGCCACTAAAGTCTCACAGTTTGAAGAACTCGATGATACAGCCACTCCTTTCAGCTTGCTTTCTCAGTGCATTCTTAATGTTTCTGCTACCAACATTGCAAATGTGCCTTTCTAACACATCTCTTCCTGATGCACAACGTAACTAACTTTGCGCTGCACCACTCTCAAACAGCTTTCTGTTTGATGGATCAGTTTTGGCAGTTCATCAGAGAATTCTAAAGGTTTCTCAAAAGCAGTTAGTCATGCGACAGTTAGCTGCGGACTCAGTTTGTTCTTCTAGTGGGGGTAGAGGTTTGTTCCACCACAGACCTCGATCTGGATATTCTAATCCTACTCAATCTGCTGCTCGTTCTCAGCCTAACACTCTCTCTCGCAAGGCATGAGAAAGTGCCAGACGAGGAGGCCGTTTCTCCTCCAATAGGCCTCGTCAGACCAAAAAGTGATGTTTTTCACCTTGCTTCGATTCCTGGGGGGGGGGGGATTGCTCATTTTCAACTCAACTTTGACGTAGTCAAATTTGAGGTTATGCCATGGCTCGTCGTCCATCTGTCTGTCCGTCAACAGTTCAATACGGCTCGGGCTAGAGTCCGTATTTATGAACTGATCTTTATGAAACTTCTTTGGTACCTTTGTTATCACCGTGGGACAAGAACAAGTGTTTTTGGGTGCGGTCCGAAATTCAAGATGGCCACCAGCAGCAATTTTGTAATTAAGTTAGTGCAATCAGTTTTTTGTATAGAACTTCTGTATGAAAGTTCTGATTTGTTTAGTAACATGGAATACATCACATATACAGGTTTTTTTCCTTGTACAGAAATTATGCAAATTAGATGAACTTTGATTTATTCAGTCCTACTTATACACAATAAGTACACATATCAATACGACATGGGCTAGGGGCTGTATTTATGAACCGATCTTCACGAAACTTCTCAGGTACCTTTGTTATCACCTTGGGACGAGAACGAGTGTTTTTGGGTGCCGACCAAAATTCAAGATGGCTGCTGGTGGCCATTTTGTGCCCAAATTAGGTACAATCAGTTTTTTGTACAGAACTTCTATATGAAGGTTCTGATTTGAATAAATTTTTGAATGAATGTTTAGTAACATGGACTACATCACATATAATACAGATTTTTTTCTAGTGTAGAAGTTATGCAAATTAGATGAACTTTGATTTATTCAGTGCTACTCATACACAGTAAGTGCACATGTCAATACGGCTCGGGCTAGAGGCTGTATTTATGAACTGATCTTCACAAAACTTCTTGGGTACCTTTGTTATCACCTTGGGACAGGAACGAGTGTTTTTGGGAGCGGTCCGAAATTCAAGATGGCTGCCAACGGCCATTTTATACTGAAATTGTGTGCAATCAGTTTTTTGTACAGAACTTCTAGGACTATGTTTGTTGTTTGTTATCATCATGGGATTAATGAGTGCTTTGGGGCTTGGCCAAAAATTCAAAATGCCTGTTGGCAGTCATATTTACGGGAATTCTGTGTATTACATTTTTTGTACATAACCTGTAAAGAAGATTTTTTTATGTCAGTAATGTTTACTATAAATTTATTCGGTGCCTTTGTTATCACTGTGCTATGAGAACCAATATTTTTGGGTTCAGTCATACCCACTTCCGGGACTCAAAAAGGGAGATAATTAAAAATCTTTTCCAAAAACACCAGACAAAATAATGTTTCTTGAATTCGGCACCCCTAGGATGTGTATATTCAAATGTGTTGAAGCCAAGTTCCTGTGTTAATATTTGTTGTTTTTTTGGGGAGGGTAAACATTATTAGCACAACCCGATTTTCTATTTACAATGAGAGAAATAAAACCTCCTCACCCGTGGGAATCATATGAGCTAAAAATAAAAAAATTCAAGTACCTATATTTCAAGAAATACTGGACAAATATTTATTAATTAGTATGAATCAACCGTAGAAGGGTTTGAATCAAACAGGCCAAAACAATTGCCAACATTTGGCTTATGGTGCACCATACAAGGATTCCCCTTGTAACATTAACCCCATGAAGATTTCTTTTCTAGTTTAGCATCTAACTGTCACCCACCTTTACAATACTTTACCTATACATTTGTTACAGGCTACGGTCAGCATTTTTGTACAGACCGTTACAATACTTTATATGTACCTTTGTTATCAGGTCATTACCTAGATGTGTGTCATCGCTGTGTCACATACTATACATGTACATGTCTTACACAAGCTGAGCTACAGTGTCATTGACACTTTCATTACAAGGAATATCAACATTACCACAGATCCTTGGACCCTTCAGTTGGTTCAGTTAGGTTTCAGAATATCTTTCTCAAAAATTCTGCCAGTCTTGTGCCATCCGATTGCTACCACTATTCCTGCCAACCTTGTGAGAGTGTCTCTTATAGGTACTGAGATAGTGTTGTTCACAATTTACATTCTCCAAGGTTCTACAGCCGTCTATTTCTGGTGCCGAAGAAAACCAGTCAACTCCTCAGACCTGAACCTCTTCATAAAAGTTCCAAAATTCTCCATGGTGACGTTCACAGCGATTATTCTGCCTTCTTTGGGAAAGGGTCCAGGGCCCATGCAATTGGGAAAATCCGCATCATGAAGGCTCCAATTGGTAATTTATTTGGGAGAAGAAACACAAAGAAGAAAAGTTACCTTGATATTGAACTGATAAAGTTAATACAGAAACTACTACATCTACATGTATAATACATATAATAAGTTTTATAACAAACAGTTGCATGAAAATATGATCAATCTCTGTAATCTCTATTAAATAAATTGTTCTTGTACTATTAAATAATGAAGATATTTATGGATTTTGCTATCCTTTAACAGTTGACATTTTGTAGCTTTGCAGTTGTGTCTAGGCAAGTCTTAGCTGCCTATATAGGCTTCACTAGACACAACTACCTATATAGGCTTCACTAGACTCAACTACCTATATAGGCTTCAGTAGACACAACTACCTATATAGGCTTCAGTAGACACAACTACCTATATAGGCTTCACTAGACACAACTACCTATATAGGCTTCACTAGACATGACTACCTATATAGGTTTCACTAGACACAACTACCTATATAGGCTTCACTAGACACGACTACCTATATAGGCTTCACTAGACACGACTACCTATATAGGCTTCAGTAGACACAACTACCTATATAGGCTTCAGTAGACACAACTACCTATATAGGCTTCACTAGACACAACTACCTATATAGGCTTCACTAGACATGACTACCTATATAGGTTTCACTAGACACAACTACCTATATAGGCTTCACTAGACACGACTACCTATATAGGCTTCACTAGACACGACTACCTATATAGGCTTCAGTAGACACAACTACCTATATAGGCTTCAGTAGACACAACTACCTATATAGGCTTCACTAGACACAACTACCTATATAGGCTTCACTAGACATGACTACCTATATAGGTTTCACTAGACACAACTACCTATATAGGCTTCACTAGACACTACTACCTATATAGGCTTCACTAGACACGACTATCTATATAGGCTTCACTAGACACGACTACCTATATAGGCTTCACTAGACATGACTACCTATATAGGCTTCAGTAGACACGACTATCTATATAGGCTTCACTAGACACGACTACCTATATAGGCTTCACTAGACATGACTACCTATATAGGCTTCACTAGACACGACTACCTATATAGGCTTCACTAGACATGACTACCTATATAGGCTTCACTAGACACGACTATATAGGCTTCACTAGACACGACTACCTATATAGGCTTCACTAGACACGACTATATAGGCTTCACTAGACACGACTATATAGGCTTCACTAGACACAACTACCTATATAGGCTTCACTAGACACGACTACCTATATAGGCTTCAGTAGACACAACTACCTATATAGGCTTTAGTAGACACAACTACCTATATAGGCTTCACTAGACATGACTACCTATATAGGCTTCAGTAGACACAACTACCTATATAGGCTTCACTAGACACGACTACCTATATAGGCTTCAGTAGACACGACTACCTATATAGGCTTCAGTAGACACAACTACCTATATAGGCTTCACTAGACACAACTACCTATATAGGCTTCAGTAGACACAACTACCTATATAGGCTTCAGTAGACACAACTACCTATACAGGCTTCACTAGACACGACTACCTATATAGGCTTCAGTAGACACAACTACCTATATAGGCTTCAGTAGACACAACTACCAAAAAAGGCTTCAGTAGACACAACTACCTATATAGGCTTCAGTAGACACGACTACCTATATATAGGCTTCACTAGACACGACTACCTATATAGGCTTCACTAGACACGACTACCTATATAGGCTTCACTAGACACGACTACCTATATAGGCTTCACTAGACACGACTACCTATATAGGCTTCACCAGACACGACTACCTATATAGGCTTCACTAGACACGACTACCTATGTAGGCTTCACTAGACATGACTACCTATATAGGCTTCACTAGACACGACTACCTATATAGGCTTCACTAGACACAACTACCTATGTAGGCTTCACTAGACATGACTACCTATATAGGCTTCACTAGACACGACTACCTGTATAGGCTTCAGTAGACATGACTACCTATGCAGGCTTCAGTAGACACAACTACCTATATAGGCTTCAGTAGACACAACTACCTATATAGGCTTCAGTAGACACAACTATAGACACAACTACCTATATAGGCTCCACTAGACACGACTACCTATATAGGCTTCAGTAGACACGACTACCTATGCAGGCTTCAGTAGACACAACTACCTATATAGGCTTTAGTAGACACAACTACCTCTATAGGCTTCAGTAGACACAACTACCTATATAGGCTTCAGTAGACACGACTACCTATATAGGCTTCAGTAGACACAACTACCTATATAGGCTTCAGTAGACACAACTACCTATATAGGCTTCAGTAGACACAACTACCTATATAGGCTTCAGTAGACACGACTACCTATATAGGCTTCAGTAGACACAACTGCCTATATAGGCTTCAGTAGACTCGACTACCTATATAGGCTTCACTAGACACGACTACCTATATAGGCTTCACTAGACACGACTAAATATATAGGCTTCAGTAGACACAACTACCTATATAGTCTTCAGTAGACATGACTACCTATATAGGCTTCACTAGACACGACTACCTATATAGGCTTCACTAGACACGACTAAATATATAGGCTTCAGTAGACACAACTACCTATATAGGCTTCACTAGACACAACTACATATGTAGACTTCACTAGACATGACTACCTATATAGGCTTCACTAGACACGACTACCTATATAGGCTTCAGTAAACACGACTACCTATGTAGGCTTCAGTAGACACAACTACCTACATAGGCTTCAGTAGACACAACTACCTATATAGGCTTCACTAGACATGACTACCTATATAGGCTTCACTAGACACGACTACCTATGTAGGCTTCACTAGACATGACTACCTATATAGGCTTCACTAGACACGACTAAATATATAGGCTTCACTAGACACAACTACCTATATAGGCTTCACCAGACATGACTACCTATATAGGCTTCACTAGACACAACTACCTATGTAGGCTTCACTAGACATGACTACCTATATAGGCTCCACTAGACACGACTACCTATATAGGCTTCAGTAAACACGACTACCTATGTAGGCTTCAGTAGACACAACTTCCTATATAGGCTTCAGTAGACACAACTACCTATATAGGCTTCAGTAGACACAACTACCTATATAGGCTTCAATAGACACAACTATAGACACAACTACCTATATAGGCTTCACTAGACACGACTACCTATACAGGCTTCACTAGACACGACTACCTATATAGGCTTCACTGGACACGACTAAATATATAGGCTTCAGTAGACACAACTACCTATATAGGCTTCACCAGACACGACTACCTATGTAGGCTTCACTAGACACGACTACCTATATAGGCTTCACTAGACACGACTACCTATGTAGGCTTCACTAGACATGACTACCTATATAGGCTTCACTAGACACGACTACCTATATAGGCTTCACTAGACATGACTACCTATATAGGCTTCACTAGACACGACTACCTATATAGGCTTCACTAGACACAACTACCTATATAGGATTCACTAGACACGACTACCTATATAGGCTTCACTAGACACAACTACCTATATAGGCTTCACTAGACACGACTACCTTTATAGGCTTCACTAGACACGACTACCTATATAGGCTTCACTAGACACAACTACCTATATAGGCTTCACTAGACACAACTACCAATATTGGCTTCACTAGACACAACTACCAAGAGAGGCTTCAGTAGACACGACTACCCATATAGGCAGCCAAGACTTGCCTAGAAACAACTGACAAGGTTCTTGGGGAGTAATTTGCAATTGTATCTAAAAACTACCTTTTGAGACACCTGTTTTGTTGCAGTAAAAAGTAATGAAAATCAAAATTAGGCCTTCAAGAGTTAAAGAATTAAATTTTTATTTAAATGTGGACATGGACAGATGGGAAATTTTGGGTTTGAATAGGGAAAAATCCTGACAAAATGCCATTGGGAATGGGTCCCATATTCAGCCCCTGTAGACACCCAAAAGAATCCCTGGTTCAAGTCAGTAAGGAACTACATTCACAAGAACTTCTTTGCTGCAAGCATAGACCTGAAAGATGGATACTTTCACATTCCAATCCATCTGGAATCTCAAAAGTTTCTGAGGTTCTCATTCTGAGGCATTGCCTATCGGTTCAGAGCAATGCTGTTCGGCCCAAATTTAGCCCCTTGGTGTCTTCACTCACCTGATGAATGAAGTGATTGCCTTCCATCGGGAACATTGGTCAGTGACCTCTTTGGTATACCTAGACAACATTCTCCAGAGACATCCCAACCCTTTCTCTTCTGGAGAAAAATGTTCAGTGTCTGCTTCTTCTGCAGTCACAAGGTCTTTAACTGAATTGGGGAAAAATCATTATTCCTTCCCACTCATTTACTCATCTGGGGATGGACTTTCTCACACATTCATATCTTGTCTGAATTTCTTTGCCGAGGACTCGTATTATCAGTGCCTTCATGGCTTATTTCTGAAAAGCGACTCCTGGGAATTCCTGCATCTGATAGGTCTTTGGTCTGCAGCGACAGATCTGTTTCCTCTTGTCAGGTTTCATTTGCACCAATTTCTATCTATTTCAAATTTGGAGACCAAACGTAAATCCATTGGACATGATTATTCCTCTGGACTTATGCATTCGGAATCAGGTGCTCCTGTGGCAGTGCTTAGATTTGCTTCTCTGAGGAATTCCTCTGGATACTCAGATGCCGGATCACATCCTTACCACAGATGCCAGTGATCTCGTTCGGGGAGCAATGCTGAATCCTCTGGACCTTTGGCTCAGTGGCCATTGGACAGAGGATCAGTCGCTGATTCACATCAATCTACTTCGAAAAGAAAAATCAGAATATTAAATTGAAATATCTGTTCTATAGTTCTGGCTGATTTGATAAATTCTTTGGTTGAAAAATTGGAATTGTGAGAAAAATAAATGTACCACGCAATCACCATCAAATATCTCATTAGGCCCAAGAAAGTTTAAAATCTGTTTCTCATGCCCTTCCTCATGGTCCTTTTTGGCTGCCGCATACCCTCTTTTTATAACCAATGCAGACTTAAAAAAATAAAAATTAAATGAGATAATTCCTGATATTCACTAAAACAATGTAGATATCATTTAAATATTATGTTTGAAATAATAAAATAAACCAACTATTGTAACTCTGTGAGTCCTAGTGGTATCTTCCATATCAGTTCAATGGCAGCAACAGGAATAGTCCATATTCTTTATTTGGGGGTAGACCAATTAATATTTTTAACATGCAATATTGATTGGTCTACACCACACCTTCACTCAAAAGTCAACCTACGTAATGAAATTATGAAGTATCATGTTACTGGACCGGAAGAGCAGCCTCTGGGATTCAAAGGGTTCACTACGAACAACTAAAATTGAATCAAATAAATGAAAATAATGCAGAAAGAATTATACACATACCTTGTGTGTGACCAATGTGTTGCTTCTAGAGAATGCCTTTCCACAGACATCACATTTGTACTTCTTCAGGGCTTTATATTTGTTTGGGTTTGAATGGCGTCTGAAACTCTTTCCTGGAATTGGTAAGATTGGGGACTGGAAGAAGTCTGTTGGGTTGATGGCATAACTCAAATTTGTTCTCACGGAAGCATGCGCAAGTTATATTTTACCCAAGTTAGTAAAATTGATAAATTTGATCCTTGAGTGCAAAAAGGCTTTGCAATACTTTAGCATTGCAAAGCATTCTTGCACTCAAGGGACAAAATACTCCACCACCCATGCTATTTTGTAGATGATGAAGCATAAAACATAAAACAAACCAAGAACATGAACTTTTGATGGCAAAGAAATAATAAAAAATAAAATTAAAAAATGCTTCCCCAAGTTCCCAGCATGCAGTGTTACAAAAAGCCTGAGAAACAGAAGATCTACTTTGTGGGGGCCTTATAGAAACATTGTTCAAACATTTGTAATAAACACATGATGCCAGATGTTGACATCATAACAATGAGATTGATTCTGTTATGGAAGGAGAATTAATCTCCTCTTATATTTCATTAACCTTTACCCAACGAATCGGCTGCATCCACCCGCGTAATATGCAAATTCAGCAGTTGAAAAAATATTACTTTTTCAAACAATTTCAACAAAACCATATCATGAGATCCCTCGTTGGAACGAGCTCGTTCCAACGAGGGGTCACATGATATGGTTTTGTTGAAATTTTTTTAAAAATTTGAAAAAAATGATATTTAAAATAATAAATTTTGATATCGTCTGCATTGGGTAAAGGGTTAACTGTTTACCTGATATGAATAACATTTGCAAAAAAGCATTTCCCGAAATACTAAAATTTTTTTAATTATTGGCCTAAAAACGATAGATTCCCCCCCCTCCACCCCCTCCCCCCTCCCCCTCCCCCTGTGTTAGGTAAATGGGTAAATTACACATTATGTGATAAAATGCATCACAAATTCTTCCCAAATTGGTATGAAAATTCTTAACTCTTTACCTAACATGAAAAGCAGACAGCACTTGCAAACAGAATTCTTGAATAACTAAATTTTTTCAGTTTTTGCATCAAAAACATAGCTTATGATCCCTCATTCGGATGAGCTCAATGAGCTTGTTCCAGTGAGGGATTATAAGCTATGTCTTTGAGACAAAAAAAAATGAAAATTGAATGGTAATTTTGTGAATAGCACTGGCCAGTTTTAGCTGTTATTTTGGGTGAAGGGTTAACCTCTTTCACTAAAATCGATCTGAGCCCCAATAAGCCTTGGTTCAGACATTTCTTATTACTTCATACCTCATTAGAGTTCCTCCAGAATCCTCTATTTTTTTTACAGGTGGGTTAAAGAATATTCAAGAAACAGAACTGATAGATTCTGGAAACATTCAGCAAGTCACAAGTGATTTGCTTCCTTCAACTCAGAATTTATCTGATGTTCAACAGAATAATTTGGGATGTGTGACTGATGAAGATATTATTAAACTCCGAATGGTTGAAAAGAAACAGGTAATTACACATAAAATAGACTTGTTTTCAAACAGTATTCCTTTAAATTTTTGTTAGCCCACACAAAGTAGATCTTCTGTTTCTCAGGCCTTTATTTGTGAAATTGCATGCGGGCGAGCGTTTTTTTATTTTATTTTTTATTTCAGTAATTTCTTCTTTGCCATCAAAAGTTCATGTTCGTGGTTCAAGTTTTAGGCCTCATAACCTACAGAATAGCATGGGTGGTGGTGTATTTCATCCCTTGAGTTCAAGAAGGCTTTGCAATGCTAAAGCATTGCAAAGCCTTCTTGCACTCAAGGGACAAATTCATAAATTTTTTTAACTTGGATAAAATATCAGACATAAACCATTTAATTTTTATTTTTTTTAAGTTTAAATTGGTTATAAAAAGAGAGCATGCGGCAGCCAAAAAGACCATGCTGGAGGGCCTGAGAAACAGATTTTTTATTTTTTTTAGGCCTTACTTGCCATCTTTTTAGCTCACCTGACTGAAAGTCAGGATGGGCTGTTGCCATCATATGACTGTAGTGCTGAAATGGTTAGCCCAATAACCATTTTGCAACCGGTTATCAGCACAACCAATTGGAAAAGCTGTCAACCAGATAATCGCTATGCCTCTAGTTTATGGTATAGCGCTGGGGAAAATAAATAGTATTTGACTGCAAGATGTTGGAATTCTTTTGCTGAAGCAAGCATTGTCAAAGCTACCAAACATTTGTCGATTTCCAATGATGTGTACTTGATGTAACATGAAAGGGATAAGGTGTTGGAATGCTGAATGAACAGTTATTTCGGTCACTTGGGCTGTCAAGTCGCAGATAAACGTTTGTTACTCTGTAATAAACTGCCAAAAATCGAGTGCACTGCAGGTTGTTTTCTGCGTGGGCAGCAGTGAGCATGTGTGTGTCAATGTAACATTGTCTTCTACAGACAAATTTGAAATTCTTCTCTTTGATGAAGTGTTGTTAATTGCAGATTATGTGGGAACAAATCGTACACGCATGCTTTGTTTCAGGTGTGCGGCATGCCGCATGCCTGTGATTTTCAAATGGCTAGACCTGGTTTTGTGACCGGGCAATGCAGGGTGATCACAGTTATGATTTGTCATCACTATTATGTGGAATCATTGCAGTCATATATAGAGAATAAAGGTATAGTGTTTTCAACTAAAAAAATTATTCTATGAGTAGTATTAAGAATGAAACCGATGAGCCTCTGGCGAGTCGGTTTCATTCTTAATGCTACTAGTGGAATAATCATTTTTTTACTTGAAAACACTATACGTTTATATTGTTTATCCCATAAATCTACTACAGGGCAGTCGCTGCAAAATCCTGCTATAATTCACTACAAAACACAGCGAGAAGTGAGGAGCACATAGGCCCAATTCGATCGACCAGCAAAATTGGGAAAAATAAACAAGGCGCAGTAATACATTTTGTCTAAAAATAATTCCCCTACAAACTTGAGCTAAACTTGAGCAAAAAATACTTTATTATATGAGCAGTTGGTGGTGTTTTCTACTGGCATTGTGTAATACTTGAAAAAGAGATTTAAAGAATCCAACAATCGAACTATTAATTAGGCTGGACAAATGTGGTAGAGGCCAGAGGTCAACAAGTCTGTTGCTAGTAGGGGAATAAATTCTTTCAGTGTTAAACCTACAAGAAAAATTTATCACCCTACTAGGTGAATAAAGCAAAAATTTATCCAAGGCCTTTATTGTTCAAATAAACGGCCATTTATGGGATAAAAATTGTTAACGATCATTTACACATCGGTGATTTCTATTGGCACTCGATGGTGTTTGATTATTTACTTTTTGCAGAAGTCAGGTGACAGTGTTTTGAACTGTTTTCTCGCCATTCTTTACTGATTTTGCATCATAGACAATGCCATAATACCAGTGGTTGAAATTAACAGAGATCCGGTTGAAATCCGGTTATGCCTGATGGTTAGCCAGTTACAAAGATGGGCCAACCATTTCAGCACTAGTCAACTGTCATACACTTCATTAACTTTTCCATTTGCATCGTCTTTAGTACCACTGGCCCCAAACCAACCAAACATGGCACCCATTTTTTATTGGTGCATTCCCTTCCAAGTTTATTCAATAGAAATGGCTAAGAACAATAGGCTGGTTGCATTGCCTGAAAAGCCCAAAGTTCTTCGAAAATATTCTCATAAACCACCACTCACAATGCTTTGAAATTTGGTGTGGTCAAGATTAAACTTTGTTTTTTTTATTTTTTTTATTACTTTCCAAAGTGTGATTTACTGGGATTTCCGGGTTTGATTATAAATGATAACTTCACAAGTGAATTATGCAATCAACAATTGGGTCATGTATCCATGCACGCAAATGAAGATGCTTTGCCGTGGGTGTAATGGGGACTTCATTGTTTTTTTGTTTTTTTTTAACCCTTTACCTAACATGAAAAGCAGATGACATTTGCAAAAACAATTCTTGAATAACTATTATTTTTTTTTTTGTCTCAAAAACATAGCTTATGACCCCTCATTGGAATGAGCTGGTTGAGCTCGTTCCAATGAGGGGTCATAACCTATGTTTTAGATACAAAAAATGAAAAAAATAATGAAAATTAATTGGCGATTTTTGAGAATAGTGCTGGCCGGTTTTGGCTGTTATGTTAAGTAAAGGGTTAAATAATATAATTATTGTTAATAATGAAAAGTAATAAACAGAGTAATCGCTTGACTGGACTGGTTATGTGAAATAATTCATTCGAGGCGAGGGACTATATTATAAAACAATTGTGCACATTCGCACACTCGTGTTTGTACAACGTTTCTCACCTCTAATGAATTATTTCATGTAATCAGTCCAGTCAAGCGATTACTCCCGATTTATTCAGATACAGTTGTGAAAAATACAAAAATAATTGGACATTATTAGACATAGGTTTAGAAGTAAATTTATATGTGTATGACAATTGTGGTTCTGTAGTTAATAAACTGTGAATATGAGTAGAAAATTAACAAAGTAGGACTTAAATACTAACAAGATATCAGATAAATGAGTGTTGGAAAAGCAGGTGTGAAAGCTCAAGAAGTAATGGTATGGCACAAACTATCGTGGCTCATGGGGTTGGGATATTATTCTGACGCCTGTGGCTCTCCTCACCAATGAAAAAAAAACCCCAAAAAACAAAAACCGAAAATATTTAAGCGCTTGAGCTAGTCACACTAGAACAGAAAAAAAGTTTCTTGGACAGTATTTGGGCTCATGTTTGGAGGAGCCAAATTTTTTTTGAAGCCCAAAAGTTTGATTTGATTTTTATACCCCCACGTTCGAAGAAAATGGGGGTATACTGGATTACATGCATCTGTCCGTGCGTCTGTCTGTCCGTGTGTGAGTCCATCCGAGAATATTCATAACTTTCGTTAAGTAAATTATTATTTTCTATAATATTTGTTGGTCATAGGTATGCCCACAATGCCCACACTAGTTATTTTTTTATTTTTTTTTTTTTTTATTGTTTGTTGACTTAGAAATTGTAGAAAATAGACATTATTTGTCTGTTCAGCCTGTATCTCAGGTATGGGTTATCGGATTTCAGTGAAATATGGCATGCAGTTTGCCTATGACAAAGGCTTCTGTCTCATTGCATAAAACTTCCAAACACCAAACAATTTACCATACCTTTTGCTTTGAAATTGTTGGAATTTGTTGAAAACTTTCAAAGAAAATGGGGGGGGGGGGGGGGGGGGGGGTTATACTGGATTAGGTTTATCAGATTTCAGTGAAATATGGCATGCAGTTTGCCTATGACAAAGGCTTCTGCCTCATTGCATAAAACTTACAAACACCAAACAATTTACCATACCTTTTGACTTAGAAATCATTGGAATTGTTGAAAATGTTTGGAGAAAATGGGGGAGGGGGGGGATATACTGGATTGCATCCGTCCATCTGTGCATCCGTCCGTCAGTCCATATGAGAATATTTATAAATAATATTTGTTGGTCATAGGTATGCCCACACTAGGCGGTACACCACATGGGGGTATGCACCGGACGACAGTCCAGCTTTTGTTTTTATTGGTAATATTAGGGGACATCTGCTTGATTTATGGTATAACAGTACTAAATATTTGAGTTACCAGTCTTCAAAAGTTGAACTCCAGGCCTATATTTCCGTGAAAATCTGAGAATCAATTCACGCAAAGATTCGCCCAACAAAACCAGTGAGAATCCATGTACATTCTCTCTGTACCTCTGATAGGATTTGTGTGAAAACAATTGAGTTGATTTAATTTTAACTCTTTACCTAATATTGCAGTTGCAAGTTAACCAATATAAGGCTAACATGTCCTGAAATATCCTGACACTTTGTCAATAGAATTGTAGAAATATGGCTGGCTGCCATTGGAACTGGCTCAATGAGCTGGTTCCAATGATATCCATCTTTTTAAGGTTTTATTGGTAAATACCATTTAATTTTTTTTAAAAATTCTCAAATTCAGTTTATGTTTTCACAAGTGCACAGCCTAGCATTGTATAATATGCCTGGTAGGCTTTTTCAAATTGTACTTAACTACTTTTTTGATCCATGGGCCAACCAATAATATCGGACAGAATCCCAATTCAAACTGAACTTTATTTTAGTAACAAATCAAGTTTGGTGGTGATCGACGAATCCAGACTCAAGTTATCATTCAAAAACCGAAATGTTGACAAAAATGGAAAATTTCTAAAGTCGCAAAGGAGCATCACTCTGGACAGAATAGTCTGACTGAAACTATAATCACAGGCAGTGCTCAAAATAACCTTTTTTCTTTGCGTAGCAAAATGCTACAATTTCCAAAAAATGAATAGCATTTTGTAAAAATTACATAGCTATTTTTGTATACCAAAGTTATGTTATGCTGTTTTGTATTGAATTCTTCTAAGTAGATAGAATAGTTTCCATCCATTTCTTGGCATTTCCAAAATGCTCTGCAACACAGATATTATATTTTCAAATAGCGTCTTGGTTGTTCAATAGAGTTCTCAAAATAAAAGTTGAGATTTTTAATTTGATGGGCTTGAAGTTATTTTTAATGTACATTTTATGCAAAATGTTGTAAAATAAGGAAGAATTTAAACCAATAGAATTCATCTTACATATGAAGTTGATAATGATGCTTGATGGAGAGTTAATCTGAGTTATGCCTGGAATGTTCCACAATCAGAGGTAAAGCATCAGTGAACTAGTTTTCAAATTTGTTTGCAAATTTTCATTTACATTTTGCGATAAAAGATAATCAACTGCAGCCTAATAGGCAGCAGTTGATTATCTTGTATCGCAAAATGCTATACATAATTGAACACGGTGTAGCTTTTTGCAAGTTTTGCATAGCAAAAAGTGACTCGACACCGTTTATTTTGAGCCCTGATCACAGGTCTACAGGTTCCCATGGTGGTGAACATGCATACCAAGTTTAGAAAGAATCTGCCCAAAAACAACCACAAATCATATCTACAGTAATTTTGTGACTTGTTCTAGACACACCTTAATGTTGAAGACCTATTTCAGGCTTTTGCAATCTCAGAGCATGTGCTTTGACCATGCCATCTTTAGGAGGTCCTGCTGACTATAGACAAATCACCTGGGCAGTGATTTCTAGCCCAGACTTTACTAGAAATCACTGCTAAGCAATTGGATATGTACAGGTTGTAGTCTGTGGGAATTCAGGACAGTTGCTCTGTCCTTTGACGGTTAAAACTGAAAAGAAAATCAGTCATTTCTTTCATGAAAACTGAACCTTTCAGCTGTTATCAAACCTCAACAGGGACTTATAAATAGAGAATGTAGGAAAAATTTGGACATTCATATGGTTTCTGTATTCAACGATTGGTTCGGTTTGTTTTTCGGTTTCCTCTTGATATCGGTATCGGTTCACTTTTTCGGTATATTGCCCATCTCTAGTTTTCAATTCTTGTTTTACACAAATAGAATATACAAAATGCCGGGTGTGTCTTTTAACATAAAGGTAGCTGGAGAAAAAAGAGTTTTGAGTGGCTCAAACATGACTTGAAATATGGTCAAAGAGCAAATCATATCAAGTCGGTCGATATTGCATGTTTGGAGAAATCGGTACTTTTCAGTTCCAAGTATGGCAAGAAACCTGTATGAATATAAAAATGATCAACAGACATTCGCTTAACTGGTGGAGTGCTAAATTATTTTTGGCCATCAAATCTTGTACACATTTGTTTGCCTTGTTACAATTTATGGGAGAGTGCCCCAGGCACTCTCGCATAAATTGTAATAAGGCAAACCCTTATAGACTAAATAATATCACTTCAAAGATAATACAAAGTACATGCATTGAATATGAGCCTTCATTCTGTGGTACCTGCACTTCAGAATAAAGCCCAAATATGGGCTTCCAGCACTCAACCAGTTAACACATTTTTCTCCTCAGTCAGCATGTTCTATGTGCTTTGTCCACTGGCAACTAACAACAATTAAATTGAGTCTGATACCAGTGACTGATTCTTCATTTTTTATTCATCAGAACACCTTATCAACTTGAACCCAACCAATTACTTAACAGAGAGTGGGGGAAAAACTTTCCAGTTTTTTTTAACAATCTTCTCATGAACTGAAAGGGTTCAGTGACTTGATATTTGGAATTCAATTTAGCTTCCTCCTGAGGTACAGACTGAAGTTTGTGAGGCACTATTTGTTGTAATGGGAGAGGCAAGATTTTTCAAAATGTCCTTATTTCCAAAACTGTGTGAAACATAGAATTGTTATTTGGTATAAAGCATCGTTAGGACAAGTAGAATCAAATGGATAAAAAAAACCTTGAAATTGGTTGTGTCATAGGGTCCCATTTTAACATTGTCGGTAATGGTATGTACCATTAAATTCTCACAAATTCACACTGTTAAATGGTGTCTCCAAGTTACAGAGCACTGTTGTTTGATGTGTCACTTTTGTCTCCCAAAATGCAGAAAAACGTTTTATGAAAATTCTAAAATTTATTGCTGTGTAAGAAATGTGGAAGTAACACTGAGTAACACAAATATTTTAACCAGAATGCAAGCTTATTGCAACTCAAAAATACAATGTCACTTTTTGTCCCCCAAAATGGAGAAAATTATTTAATGAAAATTCTAAAATTTATTGCTGTGTTAGAAATGTGGAAGTAACACAGATATTGTAACTAGAATGCAAGCATATTTTGCAGCTCAAAAATACGAACGCACATGATTTCAGTAACAGATCTACTACTATCACTGTGTTTACATTGTCAAAATCTGTGAGGGAAATTGGTATTCCCAGTAAATGTCTTGCAAGAACTCACTGGTACATAGTCCTGGAGCGCCCTGCCTGAAATATTTGTGTCGCATGTATGTTCAATTAAACTTATTGAACACACACATAACTCAAAATATAAATAAAAGGACATGGACATGTTCATATACAAAGCAGCTGTATTTGATCAGGTTGCCATGCTGTTTATTTGTATTGAAGTTAGGGTAATTGGTTTGCTGTTACATACAGTTACAAGAGTTTTTCAGTAAAGGAATATATGATTAACTGGTTGAGTGCTAGAAGCCACTATCAGTGCTTTAAAAAAATGAGGACACGAGAGCAAAAGCGAACATTTTTCTTGCCCATGTTTCATTTTCAGTCAAATGCAAATAAAATATTGTTTATATAAATTTAGATTATTACAAATTATTGGAGAGTGCCTGTGGGCACTCTACAATAATTTCTAATAAAACAAATTTTGAAGAACCCCTGAAATAATTTAGCCCTCAAACAGTTAAGTGGTGTCCACTCTGTGTGTATATTAGCCCTTCCACATATTTTAATAAATTTTTGTTGATTTTTATATTTTTTTGTTGTAGATTGATTTGAAAGATAAGCTTTATCTTGCACCATTAACAACAGTAAGTATACAATTAGATCTCGACAATTTTGTAGTTTTCTGGTTTGGTTCTGGTCTTTGCAACAAATCAGAAAACGCGAACTGCAACATCCAGTTAAAAACTGGCCAACCGGTTTTACTGTGTTTGCGTATAAACTGATCAACCAATCTTACAGGGAGAGAACTGGCCTAGTGGCACCTATGGATTCTTGTAACTTGGTCTATCTGGCAAAGGGGTGAATAAGTCGTGTTCTCATTGTCACATATTCTTCCTTATTGACAAGTATTAGTAACTGATCTGCTGCATGCACTCAGTTCGAATCCCATGTGCGACAACCGCGTTGTGTCCTTGGACAAGACACTTCACCCCCATTGTCTATGTGGGGGCATGGTGTCATTGTGTACTAAGGTGTACTGCACGTCAATGGTACACTTGTCTTCAACCTATATTCATCCTGCTTGTATATGGAGTTAGTATGTTGGGGAGCTGACAGTTGCTTGTTGCTGCTCAGTGGTTCTCTCTGGGCACTCCGGCTTCCTCCACCCATAAAACTGTCATGGTCATGATTAGCCATTGTGCAGAAATGTGTTACCTTAACACCAATAAATAAATTAGCAACTGATTGCCTAGAACTCCCAAGAATGATTAAAGGGAAGATTGCCTGAACCCAAAGGAGATACTTGCAGTGGTGGGTGGTGTCCAAAAATTATTGGGGATTACTATAAAAAGTCTGAATGTGATAATTCCAAATTAACTGAATATTGAAAAAAGAGTACCTCAGTGGCTATATGCAGTGGAAGGTCACATGTATTTAGTGAAAACAATAGGTGAGCATGCACTTCATTATTCACACACATGAGCTGAGAAACATTAAAATGCAGTATGTGACAAAAAAGCAATATTGTTGATGTCAAATTTGATGTATACGACTGCAAGGAATATTAATTCCCAAACAACCACCCCTCCTCATACTGGTAAGGTTCCCATACCTCTTTGAAAACCCTTGAATTATGTGGTCCCATATCCTGGAAAATATGGAATTTTTTCCCATGCAAATGTACTCCTGTAAAATCTTGGAATATTATCCTAAAGTATGTGCCAAAGAAAACAAAGAAAAATCAAAAGACATCTCACCAGCTAGGTGAAAGTTTATTAAAAGTCACTGAAAGAAAACCAACATGTATAAATATTATTATCCCCAATTGATATGGAGAATCTCACTACAGGGGAAAGTGGGAAGATATTTGACCTACACAAAAGGCTTGCCAAGTCTCTGAGTCAAACATCTTTCCCTCACAGCTCGAGGATGTTGCAAAATCAAAATACTATCAGTGTGATGAAAACTTACTGTTCAACTGATCAAAGAGAAATTATTAAGGCCCCACAAAGTAGATCTTCTGTTTCTCAGGCCATATGTGTAAAATTGCCTGTGGGAAGGCATTTTTTTTTATTTTATTTTTTATTTTTGTAATTATTTCTTTGCTATCAAAAGCTCATGTTCTTGGATTGTTTTATATTTTAGGCCATATAATGTACAGAATAGCATGTGTAATGGTGTATTTCCTCCCTCGAGTGCAAGAAGGCATTGTAAAGCCTTCCTTGTTGCACTTAAGGGACAAATTTATCAATTTTATTAACTTGGGTAAAATATTAGACACCAAGCATTTAATTTTTATCTTTTAGCACACTTGACTGAAAGTCAGGGTGAACTAGTCTGATCACTTTTTGTCTGTTGTCCATCGTGAAGGTAGTGTTTGGGTCATTTTCTCCCAAACCACTGGCCACATTTTAATGAAATGAGTAGTGGTTATATAGGGGCATTTGGGTTTTCTTCAAATTGGGTTTCTGTTCTTATTGAGGAGGGAGTTGGGCCAAAATGCCCCAATTTTTAAAAAAATCTTTTTCTCATGAACCAGCTGTAGTGAACTTGATATTGGTATACAGCTTCCTTTTGAGGTGTAGACTCAAGTTTGTTCAAGAGAAGATTGAGGGGCAATATTTGTCATCATTACGGGAGGGGAAAGAATTTTTGCTCCGCCCAAAGTATCTATATTTTTATACTGTACCAATGACCCAGACTTAGCTGGTGCTAACTCTAACAAAACCAGGGCCAAACACAAATTTTGCCCCCCAATCCCCAAAATTTGCATCCAAAACAAAAAGAAATCATGTCCTAAAGGACCTCCATACTACGCCTCTACTGCGCATGCGCAGTGACGCAGTCGTCCCGAAATTGGCGCCAATTATTATTCTCTGTTTGGCCCTTCATCAGTCAACATCTCACTGATCTTTGTGCTTGTAAATCTCAGTTTAAAGGATGCCAGACACGTAATTTTTGGAGAAAATGTGATTCTAAGGAGGATAGAAGGAGGAGAGGAAAAAGAAGTGGCAAAAAATAATCAGGGCTGTACTTAAAATTTTTTGATGAAATTATGTTAAGTTGCCTATTTTCGAGGCATGGGCCTCTTGTTGTCATTCTTGCTAATTGTTGCACTGCTTATTCAGTGTTTCCTCTCCCCTAGCCTTCTAAAGTCCCCCCTGGCAATTCTCCCATGCTTTTGGCATATTTTTGAGAAATTTCATTTCTAAAATTTCCTGGGAGAGTTGCTTGGTTACAGAATGTTTTCTGTTATTTTCCCCATAGTTACGTTTTCACCCATGGGTGTATAACGTTTGTGTTCTGCATCTTCCATCTGATGTTCTACAGATTCTCCCCTGGGAGTCTCTGTTTTGCATCAGATAGAGTGTAATTGATGACTGATTCCGGGCCAGTTTTTTCAGTGCCTGGAGTCATGTTTTCTAGTGTGTTTACACTGTTTGTTTTCATTGGCAACAGCCTTTTTTGAGGGGGGCTGTTTGCCTTTGTGGTAGTTTATCTCATTATAAGATACATTTATATTATCCGAAAGTGTCTCATTAATTATTTTATATAAATTTAAAATTTTTGACCACACTTTGCCATCGGATCCATCGGGGCTCAACATTACTTTTCAGCAACTTGGGCTTCTCTGAAAAAATATTTTTTCAAAATTATTTTGTTTTGCAATTGTTTTTTCATTTATTAATGGATCATGTTATTATGTATCTTTGTGTCAGGGGTTTTTGCGAGTAACTAGGACTTATTGTTGTTCTTTCACAATGAAGGGACGTTGTTCAAATTGTAATAGGAAGAAATCTTCCTCTGACTTTCATGATCATTGTATTAATTGTAGTCAGTGTTCTCGCATTAATCCCTGTCCTATATGTGAACATTGGGATGAGAAACATTGGAAACGTGTGTCACGATACGTTGTTTCTGGAGAAAGAGCGATGCCGGCTCTTTCTCCGCAAGGTCACTCTACTCTCTCAGTTTCTATTTCAGAGGAACCAGAACAGGGTGATGTTTCCATGTTATCTTCAAGTGTGCGTCCGTCGTCACAAATGAATTCAGAGCTAGCGGCAAAAGTGCTCATGGAGATTAGACAAATGTCGTCCGCTAGCTCGCCCGGTGTAGCGTCCATTCACCGAATGGTTCGGCAGCCGGGTTCGTCCGATGCGGTCCAAGAGGAAATTTTGGGTGATGCGAGCACTATAAACATAATAGATGCACACCCAGTGACGGCGGATAGTAAGCGAGAACGGAGGAAGTCTTTTAGTCCGGTTCCCAGCTCGTCCAGGTCCAGCCGGGCCGCGAGCGAGAGAGGTCCCTCTCTCGTACAACAACATCTGGGACCAGATGTTGTGGTACAAAATGTGTCTTTAGCGGAGCATACGTCCGTCGCTCGGGACGCTCCGTTGTATAAGCAGTCCGCAGAGATTGTTAAGGCTTCCTCTTCTCGTCAGCGCACACGACCGCACCTTGGCTGCGTGACCGCCGATATATTACCAGCTTCGCCGATGAAGGATTCTTCGGCGACCAGGTCACACCATCCGGCAGCCAGGGATTTGAGACCGATGGACTCCGGACGTTCGCATAGGAAAAGTATGCGGGAGCCATCTGATGCGGAGCTGCCCTCGGCGAAGCAGCGAAAGACTGCGCCTCCGCAGGTCTCGACGCCGGACATTCTTGTGCAGATAGCACAGCTTATCGCAGCATCCCAGCAGCCGACAGAAACGGTGTCGGATCGAGAATTATCTGACGGCGCTGGGTCGGTACGCTCCGCCGAAGCATCGGGGGCGGACGACCGGGAACATCGTGAGGTCCGACCGGATGGTGAAAGGGATACGGATGACTTGGAGCTATCCCTTTCGGAACAACATAAAGCTGCCGTGGACTTCATCCGGCACTTTCTCCCTCAAGTTGTTCCGTCGGGCCAGACTGCTGCGGTTCCGGACAAGAGAATTATAGCGTCATTGGACTCTGATTTCTTTGAGCGGTTCAGGGACATCGCTCCCGAGTTTCCGTCGCAGTCCAATAATGTTGCTAGAACATTTGAATTATTGAACGACGCTATATTTAAACTTGCTTCCAGGACGGGGAAAGCAGGTTTCTTGTCCGCTAATACTCTCAACCTGCCTTTCATTAATGCAAGGAATAAATTCGATACGGCAGGACAGGGTATACCGAGAGTTCCTCTGCGTATGGACGACGAGGCGGAAGATTTAGAGCTATCATTACCGTCGTCAGCTTCTATTCCAACCGCGGTGTTGGAAACAGCTATTGCGTCTAACAGAGCCAATTTAGATGCCTTATCTTACGCAGATCACCTTACTAAGGCGTTATCACTGCGCCTTCAAGGGGAAGAGTTTCAGGATATACAATCCTCTTCAAGACTTCTTTCAAGGGCAGTAGCTTATTCCACGTGTAACTCCGCCCTTTCAGTGGCAAATCTGGAGTTGGTTAGACGTGACGCAGCCCTAGCTACATCCACACTAGTGGATTCTAAGGTGAAGAACTCTCTTAGAGTCGCTTCGGTCTCAGGAGAACTTCTCTTTGACGGCAAGCTTTCCGCTATTTATGATAAAATTAAAAAGAAAGCTAATGATTCTCTGTTGTTCAGATCGGCTCCTAAGAAGTCGGATACAGCAGACACGAATAAGACAGGCACTTCTGGGTCTAATGCGCCCAAGAGAGGTTCCTATAGAGGTTCCGGTGCGTCCTCTTGGTCTTATTCGAGAGACCGTCAGGATAGCGACTCTCGTTCGGGACGTCCTTCTGGCCGGGACAATCGGTCGGACGCCCCGAGGTCGACGAGGCGAGGTGCGGGTCGTGGAAGACGTGGTTTCTCCTACCGCAGGCCTTGCAGGTCCAGGAGGTGATGGCTTAAACCTCTATCGCGTTCCGGTTGGCGGAAGGTTGTTGAGTTTTTCACAAGAGTGGGCGTCGATTACGGACGACCCTTGGGTGAGAGGAGTGACTTCGGAAGGTCTAAAGATATCCTTCAAACGAAAGCCTCCATTAACTCGGAAGTCCAAAGTGGACTCATCTTCCGTCAAATCCACAGAAAAGAGACGCTCTGTTATCAGAGGTGCAGTCTCTTTTAATGAAGAACGCGGTAGAGGTCGTAGAAAACCAGGAATCTCTGGGATTCTACAGCCATCTGTTTCTGGTTCCGAAACCAGACGGCTCGTTCCGTCCAGTCATAGATTTGAGCTGGATAAACAAGCTGATTGTCGCTCCGAAGTTTTATATGGAGACGATTCGATCGGTCAGAGCGAGTATTCGGGTGAACGATTATGCAACGAGCATAGATCTCAAAGATGCGTACTTTCACGTCATGGTACATCCGACATTCCGAAAGTATCTACGCTTTGCAGTCCTGGGAGTGGTGTATCAATTCCGGGCGATGTGCTTCGGATTGAATCTAGCACCCTGGGCTTTCACTCGGGTAATGAACTCGGTAATGATCTACTTCCGAGCTCATTCGTCTGCGGTAACGTCGGCCTACCTGGACGACATTCTTCAGAGGTACGGCAACGAGTTAACGCTTCAGAACGATGTTCAGAATCTTCTTCTATTGCTCCAACGTCTCGGTTTTATAGTAAACGAGGAGAAGTCGGATCTGGTGCCGTCCAAGTCATTCACTCATCTGGGAATGAGCTTCGAGACGCACAACAATCTCGTTCATCTGCCGTTAACCAGAGCGAAATTAGTCAGTTGTTACGCTCGCTATTGTCTGCACGCAGACAAGTCACGGCAAGAGAATTTATGAGACTGATAGGTCTGTGCGGAGCCGCCGCGGATCTCATTCCGATGGGGCGGCTACGCACACGTCCTCTTCAAATTTTCCTGACTCAGAATTGGAGTGTGAAAATTCATTCGCTCGATGTAGACGTTCTCTTGTCAGATCAAGTGAAACAAGAGATTCAGACTTGGGCAAACATTCAGTGGTTAACTCAAGGAGTTCCGCTGCAGTTGCCGGATCCGAGTTTTACCGTTATGACGGATGCCAGTCAAACAGGTTGGGGTGCATCATTAATCCTAACGGATTCGAGATGCCAGGGTCTTTGGGATCCGCAATTCCTGTGCAAGCACATAAACATCAAGGAAATGATGTCAATTTGGCTTGCGTTACGTCACTGGATGGACATTATTCACGATGCTCATGTCCAAATCATATCCGACAATACGACAGTAGTGGCATATATACGGAATCAGGGAGGCACTCATTCAGTTCCGTTGTTCAATCTAACGGAAAGAATCCTTCTGTTTGCGTTAGAACATCATGTTCTTCTTTCGGTCCGTCACATACCGGGTCGTCTGAATGTGCTAGCAGACTCCCTTTCACGAAAGGGTCGCTTGTTGCCGTCGGAGTGGACTCTCAACAAACAAGTATTCAATCAGATTTGCTACCAATGGGAACGGCCAATGATAGACTTATTTGCGACACATCTCAACAATCAGTTGCAGACGTATGTGTCTCCGTGTCCGGATCCAAGAGCATTTGCAGTAGACGCTCTGTCGATCCCTTGGGACGGAATGATAGGATATGCGTATCCTCCAGCGCCGTTAATTCAACAAGTATTGCTAAAGATAAAACAATCTCAATGCAAGATTCTGTTGGTAGCATCTCTGTCGCCACAGAGACCGTGGATAAATCTACTCAGGTGTCTGTTGTGGGACCTACCGCGGAAGCTTCCTCCACGAGAGGATCTTCTTTCGCAGGGGAAATCGCGCCAACTCCATCACAACCCGCAAGGTCTCAACCTTCACGTTTTTCCGTTGTGCGGTCCTTCTTGCATGGCAAGCACTTTACAGGACGAGCAGTGGACGCGATTTCTAACTGTAGGAGGACCTCCTCTTCGCTAAACTATGCGGCTAAGTGGAAGGTTTTTCGTCGTTGGTGTAGGGATCATTCTGTAGATATATTTGATCCCTCTATACCAGACATTGCAAACTTTCTAGTATACTTGTTTGACGAAATCAAACTGCAGCCTGTTACTATAAAGGGTTATAGATCTATGTTATCTGATACCTATGCACATCATGATAGTTTACAAATTGGATCTAATGTCTCTTTATCGAAGTTGGTTAGAAACTTTTCGATAAATAGACCCAGAGCTCTTAGATTAATTCCTAAGTGGAATTTAGCTTGGGTTCTCCTTAAATTGAAGGAAAAGCCATTTGAACCTCTTGGGACAGTAGATTTCAAATTCTTATCTTATAAGACAGCTTTTCTCTTAGCTTTCTCTTCTGCCAGAAGAGTCAGTGAGCTTCATGCACTATCGGTGGATGATTCTCATTATCGTAGTGTTGGGAACACTATCACCTTCACTACTAATGTGGGTTTTTTAGCTAAGAATCAGGCTCCTAATAAATATCCGGAACCTATTGTTATTAAGGCTCTTCCGTCTTCAGACGGGCGTAGGCCTTTACTCTGTCCTGTTAGAGCACTACGTATCTATAAACAGAGATCTCAGTTTATCAGAAAGGGACGGAAATGTTTCTTTCTGTCTTTGATGCCTAATAGAAAGGACATTTCAGTCCATTCTATTGCTAGATGGATTCAGTTAACTATCCGTACTGCTTATGAAGATTTATCTTCTTCTCAGCAGTCTGTGCTTAAGATTTCTGCTCATGAAGTAAGAGCTCTTTCTACTTCCTGGGCTTATGCTAATAGTGTTGCTATTACAGATTTAATGAAGGCTGCTTATTGGTCTCAGCCATCCACATTTACGAATTTTTATCTCAGAAATATTGAGTCCATTTCTGGAGACCTACATTGTTTAGGTCCGTTATCTGTTGCTCAGAATGTCGTCCACTAAACAGTTGCAACTATAGTTATGCAGGCTTTCTGTTCCGGCAGTGACTCCGTCCGGCTGCCCTCTTCGCTCTGGGCTATTTGACCCAGGGCAAGGGGAAGGGGGGGGGGGGGGGCGGGTGTTCCCTTAGGTCACCTGCTTTATAGTGAAAAGCAAGGGAATGCCTCCTCCAAGTCAGTATTTCTGAGTCGCTTCCGGGATGGTTTTAAAGTGTAATATTAATGTTTAAATTCATTCATGTCTTAATTTTAAAGTGTAGCTCGGTGTGAAGCATTTGTATATGTCAAGTGTCAAACGGGCTTTAATATACAATACTCGGACACTTTTAAATGATTATAAAGAGTCTCAATTCTCTGGACTACTTTATTTATTGGCTTGCTTTAAAAATAATTAGTATAAGGGTTATACTGGATGTTAATAGAGAACATGAATGTTATTGTGCTCAATTATTAAGGGTAGTGTATCTTTCTAATTTAATATTAAATAAGAAAGATACATGTAAAGCCTAATACTCCTTTTCTCCTTAAGGGGTTACCTCTTTACTATATAGTTGAGCTTATTGGATTTTCCTCTATGTCCTAGGCCCTCCAGCCTGTTTACTATTCAGCTAAGTCTGGGTCATTGGTACAGTATAAAAATGTTAAAAAATTTATAGTAATTTATATATTTTTTATACTTACCAATGACCCAGACGGGGATGGCCCTCCCTGGAGTTGGGAACTCTTGCCTCCCCGCTGAGTACATAGCACTGACCAGGCACTTCCAGTAAGAATGATAATTGGCGCCAATTTCGGGACGACTGCGTCACTGCGCATGCGCAGTAGAGGCGTAGTATGGAGGTCCTTTAGGACATGATTTCTTTTTGTTTTGGATGCAAATTTTGGGGATTGGGGGGCAAAATTTGTGTTTGGCCCTGGTTTTGTTAGAGTTAGCACCAGCTAAGTCTGGGTCATTGGTAAGTATAAAAAATATATAAATTACTATAAATTTTTTAACTTTCCAAACCGAGAGGCCAATTTGAACCAAATCTGATTTGAAGTAATAATGGGTCATAAGTACTTGATTTATGCAAACAATTTTTTTCAACATGCCCTGTGGCAACCACAGGAGCTAAAGATAAAAAAAAAATTCAACACCCATATTTCCAAAACTACACAGCACTGAGAATTCTTATTTGATGTGAAGCTTCCTTAGGACCAACAGAATCGAATGGTCCAAAAAAATTGCTATCGGTTTTATCAAAGGGCACTTTTTCGGGACTTTAAAAAAAATGCTGTTTCTCCCAAACCTCTGCTCTAAAAGCTTTCAAATTACACATATAACATCTTCCGAAGATTGTTTCACAGGTTTGTTGAAATCAAATCCCTGGGTCCATATTTGGGCTGTCTGTGGGAGCCCAAATGTTTAAATTAGTGAAGTATGAGGAATATTCTTTAAAAATCTTCTTCAGATCCACCAATCGGAATCTCTTTATATTTGGTACGCAGCATCCTTAGGGGGTGAGATTCAAGTTTGTTCAAGCCAAGTCTCTGGGTTCATATTTTGGCCCGAATTATAACTTAGTTCAATATGAGGAATTGTCTTTAAAAATCTTCTTGTTCAGATCCAGCAGTCGGAATGTTTTGATATTTGGTATACAGCATCCTTAGGGAGGTGTGATTCAAATTTGTTTAAGCCGAGGCTCTGAGTCCATAATTGGGCTCCCTGTGGGAGACCAAATTGCCACTTAGTTCAATATGAGGAACATTCTTTAAAAATCTTCTTCTCACATCCACCAAGAATCTTTTGATATTTGCTATACTGTATCATTAGGGAGGTGAGATTCAAATTTGTTAAAGCCAAGTCCCTGGGCTCATATTTGGGCTCCCTGTGGGAACCCGAATTATAACTTAGTTCTACATGAGGAATATTTTTTAAAAATATTTTTCTTCAGATCCAGCCGTCAGAATCTTTTGATATTTGAAATACAACATCCTTAGGGAGGTGGGATTCACATTTGTTCAAGCCAAATTTCTGGGTTCATATTTGGGCTCCCTATGTGAGCCCAAATTATAACTTAGTTCAATATGAGGAATATTTAAAAAAAAAAAAAATTTTCAGATCCACGGGTCAGAATGTTTTGATATTTGGTATATGGTTTTTTTAATTTGGCAGATGCAAGTTTGTTCAAATCAGGACCCTCGGTTGATAGTTGTCAGTGTCAGGTCCCTTGGAGCCTCTTGTTTAAGTTTGCATTTGTTATAAAAAGAGAGCATTTGTGGATTATAAACAGGCTATGCAACAATCATTGTTGAGTGGTCCACATCACAGAAACCAATCTGCCAACAGTTGTTTTATCTTCATATAAAAATAGAACTGAATGGTTAGGCCTAAAAAAATAAAAAAATCTGTTTCTCAGGCCCTCCCGCATGGTCATTTTGGCTGCCCCATGCTCTCTTTTTATAACCAATGTAATCTTTAAAAAAAAAAATTAAATGGTTTATGCCTGATATTTTACCCAAGTTAAAAAAATTGATAAATTTGTCCCTTGAGTGCAAGAAGGCTTTGCAATGCCTTAGCCTTGCAAAGCCTTTTTGCTCTCAAGGGATGAAATACACCACCATCCATGCTATTCCATAGATTATGAGGCCAAAAACATAAACCAAGAACATGAACTTTTGATGGTAAAGAAATAATTACAGAAATAAAAAATAAAATAAAAAACTGCTTGCCCGCATGCAGTTTTACAAATAATGGCCTGAGAAACAGAAGATCTACTTTGTATGGCCTTATAACAATTTTTTTCTTAGGTTGGAAATTTACCATTCCGCCGGATATGTAAAAGTTATGGTGCAGATATCACATGCAGTGAAATGGCTATGTCAACAAATTTATTGCAAGGACAACTTTCAGAGTGGGCTCTTCTCAAGAGACATGCAACTGAAGATGTATTTGGTGTTCAGGTAAGACAACTTCATAAATGAAACCAAGTTTGGTGTTTGGCGGTATTATCAGATTTTTGGCTCACCTGAATGGAAGTCAGTGTGACCTGCTCTGATCATACTTCATTTGTTGCCCATACGTTGTAATCACTGTGTTTGAGTCTTCTCCTTCCAAACTGCTTTCACTGTATAATGTCTAGATCAGAACGTCCCCTTTTGGTCATGATTGGTCAATCGTGACATCTGTGAGAGCCCAAAACCTGAAAACCTTTGGCACAGTCTACAGGTCATATTTATGAAGGGATTTCATTGAACATAACTTGGTAGGATGACTCTGTATAATGTTTAGATGGGAACATCCCCTTTTGGTTGCGATCGGTCAACCGTGATGGCTATGCAGGCCCGAAGCCCCAAAACCTTTAGCACAGTATACAGGTTGTATTTATGAAGGGATTGTATTGTAACTTGGTAGGATGACTGTATTATGTTTAGATGAGAATGTCCTATTTTGACCGTGATTGGTTAACCGTGACAGCCGAACAGGCACATGACCTAGATTTGTTTTGCATGGTCTTTAGTTCATAATTATGAAGCAATTTCATTGTAACTTTGAAGGATAACTTGGTATGATGTCTAGATGACACTGTGGTATTTTGGTCATGATCGGTCAGCCGTTACCACCACCTGTTCACTTGACCTAGATTCCTTTAGCACTGCTTACAGGTTGTTTTTATGAAGGGATTTCGTTGTTACTTGGTAGAATAACTTGATATGATATCTAGATGAGACTCCGGTATTTTGGTCATGATCAGACAACCTGACCATCAAACCGTCACGTGACCTAGATTCCTTTAGCAAAGTCTACAAGTTATATTTATAAAGTGATTTCATTGTAACTTGATAGGATGACATGTTTTGGAATGATTTTTCTGTAACTTGGTAACTTTGATTGACATACGTAAACTGTTAGGGCCACATCAACCCAGGTCTTAATTCTTTAGTACAGTCTACACACAGATTATTCTTATTGAAAACATAGCATACAGGGAACAGAAATTAACATATTCTCAATTATCACAATTCTTGTCTTATTTCATACTTCTTTCATAAACATTGGACATTATCCTTTTCATCAAACACTACTCACAGTCAAGTTAAGCTACAGTGTCATTGACACTTTCATTTTTAAATGCCCACGTTTCCAAAACTGCCTGGCACAGATAATCTTTATTTTGTATGAAAAATCCTTAGAACCAATAGAATCAAATGGGTGCAAAAAATTGCAATTGGTTGTGTCATAGAGTGCCATTTGGGGATGGGGGACACCCACTTTAACATCGTTGGTAATGAGAAAAGGTTTAGAAAGTTAAAAGGATGTAACTAACTGTAGTCAGATTGTGCTCTGCTTATAACATACATGATCTTTCTTGTTGTTTTTGTTACTCCAAGTAGATTTCCTGTCATCAAGCCAGAAAATAAGCAGACTGTCATCTGCAAAATGAGGTCCCCAGAGGGTAAATTTAGTGACGCTACCCTGCACAGCATCACTAAATTTACCCTCTGTGAACCTCAATCTGAATCAGGGTCTCACAACTAAACAGAAAGAGGTACCCAGAGGATAAATTGGCCCAATATATAGGATAGAATCATCAAATTGACCCTCTGGGGACCTCATTCTGCAAATGTCAGACTGCTTATTTTCAGGCCTGCCTGTCATAGGAGTGACATTATGCTATTCACCATTACATAACAATGGCTATGTTAGAAAGATCTAAATCTAAGTCATTAAGGCATTCTGTAATCTCTCATATTAGTGATAGATTTATTGTGTAGTTATTAAGGGCTTCAAGGGACTGGAATGTTAGTTGATTTTTGTAAACATTTGTAAACGTTCTGTTTACCAGGAATTTATAACTTCCAGAAAGTTGATCGTTTTATCAGACTTGATGATGGGCTTAGTTCTTAGTGAAAAAATTAGGTTTACATTGTATAGGAACCTTTTTTTCCACTTTTCTTAGAGTGTGTCTCTCCAAAATTGATCATTTACAAAGTAAAACTCCTGCCAGCTTATATTATTGCTTTCAGTAAACTGTTTAGGACAAAATGCTTTTTGTTTTATTTGCACAATTCCTCTTACAAGTACCAGTCTTTTTAACCCTTTACCCAACATAACAGCCAAAACTGGCCAGTGCAGTTCACAAAAATCAGCATTCAATATTTTTATACCAGAACCAATGGCCCAGACTTAGCTGGTGCAAACTCAATAATATCAAGGGCCAAACACAAATTTTGACTCACACCCCCCCTCCCCCTCTCCCCCCCGGCCTCGAAATAAGAGGCAAACGCTCATACCATTCGCCTACCTATCGGTTACACAGATTTATTTTCAGGCGAATGCTCGATCGGTTAACCAAAAATCACGCCGATGGCCGACAAAGTTAGTTGTTACGGGATGAGAAAAGTTTTCGTTTTTCCTTCCACTGATTTAAAAGAAGCACTGCAGTGAACAAAACGAGAACAAAATGCTCATATGGTTATCATACAGCGTTTTTCAATCATTAATGTACTTGTGGGGGTATAAATCTATAGTATTAGCGGTACTGAAGATCCGCAGTACCAACTCGTAGTGCCCTCTGGCTCTCAAAACAATTAATTTGTTTCGATTCTGAGAAAGACGATTGTCTGTTACAGCTAAAGGGAGCTAACTGCTTTGTAAATACATTTACTGCATGTCAGGTATTAACTCTCGCACTGCGCGAAGCTGAAAATAAGTCTTCAATACAATAAAAAGGAGATATATTGAAAATCAAATGAGCTGTTGTTAATTATTTGCATTCCGTCCCTTTTTACCCTACCAATTCATGAGAAAATTTTTCGAACACATTATGGAAACGTCTTTTATTCACCAATGCTGACTTCTTATTTACATGCTTATTCCATTTGAATAAACAGCCAGCATGGTTGTGAACATGGGTTTTTCCAAATGATTTCGAACATTGTGGCACAAATAAAGTTTTAGTTTGGAACTTTGGATTACATTCTCTGGATTCCAAAATGCAGGGGAAGGTAGATACGATTTACAATTATTTCTTTTCCAATGTTAATCAGAGACTGCCAATGCAACTCCCATGCCCTGAAGTTCAATGTATTCGTAATACAGGCGTCCATCGATGGCATATGCCCCCATGATGCCATCCCCACACAATTGCCCAATTCCCACTCCCAGTTCGAGACAAATGTGTTTGGGTTTCTGAAATAATAAGCCACACAGCAAAATAAACAATTAAAATTCTTTAATTTTTATTAGACACAAAAATCATATAAAGCAAAGAACAACAAATGTTAATGTGTGCATACGTGAATGTGCATTCACGTTCGGGTGGGGGGGGGGGGGGGCATTGTGTATGTAACTGTTTTGTACTGCTCCTGCCTTGGGTCCCTTGTGTCTAAATGCCAAACTAATTTGGTTGGGAGGAACTGTAGATGGGTATGTCAGAAGCTTTGTCAGTATTAATACTTTTAATGCAATGGTTAACCAATAGGTTTATGAAAAAAATCTTGGTAACCGATCAAAAGGTTAACCATTGTCAAATGAGGCAACCTGCTGGAACGTTTATCAAAATCTTGTTATTTCGAGGCCTGCCCCCCCAATCCCCAAAATTTGCATACAATACTGAAATTTAAAAGTCCAGTCTGGTGCCCCCATACTTTTAGTACTGCGCAAGCGCAATACCCAGGAAGAGACCGGAATTATCGCCAAGCATCATTCTTTTGTTTGGCCCGAGTCAGTAAACATTTGAACTGACATCTATGCAATAAATTCTCATTTTTGAAGATGCCAGACACAAATCAATGATGGTTTTCATGGAATCAACAGTGTTGCAGGATGTTGGAAGTGAATAAGGATGGTTTTGAATGTTCAGGGCTGTAACTTTATAATTTTTATGTAAAATTATTCATGTTTCCTATTTTCGGGATATGCTTTTGAACGTCATCATTATAATATTACTCCACTGTTGTTTTGTTAGTGTTACTTCCCTTCCCTCTCCTGAACCCTCCTGTTATACTCCCAAGCTCTTTCAGCTTTTTTATTGTGAATTTTTTATTAAAATTCTTGGGAGTTTAACTTGTTTTACGGAATAGGTATTCCGTATATCCCCTGTATTTACATCCTGTTTGTTTTCTGTTCAGGACGTTTTTAGCTCACCTGTGCGAAGCTCACGGGGAGCTTTACTGATCACTTTCCGTCTGGCGTCCGTCGTCTGTTGTCCGTCGTAAACTTTACAAAACCGACTTCTCCTCCAAACCACTAGCCCAATTTTATTAAAATGTTGGGTAAATGTTTATTACCTAATGCCAATTTGGATTTGTTCAAATGAAGTTGCCTCTCTCCCTGGTTGGTGCCACGTCCACAAGGGGCACCAAAATCTTAAAAAATCTTCTTCTCATGAACCAGCAGTTGCAGAGACTTGATATTTGGTGTGCAGCTTCCTTTTGAGGTGTAGAGTCCGATTTGTTCAAGAGAAATTCAAGGAGCTATATTTGCCTTCGTTATGGGAGGGGCAAAAATTTTTGCCCCGCCCAAAATTTCAATTTTCCAAACTGAGAGGCAGATTTGAACCAAATATGATATGAGGGCTTATTGGGTCATAAGTACTTAACTTATGCCAAAACTGTTTTTTCCATCGCCCATGGGAACTGCAGGAGCTAAAAAATAGAAACAAAATTAAAACGCCCATATCTCCAAAACTACAAGGCACTGAGAATTCTTATTTGGTGTGAAGCTTCCTTAGGACCAACAGAATGGAATGTTAAAAAAAATTGCCATCGGTTTTATCATGGGGTACTTTTTTGGGACTTTGAAAAAGTGCTGAGTCAGCATTTTTTAACACTGTGGGGAATGGGAAAAACATTTAAGACTACTGTCCCTAGATCCATATTTGGGCTCACTGTGGGAGCTTGAATTGTAACTTAGTTCAAAATGAAGAATTTTCTTAAAAAATCTTCTTCTTCAGATTCAGCAGTTGGAATGTTTTGATATTTGGTGTGCAGTATCCTTAGGGGGCTGTGATTCAAGTTTGTTAAATCCAAGTCCCTGGGTTCTCCCTATGGGAGACGGAATTATAACATTGTTCAATATGAGGAATTTTTCTTTAAAAATCTTCTTCAGATTCAGCAGTCGGAATGTTTTGATATTTGGCATACAGCATCCTTACGGGGGTGAGATTCCAGTTTGTTCAAGCAATGTCCCTAGATTCATATTTGGGCTCACTGTGGGAGCTTGAATTGTAACTTAGTTCAATATGAGGAATTTTTCTTTAAAAATCTTCTTCAGATTCAGCAGACGGAATGTTTTGATATTTGGCATGCAGCATTCTTGGGGGGGGGGGGGGGGGGGGGGGGGGGAGATTCAAGTTTGTTCAAGCCTGAATTAAACTCAGTTCAGTATGAGGAATATTCTTCAAAAATCTTCTTCTTCACATCCATCAGTCAGAATCTTTTGATATTTGGAAAACGGCATCCCACTGGATGTGAGATGCAAGTTTGTTCAAGCCAAGTCCCTGGGTTCATATTTGGGCTTCCTATGGGAGCCCGAATTATAACTTAGTTCAATATGAGGAATATACTTTAAAAATATTTTTTTTTAGATCCACTGGTTTGAATCTTTGGATATTTGGTATAAGCTTTTCTAAGGAGGGGCAGATGCAACTTGTTGAAATCAATACCCTGAGTTTTATATTCAGGCAACCATGTCAGGTGAGCACCCTCAGGCCCCCTCTTGTTTATTCTTGCCTCTTCCACCAGATGTATTGATTTTTCTTCCTGTGAAGATCTAGCATTGCATCAGGTGGTTGTTGATCAGTTACTGACTTTGGGCCTCTGTTGTGCCTCTTGTTGGTTAGTTTCCGGTTTTTCCTCTTGAAGTTGTTGTCTGTTCAGCAACGTTTTGGATACGTATTAATTCAGTGTTTAGTTAAAACAGTTATTGTTTTTTCTATTAGGATGCATATTATATCTTCTTCCGGTAGTTTAGCTTCAATTAGGTAGTGCTTGTCCACACTTAGGCTCTATCGGGATGCCCTTAGGCTCATGAAGTTCCCTTGGGGTACTTAGGCTTCATTCCAAATTTTTTTTTATTTGTTTAGAAAATTTTTATGATTGTCTATGTTATGTATCCTTGCGATATTTATTCTGTATTATTATTGCGAGTGCAGCAAACTTAGGATTTTGCCTTTATTATTATTGTATCTATTATAATGATTGGTACCTAGTGTAAGTCCAGGAAGTCTCGATATTACATGCTTGTTGTCTGCATAGGAACATAAACACCGGTAGTCGCTGGACTCCTTCAATACTTGTACTATGGGATGCAAACATTGGAAATGGGTGTCGACCTGTGTGATGGGTGGTGAAGTTCCGATGTTGAAGCCTTCACTGCAGGCTAATTCTAGTCTTTCAATCTCTTTTTCAGAGTAACAAGAACATGATGCCCGTTACGTGCTGCTGCCATCATCACACTCTGATGAGCCCAACTCTAATGAGTGAAACAGAGCCAGCTGCCAATTTTCTCATGATTAATAGCAGGGGATTGAGGTCTCTTAATCCTCTGCACGCAGCTAGCTTGACCGGTGAAGCAGTTGTCCCTGTATGGGAGCCAGGATGCTGGGTAGGTCCATTGCAGTTGTCCCTGTATGAGAGCCAGGATGCTGGGTAGGTCCATTGCAGTTGTCCCTGTATGGGAGCCAGGATGCTGGGTAGGTCCATTGCAGTTGTCCCTGTATGAGAGCCAGGATGCTGGGTAGGTCCATTGCAGTTGTCCCTGTATGGGAGCCAGGATGCTGGGTAGGTCCATTGCAGTTGTCCCTGTATGGGAGCCAGGATGCTGGGTAGGTCCATTGCAGTTGTCCCTGTATGGGAGCCAGGATGCTGGGTAGGTCCATTGCAGTTGTCCCTGTATGGGAGCCGGGATGCTGGGTAGGTCCATTGCAGTTGTCCCTGTATGGGAGCCGGGATGCTGGGTAGGTCCATTGCAGTTGTCCCTGTATGGGAGCCAGGATGCTGGGTAGGTCCATTGCAGTTGTCCCTGTATGGGAGCCGGGATGCTGGGTAGGTCCATTGCAGTTGTCCCTGTATGGGAGCCGGGATGCTGGGTAGGTCCATTGCAGTTGTCCCTGTATGGGAGCCAGGATGCTGGGTAGGTCCATTGCAGTTGTCCCTGTATGGGAGCCAGGATGCTGGGTAGGTCCATTGCAGTTGTCCCTGTATGGGAGCCAGGATGCTGGGTAGGTCCATTGCAGTTGTCCCTGTATGGGAGCCAGGATGCTGGGTAGGTCCATTGCAGTTGTCCCTGTATGGGAGCCAGGATGCTGGGTAGGTCCATTGCAGTTGTCCCTGTATGGGAGCCGGGATGCTGGGTAGGTCCATTGCAGTTGTCCCTGTATGGGAGCCGGGATGCTGGGTAGGTCCATTGCAGTTGTCCCTGTATGGGAGCCGGGATGCTGGGTAGGTCCATTGCAGTTGTCCCTGTATGGGAGCCAGGATGCTGGGTAGGTCCATTGCAGTTGTCCCTGTATGGGAGCCAGGATGCTGGGTAGGTCCATTGCAGTTGTCCCTGTATGGGAGCCAGGATGCTGGGTAGGTCCATTGCAGTTGTCCCTGTATGGGAGCCGGGATGCTGGGTAGGTCCATTGCAGTTGTCCCTGTATGGGAGCCGGGATGCTGGGTAGGTCCATTGCAGTTGTCCCTGTATGGGAGCCGGGATGCTGGGTAGGTCCATTGCAGTTGTCCCTGTATGGGAGCCAGGATGCTGGGTAGGTCCATTGCAGTTGTCCCTGTATGGGAGCCAGGATGCTGGGTAGGTCCATTGCAGTTGTCCCTGTATGGGATCCAGGATGCTGGGTAGGTCCATTGCAGTTGTCCCTGTATGGGAGCCAGGATGCTGGGTAGGTCCATTGCAGTTGTCCCTGTATGGGAGCCAGGATGCTGGGTAGGTCCATTGCAGTTGTCCCTGTATGGGAGCCAGGATGCTGGGTAGGTCCATTGCAGTTGTCCCTGTATGGGAGCCAGGATGCTGGGTAGGTCCATTGCAGTTGTCCCTGTATGGGAGCCAGGATGCTGGGTAGGTCCATTGCAGTTGTCCCTGTATGGGAGCCAGGATGCTGGGTAGGTCCATTGCAGTTGTCCCTGTATGGGAGCCAGGATGCTGGGTAGGTCCATTGCAGTTGTCCCTGTATGGGAGCCAGGATGCTGGGTAGGTCCATTGCAGTTGTCCCTGTATGGGAGCCAGGATGCTGGGTAGGTCCATTGCAGTTGTCCCTGTATGGGAGCCAGGATGCTGGGTAGGTCCATTGCAGTTGTCCCTGTATGGGAGCCAGGATGCTGGGTAGGTCCATTGCAGTTGTCCCTGTATGGGAACCAGGATGCTGGGTAGGTCCATTGCAGTTGTCCCTGTATGGGAGCCAGGATGCTGGGTAGGTCCATTGCAGTTGTCCCTGTATGGGAGCCAGGATGCTGGGTAGGTCCATTGCAGTTGTCCCTGTATGGGAGCCAGGATGCTGGGTAGGTCCATTGCAGTTGTCCCTGTATGGGAGCCAGGATGCTGGGTAGGTCCATTGCAGTTGTCCCTGTATGGGAGCCAGGATGCTGGGTAGGTCCATTGCAGTTGTCCCTGTATGGGAGCCAGGATGCTGGGTAGGTCCATTGCAGTTGAGTAGTATTCATGTGGGTAGAGCGAGCACCTCAAAAACACAAATTCACCCAGCGACGATGGCAAAAAGAGAAGAAGCCTGAAAGTTTCTCAACGGGACGCTCGGCGAGACCTGGGGTCAGGTCACAAGTTGGAGAACCCTCTTCGTCCCGTTAGCAGTCGGGATCGACTGTGTCCGTTGCAAGAAACTACAATGAGTCGGAACACCCGTCCGAAATGTGTGAATCGGGATGTTCCTTCCACACTGCAGCCGGGGACGGCCGCTGTTATGGCTTCTTTTTTTTGCATGGAAGAGCATGCAAAGGGGTTTAGCATACAAGCGAGATCTGGGGTCAGATCGCGAGTTGGAGAGCATTCTCCATCCCTTCAACAGTCGGGGTCAACTGTTTATGTCGTGAGAAACTTTATTGAGTCGGAGCCCCGTCTAAAATGTGCGAGTCGGGACTATCCTTCTACACTTCAGCCGGGGTCGGCTGTTTTTACGGCTTCCTCTTCTTCCATGAAATAGCATGCTAAGGGGTAGAAGCCTACAAGTTTCTAAAAGGAACGCTCGGCGAGATTTGGAGCAGATTGCGAGTTGGAGAGCCCTCTCCATTCCATCAGCAGTCGGGGTTGACTGTTTTCCACTTTTGAGAAACTTGAGTGAGTTGGGACGTCCATTCACGCTTGCGGTCTGGGAAGCTTCTTCCACACTGTTGCAGCTATGGCTTCTTCCTCTGCTTCATTGATGAAGCCTGTTAGATCACAGACTAGCTGTCTGACTTTGCATGTTCAAGCTGTTCCACGAACACATTCTCAGTCCTCACCACCAAAGTCGCAGCTAGTGGTGCGAGGCATATTCATACGGGACATGCATCGAAAGATCTGGGGTCAGATCTCCATCCCGTGAGCAGCATATGGTAAAGAAGCGGATAACTGCTGCTCCGCAAGCCTCATTCATGGATCTACTGGCGCAGATTGTGCTGCTTATCAAAGCACCCTAGTTGTTGCAGGTTCAGCCATCGACAGTCTCAGGTAGTGATCTGTCGGGTGGTGCTGGGTGGGTCCAGTCATCTGTTCATTTGGATGGTGCTACCATGTTTTTCAGATGGAACATTTTGATGGTGAGAGTGTGTCGGAGGATGATTCTCCATCACTCACGGAACAGCACATTAAGACTATGAATCTTATTTATAAGTTCTTTCAGATCTTGTTCCATCTGATCAAAAGTCTACGTTTGCTAGGCAAAAAACAGCTTAGAGTACCAAGCGAAGGAAAAACGAAGTTCTTTCCTTTTCGGGTTATTCTGCTCAGGTGTCGAAAGCCTTTGGTCCGATTAACGACGCCACCCTTGGTTTAGCAATAGTATAAGAAAGGCAAATGCTCTATTTTGTTATGAATAGAAGATCACCAGCTCACAGTTAGGCTGAGACAACTGTCTTGTTTGGAATAGGGCCGTTAGAAGGGAAAAGTACACCTTTTCCTTCTCGGTGTTGTATTCCCAGGCATCAGAGGCATTTAGTTCTATTGCTGACGCCATAGCAGCCTTATGTACTGTTAGAGTGGTCTTTTCTTATACATTAGCGGCTAACGTCTTATGTCTCCATTTAGTGAGCTATTCAAGGCCGCAGGGTAAGACTCAGATATCTGTATTCAATGATATATGAATTTAGGCTGTGTTAGCTACGCTTAGACTGCTATCTTTTTGGAATAAGGCCATTAGAAGGAAAGATTACGTTCTTTTCTTCCCGATGTGGTCTTCCTAGGCATCACAGGCATTTAGTCCTATTGTTGTCGCCTTAGTAGTCTTATATGAATTAAGAACGGTCTGTGTCTATAACATTAGCATCATAGTGGCATTGTATATGTTACAGCGGTCTTTTCTTATACATTGCGGCTAACATCGAAAGTCTCCATTTTGTGAGCTTTCCAAGGCCACTGGTGACAGATATGAGATTAAGACTTGTAAGCTGCACTAGCTAAGCTGAGACTACTGTCTCTTTGGAATTACGGTCATTAGAAGGGCGGTCCTTTATTCCTTACCTTGAGTGACTAACATCGTAAGTCTCCATTTAGTGAGCTTTCAAGGTCGCAATTTACACCAAGATATCTGTCTTCACGGAGATGAAGACTTCTTAGCTGTACTAGCTAATCTGAGACTGCTGTCTGTTTGGAATTAGGGCCATTAAAAGGAAAGAGTATGTTGTTTCCTTCTTAGTGTTGTATTCTTAGGTGTCTGAGGCTTTTAGTCCTTTTGTGGACGCCTTATTAGAATCAAGTGTGGCTCTTTTTCCTTAACTTGACCGACTAATGTTGTAAGTCTCCTTTTAGTGAGCTTTCTAAAATCGAAAATTACACCGAGATAACTGTCTTCTTAGAGATGAAGATTTCTAAGCTAAATTAGCTAGGCTGAGACCGATGTCTTCTGGGAATAGAACCACTAAAAGGAAAGAGTACATCTTTTCCTTCTCGGTGTTGTTTTCTTAGGTGTCATAGACTTCAGTCTCATTGTTGACACTATGGTAGCCTAGCTAAAATTATGAGCAGTGTTTTTTCCCTATCATTAGCGGCTATCGTAAGTCTCCTTGTGTGAGCTTCTGGAACCGCAATTTACAGCCTTCTAATTATTAGGGCCCCGCCGTGAGGCGGACGCCCTATAGTGATCGCTCTGTTCGTGCATCCATCCATGCGTGCATCTGTCCGTCCGTAACAAAACTTGTCCGGGTTGTAATGTTTCTCTCTTAATAGATAAGGTTTTGATATTTGACATGTGGGTATATTATCTCAAGACGATGTGTCGCGTACCAAGCTTGCCATGTTTTGACCTTGAACTTTGACCTCAAGGTCAAATTATTCCGTTTTCAGGGTTCTTTTCTGACAAGTTCGTGTCCGGGCTGTAACTTTTTTCCCTTAATAGATAGGGTTTTGATATTTGGTATGTGGATAGATTATCTCAAGACGTTGTGTCGCGTACCAAGGTTGCCATGCTTTGACCTTGAAGTTTTACCTCAAGGTCAAATTATTCAGATTTTTTTTTTTTCTGACAAGTTTGGGTCCGGGCTGTAACTTTTTTCCCTTAATAGATAGGGTTTTGATATTTGGTATGTGAGTAGATTATCTCAAGACAATGTGACGCGTACCATGGTTGCCATGCTTTGACCTTGAATTTTGACCTCAAGGTCAAATTATTCCGAATTCCGGGTTCTTTTCTGACAAGTTCGTGTCCGGGCTGTAACTTTTTTCCCTTAATAGATAGGGTTTTGATATTTGGTATGTGGATAGATTATCTCAAGACGACGTGTCGCGTACCAAGGTTGCCATGCTTTGACCTTGAACTTTGACCTCAAGGTCAAATTATTCAGAATTTGGGTTTTTTTCTGACAAGTTCGTGTCCAGGAAGGGATTTTAATCAGATTTTACTTATTGCTTGAAATATTTTAGTATTACGGTTCACATCAGTTTATACCTAACATCGGTTAGTTGTTGCGGGGCCTGCAGAGATGGATTCCATCTCCGTGATATCTAGCCTTCATGAGTAAGAAGACCTTTAGCTGCTTCAGCTGGGCTGAGACCACTGTCCTTTGGGACAAGGTACCATTATAGGTGAAGAGGTTGTTCTCTCCTTAACGGTGTTGTTTTGTGTTAGTTGTCTGAGGCTTTTAGCCCTATTGATGACGCCATATTAACCTAGTGAGGATAATGTGCATTCTTTCGGATGCCTATAGTTAGCTCCTTTTTCAGGAATATATTTCCTGCTATAATCGATATGATACACAAGGAGTTTATCTAGGTTATTATGATCGGGTGCCAGAACTTAGTATTTTTATACTGTACCAATGACCCAGACTTAGCTGGTGCTAACTCTAAAAAATCCAGGGCCAAACACAAATTTTGCCCCCCAATCCCCAAAATTTCCATCCAAAACCAAAAGAAATCATGTCCTATAGGACCTCCATACTTCGCCCCTACTGCGCATGCGCAGTGTCAAGGACGTTCCGAAATTGGCGCCAATTTTCATTCTCTGTTTGGCCCTTCATCAGTCAACATCTCACTGATCTTTGTGCTTGTAAATCTCAGTTTAAAGGATGCCAGACACGTAATTATTGGAGAAATGGTGATTCTAAGGAGGATATAGAAGGAGGAGAGGAAAAAGGAGTGACAAAAAATAATCAGGGCTGTACTTAAAATTTTTTATGAAATTATGTTAAGTTGCCTATTTTCGAGGCATGGGCCTCTTGTTGTCATTCTTGCTAAAAAGTTGCACTGCTTATTCAGTGTTTCCTCTCCCCTGGTCTTCTAAGTCCCCCCTTTGCAATTCTCCCATGCTTTTGGCATATTTTTGAGAAAGATCATTTCTAAATTCTCTTGGGAGAGTTGCTTGGTTACAGAATGTTTTCTGTTATTTTCCCCATAGTTACGTTTTCACCCATGGGTGTATAAACGTTGTGTTCTGCATCTTCCATCTGATGTTCTGCAGATTCTCCCCTGGGAGTCTCTGTCTTGCATCAGATAGAGTGTAATTTTGATGACTGATTTCGGGCCAGTTTTTTCAGTGCCTGGAGTCATGTTTTCTGGTGTTTTACACTGTTTGTTTACATTGGCAACAGTCTCTTTTGAGGGGGGGCTGTTTGCCTTTGGTGTAGTTTATCTCACTATAAGATACATTTTTATTATCCGTAAGTGTTGCATTAATTATTTAATATAAATTTAAAATTTTTGACCACACTTAGCCATCGGATCCATTGGGGCTCAACGTTACTTTTCAGAAACTTGGGCATCGCTGAAAAAATATTTTTCAAAAATTATTTTGATTTGCAATTGTTTTTTCATTATTAATGGATCATGTTATTATGTATCTTTGTGTCAGGGGTTTGTGCGAGTAACTAGGACTTGTTGTTGACTTTTCACAGTGAAAGGATATTGTTCAAATTGTAATAGGAAGAAATCTTCCTCTGACTTTCATGATCATTGCATTAATTGTAGTCAGTGTTCTCGCACTAATCCCTGTTCTATATGTCAATATTGGGATGACAAACATTGGAAACGTGTGTCACGATATGTTGTTAGTGGAGAAAGGGCTATGCCGGCTCTTTCTCCGCAAGGTCACTCTACTCTCTCAGTTTCTATTTCAGAGGAACAAGAACAGGGTGATGTTCCCATGTTATCTTCCGCAAGTGCGCTTCCGTCGTCACAAATGAATACAGAGCTAGCGGCAAAAGTGCTCATGGAGATTAAACAAATGTCGTCCGCTAGCTCGCCCGGTGTAGCGTCCATTCACCGAATGGTTCGGCAGCCGGGTTCGTCCGATGCGGTCCAGGAGGAAATGTTGGGTGATGCGAGCACTATAAACATTCAACGTGCACACCCAGTGACGGCGGATAGTAGGCGAGATCGGAGGAAGCCTTTGAGTCCGGTTCCTAGCTCGTCCAGGTCCAGCCGGGCCACGAGCGAGAGAGGCCCCTCTCTCGTACAACAACATCTGGGACCAGATGTTGTGGTACAAAATGTGTCGCAAGCGGAGCATACGTCCGTCGCTCGGGACGCTCCGTTGTATAGGCAGTCCGCGGAGACTGCTCAGGCTTCTTCTCGTCAGCGCACACAACCGCACCTTGGCGACGTGACCACCGATATTTTAACCAGCTTCGCCGATCAGGGATTCTTCGGTGACCAGGTCACACCATCCGGTAGCCAGGGACACAAGGCCGATGGACTCCGGACGTTCGCATAGGAAAAGTATGCGGGAGTCATTAGATGCGGAGCTGCCCTCGGCGAAGCAGCGAAAGACTGCGCCTCCGCAGGCCTCGATGCCGGACGTACTTGTGCAGATAGCAGCATCCCAGCAGCCGACAGAAACGGTGTCAGATCGGGAATTATCCGACGGCGCTGGGTCGGTACGCTCCGCCGAAGCATCGGGGGCGGACGACCGGGAGCATCATGAGGTCCGACCGGATGGTGAAAGGGATACGGATGACTTGGAGCTATCCCTTTCGGAACAACATAAAGCTGCCGTGGACTTCATCCGGCACTTTCTCCCTCAAGTTGTTCCATCGGGCCAGGCTGCTGCGGTTCCGGACAAGAGGATTATAGCGTCATTGGACTCTGATTTCTTTGAGCGGTTCAGGGACATCGCTTCCGAGTTTCCGTCTCAGTCCAATAATGTTGCAAGAACATTTGAATTATTGAACGACGCTATATTCAAACTTGCTTCCAAAACGGGGAAAGCAGGTTTCTTGTCCGCCAATACTCTCAACCTGCCTTTCATTAATGCAAGGAATAAATTTGACACGGCAGGACAGGGTATTCCGAGAGTTCCTCTGCGTATGGACGACGAGGCGGAAGACTTAGAGTTATCATTACCGTCGTCGGCGTCTATTCCAACCGCGGTGTTGGAAACAACTATTTCGTCTAACAGAGCCAGTTTAGATGCCTTATCTTACGCAGATCACCTTACTAAGACGTTATCACTGCACCTTCAAGGGAAAGAATTTCAGGATATACAATCCTCTTTAAGACTTCTTTCAAGGGCAGTAGCTTATTCCACGTGTAACTCCGCCCTTTCAGTGGCAAACCTGGAGTTGGTTAGACGTGACGCAGCCCTAGCTACATCCACACTCGTGGATACTAAGGTGAAGAACTCTCTCAGAGTCGCTTCGGTCTCCGGAGAACTTCTCTTCGATGGCAAGCTTTCTGCAATTTATGATAAAATTACAAAGAAAGCTTCGGATTCTCTGCAGTTCAGATCTGCTTCTAAGAAGTCGGACACGGCAGACAAGAGTAAGACAGGCACTTCTGGGTCTAATGCACCCAAGAGAAGTTCCTATAGAGGTTCCGGTGCGTCCTCTTGGTCTTATTCAAGAGACCGTCAAGGTAGCGACTCACGTTCGGGACGTCCTTCAGGTCGGGACAACCGGTCGGACGCCCCGAAGTCGACGGGATGAGGTGCGGGTCGTGGAGGACGTGGTTTCTCCTACCGCAGGCCTCGCAGGTCCAGGAGGTGATGGCTTAAACCTCTATCGCGTTCCGGTTGGCGGAAGGTTGTCGAGCTTTTCACAAGAATGGGCGTCGATTACGGACGACCCTTGGGTGAGAGGAGTGACTTCGGAAGGTCTAAAGATATCCTTCAAACGAAAGCCTCCATTAACTCGAAGTCCAAAATGGACTCAACTTCCGTCAAATTCGCAGAAAAGAGACGCTCTATTATCAGAGGTGCAGTCTCTTTTAATGAAGAACGCGGTAGAGGTCGTAGAAAACCAGGAGACTCCGGGATTCTACAGCCATCTGTTTCTGGTTCCGAAACCAGACGGCTCGTTCTGTCCAGTCATAGATTTGAGCTGGATAAACAAGCTGATCGTCGCTCCGAAGTTTTATATAGAGACGATTCGGTCGGTCAGAGCGAGTATTCGGGTGAATGATTATGCAACGAGCATAGATCTCAAAGATGCGTACTTTCACGTCATGGTACATCCGACATTCAGAAAGTATCTACGCTTCGCAGTCCTAGGAGTGGTGTATCAATTCTGGGCGATGTGCTTCGGATTGAATCTAGCACCCTGGGCTTTCACTCGGGTAATGAACTCGGTAATGATCTATTTCCGAGCTCATTCGTCTGCGGTATGGTCGGCCTACCTGGACGACATTCTTCAGAGGTACGGCAATGAGTTAACGCTTCAGAACGATGTTCAGAATCTACTTCTATTGCTCCGACGTCTCGGTTTTATAGTAAACGAGGAGAAGTCGGATCTGGTGCCGTCCAAGTCATTCACACATCTGGGAATGAGCTTCGAGACGCACAACAATGTCGTTCGTCTGCCGTTAGCCAGAGCGAAATTAGTCAGTTGTTACGCTCACTATTGTCTGCACGCAGACAAAGTCACGGCGAGAGAATTTATGAGACTGATAGGTCTGTGCGGAGCCGCTGCGGATCTCATTCCGATGGGGCGGTTACGCACGCGTCCTCTCCAAATTTTCTTGACTCAGAATTGGAGTGTGAAAATTCATTCGCTCGACATAGACGTTCTCTTGTCAGATCAAGTGAATCAAGAGATTCAGACTTGGGCAAACATTCAGTGGTTAACTCAGGGAGTTCCGCTGCAGTTGCCGGATCCGAGTTTTACCATTATGACGGATGCCAGTCAAACAGGTTGGGGTGCATCATTGATCCCAACGGATTCGAGATGCCAGGGTCTTTGGGATCCGCAATTCCTGGGCAAGCACATAAACATCAAGGAAATGATGTCAATTTGACTTGCGTTACGTCATTGGATGGACATTATTCACAATGCTCATGTCCAAATCCTATCCGACAATACGACAGTAGTGGCGTATATACGGAATCAGGGAGGCACTCATTCAGTTCCGTTGTTCAATCTAACGGAAAGAATCCTTCTGTTTGCGCTAGAACATCAGGTTCTTCTTTCGGTCCGTCACATACCGGGTCGTCTGAATGTACTAGCAGACTCCCTTTCACGAAAGGGTCGCTTGTTGCCGTCGGAGTGGACTCTCAACAAACAAGTATTCAATCAGATTTGCTACCAATGGGAACAGCCAATGATAGATTTATTTGCGACACATCTCAACAGTCAGTTGCAGACGTATGTGTCTCCGTGTCCGGATCCAAGAGCATTTGCAGTAGACGCTCTGTCGATCCCTTGGGACGGAATGATAGGATATGCATATCTTCCAGCGCCGTTAATTCAGCAAGTATTGCTAAAGATAAAACAATCTCAATGCAAGATTCTGTTGGTAGCATCTCTGTCTCCACAGAGACCGTGGATAAATCTACTCAGGTGTCTGTTGTGGGACCTACCGCGAAAGCTTCCTCCACGGGAGGATCTTCTTTTGCAGGGGAAATCGCGTCAACTCCATCACAACCTGCAAGGTCTCAACCTTCACGTTTTTCCGTTGTGCGGTCCTTCTTGCATGGCAAGCACTTTACAGGACGAGCAGTGGACGCGATTTCTAACTGTAGGAGGACTTCCTCTTCGCTAAACTATGCGGCTAAGTGGAAGGTTTTTCGTCGTTGGTGTAGGGATCATTCTGTGGATATTTTTGATCCCTCTATACCAGACATTACAAACTTTCTAGTATACTTGTTTGACGAAATCAAACTGCAGCCTGTTACTATTAAGGGTTATAGGTCTATGTTATCTGATACCTATGCACATCATGATAGTTTACAAATTGGATCTAATGTCTCTTTATCTAAGTTGGTTAGAAACTTCTCGATAAATAGACCCAGAACTCTTAGGTTAATTCCTAAATGGAATTTAGCTTGGGTTCTTCTTAAACTGAAGGAAAAGCCATTTGAACCTCTTGGGACAGTAGATTTCAAATTCTTATCTTATAAGACAGCTTTTCTCTTAGCTTTCTCTTCTGCTAGAAGAGTCAGTGAGCTTCATGCACTGTCGGTGGATGATTCTCATTATCGTAGTGTCGGGAACACTTATCACCTTCACTACTAATGTGGGTTTTTTAGCTAAGAATCAGGCTCCTAATAAATATCCGGAACCTATTGTTATTAAGGCTCTTCCGTCTTCAGACGGGCGTAGGCCTTTACTCTGTCCTGTTAGAGCGTTACGTATCTATAAACAGAGATCTCAGTTTATCAGAAAGGGAAGAAAACGTTTCTTTCTGTCTTTGATGCCTAATAGAAGGGACATTTCGGTCCATTCTATTGCTAGATGGATTCAATTAACTATCCGTACTGCTTATGAGAGTTTATCTTCTCAGCAGTCTGTGCTTAAGATTTCCGCTCATGAAGTAAGAGCTCTTGCTACTTCTTGGGCTTACACTAATAGTATTGCTATTACAGATTTAATGAAGGCTGCTTATTGGTCTCAGCCATCCACATTCACAAATTTTTATCTCAGAAATATTGAGTCCATTTCTGGAGACCTGCATTGTTTAGGTCCGTTATCTGTTGCTCAGAATGTCGTCCACTAAACAGTTGCAACTATAGTTATGCAGGCTTTCTGTTCTGGGGGGGGGGGGGGGGGGGGGGGGGAGTGTGTTCCCTTAGGTCACCTGCTTTATAGTGAAAAGCAAGGGAATGCCTCCTCCGAAGTCAGTATTTCTGAGTCGTTTCCGGGATGGTTTTAAAGTGTAATATTAATGTTAAAAATTCATTCATGTCATATTTTTAAAGTGTAGCTCGGTGTGAAGCATTTGTATATGTCAAGTGTCAAACGGGCGTTAATATACAATCCTCGGACACTTTTAAAAGAATATAAAGAGTCTCAATTCTCTGGACTAACTTTATTTATTGGCTTACTTTAAAAATAATTAGTATAAAGGGTTATACTGGATGTTAATAGAGAACATGAATGTTATTGTGCTCAATTATGAAGGGTATTGTATCTTTCTAATTTAACATAAAATAAGAAAGATACATGTAAAGCCTAATACTCCTTTTCTCCTTCAGGGGTTGCCTCTATATTATATAGTTGAGCTTATTGGATTTTCCTCTATGTCCTAGGCCCTCCAGCCTTTTTACTATTCAGCTAAGTCTGGGTCATTGGTACAGTATAAAAATGTTAAAAAATTTATAGTAATTTATATATTTTTTATACTTACCAATGACCCAGACGGGGATGGCCCTCCCAGGAGTTGGGAACTCTTACCTCCCCGTTGAGTACATAGCGCTGACCAGGCTCTGCCAGTAAGAATGATAATTGGCGCCAATTTTGGAACATCCTTGACACTGCGCATGCGCAGTAGGGGCGAAGTATGGAGGTCCTATAGGACATGATTTCTTTTGGTTTTGGATGCAAATTTTGGGGATTGGGGGGCAAAATTTGTGTTTGGCCCTGGATTTTTTAGAGTTAGCACCAGCTAAGTCTGGGTCATTGGTAAGTATAAAAAATATATAAATTACTATAAATTTTTTAACTTTTCGTCGGCCGCTTCATTTTAAATCCAATTCATTGTCGTGGATTATATTTCCATTCGGAAGTTTTGGATATTATGTCTATATGGTGTATTGTTTGGGGCTGTGGCATACTATCTTGATTTCAAGGGATATATCAACACTATATCAGTGGGTATCTTCCTTGCAATAGTGCCATGTTCATCACGTCCCTCTCCATCCTTAATGGTGTTATGGAGTTGGTCAGACGTGAGGGAGCCCTACTATTCTAGATGACTAAAACTAAAGCATTGCGAGTCATGCCAGGTTAAATTGGTCACACTTGTTTTGACTAACGATAAGCTTCTATTAGCTGTATTTCTCTTTATTGAGAATAGCAGCAGCTGTAATATAGCTTTGGGAATGTAGCATGAGGTTTCCTCACAAAGGAATTTTTCTCAGTTCCAAGCTTTAGTATTACTGCACCAGCCTTACTTATCTAGAGATTCAAGTAATGTACGTCTTTCATTGCTCTTCGATTGGTGGGTGGGTTGTGATCTAATGGAGACTTCTGGACGTATGAGTCTATTCCTCAGGTTAAATCGCATTAAAGTCGTTTTATTCCTTCAGTTCCCTGGTTATTAGCTCACCTGACTGAAAGTCAGGGTGAGCTTTTCTGATCACTTTTCGTCCGTCGTCCGTCGTCCGTCGTCCGGCGTGAAGGTGGTGTTTGGGTCTTTTTCTTCCAAACCACTGGCCGCATGTTAATGAAATTTCATGTGAGTAGGGGTTATATAGCGGCATTTTGATTTTTGGGCAAATTAGGTTTCGGCTCATATTGAGCAGAGGGGTGGGGCAAAAATGCTCCAATTCTTAAAAAATCTTCTTCTCAAGAACCAGCAATAGCAGAGACTTGATATTTGGTATGCAGCTTCCTTTTGAGGTGTAGACTCAAGTTTGTTCAAGAGAAGTTTGTAGGTCTATACTTGGCGATGTTATGGGAGGAGCAAAAATTTTGGCCCCACCCCAAATTTCTATTTTTTAAACCGAGAGGCCAATTTGAACCAAATTTTATGTGAGGGCTTATTGGGTCATAAGTACCTAATTTATGCAGAAATTTTTTTTCCTGTAGCCCCGTGGGAACCACAGGAGCTAAAAATAGAAAAAAATTAAAACGCCTATATCTCAAAAACTGCACGGCACTGAGAATTTTTATTTGGTGTGCAGCTTCCTTGGGACCAACAGAAAGGATTGGTAAAAAAAAATTGCCATCGGTTTTATCATAGGGTACAGTTTCGGGACTTTGAAAAAGTGCTGAGTCAGCACTTTTTAACACTGTAGGCAATGGGAAAAACATTAAAAAATCTTCTTCTCCAGATCCAGCAGGCAGAATCTTTTGATATTTGGTATGCAACATTGTAGGGTGGATCTGATTCAAGTTTGTTCAAATCGGCCCCCTGGGTTCATATTTGGGCTCAGTATAGGAGCCCGATTTCGAACTTAGTGCATTTCAGGCAAATTTCTTAAAAAATCTTCTTCTCCAGATCCAGCAGGCAGAATCTTTTGATATTTGGTATGCAACATTGTGGGGTGGATCTGATTCAAGTTTGCTCAAATCGGCTCCCTGGATTCATATTTGGGCTCACTATAAAAGCCCGAATTCGATCTTAGTGCATTTCAGGCAAATTTCTTAAAAAATCTTCTTCAGATCGAGCAGGCAGAATCTTTTGATATTTGGCATGCAACATTGTGGGGTGGATCTGATTCAAGTTTGTTCAAATCGGCCACCTGGGTTTATATTTGGGCTCAGTATAGAAGCTCGAATTCGAACTTAGTGCATTTCAGGCAAATTTCTTAAAAAATCTTCTTCTCCAGATCCAGCAGGCAGAATCTTTGGATATTTGGTATGCAACATTGTGGGGTGGATCTGATTCAAGTTTGTTCAAATCGGCCCCCTGGATTCATATTTGGGCTCACTATAGAAGCCCAAATTCGAACTTAGTGCATTTCAGGCAAATTTCTTTAAAAATCTTCTTCTCCAGATCCAGCAGGCAGAATCTTTTGTTATTTGTTATGCAACATTGTGGGGTGGATCTGATTCAAGTTTGTTCAAATTGGCCCCCTGGATTCATATTTGGGCTCACTATAGAAGCCCGAATTCGAAGTTAATGCATTTCAGGCAAATTTCTTTGAAAATCTTCTTTTCAAGATCCAGCAGGCAGAATCTTTTGATATTTGGTATGCACCATGCTTAGGGGGTGAGATTCAAGTTTGTTCAAGCCAAGTCCCTTGGTCCATATCTGGGCTCACTGTGGGAGCTTGAATTGTAACTTAGTTCAAAATGAGGAATTTTCTTTAAAAATCTTCTCAAGATCCAGCAGGCAGAATCTTTTGATATTTGGTATGCACCATGCTTAGGGAGTGAGATTCAACTTTGTTCAAGCCAAGTCCCTAGGTCCATATTTGGACTCACTGTGGGAGCCCGAATTATAACTTAGTTCAATATGAGGAATCTTCTTTAAAAATCTTCTATTTTTTTTTTAGATCCACTGGTCAGAATCTTTGGATATTTGGTATAAGCTTTTCTTAGGAGGATCAGATGCAACTTGTTGAAATCAATTCTCTGGGTTGATATTTAGGCTACCATGTCAGGTGAGCGCCCTCAGGCCCCTTGGGGCCTCTTGTATTTTATATCGCTCAGTTACGCCTTTGATACATGCTGTATTCAGACGAGGGTACATGGAGGGTTTTGATAGTGGCGTGCATAATATGTATTAATCATTAAACAGACATATTTCTTGAATAGATTCTCTTAAATTCTTAATCAGTATAAAAGCTAATGAGAATTTTTGGGCTAGTTGGATCAGTTGTGGATTTCAATACAGACCACCTATGCGTACGTTCTCTATTTTTAGCTTAACTTGACAAAGTCAAGATAAGCTATTGCCATCACGCGTGCGGAGGTCTGTGAGTCTGTTCACATTTTCCTTTAGCACAGGCTACACCCCGTAGTTTTTGTCTGATCATCACAAAATTTCATATGCAGGTTTGAGGTCATATCTAGATGAGAATCTCCCCTTTTGGTCGTTATCAGTCAACCATGATGGCTGCCCAAGCTAGTGTTGAAACGATTAGTCGACTAGTCGAAATCGATTCGATTTTTGGAAAAATCGACTCTGAAATCTGCCCGTCGACTAGTCGTGAAACTCAAAGATGAAGTCGTAAAATGCCAATATTGGGGGTTAATGATTACAAACATGAGACGTTTCTGCTTCGTGGTGGACCTATTTTAAATTGTATTGAGAAGTGGATATCAATGCAATCATTGACGTAAAGGTTCAAACAACTCAGACTTGGCATAAACAAACAACGCGATTGACAAGCATCAAATAGAACTTTGCCTTATGCATTGAAACATTCATTATACGGTCTATCAATAATGTTACAATAACATTATTTTACCACAAGGGCGAATCCAGACATTGATGACTTGGTGAAGTAAACAGGGAAAACAAACAGGGAAAAATATATGGGTGAGCTTATTCTCGAAGGAGCAGCCTGCCGGAAAATTAGGATCCAAAGTTGACATGGAATTAGGCCACCTATGGACATCAACTTGTTCACCTGGTACTGGTAAGTTTGAAATGTCTTACAGAAACATCAAAGAGAAATTATGGAAGAACACATACCAGTTCGTATTTGGAACAATTTGTTATCACTACAGAACCAATTACAAAATCCATGTGCTTTTTATTTTCACTTTGTAAATACCAGTACATGCGGACAAATTCCTGGAAATCTGCGAGTTTCCATGAAATTGAAAGTGAAACTAGCTTTTCCTCGAAGTGCAACTGAGTTAAGAGGAAACCCAATCAGGCCAGGTGATGTTTTCAAAGCAGACAATATGGAAATTAGTAGGCATGTTCAATGTGTGCATAATTATGGACAGATGAGAGGTTAAGTCATAATATGAGAAGTTGTGGGGGAGTGTTCTGTGTACATTTGTTGACAGACTGATGACTGCTGTGGGTGTTAACCGTGCTTAATTTTTGATAGTGGATGTACATCACGCATGCGTAAAGAGCACTTCCTTTTGTTGACATTCAATGGGATAGAATGAATAAAAAAAAAACCTGAATAATGATTTATTTTATTAAAATATCAGTGACTATATTGAGAAAAAATGATTTTAAACAGAAGCTACCAACATTAATTCTCTTTCAAAACTGAAAGAGGTTTTGGGGACTTTGAAAGCTCCTCTTGCCATTGTTTCATTGCAAGTATTACTGTTAGTTTTAACCAGGGAAGAACGGTGGTACACGTGTTTGATAACAATAACATGGGGGCTTCGACTAGTCGATTAGTAATCGATTACTGCTGGCGACTAGTCGATTCCTGAAAATCACTAATCGTTTCAACACTAGCCCAAGCCCAAGACCCAGAAACCATTAGCAAAGTCTACAGGTCGTATTTATGAAGGGATTTCATTGTAACTTGGTAGGATGGCTCTGTATAATATCTAGATGAGAACATCCCCTTTTGGCCATGATCTGTCAACCGTGATGGCTGCCCAAGTCCGAAACCCAAAAACTTTTAGCATAGTCTACAGGTCATATTTAATATGGAGGGATTTCATTGTAACTTGGTAGGAGGACTCCGTATGGTGTCTAGATGAGAACTTCCCCATTTGGTCGCGATCTGTCATCTGCGATGGCTGCGCAAGCCAGAAACCCGAAAACCTTTAGCACAGTCTACAGGTTGTATTTATGGATGGATTTCTTTGTAACTTAGGAGGCTGACTCCATATAATGTCTAGATGAAAACGTCGCCTTTTGGTCGCGATTGGTCAGCTCTGACACCTACAGGGCCCCGAAGCCCGAAAACATTTAGCACAGTCTATAGGTCATATTTATTAAGGGATTTCATTGTAACTTGACAGCATGACTCCAGATAATGTCTAGATGAGAACGTCCCCTTTTGATCATGATCATTCAGTCGTGACAGCTGCCCGAGCCCCAAACCCAAAAACCTTTACCACAGTCTACAGGTCGTATTTATGGAGAGATTTCATTGTAACTTGGTAGGTTGATTCCATATAATGTCTAGATGATAACGTCCTCTTTTGGTCACGATTGGTCAACTGTGATGGCTACAGGGGCCCGAAGCCCGAAAACCTTCAGCACAGTCTACAGGTCATATTTATGAAGGGATTTCATTGTAACTTGGTAGGATGACTCCAGATAATGCCTAGATGAGAACATCCCCTTTTGGTCTCGATCATTCAACCATGACGGATGCTCAAGCCTAAAGCCCAAAACCTTTAGACAGTCTACAGGCCATATTTATGAAGGGATTTTGTTGTAACTTGATAGGATGACTCGTTTTGGAATAATTTCACTGAAAATTGGTAACTTTCGTTGATATACATTAACTGTGAGGGCCACATACATTAACTGTGAGGGCCACATTAACCCACCCCTCAATTCTTTAGTGCAGACTACACCTCATATTATTTTTATTGAAAACATAGCATATACGAAAAAGAAATTAACATATTCCCAATTATCACAATTCTTGTCTCATTTCATAATCCTTTCATAAACATTGAACATTATCCTTTTCATCAAACATAACACACAGACAAGTTAAGCTACAGTGTCATTGACACTTTCATTGGTTTCATTATTCGGAGTGGTATATTCTTTCTCCGAACAGTCATTGGTGTTAACAGACCTGGGGAATAATGAGTTATTTGGGGACAGTCCTTGACGGGTTTTTATCCTGTTCCATGTTCTGAATCCAGTCTTTGTCAGGGCAAAGCCAGCCTAAGTATAGGGGCAAGGGGCCTCATATTTAAAGATATTGTAAGTTCAAAATATATTCCGCATCAAGGCGAAAAACCCACTTGAATTTTACTTCTCTGTAAAGCTGGACATGGAAAAAACACACGTGGTGTATATCCAGCTTTAGCGCAGGGACCCAGGGGAGAAACGGTATGTTAGATAAGGTCTAATCTCATTTAATTTATACAGTAGTCGGAGTCTTACGAGACGTAATCGGTTTGTGTCAAGATATCGTCACGGCCAATTAAGAAACGAGATTCTAAAATGATAGAAATGTCTATCGTATCGTCACCTGATCATTAGGTAGCAATAACGAATCGGTTTTCTCGACAAGTGAAGTCACCATTAAGTCACGCGCGAGATGACTTGTATTGATTCTGTCTCGATATATGTCATCTCCCACCGTTTTGACAGGTGGACAGATGAGCGTCGGTCCACCTGACAGTTTAGGGTAAAAAGTATATATACCTGGAAGAGCAGAGCATTAGACACACACTTGGGGTCACACACACGTTGGTGAAGTCCAGGACAGGCGGACTCTGTTTCCTGGCATAAGGGTACCTTCGATCACAGGACCCTGAAACGGCTGGAATCGCCAGAGAGGGCATTCCATGATTGACTTAGCTTAACGTTGATAGGCGGCTATGGGGCCGAATTCGTGAGAAGGAACACCCCAGGTGGAACGTTAAAGTTTAGATTGTCGAGTAGCAGGTATCAGCCTGCAATAGTCAGAAGTGTAGGTTAATTGTATTGTGCGTATTAACCCTTTGAAGCGTCAGATTGATTGCGTTCTGAGTAGTTTGTTTTGCTGTCGAAGCATCGTAATACTGACTGGAGATCGGTGTGAGTGACAATTTCGCCCTAGCACAAAAAGGGCATTTGTGAATCGTGAATTCAACCAGGAACGGTGAATATTTCAATAGGACTTTCACGGAGGACTTTCAAAAGGCACATAAGGTATGAGTAGACAATATCTGACCCAAATCAGAAGTACGGTGGCTTTATAGATGACGAACATTGCTGGTCGGGACCCTCCGACAGCCAGAGGTACAGTTACGCACAGACGTTGACATTTGAACCTAAGCGGGTGAAGCTCTTATGACGAGCTCACAGTAATAACATTTCAGATTTGTGAAGCTCTTATGGCGAGCTCACGGTAGTAACATTTCCAGTGTGTAGACTATAGTGCCAGTACAGGGCTATAGAATGACTATATGATTATTGAGAATTGTTTAACCCTAGCGACCCATTTTCTGTGAAAAGAATCGAATTGTTGATTGTTGAAATATTGAAACGGATTTATTTTTATGTGTAAATAAAAGAATCGTTGTTACTTTAAATCATTCTTTCCATTATACAGCCTGAAGTGATTAGGAATCACACCTAATGGAAATCGAACCTATTTCAGGCCAATTTGGCAGAGAAGGAATCACAGCGTCGGTCTAACTCAGCTCCCTGCGTCGAGTTCGCGACACTTGGATTCCGACCCTCCACGTTGGTCTAATTTTCCCGCAACTTCATCAGCGGGACTAAATAACCCCACGTCAGCCCAGGCCTTACGGTGCCTCAGGTGTCCCTGACAGTCTTCAACCAGAAGCAGTACACAAAGGGGAATCCTACTCTCTCATTCTCGTAGACTGAATGGATAGAATTTGGAAGTTCATTATTGGAATTTACTTGTTCACCTGAACATCGTCACCTGTTGGTTGGCTCAGAAGCATATAAGTTTTATCAGATAACTTTCCATTGGGATTCAATTGGACAAGTTTAACCCTTTACCCAATGAATCGCCCGCATCCGCCTGCGTAATATGCAAATTCAGCAGTTGAAAAAATATTATGTTTTTATACTGTACCAATGACCCAGACTTAGCTGGTGCTAACTCTAAAAAATCCAGGGCCAAACACAAATTTTGCCCCCCAATCCCCAAAATTTGCATCTAAAACCAAAAGAAATCATGTCCTAAAGGACCTCCATACTTTGCCCTTACTGCGCATGCGCAGTGTCAAGGACGTTCCGAAATTGGCGCCAATTATCATTCTCTGTTTGGCCCTTCATCAGTCAACATCTCACTGATCTTTGTGCTTGTAAATCTCAGTTTAAAGGATGCCAGACACGTAATTATTGGAGAAATGGTGATTCTAAGGAGGATATAGAAGGAGGAGAGGAAAAAGGAGTGACAAAAAATAATCAGGGCTGTACTTAAAATTTTTTATGAAATTATGTTAAGTTGCCTATTTTCGAGGCATGGGCCTCTTGTCATTCTTGCTATAAAGTTGCACGGCTTATTCAGTGTTTCCTCTTCCCTGGTCTTCTAAGTCCCCCCTTGCAATTCTCCCATGCTTTTGGCATATTTTTGAGAAAGATCATTTCTAAATTCTCTTGGGAGAGTTAGCTTGGTTACAGAATGTTTTCTGTTATTTTCCCCATAGTTACGTTTTCACCCATGGGTGTATAAACGTGTTCTGCATCTTCCATCTGATGTTCTACAGATTCTCCCCTGGGAGTCTCTGTCTTGCATCAGATAGAGTGTAATTTTGATGACTGATTTCGGGCCAGTTTTGTCAGTGCCTGGAGTCATGTTTTCTGGTGTTTTTACACTGTTTGTTTACATTGGCAACAGTCTCTTTTGAGGGGGGCTGTTTGCCTTTGGAGTAGTTTATCTCACTATAAGATACATTATTATTATCCGTAAGTGTTGCATTAATTATTTAATATAAATTTAAAATTTTTGACCACACTTGGCCTTCGGATCCATTGGGGCTCAACGTTACTTTTCAGAAACTTGGGCTTCGCTGAAAAAATATTTTTCAAAAATTATTTTGATTTTCAATTGTTTTTTCATTATTAATGGATCATGTTATTATGTATCTTTGTGTTAGGGGTTTGTGCGAGTAACTAGGACTTGTTGTTGACTTTTCACAATGAAAGGATATTGTTCAAATTGTAATAGGAAGAAATCTTCCTCTGACTTTCATGATCATTGTATTAATTGCAGTCAGTGTTCTCGCACTAATCCCTGTTCTATATGTCAATATTGGGATGACAAACATTGAAAACGTGTGTCACGTTATGTTGTTAGTGGAGAAAGGGCTATGCCGGCTCTTTCTCCGCAGGGTCACTCTACTCTATCAGTTTCTATTTCAGAGAAACAAGATCAGGGTGATGTTTCCATGTTATCTCCCACAAGTGCGCTTCCGTCGTCACAAATGAATACAGAGCTAGCGGCAAAAGTGCTCATGGAGATTAAACAAATGTTGTCCGCTAGCTCGCCAGGTGTAGCGTCCATCCACCGAATGGTTCGGCAGCCGGGTTCGTCCGATGCCATCCAGGAGGAAATGTTGGGTGATGCGAGCACTATAAACATTCAACGTGCACACCCAGTGACGGCGGATAGTAGGAGAGATCGGAGGAAGCCTTCGAGTCCGGTTCCTAGCTCGTCCAGGTCCAGCCGGGCCGCGACCGAGAGAGGCCCCTCTTTCGTACAACAACATCTGGGACCAGATGTTGTGGTACAAAATGTGTCGCAAGCGGAGCACACGTCCGTCGCTCGGGACGCTCCGTTGTATAGGCAGTCTGCGGAGACTGCTCAGGCTTCTTCCTCTCATCAGCGCACACGACCGCACCTTGGCTACGTGACCGCCGATATTTTACCAGCTTTGCCGATCAGGGATTCTTCGGCGACCAGGTCACACCATCCGGTAGCCAGGGACACGAGGCCGATGGACTCCGGACGTTCGCATAGGAAGAGTATGCGGGAGTCATCAGATGCGGAGCTGCCCTTGGCGAAGCAGCGAAAGACTGCGCCTCCGCAGGCCTCGATGTCGGACGTGCTTGTGCAAATAGCACAACTTATCGCAGCATCCCAGCAACCGGCAGAAACGGTGTCGGATCGGGAATTATCCGACGGCGCTGGGTCGGTACGCTCCGCCGAAGCATCGGGGGCGGACGACCGGGAGCATCATGAGGTCCGACCGGATGGTGAAAGGGATACGGATGACTTGGAGCTATCCCTTTCGGAACAACATAAAGCTGCCGTGGACTTCATCCGGCACTTTCTCCCTCAAGTTGTTCCGTCGGGCCAGACTGCTGCGGTTCCGGACAAGAGAATTATAGCATCATTGGACTCTGATTTCTTTGAGCGGTTCAGGGACATCGCTCCCGAGTTTCCGTCTCAGTCCAATAATGTTGCAAGAACATTTGAAATATTGAACAACGCTATATTCAAACTTGCTTCCAAAACGGGAAAAGCAGGTTTCTTGTCCGCCAATACTCTCAACCTGCCTTTCATTAATGCAAGGAATAAATTCGATACGGCAGGACAGGGTATACCGAGAATTCCTCTGCGTATGGACGACGAGGCGGAGGACTTAGAATTATCATTACCGTCGTCGGCGTCTATTCCAACCGCGGTGTTGGAAACTACTATTTCGTCTAACAGAGCCAGTTTAGATGCCTTATCTTACGCAGATCATCTTACTAAGGCATTATCACTGCGTCTTCAAGGGAAAGAATTCCAGGATATACAATCCTCTTTAAGACTTCTTTCAAGGGCAGTAGCTTATTCCACGTGTAACTCCGCCCTTTCAGTGGCAAACCTGGAGTTGGTTAGACGTGACGCAGCCCTAGCTACATCCACACTCGTGGATAGTAAGGTGAAGAACTCTCTCAGAGTCGCTTCGGTCTCCGGAGAACTTCTCTTCGATGGCAAGCTTTCTGCAATTTACGATAAAATTACAAAGAAAGCTTCGGATTCTCTGCTGTTCAAATCTGCTTCTAAGAAGTCGGACACGGCAGATAAGAGTAAGACAGGCACTTCTGGGTCTAATGCACCCAAGAGAGGTTCCTATAGAGGTTCCGGTGCGTCCTCTTGGTCTTATTCAAGAGACCGTCAAGGTAGCGACTCACGTTCGGGGCGTCCTTCGGGCCGGGACAACCGGTCAGACGCCCCGAGGTCGACGGGACGAGGTGTGGGTTGTGGAGGACGTGGTTTCTCCTACCGCAGGCCTCGCAGGTCCAGGAGGTGATGGCTTCAACCTCTATCGCGTATCGGTTGGCGGAAGGTTGTCGAGTTTTTCATAAGAGTGTGCGTCGATTATGGACGACCCTTGGGTGAGAGGGGTGATTTCGGAAGGTCTCAAGATATCCTTCAAACGAAAGCCTCCATTAACTCGAAGTCCAAAATGGACTCAACTTTCGTCAAATCCGCAGAAAAGAGACGCTCTGTTATCAGAGGTGCAGTCTCTTTTAATGAAGAACCCGGTAGAGGTCGTAGAAAACCAGGAGACACCGGGATTCTACAGCCATCTGTTTCTGGTTCCGAAACCAGACGGCTCGTTCCGTCCAGTCATAGATTTGAGCTGGATAAACAAGCTGATCGTCGCTTCGAAGTTTTATATGGAGACGATTCGATCGATCAGAGCGAGTATTCGGGTGTATGATTATGCAACAAGCATAGATCTCAAAGATGCGTACTTTCACGTCATGGTACATCCGACATTCAGAAAGTATCTACGCTTCGCAGTCCTAGGGGTGGTGTATCAATTCCGGGCGATGTGCTTCGGATTGAATCTAGCACCCTGGGCTTTCACTCGGGTAATGAACTCGGTAATGATGTATTTCCGAGGTCATTCGTCTGCGGTAACGTCGGCCTACCTGGACGACATTCTTCAGAGGTACGGCAACGAGTTAACGCTTCAGAACGATGTGCGGAATCTACTTCTATTGCTCCGACGTCTCGGTTTTATAATAAACGAGGAGAAGTCGGATCTGGTGCCGTCCAAGTCATTCACACATCTGGGAATGAGCTTCGAGATGCACAACAATCTCGTTCGTCTGCCGTTAACCAGAGCGAAATTAGTCAGTTGTTACGCTCGCTATTGTCTGCACGCAGACAAAGTCACAGCGAGAGAGTTTATGAGACTGATAGGTCTGTGTGGAGCCGCTGCGGATCTCATTCCGATGGGGCGGTTACGCACGCGTCCTCTCCAAATTTTCTTGACTCAGAATTGGAGTGTGAAAATTCATTCGCTCGACATAGATGTTCTCTTGTCAGATCAAGTGAAACGAGAGATTCAGACTTGGGCAAACATTCAGTGGTTAACTCAGGGAGTTCCGCTGCAGTTGCCGGATTCGAGTTTTACCATTATGACGGATGCCAGTCAAACAGGTTGGGGTGCATCATTGATCCCAACGGATTCGAGATGCCAGGGTCTTTGGGATCCACAATTCCTGGGCAAGCACATAAACATCAAGGAAATGATGTCATTTTGGCTTGCGTTACGTCATTGGATGGACATTATTCACAATGCTCATGCCCAAATCCTATCCGACAATACGACAGTAGTGGCGTATATACGGAATCAGGGAGGCACTCATTCAATTCCGTTGTTCAATTTAACGGAAAGAATCCTTCTGTTTGCTCTAGAACATCAGGTTCTTCTTTCGGTCCGTCATATACCGGGTCGTCTGAACGTACTAGCAGACTCCCTTTCACGAAAGGGTCGCTTGTTGCCGTCGGAGTGGACTCTCAACAAACAAGTATTCAATCAGATTTGCTACCAATGGGAACGGCCAATGATAGACTTATTTGCGACACATCTCAACAATCAGTTGCAGACGTATGTGTCTCCGTGTCCGGATCCAAGAGCATTTGCAGTAGACGCTCTGTCGATCCCTTGGGACGGAATGATAGGATATGCGTATCCTCCAGCGCTGTTAATTCAGCAAGTATTGCTAAAGATAAAACAATCTCAATGCAAGATTCTGTTGGTAGCATCTCTGTCTCCACAGAGACCATGGATAAATCTACTCAGGTGTCTGTTGTGGGACCTACCGCGAAAGCTTCCTCCACGGGAGGATCTTCTTTCGCAGGGGAAATCGCGTCAACTCCATCACAATCCGCAAGGTCTCAACCTTCACGTTTTTCTGTTGTGCTGTCCTTCTTGCATGGCAAGCACTTTACAGGACGAGCAGTGGATGCGATTTCTAACTGTAGGAGGACCTCCTCTTCGCTAAACTATGCGGCTAAGTGGAAGGTTTTTCGTCGTTGGTGTAGGGATCATTCTGTGGATATTTTTGATCCCTCTATACCAGACATTGCAAACTTTCTAGTATACTTGTTTGACGAAATCAAACTGCAGCCTGTTACTATTAAGGGTTATAGGTCCATGTTATCTGATACCTATGCACATCATGATAGTTTACAAATTGGATCTAATGTCTCTTTATCTAAGTTGGTAAGAAACTTCTCGATAAATAGACCCAGAACTCTTAGGTTAATTCCTAAATGGAATTTAGCTTGGGTTCTTCTTAAACTGAAGGAAAAGCCATTTGAACCTCTTGGGACAACAGATTTCAAATTCTTGTCTTATAAGACAGCTTTTCTCTTAGCTTTCTCTTCTGCTAGAAGAGTCAGTGAGCTTCATGCACTGTCGGTGGATGATTCTCACTATCGTAGTGTCGGGAACACTATCACCTTCACTACTAATGTGGGTTTTTTAGCTAAGAATCAGGCTCCTAATAAATATCCGGAACCTATTGTTATTAAGGCTCTTCCGTCTTCAGATGGGCGTAGGCCTTTACTCTGTCCTGTTAGAGCGTTACGTATCTATAAACAGAGATCTCAGTTTATCAGAAAGGGACGAAAACGTTTCTTTCTGTCTCTGATGCCTAAAAGAAAGGACATTTCCATCCATTCTGTTGCTAGATGGATTCAATTAACTATCCGTACTGCTTATGAAAATTTATCTTCTTCTCAGCAGTCTGTGCTTAAGATTTCGGCTCATGAAGTAAGAGCTCTTGCTACTTCTTGGGCTTACGCTAATAGTATTGCTTTTACAGATTTAATGAAGGCTGCTTATTGGTCTCAGCCATCCACCTTCACAAATTTTTATCTCAGAAATATTGAGTCCATTTCTGGAGACCTGCATTGTTTAGGTCCGTTATCTGTTGCTCAGAATGTCGTCCACTAAACAGTTGCAACTATAGTTATGCAGGCTTTCTGTTCCGGCAGTGACTCCGTCCGGCTGCCCTCTGCACTCTGGGCTATTTGACCCAGGGCAAGGGGAAGGGGGGGGGGGGGAGTGTGTTCCCTTAGGTCACCTGCTTTATAGTGAAAAGCAAGGGAATGCCTCCTCCGAAGTCAGTATTTCTGAGTCATTTCTGGGATGGTTTTAAAGTGTAATATTAAAGTTAAAATTCATTCATGTCATATTTTTAAAGTGTAGCTCGGTGTGAAGCATTTGTATATGTCAAGTGTCAAACGGGCGTTAATATACAATCCTCGGACACTTTTAAAGAATATAAAAAGTCTCAATTCTCTGGACTAACTTTATTTATTGGCTTACTTTAAAAATAATTAGTATAAAGGGCTATACTGGATGTTAATAGAGAACATGAATGTTATTGTGCTCAATTATGAAGGGTATTGTATCTTTCTAATTTAACATAAAATAAGAAAGATACATGTAAAGCCTAATACTCCTTTTCTCCTTGAGGAGTTGCCTCTATATTATATAGTTGAGCTTATTAGATTTTCCTCTATGTCCTAGGCCCTCCAGCCTTTTTACTATTCAGCTAAGTCTGGATCATTGGTACAGTATAAAAATGTTAAAAAATTTATAGTAATTTATATATTTTTTATACTTACCAATGACCCAGACGGGGATGGCCCTCCCAGGAGTTGGGAACTCTTACCTCCCCGCTGAGTACATAGCGCTGACCAGGCACTGCCAGTAAGAATGATAATTGGCGCCAATTTTGGAACGTCCTTGACACTGCGCATGCGCAGTAAGGGCAAAGTATGGAGGTCCTTTAGGACATGATTTCTTTTGGTTTTAGATGCAAATTTTGGGGATTGGGGGGCAAAATTTGTGTTTGGCCCTGGATTTTTTAGAGTTAGCACCAGCTAAGTCTGGGTCATTGGTAAGTATAAAAAATATATAAATTACTATAAATTTTTTAACTTTTCGTCGGCCGCTTCATTTTAAATCCAATTCATTGTCGTGGATTATATTTCCATTCGGAAGTTTTGGATATTATGTCTATATGGTGTATTGTTTGGGGCTGTGGCATACTATCTTGATTTCAAGGGATATATCAACACTATATCAGCGGGTATCTTCCTTGCAATAGTGCCATGTTCATCACGTCCCTCTCCATCCTTAATGGTGTTATGGAGTTGGTCAGACGTGAGGGAGCCCTACTATTCTAGATGACTAAAACTAAAGCATTTTTAGAGTTAGCAACAGCTAAGTCTGGGTCATTGGTTAGTATAAATAATATATAAATTACTATAAATTTTTTAACTTTTCAAAAAATTTCAACAAAACCTTATCATGTGACCCCTCATTGGAACGATCTCGTGGAGCTCGTTCCAACGAGGGGTCACATGATATGGTTTTGTTGAAAATTTTTGAAAAATGTAAAAAAATGGTATTTAAAATAATAAATTTTGATATCGTCTGCATTGGGTAAAGAGTTAAGGTTGTACATACTAATATCACCGGTTATCGACCTATATACGTATTCCGGATGCGGCATACATTTAGAAGCTTGCAATTTTAGTAACCGGGAGCCTTTTAGGCAAATATATATCATTCAGTACTGCTTTTTCACTGATTCCAGGCCGCTTCCTGCTTTGTTTTGAAGGTTAATTCCTTCAAAAAAGGGGGAGAATGGGGGGGATTTCTCATTACCTCTCCTGGCCTTATAATAAGTGTGTAGCCATGAGCGAAGCTGTTATTGTCTATAGATTATACTGATCTTATGTACAGCTTGTTGCATTATATACGCCGTGTGTCTGTGGGTGTTAGTCTCCAACTCTCGGCTTTTCCTAATTTTAAGTATCTTATTCCTGACTAGTCTTAAAATTGGGGGCTCATTACACCCAATTAGCATAATCATTTATGCTAAGTAATAAGGAATCACTTGGATATTGCTTCTTATTTCAGTGGTATGTCCTTCTCTATTGTTGTATAGAGAGAGATATATGTAACTCCTAAAAATTTTAATCTCCTTTTCACCTGGGGAGTCTAATGCACGCTAAGGAGCTGAATTTTAGTCTGCTATTCGTTTAAGTCCTAGGCCCTCATGCCTTTTTACTATTCAACTAAGTCTGGGCCATTGGTTCTAGTATAAAAATATGATAAATTTAACATAATTTGTATATTTTTTATACTTACCAATGGCCCAGACGGGGCCCTCCCATGAGTGGGCACTCATACCTCCCCGCTGAGTTATAACATTAGTAGGCACAACTAGGACAAATGATTCCGGTCTCTTCCTGGGTACTGTGCATGCACAGTACTAAAAGTAAGGAGGGCCAGATAGGACTTTTAAATTTTGGTACTGTATGCAAATTTTGGGGATTGTGGGGGGGGGGGGGGGCTAAAAATTTGTGTTTGACCGTTGATATTATTGAATTTGCACCAGCTAAGTCTAGGCCATTGGTAAGTATCAAAAATATACAAATTACTTTAAATTTATCATTTCCATTATTTTATCATTTTTTGTCACAAAAGCGTAGCTTATGACCCCTCATTGGAATGAGCTTGTCGTCCGTTTTCAGCTTAGGTAAAGGGTCAATGACTATGTTACCATATAATGATGCTCTTGTTTCAATTGTTTACAAGAAATGGGAGGTGGAGGGTGGTTGTTTTCATACATTTAGAGTGATATAGAATGACATTCGTTCACCTGTTACCTTCCAGATATCGCGAGACACTGTTATGATGAACTATTTTATCTGTGGAACTATATTGCCATTTCTTCCAGAATTCTTCGCATTTGATTTCGTCAACTTTTTTCAGCTGTTCCTTGACAAAATCTTTGCTGAAACCTTTGGCCTGTAGGTGCTCTTTAATGTTAGATTTTGTGACATTCATACTCCATTTTACCAGAACAGATTCTTTTCAACTTGGATGCTATGTCATAAGGTATTACCTTTTTAGTGTTAACCAGATGATCTAATGTGACTTGTAAGTACTGGTGTATGTCTGGGTTTTGAGTATAAACTGCATATACATATAACTCATCCCTAAGTCTATTAATATGCCATCTGTCTGTATATAATTTTTTTCTTTGAACAAAACAGTTTCAATGGGTTCAAGTGACCTTAACCCTTTACCTAACGAATCGCCCGCATCCGCCCACGTAATTTTTGTGTCGCCTGCCCCACGAAGTGGGGAGCGACATATAGGGATTACTTTTGTCGTCTTGCATCGTCCGCGTTGTCTGCGTCGTCGTCCGCCTCAATTTTTATACTTATCCGCCACTCCTCTTTAAACTATGAATGGATTTTGATGAAACTTCCTGTGATTCTTTATCACATAATGGCATTGTGCACCTCCTATTTTATTTTTTGATCCGCTGTATTTTTTCCAGAGTTATGCCCCTTTTCCACTTAGAATTCTGTCTGAAATATTAAAATATAATGCAGGCGACACATGTCTTCCATAGAAGACTCACATCTAAGTCAAATTAAGCAGTTGAAAAAATTATATTTCTCAAAATATTTCAACAAAACCATATCATGTGACCACTCATTGGAACGAGCTCATCGAGCTTGTTCCAATGAGGGGTCACATGTTATGGTTTTGTTGAAATTTTTGGAAAAATTAAAAAAAATAGTAATTAAAATAATAAATTTTGATATTCTCTATGTTGGGTAAGGGTTAAACGCCAATAAACAAATAAATAGACGGATAAATGTGTTTTTTTATATCTTGTATCTCGGAATGGTGTTTTGTCATGTTAGCACTTCAGATCCCCTGTTGCCTCTTGTTTTGTTTGTATCTTGAGTTGGGTAAGCTGGCCTGGCGTTTTCAGGAGAGCGATTTATTCGCTCGCCTACAGCTTGCCTTAAAAAAATTGAGGAGGGCGATTAGAAAATAATGATTACCACAACAGCTTATTCCTAAAACCCACAGGTTTTCAGATCTCTGCTATGTTAGTGGTCTGTGCAATATTGCCACACTGCCCCTCCCACACCTTCCGTCATTAGCCCCTCTAACACCTCTGGACCTTACCAAGGCCCAGAGGTGTGGGAGGAGCAGTGTAGCTGTCTCACAGACTACCTGGTTAGCAGCACCAAATAAAATGTACAAAGCCCACTAGCTATAGGCAGAATTCATTAATAGTACAACTTCATTTTGCCACTTTTATATTTTGTAAGCTTGAGGAGAGCTAATCGCTCCCCTAGGTCACGTGAGGAGAGCGATTTTTAGCCCTCCTGCATTTTTAAGAATGCCAGGCCTGGGTAAGATATCAAAGATACATGTACTAATGTTCTTGAGACAAACAACTTTATCTCATTACAGCTTTGTGGTTCTTTTCCGGACAGCATGACTCGTTGTGCACAGATGATTTCTGAAGTCACTGATGTGGATTTTGTCGATATCAACTGTGGTTGTCCTATTGACCTTATCTTCAAAAGGGTTTGTTATTATTCTATTTTTCATAGTATACACATTCAGTTACAAGAATTACTCATTATGCAGAAATTCTATATCAATTACCAAAGTTTTTGGCTTTAATCACCAAGCATGTTCTTTACATTAACAAAATATATCATACAGATAAATTTGTTAAGGGTTAATTATGTTTTACATGCATTGACAAAGTGTACACACACATTCCCATAATCACAGATGTGCACTTCAACCTGAGAAATAAAAAAAATATTATTTTGAATAAAAAAGATTTGATCAGTTCTGTACAAGAAATCTAAAAAAAATCCTCCTATTATAAATATCATATTTTGATTTATCTGTTTGTCTTGAAAACTAGTGGAGAAAAAAATGCTGGTCAACAATGTTTTCACCCTAGAGTGACGTAGATAAGGTATGGAAAGTGGGAGTGCGATGGCTCAGTGGTAGGCTGTTGGGCTTCTATGCTAGAGGTTCTGAGTTCGATCCCTGTCTGGGACGACCCGCGTTATGTCCTTGGGCAAGGCACTTTATCCTGGTTGCCTACATGTGGGCACAATGATGCCGTGTACTAAGGCGTACTGCACATTGATGGTGCACATGTCTTCAACCGCTGTAACCCTGCTTGAGCGGAGCTTGACCAGAGTTACAATGTTGGGGGCTGACAGTTGTTTGTCGTTGCTCCGTGGTTCTCTCTGGGTACTCCGGCTTCCTCCACCTGTAAAACTGTCAAGGTCATAATTAGCCATTGTGCATAAGTATGTGACCTTAAACACCAATAAATAATAATAATAATAGTATGGAATGTGATGTTATATGTTATACATAAGATATGTAAAGCTAAAGAGTTACAAATCTTATCTCAAGCTTTGAGCAAATATTTGCTTCAATAATTAAAAGTTCACCATTTTTGCCTTCAATACATAGCAAATGACACATCATGGAGATGAGCTCTTTCCAATGAGGGCATCACAAGTTATGTTTTGGAGGGCTTCTTATTATTTTATTTCATCTAATTTTCCAAAACCAGAAATAATTAAAGTTTTAAGTGTCAGAAAACTTTGATAGTAAAGGGAAAATTGAGGATTTGTCATTTTGTATGTATTAGTACTAAAGTTCATGTCAATAATCAGAAACATAACAGCTCTTTTTTATACAGTGAAATGAAATAACCTATCCACTTATTTTTAGCTCACCTGACTGAAATCCAGGGTGAGCTGTTCTGATCACTTTTTGTCTGTTGTCCGTCGTGAAGGTGGTGTTTGGGTCTTTTTCTCCCAAACCACTGGCCACATTTTAATGAAATTTCACATGAGTAGTGGTTATATAGGGGCATTTGGGTTTTTCTTCAAATTGGGTTTCTGCTCATATTGAGAAGGGGGTGGGGCCAAAATGCCTCAATTTTTAAAAAAATCTTCTCATGAACCAGCTGCAGCAGAGACTTGATATTTGGTATACAGGTTCCTTTTGAGGTGTAGACTCAAGTTTCTTCCAAAGAAATTCGAGGGGCAATATTTGTCGTCACAGGAGGGACAAGAGTTTTTGCCCCGCCCAAAATTTCTATATTTACACTGTAAACCAATGGCCCAGACTAGCTGGTGCTTAACTCAAAGTTATTAGGGGCCAAACACAAATTTTGAACCCCCCAATCCCCAAAATTTGCTTGCAAAACCAAAAATTAAAGGTCCTATCTGGCCCTCCATACATTTACTCTCTGCGCATGAGCAGACGTCAGGAAGTGACCGGAATTGGCGCCAACATCATTATTTGTTTGGCCCTAAAAGTCATCAACAATGAAATGACATCTGTGCTTTAAAATCTCCTTTTTTGAGGATGCCAGACACAAATCAATGCAAGAATTGGTGGATACAAGGCTGTTATTGGATGAAGGAAGTGTTCAACAGTGGTTTTGGGCATTCAGGGCTGATATAATATTTATAAAATTATTTTATGTTTCCCAATTTCAGGACATGTGCCTGATGTCATCATTTTAAAAATGATTATTCCACTGTTTGTTAAGTATTCCTTCCCTATCCTTCCATGAACCCTTCCTGTTAAACTCTTAAGTTTTTTGGCTATTTTTTTAAAAATTTTTTATTAAATTTCTTGGGAGTTTAACATTTATTACAGAATATTATTCTGTTTCTTCCCCAGGGTTACGTCCTCACCCTAGAGGTGTTAGGCCATTTAGTCTTGCATCTTTTATCCGATGTATCGTTTTTTCTTCGTATGAAGATCTAGCTTTGCATTTGATAGCATTTCAATTGGTTCTGATTTTGGGCCTTTTTGTGTGCCTGATGTCTTGTTTACAATGACGTTGTTTACATTATCAGAGTCCTCATATATAGGTAGTTTTTTATGCCCCATGACTTAGGTCAGGAGGCATATAGTGATTGAAGTGTGCGTGTGTCTAGGCATCCATCCATCTGTCCATCCAGCCATTCAACCATCCATACCAACATTTTCCCTTGTATCTCAGTCACTGCTACTCTGATTTGAATGAAATTTGGTGTTGTGATAGAGCATCATGGGGGAAAGATACCTGTGTAGGGGGAGTTTCTTCCACACATTTTTCCCAGAATTATGCCCCCTTTTCACTCGACACCTCCGTCTGTTCATTTGTCCATCTGTACCAACATTTTCCCTTGTATCTCAGCCACTGCTACCCCAATTTGAATGATATTAGGTGTTGTGATAGAGCATCACGAGGGAACGATACCTGTGTAGCGTGAGTTTCTTTCACACATTTGTTCCAGAGTTATGGCCCTTTTTCACTCTTTCGACTTAGAAAAAGTTTTGCAGGTCGTGGGGCATTAGCACATGCTTTGTGTTGCCCTTTCTTGTTAAAATGGTTTTTGTGTACAATATAATGTAAGAATCTCTTTGAATATTCTCCAATACATTGTATAAAAGATTTATAAATAATTATGTATAGGCCTAAAAAAAATAAATAAAAAAAATAAAAATCTGTTTCTCAGGCCCTCCCGCATGGTCCTTTTGGCTGTCGCATGCTCTCTCTTTATAACCAATGGAAACTTTAAAAAAATCAAAATTAAATGGTTTATCTCTAATATTTTACCAAAGTTAAAAAAATTGATAAATTTGTCCCTTGAGTGCAAAATGGCTTTGCAATGCTAAAGCATTGCAAAGCCTTCTTGCTCTCAAGGGGCAAAATACACCACCTCCCATGCTATTCTGTAGATTATGAGGCCTAAAACATAAGCCAAGATATGAACTTTTGATGGCAAAGAAATAATTACAGAAATAAAAAATAAAATAAAAAAACGCCCGCCCGCATGCAATTTTACAAATAATGGCCTGAGAAACAGAAGATCTACTTTGTGGGGCCATACCAAAGTTGATTAGTTCTCTTCAAGTGAAAATAGCATCTACTGGAAAGAGTTAATGTTTGTTCCTTTTTAAAACAGTTTACTTTTTTTCAGGGAGAAGGTTGTGCATTGATGAGAAGACTAACAAAGTTTGAATTACTTTTTTCAGGGAGAAGGTTGTGCAATGATGGGCAGACTTACAAAGTTTGAAAATATTGTCAAAAGCATGACTTCTGTGTTGAACTGTCCACTGACTGTAAAGATGAGAACTGGTATTTGGGATTCAAAGAGCCTGGCACATAGTCTCATTCCAAAGCTAAGGGACTGGGGAGTTTCTCTTGTTACAGTAAGCAGTTATATAGCATGGTATTATTTTAGGATGCTTGCTAAGTTGAGATGAATCACGAATTAGAAATTTCAGCAATTTTGCTGATTTCATGCCCGAAATGCTGAAATTTTGATTGTATAAATTTGCATGAAAATGGTCATAAAAGACCCATTGTCAATTAAGAAATAACTGTTGTTTTCCTTCGGTTTATGTGATATAAACCGAAAATTTTCAGCACAAGCTTCATAACTCGCGTAGCAATAACAAAATCATTAAAAACATTTTTTTAAGTTCCCCCAAAATCATGTTTGGATGTATGATCTTTTTTTTGTCTCCCTCTTCGGTGTATTTTATTAAATTCAATTGTTCCAGAGAAATTATCATTATATTCTCGCTGACTGGAGAAGAAAAATCGATCATTGATCTGTGTTTACAAGCTTGTTATCCATCTATCAGTCTGCCCTCACCCCCTCACGGTGACAATTGGATTGAGGGGGCGGGCTTCCAGAGTCTTCAAAGTTGGATCGGATGTGAGAACTTGTAGACATTCCAAATCATTACGTGATTTGGTTTATACGATTTTGACGACTTTCATGCTGTATGCTTTCAACCAATCAAACGCAGAGGCGGGGCAAATGGTTAAATTATATCAATTTATAGAAATCAAATATATGTCAACAAGCTAGTGCTCTCTACCTTCTTTTATTTTTTGAAGAAAATTAAATTTCACAAATCTGTCCACAAAAATACGAGAATTTTTTGCTAATTTCAGCAACATGAGCTGAATGCCCTTCTCATGTCTGATGAATTGTTAGCTCACCTGACCGAAAATCAGGGGGAGCTTAAGTGATCACTTTCTGTCCGTTGCCTGCCATCTGTCCATTGTCTGTTCATCATCCATCCATCTGGCGAGAACTTTACATTATCAACTTCGCACAAACCACTGGGCCAAATTTAATCAAATTTGAAGTGTGTGTTCCCTATCATACGTCAATTCAAGTTTGTTCAAATAAAGGTGCCACGCCCACAGGGGGCACTACAAGGTGCATTACTCTAATAGCACACATAAATTGTGTTCCAAAACTAAAAAAATGTTCTCCTGAACCATCAATTAGAATCTTTTGATATTTGGTGTATAACATTTCTAGGGAGGTCAGATTCAAGTTTGTTCAAATAGAGTCCCTGAGTTAATATTTGGGCTCCCTGTGGGAGCCCGAATATTTACTTGTTGCAATATGAGGAAATTTCTTTAAAAATCTTCTTCTTCAGATCCGACAGGCAGAATGCTTTCAGATTTGGTATGTAAAATCTCTAGGTGGTCAGATTCAGTTTTGTGCAAATTGAGTCCTTGGGTTAATATAAAGCTCTCTATTGGAGCCCAAAGTTTAACTTTGTGCAAAATGAGAAAATGTCTTCAAATATCTTCTTCAGATCCACCAACCAGAATCCTTTCATATTTGGTATACAACATCTCTAGGTGGGCCAGCTTCAAGTTTTTTCAAATCTGGTCCCTGGGTTAACATTTGGGTTCTCTGTTGGAGCCCAAAGTTTAACTTAGTGCAATATGAGGAAATTTCTTTAAAAATTCTTCTTCTTCGGACCCAACAATCCTTTCATATTTGGTATACAACATCTCTGGGGGGGGGGGTCTGATTCAAGTTTGTTGAAATCGAGTCCCCAGGTTAATATTTGGGCACCCTATTTTAACCTAGTGCAATATAAGGGAATTTCTTTAAAAATCTTCTTCAGATTCACCAGTCACAATCTGTTCATATTTGGTATACAACATCACGCCGGACGGGATGGGGGCAGATTCAAGTTTGTTCAAATCAGGTTCCTAGGTTAATATGGGAGCCCAAATTTTAAGTTAGTGCAATATGAGGAAATTTCTTTAAAAATCTGCTTCTCCAGAACCATCTGTTAGAATCTTTTGATATTTGGTATACAACATCTCTAGGTGGGTCAGATTCAAGTTTGTTCAAATCGGGTCCCTGGGTTAATAGTTGGGCACTCTTTTGGGGCCCAAAGTTTAACTTTGTGCAATATGAGGAAATTTCTTTCAAAATCTTTTTCTTCAGATCCACCAGTCAGAATCCTTTCATATTTGGTACACAAAATCTCTAGGGGGGTCAGATACAAGTATGTTCAAATTGAGAGCCTGGGTTAATATTTGGGCTCTCTATTGGAACCCAAAGTTTAACTTAGAGCAATTAAGGAAATTTCTTTAAAAATCTTCCTCAGATCCACCAGTCCGAATGCTTTCATTTTGATATACAACATCCCTAAGGGGATCAGATTCAAGTTTGTTCAAATTGTGTCCTGGGCTAATATTTGGGCAACACAACAACCCTTGGAAGTTTGGCAGTGCTTGTCTACAGCTGATAGAATTTGAAACAATCAGGAAGACCTATGATAATAATCATCTGACATGGACACTAGAGTTATGGATAATTTCACCAAATTTTTGAACTATTGATTTCTGTGCATATTGCATTGATCTTAATTGATTTTAACTGGCAGTATTTCAAAATTTTCATCATTGACTCCATATTGCCCATTCCGCATGAAAAATCTAATAAATTATATCTTTTTGACAGAGCTCAATGAGCTCTGACAAAAAGATATAATCTTTTAAATTCCCAGTTGCACTGTGGGAAAAATCTGCTGCTGAAAACTTTGGTATTTTGACATCAGAGTGTAGAGGGTTAATACTCCGAAATTGCAAAAATTTATATTTTTATACTGTACCAATGATCCAGACTTAGCTGGTGCTAACTCTAACAAAACCAGGGCCAAACACAAATTTTGCCCCCCAATCCCCAAAATTTGCATCCAAAACAAAAAGAAATCATGTCCTAAAGGACCTCCATACTACGCCTCTACTGCGCATGCGCAGTGACGCAGACGTCCCAAAATTGGCGCCAAATATCATTCTCTGTTTGGCCCTTCATCAGTCAACATCTCACTGATCTTTGTGCTTGTAAATCTCAGTTTAAAGGATGCCAGACACGTAATGTTTGGAGAAAATGTGATTCTAAGGAGGATAGAAGGAGGAGAGGAAAAAGAAGTGACAAAAAATAATCAGGGCTGTACTTAAAATTTTTTGATGAAATTATGTTAAGTTGCCTATTTTCGAGGCATGGGCCTCTTGTTGTCATTCTTGCTAAATGTTGCACTGCTTATTCAGTGTTTCCTCTCCCCTAGCCTTCTAATGTCCCCCCTTGCAATTCTTCCATGCTTTTGGCATATTTTTGAGAAATTTCATTTCTAAAATTTCCTGGGAGAGTTGCTTGGTTACAGAATGTTTTCTGTTATTTTCCCCATAGTTACGTTTCCACCCATGGGTGTATAACGTTTGTGTTCTGCATCTTCCATCTGAAGTTCTGCAGATTCTCCCCTGGGAGTCTCTGTTTTGCATCAGATAGAGTGTAATTTGATGACTGATTCCGGGCCAGTTTTTTCAGTGCCTGGAGTCATGTTTTCTGGTGTTTTTACACTGTTTGTTTACATTGGCAACAGCCTTTTTTGAGGGGGGCTGTTTGCCTTTGCTGTAGTTTATCTCACTATAAGATACATTTATATTATCCGTAAGTGTCTCATTAATTATTTAATATAAATTTAAAATTTTTGACCACACTTTGCCATCGGATCCATCGGGGCTCAACATTACTTTTCAGCAACTTGGGCTTCGCTGAAAAAATATTTTTTCAAAATTATTATACCACCCACTTGAAAAGTGGGCGGTATATAGCATTCATGGTGTCCGTACTTCCATACTTACGTACGTCCGTACGTCCATACTTCCGTACGTCCGTACGTCCGTGACGCTTTGGGGGTACACATCTGCTATCCGCTACTCCTCTTAAACCAGTGGGTGGATTTCATTGAAACTTACAGGCATTCTTTTCTATACATTATAGATGTGCACCTCCTATTTTGCTTTCAGGTATTTTTGTCAGTGTTTGTGCTCTCTACATTAAACACACTTTTACTGTTGTAAAATGTTTCTTGGTGGGAGTGGGTGGTATCATTTAGTGAGCAGTGCTCACAGTTTTTCTAGTTTTGATTTGCAATTGTTTTTTCATTTATTAATGGATCATGTTATTATGTATCTTTGTGTCAGGGGTTTTTGCGAGTAACTAGGACTTATTGTTGTTCTTTCACAATGAAGGGACGTTGTTCAAATTGTAATAGGAAGAAATCTTCCTCTGACTTTCATGATCATTGTATTAATTGTAGTCAGTGTTCTCGCATTAATCCCTGTCCTATATGTGAATATTGGGATGAGAAACATTGGAAACGTGTGTCACGATATGTTGTTTCTGGAGAAAGGGCGATGCCGGCTCTTTCTCCGCAAGGTCACTCTACTCTCTCAGTTTCTATTTCAGAGGAACCAGAACAGGGTGATGTTTCCATGTTATCTTCTACAAGTGTGCGTCCGTCGTCACAAATGAATTCAGAGCTAGCGGCAAAAGTGCTCATGGAGATTAGACAAATGTCGTCCGCTAGCTCTCCCGGTGTAGCGTCCATTCACCGAATGGTTCGGCAGCCGGGTTCGTCCGATGCGGTCCAAGAGGAAGTTTTGGGTGATGCGAGCACTATAAACATAATAGATGCACACCCAGTGACGGCGGATAGTAAGCGAGAACGGAGGAAGCCTTTGAGACCGGTTCCTAGCTCGTCCAGGTCCAGCCGGGCCGCGAGCGAGAGAGGCCCCTCTCTCGTACAACAACATCTGGGACCAGATGTTGTGGTACAAAATGTGTCTTTAGCGGAGCATACGTCCGTCGCTCGGGACGCTCCGTTGTATAAGCAGTCCGCAGAGACTGTTAAGGCTTCCTCCTCTCGTCGGCGCACACGACCGCACCTTGGCTGCGTGACCGCCGATATTTTACCAGCTTCGCCGATCAAGGATTCTTCGGCGACCAGGTCACACCATCCGGCAGCCAGGGATTCGAGACCGATGGACTCCGGACGTTCGCATAGGAAAAGTATGCGGGAGCCATCTGATGCGGAGCTGCCCTCGGCGAAGCAGCGAAAGACTGCGCCTCCGCAGGTCTCGACACCGGACATTCTTGTGCAGATAGCACAGCTTATCGCAGCATCCCAGCAGCCGACAGAAACGGTGTCGGATCGAGAATTATCCGACGGCGCTGGGTCGGTACGCTCCGCCGAAGCATCGGGGGCGGACGACCGGGAACATCATGAGGTCCGACCGGATGGTGAAAGGGATACGGATGACTTGGAGCTATCCCTTTCGGAACAACATAAAGGTGCCGTGGACTTCATTCGGCACTTTCTCCCTCAAGTTGTTCCGTCGGGCCAGACTGCTGCGGTTCCGGAGAAGAGAATTATAGCGTCATTGGACTCTGAATTTTTTGAGCGGTTCAGGGACATCGCTCCCGAGTTTCCGTCGCAGTCCAATAATGTTGCAAGAACATTTGAATTATTGAACGATGCTATATTTAAACTTGCTTCCAGGACGGGGAAAGCAGGTTTCTTGTCCGCTAATACTCTCAACCTGCCTTTCATTAATGCAAGGAATAAATTCGATACGGCAGGACAGGGTATACCGAGAGTTCCTCTGCGTATGGACGACGAGGCGGAAGACTTAGAGCTATCATTACCGTCGTCAGCTTCTATTCCAACCGCGGTGTTGGAAACAGCTATTGCGTCTAACAGAGCCAATTTAGATGCCTTATCTTACGCAGATCACCTTACTAAGGCGTTATCACTGCGCCTTCAGGGGAAAGAGTTTCAGGATATACAATCCTCTTTAAGACTTCTTTCAAGGGCAGTAGCTTATTCCACGTGTAACTCCGCCCTTTCAGTGGCAAATCTGGAGTTGGTTAGACGTGACGCATCCCTAGCTACATCCACACTAGTGGTTTCTAAGGTGAAGAACTCTCTCAGAGTCGCTTCGGTCTCAGGAGATCTTCTCTTTGACGGCAAGCTTTCCGCTATTTATGATAAAATTACAAAGAAAGCTAAGGATTCTCTGTTGTTCAAATCTGCTCCTAAGAAGTCGGATACAGCAGACACGAATAAGACAGGCACTTCTGGGTCTAATGCGTCCAAGAGAGGTTCCTATAGAGGTTCCGGTGCGTCCTCTTGGTCTTATTCGAGAGACCGTCAGGATAGCGACTCTCGTTCGGGACGTCCTTCAGGCCGGGACAATCGGTCGGACGCCCCGAGGTCGACGGGGCGAGGTGCGGGCCGTGGAAGACGTGGTTTCTCCTACCGCAGGCCTCGCAGGTCCAGGAGGTGATGGCTTAAACCTCTATCGCGTTCCGGTTGGTGGAAGGTTGTCGAGCTTTTCACAAGAATGGGCGTCGATTACGGACGACCCTTGGGTGAGAGGAGTGACTTCGGAAGGTCTAAAGATATCCTTCAAACGAAAGCCTCCATTAACTCGAAGTCCAAAGTGGACTCATCTTCCGTCAAATCCGCAGAAAAGAGACGCTCTGTTATCAGAGGTGCAGTCTCTTTTAATGAAGAACGCAGTAGAGGTCGTAGAAAACCAGGAATCTCCGGGATTCTACAGCCATCTGTTTCTGGTTCCGAAACCAGACGGCTCGTTCCGTCCAGTCATAGATTTGAGCTGGATAAACAAGCTGATCGTCGCTCCGAAGTTTTATATGGAGACGATTCGATCGGTCAGAGCGAGTATTCGGGTGAACGATTATGCAACGAGCATAGATCTCAAAGATGCGTACTTTCACGTCATGGTACATCCGACATTCCGAAAGTATCTACGCTTCGCAGTCCTAGGAGTGGTGTATCAATTCCGGGCGATGTGCTTCGGATTGAATCTAGCACCCTGGGCTTTCACTCGGGTAATGAACTCGGTAATGATCTACTTCCGAGCTCATTCGTCTGCGGTAACGTCGGCCTACCTGGACGACATTCTTCAGAGGTACGGCAATGAGTTAACGCTTCAGAACGATGTTCAGAATCTTCTTCTATTGCTCCGACGTCTCGGTTTTATAGTAAACGAGGAGAAGTCGGATCTGGTGCCGTCCAAGTCATTCACTCATCTGGGAATGAGCTTCGAGACGCACAACAATCTCGTTCGTCTGCCGTTAACCAGAGCGAAATTAGTCAGTTGTTACGCTCGCTATTGTCTGCACGCAGACAAAGTTACGGCGAGAGAATTTATGAGACTGATAGGTCTGTGCGGAGCCACCGCGGATCTCATTCCGATGGGGCGGTTACGCACACGTCCTCTTCAAATTTTCTTGACTCAGAATTGGAGTGTGAAAATTCATTCGCTCGATGTAGACGTTCTCTTGTCAGATCAAGTGAAACAAGAGATTCAGACTTGGGCAAACATTCAGTGGTTAACTCGGAGTTCCGCTGCAGTTGCCGGATCCGAGTTTTACCGTTATGACGGATGCCAGTCAAACAGGTTGGGGTGCATCATTAATCCCAACGGATTCGAGATGCCAGGGTCTTTGGGATCCGCAATTCCTGTGCAAGCACATAAACATCAAGGAAATGATGTCAATTTGGCTTGCGTTACTTCACTGGATGGACATTATTCACGATGCTCATGTCCAAATCCTATCCGACAATACGACAGTAGTGGCGTATATACGGAATCAGGGAGGCACTCATTCAGTTCCGTTGTTCAATCTAACGGAAAGAATCCTTCTGTTTGCGCTAGAACATCACGTTCTTCTTTCGGTCCGTCACATACCGGGTCGTCTGAATGTGCTAGCAGACTCCCTTTCACGAAAGGGTCGCTTGTTGCCGTCGGAGTGGACTCTCAACAAACAAGTATTCAATCAGATTTGCTACCAATGGGAACGGCCAATGATAGACTTATTTGCGACACATCTCAACAATCAGTTGCAGACGTATGTGTCTCCGTGTCCGGATCCAAGAGCATTTGCAGTAGACGCTCTGTCAATCCCTTGGGACGGAATGATAGGATATGCGTATCCTCCAGCGCCGTTAATTCAAGTATTGCTAAAGATAAAACAATCTCAATACAAGATTCTGTTGGTAGCATCTCTGTCGCCACAGAGACCATGGATAAATCTACTCAGGTGTCTGTTGTGGGACCTACCGCGGAAGCTTCCTCCACGGGAGGATCTTCTTTCGCAGGGGAAATCGCGCCAACTCCATCACAACCCGCAAGGTCTCAACCTTCACGTTTTTCCGTTGTGCGGTCCTTCTTGCATGGCAAGCACTTTACAGGACAAGCAGTGGACGCGATTTCTAACTGTAGGAGGACCTCCTCTTCGCTAAACTATGCGGCTAAGTGGAAGGTTTTTCGTCGTTGGTGTAGGGATCATTCTGTAGATATATTCGATCCCTCTATACCAGACATTGCAAACTTTCTAGTATACTTGTTTGACGAAATCAAACTGCAGCCTGTTACTATAAAGGGTTATAGATCTATGTTATCTGATACCTATGCACATCATGATAGTTTACAAATTGGATCTAATGTCTCTTTATCTAAGTTGGTTAGAAACTTTTCGATAAATAGACCCAGAACTCTTAGATTAATTCCTAAGTGGAATTTAGCTTGGGTTCTTCTTAAATTGAAGGAAAAGCCATTTGAACCTCTTGGGACAGTAGATTTCAAATTCTTATCTTATAAGACAGCTTTTCTCTTAGCTTTCTCTTCTGCTAGAAGAGTCAGTGAGCTTCATGCACTATCGGTGGATGATTCTCATTATTGTAGTGTTGGGAACACTATCACCTTCACTACTAATGTGGGTTTTTTAGCTAAGAATCAGGCTCCTAATAAATATCCGGAACCTATTGTTATTAAGGCTCTTCCGTCTTCAGACGGGCGTAGGCCTTTACTCTGTCCTGTTAGAGCATTACGTATCTATAAACAGAGATCTCAGTTTATCAGAAAGGGACGGAAACGTTTCTTTCTGTCTTTGATGCCTAATAGAAAGGACATTTCAGTCCATTCTATTGCTAGATGGATTCAATTAACTATCCCTACTGCTTATGAAGATTTTTCTTCTTATCAGCAGTCTGTGCTTAAGATTTCTGCTCATGAAGTAAGAGCTCTTTCTACTTCCTGGGCTTATGCTAATAGTGTTGCTATTACAGATTTAATGAAGGCTGCTTATTGGTCTCAGCCATCCACATTTACAAATTTTTATCTCAGAAATATTGAGTCCATTTCTGGAGACCTGCATTGTTTAGGTCCGTTATCTGTTGCTCAGAATGTCGTCCACTAAACAGTTGCAACTATAGTTATGCAGGCTTTTTGTTCCGGCAGTGACTCCGTCCGGCTGCCCTCTTCACTCTGGGCTATTTGACCCAGGGCAAGGGGAGGGGGGGGGGGGGGGGGGTGTTCCCTTAGGTCACCTGCTTTATAGTGAAAAGCAAGGGAATGCCTCCTCCAAGTCAGTATTTCTGAGTCGCTTCCGGGATGGTTTTAAAGTGTAATATTAATGTTAAAATTCATTCATGTCTTATTTTTAAAGTGTAGCTCGGTGTGAAGCATTTGTATATGTCAAGTGTCAAACGGGCTTTAATATACAATACTCGGACACTTTTAAATGACTATAAAGAGTCTCAATTCTCTGGACTACTTTATTTATTGGCTTGCTTTAAAAATAATTAGTATAAGGGTTATACTGGATGTTAATAGAGAACATGAATGTTATTGTGCTCAATTATTAAGGGTAGTGTATCTTTCTAATTTAATATTAAATAAGAAAGATACATGTAAAGCCTAATACTCCTTTTCTCCTTAAGGGGTTACCTCTTTACTATATAGTTGAGCTTATTGGATTTTCCTCTATGTCCTAGGCCCTCCAGCCTGTTTACTATTCAGCTAAGTCTGGGTCATTGGTACAGTATAAAAATGTTAAAAAATTTATAGTAATTTATATATTTTTTATATTTACCAATGACCCAGACGGGGATGGCCCTCCCTGGAGTTGAGAACTCTTGCCTCCCCGCTGAGTACATAGCACTGACCAGGCACTGCCAGTAAGAATGATATTTGGCGCCAATTTCGGGACGTCTGCGTCACTGCGCATGCGCAGTAGAGGCATAGTATGGAGGTCCTTTAGGACATGATTTCTTTTTGTTTTGGATGCAAATTTTGGGGATTGGGGGGCAAAATTTGTGTTTGGCCCTGGTTTTGTTAGAGTTAGCACCAGCTAAGTCTGGGTCATTGGTAAGTATAAAAAATATATAAATTACTATAAATTTTTTAACTTTCCGGTCTCTCAAAACAGGTGAAAAACTGAGTTTTTGCCACAGTTTTGCGGTCTCTCAAGACAGGTGGTCTCTCATGACAGGTCCATTATAGAGTGAAACCAATTGGTGCATGGCCACAGTGGTCTCTCAAGACAGGTGGTCTCTCATGACAGTGGTCTCTCAAGACAGGTTTTACTGTATTATCAAATGCAATATATTATTCTTTGGAGACAGCCTCCACATAAGCTTTTCAGTTTCCTGTTAAATCCATTTCCTTTTTATCAATGTACACAATATTGAAACTGGACTCCTGCCTTTAACCCTTTACCCAACGCAGACGATATCAAAATTCATTATTTTAAATATCATTTTTTCAAATTTTTCAAAAAATTTCAACAAAACCATATCATGTGACCCCTCGTTGGAACGAGCTCGATGAGCTCGTTCCAACGAGGGGTCACATGATATGGTTTTGTTGAAATTTTTTGAAAAATAATATTTTTTCAACTGCTGAATTTACATATTACGCGGGCAGATGCGAACAATTCGTTGGGTAAAGGGTTAAGAGTTAAATCATACTAATAAACATACACATAAAATTTCAACCTGTAAACCTATTACCATTACCCTGTTGGTTGTCATATATAGGGGTACATACAACATTTTCTGGAACATTTATTCTACTCCATGTTTTTTGTCAATTATTGGCATATTGTTGAATTTCTTCCTCCATTGCAGTTACCATACCCACGTACATCACTGCAATAACATTCTATGCAATGGCCTAAAGCAGTCTAGTTAGCTCACCTGACTGAAAGTCAGGGTGAGCTATAATGATCACTCATCGTCCGTGAACATGGTGTTTGTATCTTCTCAAAAACCGCTGAACCAATTTAAGTGAAATTTGAGATAATTGTTTGTTATGACATCGCATTTTGATTTTGTTCAAATCAAGTTGCCCCGCCCCTCAGTAGGGCCATGCCCAAAAAGTGCGCTTAAATCTTAAAAAATCTTCTCATGAACGAGCAGTAGCAGAGACTTGATATTTTGTGTTCAAGAGGGGCAAGAACTTTTGCCCCACCCAAAATTTCTATATTTTTATACTGTACCAATGACCCAGACTTAGCTGGTGCTAACTCTAAAAAATCCAGGGCCAAACACAAATTTTCCCCCCCAATCCCCAAAATTTGCATCTAAAACCAAAAGAAATCATGTCCTAAAGGACCTCCATACCTTGCCCTTACTGCGCCTGCGCAGTGTCAAGGACGTTCCGAAATTGGCGCCAATTATCATTCTCTGTTTGGCCCTTCATCAGTCAACATCTCACTGATCTTTGTGCTTGTAAATCTCAGTTTAAAGGATGCTAGACACGTAATTATTGGAGAAATGGTGATTCCAAGGAGGATATAGAAGGAGGAGAGGAAAAAGGAGTGACAAAAAATAATCAGGGCTGTACTTAAAATTTTTTATGAAATTATGTTAAGTTGCCTATTTTCGAGGCTTGGGCCTCTTGTTGTCATTCTTGCTATAAAGTTGCACTGCTTATTCAGTGTTTCCTCTCCCCTGGTCTTCTAAGTACCCCCTTGCTATTCTCCCATGCTTTTGGCATATTTTTGAGAAAGATCATTTCTAAATTCTCTTGGGAGAGTTAGCTTGGTTACAGAATGTATTCTGTTATTTTCCCCATAGTTACGTTTTCACCCATGGGTGTATAAACGTTGTGTTCTGCATCTTCCATCTGATGTTCTGCAGATTCTCCCCTGGGAGTCTCTGTCTTGCATCAGATAGAGTGTAATTTTGATGACTGATTTCGGGCCAGTATTGTCAGTGCCTGGAGTCATGTTTTCTAGTGTTTTTACACTGTTTGTTTACATTGGCAACAGTCTCTTTTGAGGGGGGCTGTTTGCCTTTGGAGTAGTTTATCTCACTATAAGATACATTATTATTATCCGTAAGTGTTGCACTAATTATTTAATATAATTTTAAAATTTTTGACCACACTTAGCCTTGGGATCCATTGGGGCTCAACGTTACTTTTCAGAAACTTGGGCTTCGCTGAAAAAATATTTTTCAAAAATTATTTTGATTTTCAATTGTTTTTTTCATTATAAATGGATCATGTTATTATGTATCTTTGTGTTAGGGGTTTGTGCGAGTAACTAGGACTTGTTGTTGACTTTTCACAATGAAAGGATATTGTTCAAATTGTAATAGGAAGAAATCTTCCTCTGACTTTCATGATCATTGTATTAATTGTAGTCAGTGTTCTCGTACTAACCCTGTTCTATATGTCAATATTCGGATGGTGAAAGGGATACGGATGACTTGGAGCTATCCCTTTCGGAACAACATAAAGCTGCCATGGCCTTCATCCGGCACTTTCTTCCTCAAGTTGTTCCGTCGGGCCAGACTGCTGCGGTTCCGGACAAGAGAATTATAGCGTGATTGGACTCTGATTTCTTTGAGCGGTTCAGGGACATCGCTCCCGAGTTTCCGTCTCAGTCCAATAATGTTGCAAGAACATTTGAATTATTGAACGACGCTATATTCAAACTTGCTTCCAAAACAGGAAAAGCAGGTTTCTTGTCCGCCAATACTCTCAACCTGCCTTTCATTAATGCAAGGAATAAATTCGATACGGCAGGACAGGGTATCCCGAGAGTTCCTCTGCGTATGGACGATGAGGCGGAAGACTTAGAATTATCATTACGGTCGTCTGCGTCTATTCCAACCGCGGTGTTGGAGACAACTATTTCGTCTAACAGAGCCAGTTTAGATGCTTTATCTTACGCAGACCACCTTACTAAGGCGTTATCACTGCGTCTTCAAGGGAAAGAATTCCAGGATATTCAATCCTCTTTAAGACTTCTTTCAAGGGCAGTAGCTTATTCCACGTGTAACTCCGCCCTTTCAGTGGCAAACCTGGAGTTGGTTAGACGTGACGCAGCCCTAGCTACATCCACACTCGTGGATAGTAAGGTGAAGAACTCTCTCAGAGTCGCTTCGGTCTCCGGAGAACTTCTTTTCGACGGCAAGCTTTCTGCAATTTACGATAAAATTACTAAGAAAGCTTCGGATTCTCTGCTGTTCAAATCTGCTTCTAAGAAGTCGGACTTGGCAGATAAGAGTAAGACAGGCACTTCTGGGTCTAATGCGCCCAAGAGAGGTTCCTATAGAGGTTCCGGTGCGTCCTCTTGGTCTTATTCAAGAGACCGTCAAGGCAGCGACTCACGTTCGGGACGTCCTTCGGGCCGGTACAACCGGTCGGACGCCCCGAGGTCGGCGGGACGAGGTGAGGGTCGTGGATGACGTGGTTTCTCCTACCGCAGGCCTCGCAGGTCCAGGAGGTGATGGCTTCAACCTCTATCGCGTGCCGGTTGGCGGAAGGTTGTCGAGTTTTTAACAAGAGTGGGCGTCGATTACGGACGACCCTTGGGTGAGAGGGGTGATTTCGAAAGGTCTAAAGATATCCTTCAAACGAAAGCCTCCATTAACTGAAAGTCAAAATTGGACTCAACTTCCGTCAAATCCACAGAAAAGAGACGCTCTGTTATCAGAGGTGCAGTCTCTTTTAATGAAGAATGCGGTAGAGGTCGTAGAAAACCAGGAGACACCGGGATTCTACAGCCATCTGTTTCTGGTTCCGAAACCAGACGGCTCGTTCCGTCCAGTCATAGATTTGAGCTGGATAAACAAGCTGATCGTTGCTCCGAAGTTTTATATGGAGACGATTCGATCGGTCAGAGCGAGTATTCGGGTGAACGATTATGCAACAAGCATAGATTTCAAAGATGCGTACTTTCACGTCATGGTACATCCGACATTCAGAAAGTATCTATGCTTCGCAGTCCTAGGGGTGGTGTATCAATTCCGGGCGATGTGCTTCGGATTGAATCTAGCACCCTGGGCTTTCACTCGGGTAATGAACTCGGTAATGATGTATTTCCGAGCTCATTCGTCTGCGGTAACGTCGGCCTACCTGGACGACATTCTTCAGAGGTACGGCAACGAGTTAACGCTTCAGAACGACGTGCAGAATCTGCTTCTATTGCTCCGACATCTCGGTTTTATAATAAACGAGGAGAAGTCGGATCTGGTGCCGTCCAAGTCATTCACACATTTGGGAATGAACTTCGAGATGCACAACAATCTCGTTCGTCTGCCGTTAACCAGAGCGAAATTAGTCAGTTGTTACACTCGCTATTGTCTGCACGCAGACAAAGTCACAGCGAGGGAGTTCATGAGACTTATAGGTCTGTGCCGCTGCGGATCTCATTCCGATGGGGGCGGTTACGCACGCATCCTCTCCAAATTTTCTTGACTCAGAATTGGAGTGTGAAAATTCATTCGCTCGACATAGACATTCTCTTGTCAGATCAAGTGAAACGAGAGATTCAGACTTGGGCAAACATTCAGTGGTTAACTCAGGGAGTTCCGCTGCAGTTGCCGGATCCGAGTTTTACCATTATGACGGATGCCAGTCAAACAGGTTGGGGTGCATCATTGATCCCAACGGATTCGAGATGCCAGGGTCTTTGGGATCCGCAACTCCTGGGCAAGCACATAAACATCAAGGAAATGATGTCAATTTGGCTTGCGTTACGTCATTGGATGGACATTATTCACAATGCTCATGTCCAAATCCTATCCGACAATACGACAGTAGTGGCGTATATACGGAATCAGGGAGGCACTCATTCAATTCCGTTGTTCAATCTAACGGAAAGAATCCTTCTGTTTGCTCTAGAACATCAGGTTCTTCTTTCGGTCCATCATATACCGGGTCGTCTGAACGTACTAGCAGACTCCCTTTCACGAAAGGGTCGCTTGTTGCCGTCGGAGTGGACTCTCAACAAACAAGTATTCAATCAGATTTGCTACCAATGGGAACGGCCAATGATAGACTTATTTGCGACACATCTCAACAATCAGTTGCAGACATATGTGTCTCCGTGTCCGGATCCAAGAGCATTTGCAGTAGACGCTCTGTCGATCCCTTGGGACGGAATGATAGGATATGCATATCCTCCAGCGCCGTTAATTCAGCAAGTATTGCTAAAGATAAAACAATCTCAATGCAAGATTCTGTTGGTAGCATCTCTGTCTCCACAGAGACCGTGGATAAATCTACTCAGGTATCTGTTGTGGGACCTACCGCGAAAGCTTCCTCCACGGGAGGATCTTCTTTCGAAGGGGAAATCGCGTCAACTCCATCACAACCTGCAAGGTCTCAACCTTCACGTTTTTCCGTTGTGCGGTCCTTCTTGCATGGCAAGCACTTTACAGGACGAGCAGTGGACGCGATTTCTAACTGTAGGAGGACCTCCTCTTCGCTAAACTATGCGGCTAAGTGGAAGGTTTTTCGTCGTTGGTGTAGGGATCATTCTGTTGATATTTTTGATCTCTCCATACCAGACATTGCAAACTTTCTAGTATACTTGTTTGACGAAATCAAACTGCAGCCTGTTACTATTAAGGGTTATATGTCTATGTTATCTGATACCTATGCACATCATGATAGTTTACTAATTGGATCTAATGTCTCTTTATCTAAGTTAGTTAGAAACTTCTCGACAAATAGACCCAGAACTCTTAGGTTAATTCCTAAGTGGAATTTAGCTTGGGTTCTTCTTAAACTGAAGGAAAAGCCATTTGAACCTCTTGGGACAGTAGATTTCAAATTCTTGTCTTATAAGACAGCTTTTCTCTTAGCTTTCTCTTCTGCTAGAAGAGTCAGTGAGCTTACATTGGCAACAGTCTCTTTTGAGGGGGGCTGTTTGCCTTTGGAGTAGTTTATCTCACTATAAGATACATTATTATTATCCGTAAGTGTTGCATTAATTATTTAATATAATTTTAAAATTTTTGACCATACTTAGCCTTGGGATCCATTGGGGCTCAATGTTACTTTTCAGAAACTTGGGCTTCGCTGAAAAAATATTTTTCAAAAATTATTTTGATTTTCAATTGTTTTTTTCATTATAAATGGATCATGTTATTATGTATCTTTGTGTTAGGGGTTTGTGCGAGTAACTAGGACTTGTTGTTGACTTTTCACAATGAAAGGATATTGTTCAAATTGTAATAGGAAGAAATCTTCCTCTGACTTTCATGATCATTGTATTAATTGTAGTCAGTGTTCTCGTACTAACCCTGTTCTATATGTCAATATTCGGATGGTGAAAGGGATACGGATGACTTGGAGCTATCCCTTTCGGAACAACATAAAGCTGCCGTGGCCTTCATCCGGCACTTTCTTCCTCAAGTTGTTCCGTCGGGCCAGACTGCTGCGGTTCCGGACAAGAGAATTATAGCGTGATTGGACTCTGATTTCTTTGAGCGGTTCAGGGACATCGCTCCCGAGTTTCCGTCTCAGTCCAATAATGTTGCAAGAACATTTGAATTATTGAACGACGCTATATTCAAACTTGCTTCCAAAACAGGAAAAGCAGGTTTCTTGTCCGCCAATACTCTCAACCTGCCTTTCATTAATGCAAGGAATAAATTCGATACGGCAGGACAGGGTATCCCGAGAGTTCCTCTGCGTATGGACGATGAGGCGGAAGACTTAGAATTATCATTACGGTCGTCTGCGTCTATTCCAACCGCGGTGTTGGAGACAACTATTTCGTCTAACAGAGCCAGTTTAGATGCTTTATCTTACGCAGACCACCTTACTAAGGCGTTATCACTGCGTCTTCAATGGAAAGAATTCCAGGATATTCAATCCTCTTTAAGACTTCTTTCAAGGGCAGTAGCTTATTCCACGTGTAACTCCGCCCTTTCAGTGGCAAACCTGGAGTTGGTTAGACGTGACGCAGCCCTAGCTATATCCACACTCATGGATAGTAAGGTGAAGAACTCTCTCAGAGTCGCTTCGGTCTCCGGAGAACTTCTTTTCGACGGCAAGCTTTCTGCAATTTACGATAAAATTACTAAGAAAGCTTCGGATTCTCTGCTGTTCAAATCTGCTTCTAAGAAGTCGGACTTGGCAGATAAGAGTAAGACAGGCACTTCTGGGTCTAATGCGCCCAAGAGAGGTTCCTATAGAGGTTCCGGTGCGTCCTCTTGGTCTTATTCAAGAGACCGTCAAGGCAGCGACTCACGTTCGGGACGTCCTTCGGGCCGGTACAACCGGTCGGACGCCCCGAGGTCGGCGGGACGAGGTGAGGGTCGTGGATGACGTGGTTTCTCCTACCGCAGGCCTCGCAGGTCCAGGAGGTGATGGCTTCAACCTCTATCGCGTGCCGGTTGGCGGAAGGTTGTCGAGTTTTTAACAAGAGTGGGCGTCGATTACGGACGACCCTTGGGTGAGAGGGGTGATTTCGAAAGGTCTAAAAATATCCTTCAAACGAAAGCCTCCATTAACTGAAAGTCAAAAATGGACTCAACTTCCGTCAAATCCACAGAAAAGAGACGCTCTGTTATCAGAGGTGCAGTCTCTTTTAATGAAGAATGCGGTAGAGGTCGTAGAAAACCAGGAGACACCGGGATTCTACAGCCATCTGTTTCTGGTTCCGAAACCAGACGGCTCGTTCCGTCCAGTCATAGATTTGAGCTGGATAAACAAGCTGATCGTTGCTCCGAAGTTTTATATGGAGACGATTCGATCGGTCAGAGCGAGTATTCGGGTGAACGATTATGCAACAAGCATAGATTTCAAAGATGCGTACTTTCACGTCATGGTACATCCGACATTCAGAAAGTATCTATGCTTCGCAGTCCTAGGGGTGGTGTATCAATTCCGGGCGATGTGCTTCGGATTGAATCTAGCACCCTGGGCTTTCACTCGGGTAATGAACTCGGTAATGATGTATTTCCGAGCTCATTCGTCTGCGGTAACGTCGGCCTACCTGGACGACATTCTTCAGAGGTACGGCAACGAGTTAACGCTTCAGAACGACGTGCAGAATCTGCTTCTATTGCTCCGACATCTCGGTTTTATAATAAACGAGGAGAAGTCGGATCTGGTGCCGTCCAAATCATTCACACATCTGGGAATGAGCTTCGAGATGCACAACAATCTCGTTCGTCTGCCGTTAACCAGAGCGAAATTAGTCAGTTGTTACACTCGCTATTGTCTGCACGCAGACAAAGTCACAGCGAGGGAGTTCATGAGACTGATAGGTCAGTGCGGAGCCGCTGCGGATCTCATTCTGATGGGGCGGTTACGCACGCGTCCTCTCCAAATTTTCTTGACTCAGAATTGGAGTGTGAAAATTCATTCGCTCGACATAGACGTTCTCTTGTCAGATCAAGTGAAACGAGAGATTCAGACTTGGGCAAACATTCAGTGGTTAACTCAGGGAGTTCCGCTGCAGTTGCCGGATCCGAGTTTTACCATTATGACGGATGCCAGTCAAACAGGTTGGGGTGCATCATTGATCCCAACGGATTCGAGATGCCAGGGTCTTTGGGATCCGCAATTCCTGGCCAAGCACATAAACATCAAGGAAATGATGTCAATTTGGCTTGCGTTACGTCATTGGATGGACATTATTCACAATGCTCATGTCCAAATCCTATCCGACAATACGACAGTAGTGGTGTATATACGGAATCAGGGAGGCACTCATTCAATTCCGTTGTTCAATCTAACGGAAAGAATCCTTCTGTTTGCTCTAGAACATCAGGTTCTTCTTTTGGTCCATCATATACCGGGTCGTCTGAACGTACTAGCAGACTCCCTTTCACGAAAGGGTCGCTTGTTGCCGTCGGAGTGGACTCTCAACAAACAAGTATTCAATCAGATTTGCTACCAATGGGAACGGCCAATGATAGACTTATTTGCGACACATCTCAACAATCAGTTGCAGATGTATGTGTCTCCGTGTCCGGATCCAAGAGCATTTGCAGTAGACACTCTGTCGATCCTTTGGGACGGAATGATAAGATATGCGTATCCTCCAGCGCCGTTAATTCAGCAAGTATTGCTAAAGATAAAACAATCTCAATGCAAGATTCTGTTGGTAGCATCTCTGTCTCCACAGAGACCGTGGATAAATCTACTCAGGTGTCTGTTGTGGGACCTACCGCGAAAGCTTCCTCCACGGGAGGATCTTCTTTCGCAGGGGAAATCGCGTCAACTCCATCACAACCTGCAAAGTCTCAACCTTCACGTTTTTCCGTTGTGCGGTCCTTCTTGCATGGCAAGCACTTTACAGGACGAGCAGTGGACGCGATTTCTAACTGTAGGAGGACCTCCTCTTCGCTAAACTATGCGGCTAAGTGGAAGGTTTTTCGTTGTTGGTGTAGGGATCATTCTGTTGATATTTTTGATCTCTCCATACCAGACATTGCAAACTTTCTAGTATACTTGTTTGACGAAATCAAACTGCAGCCTGTTACTATTAAGGGTTATATGTCTATGTTATCTGATACCTATGCACATCATGATAGTTTACTAATTGGATCTAATGTCTCTTTATCTAAGTTAGTTAGAAACTTCTCGATAAATAGACCCAGAACTCTTAGGTTAATTCCTAAGTGGAATTTAGCTTGGGTTCTTCTTAAACTGAAGGAAAAGCCATTTGAACCTCTTGGGACAGTAGATTTCAAATTCTTGTCTTATAAGACAGCTTTTCTCTTAGCTTTCTCTTCTGCTAAAAGAGTCAGTGAGCTTCATGCACTGTCGGTGGATGATTCTCACTATCGTAGTGTCGGGAACACTATCACCTTCACTACTAATGTGGGATTTTTAGCTAAGAATCAGGCTCCTAATAAATATCCGGAACCTACTGTTATTAAGGCTCTTCCGTCTTCAGACGGGCGTAGGCCTTTACTCTGTCCTGTTAGAGCATTACGTATCTATAAACAGAGATCTCAGTTTATCAGAAAGGGACGAAAACGTTTCTTTCTGTCTCTGATGCCTAATAGAAAGGACATTTCGGTCCATTCTATTGCTAGATGGATTCAATTAACTATCCGTACTGCTTATGAAAATTTATCTTCTTCTCAGCAGTCTGTGCTTAAGATTTCAGCTCATGAAGTAAGAGCTCTTGCTACTTCTTGGGCTTACGCTAATAGTATTGCTATTACAGATTTAATGAAGGCTGCTTATTGGTCTCAGCCATCCACATTCATGAATTTTTATCTCAGAAATATTGAGTCCATTTCTGGAGACCTGCATTGTTTAGGTCCGTTATCTGTTGCTCAGAATGTCGTCCACTAAACAGTTGCAACTATAGTTATGCAGGCTTTCTGTTCCGGCAGTGACTCCGTCCGCTGCCCTCTTCGCTCTGGGCTATTTGATCCAGGGCAAGGGGAAGGGGGGGGGGAGGGTGTTCCCTTAGGTCACCTGCTTTATAGTGAAAAGCAAGGGAATGCCTCCTCCGAAGTCAGTATTTCTGAGTCGTTTCCGGGATGGTTTTAAAGTGTAATATTAATGTTAAAATTCATTTATGTCATATTTTTAAAGTGTAGCTCGGTGTGAAGCATTTGTATATGTCAAGTGTCAAACGGGCGTTAATATACAGTCCTCGTACACTTTTAAAGAATATAAAGAGTCTCAATTCTCTGGACTAACTTTATTTATTGGCTTACTTTAAAAATAATTAGTATAAAGGGTTATACTGGATGTTAATAGAGAACATGAATGTTATTGTGCTCAATTATGAAGGGTATTGTATCTTTCTAATTTAACATAAAATAAGAAAGATACATGTAAAGCCTAATACTCCTTTTCTCCTTGAGGGGTTGCCTCTATATTATATAGTTGAGCTTATTGGATTTTCCTCTATGTCCTAGGCCCTCCAGCCTTTTTACTATTCAGCTATGTCTGGGTCATTGGTACAGTATAAAAAAAGGCACTGCCAGTAAGAATGATAATTGGCGCCAATTTCGGAACGTCCTTGACACTGCGCAGGCGCAGTAAGGGCAAAGTATGGAGGTCCTTTAGGACATGATTTCTTTTGGTTTTAGATGCAAATTTTGGGGATTGGGGGGCAAAATTTGTGTTTGGCCCTGGATTTTTTAGAGTTAGCACCAGCTAAGTCTGGGTCATTGGTAAGTATAAAAAATATATAAATTACTATAAATTTTTCAACTTTCCAAACCAAGAGGCTGATTTGAACTAAATTTGATATGAGGGCTTATTTGGTCATAAGTACTTAAGTTACGCCAAAACTATTTTTCCCGTCGCCTCATGGGAACCGCAGAAGCTAAAAATAGAAAAAATTTAAAACGCCCATATCTCCAAAACTACGTGTCACTGAGAATTCTTATTTGGTGTGAAGCTTCCTTAGGACAACCAGAATGGAATGGTCCAAAACAATTGCCATCGGTTTTATCATAGGGTACTTTTCCAGGACTTTTGAGTGCTGAGTCAGCATTTTTTAACACGGTGGGTAATGGGAAAAACATTTAAGAGTCTTCTTCTCTCAAACCACTACTCCAAAAGCTTTCAAATTTCACCGATAACATCTTTCGAAGATTGTTTTACATGTGTATTGAAATCAAATCCCTGGGTTCATATTTGGGCTCACTGTGGGAGCCTGAATTTCAACTTAGTTCAACACGAGGAATTTTCTTTAAAAATCTTCTTCTTCAGATCCAGCAGTCAGAATGTTTTGATATTTGGAATGCAACATCCTTAGGGGATGAGATTCAAGTTTGTTTAGGCCAAGTCCCTGGGTTCATATTTGGGCTCCCTGTGGGGGCCTGAATTATAACTTAGTTCAATATGCGGAATATTCTTCAAAAATCTTCTTCTTTACATCCACCAGTCAGAATCTTTTGATATTTGGTATACAGTATCCTTAGGGAGGTGAGATATAAGTTTGTAAAAGCCAAGTCCCTGGGCTCGCCCGAATTGTACCTAAATTTCTACTTTCTGAACTGATAGGCCGATTTGAACCAAATTTGATATGAGGGCTTATTGGGTCATAAGTACCTAATTTATGCCCCCCCAAAAAATAGAAAAAATTTAAAACATCCATATCTCCAAAACTTCACAGCACTGAGAATTTTTATTTTGTGTTAAGCTTCGTTAGGAACAGCAGAAAGGAATGGTTCAAAAAAAGGAGGGGCAGATGCAACATGTCAGGTGAGCACCCTCAGGCGGCCTCTTGTTAATTTTATGAAAAAATTATTCTGATGGTATGTGTTGGAGAAAGAATTGCCCCCCCCCCCCCCCTAAAAAAAAATAAAACAAAAAAAACTGAAAAAAAAACAAAAACCCAAACACCCACCTCTCCCTTCAAAAAAATTCACACATTTCCAGATACGCCACTGTCTCCAGTCCGTGTTTCCACTGAAAACTAAAAAAACTAACATCAACTTCTATAAACAGTTTTTTATTTAGTGCTAATTAATAAGCAGCACGCTGTTTCAAAGGTTTCCTCAATCATAGTTATAAGAAGTTCAGTATCGTCTCTGTTCATAAGCTCTTCCATACAGGCTGCAATGACCACTTCCCCAGCTGACGCCATATTTCACCAAACTTCACTTCCAAGGAAACAGATTATCGTTCATGGAAACGTACCTTATGCTTTCTTATGACCAAATGTTTTGTCATTACCTTGATGCAAGGTCATAAATTTTAGGTTACAGACTCTTCTCTCATGAAATACATCAAAACAAAAAAGTATTTGCAGGTTTGTGCACAGTCTATTTTCACTGAAATTTTGAGAGTAACACTTGTTTGATAGAGTTTCTCTCCATTGTATTACAAACAATCACTGTCATACCCTCTCTTTTAGGCTCATATTGGGAAAGCTTCCATCTTTGCTGTTATTTTTCTCTTCGCATAATATAACTTAGAATTTAACAAATTCTATCTTGTTTGACAGAGTTTATTGAAGGGAAGAACTTGCTGTTTGGTATTTTGATATCCATGTTTCAAGGATTAAAACTTACACCTGCCTCAATTGAAGCTGTGTGTGACAATAATTTTGTCAAAGTATTCTGTATTTAAACGTTAATTGTTGAAACCCCAAACTGTTCAGTCCTTAACATTTGAACCCTAGTGGTATCTTCCATATCAGTTCAATGGCAACAATGGGAAGAGTCCATTTTCTTTATTTGGGGGTAGACCAATTAATATTTTCAACATGCAGCCTTGGGGCTGCATGTTGAAAATATTGATTGGTCTACACCACACATTCACTCAAATCAACCTACTTAATGAAATTATGAAGTATCATGTTACTGGGCCATAAAAGCAGCCTCTGGGGTTCAAAGGATTAAGGGTGAGTTGCTGAAATTGCAAACTGAGATTATTATTACATTTATTTAGATACATGGTAGATCAAGAGAACAGAGGTATACAAAGCTGGCAGACTGGAATTATATAAACAATTGTTGTAAGGCAGGAGATCCAATGCCAGTGTATGGTAAGTTTACATTGTTGATATACATGAGAAAGGTAACCTATGATAAGGTGATCATGAAAATAGACGTTTTCATTTCACGTTTTTGCAAGCGCATCAGCAAACTGAACAAGCTCATTCAGCTTCTTCCTATAAGCATTATAACCAGCGTCTTAAGACAGGAAATTAAATTTTTTTATTAGGCCCTAGAAAGTAGATCTTCTGTTTCTCATGCCATTTTTTGTAAAATTGCATGTAGGTGGGCAGTTTTTAGCTCACCAAAGGGAGCTCAACTCAGCTTTTTTTTTCTCTTTTCCTGTTTAGTTGACATTTTGAGTTTTGGTTAAAGTTTGTGGTTAAAGTTTTTTATTCAACCTTCAAGTACAGGCTTTTTTACCCGGTAGTTCTTGTCTGATCATCACGAAATTTCATATGCAGGTTTTAGGTCATGTCTTCATGAGAACGTCCCCTTTTGGTCATGATCGGTCAACCGGTGTGGCTGCCCGAGCCTAAAACCCGAAAACCATTAGCACAGTCAGGTCGTATTTATAAAGGGATTTCATTGCAACTTCATAGAATGCCTCTGTATAATGTCTACATGAGAACGTCCCTGTTTGGGCATGATCTGTCAACTGTGATGGCTGCCCAAGCCCGAAACCCAAAAACTTTTAGCACAGTCTGCAGGTCATGTTTAATATGGATGCATTTCATTGTAACTTGATACGATGACTCCGTATGATGTCTACATGAGAATTTCCCCATTTGGGCGTGATCTATCAACCGTCACAACTGGCCAAGCCCAAAACCTGAAAACCTTTAGCACAGTCTACAGGTCATATTTATGGAGGGATTTCATTGTAACTAGATAGGTTGACTTCATATAATGTCAACATGAGAAAGTCCCCTTTTGGACGTGATTGGGCAACTTTGATGGCTACAGGTGCCCGAAACCCAAAAACCTTCAGCACAGTCTACAGTCATATTTATGAAAGTATTTCATTGTAACTTCGTAGGATCAATCCACATGATGCCCAGATGAGAATGTCCCCTTTTGGTTGCGATCATTCAACCATGATGGCTGCCCGAGCCCAAAGCCCGAAAACCTTTGGCACAGTCTACATGTCATATTTATGGAGGGATTTCATTGTAACTTGATAGGTTGACTTCATATAATGTCTAGATGAGAACATCCCCTTTTGGGCAACTGTGACGGCAACAGAGGCCCGAAGCCCGAAAACCTTTAGAATATTCCACAGGCCATAATTATGAAGGGATTTCATTGTAGCTTGGTAGGGTGACTCCAAGTTTGTGGTTAAAAACCCAAACAAACACCATCACCCCCTACCCCCACCCCCCCCCCCCCCAGCCCCAATTAGGCTTTTTTTTCTTCTTTTCTCCAATATGCATTTTGAACTATTTCCAGCTACTAGATGCGGAACCTTTTTTTTTAACTTAAAAATGCTTGTTTACAGTTTTGGTTAAAAACCCAGACAAGCTCCACCCCCCCCCCCCCCCCCCCTCCAATTAGGCATTTTATTTTTTTTTTATTTCCTCCAATGTTAAAGTTTGTGGTTAAAAATCCAGACAGTAATTATCCCTCCCCCCCCCCCCCCTTCCCCCCCAATTAGGCATTTTTTTTTCATTCCTCGAATATGCATTTTGAACTATTTACAGTCACTACATACAGAACCTTTTTTTTAAACTCACGTAATCCCCCTCCCCCCTCCCCCACCCCACCCCCACTGCCCCCCAGGGGGCCAATCAGGCACTTTTTTTTTTTTCATCAAAAATGCAGTTTTACAGTTTGATTAAAGTTTGTGGTTAAAAACCCAGACAAACACCACCCCCACCCCCACCCCCATTTTTTTTTTCTCTGCTCAAAATGCATTCTGAAGGATTTAGACTGACCACATGTGGAAAAAAAAATGGACTCCCCTAACACACCCCCACTCTCCCCCATGCCTCACCCCCACCCCACCCCACCTCCTCACCCCCCACCCCACCTCCTCACCCCAGCTCCTCACCCAGGGCCATTCATGCAATATTTTTGGTACAAAATGCATTTTTAGCCTGACAATAGTCAGGGCTATAGTCATGACTTTCGTCCGTCCATCTGTCTGCAAACAATTGGTTTCCAACTGATTACTCCTGTTTGGTTTATTTTATTTGTTTTCAACCAAAGTTGATATGTGTATTTTCCAGCTAGTAATACAGGCCAGGTTTCAATATAGGTTCCACACCTCCCCAAAAGCACCCTCCCCCCTCCCTCCCCCCCCCCCCCCCCCCCCCCACACACACACACACACACACAAACGTGTCACTTAGGCAATTATTCCCAAAATGCATTTTGAAGGATTGGGAGTTATTACATGCAAAAAAGAAAATTGACTCATATAGCCCAACATTGCTTTATGTACTGCATCTTTAATCCTTCACCTAACACAAGACTTTTTCATTTTTCATTTACTTCTAACCATGGCTTATTACACCTTATTGGAACAAGCTCATCAAGTTTGTTCCATTAATATTAAGGTCATGAGGTATGTTTTGAAGTAGAGAAATGAAAAAATAAAATTTGAATAGCAAATTTTGTATATCACGAGTGCAGATATGGTGGATTCGTTAGGTAAACTGTTAAGAAAAAATGGGTCCGACTATTTTGCATCTAAGCATTGCCATTCCTGGGACAGTCGGGCTGCATGCGTGACATCACTCTAGTTTGTTAGAGTTATGGGTTTTAATTAGTCAACTTTTACAAATTTTGAGCTTGTTACCACAATAACTTGAATAAACGTTCTCCGATTGGACTAATATTTGTCATATAGGTCTTTTGCAAGAATATCTCAAGCAAGTCCAAAAACTGGCCTGGCCTGGCCTGGTTTTTTGTTTCAGAGTTATGGGCCTAATTAGTCGATTTTGACGAATTTTGAGCTCATTAGTTCAATAGACATTCTCTGATTGGACTAATATTTGCCATACAGGTCTTTTGCAAGAATATCTCAAGCGAGTTAGAAAACTGATTTGGCCCAATTTTTCGTTACAGAGTTATGTGCTTTAATTAGTCAATGTTTATAAATTTTGAACTCATTAGCACAGTAATTTGAACAAACATTCTACAATTTTAACTTATATTTCCCATACAGGACTTTCACAATAATATTTCAAGCGGGTTCAAAAACTCCCTGCATGATTTTTTTGGCCCAATTTTTTGTTACAGAGCTATGTGCTTTAATTGATCGATGTTTACAAATTTTGAGCTCATTAGCACAATAACTTGAACAAACATTCTACAATTTTAACTTATATTTGCCATACTGGACTTTTGCAATAATATTTCAAGCAGGTTCAAAAACTGGCCCTGCACGATTTTTCATTACAGAGTTATGGGCCTTATTTATTTTTTACAAATTCTGAACTTATTAGCATTATAACTTGCACAAATGTTCCAGATTTGATAACCGGCATATGATTGATAACCTGGTTTTGGACAAGCAACACTCTCCGATTGCCACTACAACTCTATGCCTGCATCTTCGATGCACACCTCTTGTTTAACTTTTTAGGCCTTATTCAAGAGATTTTTTTTAGCTCTGCCTAACAAAGTCAGCAGAGCTTTTCTGATATCGAGTTGTCCGTCCGTCCGTCTGTCATCCGGCATCAACATTTTGTTTGTCCGAGCCATAATTTCTTTACCACTGGATATTTTTTAACAAAACTTTATAACAGTATATATTGTCAATAGGCAGTGTGCCATTAATCATAATAAGGTCTGTATCCATCAGGGTCAAGGTCACAGACGGCATGGTAAAGGTCACACTCAGGAAAACGTTCAGGTATTTATTGTTTAAAAAAAACATCACACCCACCAAATAGTCATGTTATTTGGGCTAGGATTAACCCTTTACCTAACATGGAAAGCAGACGACACTTGAAAAAAAATTCTTGAGTAACTAATTTGTTTTCATTTTCATACGTCCGTTTTGAAAAAAATGGTTGTATTATGGTATACCACTGTCCGTCCGCCCGACCATCCGTCCACACGTCGTACAATAACTCAAAAACGCTTTGAGCAATTTTTGTGATTTTTTGGTGGAAAGTGTATGTGGATGGTAGGAAGCTCCCTTTCAATTTGTGTCACTGTCCGATTTGCCATTCCAGAGTTATGGGACTTTATTCGTCAAAATATTGGCAATTTTCCACATGTCGGACAATAACTTGAAAATGCTTTGAGCAATTTTCATGATTTTTTGGTGGCAAGTATAAGTTGATGGAAGGAATCTCTTTTTCTATTTGTGTCACTGTCCAATATGTCATTCCAGAGTTATGGGACTTTATTCGTCAAAATATAAGCAATTTTCCACATTTCGAACAATAACTTGAAAATGCTTAGAGCAATTTTCACGTTTTTTTAATTGCAAGTATATGTTGATAAAAGGAATCTCCCTTTCGATTTATGTCACTGTCTGATTTATCATTCCAGAGTTATGGGACTTTATTCATCAAAATATAGGCAATTTTCTACATGTTGGACAATAACTTGGAATGCTTAGAGCAATTTTCATGATTTTTTTGTTGCAAGTATATATTGATAGAAGAAATCTCACTTTTGATTCGTGTCGCAATCAGAAGTGTCATTCCAGAGTTATAGGACTTTATTCATCAAAATATAGGCAATTTTCCACATGTCGGACAATAACTTGAAAATGCTTTGAGCAATTTTCATAATTTTTTGGTTGCAAGTATATGTTGATCACTGGAATCTCCCTTTCGATTTGTGTCACTGTCCGACTTGTCAAACACAGTATGTTGTTGGTTATGATTATTGTACAAGAATATAAAAAACCCTGACAAGTACACATGTATACCCATATTGTGTGCTTCCCTCTTGAAATTAATAACGGGCGTATCATGCGCTCATGGCGCAGCTGTTCATTATCTCAAAAACATAGGTTATGACCCCTCGTTGGAATGAGCTCGATGACAAAAAATGAAAAAAATAATGAAAATTAATTGCTGATTTTTTAGAATATCGCTGGCCGGTTTTTGCCATTATGTTGGGTAAAGGGTTAACAAAATGATGTAATAATCACCATATCACAAACGGTGAAAGTTTTTCCAAAAGTCTATTTAGATCGTGTATGTCTCCACTTTTAAAGTCAAATGGCTTCGAATTAATGAGAAATCTTTATTTCATGGGATGGGAAGATATCCAGGCCTGGATATCTTCCCCACCCTCCTCCTCGGCCCACCTCACTTACGGCATATTCCACAATTTGGTCTTTTTGGTGCAACTGACCATATAAAGGATCTATGTTACCTTTTGATAAATATTCCAAATCGGTGCTTTGTATTGTATATGCAAATTTGGGATGTTGGGAGATATCCATGCCTGGATGCCTTCCTCCCCCCCCCCCCCACCCCCCCCTCCCCCCCATGAAATCTGTCCATCTGTGCGTCCTTCTTCCCACTTGGTTTCCTGATGATAACTTCAGTTGTAGTTGGCCAAATCAAATAAAATATGGTACATATGTGTATCAACATAAAATACAGGTCAAGTTCGAATTGGGGTGCAGTCCTACAATTTTTGTCAGAGTTATGCCCCTTTTTCAACTCTGAAAGTTCTTTTTTTTTTGGTTTCCGAATGATAACTTCAGTTATGGTTGGCCAAATCAAATGGAATTTGGTATGTAGATGTATCAACATAAAATATAGGTCAAGTTCAAATCGGGGTATGGTCAAAATAATTTGCTACAGTTATGCCCCTTTCTCGACTTTAGAAATTCAATTTTGGTTTCCTGACGATAACTTTAATTGTTGTTGGCCAAATCAAATGAAATTTGGTTTGTAGATGTATCAACATAAAATACAGGTCATGTTCAAATTGGGGCATGGTCCACAAAATTTTGCCAGAGTTATGCCCCTTTTCGACTTCAAAAATTCATTTCTTTTGTTTCCTGATAACTTTAGTTGTCGTTGACCGCTTCAAATAAAATTTGGTCTGTAAGTGTATCAACATAAAATACAGGTCAAGTTCAAATCGGGGTGTGGTCCGCCATTTTTTGGCAGAGTTATGTCCCTTTTTCGACTTCAAAAAATTCAATTTTTTTCATATACCTCAAATTGCACACTGTTTTAGGGGGACGTGTCACTGGGTGGCCTTTTATTTTTCTTGGTAACTCAATGCTAGTTGATGCTCAAATGATGAAACACTCATTTTAGACATCAGTTTCAGGTTTTTAGGTTTGGTAAAAACATCCCCCACTAAATGGCAATATCATTTGGGGCAGGAATAATAGAGTCATTTATCCAGATACTACGGCCCAAACTGTTCAACGTTTTTTCCACAAGTTGGCTGATATGGTGTTACTGATCATGGGATCTAGGTTACCTATTGAGGAATATTCAAAATTGCTACTTTGTTTTGTATATGCAGGTTTGGGATATGGAGGAGCTGGAGGGAGGGGAGATATCCACGCCTGGATATTTCCCTCACTCGCCCTACCTCACATAGGGCATTTTGCCCAATTCCACAACGGTTTATATTGTGTTACTGACCATATTATAAAGGATCTATGTTATCTTTTGATCTTCCTAGTCTGGATATCTCCCCCACCCCCCCCCCCCCCACCCCTCACCCCATGAATTGTTTTGTCTTGTTAACTTGGTGTTATTTGATGCATTGCCATTTGGTGGGTGATGTTTTCTCCATGCCTAAACATCTGAAATTGATGTCAAAAATGTGTGTCTCATGTATCAACATTTGAGCATCAAGTAGCATTGAGTTAACAATAAAAAAAATTTTTAGGGGGTGGGGGATGATGATATCCAAGCCTAGATATTTTGCATCTGGCCCTCCATATCTGCTTATACAAAGCTTGGATATCTTTGGATATCTATCCCCCCCCCCCCCCCCCCCGCCCCCACAGTCACTAATTCAAAGCTATTTGACTCTAAAAGTGGAGGCATACTCAATCAAAACAGAGTTTTGGAAAAACTTTCATCTGTTTGTGATATGGTGGTTATTACATGACTTTGTTAATCCTGGCTGAAATGACATTACTTTTTGGTGGGGAGATGTTTTTTCCAATCTCAAACACTTGAAATTGATGAGAAACATATGTTTCAATATTTGAGTATCAAATGGCATTGAATAAACAAGAAAAAAAATTAATGGGTTGGCGAAGATATTCAGGGTGGGAAAGAAGATATCCTAGGACATTTTTTCCCTCAGCTGGAAAAATTATCTATTTCTGACCTCATGAAGACAGCCTATTGGAGGAACAAGTCTACCTTCTCGTCTTTGTATCTCAGCACCATCAACAACAATCTGGAGACCTCGATTCTCATTCCTTTGTGGCTGCACAGTCAGTTTTTATGCCCAGTCAGTAAATAAACTAACCTGTTCTGCATCTTTTACATTATTCTCGCATGTTTTGTCTTCTTCAGGATTTTTAATATGAAGATCAGCTTATTTATGATTAGTCCAGGTGTGTTATCATGTGTGTGACTTTAACATTAAGGGATGATAGTTTCACCACCAAGCTGTATGACAGGTGTGTTATCATGTGTGTGACTTTAACATTAAGGGATGATAGTTTCACCACCAAGCTGTATGACAGGTGTGTTATCATGTGTGTGACTTTAACATTAAGGGATGATAGTTTCACCACCAAGCTGTATGACAGGTGTGTTATCGTGTGTGTGACTTTAACATTAAGGGATGATAGTTTCACCACCAAGCTGTATGGCAGGTGTGTTATCATGTGTGTGACTTTAACGTCAAGGGATGATAGTTTCACCACCAAGCTGTATGACAGGTGTGTTATCATGTGTGTGACTTTAACATTAAGGGATGATAGTTTCACCACCAAGCTGTATGACAGGTGTGTTATCATGTGTGTGACTTTAACATTAAGGGATGATAGTTTCACCACCAAGCTGTATGACAGGTGTGTTATCGTGTGTGTGACTTTAACATTAAGGGATGATAGTTTCACCACCAAGCTGTATGGCAGGTGTGTTATCATGTGTGTGACTTTAACGTCAAGGGATGATAGTTTCACCACCAAGCTGTATGACAGGTGTGTTATCATGTGTGTGACTTTAACATTAAGGGATGATAGTTTCACCACCAAGCTGTATGGCAGGTGTGTTATCATGTGTGTGACTTTAACATTAAGGGATGATAGTTTCACCACCAAGCTGTATGGCAGGTGTGTTATCATGTGTGTGACTTTAACGTCAAGGGATGATAGTTTCACCACCAAGCTGTATGACAGGTGTGTTATCATGTGTGTGACTTTAACATTAAGGGATGATAGTTTCACCACCAAGCTGTATGGCAGGTGTGTTATCATGTGTGTGACTTTAACGTCAAGGGATGATAGTTTCACCATCAAGCTGTATGGCAGGTGTGTTATCGTGTGTGTGACTTTAACGTCAAGGGATGATAGTTTCACCACCAAGCTGTATGACAGGTGTGTTATCGTGTGTGTGACTTTAACATTAAGGGATGATAGTTTCACCACCAAGCTGTATGACAGGTGTGTTATCATGTGTGTGACTTTAACATTAAGGGATGATAGTTTCACCACCAAGCTGTATGACAGGTGTGTTATCATGTGTGTGACTTTAACATTAAGGGATGATAGTTTCACCACCAAGCTGTATGACAGGTGTGTTATCATGTGTGTGACTTTAACATTAAGGGATGATAGTTTCACCACCAAGCTGTATGACAGGTGTGTTATCCTTGTGTGACTTTAACATTAAGGGATGATAGTTTCACCACCAAGCTGTATGACAGGTGTGTTATCATGTGTGTGACTTTAACATTAAGGGATGATAGTTTCACCACCAAGCTGTATGACAGGTGTGTTATCGTGTGTGTGACTTTAACATTAAGGGATGATAGTTTCACCACCAAGCTGTATGACAGGTGTGTTATCATGTGTGTGACTTTAACATTAAGGGATGATAGTTTCACCACCAAGCTGTATGACAGGTGTGTTATCATGTGTGTGACTTTAACATTAAGGGATGATAGTTTCACCACCAAGCTGTATGACAGGTGTGTTATCGTGTGTGTGACTTTAACATTAAGGGATGATAGTTTCACCACCAAGCTGTATGACAGGTGTGTTATCGTGTGTGTGACTTTAACATTAAGGGATGATAGTTTCACCACCAAGCTGTATGACAGGTGTGTTATCATGTGTGTGACTTTAACATTAAGGGATGATAGTTTCACCACGAAGCTGTATGACAGGTGTGTTATCATGTGTGTGACTTTAACATTAAGGGATGATAGTTTCACCACCAAGCTGTATGGCAGGTGTGTTATCATGTGTGTGACTTTAACGTCAAGGGATGATAGTTTCACCACCAAGCTGTATGACAGGTGTGTTATCATGTGTGTGACTTTAACATTACGGGATGATAGTTTCACCACCAAGCTGTATGGCAGGTGTGTTATCATGTGTGTGACTTTAACGTCAAGGGATGATAGTTTCACCACCAAGCTGTATGACAGGTGTGTTATCATGTGTGTGACTTTAACATGAAGGGATGATAGTTTCACCACCAAGCTGTATGGCAGGTGTGTTATCATGTGTGTGACTTTAACGTCAAGGGATGATAGTTTCACCACCAAGCTGTATGACAGGTGTGTTATCATGTGTGTGACTTTAACATTAAGGGATGATAGTTTCACCACCAAGCTGTATGACAGGTGTGTTATCGTGTGTGTGACTTTAACATTAAGGGATGATAGTTTCACCACCAAGCTGTATGACAGGTGTGTTATCATGTGTGTGACTTTAACATTAAGGGATGATAGTTTCACCACCAAGCTGTATGGCAGGTGTGTTATCATGTGTGTGACTTTAACATCAAGGGATGCTAGTTTCACCACCAAGCTGTATGACAGGTGTGTTATTGTGTGTGTGACTTTAACATCAAGGGATGCTAGTTTCACCACCAAGCTGTATGACAGGTGTGTTATCATGTGTGTGACTTTAACATCAAGGGATGCTAGTTTCACCACCAAGCTGTATGACAGGTGTGTTATCATGTGTGTGACTTTAACGTCAAGGGATGATAGTTTCACCACCAAGCTGTATGACAGGTGTGTTATCATGTGTGTGACTTTAACATTAAGGGATGATAGTTTCACCACCAAGCTGTATGGCAGGTGTGTTATCATGTGTGTGACTTTAACGTCAAGGGATGATAGTTTCACCACCAAGCTGTATGACAGGTGTGTTATCGTGTGTGTGACTTTAACATTAAGGGATGATAGTTTCACCACCAAGCTGTATGACAGGTGTGTTATCATGTGTGTGACTTTAACGTCAAGGGATGATAGTTTCACCACCAAGTTGTATGACAGGTGTGTTATCATGTGTGTGACTTTAACATTAAGGGATGATAGTTTCACCACCAAGCTGTATGACAGGTGTGTTATCATGTGTGTGACTTTAACGTCAAGGGATGATAGTTTCACCACCAAGCTGTATGACAGGTGTGTTATCATGTGTGTGACTTTAACATTAAGGGATGATAGTTTCACCACCAAGCTGTATGACAGGTGTGTTATCATGTGTGTGACTTTAACATTAAGGGATGATAGTTTCACCACCAAGCTGTATGACAGGTGTGTTATCATGTGTGTGACTTTAACGTCAAGGGATGATAGTTTCACCATCAAGCTGTATGACAGGTGTGTTATCTTGTGTGTGACTTTAACATTAAGGGATGATAGTTTCACCACCAAGCTGTATGACAGGTGTGTTATCATGTGTGTGACTTTAACATTAAGGGATGATAGTTTCACCACCAAGCTGTATGACAGGTGTGTTATCATGTGTGTGACTTTAACATCAAGGGATGCTAGTTTCACCACCAAGCTGTATGACAGGTGTGTTATTGTGTGTGTGACTTTAACATTAAGGGATGATAGTTTCACCACCAAGCTGTATGACAGGTGTGTTATCATGTGTGTGACTTTAACGTCAAGGGATGATAGTTTCACCACCAAGCTGTATGACAGGTGTGTTATCATGTGTGTGACTTTAACATTAAGGGATGATAGTTTCACCACCAAGCTGTATGACAGGTGTGTTATCGTGTGTGTGACTTTAACATTAAGGGATGATAGTTTCACCACCAAGCTGTATGAGGATAGTAATCTAGGCTTGGAGTGTTTATTATTAAATTACTTGGTTAATAAGTTATTTATTTGACAGCAGTAGCAAATCTTTTTATTAATTTTTTTTTTTGATTTTGGAATAGTAACCAAGAAATATTTTGGGGGGTTACTACCATATTCTCTCCCCTACTGTGAGAATTTTGAGAAACAGGATGCTTCTGCTGCATCTGCAACCCTATCACATTGAGAGTACATGTTACCATTTGACCAAAGAAGTGACAATGTCAAGCTCAACCCGTACTTTAGACTAATATTTTTATACTGTACCAATGACCCAGACTTAGCTGGTGCTAACTCTAACAAAACCAGGGCCAAACACAAATTTTGCCCCCCAATCCCCAAAATTTGCATCCAAAACAAAAAGAAATCATGTCCTAAAGGACCTCCATACTACGCCTCTACTGCGCATGCGCAGTGACGCAGACGTCCCGAAATTGGCGCCAATTATCATTCTCTGTTTGGCCCTTCATCAGTCAACATCTCACTGATCTTTGTGCTAGTAAATCTCAGTTTAAAGGATGCCAGACACGTAATTTTTGGAGAAAATGTGATTCTAAGGAGGATAGAAGGAGGAGAGGAAAAAGAAGTGACAAAAAATAATCAGGGCTGTACTTAAAATTTTTTGATGAAATTATGTTAAGTTGCCTATTTTCGAGGCATGGGCCTCTTGTTGTCATTCTTGCTAAATGTTGCACTGCTTATTCAGTGTTTCCTGTCCCCTAGCCTTCTAAAGTCCCCCCTTGCAATTCTCCCATGCTTTTGGCATATTTTTGAGAAATTTCATTTCTAAAATTTCCTGGGAGAGTTGCTTGGTTACAGAATGTTTTCTGTTATTTTCCCCATAGTTACGTTTTCACCCATGGGTGTATAACGTTTGTGTTCTGCATCTTCCATCTGATGTTCTGCAGATTCTCTCCTGGGAGTCTCTGTTTTGCATCAGATAGAGTATAATTTGATGACTGATTCCGGGCCAGTTTTTTCAGTGCCTGGAGTCATGTTTTCTGGTGTTTTTACACTGTTTGTTTACATTGGCAACAGCCTTTTTTGAGGGGGGCTGTTTGCCTTTGCTGTAGTTTATCTCACTATAAGATACATTTATATTATCCGTAAGTGTCTCATTAATTATTTAATATAAATTTAAAATTTTTGACCACACTTTGCCATCAGATCCATCGGGGCTGAACGTTACTTTTCAGCAACTTGGGCTTCGCTGAAAAAATATTTTTTCAAAATTATTTTGATTTGCAATTGTTTTTTCATTTATTAATGGATCATGTTATTATGTATCTTTGTGTCAGGGGTTTTTGCGAGTAACTAGGACTTATTGTTGTTCTTTCACAATGAAGGGACGTTGTTCAAATTGTAATAGGAAGAAATCTTCCTCTGACTTTCATGATCATTGTATTAATTGTAGTCAGTGTTCTCGCATTAATCCCTGTCCTATATGTGAATATTGGGATGAGAAACATTGGAAACGTGTGTCACGATATGTTGTTTCTGGAGAAAGGGCGATGCCGGCTCTTTCTCCACAAGGTCACTCTACTCTCTCAGTTTCTATTTCAGAGGAACCAGAACAGGGTGATGTTTCCATGTTATCTTCTACAAGTGTGCGTCTGTCGTCACAAATGAATTCAGAGCTAGCGGCAAAAGTGCTCATGGAGATTAGACAAATGTCGTCCGCTAGCTCGCCCGGTGTAGCGTCCATTCACCGAATGGTTCGGCAGCCGGGTTCGTCCGATGCGGTCCAAGAGGAAGTTTTGGGTGATGCGAGCACTATAAACATAATAGATGTACACCCAGTGACGGCGGATAGTAAGCGAGAACAGAGGAAGCCTTTGAGTCCGGTTCCTAGCTCGTCCAAGTCCAGCCGGGCCGCGAGCGAGAGAGGCCCCTCTCTCGTACAACAACATCTGGGACCAGATGTTGTGGTACAAAATGTGTCTTTAGCGGAGCATACGTCCGTCGCTCGGGACGCTCCGTTGTATAAGCAGTTCACAGAGACTGTTAAGGCTTCCTCTTCTCGTCAGCGCACACGACCGCACCTTGGCTGCGTGACCGCCGATATATTACCAGCTTCGCCGATCAAGGATTCTTCGGCGACCAGGTCACACCATCCGGCAGCCAGGGATTCGAGACCGATGGACTCCGGTCGTTCGCATAGGAAAAGTATGCAGGAGCCATCTGATGCGGAGCTGCCCTCGGCGAAGCAGCGAAAGACTGCGCCTCCGCAGGTCTCGACGCCGGACATTCTTGTGCAGATAGCACAGCTTATCGCAGCATCCCAGCAGCCGACAGAAACGGTGTCGGATCGAGAATTATCCGACGGCGCTGGGTCGGTACGCTCCGCCGAAGCATCGGGGGCGGACGACCGGGAACATCATGAGGTCCGACCGGATGGTGAAAGGGATACGGATGACTTGGAGCTATCCCTTTCGGAACAACATAAAGCTGCCGTGGACTTCATTCGGCACTTTCTCCCTCAAGTTGTTCCGTCGGGCCAGACTGCTGCGGTTCCGGACAAGAGAATTATAGCGTCATTGGACTCTGAATTTTTTGAGCGGTTCAGGGACATCGCTCCCGAGTTTCCGTCGCAGTCCAATAATGTTGCAAGAACATTTGAATTATTGAACGACACTATATTTAAACTTGCTTCCAGGACGGGGAAAGCAGGTTTCTTGTCCGCTAATACTCTCAACCTGCCTTTCATTAATGCAACGAATAAATTCGATACGGCAGGACAGGGTATACCGAGAGTTCCTCTGCGTATGGACGACGAGGCGGAAGACTTAGAGCTATCATTACCGTCGTCAGCTTCTATTCCAACCACGGTGTTGGAAACAGCTATTGCGTCTAACAGAGCCAATTTAGATGCCTTATCTTACGCAGATCACCTTACTAAGGCGTTATCACTGCGCCTTCAGGGGAAAGAGTTTCAGGATATACAATCCTCTTTAAGACTTCTTTCAAGGGCAGTAGCTTATTCCACGTGTAACTCCGCCTTTTCAGTGGCAAATCTGGAGTTGGTTAGACGTGACGCAGCCCTAGCTACATCCACACTAGTGGATTCTAAGGTGAAGAACTCTCTTAGAGTCGCTTCGGTCTCAGGAGAACTTCTCTTTGACGGCAAGCTTTCCGCTATTTATGATAAAATTACAAAGAAAGCTAAGGATTCTCTGTTGTTCAAATCTGCTCCTAAGAAGTCGGATACAGCAGACACGAATAAGACAGGCACTTCTGGGTCTAATGCGCCCAAGAGAGGTTCCTATAGAGGTTCCGGTGCGTCCTCTTGGTCTTATTCGAGAGACCGTCAGAATAGCGACTCTCGTTCGGGACGTCCTTCAGGCCGGGACAATCGGTCGGACGCCCCGAGGTCGATGGGGCGAGGTGCGGGCCGTGGAAGACGTGGTTTCTCCTACCGCAGGCCTCGCAGGTCCAGGAGGTGATGGCTTAAACCTCTATCGCGTACCGGTTGGCGGAAGGTTGTCCAGCTTTTCACAAGAATGGGCGTCGATTACGGACGACCCTTGGGTGAGAGGAGTGACTTCGGAAGGTCTAAAGATATCCTTCAAACGAAAGCCTCCATTAACTCGAAGTCCAAAGTGGACTCATCTTCCGTCAAATCCGCAGAAAAGAGACGCTCTGTTATCAGAGGTGCAGTCTCTTTTAATGAAGAATGCAGTAGAGGTCGTAGAAAACCAGGAATCTCCGGGATTCTACAGCCATCTGTTTCTGGTTCCGAAACCAGACGGCTCGTTCCGTCCAATCATAGATTTGAGCTGGATAAACAAGCTGATCGTCGCTCCGAAGTTTTATATGGAGACGATTCGATCGGTCAGGGCGAGTATTCGGGTGAACGATTATGCAACGAGCATAGATCTCAAAGATGCGTACTTTCACGTCATGGTACATCCGACATTCCGAAAGTATCTACGCTTCGCAGTCCTAGGAGTGGTGTATCAATTCCGGGCGATGTGCTTCGGATTGAATCTAGCACCCTGGGCTTTCACTCGGGTAATGAACTTGGTAATGATCTACTTCCGAGCTCATTCGTCTGCGGTAACGTCGGCCTACCTGGACGACATTCTTCAGAGGTACGGCAACGAGTTAACGCTTCAGAACGATGTTCAGAATCTTCTTCTATTGCTCCGACGTCTCGGTTTTATAGTAAACGAGGAGAAGTCGGATCTGGTGCCGTCCAAGTCATTCACTCATCTGGGAATGAGCTTCGAGACGCACAACAATCTCGTTCGTCTGCCGTTAACCAGACCGAAATTAGTCAGTTGTTACGGTCGCTATTGTCTGCACGCAGACAAAGTCACGGCGAGAGAATTTATGAGACTGATAGGTCTGTGCGGAGCCGCCGCGGATCTCATTCCGATGGGGCGGTTACGCACACGTCCTCTTCAAATTTTCTTGACTCAGAATTGGAGTGTGAAAATTCATTCGCTCGATGTAGACGTTCTCTTGTCAGATCAAGTGAAACAAGAGATTCAGACTTGGGCAAACATTCAGTGGTTAACTCAGGGAGTTCCGCTGCAGTTGCCGGATCCAAGTCGGATGCCAGTCAAACAGGTTGGGGTGCATCATTAATCCCAACGGATTCGAGATGCCAGGGTCTTTGGGATCCGCAATTCCTGTGCAAGCACATAAACATCAAGGAAATGATGTCAATTTGGCTTGCGTTACGTCACTGGATGGACATTATTCACGATGCTCATGTCCAAATCCTATCCGACAATACGACAGTAGTGGCGTATATACGGAATCAGGGAGGCACTCATTCAGTTCCGTTGTTCAATCTAACGGAAAGAATCCTTCTGTTTGCGCTAGAACATCACGTTCTTCTTTCGGTCCGTCACATACCGGGTCATCTGAATGTGCTAGCAGACTCCCTTTCACGAAAGGGTCGCTTGTTGCCGTCGGAGTGGACTCTCAACAAACAAGTATTCAATCAGATTTGCTACCAATGGGAACGGCCAATGATAGACTTATTTGCGACACATCTCAACAATCAGTTGCAGACGTATGTGTCTCCGTGTCCGGATCCAAGAGCATTTGCAGTAGACGCTCTGTCGATCCCTTGGGACGGAATGATAGGATATGCGTATCCTCCAGCGCCGTTAATTCAACAAGTATTGCTAAAGATAAAACAATCTCAATACAAGATTCTGTTGGTAGCATCTCTGTCGCCACAGAGACCGTGGATAAATCTACTCAGGTGTCTGTTGTGGGACCTACCGCGGAAGCTTCCTCCACGGGAGGATCTGCTTTCGCAGGGGAAATCGCGCCAACTCCATCACAACCCGCAAGGTCTCAACCTTCACGTTTTTCCGTTGTGCGGTCCTTCTTGCAGGGCAAGCACTTTACAGGACGAGCAGTGGACGCGATTTCTAACTGTAGGAGGACCTCCTCTTCGCTAAACTATGCGGCTAAGTGAAAGGTTTTTCGTCGTTGGTGTAGGGATCATTCTGTAGATATATTCGATCCCTCTATACCAGACATTGCAAACTTTCTAGTATACTTGTTTGACGAAATCAAACTGCAGCCTGTTACTATAAAGGGTTATAGATCTATGTTATCTGATACCTATGCACATCATGATAGTTTACAAATTGGATCTAATGTCTCTTTATCGAAATTGGTTAGAAACTTTTCGATAAATAGACCCAGAACTCTTAGATTAATTCCTAAGTGGAATTTAGCTTGGGTTCTTCTTAAATTGAAGGAAAAGCCATTTGAACCTCTTGGGACAGTAGATTTCAAATTCTTATCTTATAAGACAGCTTTTCTCTTAGCTTTCTCTTCTGCTAGAAGAGTCAGTGAGCTTCATGCACTATCGGTGGATGATTCTCATTATCGTAGTGTTGGGAACACTATCACCTTCACTACTAATGTGGGTTTTTTAGCTAAGAATCAGGCTCCTAATAAATATCCGGAACCTATTGTTATTAAGGCTCTTCCGTCTTCAGACGGGCGTAGGCCTTTACTCTGTCCTGTTAGAGCATTACGTATCTATAAACAGAGATCTCAGTTTATCAGAAAGGGACGGAAACGTTTCTTTCTGTCTTTGATGCCTAATAGAAAGGACATTTCAGTCCATTCTATTGCTAGATGGATTCAATTAACTATCCGTACTGCTTATGAAGATTTATCTTCTTCTCAGCAGTCTGTGCTTAAGATTTCAGCTCATGAAGTAAGAGCTCCTTCTACTTCCTGGGCTTATGCTAATAGTGTTGCTATTACAGATTTAATGAAGGCTGCTTATTGGTCTCAGCCATCCACATTTACAAATTTTTATCTCAGAAATATTGAGTCCATTTCTGGAGACTTGCATTGTTTAGGTCCGTTATCTGTTGCTCAGAATGTCGTCCACTAAACAGTTGCAACTATAGTTATGCAGGCTTTCTGTTCCGGCAGTGAATCCGTCCGGCTGCCCTCTTCGCTCAGGGCTATTTGACCCAGGGCAAGGGGAAGGGGGGGGGGGGGCGGGTGTTCCCTTAGGTCACCTGCTTTATAGTGAAAAGCAAGGGAATGCCTCTTCCAAGTCAGTATTTCTGAGTCGCTTCCGGGATGGTTTTAAAGTGTAATATTAATGTTAAAATTCATTCATGTCTTATTTTTAAAGTGTAGCTCGGTGTGAAGCATTTGTATATGTCAAGTGTCAAATGGGCTTTAATATACAATACTCGGACACTTTTAAATGACTATAAAGAGTCTCAATTCTCTGGACTACTTTATTTATTGGCTTGCTTTAAAAATAATTAGTATAAGGGTTATACTGGATGTTAATAGAGAACATGAATGTTATTGTGCTCAATTATTAAGGGTAGTGTATCTTTCTAATTTAATTTTAAATAAGAAAGATACATGTGAAGCCTAATACTCCTTTTCTCCTTAAGGGGTTACCTCTTTACTATATAGTTGAGCTTATTGGATTTTCCTCTATGTCCTAGGCCCTCCAGCCTGTTTACTATTCAGCTAAGTCTGGGTCATTGGTACAGTATAAAAATGTTAAAAAATTTATAGTAATTTATATATTTTTTATACTTACCAATGACCCAGATGGGGATGGCCCTCCCTGGAGTTGAGAACTCTTGCCTCCCCGCTGAGTACATAGCGCTGACCAGGCACTGCCAGTAAGAATGATAATTGGCGCCAATTTCGGGACGTCTGCGTCACTGCGCATGCGCAGTAGAGGCGTAGTATGGAGGTCTTTTAGGACATGATTTCGTTTTGTTTTGGATGCAAATTTTGGGGATTGGGGGGCAAAATTTGTGTTTGGCCCTGGTTTTGTTAGAGTTAGCACCAGCTAAGTCTGGGTCATTGGTAAGTATAAAAAATATATAAATTACTATAAATTTTTTAACGTTCGTGAATTCCAGGCATTGTAATTTAGTAGCATTGCCGTAAGCTTTATATTGAGAGATAGAATAATGCATTTAATTATGTACATTATTCGTTATTCTTGATTGTTTATCATTATTTAATCTGTTTATTATTACTGCTTTCTATTTTGGATTATGTCAAACCTAATTCCAAATCACAGAATATAGATAGTTGGATAGAAAGACATTTTAACTCCCAACATTTAACATACTTCATACACATATATGTGTACACCACTGTCTATTGTTCATTCAGCACATTGGAAGGAAAAAAAATCCAGTGTTCTCACAAATTTTGTTTTTTGCTCACCCAAGCAAAGCTCAAGGGAAGCTTTACTGACCACTTTCCGTCCTTCCGATGTGAAGTTTATAGTATCAACTTCAAAACTGCTGGACCAAATTGAACTAAATTTGATATGCATGTAACTCATAAAGATGTTACACCCATAGAGAGCCCACAAGAGGCATAACTCTGCTAGTACTTGAAATTGAAAAATCTTCTGCTCCAGAACTGCCAATGAGAATATCTTTTTATGTTTGGTATACAACATCCTTAGGTGGGTCAGATTTAAGTTTGTTCAAATCAAAACCACGAGTTTAAATTTGAGCCCAACGTGAGAAAATTTCTTTAACTCCTTGCATGTTGCTGGCAGATATTCCTGCCCAGAACTCAAAATCTCTTGCCACAGATATAGTATGATTTGGGCACATTTAACTAAATTTCTTTCCTCTAAATTGAATTGACTTTTTGACCAATGATTAGTTTAGTTAAATTTAGATAAATTTTGCATCAAATCTAGCCATGGCTGCTTCCCAGCAGACATGACTAGATTTGATGAAAAATATTTTGAAAATGCTCAGCGGGTTAAGAGTTAATAATCTTCTTCAGATCAACCAGTCAGAATCTTTTAATATTCATTATACAGCATCATTACGGAGATCAGATTAAAGTTTGTTCAGATCGAGACCATGGTATAATATATTGACTCCCAATTGGGCCCAAATTTTAACTAAGTGCAATATGAGGAATAATCTTTAAAAATCTTCTTCTTCAGACTCATCCTTTGGAATTACCTGATATTTGGTATGTAGCATCCTTATGGGGGGATGATTCAAGTTTGTTCAAATTGGTAGAGTGGATTAATATTTGGGCTCTGTACTGTTTAATGCAAAATGAGGAATATTCTTTAAAAGTCATCTTCAGAACCACCAGTCAGCATCTTTTGATATTTAGTATACATCATTTCTTATCAACCTACCTTACAGTTGTTTACTACAGGCTTGCACTACAGTGGAAGACCCTAACTTGGATAAAATACTCTCTATTTTAATCTTTCCCAAGAGATTTGGGAAAGAAAAGTGGTGTACAAACACCACGAAAAAATAAGCCAAAACTGGGTCGAGCGCCATTGGTGCACACCCAGTAGGGGACGCTTTTCTCTTAGTACAATTCCACGACTTCCGTTAACCAGTGCGCAAGCAGTCATCAAACCATTCTTTTTTTGTCCACTGCACGTGAAGGACGTGCCGCCATTTGCATTACGAAACAGTGATAATTCAACTCGTCGATAATGGTTGAAGTCAGGGAAGGCTGGCTGGACTGAAATTATGGATCTGAGGATCGTATAACAGGACTGTGTTTTATATATTCTCGTTAATATTTTCAACCACCTTTTCATTAAATTTTATATATATTTTCCGATGTCGCCCTCGATTTTCGGACATAAAATTTTTCGGTTGATAAATTTTATTATTATTATTGGAGTTAGGGGGCGCGGTGGCTCAGTTGGTAGAGGTGCAGGCTGCAAGCCGGGAGGTCCTCAGTTCAAATCCCACCTGCGGCAACCGCGTTGTGTCCTTGGGCAAGACACTTCACCCCCACTGCCCACGTGGTGCACGGTGGCGTTGTGTACTAAGGCGTACTGCGCGTCGATGATACACCTGTCTTCAACCAATGCTAACCCTGCTTGTGTGGAGTTGGTATGTTGGGGAGCTGACAGTAGCTGGTTCTCTCCGGGTACTCCAGCTTCCTCCACCCGTAAAACTGTCATGGTCATGATTAGCCATTGTGCAGAAATATATGACCTTAAAAACACCAATAAATAAATAAATATTATTGGAGTTAGGTGTCAATGAGGGACTGTATGGACAGGATTTCTTCCCTCTGTTGAGGTCTGAATTTCTGTTTTTTTAGGTCCCTGTCAGCCATCTGGGTTCTGTTGTGTTCCCGCCGGTTCTTTTTTCTGCCACTTTTCTCCCGTAGTTGGGGGTGTTCTTCTACTTTATGTATCTGTTGAGTTCACCCTTTTCTTCTACTGCTCTCACCTCTGTTATGTCCAGTTCGGTTCCTTTAGGGCAATGCCTTTTGCCCTCGCTTTTGGTGCGTTCTCGTGGGCGTTCCTCCTGCACATTTGTGGGGAGGGGCGGCTCAGCGAAGTTGGAAGTGGCTGCCGACCGAACCCCCCCTGCTGTGTCCTCTCAGCCATTGAGCACAGCCATTTTATCCCTGCAGGGGTCTGCAGAGGTGTCTGGTAGTGTAGACGCGGGGTATCGGCCTCAGCCTTCCCTGACTTCAACTCGGCAAAGTCGGAACTGGCTGCCGACCGAACCCCCTGTTGTGTCCTCTCACCGCTGAGAACAGCAGTTTTATCCCTGCAGGGATCTGCAGAGATGTCTGGTAGTGTAGACATGGGGTATTGGCCTCAACCTTCCCTGACTTCAACTTGGCGAAGTTGGAAAGGGCTGCCGGCTGAACCCTCTACTGTGGTCTCTCAGCCGTCGAGTACCTCAGTTTTACTCATTGGATTCGGATGTTCATGGTGGGGTCACCATGAGCTCCGTGGCGTTTCCGTCCACGCACTCTGGTCCCATGGCCAGTTTTGCGGGACCAACACTTTTTGTGCAGCCTGGACCTGTCCCGTAGAGGTCCGCGGCGACTCTCCTGAGTTTCTGCCCTGTAGATCCTCGGAGTATGTCATACCCCAATACACATCTGCCTTCAGATGTTTGGGCTGCAGCCCGTCGCCCGCGTCGGGTGTTTTTGAGGATTGTGACCCTTCGCTGGTAAAATGGGTCAGGAGTAAGCCACTTTGTCGGTTCGTTCCCATGTCAAGCCATTCCCGACACAGTCAGTGAGCTTAGGGAGGCCCTCTTCTTGCTCACTTCGGTTCTGTCCAAGAGCCTTTTCCGTTGCTTCCAGCGAGGCTATGAGTGGTTTCCGGGCGCCCCCTGTGGCACGGCCTCCCGGGATTGGAAAAAGGCCGCTTTCTGATCCTCCTGGTGTGCCTACACCATGGGAGGCATCGGCTGGTTTGCCCATGATGGGCTGTATGTCTTCCGACTCATGGGATGAGTCTGACATACCTGACGTCGAGAGCCAACAGTCTTCTGACTTGGGGGCAGCTCTTGACTTTGTGTTTGGGTTCCTTCCAGATCTCAAACCGTCAAACCGGCCGACGGTGTCAGCCCGGCCACGATCTATACAGATCAACCAATCAAAATCTTCTGGTGGTTGGTGTACACATGTTCCTTTTAGGGGCCATCCTTGAATCACTCTGAATAAGCACTGGGATTCAGTCAGGTGTGCTTCAAACCTCTTGGGACCTCTTGTTCTTTTTCAGTACCACTGGTCGTAATGTAAACAAACTTGGCACATATCATTTAAAAAATGGCTCACTTCCTTTTGGGTGTGGTTGGGGGAAAGCATCTTCTCATAAACCCCCAGTAAGAATGCTTTGATATTTGATATTCAACTTCCTTTGTTGAGGACAATTCAAGTATGTTCAAAGAAAGTTTCTAGGTCAATATTTGGGCTAAGAAAGCTGATATCAACAAATATGGAAAATAACATTTGCTTGGAATATTTCATGAGTCATTGACGGAGAAGATCGGAATGATAAAATACGGCCTGCCTTTTTGAGAAAAACTATCATTTCTCACCTTCAAGTTAATTTATTTAACCCATAACTGGTAGAGTGCTGCAACATAAAGGCTTCATACTCTTCTTCGAAGTAAAATTATTTAGTCTGTAAGGATTTTCCTTGTTACAATGTATGGGAGAGTGCCTGTAGGCACTCTCCCATAAATTGCACCAAGTCAAAGACATGTAAACAAATTTTGAAAACCAAAAATAATTCAGCACTCTACCAGTTGAAAACAGGTGCTCCAAAGCACAGTCTTGGTGTAATCTTACAAGTTACAGTCAAAGTACCTTTATAGGTAGCCATGACTTGCATAGAAACAACCATTCACAAAGCCACAGGATGTACACCTTTAACTCTTAGAAGACAGGAGTCGAGTTTTCTTGCCTCTGACATAATATGGCAAGTAACCTGGCTGTGACAGTTCATCTATCTTTGGGTTGGGGGAGAATTAAACACTGAGCAGATGCTTCTAGTCAAGTGTCATCTGCCTGAATAGGCAGACGACACTTGACTAGAAGCACCTGTTTACTGTAAGTTTTTCGTGGTATGTCATGTTCAATAAATTCATTCTGATTCCCCGGCTTCTAAGAGTTAAAGTATAGAAAAAATGTATAAAAATCTCCAGTCACTTAAGGGTTAATCGACATGAATGCTTTCTTTTGAATGATATAGGAAACAACTTTTGTACAATGGTTTTGCCAAATGGTCAGTTTATTTTTTTCAAATTTGTGGCATATTGTCCCTTTAATTAACGGATGTCCTCTTAAATAATGATGACGTTGGTGCTTTATTATGTCTCCCCTTCCCAGAAGGGAGACATTGTTGTAGTGCATATTCTACTTCTTCTTCTCATACAAACTTTGTCCGGGGCATAACTTTTTTGTCTTTTGACCTAGACCTTAGATATTTGGCATGTGGATATATCACCATGAGACCGTGGGTCGCGTACCATAGTGACCTTCATGTGACCTTGACCTTTGACCTGAAGGTCAGATTTATGTGCTTTTTAAGGGAAACTTTGTCCGGGGCATAACTTTTTTGTCTTCTTTGTCTTTTGACCTAGACCTTAGATATTTGGCATGTGGATGTATCACCATGAGCCGGTGTGTTGCGTACCATAGTGACCTTCATGTGACCATGACCTTTGACCTGAAGGTCAGATTTATGTGCTTTTTTAAGTGAAACTTTGTCCGGACCAGAACTTTTTTGTCTTTTGACCTAGACCTTAGATATTTGGTATGCTTGTCAGTATATATAATTTGCAGTGCGTTAAATAGAAAGGAAGGGGAGACATATGTTTTAGTGTGCTAAAACAGTTTCTAGTTTTACAGGTAATGGTGATATAGTTAGGATGAGGCTTTGATGCATAAAATTAAGTGATACATTAACAATGATCATGTTGGAACTATATTTTATAGGTAATGGTGATATATTGTCTTATGAGGAAGCATTGATGCATAAGAAAGAGACTGGTGTCAGTGGTTTAATGATAGCAAGGTAAAAATAACGGTATCTAAAACAGACCTTTAAATTCTTTCAAAATACAGAAGTAACTGATGTCACCAAACTTACAGGAATGTTCCCAAATTAGACAGCATAAAGAGAGTTTGATTCAGTTTACAAGAAGTGATTCAATGGGGAACGGTCAATACCTTGGTCACATCACACCATGGTCGATTTGCACCATCTTGAAGTCGATTTGAACCATCCCAGAAGTTGATTCACACTATTCCAATGGTCAATTTGCACCATCTCTGAAGTTGATTTGTACCCAAGCCAGAAAATAAGCAGACTGTCATCTGCAAAATGAGGTCCCCAGAGGGTGAATTTAGTGATGCTACACTGCGAAGCAGGGTAGCATCACTAAATTTACCCTCTGTGAACCTCAATCTGAATCAGGGTCTCAAAACTAAACAGAAAGAGGAACCCGGAGGATAAATTGGCCTATTGTATGGGATAGCATCATCAAATTCACCCTCTGGGGACCTAATTTTGCAAATGTCAGACTGCTTATTTTCAGGCCTGTTTGTACCATAGGCTTGGTAGATTTGCACCAGCTAGGAAGACCTTATATTCCCCCATTACTCTGGTAAAGAAAACTGAGAGACATTTTCATTCATTTTATCCTATTGTCAAAGTCATAAATGCAATATAGCCAAACAAAAGTTGAAAAAAGAAAAACAGAACATAAACAGTGAAATACAAAAAAAACAAGAATACTGAATAGCTCAGTATGCTTAACATATAATTGTTTTGTCATGTGTGATTTTAATATTTTTTAATTGAGTATTTTTGAAGTATTAAGTGCAATTTGATTTCAATGAAGGAAAATAATATGAAAACCTCATTATGACATTTAAATTCTTAACTCATCTTCTCTTATTGAAAAGATTAAAACCTGGCATAATTTCATTGAAGTCTGTGTCTCCATCGATTGATGGAATCACAGTCTAAAGATTCTTGACAGCATAGGACCACTTTAGTGCATCTTGAGCACAAATACTCATTGAGATTTATATCCATCTTCTTTCAACTGATGAACTTTCAGAAAAATCACCAGTTTCATGGAGTTTTGTTGGCTTGGGTGGGTCTAATGCTTTTGATAAGCGGTGGTCTTTCATGGTGAGCAGAAATCATAAGGGGCATACACCAACAATGCCAGCAACTTTGCTGAACACATAGATGTGATCATTGCAATGTACATATCCTGGTGTCAGCAAGAACAAATAACTTGCAATGATAATGATTTTCGAAATGTTGATATCAAAACAAACCTAAATCCACTTCAATTAACTCTTTACCCAACGTAACGGCCAAAACAGGCCAGCACTATTCACAAATTTCACCATTCAGTTTTTATTACTTTTACATTTTTTGTCACAAAAACACAGAGCTCATTCCAATGAGGGGTCATAAGCTATGTTTTTGACGCAAAAAATGAAAAAGATTAGTGCTTCAAGAATTTTGTTTGCATGTGTAGTCTGCTTTTTGTGTTAGGTAAAGGATTAATGTAACTGTAAGTGAGTGATGTGAACTAAATTACAGTGTTTTGATGATAATTCCATTTGACAACAGAAACATAGGATTTCATTATATTTTTCATATTTTCAAAAAATCGTATTTTGTGCACAAACAAATACATTTGTTAAAATAGAATTGTGGCCTTTACTGCCTGTTATGGGCCAGTGGTACAAATCAACCAGTGGTGAAACAAATCGACTGAACTTGCAGCACAGATCGTCGTCCGAAGCTACAGAGCCAATCGATTTTTGAAAAGGTACAAATCGACTTTGAGATGGTTGAAATTGACTTGAATGTGGTGTAAATTGACTGGTGCAAATTGATGGTTATGCGATTTGACCAAGATTTGTTTTTTTTTTGCTCAAAATCATAGGTTATGACCCCTCATTGGAACGAGCTCAATGAGCTCATTCAAAAGAGGGGTCATAACCTATGTTTTCAGACAAAAAATGAAAAAAATAATGAACAATAATTGGTGATTTTTGTGAATAGCGCTGGCCGGTTTTGGCCATTATGTTGGGTAAAGGGTTAAATGGAGTTCCATGAGTCCACTTGGTGTCTGAGAGGAGGGGGAGAAGAAGGAGTTTTGTAGGTCTATTAGTCAAAGTGTTTGTTTTTTTTTGCTTCAGAACAAGATTTGGAAGATTTTGGGTGATTTTATGCAAAAAACAACCTTTCAGTCTGGTGGGGTGGGTGGGGATGTGTGATTTTTTTTCTTTTTTCTTCAAAATGAGTGTTAAATGGGTTTGAGTGATTTTATGCAAAAAAATTCCCCAACAATTCACCCAACAGTCCCCTTCCTCACTCCTCTTACAAAATTACATAAACTATATTAACATGTAGATGATGAATGTGACCTTAAAGCCTTAAACAATGTTTTTAGATGAGAGATTAAGGCCCCTTGGAGCCTCTTGTTTTAACAAATACTGACTTGTATCTTCCTTGGATGGCAACAAGTAAAGAGATGGCTGTTACAGTCTATTATTATTATTATCAACATTAGTGTGTTTTCTTTTATCCAAGAACTTCCTGTGGTAACAGAGACAAGCTCCTCTCCATGGTAACAGAGACAAGCTCCTCTCTCTGGTAACAGAGACAAGCTCCTCTCCCTGGTAACAGAGACAAGCTCATGTGTATTGCGTATTTACAAGTCTGGATTGTTTTTATATCAGAACTCTCCCTGGTAACAGAGACAAGCTCATGTATATTGCGTATTTACAAATCTGGATTTCTTTTTATCAGAACTCTCCCTGGTAACAGAGACAAGCTCATGTGTATTGCGTATTTACAAGTCTGGATTGTTTTTATATCAGAACTCATCCTGGTAACAGAGAAAGCTCATGTGTATTGCGTATTTACAAGTCTGGATTGTTTTTATATCAGAACTCTCCCTGGTAACAGAGACAAGCTCATGTGCATTGTGTATTTACAAGTCTGGATTGTTTTTATATCAGAACTCTCCCTGGTAACAGAGACAAGCTCATGTGTATTGCATATTTACAAGTCTGGATTGTTTCTATATCAGAACTCCCCGTGGTAACAGAGACAAGCTCATGTGTATTACGTATTTACATGTCTGGATTGTTTTTATATCAGAACTCCCCGTGGTAACAGAGACAAGATCATGTGTATTGCGTATTTACAAGTCTGGATTGCTTTTATATCAACTCCCCATGGTAGCAGACACAAGCTCATGTGTATTGCGTATTTATAAGTCTGGATTGTTTTTATATCAGAACTCTCCCTGGTAACAGAGACAAGCTCATGTGTATTGCGTATTTACAAGTCTGGATTGTTTTATATCAGAACTCTCCCTGGTAACAGAGACAAGCTCATGTGTATTGCGTATTTACAAGTCTGGATTGTTTTTATATCAGAACTCTCCCTGGTAACAGAGACAAGTGCATGTGTATTGCGTATTTACAAGTCTGGATTGGTTTTTTTTATCAGAACTCTCCCTGGTAACAGAGACAAGCTCATGTGCATTGTGTATTTACAAGTCTGGATTGTTTTTATATCAGAACTCTCCCTGGTAACAGAGACAAGCTCATGTGTATTGCGTATTTACAAGTCTGGATTGTTTCTATATCAGAACTCCCCGTGGTAACAGAGACAAGCTTATGTGTATTGCGTATTTACAAGTCTGGATTGTTTTTATATCAGAACTCCCCATGGTAACAGAGACAAGATCATGTGTATTGCGTATTTACAAGTCTGGATTGTTTTATATCAACTCCCCGTGGTAACAGACACAAGCTCATGTGTATTGCATATTTACAAGTCTGGATTGTTTTTATATCAGAACTCTCCCTGGTAACAGAGACAAGCTCATGTGTATTGCGTGTTTACAAGTCTGGATTGTTTTTATATCAGAACTCTTCCTGGTAACAGAGACAAGCTCATGTGCATTGCGTGTTTACAAGTCTGGATTGTTTTTATATCAGAACTCTCCCTGGTAACAGAGACAAGCTCATGTGTATTGCATATTTACAAGGCTGGATTGTTTTTATATCAGAACTCCCTGTGGTAACAGAGACAAGCTCATGTGTATTGCGTATTTACAAGTCAGGATTGTTTTTATATCAGAACTCCCCGTGGTAACAGAGACAAGATCATGTGTATTGCGTAATTACAAGTCTGGATTGTTTTTATATCAACTCCCCATGGTAACAGAGACAAGCTCATGTGTATTGCGTATTTACAAGTCTGGATTGTTTTTATATCAGAACTCTCCCTGGTAACAGAGACAAGCTCATGTGTATTGCATATTTACAAGTCTGGATTGTTTTATATCAGAACTCTCCCTGGTAACAGAGACAAGCTCATGTGTATTGCGTATTTACAAGTCTGGATTGTTTTTATATCAGAACTCTCCCTGGTAACAGAGACAAGCGCATGTGTATTGCATATTTGCAAGTCTGGATTGTTTTTCTTTATCAGAACTCTCCCTGGTAACAGAGACAAGCTCATGTGCATTGTGTATTTACAAGTCTGGATTGTTTTTATATCAGAACTCTCCCTGGTAACAGAGACAAGCTCATGTGTATTGCATATTTACAAGTCTGGATTGTTTCTATATCAGAACTCCCCGTGGTTACAGAGACAAGCTCATGTGTATTGTGTATTTACAAGTCTGGATTGTTTTTATATCAGAACTCCCCATGGTAACAGAGACAAGGTCATGTGTATTGCGTATTTACAAATCTGGATTGTTTTATATCAACTCCCTGTGGTAACAGACACAAGCTCATGTGTATTGCGTATTTACAAGTCTGGATTGTTTTTATATCAGAACTCTCCCTGGTAACAGAGACAAGCTCATGTGTATTGCTTGTTTACAAGTCTGGATTGTTTTTATATCAGAACTCTTCCTGGTAACAGAGACAAGCTCATGTGCATTGCGTGTTTACAAGTCTGGATTGTTTTTATATCAGAACTCTCCCTGGTAACAGAGACAAGCTCATGTGTATTGCGTATTTACAAGTCTGGATTGTTTTTATATCAGAACTCCCTGTGGTAACAGAGACAAGCTCATGTGTATTGCATATTTACAAGTCTGGATTGTTTTTATATCAGAACTCTCCCTGGTAACAGAGACAAGCTCATGTGTATTGCGTATTTACAAGTCTGGATTGTTTTTATATCAGAACTCTCCCTGGTAACAGAGACAAGCTCATGTGTATTGCGTATTTACAAGTCTGGATTGTTTTTATATCAAAACTCTCCCTGGTAACAGAGACAAGCTCATGTGTATTGCGTATTTACAACTCTGGATTGTTTTTTTTTTAATCAGAACTCTCCCTGGTAACAAAGACAAGCTCATGTGTATTGCGTATTTACAAGTCTGGATTGTTTTTATATCAAAACTTTCCCTGGTAACAGAGACAAGCTCATGTGTATTGCATATTTACAAGTCTGGATTGTTTTTTATCAAAACTCTCCCTGGTAACAGAGACAAGCTCATGTGTATTGTGTATTTACAAGTCTGGATTGTTTTTATATCAAAACTCTCCCTGGTAACAGAGACAAGCTCATGTGTATTGCATATTTACAAGTCTGGATTGTTTTTATATCAGAACTCTCCCTGGTAACAGAGACAAGCTCATGTGTATTGCGTATTTACAAGTCTGGATTGTTTTTATATCAGAACTCCCCCTGGTAACAGACAAGCTCATGTGTATTGCGTATTTACAATTCTGAATTGTTTTTTTATCAGAACTCCCACTCCCCCACGGGAACCCTGGGTAGTGAAGCAGTGCCTGTTCACTGCGGTAACAGGCTGCGTTTTACTGGTAAAATTGGACCCAGTCACCAATGCTTGGAAGGTGCAAACCCTCTCTAAAATGGGCAACATGGCTTATTAACGCTCACCCCTGGTCTTGAGTTGATACTCATGTTGCAGTCATGATTAGCCATTGTGCAAAAATATGTGACCTTAAAAACCAATAAATAAATATATAAAATATAAATAGTACTCCCACTGGTAACAGATGGTGAGTTCATGCGCTTTGATTAATAAATTTATATTTTGAATGTATATCTTCCTAGGGTAGTGAAAAGTAAAGATATGATTCACCAGATGTTCGTTTTATTTAAGAACTCCCACTGGTAACAGAGGCAAATTTTGGGGTTTTGCAAACAAGAGCCTTGAATGTGTATATTTCAGAAATCCCACTGGTAACAGATCGTCCCTTGCATTCCAATGTGTTCTATGTGCCAGTAGGCACATAGAACACATTGGAACTCAGGGGACGAGATGGTGAGTTCGCTCATAAAGTCTCTGCTACAACAAAGCTCCTACCACTTCCCCTCTACAACCCCCACATTTAGCATGCAACAAGTTCTCAGGGGCACCTGAGCTATTTTTAGCTTAACTTGACAAAGTCAAGATAAGCTATTGCCATGACATGTCTGTCAGTCTCTTCACATTTTCTTTCGCACAGTCTACACCCTGTAGTTATTGTCTGATCACGGAATTTCAAATGCAGGTTCCAGGTCATGTCGAGATGAGAAGGTCTCATTTTGGTCGCAATCTGTCAACCGTGGCTGCTGCAAGAGCCTGAAACCCGAAAACCTTTAGCACAGTCTACAGGTCATATTTATAAAGGGATTTCATTGTAACTTGGTAGGATGACTTTGTATAATGTCCAGATGAGAACGTCCCCATGGCTGCGAGAGCCTGAAACCCGAAAACCTTTAGCCCAATCTACAGGTCATTGTATTTATGAACAGATTTCATTGTAACTTGTAGGATAACTTCATATACCGGTAATACCTAGATGAGAACATCCCTTTTGGTCACAATCGGTCAACTGTGATGGCTGCGATAGCCTGAAACCTGAAAACCTTGAGTACAGTCTACAGGCCATATTTATAAAGGGATTACATTGTAACTTGGTTGGATGATAAAAAATGTCCAGATGGGAACATCTCTTTTTGGTCCTGATTGGTCAACCATGATGGCTAGGTCCAAAGCCGGAAAGCCTTTAGCACAGTCTACAGGTCGTATTTATGAAGGGATTTTATTGTAACTTGCTAGGATGACTCTGTATAATGTCTGGATGAGAATGTCCTATTTCGGCCCTGATAGATCAACCGTTTTAGCTGCACAGGCATATGATCTAGATTTATTTAGTACGGTCTACATTTCATATTTATGATGCAATTTCATTGTGACTTGGAAGGATAACTTGGTATGATGTCTAGATGAGACTGCCGTATTTTGGTCATGATCAGTCAGCATTACTGCCTCATTGTCACTTGACCTAGATACCTTTAGCATTGCATACAGATTGTTTTTTATGAAGGGATTTCATCATAACTTGGTGGGATAACTTGGTAGGATATCTAGATGAGACTGTCCTATTTTGGTCATGATCAGTCAACCCTGACTGCCGAACCGTCACGTGAACTAGATTCCTTGCCAGGGAACTGTGTTGTGTGCTTGGGCAAGGCACTTATTAATAATCCTGATTGCCCACATGAGGGTCAAGGTGGCACTGTGTACTAAGGTGTACTGTACGTCGATGGACCTTTAATATGTCTTCAACCAATGCTAACTATGATTGTGCGGAGTTAGTACTTGTGTGGAGTTTGTTCTTTGGGGAGTTTGACAGTTGCTCACTGCTGCTTGATGGTTCTCTCCAGGTACTCTGGCTTCTTCCACTCGTAAAACTCTCTGACATGGGTGAAAATCAGATATTTCTCAAAATTTAGAGTTATTGCCCTTGGGTGAAAAAAATTTGTATTCCTATTGCACAAACTCTACCTCCTTCCCCCAACTGCAAAGTTTAAAATACAATGTTGGCAGATGGAAGTTTGAACACATGGCTTTCTGCCTACCTTGGAAAAAAATATGTTTAGAAGGTCCTGGAAAAATGGCCCTTTTGTTGTGTAACCCGGGGTGATCTCCACAGAATATCAGACGGAGTTCAGGGTTCAAAACACAGTTTATTGCATCTAATAACGCTTCTAAATCTTTATTACTACATGATGACAATAAAACCAGATAAGCACAGTATATTAAAGTTACTACATCTTCGCAGATAAGTAAAATACTTCAAATAAATTTACGCTGATGGAAGAGTGAGTTGAGCTGACGAGAGCAGAAACGGTTATGACAAGGAGTGCTTGTTAGGCGGGAAATGGTGAGTGCTTATTCACAAAATCATGCACATGCGGAGAACTGTCGTGAGTAAGTTGATCATTGGTTAAAACATCACTGCAGATATGTTTTAACCCATGACCAAACAGTGCGAGCCACACACCCATAGCTGTAATTGAATAAATAAGTAAATAATTAATTAAAATAAATAAGTAATGAATATTAATATATATTTCACAATATATATGGACAGCTCTGGTTACATATTCCCTCCCATTGAGGGAATTGTCTCCTGACAATTCAATACCATACCATATTACCCTACAATGCTGAAAGAAAGTTGAAACACCTACACAAAAAAAAATAATACTTTCCAGCAAATTTGTCCAATAACTCCATTAAAGTGTTGAGGTACACTTCAGCAATTCTGTCATATAATCTGAAAACATTTGATGATAAAATATAGTTATCTATTTAAAATTAATAAATTTTACATTTAAAATAGATAATTGCTAGTTAAAATACTGTTGAAACAACACTTTGTTTCAGCTGCACTTCTGATATATATTTTTTTTTCAATGCTGCAAATGAAACAACTATTTACACAAAAATTTCATCTGCAGGCTGCGATTCAGCAGTTTGGGAATAAACCCACTGTCCAAATCGATCTGGAGGCTTCCGTGCTCTATCCGATCTTCTTGGCTGGATTTCTGTATCCTCAGCATCATTATTATCATCATCAGCAATCTCTAAAATAGCTACACTGTCTGGTTCTCTAGTTTCTGACTGCACAGTATCTTGTGATGGTGAAGTTGCTGGTGCCGGTTCACTTGGAGAACGAGAAACAGGTGAGGCTGATGGTGGCTGTCTTCGCTGAGGTATTATATATCTCAAGTACTGACCAGAGTTCTCTGAGGTGGTGGAATCACTTGAACTTGATTCAATGGAGTCTTTTCTGGCACGCCCACAAACTTGCTGTCTGGGATCCACTTTGCAGTGTCCATCCCCCACAGGGGGTCCAGATGGGAGCGCATTAAATGGCAGCAGCATATTCCGATGCAAGGTGCGAAACCGCCCCTTACCATCCTCTGGCTTTATTCTATACACCGGAATATTACTGTTTGGTATTTCACTAACCAAATAAACTGCCTGTTCCCACCTGTCAGCAAGTTTGTGTTTGCCATCAAAGGTAACCTTTCTGACCAACACTCGGTCACCAACTTCAAGCTTTGACTCTTGAATCCTGAATCTCTGGTCATAGTTTCTTTTATTCCGCTGGGCATTTCTTGAACTGGCTTCGGCAGCTGCTTTATAAGCAAATCCCAGACGACTTCGTAATTTCTTGGCATAGTTATTTTTACTGTTTGTCTGGTCATTTCCTGGAACAATACCAAGGAATGCATCTACAGATAGCCGTGGGTGCCAACCAAACATTAGATAGTGTGGTGAGAATCCAGTTGCATCATTTCGAGTAGCATTATACGCCTGGACCATTGGTGCAACATATGACTTCCAGTCAGACTTCTTGTGGTCATCCAAGGTTGCCAGCATCTTTATTAAAGTTTGGTTAAACCTTTCAGCTGATCCGTTTCCCATAGGATGGTAAGGCGTTGTACGAGTTTTCTGAACCTGAGCAATTTTACAGAGTTCCTTTATTACACGACTTTCAAAGTTTCGACCCTGGTCACTATGAAGTCGCTCAGGAAAACTGTAAAATACAATAAAATTTTCATATAAAGCCTTGGCTGTGGTATGAGCTGTCTGATTGCGACAAGGAATTGCTTGCGCATAACGTGTAAAATGATCAGTGATCACAAGTACATTCTCATAACCACCCTTTGACTGTTCTAGGCTCAGAAAATCCATACACACCAATTCCATAGGTCTACTAGTTTCAATAGGAACTAGTTCAGCAGCAGGTCGGACTGGAGTTTTCCGTCGGATACATCTTCCACAGTGATCGACTTTGTGCATAACATCTTTCTCCATACCAGGCCAGAAGAAACGTTGCTTTGCTAACCAAAGTGTTTTTTCCTTGCCCTGGTGACCAACATCATCATGCACACCCTTCAATGCCAGCTGATGAAATGATTCTGGTAGGACAAGCTGATGAATCGGTTCACCATCAAGAGAAGTAGTTCTATAGAGAATACCAGATTTGAGTGATAATTTTTTATACTCCCTCAAGTATTTCTCAACATCTGGCGATTCCCTACTTCCTCCCCTTCTGGGAATAGAACTGCTTCTAATGAGGTGAACAACTCTTGACACAGTGGGATCTTTTTCTTGTTCCTTCCTCCAATCCAATCTATTCCAAGAATCAAAGGAAACAGATGCCCCATTGGCCGAATGGGGAACTGTGTCCGAAGATAAACTGTCTACAAATGGAACAGAAGCTGTTACTGCTTCACATACAGCCTTCACAACATCAGCAAACATTTGTGGTCTACGGGACAAACCATCGGCATCATTATTTTGCTTACCAGCTCTATACTGCAGAGTAAAATGGTAGTCTGCTAAAGAAGCAACCCAGCGATGACTAGTGGCATCAAGTTTAGCTTTTCCCAAAATGTATGTTAGTGGGTTGTTATCGGTAATCACCTTGAAGTTGTTGCCATACAGATAATCGTGAAACTTATCTGTCACTGCCCACTTGAGTGCCAAAAACTCCAACTTATGTGCAGGATAATTCCTTTCACTAGGTCGAAGACCTCGACTCGCATAAGCGATCACTCTGTCTACACCATCTTGATTTTGGTACAACACAGCACCAAGACCTGATGCACTAGCATCAGTGTGTAAAATAAATGGAAGGGTATAGTCAGCATAAGCCAAGATTGGTGGCTGCAGCAGCTTGGCTTTTACACTTTGAAAGGCTTCTTCCTGTAAGTCTTCCCATGTCCATTTAACTTTTACACAATTACCATTCTTTTGTTTCTTGGTCGATTTCTTCTTGGATTGAGGATTACCATGTCCTTTCAGTAGTTTATTCAAAGGCTCTACAATTCCGGAATAATTCATAATAAAACGCCTGTAGTATCCGGCAAAACCCAAAAATTGACGCAATTGTTTTATATTTCTTGGTCTTGGCCAATCTCTGACAGCTGCCACTTTATCGGGATCGGTAGAAATACCTTCTGCTGAAACAATGTGACCAAGATATGTTACAGATGTCTTGAAGAATTCACACTTGGAGGGTTTTAGCTTCAAACCATGTTCTACAAGCCTCTGGAATGTACATTGTAGATGATCAAGATGTTCCTCAAAAGTCTTGGAAAAGACTAAAATATCATCTAAAAATATTAAGCATTCCCTCAAGTGAGATTCTCCCATGCATTTCTCCATCAGTCGTTGAAATGTGGCTGGTGCATTCGTTAAACCAAATCCCATGCGATTGCATTCGTAAAATCCCAGATTTCCTACGGAGAAAGCAGTTTTAGGTTTGTCTGTCTCTTCCACTTCTACTTGCCAGTAGCCAGATCTAAGATCAAGTTTGGAGAAAAATTTTGCTCCACTAAGTGGCTCTATGACATCATCGAACCTCGGTAGCATATAGCTGTCTTTCTGCGTCTTAGAATTAAGCATCCGATAATCGATACAGAATCGGAGAGAGCCATCTTTCTTCCGAACAAGTACAATATTCGATGAATATGGACTTTTCGATTCTCTTATAACACCAGCATCTAACATTTCTCTTATATGATGACGTACTTCATCATACATCGCAGGTGGAATCTTTCTATATGGTTGCTTGAATGGTCTATCATCCTCAAGCACTATTTGATGTCTGACCGCATCTGTGTGTCCTAAGTCTAAAAGACTTGTAGAAAAAACATTTTTCCACTTATGTAGTAAGTTTTTCACTTTCAATGTTTGGTCCTCATTCAGTATATCTGAAGTAAAATTATCAGCAGGGTCATCAACTGTGCTAACTCTATCCTTGATGTTTTCCATAAAATTAGGATTTGAAGCCAAATCATCAACAACTTTAACTTCAGATATTTTACAAATATCTTCCCGTGGTTTTATGACCACCTGCTTTGCAGAAATATTGCAAATCTTCACCGGAACCCTGAGATTCCTAGATGAATGATTTACTTTAACCACTCTCGGACAAACCATAAAGCCGAGTCCATCTTCCAAGTTTTCAGTGACTATATCACTGATACCAGCATCAATATTTCTGGCCATGCCCTTTACAATGGCAGACTGATATGGTCCAATTTTTAAAGGCCTCTTATTAAGAGATTTCAATCTGTAAGTGTTATTACTAATAACACTCATGGCTAGTTTCCATTCCATGGGTACAGTAGTGTTGTCTAATTCTTCAGATGTTGATGAAATATCTCGGAACAACCTGATAACATTTGTTCCAACTATCACTGGACATTTCAAATTAAATTCTGTATCAGGAACAACCAGTACTGGAACATACATCACATCCTTTAAGAATGATACACTGATGGAACACTCAATGTAGCCCAAATAATTTAAACTGGATCCATCGGCAACGGACACTGTCAAACCCAACTCATCGAGACAATGCAGTGTTGGTTTACTTGGCAAATTCTCAAAACCCGATACTGAAATGGTTGTTACCATTGAACCACTGTCAATCAATGCTTCACATTTTTTTCCATCCAAATATATTTCACTCTCATTAGAGGACCCAACAAGTCTTCTATGTAGTGAATGGCCACTAAAATTCTCGACTCCTGAATGGCCATCGACAGAAGTCGTTAGTAGTTTGGGTTTTTCCTTGGGTAACTGTTATGCCTATAACCCTGATTGCTTCCGCGGCGCTTTCCATAATTGCGGTAATTACCACGAGAAGCACTGCTCGAGCCAGGATTTGCATAACCTTGATTTTTATCAAGCTTCTGTAAAATAGTGTCAAATTTCTCATTTATTTGACCCTGTAATTTCTTTTCAAGAGTTGTAAATTTCTCTTCAAACTTTTTGCTGAGTGCATCTATAGGGTCACTTTCAGTTGATACACTTTGTTGATGAACTTTCTTTGAGGAGCCAGGTAATGTATTCAAGTTGATTTCTTTGTCCACTTTACGTATTTCTCGAAGTAATTCATCGTAATCTCGTAAAGTGTCGTACTTATGTCGAGTCTGGCTTTTCAATTTATCCGAACTCAGAGAAGTCCAGAACTTATGTCGCAGAAGTTCATTCTTGGAGTGTTGTTCCAAATATCCACTGTCAATGGCTCTCTGCAGCATTGACTCAAGTCTGCATCCAAATGCGGTGACCGATTCGTCACTCTTCTGATATGCGTTGAAGAATTCCTGCATTATCATTTCATTTGTGGCTATTTCTCCAAACAAAATGTCCAGTTTTTTTAAAATATCATCCACAGTTGCCATCTCGCCAAGTGGTAACAGCATACTTCTGGCTGTTCCCCTGAGAGACTTCCTAATTACTCTCAACAAAATATTTGTTGACATTTCAGGGTCATTAGAAAGACATTGAACTTCAAATCGCCACTCACGATATGAAACATCACCCTTTTGTGGTGGATCGTCACCGGAAAATTGTGGAATATTTGGTGTATTATGTGGTGCTGTAATAATTTGTGACCTGTTGAAATCAGGTATTGGTGTCTGTACTGATGAAGTTGTAAACTTTGGTTTAGCACCTACTCCACCTTTCCATGTATACAAACTTTCAACCTTAGGCGTACTTACAGCCTGAGGTTTAGTAATTTCAGGAGATTGTGGCTTACGATCCCTTGCTAAGGAAATACTATACTTTCCTGTTGCCTTCAATGCCCTAAGCATGTCTTCTTCAGACATGGAAGCCATTTTACTATGTTCTTACAGTGATATGTAAACACCTGAACTTATTTTTATATATAAGTATACTATAGTTTTTGTAAATTGTTGAACGTGTATGCGTATACACACAATGTATATGTGGGTCACACTAGTGACCTAGTACAATTTACATGAGGTCACACCTAGTACATGTTTAGTAAAGACACTTTAAGTATGAGTGTCAACACAGGAATGAAGATTACATGTAAATGGTTACGCACAACTACAGCTATATTGCTGTATAGTCACACACAAGTATTCGTATAAAGTAAGTGGTCACACACTAATGTGTGTATGACTGGTCACACAAAAAAAAACAACTTTTATTCAACACAAATTTCAATCATTTGTTTCAAAATAATTGAAGAAAAAATTTCAAACTGAATGTCACATATTGCAGTAAAAGCCACAATAAACATTTCCCAATTGGCTTATGAGGGTTAATATGTAACACTTGACACTGGAATGGTCACCTATACTTATTGACAGTAAAGGGTCAATAATGTTGACTGGAAAGTATCGATCACAAGTTACCGATTGCAAAGGGTAAATGAGTTTGACTACAAAGGGTCAATGATGTTAACTGCAAACAGTCACTAGTGCGACAGCAAAGGGTCAACAATGTTGTTGCAGTTGATCGGTATGAAATGTCGCACAAAAGAAAAAAAATAATCAAGTATCATTTCATCAGCAGTGGAGAAAAACACCTAAAATGTTTAAGTCAAACAACAATGTGAAGTTTTTGAAATTTCAAAAACTAAGATTTTTCATTAGCGTGTTACGCGGTGTTTACTATGGAACATATCGCACGAGGTTATGCGAAAAAAAATATCAATCTGAAAGAAAAATCGAAATGCTGAAAAAAAAATTTTTTTTTTCAAGTCAAATTCAGCTATTGGCTCCTTCCAGCAACCTGTAATTATTGAATGACCTTGAAGTTTGCATTCATTCAGTGTTATAATGCAAACACAAAAAAAAAAATTCAAATTCAAATTTATTTTTTTTTTTTTTCACTAAGTGGCTCTTTCCAACAAACTGCAATGAATAAGTGACCTTGACCTTCAAGTCATTCAATGTGCACTAACACATGCCTAAGTGGAAGCGAAAAAAAAAAAAAAATTTTTTTTTTTTTTTCAAGATGGAGTCAGTAAGTTGCTCTTTCCTACAACCTGTAAAAACAAGACGACCTTGAACTTATGGAATCTGAAAACAAATATCAACACACACCTGAAAAATATTTACACATTACCTGAAAAGCAAAAGTGCATTCGAGCATAGTGCGGTTAATTCAAAAATGAATCCAGCATGCAACAATATAAAAAGTTGTTGTCAAAAATATTAATTGTCAGTCGATCTAGTTCAAGTCAGTGACTGTCTGTATATTAGTGTAAATACAAAAATGCTAATCACCGAAATACAGTGCAGGTGCAGGCGTCTGAGCTAATTGTAAACAATACTGTATAAAGTGAACAAGTTCACTTCATAACTTGTATTGTTTAGATTTGTATGTTCTATTTACAGTCTAAACGACTGCAGCTTAAACAAATATGGCAATACCCACCAACTTACGGCTTAGTGGCACTAACAGAACAATGAGCTCAAGATTATCCAATTATTCATGATTCTGTTAGCAGACACTTCATGTAAACAGTAACAAACTGTTATCTCAAGGTGGGGAAAAGAAAACTCTGATACGGCTTATCTACCTTGATAGAGAAGCAATATCAGTCCTATGCAAGAAGGATTGTAAATTACATAACGCCCGTAATTTACACAACGCAATTCACAATGTTGTAATGTGACTGTGTTGACTGTCAGAGGTAAATAAAGATTTGACCAGGTGACCTAGATCAAATCATCACTGCCCTTCGAGAACCGACAACAGTACAGTTAGCGAGAAATGAACTGGCAAATTTCTCACATTGACCACCTAATTTAAATAACACTGATATTACCTTCCCAGCTAATCCAATCCAAGAATCAAATTGCGAAAACAATAATCCCTAAACGAAATCCAAAGTCCGAGAATAAGTTCAGAAAATACTGTAGTTGTTGTAAACAATCAGTCACTGAAGCGATGAGCAGCACGGTTGACCTCTGAGATAATCCATGATCGAAGCGTAAAGTATTTATAGTTTGTTTCCGAAATGTTGAAGATGATAGAACAGTTCAGCTGATCTCACGATCCGTTGTGTACGATGTGAAAGGCGCGACGAAATGTAGATAGGCCTATGTATATATATATATATATATGATTCCGCGCACAGTTTATTCACCTGTGAAAGTTGAATAACACTTTATCTAGCTAGATATACATATTTTGTTGACACAATCACTGAAGGTACGAGGGGTACCTGTCACAGTTAAATTCCCACGTCGACGAAACCAGACGATTCCATTAAACAGACGGCATCAAGAACATCGACAGATGAGTCCTGTTGACTTATATCACATCCCTGGAACAAGTTGCTATATCTGGTTAAGTGTTGATACGTTGGGCGCCATTTGTAACCCGGGGTGATCTCCACAGAATATCAGATGGAGTTCAGGGTTCAAAACACAGTTTATTGCATCTAATAACGCTTCTAAATCTTTATTACTACATGATGACAATAAAACCAGATAAGCACAGTATATTAAAGTTACTACATCTTCGCAGATAAGTAAAATACTTCAAATAAATTTACGCTGATGGAAGAGTGAGTTGAGCTGACGAGAGCAGAAACGGTTATGACAAGGAGTGCTTGTTAGGCGGGAAATGGTGAGTGCTTATTCACAAAATCATGCACATGCGGAGAACTGTCGTGAGTAAGTTGATCATTGGTTAAAACATCACTGCAGATATGTTTTAACCCATGACCAAACAGTGCGAGCCACACACCCATAGCTGTAATTGAATAAATAAGTAAATAATTAATTAAAATAAATAAGTAATGAATATTAATATATATTTCACAATATATATGGACAGCTCTGGTTACAGTTGTCTTACTGAAAATATTGGATCAGTCAAGTATTATTTTTGTGGTAGCATCTTATTACTACAAAAATGAATTATACACATGTTAGTGCTATTTTGAATTCCTGGGTTCATATTTATTGGCATCTTGAAGATTTAAAGTTCTTTCTCTGAAGAATCAAAAGTGTTTTGTCCTGTGAGTTCTTCATGTTCCCTGGAGCCACTTGTTATAATGAAGGAACAGTTAGGCCCAACAAAGTAGATCTTCTGTTTCTCATGCCATTTTTTGTAAAATTGCATGCGGGCAGGTGGGCGGTTTTTTATTTTATTTTTTATAATTAAGACTCTGCCATCAAAACTTCATATTCTTGGTTTGTTTTATGTTTTAGGCCTCATAATCAACAGAATAATGTGGGTTTTGGTGTATTTCATCCCTTGAGTGCAAGAAGGCTTTGCAATGCTAAAGCATTGCAAAGCCTGCTTGCACTTAAGGGACAAATTTATCAATTTTATTAATTTGGGTAAAATATTTTTATTTTTTCAAGTTTGCATTGGTTATAAAAAGAGAGCATGTGGCAGCCAAAAGGACCATACGGGAGGGCCTGAGAAACAGATTTTTAACTTTTTTAGGCCTTTTGTTAATTTTTTGTTTCCTTTAATTGTATAGTTGATTTATTTTCAGAGGTGCACTGATAAAACCCTGGATATTTACAGAACTAAAGGAGCAGAGGCATTGGGATATATCAGCTAGTGAAAGATTTGATATGCTGAAAGACTTTGTAAACTTTGGATTGGAACATTGGGGTTCAGATCAGCATGGGGTGGAAACAACCAGAAGATTTCTACTTGAATGGGAGTCATTTTTGTACAGGTAGGTTGACTATTTAACTGGTAGAGTGCTGGAAGCCCATATTTGGGTTTTATTCTGAAATACAGGTACTGCAACTTAAAGGCTTCAAATTCAGTGGTTGTGCTTAATATTATCTTTGAAGTGATACTATTTATAAGAGAGTGGATAAGTGCACTGGTCACTCATGCCAGAGTTCCCAGGATTGATCCCCGGTCAGGGAAAGTTCTCGAGGTGTCCAAACACTCTCTGTCAGCATCAATTGTGGGGTTGATGCTGTCACAGCATATCGTCCTATCGGGTGGTGATGTAAAATGGCTGTCCTCTGTGCATAGAGAGACACACTCCGTGCAGGCTAAAGATCCCTTCATAGTATTCGAGAAGAGCTAGGCCACGAAGTAGCCACTATGAAGGTCATCCCACATATGCCAAGGAGAAGCGTTAATATAAGTTGCATAACTTGTTCGCCAATCCTTGTAAAACAAATAAGATTAAATATTATTTAGTCTAATAAGATTTGCCTTGTTACAATTTATAGGAGAGTGCCCACAGGCACGGCTCACACAGCCCACAGGCACTCTCCTATAAATTGTGACAAGGCAAAGACGTGAAAATGAAAAATAATTTAGCACTCTACCAGTTATTAAATTAGTGTATTATCAGTTCCCATTGCTGTTGAAAATTATAAACAAAACCAAGGAATTTGAATATTGTTTTTTTTTCGCAGTCTGAAAAATCATTGTTATTATGCCCCCCGACTTAGGTCGGGTGGCATATAGTGATTGAAGTGTGCACGTGCCCGTCCGTCCGTGTGTGTGTGTGTGTCTGAGCCAATAACTCGAAAATGGTTAGAGCCACAGTCATCAAACTTCACACAATTATAAAGGACCATGGGAGGATGTGTCACACACCATAGCCGGGTTCGTACCTTCAAGGTCAAGGTCACATTTCAAGGTCACACTAAAAATTGGTCAATATTCGTGTCTCAGCCATAACTCAGAAACGAATCATAGTCCAATTGTTAAACTTTTTACAAATGTTAAGGACAGTCAGAAGGTGTGTCGCATATAATAGTTTTCACCGCATCTGCAAGGTGAAGGTCACAAGGGTGGGGGGGGGGGGGGGGGGGGGGGCATGAGTTACCTTAGTAACATTCTTCTTGTTTTTATGGGTGATTGTAGATTTTAAGTTCTTAGCAGATGTATTCATGTACTGGTGTTTCAGTCTATTGAGAATGTTATGCTGTGTAGATTAGTTTTCAAGGCCTTGAAATTTGTTTAAAAAAAAACATTTGACATGGTGCAGTAGAACCCACTCAATTGTATTTTTTTTTATATAATTGAATTGCCCTTTTAATTGCATATATTTCCAGCCACCAAACCATTTACCATAACTTCAGTTTGAAATTGATGTTAATGGCACATAGATTATAGAATATACCTTAAAAATAGAAAAAAACAATCAAACTGGTATGTAACTATAACATATAAAAAAAATCCAATTGGTATATACCCCTAAAACAAAGAAAAAAAACCTTTTAGGTAAATACTAGTTGTTTTTTTCTATTTTTAGCTCAACTTTGGCGAAGCCAAATTTGAGCTTATGCCATGGCCAGTCGTCCGTCTGTCCATCAACAATTCCATACGGCTCGGGCTAGATGCCGCATTTATGAACCGATCTTTACGAAACTTCTTGGGTACCTTTGTTATGACCGTGGGACGAGAACGAGTGTTTTTGGATCTGATCCGAAATTCAAGTTGGCCGCTGGCAGCCATTTTGTACAAAATTAGGTGCAATCAGTTTTTTGCGCAGAACTTCCATATGAAAGCGCTGATTTGAATAATGTTTTGTATGAACGTTTAGTACCATGGGATACATCACATATAATACGGGTTTTTTTCTCGTGCGTAAATTATGCAAATTAGACTAACTTTGATGTTTTTTGGTGTTAATTTCAGCACTATAAGTGCAAATGCAACTACGGCTCGGGCTAGAGACCGTATTTATGAACCGATCTTTACGAAACTTCTTGGGTACCTTTGGTATCACCGTGGGACGAGAACAAGTGTTTTGGGGTCCGGTCCGAAATTCAAGATGGCCACTGGCAGCCATTTTGTACAAAATTAGGTGCAATCAGCTTTTTGCACAGAACTTCCATATGAAAGCGCTGATTTTAATAATTTTTTTGTGTGAATGTTTAATACCATGGGATACATCACATATAATACAGGTTTTTTTCTCGTGCAGAAATTATGCAAATTAGATGAACTTTGATTTTTTCAATGCCACTTACACACAGTAAGTACACATGTCAATACGGCTCAGGCTAGAGTCTGTATTTATGAACCGATCTTCACGAAACGTCTTGGGTACCTTTGTTATCACCTTGGGACGAGAACGAGTGTTTCTGGGTGTGGTCTAAAATTCAAGATGGCTGCCAGCGGCCATTTTGTACCGAAATTAGGTCTAATCAGTTTTTTGTACACAACTTCTATATGGCTCAGGTTAGAATCGTATTTATGAACCGATCTTTACGAAACTTCTTAGGTACCTTTGTTATCACCGTGGGATGAGAACGAGTGTTTTGGGTGTGCTCCAAAATTCAAGATGGCCACCAGCAGCCATTTTGTACCAAAATTAGTACAATCAGTCTTTTGTACAGAACTTCTGTATGAAAGTTCTGATTTGAATAAATTTTTGTAGGAATGTTTAGTAACATGGAATACATCACATATAATACGGGGGTTTTTTCTCGTGCAGAAATTATGCAAATTAGATGAACTTTGATTTATTCACTCTGCTACTTATACACTGCAAGTGCACATGTCAACAATCGGCTCGGGCTAGAGGCTGTATTTATGAACTGATCTTCACAAACCTTCTTGGGTATCTTTGTTATCACCTTGGGAGGAGAACGAGTGTTTCTGGGTGTGGTCCAAAATTCAAGATGGCTGCCAGTGGCCATTTTGTACCGAAATTAGGTCCAATCAATTTTTTGTCACAACTTCTATACAGCTCGTATTTATGAACTGATCTTCACGAAACTTCTTGGGTCCCTTTGTTTCCACCTTGGGACAGGAACGAGTGTGTTTTGGGGTTCATTTGTTATCACTGTGTTATGAGAACAAATATTTGGGGGTTCAGGCAGACCCACTCTGGGACTCAAAGATTTCTTTTCTAGTTTAGCATCTGACTGTCACCCACCTTTACAATACTTTACCTATACATTTGTTACAGGCTACAGTCAGTATTTATGTACAGACCGTTACAATACTTTATATGTACCTTTGTTATCAGGTCATTACCTAGATATTTGTCATTGCTGTGTCACATACTATACATGTACATGTCTTAAACAAGTTGAGCTACAGTGTCATTGACACTTTCATTAATTATATACCTGTTGGGTTTTTTCTATGTTTTAGGTATATGCCAGTTGTGTTTTTTCTGTGTGTTAGGTATACACCAATTGGTTTTTTTCTATTTTTAGGATGTAGCAGTTGTGTTTTTTTTCTATGTTTTAAGTACAAAGTAGTTGTGTTTTTTTTTCTATATGTATATAGCTGTTGAGGTTTTTTCTATGTTTTAGGTATATACCAATTGGGTTGGGTTTTTTTGGTCGAGTTGTGTTAACAACCGAGACCTATGGTTTGGTAATGGTCAGTGTGCATCTGGTTGGGCATCCAGGCATCGTCGCACTGTTAGCACAATAACTTGAATAAGCTTTCTCTAGTTTGACTAATATTTGCCATACAAGTCTTTTGCAATAATATCTCAAATGTGTTCGAAACCTGGCACAGCCTGATTTTTTTTTACAGAGTTATGGGCCATAATTAGTCAATTTTTACAAATTTTGAGCTCATTAGTGCAATAACTTCAACAAACATTCTCCAATTTGACTAATACTTGCCATACAGGTCAATTGCAATAATATCATGAGTGAGTTCGAAAACTGGACTGGCCAAATTTTTAGCTCATCTTGACAAAGTCAAGCTGAGCTCATCTCATCGCTCTCCGTCCATCGTATGTCATCCGTCGTCCGTCAACACCATGTTTTGCTCTTCTCCTCCAAAACCACTGGGCCAATTCAAGTGAAAGTTTGTGTGAGTGATGGTCCCAAAGGGGCATTTCATTTTTGTTCAACTCAGCATGCCCAGCCCCATAGGGAGGGAGTGGGGGAAAATGCTCCAAAATATTTTAAAAATCTTCTTCTCAAGAACCATTGTGTACAATGACTTGATATTTGCTATGGAGCTTCCATATGAGGTGTAGAATCAAGTTTGTTGAAACGAAGTTCGTGAAGTAATATTTGGCTTTGTAATAGGAGGGGTAAGATTTTTGGCCCCGCCCAAAATTTATATTTTCTGAACCGATGGTCCGGTATGAACCAAATTTGTTTTGTGGTAGTATTGGGTCATAAGTACTTGACCCATGCAAAAAAAAAATAAATTCCCACATCCCCATGGGAACCCTGGGAGCTAAAAATAGAAATATTTTCAAACGCCCATATTTCCCAAACCCCACGGAACAGAGAGCTTTTATTTGGTATGAAGTATCCTTATGACCAGTAGAATTGAATGGTAAAAAAAAATTGCCATCGGTTATGTTAGGGTGTTCTGTAATGGGCATCGAAAAAATGCTGAGTCAGCATATTTGCAAAAATTTTTAAAAATCTTTTCTCCAGAACCAATCATCAGAATCTTTTGATATTTGGTATACAGCATTCATAGGGGGGGGTCAGATAAAAGTTTGTTGAAATAAAGCTCATTGTTCATATTTGGGCTCTCTACAGGAGCCCGAAGTTTTAACATAGGGTAATATGGGGAATATTCTTTAAAAATCTTCTTCTTCAGAATCACCAGTCAGAATCTTTTAATATTTGGTATACATCATTGTCATGAGGGTCAGATTCTAGATGGTTCAAACCAAGTCCCTAGGTTAATATTTGGGCTTCCTACAGAAGCCCAAATTTTATCTTTGTTCAATATGGAAGGTAATTTTAAAAAAATCTTCTTCTTCAGATCCATCAGTCAGAATGCTTTGATATTTGGTATGCAACATCTCTATGGGGGTCAGATTCAAGTTTGTTCAAATCGGATCCCTAGGTATATATTTGGGCTCACTATAGTAGCCCAAATTTTTACTTAGTGCAATATGAGGAATTTTCTTTAAAAATCTTCTTCTTCATATCCACCAGTCGGAATGCTTTTATATTTGGTATACAACATCTCTAGGGGGGGTCAAATTCCAGGTAGTTCAATTTGAGTGCCTAGGTTAATATTTGGGCTCCATATGGGAACATGAAATTTAACTTAGTACAATATGAGGGAATTTCTTCAAAAATCTTCTTCAGATTCACTTGTCAGAATACTTTCATGTTTGGTATACAACATCTCTAGGGGGGTCAGATTCAAGTTTGTTCAAATCGGATCCATAGGTTAATATTTGGGCTCGCTATGGTAGCCCAAATTTGAACTTAGTGCAATTTGAAGAAATTTCTTTACAATTTCTCTTCTTCAGATCCAACAGTCAGAATGCTTTCATATTCGGTACACAACATCTCTAGGGAAGTCAGATTTAACTGTGTTCAAATCAAGAGCCTGGGTTAATATTTGGGCTCTCTATGGGAGCCGGAATTGGCCATTTTGCTGAAGAATTAAAAATTTTGTATTCAGTACCCTCTAGAGGTACTAAGATTAATCCACATAGGTTGTATCAAGGGGCTTCATAGGGGAGCTCTACATTTTACTTATGATCAACTGAAGAAAAGGCATTATGCCCAGATTATTTTTGTCACTCCTGAGGGACTCAAGGATTGACAGTGTAGCCTATGGAGATGGCTTGCTTAATGTAGACTCATTCTTGGACTCTGTTTAAATTGTGTTCTGTACAAGATGAGCGCTTCAGGCCTCTTGTTTGTTACAAGGTTACATGCTTTAATTAGTAAAATTTTACGAATTTAGAGCTCGTTAGCGCAATAACTTGAACAAACATTCTCAAATTTGAGTAATATTTGCCATACAGGTCTTATGCAATATCTCAAGTGAGTTCGAAAACTGGTCCAGACCGATTTTTTGTTACTGAGTTATGAGCCTTAATTAAATAATTTTACTAATTCAGAACTTGTTAGCATTATAACTTGAAGAAAGATTCCAGATTTGACAAGCGGCATATTAATGATAACCGCGTTATGGACATGCAACACTCCGATTGCAACCACAACTTGACGCCTGCATCTCTGATGCACACCTTGTTCTACTTTTAAAATATATACAGTTGGGAGTTTTTCTATGTTTTAGGTATATACCAGTTGCTTTTTTTCTTCTATATTTAGGTATATACCAGTTGGGTATTTTCTATGTCTTAAGTATACCCCAGTTGGGTATTTTTACATAGTATATCAATGGCCCAGACATAGCTGGTGCTAACTCTAAAATATCTAGGGCCAAACACAAATTTGCCATTGGTAAGTATAAAAATATACAAATTGGTACAAATTTATCATTTTCTCTATATTTTAGGTTTTTAGCTTTTGTGTTTTTTAATCCATCTTTAGGTATATACCAGTTGTTTTTTGTTTTTTTTTATCTATTTTTAGGTATATACCAGGTGGAGTTTTTTTTTATCTATTTTTAGGTATATACCAGTTGGAGTTTTTTTTATCTATTTTTAGGTATATACCAGGTGGAGTTTTTTTTTATCTATTTTTAGGTATATACCAGTTGGAGTTTTTTTTAGCTATTTTTAGGTATATACCAGTTGTTTTTTTATTATCTATTTTTAGGTATATACCAGTTGGAGGTTTTTTTTATCTATTTTTAGGTATATACCAGTTGGAGTTTTTTTTAGCTATTTTTAGGTATATACCAGTTGTTTTTTTATTATCTATTTTTAGGTATATACCAGTTGGAGGTTTTTTTATCTATTTTTAGGTATATACCAGTTGGAGTTTTTTTATTATCTATTTTTAGGTATATACCAGTTGGAGGTTTTTTTTATCTATTTTTAGGTATATACCAGTTGGAGTTCTTTTTTATCTATTTTTAGGTATATACCAGTTGGAGTTTTTTTTTATCTATTTTTAGGTATATACCAGTTGGAGTTTTTTTTTATCTATTTTTAGGTATATACCAGTTGGAGTTGTTTTTTTTTATCTTTTTTTTAGGTATATACCAGTTGAAGGTCTTTTTTATCTATATTTAGGTATATACCAGTTGGGAGTTTTTTTTTATCTATTTTTAGGTATATACCAGTTGGAGTTTTTTTAGCTATTTTTAGGTATATACCAGTTGGTTTTTTTATTATCTATTTTTAGGTATATACCAGTTGGAGTTTTAGAGGATTTGCCACAGAAGATTAATGAAAGACCACCTTATTACAGAGGACGTAATGATCTTGAAACATTAATGGCAAGTCCAAACTGTGGTGATTGGATTAAACTGAGGTAATAATTTCCTATTTGTGACACCTGGTACAACTGCTGTCTTGTAAAGTCCTCAATGTAATTGTGTGACTAACTTGTTACCTAATATGAGTAGATGACATTTGTTAATTGTTGTTTTCAATAACTAATGATGTTCATTATTTGCTTGAAAAGCATAGCTCCTCCAGCTTGTTCCATTGAAGGGTGATGAAATATGAGAGTAAAAAAATGGAAAAATAGTGCAATTTGAGTAGCAATTTTTTGTATTGTTACTGACCTGATATGGCTGTTGGGTAAAGGATTAACTGATATAGGGCTCTGTTAATTGGGGCCCTGCTGTTTACAGTGGGTGCCTTTTAGTGCTCAGCCTGTCCATCTGTCTGCCCCATGTTTTCTGCACTTTTTTCAGCCATCAACAGAAATATGGAAATGATTTTTTTATATGTAGCTTCCTGGTGGGTACCTCCAGATCAAGTTTCAATTTCCAATCTGCTCAGTTGGTTTGTTATAAAGTTATTTCCCTTGAACTTAGGAATTTGACAGTTCAAGCAAGTTTTCCGCACTTTCTTCAGCTATGGATGGAAATATTGAAATGAGTTTTTGTATGTAGCTTCCTGGTGAGCAGTTACAGATCAAGTTTCAATTTCATTTCACTCAGTTGGTTTATTACAGAGTTATTGCATTTTAACTTGGAAATTCAACAGTTATAACCAGTTTTACACACTTTTTTCAGCTATGGATGCAAATATTGAAATGATTTTTTTACACCTGCCAAATTTGGAAGGGGCATTATGTGTTACCCTTGTCCGTCCATACGAATGGCCGTTCCAAATATGGTTTCTGGACAATAACTTTAGTTTGACTGAACGAAATGGAACAAAATTGTATACGTAGGTTTATAATCACATAATACAGGTTTGGATTGCTAGTGAGCTTTGTCTGATATTTTGGGGCAGAGTTATGGCCCTTTTCCAACTTAGAAGACATGTTGATATTGATTTCCGGATGGTAACTTGAGTTATTGGTATCTGATTTCAATCAAACTTGGAATATAGCTTACTGTAGAGAATATACCAGACGGGGTTTGATTTTGAGTGTGGTGCGATCATTTTTATCTGAGTTATCCTCCTTTGGTAACCAATAAATATAGTTTATCATAAAGCAGGGTCATGTTGATATTGGTTTCAGGACTATAACTTTAGTTCGACTGATCGAAATGAAACAAAATTTTATGTTTAAGTTTATAACCACATAATACAGGTTGGGATTGATAGTGGGCTTGGTCCAATATTTTTGGCAGAGTTATGGCCCTTTTCCGACTTAGAAGACATCTTGATATTGGTTTCCAGATGATAACTCTAGTTTGACGGAACGAAATGAAACAAAAGTTTATACATAGGTTTACAACCACATAATACAGGTTGGATAGGTTGATAGAAAGCTTGGTCCGCTATTTTTTTAGCTGAGTTATGGCACCTTTCTGACTTAAAAGACATGTGCTTGGTCCACTATTTTTTAGCTGAGTTATGGCACTTTTCTGACTTAAAAGACATGTTGATATTGGTTTCTGGATGGTAACTTGAGTTATTGGTATCTGATTTCAATCAAACTTGGAATATAGCTTACTGTAGAGAATATACCAGACAGATTTGATTTTGAGTGTGGTGCGATCATTTTTATCTGAGTTATGCACCCTTTTGTTAACCACTAAATAACCACATAAAGCAGGGTCATTAGTGTCCCATGGACACATTTGGTGGCCTGCTGTATTAGTTCTATGGTTTAATGGAGATAAGATGGGATATTTATTGTCCCCCGAAACAAATTTTGGGGGACTATATAAAAAAAACACTTTTGTTTCCAGATGATAACTTTAGTTATAATTGGCCAAATCAAATAAAATGTGGTGAGTATATGTATCAACTTAAAATACAGGTCAAGATCAAATTGGGGTGTGGTCCGACAATTTTTGCCAGAATTAAGCCCCTTTTTCAACTTCAAGAATTCATTTTTTTTAGTTTCCTGATGCTAACTTCAGTTATAGTTGGCCAAATCAAATTAAATTTGATCTGTAGATGTATCAATATAAAATACAGGCCAAGTTCGAATTAGGGTGTGGTCCGACAATTTATGTCAGAGTTATGCCCCTTTTTCAAATTCAAAAAATTCAATTTATTTCAAATACCTTGAATTGCACACTTTTTCAGAGGATTTCAGGCCAGATGGCCTTTTATTAATTCAGTGTCAACAAAGATAAATGACTAGAAACTCATGCTTGGCTGGGGGGTGGGGGCATAGCCACCCTTGGCATTGCACTTGTTTGTATGTAGCTTTCTGATGAGCACTTACAGATCAAATCTCAATTCCATTTTACTTGTATGGTTTAGAACTTAAAAGGTTGACAGTTAACAGACTTTCTGTACTTTTCTTCACTAATGTTAGTGATACATGAATGATTTTTGGTATGTGCCTTCCCTGTGGCAAATTACTGATGGTGTTCTGTTTTTGCTCCCTTCACTCAGTTTTTCATACAGTTAGAGAGATATTGCCCTTGAAATTGGAAATTTGATAGTTATAAGAGGTTTGCCACACATTTTTCTGTTATGGATGGAAATATTGAAATAATTTTTTATCTGTTGCTTCCTGATGAGTACCTCCACATCATGTTTTAATTTCATTCTGATTCTTTCTTTTATCGAAGAGTGATTGCCCATGAACTTGGAAATTTCACGTATTAGCTGTGGTTATAGCTCTAGAAATTTGACTGGAAAACAAGACTATTCATTATAAACATCTCTTTTATATAATAATATAATGATATACAAGCCAGAAAATAAGCAGACTGTCATCTGTAAAATGAGGTCCCCAGAGGGTGAATTTAGTGATGCTACCCTGCACAGCAGGGTAGCTTCACTAAATTTACCTTCTGTGAACCTCAATCTGAATCAGGGTCTCAAAATTGAACAGAAAGAGGTACCCAGAGGATAAACTGGCCCACTGTATGGGATAGCATCAGCAAATTCACCCTCTGGGGACCTCATTCTGCAAATGTCAGACAGCTTATTTTCAGGCCTGATGATATAAAAACCCTGGACCCTGGACCCTAAACAGCCATTTGGTACATCATTTCACTGGCCTCTTAAGACAGGTGGTCTCTCAAAGAAGGTTTTACTGTACTGTATACTGTTCAAATTGAAAACTAGTTCAAATGTGGGGCTCACAGTGATGGCTCCCACAACTTTGTATCTCGTTATACCTGCCACTACAATATTGGGGAGCGATGTGGTGGGGCTGCATACTTAATTCAGCCTGTCTGTCCATCGGAAATCGAAATTTTGTCCAGAGCTTCTTTTTCAGTCCATTATGAGTCAACAGTTTTTAAACTTCACACAGAAGTTTACCTTCTTGAGAACTGGTACATTTAAGATTGATCAGAAATGTCATTACTGAGTTGTTGCCTTTTTTGGCTAAGAGTTTGTAGTCAGTGGATACAGCTTTGTCTGAATTTGTATTCCTTCATTTTCCTGTTTGAGAGCATGCAGTTGCTGAAAGGACCCTGTGGGAGGGACTGAGAAACATATTTTTAACTTTGTTATGCCTTAAATACAGTTATTTGCCTTTGTTTCTCGCAGGGTATAACAAAATTATGTCTGTACAACATGTTTAGTTCTCCAACAGTTTGTTGGATTAAAGTGAATTGTCACGCCATTCTTCCTGGGGGAACTTATTTCATGACAAGATGGATACCCTCACTAGAATATTTTCCAAGTTGCTTCCCTTTGACTAATTTTGGCATTTATCAAAAAATCTGTCCAACATGTTTACTGCTGTGGTTCTGCAACTATTTGTTGGATTCAGATAATTTTTGGTATGCTTGTACCTTATTATATTGTAACAGATTCCAGGCCAGAATAAATATCCTCGTTTTCATACTACAGATTTATTTCCCCTTGATTCACTTAGTGAATATAATTTGAGAATGGTTTATTTGCGCGTCTCATTGTTCCACATATTCTCCCATGTGGATGGTCTGATCTTCACCAAACATTGCACATGGTTTTATGTGGACAGCATAATTGTCACTGAGGGATTGGATTTCATATCCCTGCTGTAAAACAAAGAAATACATGGAAATCCACCGAACTGTGGAATTGTGTGCTTGCTCTTTTCCTTCTCTAGCATGGATGGTCCTGTTGTCACAGGTCTATTGATGAAAGCATTCATGTTATAAATAAATAATAGTTCCTCATCTCCTGTCTGGATGTCTCTATCATAACCAACCTTTGCTAACAGATGTATGCAGATCTCACAATTGATACTGAGTGTTGGATTTCCTTTCCCTGCTGTAGTACAAAGACAATAAAATCCTCACAAATATATGCCTAGTTAGCTCACCTGAGCGAAGCTCAAGGGGAGCTTAACTAATCACTTTCTGTCCGTCGTCCGTCGTCCGGCGTCCGTCGTCCGTCGTCGTCCGTCCGGCGTTAACTTTACATTATCGACTTCTCCTCCTAAACCACTAGCCCAATTTTATTCAAATGTTGGCTAAATGTTTATTACCTAATGCCAATTCAGATTTGTTCAAATGAAGTTGCCCCTCCTCCTGGGTGGTGCCACACCCCCAAGGGGCACCAAAATCTTTGTAAATCTTCTTCTCATGAACCAGCAGTAGCAGAGACTTGATATTTGGTGTGCAGCTTCCTTTTGAGGTGTAGACTCAGATTTGTTCAAGAGAAGTTTGTGGGGCTATACTTGACGTTGTTATGAGAGGGGCAAAATTTTTTGCCCCGCCCAAAATTTCTATTTTCCAAACCGAGAGGCTGATTTGAACCAAATTTTATGTGAGGGCTTATTGGGTCATGAGTACTTGATTTATGCAAAAAAAAATTTTCCCGCAGCCCCGTGGGAACCGCAGGAGCTAAAAATAGAAAAAATTTAAAACGCCCATATCTCCAAAACTGCAAGGCACTGAGAATTTTTATTTGGTGTGCAGCTTCCTTAGGACCAACAGAAAGGATTGGTAAAAAAAAATTGCCATCGGTTTTATCATAGGGTACAGTTTCAGGACTTTGAAAAAGTGCTGAGTCAGCACTTTTTAACACTGTAGGCAATGGGAAAAACATTAAAAAATCTTCTTCTCCAGATCCAGCAGGCAGAATCTTTTGATATTTGGTATGCAACATTGTAGGGTGGATCTGATTCAAGTTTGTTCAAATCGGCCCCCTGGGTTCATATTTGGGCTCAGTATAGGAGCCCGATTTCGAACTTAGTGCATTTCAGGCAAATTTCTTAAAAAATCTTCTTCTCCAGATCCAGCAGGCAGAATCTTTTGATATTTGGTATGCAACATTGTGGGGTGGATCTGATTCAAGTTTGTTCAAATCGGCCCCCTGGGTTTATATTTGGGTTCAGTATAGGAGCCCAAATTTGAACTTACTGCATTTCAGGCAAATTTCTTTGAAAATCTTCTTCTCCAGATCCAGCAGGCAGAATCTTTTGATATTTGGTATGCAACATTGTAGGGTGGATCTGATTCAAGTTTGTTCAAATCGGCTCCCTAGATTCATATTTGGGCTCACTATAGGAGCTCGAATTCGAATTTAGTGCATTTCAGGCAAATTTCTTCAAAAATCTTCTTCTCCAGATCCAGCAGGCAGAATCTTTTGATATTTGGTATGCAATGTTGCGGGGTAGATCTGATTCAAGTTTGTTCAAATCGGCCCCCTGGATACATATTTGGGCTTACTATAGAAGCCTGAATTCGAACTTAGTGCATTTCAGGCAAATTTCTTAAAAAATCTTCTTCTCCAGATCCAGCAGGCAGAATCTTTTCATATTTGGTAAGCAACATTGTGGGGTGGATCTGATTCAAGATTGTTCAAATCGGCCCCCTGGGTTAATATTTGGGCTCAGTATAGGAGCCCGATTTCGAACTTAGTGCATTTCAGGCAAATTTCTTAAAAAATCTTCTTCTCCAGATCCAGCAGGCAGAATCTTTTGATATTTGGTATGCAACATTGTAGGGTGGATCTGATTCAAGTTTGTTCAAATCGGCCCCCTGGGTTCATATTTGGGCTCAGTATAGGAGCCCGATTTCGAACTTAGTGCATTTAGGCAAATTTCTTAAAAAATCTTCTTCTCCAGATCCAGAAGGCAGAATCTTTTGATATTTGGTATGCAACATTGTGGGGTGGATCTGATTCAAGTTTGTTCAAATCGGCTTCCTAGATTCATATTTGGGCTCACTATAGAAGCTCGAATTTGAACTTAGTGCATTTCATGCAAATTTCTTAAAAAATCTTCTTCTCCAGATCCAGCAGGCAGAATCTTTTCATATTTGGTAAGCAACATTGTGGGGTGGATCTGATTCAAGTTTGTTCAAATCGGCCCCCTGGGTTTATATTTGGGCTCAGTATAGGAGCCCAAATTTGAACTTAGTGCATTTCAAGCAAATTTATTAAAAAATCTTCTTCTCCAGATCCAGCAGGCAGAATCTTTTGATATTTGGTATGCAACATTGTGGGGTGGATCTGATTCAAGTTTGTTCAAATCGGCTTCCTAGATTCATATTTGGGCTCACTATAGAAGCTCGAATTCGAACTTAGTGCATTTCAGGCAAATTTCTTAAAAAATCATCTTCTCCAGATCCAGCAGGCAGAATCTTTTGATATTTGGTATGCAACATTGCGGGGTGGATCTGATTCAAGTTTGTTCAAATCGGCCCCCTGGATTCATATTTGGGCTCACTATAGAAGCTCGAATTCAAACTTAGTGCATTTCGGGCAAATTTCTTCAAAAATCTTCTTCTCCAGATCCAGCAGGCAGAATCTTTTGATATTTGGTATGCAACATTGCGGGGTGGATCTGATTCAAGTATGTTCAAATCGGCCCCCTGGATTCATATTTGGGCTTAATATAGAAGCCCGAATTCGCACTTAGTGCATTTCAGGCAAATTTCTTCAAAAATCTTCTTCTCCAGATCCAGCAGGCAGAATCTTTTGATATTTGGTAAGCAACATTGCGGGGTGGATCTGATTCAAGTTTGTTCAAATTGGCCCCCTGGATTCATATTTGGGCTTAATATAGAAGCCCGAATTCACACTTAGTGCATTTCGGGCAAATTTATTAAAAAATCTTCTTCTCCAGATCCAGCAGGCAGAATCTTTTGATATTTGGTATGCAACATTGTGGGGTGGATCTGATTCAAGTTTGTTCAAATCGGCTTCCTAGTTTCATATTTGGGCTCACTATAGAAGCTCGAATTCGAACTTAGTGCATTTCAGGCAAATTTCTTAAAAAATCTTCTTCTCCAGATCCAGCTTCAGAATCTTTTCATATTTGGTAAGCAACATTGTGGGGTGGATCTGATTCAAGTTTGTTCAAATCGGCCCCCTGGGTTTATATTTGGGCTCCGTATAGGAGCCCAAATTTTAACTTAGTGCGTTTCAGGCATATTTCTTAAAAAATCTTCTTCTCCAGATCCAGCAGGCAGAATCTTTTGATATTTGGTATGCAACATTGTAGGGTGGATCTGATTGTGATTCATGAACGTATTTATTTGTAAAGTTGATAGAATCTTAGACAAAATTTGCAGAAAAGATCTACTATAGAAGGGGTGGTATCCAGGGTGAACCGTTTACCCAAATCTAGCAGTACTAATGCATTATTCACACAAATCTTCGTTCAAATTTTATGACCCCTCATTGGAACACACGCATTCAGCTCATTCCAACAAAGGTCATATGCCATGTTTTCGAGACAAAGGAATAAAAATTTTAGTTATTCATGAAATTTTTAGGCAACTGTTGTCTGTTATTCACATTGCTTCATGAAATTTCAGTACTTTTAGAAGTTACCTCAGTAATCAAGGGTTAATTCCCCTTAATTAAATGTCGCCTCTAAAAAACAACCACTTTGCATATCTTACCTTTTTACCAGCATAACTGCCAAAACTTGTCAGCATTCTTCGCAAAAATCGCTATTCAAATTTTAATTTTTGTCTCTTAAACATACATGTACTTATCGCTTGTAAATACCCCATTGGAATGAGCTTTTTGAGCTCATTCCAATGAGAGGTCGCACACCATGCTTTTTGAGTCAAAAAAGCAATTTTTTTAGTTATTCCAGAATTTCGTACGTAAAACACAGCTTTATGACTTCACATTAAAATGAGCTCTCTAAGCTTGTTCCAATCAACATTCACGCACTATGTCTTTCACACAAAAAATAAAATTTTCCATTTATTCAGGAATTTTGTTTGCAAGAACACTCTTACCCCCCCCCCCCCCCCCCCACAAACACACACACACAAACACACACACACACACACAAACACAGACACACACATCTAAAAGTTCGTCAGCAAAAAAACAGTTACTTCAATTTTTAAATGCATTATAGGAACAACTTGCCTAATCAAATTTAAATACTTTTGCATCATTCTGTATCTAGAACAAACCATTTACCATATCTTTACGCAAAATTCTCCAGCATCATTCACAAAAAAACACCATTATTTATATATTCACATTTCTGTCTCAAAAATATACCTGATCTTCCCATACCCCTATTGGAATAAGCTGTTTGAGCTTGTTCCAATGATGATAAAAAAAAATAAAATTTGTGAAAATTTTTGTTTTCTTGCATGCAAATATATACATGTAGCACATGGAAGATATCCACAGTTGGGGAGAGATGTCCAAGGCTATCTCTTCACATTCCTTGTTTGTGCTTCATGCTAAACCAGTTTGTCTGCAGAGATAAATTTGCTTTATTAAAAATCATTGGAGATTGGCCACACACCAATGATTTTAAATAAAACTAATTTTAGGTAACAAATGTTGAACTTCAAACAAAATCTATCACTCAACCAGTTAATGTTGATGAGGCATGACATGGTGAAGGTGACCTAAAATACTTCTTAGAGTCACTTTGTCAGGTGAGCGATTAAGGCCACGTGGGGCCTCTTGTATTAAATATATATCCATCTTGCATTATGGGAGTGGGAATATGCCATGCTTGGCATTGCTCTTCTTCTTTTAAAACTTGGCACAGGGATTATCCAAAATTGGAACCTGCACACCTGTGATTTTGTGATTGGTTGACTCACTATGCCCAGTATTAAATATATGTGCATCTTGGCATTATGGGAGGAGGAATACAGCATGCTTGGCATTGTTCTTATTCTTTTAAAACTTGGATTATCGAACATTGGAACCTATACATATGTGATTTTGAGATAGGTTGGACTCATAGTGGCAGTCATTGTCCTTTTGAAAGTTAAGAGTATTTTTGCTACCTACACAATGCGGAGTGCTGGTGGTATTCTGCAGTGTTCCCACTGGGGGAAAATAAATGAGGCGTATAATGGGGCAACATGGTTCGGCCTGTGGTAGGAAAATTTTAAATTTAGGGGTCCCAAAACCTCCATTTCATTGCATCTGGGGGGTGGGGGGGGGGGGGGTGTATTTTGAAGTTTTTCAGTGAATTTGTTTAGGTTTTCACATTCCGAGAGCTGGTAATTGCGTAAGAATAAGGACCAATGAGAAGAAATTCAGGTGAAAAATCATTCATTTGCACAATAAATTTCAGGGCTGTCGATTTGAGGAGCGCTACTGCACTCATGCTTTTTTGCGCTTCTAAATTGAAAGCAAGAAGCTCTCTTTTTCGCACTTCTGTAATTTACAAGAAAATAGATTCGAGATTCCACTTCACTAATTAAAACACTCAAATGAGGTGTGAACAGTATACCTGAAAACTGTTGTGTCATTTTAATTAACACCAACCGCAGAAGTACATCTATAGAAGTTCATGCTTTTTCACCATGCGCTTGTTTTGGGTAAATATTTGAGTAATAAGATTGGTCAGAAAACAAAATGTCACATAATGATATTTACTACTGAATGAAGTTTTACAACTCTCATTACGTAGTGCACATAATGACCAAACAAATCACACTGTTTTGTGATGTGATGTATTTAACATTCTATGGGGTTATTGTTTAAAGTTTGTCTAGCTTTTCATTGGGGGTCGATTAAGTTATGCAAGACTCAAGGAACAATCTCGTCATCAGTGTTCTCTTATTATTTCTCAGGGAACGGGCAGGTCAAGGTGAATTTTAACATCTTGATTAATGTTTGGAAGGTTCCCTGTCAAAATGGCAAAGTTTTCAATAGCAAATATTTCCCACAGTGCAGTTTGATATTTAACCAAATATACCTTGTTTGACAGAGGTCAGCGAGCTCTGTCAAACAAGATATAACTGCTCAAATTCATGGTTAAACAAGAGAAAAACAATGAAATTGGAGAAAATTCTGTTGCTCTACCAGAGTGCTAGGGTTTAAATAGGTTAACCCTTTACCTAATGCAGACGATATCAGTATTTATTATTTTAAACATCAATTTTTTTAAAATGTCCAAAAATTTCAACAAAACCATATCATGGGACCCCTTATTGGAACGAGCTCGATGAGCTCATTCCAATGAGGGGGGGTCACATGATATGGTTTTGTTGAAACTTTGAAAAATAATATATTTTCAATTGCTGAATTTGCATATTACGTGGGTGGGTGTGGCTGATTCGTTAGGTAAAGGGTTAAAAAGTTAATTTATATGATATAATATACCTACTGAGCTCTCTGTGTGAACCATGGAAAGTTGAGCAGTGGTTTGTTTTCTGTGGTAGAAGAGTTCTGCACCACTGATATAGTAGCACCTGATAACTAGTGTCCGTCTAGTTAGCTCACCTGACTGAAAGTCAGGGTAAGCTTTTCTGATCACTTTTCGTCCTGCGTCCGTCGTGAAGGTGGTGTTTGGGCCTTTTTCTCCCAAACCACTGGCCACATATTAATGAAATTTCATGTGAGTAGGGGTTATATAAGGGCATTTTGATTTTTTGTCAAATTAGGTTTCGGCTCATATTGAGCAGAGGGATGGGGCAAAAATGCTCCAATTCTTAAAAAATCTTCTTTTCAAGAACCAGCAATAGCAGAGACTTGATATTTGGTATGCAGCTTCCTTTTGAGGTGTAGACTCAAGTTTGTTCAAGAGAAGTTTGTGGGGCATTATTTGCCATCGTTATGGGAGGGGCAAAAATTTTGGCCACGCCTAAAATTTCTATTTTCAGAACCTTCAGGTCGATTTGAACCAAATTTTATATGAGATGATAATGGGTCATAAGTAGTTGATTGATGCAAAAAAAATTTTTCTCATTGCCCCGTGGGAACCTCGGGAGCTAAAAATAGGAAAAACATTAAAACTGCCATATCTCCAAAACTACACGGAACAGGGAATTCTTATTTTGTATAAAGCTTACTTTTATACAGTAGAATAGAATGGTTAAAAAAAATCCCTATCGGTTTGATCACAAGGTAATTTTTTCAGGACTTTTGAAAAAGTGCTGAGTCAGCACTTTTTAATACTGCAGGCAATGGGAAAAAGATTAAAAAATCTTCTTCTCCAGATCCAGCAGGCAGAATCTTTTGATATTTGGTATGCAACATTGTAGGGTGGATCTGATTCAAGTTTGTTCAAATCGGCCCCCTGGGTTCATATTTGGGCTCAGTATAGGAGCCCGATTTCGAACTTAGTGCATTTCAGGCAAATTTCTTAAAAAATCTTCTCCAGATCGAGCAGGCAGAATCTTTTGATATTTAGCATGCAACCTTGTGGGTTGGATCTAATTCAAGTTTCTTCAAATCGGCCCCCTGGGTTTATATTTGGGCTCAGTATAGAAGCTCGAATTCGAACTTAGTGCATTTCAGGCAAATTTCTTCAAAAATCTTCTTCTCCAGATCCAGCAGGCAGAATCTTTTGATATTTGGTATGCAACTTTGTGGGGGTGGATCTGATTCAAGTTTGTTCAAATTGGCCCCCTGGATTCATATTTGGGCTCACTATAGAAGCCCAAATTCGAACTTAGTGCATTTCAGGCAAATTTCTTAAAAAATCTTCTTCTCCAGATCCAGCAGGCAGAATCTTTTGATATTTGGCATGCAACGTTGTGGGGTGGATCTAATTCAAGTTTCTTCAAATCGGCCCCCTGGGTTTATATTTGGGCTCAGTATAGAAGCTCGAATTCGAACTTAGTGCATTTCAGGCAAATTTCTTCAAAAATCTTCTTCTCCAGATCCAGCAGGCAGAATCTTTTGATATTTGGTATGCAACATTGTGGGGTGGATCTGATTCAAGTTTGTTCAAATTGGCCCCCTGGATTCATATTTGGGCTCAGTGTAGAAGCTCGAATTCGAACTTAGTGCATTTCAGGCAAATTTCTTAAAAAATCTTCTCCAGATTCAGCAGGCAGAATCTTTTGATATTTGGTATGCAACATTGTGGGGTGGATCTGATTCAAGTTTGTTCAAATCGGCTCCCTAGATTCATATTTGGGCTCACTATAGAAGCTTGAATTCGAACTTAGTTCATTTCAGGCAAATTTCTTTGAAAATCTTCTTCTCAAGATCCAGCAGGCAGAATCTTTTGATATTGGGTATGCACCATGCTTAGGGGGATGAGATTCAAGTTTGTTCAAGCCAAGTCCCTAGGTCCACATTTGGACTCACTGTGGGAGCTTGAATTGTAACTTAGTTCAAAATAAGGAATTTTCTTTAAAAATCTTCTTCAGATCCAGCAGTCGGAATATTTTGATATTTGGTGTGCAGCATCCTTGGGGGGGGGGGGGGGGGGATTCAAGTTTGGTAAAGCCAAGTCCCTGTGGGAGCCTGAATTATAACTTAGTTCAATATGAGGAATATTCTTTAAACATCTTCTTTTTTTTTTCGATCCACTGGTCAAAATCTTTGGATATTTGGTATAAGCTTTTCTTTGGAGGAGCAGATGCAACGTGTTGAAATCAATTCTCTGGGTTGATATTTAGGCTACCATGTCAGGTGAGCGCCCTCAGGCCCCTTGGGGCCTCTTGTTCAAGAATGTGGCTAGAGGGTCCAGGTTCATGGGGTGTGTTCCTCTGAATTTCCAACTGCCCCCCCCCCCCCCATATCCCATCCTTGGCTTTCGAACATCCAACTTGTGATAGAAGCAGTTGTACCCCTGTTCCCCTTGAGTAAGAATATTCCAAGTGCTACATGTGGATTTCCAACTGCTGAAGAAATATGGTGTTCAAAATATATGGCCTTTGGGTTCCAGAATTGGAAATCATCTCCCAAGTACAAGGCAAAAATTATTAAATGTCTGTAACAAGCCTGAATATAAACAATCTGTCATTTGCAGAATGAGGTCCCAGAGGATGAATTTGCTAATGCTATCCCATACAGTGGGCCAGTTTATCCTCTGGATACATCTTTCTGTTTAGGTTTTAGACCTCGATTCAGATTGAGATGCACAGAAGGTAAATTTAGTTTTGCTACCCTGCTGTGCAGGGAAACATCACCAAATTCACCCTCTGGGGACCTCATTTGGCAGTTGACAGTCTGCTTATTTTCAGGCTTGGTCTGTAACAAACAGTTACAGTCACAGATAAACTGCTGATAAATCTCCCACCATAGGGCATGGAATTTCTAACTGTTGGTGGTTGATGCTTAGTGTCGAACCATTGAAAATGTTGTCCTGGATTAGGGGAATCCCCCTTCCTATCACCACCACCCTGTGCAAGTCCTCTAAATTGGACAGAATAATTAAATATTGGATAAGGCTATTAAAAAAAATTTCTTGTTTCTCGTGCATCTCCCTTGTCATAGAAAATCTGCCTCATCACTTTTTCTTACCTGGAAATCTCTTCTAGGACACTAGTTTCCACTTTATGAACAAATGTTTAACCAACTCTACCTTGTTTCACAGAGCTCACAAACTAACTATACCTGACAGAGCTCTGTCAAACAAGATATAGTTGGTTACATTTTCAGCTACATTATGGGAAATTTTCACTTCTCAAAACATTGGTTTGCCACATGCTAGTGTAAGTCGTTGAGTTTCTGATTTCAACTGTTTTGTGAATAAACATATAAAAAGCCTCCCTCCGGCCCGCATCATAAAAGTGAGGAAAAATTGCCTTAGAAACAAGAATTTTTTTTATAGGCCTAATCTTGACATGAGCCTTTCAACATTTATAGTTCCTATCAATAAGTTTGTTTTATTTTTCAGTGAGATGTTACTTGGTCCTGTTCCAAGTGGATTTTCCTTCCTACCAAAGCATAAAGCAAATGCTTACAAATAGAGATTGTTCAAGGCTATAGTGGTGTGTAGGTTGTTCCATTGAAAACCTCATGAGAACTATTTCTTGAGAAAGTTGGCATACATGAAAATAATATCCATTTCTTGTAAAGCTGTACATTAGATGTCTTCCATGTACAACTGCAAAATCTGATTTCTGTTTTAACCCTCAGAATATATTGTCATTTTGTTGGTTTAGATTTTTATGTGAAAAGATGAAACGAATATGAAAAATAATTGAACTTGTTATAGTTTTAATTTTTAATTCCTCTTTAACCCTTTACCCAACGAATCGGCCACATCGGCCCGCGTAATGTGCAATTCAGCAGGTGCAAATAAATTATTTTTCAAAATATTTCGGCAGTGCGGTGGCTCAGTAGGTAGAAGTGCAGGCTGCAAGCCAAGAGGTCCTCGGTTCGAATCCCACCTGCGGCAACCATGTTGTGTCCTTGGACTAGACCCATTGCACACTAACTAAGGCATACTGCACGTCGATGGTGCACCTGTCTTCAACCAATGCTGACCCTGCTTGTGTAGAGTTAGTATGTTGCGGAGCTGACAGTTGCTCGGTGGTTCTGTCATGGTTAGCCATTGTGCAGAAATATGTAACTTCAAACACCAATAAATAAATCACTTCAAAATATTTCAGTAAAACCATAACATGTGACCCCTCTTTGGGACGAGCTCATTGAGTTCGTTCCAACGAGAGGTCACATGATATGGTTTTGTTAAAAAAAATTTTAAAACTTTTAAAAAATGATTTTTAAAATAATAAATTTTGATATCGTCTGAGTTGGTTAAAGGGTTAAACCATAAAGATTTTTTATGCATTTTTGCTATACTTTGACCTCCTACACCACTTTGCAGTTGTTTTTAGACAAGTCTATATAGGCAATAATCTATCAACAACCTCCTTGGTATGTAGAATGTAACTTGTGAGTTTACGCCAAGACTACATGTTGACACACCTGTTCTGTTGCAGTAATAACTGATAAGCAGTAATAACTGATAAGCAGTAAGGCATATAATAATTCAAATAAAAAATTGTATGATCCAAATTCCTCCATGAGAACCCTGAGAAATAAAGTAGTGTTTTTTTACTGTGGTAAACAAACTGTTGTACTGGTAAAATAGGATCCAGTCACCAATGCTTGGTGTGGAAGTCCTTTAAAATGGGCCACATGGGTATAAACAATTGACTTTATCTACATGTTGCAGTCACGATTGGTCATTGAGCAGAAATATAGCAATTCTTGGATTCATATTCTCTTGGTATCAGCTGTAATAATCCAGTTTGCCCTGACTGTAGGTTCTAGTTCTAATCTCATCTTTATATATTAACTGACCCTAAATTGTTTCATTTTCTAAAAACAATCGAAAATATGTTATTTATATGGAAAGAACCATCTCAGAAATTAATCTAACCTTCACGTTTTCTCATTTACATACACACTGTTGTCAGGATTGTTTCACATTTACAGTTAACTTGTTTTTCATTGGGAATGGCGGGAAGACAGCCCTAGTGGCTAAGCCATCTCTCTGTAGTGCAACCATGTATTTCTGATCATTGTTTGTTGCTGTCTACAGTTTGTATTTTTAAGCTCCCCCCAAAAAATTGGGGGGGGGGGGGGCATATCGTCGCCACCATGTCTGTCTGTCCGAAACAAATGGTTTCCAGATGATAACTTTAGTTTGATTGAACAAAATGAAAGAAAATTGTATACACAGGTTTATAACCACATAATACAGGTTAGGATTGATAGTGGGCTTGGTCTGATATTTTTTGTGTCACAGAAGATGGATGTTTCTGGAGTACGAGTTAGTGATGACTTCCCACTGAAAATAGGCTTAAAATTCACTCTTTGGACACCAAAGTTCAAAAATTTTCTCGGGGAGGCCCCCGGACCACCCATGAAAAGAGTTTACCACTCCAATACCAACCCCAAGCTTCACTCAAATTTACAACCCGGATCCGCCCTTGATTATGATCATGACACAGAAAATGGGTTTCAAAAGGTCAATCATTTTGCAAGCACTTCTCAGCGAAGTCCAAATATTCAAAAACTATTGGAGCCTTTATTTATTTGTGTTGAAGGTGACATATTTCCACACAATGGCTAATCATGGCCACACAGTTAGACATGTTTGAGAGTTGACTATAAAATCTAACTTCTAACTTAAGTCAAAGTTCATTTTTCGTCAGTTTTATCCATGGACCCCACACTCCATCATGCAGAGCTGGGTTGGATCTTGGGTCAATTCCTTTATTACCTGGTGGAACAGAATGTGTCGACCAGAAATGCAGTCTTTCTGTAAGTTCTTTAACTATATTCGGGTGGGCCTGGGCTATGTTATTATATTCACATGGATCTATGGATATATCATAAAGACATCTGGCCTTGAGTGGCATACAGTTTGTAGAGGCATTATAAGGTTTCTCTCCACAATGGACAATGATTGTGTTGTTTGAACTGTGGGTTTTAGGATTTTGTGATTTCATCTTCAGACTTGACAAATCTATCCCTGAAGGTTGAGGGTACCAGTCATCATATTCTCCATTTGAAACATTACCTACAATCAGTTTATAATTGCCCTTTCTTATTGCAGAATGTTGGAATATGGGATCTATGTTATGTAAAACTTCATGTCTTAGTGGAGGACCATCTCTCTTTAACATCTTCCACATGTCAATTCCATAAATATCTCCAAGGTCTGTTACATTGCCCCCTGCCGCAGAATATAAAGTTGGAAGCCAGTCTGTAACATGCATGAGATTTTCTGATATGTATGGTTTCGTCTGTAGAAGATCACTATAGATGAATCCCGCTCCTCGTACACCTCCTTCCCACAATGTCATCTTCTCTCCCCTGTGGAATAAATAAGTCAAGTTCAGTGAAGCCCACATTGGATATCTCTTAATTAAATATTCCTCTTAACCCTTTACCTAATATGAAAAGCAGACGACACTTGCAAAAAAATTCTTGAATAACTAATTTTTAGCTCAACTTTGGCGAAGCCAAATTTGAGGTATTGTCATGGCCCGTCGTCCGTCTGTCGCACCGTACACATGGCTTGGACTAGAGGCCGTATTTATGAACCGATCTTTACGAAACTTCTTGGGTACCTTTGTTATCACCATGAGACGAGAACAAGTGTTTTGGGGTCTGGTCCGAAATTCAAGACGGCCGCTGGCAGCCACTTTGTACAAAATTAGGTGCAATCAGATATTTTTATACTGTACCAATGACCCAGACATAGCTGGTGCTAACTCTTAAAATATAGGGCCAAACACAAATTTTGCCCCCCAATCCCCAAAATTTGCATCTAAAACCAAAGAAAACATGTCCTGAAAGGCCCTCCACATTTCGCCTCTACTGCGCATGCGCAGTGTCAAGGACGTTCCGAAATTGGCGCCATTAATCATTCTAAGTTTGGCCCTTCATCAGTTAACATCTGACTGATCTTTGTGCTTGTAAATCTCAGTTTAAATGATGCCAGACACATAAATATTAGTGAAATGGTGATTCTAAGGAGGATAGAGAAGGAGGAGAGGAAAAAATGTGTTACAGAATATTATCAGGGCTGTAACTTAAAATTTTTTAATGAAATTAAGTTACCTATTTTCGAGGCAGCAGCCATTTTGTTGTCATTCTGATTGTTTAGTTACACTGTTTTTTAAGTGTTTTCCTCTCTCCCTGTCCTTTAAGTCCCCCCTTGCTATTCTCCCATGCTTTTGGCATAGTTTTTGTAATTATTATTACTAAATTTTCTTGGGAGTTTTAGTTGAATAACAGAATGAATTCTGTTCTTTTCCCGATGTTTACGTCTTCACCTACGGGTGGTTAGGCGTTGTGTTCTGCATCTACCATCTGATGTTCTGCAGTTTCTTCCCTGGAAGTCTCTTTTTGCATCAGATAGTGTATTTTTGGTAACTGATTTCGGGCCTGGGTGCCTGGAGTCTTATTTTAGTGTTTTTACACTCATTGTTTACATTTACAACAGCCCTCTGTGTGAGGGGGGGATTTCTGGAAAATAATATCTGGATGTTATTTTAATCATAACTAGATACATTATTATTGTTCATAAGTGTTGAATAAATTGTTTAAAATATTTTTAAAATTTTTGTCCACACTTAGGCTTGGGATCCATTGGGGCTCAACGTTACTTTTCAGAAACTTGGGCTGTTCTGAAAAAATATTTTTTCAAAATATTTTGATTTCAGTTATTTTTTCTATATTAATGGATCATATTATTATTATGTATTTTGATTGCCAGGGGTTAGTGCGAGTACCAGGACTTGTTTTCTTTTCACATTGAAAGGATATTGATCAATTGTATTAAGAGGAAGTCTTCCTCTGACTTTATAATCATTCTATATGTGGTCAGTGTACTCGCATTAACTCCTGTTCTGTATCGTATGATTTCGATGACAATATGGGAAGCGTATGTCACGGTATGTTATTGGGGAATTGGACACTCCGGTCCTTTCCCCGCAGGGTCACTCTACTTTATCAACTTCTATTTCAGACGATCAAGATTAGGGTGATGTATCTGTGATGTCTTCCAACAGTGTGTCTCCGTCGTCACAATTAATGAAGGGCTAGCGGAAAAGTGCTCATGTAAATACGCCAATTGCCTAAGAGGACCCTAGTAGGTTCGACGGCCTTTGACGTCTGCTAGCTCGCCCGGTGTAGCGTCCATTCACCGAATGGTTCGGCAGCCGGGTTCGTCCGTTGCGGTCTAGAAGGAATTTTGGGGTGATGCGAGCACTATAAATCAACCTACTGCACACCCAGTGACGGCGGATCGGAGGGAGAACGGAGGAAGCCTTTTAGTCCGGTTCATAGCTCGTTCCGGTCCATCCGGACAGCAAGCGAGAGAGGCCCCTCTCTCGTTCAACAACATCTGGCCCCAGATGTTGTGGTACAAAATGTGTCGCAAGCGGAGCATACGTCCGTCGCTCGGGACGCTCCGTTGTATAGGTAGTCCACGGAGACTGCTAAGGCTTTCTCTTCTCGTCAGCGCACACGACCGCACCTTGGCTGCGTGACCGCCGATATATTACCAGCTTCGCCGATCAAGGATTCTTCGACGACCAGGTCACACCATCCGGTAGCCAGGGACACGAGGCCTGCAGACTCCGGACGTTCGCATAGGAAGTGTGCGGGAGTCAACGTACACGGAGCTTCCGGCGGCAATGCATCGTAAGACCGCTACTGCACAGGCCTCGGGAACGGACGTGCTTTCCTAAATAGCACAGTTTATCGCAGCATCCCAGCATCAACTGAATCTGTCGCATATTTTTTATCCGACGATGCTGGGTCGGGACGCTCCGCGGAAGCGGGTACGGACGTCCGAAAGTTTTATCCGGTCCGACGGGATTCCGAAAGGGATTTGGAGGATTTCGAGCCTTCCCTTTTGGAACAACATATGCTGTTGTGTATGTCATCTGACTTCTACAGCTTCTTTCGTCGGACCAGAATGCTGCGATGCCGGATAAGAAACTGATAGCGTCGGTGGACTTAGAAATTTTTGGTTCGGTTCAGGGACATCGTCCCTCAGTTCCGACATAGTCCAATAATGTCACACAAACTTTCGAATTATTGAACGACGCTATATATATTATTATTTTATGCTTGCTATAACCAAGCATTTCTGGTTTCTTGTTCGCAAAGTTACGGAGATGTCTTTCAAAAGTGTGCCTCTGTCGTCATAGTTAATGAAGAGCTAGCGGCAATAAGTGCTCATGGAATATGTCTATCGCCTACGGAGTGACATTCGCTAGCTCACCCGGTGTAGCGTACATTCATCGAATGGTTTGGCTGCCGGGTTCGTCCGTTGCGGTCTAGGAAGGAGATTTGGGTGATGCGAGCACTTTAATTACTTTAGTACTCACCCAGTGACGACAGATTGAGGAGAGATCGGAGGAAGCCTGTTAGTCCGGTTCCTGGCTTGTCCAGGTCCGTCCGGGCTGTGAGTGAGAGAGGTCCCTCTCTCGTCCAACAACATAGGGGACCGCATGTTGTGGTTCAGATATTTTACATTCGGAGCATATGTCCGTTGGTCGGGACGCTCCGTTATATTGACAGTCCGAGAGACTGTCCTTAATGCTTCCTCATCCTCACAGCAGGGCACACGACCGCACATTGGCTGCGTGACCTCGAGTATCCGATCAGTTTCGTCATTCAGTGATTCCACGGCGAATAGGTCGCGCCATCCGGTAGCCAAGGGACACGAGGCCTATACACTCCGTTCGCTCGCATATTGGTAGTATGCACGGGGTAACGATCACGGAGCTTCCAGCGGCAATGCATCGTAAGACCGCTTCTCCTCAGGCCTCAGTGACGGACGTGCTATCCGAGTTAGCACAGTTGTTTCGCAGCATCCCAGCAATTGACAATTTCTCGGTCGAATCAGGAATTATCCGACGGCGCTGGGTCGGTGCGGTCCGCGGTTGCATCAGGTATGGACGACCGAACGCTTTATAGGGTCCGACAGGATGGCAAAAGGGATTCGAAAGATTTCGAGTTTTCCCTTTAGTAGTATCGGAAGCTGCCTTTCATATCTTCTGGCATTATCTTCCAGTGATTGTTATTTCGGACTTCATTGCTGCGATCTTGGATAAGAGACTTATAGCGTCATTGGACTCGGATTTTTCGATCGGTTCAGGGACATTGTCCCTGACTTACCGACGCAGTCCAATATTGTCATTACAACATGTGTTTTATTTTCGACGCTATATATATATATATATACAAGCCTGCTACCAAGCATGATAGTTTAGTTTCTTGTCCGCGTTGCTCATTTCTGCCATTTTATCATTTATACGAATAGTTTATTTTGGCAGAGCAGGGCATACCGAGAGTTCATATGCGTCTAGACGGTGTGGTTAAAGACTGGATATATTCTTTTTCGCCGTTTATGTCTTTTCCAACTTCAATGTTGGAAACGACATGATGTATAGTAGACTTAACTTAGACGCTTTATCATACGTAATCCGCCTTACTGAGGCGTTATCATTACGTTTTCAAGAAAAGATTTACGGGATATTATTCTCAATGTAATTTCTTTTGAGGGCAGTAGTTTGTTCACGTATAACTCCGCCCTTCAGTGGCTGATTGGAGTTGGTTGACGTGACGCAGCCCTAGCTACATCCATACACGTGGATAGTAAGGTTAAGAACTCTCTCAGAGTCGCTTCGTTCTCGGAGGAGCTTCTCTTCGACGGCAACTTTTCGGCAATGCATGAATTGCTCGATTACACGTTCTCTTGTCTATCTAGTGTTACAAGAGATTCAGTCTGGGGCAAACATTCGGTGGTTGACTCAAGAGTGCCACCGCAGTTGCCGGACCCGAGTGTGGCTGTTATGACGGTTGTCAGTCAAACAGATTGGGATATAATACTGATCCCAACGGATTCGAAGTGCCAGGGTCTTTGGGTTCCGCAGTCTCTTAGCAACCAATTTTCTTCCGCGGAATAATGTTTTTTAGGCTTGCTTTATGTCATTGCATGAACATTATTTAGAAACGCATGCCCAAATCCTGTCCGTTAATTCGACAGTAGTGGCGTATCTCCGGAACCAGGGAGGCACTCTTTCTTTTCCGTTATTCAATTTAATGGAAAGAATCCGTCTGTTGGTTATAACACACCAAGTTCTGTTTTGGTCTGTCATATTCCGGGTCGTCTGATTGTTTTACCGGACTCCCGTTCACTTACGGGTCGCTTGTTGCTGTCAGAATGGACTCTCAACAAACAAGTATTCAATCAGTTTTGCTATCTATGGGAGCGCCCAATGATGATTTATTTACGACACAGCTTGCTAATCAATTGCAGACGTATGTGTTGGCTTGTCCAGATCTCTAAGCTAATGTTGTTAACGCTCTATTGATCTATAGGACGGAATGATAGGATACGCGTATCCTCCGGCGCTGTTGTTTCAGCAGGTATTGCTAAGATAAACAACCACAATACATTTCTGTTGATAGCATCTCTATCTTCGCAGAGATCATGGGTAATTTACTCTCTTGTCTACTGTGGGTCTTAACGTGAAATCTTCCTCAATGTGAGGATCTTTTTTCACTGGGTAAATCGTGTCATTTTTATCACAACCCGCAAGGTCTCAACCTTCATGTATTCCGTTGTGTGGTCCGTATTGCATTGTAAGCATTGTACTGGATGAGCTTTGGACACGATTTCTTACTATAGGAGGTCCTCTTCTTCGCTATTCTATGCGGCTAAAGTGGAGGCTCTTCCGTCGTTGGTGTAGGGATCATTATGTTCATATTGTTGATCCCTCCATACTACTCATTGCAATTTTTTGGTATTCTTGTTTCACAAGATCTACTGCAGCCTGTTATTAGTTAGGTTATAGGTTTATATTACCTCATACCTATGCACTCTACGATAGTTTACAATTGAGTCTTATGTCTCTTTATCTAAGTCAGTTAGTAACTTTTTGATATATAGACTTAGAATCTTTAGATTAAATTCCTATATGGATTTTAACTTCGGTTCTTATTTAGCTAAGTAATCATTTGAGCCTCTGGAAACAGTAGTTTTCAAATTCTGACCTTCTAGACAGTAATTCTGTTGGTTTCTCTTTTACTGTAGAGTCAGTGAGTTTCATGCACTATCGATGGATGATTTTCACTTTCGTAGTTTCGGAATCACTATTCCGTTACTATTTAGGTTGGATTTTTGCATAGGAGTTAGGCTCCTAATATCCGGAACCTATTGTTATTAAGGTCCTTCCGTCTTCGTACGGGCATAGGCCTTTACTCTTTCCGGGTAGAGTTTATGTATTTATAAACAGATATCTGTTTATTACTATGGGCGTAAGCTTCTTCTCTCTTTGATGCCTAGTAGAAGGACGTTACGCTCCATTCTATTGTTAATGGATTCTATTAACTATCGGTACTGCTTATGGTATATCATTGACTTAGCAGTTGTGCTTAAGATTTCGGCTCATGAAGTAAGAGTTCTTCTACATCTTGGGCTTACATTAATAGTGTGGCTATTATAGATTTTTGAAGGCTGCTCATTGCGCTCAGCCATCCACATTCATGAATTTTTATCTCAGAAATATCGAGTCCATTTCTGGAGGCCTCTATTGTTAGGTCTATTATCTACTGCTCAGAATGTCATTCACTTAACAGTTGCTACTATAGCTAGCTAGGCTGTCTGTTTCGGCAGTGTCTCCGTTCTGCTGCCCTCTTCGCTCTGGGCTATTTGACCCAGGGCAAGAAAAAGGGGGGGGGGGGGTTCCCTTGGGTCACCTGTTTTACTATAAAAACAAGGGGATACCTCCTCCGGAGTTAGTAATTCTGAGCTGTTATTGGGATGGTTGTTTAGTGAGAAGTTTAGGTTTTTAAAATTCATTCAAGTCTTAGTTTTTAAAGTATAGCTTTTGATTATTGCATATGTCAACGGACATGATTATGCAATCCTCAGACACTTTTAGGAGTATAAGAGTCTCTATTCTCTAGACTTACTTTATTTATTGGCTTACTTTAAAAATTATTAGTATAAGGATTATACTAGATATTAATAGAGTTCATGGATGTATGATGCTCAATTTTGCAAGGTGTTGTATCTTTCTAATTTAACATAAATAAGAAAGATACATGTAAGGCCTAATACTTCTTTTTCCCTAGAGGGGATGACTCTATTTTATATAATTGAGCGTATTCCAACTTGCTCTATGTCCTAGGCCCTCCAGCCTTTTTACTATTCAGCTATGTCTGGGTCATTGGTACAGTATAAAAATGTTAAAAAATTTATAGTAATTTCTATATTTTTTATACTTACCAATGACCCAGACGGGGATGGCCCTCCCAGGAGTTGGGAACTCTTGCCTCCCCGCTGAGTACATAGCGCTTACCAGGCACTGGTTTTTAGAATGATTAATGGTGCCAATTTCGGAACGTCCTTAACATTGCGCATGCGCAGTAGAGGCGAAGTGTGGAGGGCCTTTCAGGACATGTTTTCTTTGGTTTTAGATGCAAATTTTGGGGATTGGGGGGCAAAATTTGTGTTTGGCCCTATATTTTAAGAGTTAGCACCAGCTATGTCTGGGTCATTGGTAAGTATAAAAAATATAGAAATTACTATAAATTTTTTAACTTTTTGCGCAGAACTTCCATATGAAAGCTCTGATTTGAATAATTTTTTGTATAAATGTTTAGTACCATGGGATACATCACATATAATACAGGTTTTTTTCTCATGCGTAAATTATGCAAATTAGACTGACTTTGATTTATTTAGTGTTACTTTCAGCACTGTAAGTGCAAATGCCAATACGGCTCAGGCTAGAGGCCGTATTTATGAACCGAGCTTTCCGAAACTTCTTGGGTACCTTTGTGTCACCGTGGGACGAGAACGAGTGTTTTGGGGTCCGATCTGAAATTCAAGATGACTGCTGGCAGCCATTTTGTACAAAATTAGGTGCAATCAGATTTTTGCGAGGAACTTCCATATGAAAGTACTGATTTGAATAATTTTTGTGTGAATGTTTAGTACCATGGGATACATCACATACAATACAGGTTTTTTTCTCGTGCATAAATTATGCCAATTAGATTAACTTTGATCTATTTAATGTTACTTTCAGCAATGTAACTTCAAATGCCAATATGGCTAGGGCTAGAGGCCATATTTATGAACCGATCTTTACGAAACTTCTTGGGTACCTTTGTTATCACTGTGGGATGAGAAAGAGTGGTTTTGGGTGCGGTCCAAAATTCAAGATCGCAACCAGCAGCCATTTTGTATCAAAATTAGTGCAATCAGTTTTTTGTACAGAACTTCTGTAAGAAAGCTCTGATTTGAAAAAATTTTTGTATGAATGTTTAGTAACATGGAATACATCACATATAATACGAATTGTTAGAAATTATGCAAATTAGATGAACTTTGATTTATTCAGTACTACTTATACACTGTAAGTGTATACACTGTAAGTGCACATGTCAATACGACTAGGGCTGGAGGCTTGTCTTAAACAAGTTGAACGACAGTGTCACTGACACTTTCATTTTCATTTTTTGTCGCAAAAACATAGGTTATGACCCCCTCATTGGAATGAGCTCGTTCCAGTTAGGGGTCATAACCTATGTTTTTGAGACAAAAAACGAAAAAAATAATGAAAAATAATTGCCAATTTTTTAGAATAGCAGTGGCCGGTTTTGGCTGTTACATTGGGTAAAGGGTTAATTGAATATAACTTTCAAACACAAAACCATTTCCTATACATTCTTTACAAATTTGATCTGTTAATTACATATAGGTTGTAGAGTCCTGTTTATTGAATAAAAAATTGTGCAATATTTTTACCTGCGTCGCCAGCGGCAGAGCAGGTCTAGTAGCCACTCGACTCTGTCCGTCCGAAACACTTTTTCCGTCAAAATTTTCTTGGCTTCTATGAAAGGGAATGATTTTATATTTGGTCTGCTGCTTCATATTGATGAGTTGTATCGTGTAAGCAATTTTCAGATCTGCCGTGCAGCCTCTTCCTGTTTGCCGATACTTTGAAATTTTACTGCACCCACTGAACATAGAAATTTTTTGTCAAATTTTTCTCGGCTTCTATGCAAGGGATTGATTTTATATTTCATCTGGAGCCTGATAATGATCAGTTGTATCGTGTATGCAATTTTCAGATCTGCCGTGCAGCCACTTCCTGTTTGCCGATTCAATTGCATGCAGCGACGCAGGTCCAGACACGGTATTGGTCTTGGCTTGTTTTAAATTACCATGAGAATCACCAAATTCCCCTTGTTTATTGACCTATATGACCTCCATACATTCAATGCAGGCATTTAATCTTCTATATCTTGTTTGACAGAGCTCCACAAGCTCTGTCAAACAAGATATAATAGAATAAATGCTCAGATTATCTTGAAAATGCAAAGCACATAATCCCGATTGCCCACACAGGGGCACAGTGGTGCTGTGTACTAAGGCAGACTACTGGTTGATGGCACACTTCTCTTCAACCAATGCTAAACCTGGTTGTGTGGAGTTAGTACGTTGGGGAGTTTGACAGTTGTTCCCTACTGCACGGTGATTCTCAGTTACTCCAGCTTCCTCCACCCGTAAAACTGTCCGACATGAGGTGACCCTGGCTGTTGAAAGTGTTGTTAAACCTCAATATTTTTTTTAAATCTCAAGAACACAGGAGAAAAGTGACCAAATCCCTATTAATGGAATACTCCTGTTAACTGAATACTTTTCATTGGCAAAGTGGCTTTTCACTTAACAGTAAAAAAATTTCCAGGGGGAGGCCCCCCCCTCCCCACCCCCCAACAAGAGGGGTCTAATGACCCCTCGCATGCTTTCCCTACTTTGTGCCAAAGGCTCTTGCTCTAAATTTTTCCGGCATTCGGTCCAGTCCTGCTCACATGCCTTAACACAGTAGTGCACAATACAGAGAGACATACTTGGATGGGCTATATGAAGCAAATTAATATCTGAAAAGGTGTCATTTAATTGACAAAACTCATAAATCCCAAAATAATTACAGTTTTATTTTGAAGATCTGATGTTCTATATGGAAGTCCACAGTATATTGTGAAATTTACAATCCGATAATTAAGTCTGGACCTGGATCAATAATTTACTATAATAAACTGCAGTAGAATTGAAGATTTTCTTTACTACTTGAACCAAAAGCAAATAAAAGATGCTTAAATGAATCAAGATCGCTCTTACCCATATTTGATCACGTGAGGGGGCATACATCACTTTGTTTCCAAAACAAATCACACATGGAATATTTAACAGGCACAATCCTGGTCAGAAAACGATGCATGTGTACCCGACTCAACATCAAATAAACAGATATTGGTATATTACACACTTGATCATTTCTGTTCAAAGCAACTTTTATCATAAGTATCATCTGTAATATTATTAATAATATGGTTAACTCGAGTTAGAAGCAAAACCTTAGGTTAAGAACACCTTGAAATGGAGTGTAGGAACAAAAAACCCGGGGAAAAAACCTCCTTAGGAAAAAAACTCCTTGGTAAAAAAACACTTGGAAAACACCCCTCATGAAAAATGCAAGTGTGGAAAAAAAACCCACTCCCATTGTTATAAATTTATTATTATTATTATTATTATTATTACTCTGTTTAATGTTAGACATATTTAATGTATTTAGTGCTGTATTTAATGATGTGGGGTCTATATAAAGTAATTAATGATTGAAAGTATGCAAATATGAATATCACTGGGGAGTTAGCTGCTTCAGCCAGTTCCAATGGTATCCATATTTGCATAACGTATTCACTGCTGTAGGGCATCTTGCCTTACAAATTAAATGTTAGACATATTTAATGTATTTAGTGCTGTATTTAATGATGTGGGGTCTATATAAAGTAATTAATGATTGAAAGTATGCAAATATGAATATCACTGGGGAGTTAGCTGCTTCAGCCAGTTCCAATGGTATCCATATTTGCATACTTTAAAAAAAAAGCTGCATCGGGTAAAGGGTTATTTAACGTATTCAGTGCTGTAGGGCATCTTGCCTTACAAATTAAATGTTAGACATATTTAATGTATTAGTGCTGTATATGAAGTGATTAACAGGTGAAAATATGCAAATTTGAATATCATTGAAATGTATTTTGTTACTATAGAACATACAGATATTTAAAGTCACTAAAGAAAACATTTTTCTGTTGTCAATATGAAGGGTTTTTTTTCCAAGGTTTTTCTTTTCTCGAGGGGGTTTCTTCCTAGGAGTTTTTTACCAAGGGGCTTTTTTCCTAAGGAGGTTTTTTCCCAGGTTTTTTTTTTCCGTACCCCCTTGAAATGTGATGGTGTATAGTCTGAATCGAGTTGCGTATCTTCATTGCTTTGCAAAGTGAAGCTCAGCTACCATTTCGAAAATTCAACATTCAAAATCCATTGATATAAATAAGTATTCTCAGTGCCTGCGTCTACATACTTGATGCTTGTGTCAACATACTTGAGTTTTGTGTAAGGAAATGGGTGACTTATGAAGAGGTTGATGGTATCCGCCATCGCTAGCTCCCTGTTTTGTTCTACACGTGTTTATTGTTTGGGAAACAAATGTGACATTGTGACCTAACATGGGGAATGCTGATAAATTCTTTTGAGAAACAAACAGTGCGTACTGTAAGCACTCTCTGTATGTTGTTATTAAACAATGCTATGTTTTGGAGAGAACACCCTTCAGAAAAATTAGCCCCTACGTAGATATTTTGCAGCAAAATTCTTGAAATGAATCCCTGGATTAGTAGCTTGTGAAATGTAAGCAAACAACTAGAGGTCAGAGTTCAATTTATCGTAAGAATACAAATGCATATTCCTGATATACCTGTACGTATCTACTTCTGGAATGTTTTTGAATGAGCAAGCTTTTAACCCTTTATCTACCATGAAAAGCAGACAACACTTGCAAAAAAAATTCTTGAATAACTAATCTTTTTTATTTTTTGTTTCCAAAACATAGGTTATGACCCCTTGTTGGAACGAGCTCAACGAGCTCGTTCCAACGAAGGGTCATAACCTATGTTTTTGAGACAAAAAATTTAAAAATAATGAAAATTGATTAATTGGCGATTTTTGAGAATAGCACTGGCCGTTACATTGGGTAAAGGGTTAAAGTTTGGGTTTAATGGTTGTAAATAGGGCAGACTGTGTGATAAATATTATTTTGTTGAAATCACATGTTGTTGACCATTTCAGTCACAACTTGCACTGCTTTTAATGCCAACCGTCAATAGTACATCTTCTATGCTCACTCAGTCTGTCAGTCTGTTGTGTGTAATTTCTATCATGTGTAGCAAATATCAGGAACATAGGTGTGGGTGGATGAGTGGTCAAATGCCCAAAAAGTGAGTAAACAGTTAATGCATTTTTTTTTCCTTTTTCACTGTTAGGGCATCTTTTGTGCACCAAACAATCACAAGATGTCACCAATTGACCACAAAAACCCATTTAGAGGCATTATTAACAAAAGTTACCCCTTTAATATGAAAAGTATTGAAGAATTTCACCCCAAATTGATGTGGGGGTGAGTGTCCGATATTGAACAGAACAAAAATTATAATATAATATAATATAAGAAGGAACAATTTTTTCGCATTCAGTACATGTGCCTGTCACATTATATAGAGCTGATTTGCCGGTGTTTGCCGGAATAATCTGCTAAACTTGTAAGAACTTATGCCGAAATTTTGTCAACAAAGCTTTAGCGGGACATAAATAATGACGTAAACAGGGAAATCCCCCTGGGTATTCCTTAATTATTATGTGTATTATGGTAAATGCATATCAGTTTTGCATGTGTGCATTAAGCATTTCGAGTTTGTGTTTGAATGGTGAAGTTTTGTATATAAAAATGTACGAGAAGGGGGTGGGTCCCAAAAATGTTATGGAAAAAATCTGCAGGATAGGGTGGGTGGGTGAAAAAATCTGCAAAATAAACATTTTCACGTATTTCCCCCCCACCCCCCCCCACCCCCCCATCTCTGTACCTCTAATTCGATTGTGGCACACTCTTGTCAATTGCAAGGTTTGGCATAACACAAGTCCGAGTGTTTTTCTCATCATAGATAATTCCCCTAATATTCGATTTGATATTCGATTCAATCTGCCATTTTTCAAAAATTTGATTTGAGAAAAAACGGTATTCCCAGATCCCAAAGAGTGTTCATACAGATGTTAATATTAGAAGATCAAGAAAAACTAAAAAACTGGGTATTATTACCACTTTGGCGGGCCTTCTCCAGTATATTAACAGAGTTCAGCTGGGCTGTAAAACTCGGCAATTCACGGCGTCATGCAACCAGAAGCAGGTGTTAATGAAAACAAAATTCATTAACAGCCCACCGCCTGCTTCCACTCCTGGTAATAATAGTAATAACATGATTTTGGCGGACATAAGCCGTCTGACATTTTCAGAATGAGGTCCCCAAAGGGTGAATTTGATCATGCTGTCCCATACAGTGAGCCAATTTATCCTCTGGGTACCTCGTTATGTTTAGTTTTGAGACCCTGATTCAGATTGAGGTTCACAGAGGTAAATTTAGTGATGGTAGCATCACTAAATTCACCCTCTGGGAACCTCATTTTGCAGATGTCAGTCTGCTTATTTTCTGGCTTGATCCTGGTTTATTAATGGCCCTTGAAGACTAAATCACAGCCCTCAGTCTTATTAACGGCCCTTGACTTCGTCTAGGGCCAGTTATAAACCCTTGGGCTATTATTCATTCCTCTCGGGCCGTTGATAAACCATAACACCCTCCAAACTCATGTTATTGTTAAATTGTTTTCGATTAAGATCGAAAATCAAAAAAGTCTCACAATGTCAAGTGTTCATGACCGTCAACATGTGTGCAAACTTTCATCATGACCGTCTACAAGTGTGCAAACTTTCATCATGACCGTCAACAAGTGTGCAAACTTTCATCATGACCGTCAACAAGTGTGCAAACTTTCATCATGACCGTCAACAAGTGTGCAAACTTTCATCATGACTGTCAACAAGTGTGCAAACTTTCAGCATGACCGTCAGCAAGTGTGGAAAATTTCATCATGACCATCAGCAAGTGTGCAAACTTTCATCATGACCGTCAACAAGTGTGGAAAATTTCATCATGACCGTCAGCAAGTGTGCAAAATTTCATCATGTCCCTCAACAAGTGCGCAAAATTTCATCATGACCATCAGCAAGTGTGCAAAATTTCATCATTGAAAATAATCAATGTAGGACTTAAAATGATTTTTAAAAAGAGCTAACAATTGCTATAAGTCATGTCAACTTCATATTTAATGACTTGAAGATGTTTTATCATTTGACTCCTCAACTGGTAGAGTGCTGGAAGCCCATATTTGCGCTTTATTCTGAAGTGCAGGTACCGCATCTTAAAAGCTTCATATTCTGTGGATTTGCTTCATTTTATCTTCAAAGTTAAATAATTTAATCACCATGAACTTGCCTTGTTACAATTCATGGGAGAGTGCCCGTGGGGACTCTCCCATGAATTGTAACAAGGCAATGACATGCAAACAAATTCTGACAACCAAAAATAACTTGGGCCAGACTATTTGTACTCACAGATTACCAGTTAACACTGGGCTTTGCTATTCATGGTTAATTCTGTAAAAACTATACTGGTTTTTTGCAATAATCTGATCTGCAAACTTAAATTTAATTCAAAAATCATGAGAATTTGTAACAAATAAAATGTGATTTTACCTCAGTGGCCAGTTGCTAGCTGCATTGAAATCAATATGATAAGCTGGTCCTCCATTATCTGTACTGAATGCTATTATAGAGTTTGATAAAAGACCAGTCTCATTTAATGCTTGCGTCACATTACCAATCATATCATCAACAGCTGTCAGCATGCCTGTAATAAAACATCAATAGCAGTCAGCATGCCCTTAATAAAACATCAATAGCTGTCAGCATGCCTGTAATAAAACATCAATGGCTGTCAGCATGCCTGTAATAAAACATCAATGGCTGTCAGCATGCCTGTAATAAAACATCAATGGCTGTCAGCATGCCTGTAATAAAACATCAATAGCTGTCAGCATGCCTGTAATAAAACAGCAATAGCTGTCAGCATGCCTGTAATAAAAACATCAATAGCTGTCAGCATGTCTAATAAAACATCAATGGCTGTCAGCATGTCTGTAATAAACCATCAATAGCTGTCAGCATGCCTGCAATAAAACATCAGTGGCTGTCAGCATGTCTGTAATAAAACACCAATGGCTGTCAGCATGCCTGTAATATAACATCAATGGCTGTCAGCATGTCTGTAATAAAACATCAATGGCTGTCAGCATGTCTGTAATAAAACATCAATGGCTGTCAGCATGCCTGTAATATAACATCAATGGCTGTCAGCATGTCTGTAATATAACATCAATGGCTGTCAGCATGCCTGTAATATAACATCAATGGCTGTCAGCATGCCTGTAATATAACATCAATGGCTGTCAGCATGCCTGTAATATAACATCAATGGCTGTCAGCATGTCTGTAATAAAACATCAATAGCTGTCAGCATGTCTGTAATAAAACATCAATAGCTGTTAGCCATGTCTCTAAGTACCTCCACTGTGTTCAGTCTAACCTTCCTTTGGTCATTCTTATGGATTCTAGGGGACAAAGGTAAAATAAAACACAAATTAGGTTCACAAATCAATCAAGTTCATCTAATCTATATTGTGTTCTCATGGTCATATGTTCTCTCTTATTAACTTGTCCGGTGGATGACTTGGCTGGATGACTTGTCTAGTGGATGACTTGGCTGGATGACTTGTCCAGTGGATGACTTGGCTGGATGACTTGTCCAGTGGATGACTTGTCCAGTGGATGACTTGGCTGGATGACTTGTCCAGTGGATGACTTGTCCAGTGGATGACTTGGCTGGATGACTTGTCCAGTGGATGACTTGTCCAGTGGATGACTTGGCTGGATGACTTGTCTGGTATGGATGACTTGTCCGGTGGATGACTTGTCCAGTGGATGACTTGTCTGGTGGATGACTTGGCTGGATGACTTGTCCGGTGGATGACTTGTCCGGTGGATGACTTGTCCAGTGGATGACCCTGGCTGAATGACTTGTCCGGTGGATGACTTGTCTGGTGGATGACTTGGCTGGATGACTTGTCCTGTGGATGACTTGGCTGGATGACTTGTCCACCGAATGAGTCCATAATGGAGAAAATGTCACAATGATAACATGATATTTTCGCCCCTTTTCCAGGTAGACTAAGTAACAAGAGCCCATAGTGGTTGCTAGTCCAGTTCCCTCCCAGTAAGAATGTTTGATCAATTTATGCACAAACACAGTAAAACTGATCGGCCAGGGTTTTTTTTAGCTGGGTCTTATGGTTTGGTTTTCCTGTTCGCCACAAAAACCAGAACCAGAAAACTGAATAAATGGCCAGCTTCAGTGTGCAGACTACCATGGAGTTGATATGATGTCCTTTTACCCAGAAAGATATACAGATATTTCATTATGCTCCATTTACAGATATCCAATCAAAAATTATTTAATTTGTTCTGAAAGCATCAACTCAATTGGTGGAACTATGTGGCATAATCATAAATCTACAGCTGTGGGGAGACTTCATTCACAATTATTTTAAGAATAAAGATATTCAATAGTATTTGCAAAGTTATTAAAGATTCGGTCAGGTCAAGTCTCGATTGAGAAACATTTCTCGCGTTTATTCAAAAATGAATCTTTGTGATATTTTTTGTCCCCTGTCACAAGATGGTACAGATTTTAAAATTGGCTGTCTCCTTTAGTCTGTGGTTCCATTTGTCAATTTGTCCATGTGAGTCCGACTTTGAGAACACTACCATTCCTACATTTATTAACTGATTTATTTGAAATTTGATATGTTGATTTATCATATGACTCGTCTGTTTTGTTCACTTTAAAACATTTGATATTTTGTTTTCATATTAATCAGTGATAAATAAAGCCTTCCGTCAATTTCATTGGTCAGTTTCAAAACTAGACAATTTGATTGGCTGAACAAAATAAAACTGGGCCACATTTTCATAATTTGCATAATTAGAGTTGGGAGCATTCATTGGTCAATTTCAAAACTGGACAATTTGATTGGCTAAACAAAATACAACTGGGTGACATTTGCATAATTTCAGTAGGGAGAATTTACGTTATCTGTCCTATTTAGGGTGGGTTATTAATCTTTTACCTACAAGAAAAACGCCATTCATTTTTTTTATATTTTCACTTTTTGCTTTCAAAACATAGGTTATGACCCCTCATTGGAACGAGCTCAACGAGCTCATTCCAATGAGGGGTCATAACCTGTTTTGGAAGCATAAATGAAAATTTTTAGTTATACGAAGATGTTTTTTCCAAGTGCAACTCAAGTTAGGTGATGGGTTAAAATTTTTAGTTATACGAGGATGTTTTTTCCAAGTGCAACTCAAGTTAGGTGATGGATTAAAAAGTCATACTAAGTGGCTAATTTGTGCATGTGTGTGTCATATGATAAATAGAATATGGAATGAGTGTTTTTCTCATATAATATGAAACTCGTCCGAATTTTCCGTTTGGGCTCGCCATAGGCTCGGCAAAACAGAAAATTCTTAGACTCGTTTCATAAATATTATATGAGAAAAACACTCATTCCATATCCTCTATTTACTTTGGTAAGTTCTTGATGAAATTTGATTTCACATTTATCCACGCATAATTACTCAAGTTATGACCTATGCTAATTCAATTTATCATTGTTTCATTTCAGCTTCTTGTGAACACAATGATTCTCTAAGTTTTCAGTCAATTGTTTTAATACTTCGCATGGTGACATACTTTAGTAAGTTCTTAACGAATTTCGACTTTCACCGTTATCCATGTGTAATTACTTGAGTTATGTCCCCTGTTAGTTCAATATCTCATTGTTGCACTTCATCAGTTTGTGAACATTTACATTTATTGAACGATTCATTTGAATCTTTATTTCTTGATATACTTTGATAAGTTCTTGACGAAATTCCATTTTCATCGTTATCCATATGTAAATACTGGAGTTATGCTCCTTGTTACATTTCATTTCAGCATCTTTTGAAGAATCAGATTCTTTTAATTTTGAATTGATCTTTTTGACACTTGACAAGGCGATGTACACACATGGATTTTTATACCCCCGCTTCGAAGAAGTGGGGGCTATATAGGAATCGCCCTGTACGTCCGTACGTCCGTCCGTCCATACGTCTTTCCGTCCGGACAAATTCTTGTGTGCGCAACTCCTCCTACATTAATGAACCGATTTTGATGAAACCTTCATCTCTACTAAGTGAACATGTGCATATTCCAAACTTTTTGATCTGCAACAATTTTAACCAGGTTATCTCTCTTGAACTTTGATTTAATATGGGTTTCTATATGAAATTCTTGTGTGCGCAACTCCTCCTACATTTATCAATCAATTTGGACAAAACTTATCAGACATCATCACTACTAAGTGAACATGCGCATATTCCAAGATTTTTGATCTGCGACAATTTTAACCAGGTTATCTCCCTTTGACTTAGATTCATTGTGTCTTTCCATCCGAACAAATTCTTGTGTGTGCAACTCCTCCTACATTAATGAACCGATTTTGATGAAACCTTTCAAACATCATCTCTACTAAGTGAACATGTGCATATTCCAAACTTTTTAATCTGCGACAATTTTAACCAGGTTATCTCTCTTGAACTTTGATTTAATATGGGTTTCTACATGAAATTCTTGTGTGCGCAACTCCTCCTACATTTATCAATCAATTTGGACAAAACTTTTCAGACATCATCACTACTAAGTGAACATGCGCATATTCCAAGATTTTTGATCTGCGACAATTTTAACCAGGTTATCTCCCTTTGACTTAGATTTATTATGTCTTTCCGTTCGAACAAATTCTTGTGTGTGCAACTCCTCCTACATTAATGAATCGATTTTGATGAATGAACCGATTTTGATAAAACCTTTCAAACATCATCTCTACTAAGTGAACATGTGCATATTCCAAACTTTTTAATCTGCGACAATTTTAACCAGGTTATCTCTCTTGAACTTTGATTTAATATGGGTTTCTATATGAAATTCTTGTGTGCGCAACTCCTCCTACAATCAATTTGGACAAAACTTTTCAGACATCATCACTACTAAGTGAACATGCGCATATTCCAAGATTCTTGATCTGCGACAATTTTAACCAGGTTATCTCCCTTTGACTTAGATTTATTATGTCTTTCCGTTCGAACAAATTCTTGTGTGCGCAACTCCTCCTACATTAATGAACCGATTTTGATGAAACCTTTCAAACATCATCTCTACTAAGTGAACATGTGCATATTCCAAACTTTTTGATCTGCGACAATTTTAACCAGGTTATCTCTCTTGAACTTTGATTCATCAACCAATGCTAACCCTGCTTGTGTGAAGTTAGTACATCCGGCAGTTGCTCGCCATTGGTAAGTGGTTCTGTCTGGGTACTCCGGCTTCCTCCACCCATAAAACTGTCCTAAACAAGGTGACCCTCGCTGTCGAAAGTGTCATTAAACTGCAATAAATAAATATAAAAATAAGCCCTTTGAACCTGTAAGACCTTTTTCCAAACCAGGAACATGATACTTAACCCTTTAACCAACGCAGACAATATCAAAATTTATTATTTTAAATATCTTTTTTTTAAATTTCTCAACAAAACCATATCATGTGACCCCTCGTTGGAACGAGCTCGATGAGCTCGTTCCAACAAGGGGTCACATGATATGGTTTTGTTGAAATTTTTTGAAAAATAATATTTTTTAAACTGCTGAATGTGCATATTACGTGGGCGGATGCGGGCGATTTGTTGGATAAAGGGTGAATAATTTCATTAAGTAGGATGGTTGTCAAGTTAATGTGTGAAGACCAATCAATATGTTCAAGTTGAAAATATGAATTACTCTTCTCCCAAAATGAATATGGACTCGTCTAATTGCTGCCACTGAACTGACATGGAAGATACCACCAACACTTGTCAATGAATTAATTAGGAGTGTTCCAGCCAGTTTAGAAATTCAGATTATACAACCTTTTTCTGGGTACATGTAGGTTGGCACGTAAGAAAACATATTTTGTGCTTTTTCACATAGGTTGGCACATAAGAAACACAATTTTGTCTTTTTGTTTGTTTATTGGGTGGTGTAGCTTATGTTAATCAGCTGTAGTGGGTGAAATGTGAAGGTGTTTCTGTGATTTAGAACTTGTCTTCACGATTAATATACCTGCAACCCCGTGAGAACCCCGGGAAGTGAGGCAGTGTTTGTTTACTGTGATAAACAAGCTCCATTTTACTGGTAAATTAGGACCTAGCCACCAATGCTTGGGGTGCAAGTCATCTAAAATGGACAACATGAGGCATAAATGATTGACTGAACTTGACTTTATCTTCATGTTGTGGTCACCATTAGTCATTGTGCAGAAATTTGTGACTTTAAACACCAATAAATAAATAAAAAAATTACCTGCAAAAATTCGTCTTCTAGGATTTGGTATATGTAGATTCCGGTTTATGTATTTCTGCGGAGCTTGCAAGGGGTCTTCAAAGTTCCCAGAATGGACACCTTGACTTGCTAAATAGAGGAACAAGGGCTAGAATAAATAAAAGAAAGTATTCACTCCTGGAAACTGTGACTTGTTGGATAGAGGAAGAGGAGTTGCGATATAAAAGAAATCATTGGACACCTATAGAGAGATGGAGAGCATTAAGGTGTGAAACATATCTTAAACCATAAGACTGACACAGTGACTTGCTAAACATTCATTGTAGCCGCCGTGGACGTGTCGTAATGCATGCGTGGGTAGCGATGTCAACGCTTGCGTTTACAATGTAATAAAAATCAGCAGCAGCAAAATTTTAATTAATGAAGCACTGGGTTGTACCCGGGTTGTACCCAGTGCTTCATTAATTAATTTTTTGATAATTATTCCTATAATTCCTCTTAACCCTTTACCTAATGAATCGCCCGCATGCGCCCACGTAATGTGCAAATTCAGCATTTGAAAAAATATTATTTTTCAAAAAATTTCAACAAAACCATATCATGTGACCCCTCGTTGGAACATGATATGGTTTTGTTGAAATTTTTTGAAAAATAATATTTTTTCAACTGCAAAACCATATCATGTGACCCCTCGTTGGAACGAGCTCATTCCAACGAGGGGTCACATGATATGGTTTTGTTGAAATGTTTTGAAAAATTGAAAAAAATGATATTTAAAATAATAAATTTTGATATCGTCTGTGTTGGGTAAAGGGTTAATTAGTGTTAGGAATGTAATATTATTGCATCTGTGGAAATACTGCCCATCAATGGAAAGTGTCCAGACCACCACGGCCGTAGAGTAGGAAGTGGCACTGGAATATAAGAACAAGAATGATATCTTATTTATTTCAAAATATATATGTTCTAACAATGGTAGTATCACTTACAAATAGTATACTTACTGTAGAAGAGACCGTTAATCAAATATAACAAATACTTATCCCTCTGACTATCTTCAGAAGAGTATCAAACAACCCTAGTTTGGGCACTGTCCAGTGTAGACTGTCACAATTCATCTAACAACGGTAGCACTTAATGAACCTTGATCTGCCAGTAAGCACTACTTACAAAAATAATTCTACCTGTCAAACGCCAAAGCTGACATGTTGTACGAAATCATTTTAACTAGCCCCTCCCCCTCCTAGCCGTGCATGCTATCTCTGGGTGTGATACCATCGCCGGGTGCTTTGGTATAGGTAAAGGTCGGGTCCTTAAAGTTTTGAAAGAGTTGTATGTCACTAGAGTCCGTTGAAAAATTGATGCTCCTTGGGACGACGTCTTGCATGAAGCTACACAGTACTGCAAGAGTCAGTAGTTTGACATTCAATGTAGGACGACCAGGAGCAACAAAAGTCCCTAAACTATGCACCCTCCCTCCAAGTACGGTGTCGTTTTCAGAGAACGTCAAACGAGGCCACATGCAAACGTGCATTTGGAAACATGCACTGCATTCAGATCCACCCAAAATGGAATCTGCGAATTATGGGTTTGTTAGAGATGAGAAGGCGAAGTCACTTCTACTATTGTCTCTGCCTCACAATGTATCGCGAGCACCTGACAATAGCTTAAAACTGATTCGATGCTCGTGTTCCAGCAAACAATCATGCAAGACGTCAAGGTGCAGCTGTGTTGCCTCAAAGTTAGCATGCACTGTTTTCTGTGCTGGCCAAGTAACAACTGGGTGCTGTAACGAACAGACGAGTGGGGCTACCAGTGAGCCTGCTGAAAATGAAGTCTAATCGTGGCCTAATTTTTTAGAAAATACAATATTGGACATTACCTTTGTCCGCCTTTTGTTATATTATTGGACACACCAATTTTTGAAACTACCTAGTGGTCTACATAATCTTTCTTGTCATACCATATACGAGGACTCTCTGTTTCTAATATTTTTAATAATAATATCGGTGCTATCATTGATAACTTACAGGCGATATATACACCTGGAACGTAATTAAGCACCCCCCTGTTTTTTTCGCAGTGGTGTTAATAGAAACTGTCATTACTTTCATGCTATTTTTCAGATGGCCAAAACTGATTGTTTGTGGAAAGAATGGTCTATTGAGAAATGAAAGACAACACAATGATGAAAATATGCAGTATTTTAATGGCACTAATTACACATATCTGTCACTGTTTTTGAAAGAAAAATGTTCTCTCGACAAGTATGGTGCTGGAACAGTCCATAATGAAACAATGCCGGTAATTACTTACAAAAAATGTAACTTGTGATCTCCTGAACACAGTACCAGTGTCTGACGTCAGTAGTGAGTGTATCCACCATGTGCCCGGATGATAGCCTGAACCCTCCTCCTAATGCTACCAGTTAGAATTCTGATACGGTCCAGAGGCAACTGTGGCCACTCCTTATGAACTGTAGCTTCCCTTGCTTGCACACGACGTCCCAGAAAGTCCCACATGTGTTCTCAGGGATTCAAATCGTGGCTCATTGCAGGTCAAGGTAGTGTTGTAATAGCGTTGTTCTGAAGTAATCCTCTCACAGCATGGGAACGAAGTAGCATTGCATTGTCACCCATAAATACAGGGCAAGTAGCCACCGGATGGTTGTCAAAATGAGGCACGACAACCGGATTGAGAATGTCCCGGATTTACTGATGACCATTGAGATCCCCACGTAGTCACCATATCAAGTTTACAATAATGAGAGAGGCATCCCCATTACTGATCCTGCACCTCATGGATCAGTAGGTCTGATGTTCCTGGGCACTGTCGTGTGACCATCTGTGATGTGAAGCAGGAACGTACTCGCATCTGACCAATGGACTATCCTCCAAGTCCTGAGATTCCAATGTTGTTCCATACACCACTCCAAACGTCATCTTGGAAACTGATCGGACAGAGCTGGATGCTTGATGACCTTTCTGAACCTCATACCCAGTGATTTGCGTTTCGTACAGTTCTGTTGCAGAAACGCCTGTTGGGGAGCCAAAGGCATTTCAACCCCCCACTTGAAGCAAAGGGTTCATGCCTAACGAGGTGTGCCAGACTCCGATCTTCCCGAGGAGAGGTCTTTAGGGGTTGTCCAGGCCTTGGTCGTCCTTAACATCATTGGTTTGTTGATGTTTTCGTACAAGTCTGCTGATGCCAGAATGACTATAGCCAAGTTGCCTTCCAATAGCTTTGACCGACATGCCAGCTGCTTGCCTGCCAACGATTTGCCATCTTAGTGCCTCTGAGTCTCCTCCTTGCCATGTCAACATTTATTGATAAAAGAAGTGACAAATTTTCTGGTTTTGTACCCAGATATTGCATGTGGATTGCATGTGGTACGCTATCAACCAGAAACATCATGTTTTACTAGATGAAATGTACAGCAAGACACAAATCGTTAAAACATAATAATCAGTAACAGCAACTTTACTGTCATGAAACATTTCAGGGGGCGCTTAATTATGTTCCAGGTGTATATTAGTATCAATTCCGAACTTCATACCTGAACCGACAGAGGTTGTTCAGTTGTACGGAAATGCCTAAACATTACTGTCATGTGATTGTCCATCACAAACACTGGTCACTACGACTATAATTGCACTAGTAATCTGGAACAAATTGGTGAAATTTGTGAGAAAAAAAAATCGATTGTTCTGATTTTTGTCGCCATTTTGTCCGCCATGTTGGATTTAGGCAGCTTGATTTATTGCACAAAATTAAAAAGGTGTATCAGTTGGACAAGAAAGATGTGAGGGAGAGATAATCGCTCTCCTTGTGAAATGCCTAAGCACGACATAGATACTTTTTATATCACCCCGGCTACATTATTATTTATTGGGGTTTAATGACACTTTCGATAGCCAAGGTCACATGTCGGACAGTTTTATGGAGTACTTAGAGAACCACCAAGCAATGGCAAACAACTGTCAGACTCTCCATCGTACTAACTCCACACAAACAGGATTGACATTGGTTGAAGACAAGTGCACCATCGACGTGCAGTACGCCTTAGTACACAATGCGACCGTGCCCCTTCACCGTGCCCCCACATGGGCAATTGGGATTAAGTGTCTTGCCCAAGGACACAACGCAGTTGCCGCAGGTGGGATTTGAACCAAAGACCTCTTGGCTTGAAGCCTGCATCTCTACCTACTGATTCACAGAAACAAGTTGCACAATCCTGGTGTTACAGCGCGCTTATCACTTTTTAATTTCTGCCAGAATCACATATTAACATAATTCTATATTTTGGTATAATATATATCTGGAAAATAAAACATACCTATCAACTTTATCTATCTTCTGTGTTAATTTTCACAACCAATAGTGGAAACGCGCTTCCATGTTAGATCCTAAATTTCATAAAATATTTTTCGAGATGCCACCACAGAGTTTCATTAGATACTCATTTTGCAAAATTTTCAGGGACGTGACAACTATTACTTATTCCCAGTTCCTTATTCGACATTCGTTACAACCGATTTTATCGGTTGATAACGAATGTCAAATAAGGAACTGGGAATAAGTAACAGTTGTCGAGCGCCCACAATTTTCGGCAATCATCGATTAGACGCTAAGCGAACCTCCCCAACAAAATTCCTCGCCAGGTAGCTTGAAATGTTTGGGAAGTTTTGTATTGTATTCCCTTCTGAAAAGAGGTTATAAGATTGTTATTAAGTATAGTACTAACCTTTAATTTGTTATGTGTATGTATAATATTCACAGATTCAGCATTATATAATTCTGTAGAATATTTACCAATGTCTTCTCGGTTAACCTTCTCCATTCTTCGAAAATCAAGGCCATCATACAGCTATAACCAGAATAAATGTCAATCCTTCAGTAACTAAATTCATTATTTAAATGGAAAGTCTGCAATTTTGTAATTCAATACAGCCAGAAATCTTCCATCGTGTGGGCGGGGCTTCTGGCAGGTGAGCCCGCTGGTGAAGTATATCACAGATGTAAGCAGACCCAAAGTGGGATGCCGGGTGCCCCCCCCCCCCCCCCCACCCCCAACCATATGTATAGATATATTTGATATATTTGTTGGCTGCCAATGCCAACATTTTGTCCAAAAGCCGCTAATTTGAAAAAAGGCCATTCGCCAAAGCTACAATATTTTTATACTGTACCAATGACCCAGACATAGCTGCTGGTGCTAACTCTTAAAAATATAGGGCCAAACACAAATTTTGCCCCCCAATCCCCAAAATTTGCATCTAAAACCAAAGAAAACATGTCCTGAATGGCCCTCCATACTTCACCTCTACTGCGCATGCGCAGTGTCAAGGACGTCCCGAAATTGGCGCCATTAATCATTCTTTGTTTGGCCCTTCATCAGTTAACATCTGACTGATCTTTGTGCTTGTAAATCTCAGTTTAAATGATGCCAGACACATAAATATTAGTGAAATGGTGATTCTAAGGAGGATATAGAAGGAGAGGAAAAATGAGTGACAGAAAATAATCAGGGCTGTAACTTAAAATTTTTTAATGAAATTATGTTAAGTTACCTATTTTCGAGGCAAGAGCCTGTTGTTGTCATTCTTGTTATCAAGTTACACTGCTTGTTCAGTGTTTTTCTCTCTCCCTTTCCTTAAGTACCCCCCAGCTATTCTCCCATGCTTTTGGCGTATTTTCTGTAATATTATTACTAAAATTTCTTGAGAGTTTTAGCTGGATAACAGAATGAATTCTGTTCTTTTCCCCATGTTTACGTCTTCACCTATGGGTGGTTAGGCGTAGTGTTCTGCATCTACCATCTGATGTTCTGCAGTTTCTTCCCTGGAAGTCTCTGTTTTGCATCAGATAGTGTATTATTGGTAACTGATTTTGGGCCAGGGTTATCAGTGCCTGGAGTCTTGTTTCTGGTGTTTTTACACTTCTTGTTTACATTGACAACAGCCCTCTGTGTGAGGGGGGATTTCTTGAAAATAATATCTTGATGTTAGTTTAATCATTACTAGATACATTATTATTGTTCGTAAGTGTTGCATTAATTTTTTAAATATTTTTAAAATTTTTTTGCTCACACTTAGGCTTGGGATCCATTGGGGCTCAACGTTACTTTTCAGAAACTTGGGCTTTTCTGAAAAAATATTTTTTCAAAATTTTTTGATTTCAATTATTTTTTCTATGTTAATGGATCATGTTATTATGTATTTTGATTGTCAGGGGTTGGTGCGAGTACTAGGACTTTGTTTTCCTTTCACATTGAAAGGATATTGTTCAATTGTAATAAGAGGAAATCTTCCTCTGACTTTTATAATCATTGTATATGTAGTCAGTGTACTCTCACTAACTGTTCTGTATGTGTTAATTTCGATGACAACATGGGAAGCGTGTGTCACGGTATGTTAGTGGGGAAATGGCCATTTCGGTCCTTTCCCCGCAGGGTCACTCTAGTTTATCAATCTCTATTTCAGACGATCAAGAACAGGGTGATGTATCCGTGATGTCTTCCAAAAGTGTGCCTCCGTCGTCATAATTAATGAAGAGCTAGCGGAAAAGTGCTCATGAATATACGTCAATTGCCTAAGAGGTCCCTAGTAGGATCGACGGCCTTTGACGTCCGCTAGCTCGCCCGGTGTAGCGTCCATTCATCGAATGGTTCGGCAGCCGGGTTCGTCCGTTGTGGTCCAGAAGGAGTTTTGGGTTATGCAAGCACTATAAATCAACCAAATGCACACCCAGTGACGGCGGATTAGAGGAGAGAACGGAGGAAGCCTTTTAGTCCGGTTTCTAGCTCGTCCAGGTCCATCCGGACTGCGAGCGAGAGAGGCCCTTCTTTCGTACAACAACATCTGGCCCCAGATGTTGTGGTACAAAATGTTTTGCATTCGGAGCATACGTCCGCCGCTCGGGACGCTCCGTTAGATAGACAGCCCGGAGAGACTGTCAATAAGGCTTCCTCATCCTCATGGTAGCACACACGACCGCACATGTGACCTCGGATATCCAGTCAACTTCGCCAATCAGAGAATCCTCGGCGACCAGGTCACGCCATCTGATAGCCAGGGACATGAGGCCTGGAGACTCCGGACGTTCGCATAAGAAAGTATGCGGGAGTCAACGTACACAGAGCTTCCAGCAGCAAAGCATCGTAAGACCGCTACTGCACAGGCCTCGGTGACGGACGTGCTATCCCAAATAGCACAACTTATCGCAGCATCCCAGCAACGACAGAATCTCTGTCGCATCATGTAATATCCGACGACGCTGGGTCGGGACGCTCCGTGGAAAGCACTGACGTCCGAAAATTTTCATACGGTCCGACGGGATGCCGAAAGGGATTCGGAGGATTTCGAGCTTTCCCTTTCGGAACAACATTAACTACTGTATATGTCATCCGACTTCATCTTCTAGAGGTTCTTCGTCGGACCAGAATGCTGCAATGCCGGATAAGAAACTGATAGCGTCGGTGGACACAGAAATTTTTGGTTCAGTTCAGGGACATCGTCCCTCAGTTCCGACACAGTTCAATAATGTCTCAGAAACTTTCGATTTATTGAACGACGCTATATATATATTTTTATATGCTTGCTATTTACAAGCATGTCTGGTTTCTTGTTCACAATATTACTGAGATGTCTTTCAAAAGTGTGCCTCTGTCGTCATAGTTAATGAAGAGCTAGCGGCAATTAGTGCTCATGGAATACGTCTATCGCCTAAGAGGTCCCTAGTAGGATCGATGGAGTTGACATTCGCTAGCTGACCCAGTGTAGCGTCCATTCATCGAATGGTTCGGCAGTCGGGTTCGTCCGTTGCGGTCTAGGAAGGAGATTTGGGTGATGCAAGCACTATAATAGACTTTAGTACACACCCAGTGACGACGGATTAGAGGAGAGATCGGAGGAAGCCTGTTAGTCCGGTTCCTAGCTCGTCCAGGTCCGTCCGGGCGGCGAGTGAGAGAGGTCCCTCTCTCGTACAACAACATATGGGACCGGATGTTGTGGTACAGACATTTCGCATTCGGAGCATATGTCTGCCGCTCGGGACGCTCCGTTATATAGACAGTCCGAGTGACTGTCGATAATGCTTCCTCATCCTCACAGCAGCGCACACGACCGCACATTGGCTACGTGACCTCGCGTATCCGGCCAGCTTCGTCATTCAGTGATTCCACGGCGAACAGGTCACGCCATCTGGTAGCCAAGGGACACGAGGCCTGTACACTCCGGTCGCTCGCATAATAGAAGTATGCACGGGGTAACGAACACGGAGCTTCCAGCGGCAAGGCATCGTAAGACCGCTTCTCCACAGGCCTCAGTGACGAACGTGCTATCCAAAATAGCACAGCTTATCGCAGCATCCCAGCAAACGACAGATTCTCGGTCGGATCAGGAATAATCCGACGGCGCTGGGTCGGTGCGCTCCGCTGTTGCATCAGGTACGGACGACCGAACACTTCATAGGGTCCGACAGGATGGCCAAAGGGATTCGGACGATTTCAAGCTTTCCCTTTTGGAACAACAGAAGCTGCCATACATTTCTTCCGGCATTATCTTCCAGAGGTTGTTCCGTCCGACTACTTTGCAGCGATGCTGGATAAGAGACTAATAGCGTCATTGGACACAGAGTTTTGGATAGGTTCAGGGACATTGTCCCTGAGTTGCCGACGCAGTCCAATAATGTCATTAGAACATTCGAATTATTGAACGACGCTATATATAAGCTTGCTACTAAACATGCTAGTCTAGTTTCTTGTCCGCAATGCTCTATTCTGCCTTTCATCAATTCTAGGAAAATTAATTTTTATTGGCAGAACTGGGCATACCGAGAGTTCCTATGCGTCTAAGACGGCAAGGCTGAACACTGGGAATTATCTTTTTCGCCGTCTATGTCAATTCCAAACACGACGTTGGAAACGACAATGATGTCTAATAGACTTAACTTAGACGCCTTATCATACGTAGACCACCTTACTGAGGCGTTATCTTTACGTCTTCAAGAGAAAGAATTCCAGGATATGATCCTCAATGAGATTTCTTTCAGGGGCAGTAGTTTTCCACGTATAACTCCGCCCTTCAGTGGCAACCTGGAGTTGGTTAGACGTGACGCAGCCCTAGCTACATCCACGCGCGTGGATAGTAAGGTGAAGAACTCTCTCAGAGTCGCTTCGGTCTCGGAGAAGCTTCTCTTTGACGGCAACCTTTCAGCAATCTTTGAATTGCTCGATATACACGTTCTCTTGTCAATCAAGTGTAACAAGAGATTCAGACGTGGGCAAACATTCGGTGGTTGACTCAGAGAGTTCCACTGTAGTTGCCGGATCCAAGTTTTTCGATTATGACGGATGCCAGTCAAACAGGTTGGGACACAATTTTGATCCCAACGGATTCAAAGTGCCAGGGTCTTTGGGTTCCGCAGTTTTTAGGCAAGCACTTAACTTCCAAGAAATGATATTATTTTGGCTTGCACTACGTCATTGGATGAACATTATTCAGAAACGCATGTCCAAATCCTGTCCGATAATACGACAGTAGTTGCGTATATCCGGAACCAGGGAGGCACTCATTCGGTTCCGTTATTGATTTTAACGGAAAGAATCCTTCTGTTTGTTATAGAACACCAAGTTCTGTTTCGGTCCGTTATATTCTGGGTCGTCGGATCGTATTAGCAGACTCCCTTTCACGTAAGGGTCGTTTGTTGCCGTCAGAATCGACTCTCAACAAACAGGTATTCAATCAGATTTGCTACCAATGGGAGCGCCCAGTGATAATTTATTTGCGACACAACTCTCCAATCAATTGCAGACATATGTGTCACCGTGTCCGGACCCCCGAGCATATGTAGTTAACGCTCTATCAATCTAATAGGACGGGATGATAGGATATGTGTATCCTCCAACGCTGTTGATTCAGCAAGTATTGCTGGGATTATACATTCACAATACAATTCTGTTGGTAGCATCTCTGTCTCCACAGAGACGGTGGATAAATTTACTTAGATGTCTGCTGTGGGAATTACTGCGGAAACTTCCTCCACGAGAGGATCTTTTTTCGCTGGGGAAATCGTGTCAACTTCATCACAACCTGCAAGGTCTCAACCTTCACGTATTCCGTTGTGCGGTCCTTCTTGCAGGGCAAGCATTGTACAGGACGAGCAGTGGACGTGATTTCTAACTGTAGGAGGACCTCCTCTTCGCTATACTATGCGGCTAAAGTGGAGGGTCTTCCGTCGTTGGTGTAGGGATCTTTATGTTGATATTTTTGATCCCTCCATACCAGACATTGCAAACTTTCTAGTATACTTGTTTGACGAGATCATCTGCAGCCAGTTACTTTTAAAGGTTATAGGTCCATGTTATCTGATACCTATGCACACCATGATAGTTTACAATTGAGCCTAATGTCTCTTTATCTAAGTTAGTTTGAAACTTTTCGATAATAGACCTAGAATCCTTAGATTAATTCCTATACAGAATTTAGCTTGGGTTCTTATTAACTAAAGCAACCATTTGAACCTCTTGAGACAGTAGTTTCAAATTCTGGTCTTATAAGGCACAATTCTCTTAGTCTTCTCTTCAGCTGAGGAGTCAGTGAGCTTCATGCACTATCGGTGGACGATTCTCACTTTCGTAGTATTGGAAACTCTATTACCTTTACTACTAATGTTGTATTTTTGGTTAAGAATCAGGCTCCTAATAAATATCCGGAACCTATTGTTTTTAAGGTCCTTCCATCTTCGAACGGGCATAGGCCTTTACTCTGTCCGGATAGACCTTTATGTATTTATTAACAGATCTCAGTTTATAAGTAAGGACGTAAAGCTTCTTCTGGCTCTGATGCCTAATAGAAAGGTCATTACGGTCCATTCTATTACTAAATGCATTCAATTAACTATCGGTTCTGCTTAGGATAATCTATCCTTAACTCAGCAGTCTGTGCTTAAGATTTCGGCTCATGAAGTAAGAGCTCTTCTACATCTTGGGCTTACGTAAATAGTGTTGCTATTATAGATTCAAGTAGGCTGCATATTGGTCTCAGCCATCCACATTCACGAATTTTTATCTCAGAAATATCGAGTCCATTTCTGGAGGCCTGCATTATTTAGGTCCATTATCGGCTGCTCAGAATGTCGATCACTTAACAATTGCAACTATAGCTATGTAGGCTTTATGTTCCGGCAGTGACTCCGTCCTGCTGCCCTCTTCGCTCTGGGCTATTTGACCCAGGGCAAGAAAAGGGGGGGGGGGAGGAGGGTGTTCCCTTGGGTCACCTGTTTTATTATGAAAACAAGGGGATACCTCCTCCGGAGTCAGTAATTCTGAGCTGTTACTGGGATGTTTTTTTAAGTGAAAAGTTATGTTTTAAAATTCATTCATGTCATAGTTTTAAAGTATAGCATTTGAATATGTCACGTGTCAAATGGGCGTTATTATACTATCCTCGGACACTTTTAAAAGAGTATAAAGAGTCTCAATTCTCTGGACTAACTTTATTTATTGGCTTACTTTAAAAATAATTAGTATAAGAATTATATTGGATATTAATAGAGAATATGGATGTTATGATGCTCAATTATAGAAAGTATTGTATCTTTCTAATTTATCATAAATAAGAAAGATACATGTGAAGCCTAATTCTCCTTTTCTCCTCCAGGAGATGACTCTATTTTATATAGTTGAGCTTATTGGATTTTCCTCTATGTCCTGGGCCCTCCAGCCTTTTTTACTATTCAGCTATGTCTGGGTCATTGGTGCAGTATAAAAATCTTAAAAAATTTATAGTAATTTATATATTTTTTATACTTACCAATGACCCAGATGGGGATGGCCCTCCCAGGAGTTGGGAACTCATACCTCCCCGCTGAGGACATAGCGCTTACCAGGCACTGATGGTAAGAATGATTAATGGCGCCAATTTCGGGACGTCCTTGAGACTGCGCATGTGCAGTAGAGGTGAAGTATGGAGGGCCATTCAGGTCATGTTTTCTTTGGTTTTAGGTGCAAATTTTGGGGATTGGGGGGCAAAATTTGTGTTTGGCCCTATATTTTAAGAGTTAGCACCAGCAGCAATGTCTGGGTCATTGGTAAGTATAAAAAATATATAAATTACTATAAATTTTTTAAGTTTCATTACGCAAATATACCCCTATGCTTTATAGACCCTTTATAATAATAATAATAATAATAATAATAATATGGTCGGCCGCAGATTTGTTGCGGTTCTCAAGGGAGAAGTCCTTGAATAACCCTGTATTACCAGTGCCTCCTTATCCCCACGCCTCTTCTCTCCTTTCAACTCTCCGAGATGAACTACTTTATGACATCCCCGTGCCCCATTCTTCCCAGTCTCTCCGATAATCACATTAACCATCTCCTTTGTGTCACCTACTAACCACATGTCCTTCATTCTCCCATCCCATGTCCCCATCATAAATCCCGGTGAATCTTATTCTGTTAGACTGGTTTTTTGGACATTCTAATAGAAAGTGTTCCAGGGTCTCCACTACACGTAAATTACACATTTGGCACTCATTTTCATTTTCTTTCAAAGTTTTTTCCCAAGCTCCAGCGATTGCGATCTCAATTTGAACAACAATGATACACCAAAGGTACCATCAAGGTACTCTTCAAAACCTGGCTTCGCTTTATCATGCAGGTCTCAATACCTCTTTTCTTTGACCCCCCCCCCCCCCCCCCCCTTTGACAATGCAGGTTACAATTCGCTATGACTCTTTCTCTTTGACAATTTTTTACCCTGGTTTGTGTCCACTTCTAAGTCGAGATCTCCATTGAATATTTTCCTATTAACTCCCTCACTCGGTCTATCCATCCTGTCTTTATGTTTGAATTCCAAATATTCTGGAACATTAATTGACACGATCGGCTGTCAGGGAGATTTACCAAATAGTTAAGATAATACAGTTTTATTAAGTCTATCCTATCCTTAATCCTCATCTATCCAAGTTCACTCTTTATTGCTTCCATCCTGTCTTTATGTTTGAATTCCAAATATTCTGGAACATTAATTGACACGATCGGCTGTCAGGGAGATTTACCAAATAGTTAAGATAATACAGTTTTATTAAGTCTATCCTATCCTTAATCCTCATCTATCCAAGTTCACTCTTTATTGCTTCCAGTGCTGCGGCATTACTCGACCCCATTATCGATTGGCCTGCATTGTTCTGAAGGGTTTCCAAGCTTTTAGAGCCATTTGATTTGGAGATATCACTTCCGTACCATGTGTTATACTTGATAACCTGCCATTTCCCAAATTGCTTTCCCAATGAAAACCTTATTGAAGCTGTTTCTCCCAATAAGTTTCATTTGATTAAGAGGTTGCCCCCCCCCCCCCCCCCCCCCCCCATCCACAGGTAGTTTATTTGTGTGGTTTTGGTAGATGCCTCTTCTCGAAGTTTGCTTCTACCTTTCGTAATACAAAACTCTACCACTCTCCACTTTCGAGTAAATTCCACTTTTCGACCCACGGGTATAACTTTGCTTTTGCTTTCATCGAGTTTGAGTCTCCAATTCTTCCCATATCTCCCAATTATTGTCAGCATTTTTTTCTAGCCCCCTTCCCCCCCCCCCCCCCCCCCCCCCCCCCCACACACACACACACACTTGCTTTCTGACACTAGTACCATACCGTCTGCAAAAAATAGCCTTGGGATCTTCAGGCCCCCAACTGCTACCTGCTATGTTTTGTTCATTTATTGGTGTTTAAGGTCACATATTTCTGCACAATGGCAAATCATGACCACAACAGTTTTATGGGTGGAGGAAGCCAGAGAGACCCACCGAGCAACGGCGAGCAACTGTCGGCTCCCAAACATACTAACTCCACACAAGCAAGGTTAGCATTGGTTGAAGACAGGTGCACCATCGACGTGCAGTAAGCCTTAGTACACAGCGCCACCGTGACCCCATGTGGGCAATGGAGGTGAAGTGTCTTGCCCAAGGACATAACACGATTGCTGCAAGTGGGATTTGAACCGAGGACCTCTCGGCTTGTAGCCTGCACCTCTACCTACTGAACCACCACGCCCCCACACGTATTGTTGCTATGTTTCCCAGGCTAAGTTCACTTGATTCATCTTTATATAATGCTTTCAGAATTCCAACAAACTCACCTCTCGGACACAAGGCCTCAAGCTTTTGTCACATATCCCTCCCTCCATGCCCTATCATATGCCCTTTTCAGAAAGGCTATAAACATCTTTTTAGCTTTCACAGATTCTATCTATTGGGTCAGTACAAAAAGATGGTCAGTGACTCTCCTTCCCTTCCTGAAGCCATTCTGGACCTCATCATTGGGACTTATTATCTCATCATTGGGACTTATTATCTCATCACTAGGAGATATTATCTCATCATTAGGACTTATTATCTCATCATTAGGGGAAAATTATCTCATTAGGACTTATTATCAAAATTATTTATTTATTTATTGGTGTTTAAGGTCACATAATTTTGCACAATGGCTGATCATGACCACAACATGAGTATGAACTCAAGGGGTGAGCGTTAATAAGCCATGTTGCCCATTTTAGAGAGGGTTTTCACCTTCCAAGCATTGGTGACTGGGTCCTTTCACTTCCTGGGGTTCCTGCGGGATATTATCATAGTTTATCTCAGCATTAGGACTTATTATTTCATCATTAGGAATTATAATCTCATTATTAGGAGATATTATCTCATCATTAGGACTCATTATCTCATCATTAGGAGATATTATCTCACCATTTGAACTTATCTCATCATTAGGACTTATTATCTCATCATTAGGAGGTATTATCTCATCATTAGGACATATTATCTCATCATTAGGAGATATTATCTCATTATGAAATATTATCTCATCATTAAGATTTATTAACTCATCATTGGGACTTATTATTTCATCATAAGGAGATATTATCTCATCATTAGGACTTATTATCTCATCTTTAGGACTTATTATCTCATCATTAGGACTTATTATCTCATCTTTAGGACTTATTATCTCATCATTAGGACTTATTATCTCATCACTAACACTTGTTATCTCATCATTAGGAGATATTATCTCATCATTAGGACTTATTATCTCATCTTTAGGACTTATTATCTCATCATTAGGACTTATTATCTCATCACTAACACTTGTTATCTCATCATTAGGAGATATTATCTCATCATTAGGACTTATTATCTTATCATCAGGAGATATTATCTCATCATTAGGACTTATTATCTCATCACTAGGACTTATTATCTCATCATTAGGAGATATTATCTCGTCATTAGGACTTATGATCTCATCATTAGGACTTATTATCTCATCATTAGGAGATATTATCTCATCATTGGGACATATAATCTCATCATTAGGAGATATTATCTCATCATTAGGAGATATCTCATCACTGGGACTTATTATCTCATCACTATGACTTATTATCTCATCTTTAGGACTTATTATCGCATCACTAGGACTTATTATTATCTCATCATCAGGAGATATTATCTCATCATTACGACTTATTATCTCATCATTAGGAGATATTATCTCATCATTAGGAGATATTATCTCATCATCAGGACTTATTATCGCATCACTAGGACTTATTATCTCATCACCAGGACTTATTATCTCATCATCAGGAGATATTATCTCATCATTACGACTTATTATCTCATCATTAGGAGATATTATCTCATCATTAGGAGATATTATCTCATCATTAGGACTTACTATCTCATCATTAGGACTTATTATCTCAACATTAGGAGATATTATCTCATCATTGGGACTTATTATCTCATCATTCGGAGATATTATCTCATCATTGGGACTTATTATCTCACCTTTAGGACTTATTATCGCATCGCGAGGACTTATATCTCATCACCAGAACTTATTATCTCATCATTAGGAGATATTATCTCATCATTACGACTTATTATCTCATCATTAGGAGATATTATCTCATCATTAGGAGAATTATCTCATCATTGGGACTTATTATCTCATCATTAGGAGATATTATCTCATCATTAGGAGATATTATCTCATCATTAGGACTTACTATCTCATCATTAGGACTTATTATCTCATCATTAGGAGATATTATCTCATCATTACGACTTATTATCTCATCATTAGGAGATATTATCTCATCATTAGGAGATATTATCTCATCATTAGGACTTACTATCTCATCATTAGGACTTATTATCTCAACATTATGAGACATTATTTCATCATTGGGACTTATTATCTCATCATTAGGAGATATTATCTCATCATTGGGACTTATTATCTCATCATTCGGAGATATTATCTCATCGTTGGGACTTATTATCTCATCATTAGGAATTATTATCTCATCTTTAGGACTTATTATCTCTCTCTCATCGCTAGGACTTATTATCCCATCATTAGGAGATATTATCTCATCATTAGGACTTATTATCTCATCACTAGGACTTATTATCTCATCATTACGACTTATTATCTCATCATTAGGAGATATTATATCATCATTAGGAGATATTATTTCATCATTAGGACTCACTATCTCATCATTAGGACTTATTATCTCAACATTAGGAGACATTATCTCATCATTGGGACTTATTATCTCATCATTAGGAGATATCTCATCATTGGGACTTATTATTTCATCATTCGGAGATATTATCTTATCATTGGGACTTATTATCTCATCATTAGGAATTATTATCTCATCTTTAGGACTTATTATCTCTCTCTCATCGATAGGACTTATTATCTCATCATTAGGACTTATTATCTTATCATTAGGACTTATTATCTCATCACTAGGACTTATTATCTCATCACTAGGACTTATTATCTCATCATTAGGACTTATCTCATCATTAGGACTTATTATCTCATCATTAGGAGATATTATCTCATCATTAGGACTCATTATCTCATCACTAGGACTTATTATCTCATCATTGGGACTTATTATCTCATCACTAGGACTTATTATCTCATCATTAGGACTTATTATCTCTCTCTCATCACTAGGACTTATTATCTCATTACTAGGACTTATTATCTCATCATTAGGACTTATTATCTCATCATTAGTACTTATTATCTCTCTCATCGCTAGGACTTATTATCTCATCATTAGGACTTATTATCTCATCATTATGACTTATTATCTCATCATTAGGACTTATGATCTCATCATTAGGACTTATTATCTCATCATTAGGAGATATTATCTCATCCTTAGGACTTCTTATCTCATCATTATGACTTATTATCTCATCACTAACACTTATTATCTCACCATTAGGAGATATTATCTCATCATTAGGACTTATTATCTCATCATCAGGAGATAGTATCTCATCATTAGGACTTATTATCTCATCACTAGGACTTATTATCTCATCATTAGGAGATATTATCTCATCATTAGGACTTATGATCTCATCATTAGGAGATATTGTCTCATCATTAGGAGATATTATCTCATCTTTAGGACTTATTATCTCATCTTTAGGACTTATTATCTCATCACTAACACTTATTATCTCATCATTAGGAGATATTATCTCATCATTAGGACTTATTATCTTCTCATCAGGAGATATTATCTCATCATTAGGACTTATTATCTCATCATTGGGACTTATTATCTCATAATTAGGACATATTATCTCATCATTAGGAGATATTATCTCATCATTAGGGGATATTATCTCATCACGAGGACTTATTATCTCATCATTGGGAGATATTATCTCATCATTAGGACTTATTATCTCATCATTAGGAGATATTATCTCATCATTGGAACTTATTATATCATCATTAGGACTTATTATCTCATCATTAGGACTTATTATCTCATCATGAGGAGATATTATCTCATCATTAGGACTTATTATCTCATCATTAGGAGATATTATCTCATCATTAGGACTTATCTCATCATCAGGAGATATTATCTCATCATTGTGACTTATTATCTCATCATTAGGAGATATTATCTCATCATTAGGCCTTATTATCTCATCACTAGGACTTATTATCTCATCATTAGGAGATATTATCTCATCACGAGGACTTATTATCTCATCATGAGGAGATATTATCTCATCATTAGGACTTATTATCTCATCATTAGGAGATATTATCTCATCATTAGGAGATATTATCTCATAATTAGGACTTATTATCTCATCATTAGGAGATATTATCTCATCATTAGGAGTTATTATCTCATCATTAGGACTTATTATCTCATCATTAGGACTTATTATCTCATCACTAGGAGATATTATCTCATCACTAGGAGATATTATCTCATCATTAGGACTTCTTATCTCATCTTTAGGACTTATTATCTCATCATTAGGAGATATTATCTCATCATTAGGAGATTTTATCTCATCATTAGGACTTATTATCTCATCATTAGGAGATATTATCTCATCATTAGGAGATATTATCTCATCATTAGGACTTATTATCTCATCATTAGGACTTATTATTTCATCATTAGGACTTATTATCTCATCATTAGGACTTATTATCTCATCGTTAGGACTTATTATCTCATCACTAGGACTTATTATCTCATCACTAGGACTTATTATCTCATCACTAGGAAATATTATCTCATCATTAGGAGTTATTATCTCATCATTAGGACTTATTATCTCATCATAGGGAGATATTATCTCATCACTAGGACTTATTATCTCATCACTAGGACTTATTATCTCATCAATAGGACTTATTATCTCATCACTAGGACTTTTCATCTCATCATTAGGACTTTTTATCTCATCATTAGGAGATATTATCTCATCATTAGGAGATATTATCTCATCATTAGGACTTATTATCTCATCATTAGGAGAAAATTATCTCATCATTAGGACTTATTAACTTGCAAGCAAATTCTTGACTGAATTTTGTTTTCATTTTTTGCATCACAAACATAGCTTACAAGTTAGGACCTCTCAGTGGAACGATCTCAATGAACTTGTTCCTCTGAGGGATCATAAGCTACGTTTTTGAGACAAAATATGAAAAATAATGCAAATTGAATGGTTATTTACGAATAGACCTGGGCGGTTTGGGTCGTTATGTTAGGTAAAGGGTTAACCCATTACTAGGTGAAATGAAGTGGAGGATAAAACATTTCTCTGCTGCCATTGGCAGCTGTAAAATATTTTGTCCCTCTCCGCACTTCATTTTAGCATGTCATGCCCCTCCCTAACCTTCTAGTCATTACAAGGAGAATGTGATGACATTTAACTCTTCACTGAATAGGATGAGCAGATCTCGTATTTATTTATTTATTTATTGGTGTTTAAGGTCACATACTAATCGTGACCGTGACAGTTTTACGGGTGGAGGAAGCCGGAGTACCCGGAGAGAACCACCGAGCAACGACGAGCAGCTGTCAGCTCTCCAACATCGTAACTCTGAACTCTGCACCGCAGCTCAGGCAGGGTTAGATTGGTTGAAGACATGCGCACCATCGACGTGCAGTACGCCTCTGTACACAGCGTCATCGTGCCCCCATGTAGGCAATCGAGGTGAAGTGTCTTGCCCAAGGACACAACGCGGTTGCCGCAGGTGGGATTCAAACCGAGGACCTCTCGGCTTGCAGCCTGCACCTCTACCAACTGAGCCACCGCGCCCCCAGCAGATCTCGTAATGGGGAGAAAATATGTCCTAATGATGAGATAATATCTCCTAATGATGAGATAAGTTCTAATGATGAGATAATATCTCCTAATGATGAGATAATATTCTCCCAATGATGAGATAATATCTCCCAATGATGAGATAATAAGTCATAATGATAAGATATCTCCCAATCGTGAGATAATATCTCCCAATGATGAGATAATATCTCCCAATGATGAGATAATATCTCCTAATGATGAGATAATATCTCCCAATGATGAGGTAATAAGTCCTAATGATAAGATATCTCCTAATGATGAGATAATAAGTCCTAATGATGAGATAATATCTCCTAATGATGAGATAATATCTCCTAATGATGAGATAATAAGTCCTAATGATGAGATAATATCTCCTAATGATTAGGTAATATCTCCTAATGATGAGATAATAAATCATAATGCTGAGAAAATATCTCATAATGATGAGATAATATTCTCCCAATGATGAGATAATAAGTCATAATGCTAAGATATTTCCTAATGCTGAGATAATAAGTCCTACTGATTAGATAATATCTCCCAATGATAAAATAATGAGGCATAATGATAAGATATCTCCTAATGATGAGATAATAAGTCCTAATGATGAGATAATATCTCCTAATGATGAGATAATAAGTCATAATGATAAGATATCTCCTAATGATGAGATAATAAGTCCTACTGATTAGATAATATCGCCTAATGGTGAGATAAGTCGTAATGATAAGATATCTCCTAATGATGAGATAATAAGTCCTACTGATTAGATAATACCTCCCAATGATGAGAAAATAAGTCATAATGATAAGATATCTCCTAATGATGAGATAATAAGTCCTACTGATTAGATAATATCTCCTAATGATGAGATAATAAGTCATAATGATAAGATATTTCCGAATGATGAGATAATAAGTCCTACTGATTAGATAATATCGCCTAATGGTGAGATAATAAGTCATAATGATAAGATATCTCCTAATGATGAGATAATAAGCCCTACTTTTGGGGAATATCCCGACCTGTTATATAGGATCAAGCACATGACAATACTACTTGACACAGCTGGTCCATTGTCTTCGTGGCAGAAAGGTAACGGGATTGCTGCTCCCCATTCCTTGGGGAATCCAGTACCCCTCCATGAGGTGGAAAATGCAACTTACATCATCCATTGTGTGATCATAATAATCTCCAGCTGCAAGGTAGATTCCATAATGGCTGTCAAATCCACGGTGCATTGGCAAATATTCCTTCGCAAAATGTCCAAGGTGCCACTGAAACAAATGTGGAGGTAAATTATATCTTTCATAAACATTGTGTTGAACTTAAAATATCATTTTTCATATTCAATGTTATTTGTTTTCTCAGAAATACAAAGGTGAAGTTTGTATACACGTGTTCTATTTATTACAGTTACAAAATATTTTCCCATGCAATAATATGTGGATTGCCGATGATGCCCTGAGTTGTATTAGAAGCATGATTGCTCTTTATTTAATATAAATAGACAATACTTCACTGCTCGGATTCGAGTATGATTTGAAATAATCCTCGCGGCCCACGAGAGGATAAAATTGTACTCGAATCAGAGCAGTGAACTTTTGTAGTTATTTTTTTTCTCTTCATTTGTTTTCCCCAAACAACCCTTTATAACTGATTCAACGCAACTGATTTGTAAACAATAAAAAAATAGTCCCTCTTCACTTAGAGTGGAATATGATGCTGGGAGTGGAATACCATTTTCGTCGAGTGGGAGCGGGAATACGATTTGTTTTGAGCAACGTGAAGTTAGTTACTTATTCCTTATTTGACATTTGACATTTTTTATTCCATCAAAACAGTAAAAATGGTACCTGCTGTAGGGTGGCACAAATGAAGACGAGTTGATTGACATGTTGCCCGTCCCCATATGAACCCTTTTTATGGGGCAACCCAGGCCCTAAAAGTGACAACCTCCCAGTAAACTTTCTAGATGGGCATATCTGATCAAATAAAAGGTGCTGTAGGGTGGCACAAATAAAGACGAGTTGATTGACATGTTGCCCGTCCCCATATGACCCCTCTTTATGGGGCAACCAAGGCCTCAAAAGTGACAACCTCCCAGAAAACCTTCGAGATGGGCAAATCTGATCAAATAAAAGGTGCTGTAGGATAGCACAAATGAAGGCGAGTTGATTGACATGTTGCCCGTATTGACATCGCAGATAAGTCCCCATATTGCATTAACCTAGCGGATAGACTCCGCGTGTATATTCCCGAGTTTAACACGAGATTAACGCCAGTTAATCTGCGATGTCATCGTGTGTATCCACGAGGTAATCCGCGAGGTTAACTCGAGTATATCCCGAGGTTAACGCGAATTTGTCCGCAAGGTTATAGCGAGTTTATGCGCGTTGTTAGCGAGAGTTAACCCATGATGTTAACTCGAGATTAACGCGAGTTTATCCGGGACATTAATGCGAATTTATGCACAAGGATATTGAAAGTTTATCCGCGAGTTAATCAGCAAGGTTAACACGACTTTAATCCGAGTTTATCCATGAATTTATCCACGTGTTTAACATGTGTTTGACGCATGTTGTGTTTAACACGAGGTAATCCTCGTGGTTAACTCTAGTTTATCCTCAAGATTAACACGAGTTTAACAGGAGTCTGTTCACGAGGTTAACCCGAGTCTATCCGCAAGGTTAATGCCAGTTTAATGCCAATTTAGTCAAGTTAAACGCGAGTTTATCCGCGATATTAATGCGAGTATATGCGCGAGGTTAATGCGAGTTTAATGCGTGTTTGTCCGCAAGTCTGGCACGAGTTTATCCGGGAGGTTAACATGAGTTTATTCGCGAGGTTAACATGAGTTGAACGCGAGTGTATGGGCTATGTTAACGCGAGGTTATCATGAGTTTATTCGCGAGGATAATGCGAGTTAAACACAAGTTTATCCGCAATGTTAACAAATTAACGCAAGTTTGATGCGTGTTCGTCCGCGAGGTTAACGCGAATTTGGCACGAGTTTATCTGGGAGGTTAACGCGAGTTTATCTGCGAGGTTAACATGAGTTTAACACGAGTTTATTGACGATCTTAACGCGAGGTTATCACGTGTTTATCTGCGAGGATAACGCGAGTTTGGCGCGAGTTGATCTGCAAGGTTTACACGAGTTTATCTGTGGGGTTACCTCGAGTTTAACGTGAGTTTATAGGCGATGTTAACACAAGTTTATTCGAGAGGTTATTGCGAGATTATCCACATTGTTAGCGTGAGTACAACACGAGGTTACCTCGAGTTTAATGCGAATTTGTCTGCGAGGTTATAGCGAGTTTATGCACGTTGTTGGCGAGAGTTAACCCGCAACGTTAACTCGAGATTAACGCGAGTTTATCCATGAGTTTAGCACGAGTTTAACGCGAGTTTATCCGGAACATTAATGCGAGTTTATGCGCAAGGATATTGCGAGTTTATCCGCGATTTTGTTTGGCGTGAGTTTATCTGGGAGGTTAACGCGAGTTTATCTCCCGAGGTTAATTCGAGTTTAACACGCGTTTATCAGCGATGTTAACGCGAGGTTAACACGAGTTCATCCACGAGGTTAACGTGACTTTGGCGCAAGTTTATATGCGATGTTAACGTGAGTTTATGTGCGAGGTTATCGCAAATTTATCCGCGTTGTTAGCGCGAGTATGAGGCGAGTTTATCTGTGAGGTCATCGAAAGTTTGGCGCGAGTATATCCGCGACATTAACGAGAGTTAATCCGCGAGGTTAACGTGAATGTATCCTCGAGGTTAACTGGAGTTTAATGCGCGTTTATACGCGAGGTTAACGCGATTTTGACAAGTGTTCATCCGCGAGTTTATCCCAGAGGTTAACGTGAGTGTAACGCGAGTTAATCCCCGATAATGACGTTTGTTTATCGGCGCAGTCAGCGCGCATTTATGCGCGACGTTAACCCGAGTTTTTCCGCCAGTTTAACGCGAGTTTTTTTCCGCGATATCAATGCGAGTTTGTGCACAAGGTTATCGTGAGTTTATCCGCGTTATTAGCGAGAGTTTAACTGGAGTTTATCCACGAGGTTAACGCGAGTTTATCCGCGAGATAAACACAAGTTGATCGGCGAGGTTAACTCGATTTTGACGCGAGTTTATCAGCGATTATAATGGGAGTTTATGTGCGATATTAACGTGATTTTATCCGCGACGTTAAATCGAGTACATCTCGAGTTTTATGCGCCAGGTTATCGCGGATTTATCCGCGAGTTAATCCGCGAGGTTAACGCGAATTTAACGCGTTTGTCCGCAAATTTAACACAAGTTTATCCCCGAGGTTAACGCGAGTTAATTCGTGAGGTTAACACGTGGAGGTTAACACGTGTGTATCCGCGAGATTAGCATGAGTTTATGCGCGACGCTAACTCGAATTTATGCGCGAAATTAACGCGAGTCTAACCACTAGGTTAATGTAAGTTTCAAGCGAAGTTAACTCGAGTTTAACGCGCGTTTATCCGCGTTATTAGCGCGAGTTTAATGCGAGGGTAGCGCGAGTTTATCCGTGAGGTTAGCACGTGTTTAATGCGAGCTTATCCGCAAGTTTAACGTGAGTTTAACACGAGTTTATCCACGAGGGTAACGCAAGTTTAACGCGAGTTTTGCGCGAGGTTAACGCATGTTTGTCCGCGAGTTTAACACGAGTTAAACGTGAGTTTATCGGTGATGTTGACGCGAGGTTATCGCGAGTTTATCAGCGTTGTTCGCGCAAGTTGATCGCGAGCTTAACGCGAATTTACCCCAGAGCTTATTACGAGTTTATCTGAGAGTTAATCTGTGAGTGTAACGCGAATTTAACGCGTGTTTGCCCGCGAGTTTAACGCTAGTTTATCCCTGAGGTTAAAGCGAGATTAACGCGAGATAATCCGTGAGGTTAACTCGTGTTTATCCGTGTGGTCAGCCGGCGTTTGGTGTGAGAATATCCGCGAGTTAATCCGGGAGGTTAACGCATGTTAACTGCTAGGTTAATGTGAGGTTATCTGTGAGGTTAACGCGAGTGTAACTCAAGTTTAACGCAAGTTAATCCACGATGTTAACGTGTGTTTACCCGCGAGTTTAACGCTAATAAGTTAATTTGCGAGGTTAACGCGTGTTTATCCGCGAGATTTGCGCGAGATTTGCGTGAGATTTGCGCGAGTTTATGCGCGATGTTAACACGAGTCTATCTGCTAGGTTAACGCAAGTTTAAAGCGAGGTTAACTCGAGTTTAACAGGAGATTATCCGCATTGTCAGCGCGAGATTATCCATGAGGTTAGCGTGTGTTTTACGCGAGTTTATCCGCAAGGTTAAAGCAAGTCTAATATGAGTTTATCCATGAGGTTAACTCGTGTTAACGCTCGTATATCGGCGATGTTAACGCGTGGTTATTCGCGAGGTTATCGCTAGTTTATCCGCGTTGATGGCGCGAGTTAGACGCGAGGTTAATGCGAGTTTAACACGAGTTTATCCGCGAGGTTAACGCAAGTTAATACGAGTTTATCCGTGAGTTAATCCGCAAGCTTAACACGTGTTTATCTGCGAGTTTAACTCTAGTTTATCCCCAAAGTTAAAGAGAGATTAACGCAAGTTAGTCCGTAAGGTTATCGCATGTTTATCCGCATTGTTAGTGCGCGTTTTGGCGCGAGAATATCCGCGAGTTTAACGCGAGTTAATCCGGGAGGTTAACACATGTTTATCGCGACTTTGTCCGCGAGTTTACCGCGAATTAATCCGCGATGTTAACGTGTATCTACTCGCGAGTTTAACGCAAATTTATCCCCAAGGTTATGGCGAGTTTAACACGAGGTTAACGATAGGTAATCTGCCAGGTTAACACGCGTTTATCCCAGAGGTTAATGCGAGATTAACGCGAGTTAATTAGCGATGTTAGCGCATGTTTATACGTGAGATGAGCGTAAGTTTATGGGCGACGCTAATGCAAGATTATCCGCGAGATTAACTCGAGTCTATCCGCTAGGTTAAGGCGAGTTTAAAAGGAGTTCAACGAGGTTATCGCGAATTTATCCGCATTGTTAGCGCGAGTACAACACGAAGTTAACTCGAGTTTAACGCGAATTTGTCCGCGAGGTTATCGCGAGCTTAGTCGAGCTTAGCCGCGCTGTTTTCGAGAGTTAACTCGTGAGGTTAACGCATGTTTATCCTCGATATCAATGCGAATGTATGGGCAAGGTTATGGCAAGTTGATTCGCGATATTATTAGTTTGACGCGAGGTTAACGTGAGTTCATCTGTGAGGTTAACGCGATTTTGGCGCGAGTTTATTCAGGAGGTTATCCCTGAGGTTAACTCGAGTTCAACGCGAAGTTTATCGTCGATATTAATGCGAGGTTAACATGAGTTTATCCAGGCGACACTAATGCGAGATTATCCGCGAGATTAACGCGAACCTATCCGCTAGGTTAAGGCGAGTTTAAATTGAGGTTAACTCGAGTTTAACGCGAGATCATCCGTGAGGTTAACTCGAGTTTAATGGGCGTTTATCCGCATTGTTAGCGCAAGTTTGACGCGAGGTTGACACGAGATTATCCGTGAGGTATGCGCGTGTTTAACGTGAGTTGATCCGCAAGGTTAACGCGAGATAAACACGAGTTTATCCACAAGGTTAACTCGAGTTTAACGCGTGTTTATCGAGGATGTTAACGCAAGTTTATTTGCGAGGTTATCGCGAGTTTATCCGCGTTGTTAGCGCCAGTTAAACGCAAGGTTAACGCGAGTTTAAAGCGCATTTATCCGCGAGGTTATTACGAGTTTACCGACGTTGTTAGGGACAGTTAATCCGCAAGGTTAACGTGAGTTTATCGCGAGATTATCCGTAAGGTTAGCGGATTTAACGCTAGTTTATCCACAAGGTTAACGCCAGTTTAGCGCTAGATTAACATGAGTTTAACGCGAGTTTATGGCGAGGTTATCGGGAATTTACCCGCGTTGTCAGCGCGAGTTAAACGCGATGTTAATGCACGTATGATGCGAGTTTATCCTCTAGGTTATCGCGAGTTTGGCGCGAGTATTTCCGCGACATTAACGCGAGATTAACGCGAGTTTATCCGTGAGGTCACCACAAATTTATCCGCGAGGTTAACTTCAGCTTAGTGGGCGTTTATCTGCGAAGTTAACACGATTTGACGTGTGTTCATCCACGAGTTTATCCGCGAGGTTAACTTTGCAAACTTGCGTTACTCCACACTAAAAACTTTACGCCAGTTTAACGCGAGTTAATCCGCAAGGTTAATGTGAGCGTAATGCAACTTTAACGCGAGTTAATCCACGATGTTAACGTGTGTTTACCCGCGAGTTCAACGCGACGTTATCGGTGATGTTAACACGAATTTATGCGCGAGGTTATCGTGAGTTTATACACGTTGTAATCGCGAGTTTATCCACGAGGTTAACGCGACTTTAATGCGTGTTTGCTCGCGAGTTTTACACAAGTTTATCGCCGCGGTTAACGCGAGATTAACGCGAGTTAATTCGTGAGGTTAACGAGGTTAGCGCGAGTTTATGCGCGACGCTAACGCGAGTTTATCCGCGAGATTACCGGGAGTTTAAGGAGGTTAACTCGAATTTAACGGGAATTAATCCGGGAGGTTAACGCATGTTTATCCGCGAGGGTAACGCGAGGTTAACGCGAGTTTATCCGCGAGGTTAGTGTGAGTGTAATGCAACTTTAACGCGAGTTAATCCGCAATGTTAACGTGTGTTTACCCGCGAGTTTAACGCAAATTTATCCCCGATGTTCAGGCGAGTTTTACGCGCCTTTAACGCTAGTTCATCCGCAACGTTAACGCGCGTTTATCCCCGAGGTTAATGCGAGTTAAATCGCGAGGTTAGCGCGTGTGTATCCGCGGGATTAGCGCGAGTTTATGTACGACGCTAACGCGAGTTTATCCGCAACATTAACGCGAGTTTATCCGCTAGGTTTACGCAAGTTTAAAGTGAGGTTAACTTGAGTTTAATGCGAGTTCATCCGGGAGGTTAATTCGAATTCGAGTTTAACGGGAGTTTATCCGCGTCGTTAGGGCGAGTTTGACGTGAGGTCAACTCAAGAGTATCCGTGAGGTTAGCGCGTGTTTAACGCGAGTTTATCCGCAAGGTTAACGCGAGATTAACACAAGCTTTAATTCGCGTCAACCTTGTGGATTAACTCGCGTAAAATGCGCGTTAAACTCGCGGTTAAACTCGCGTTAACCTCGCGGATAAACTCGCGCCAAACTCGCGATAACCTAGCGGATAAGCTCCGGTCAAACTCGCGTTAACCTCGCGTAAAACTCGCGTTAAACTCGTGGAGAAACTCGTGTTAAACTCCCGCTAATCGCGCGGATTAACATCCGTTATCCTCGCGGGTTAACTGGCGTTAATCTCGAGTCAATATCGCGGATTAACTCGCGTAAAATTCGCGTTAACCTCCGAGAAGATTTGAAGAATCGCGGACCATTTACTTCCAGGAGCAACTTATCTTTATCTCATTTGAAAAAAATAATTATCCACGAATATGTAGTACCTCACATACAGCTCCCACTTCTTATAACCGACTGGGCTTCACGAATACTTGTACCTCACATACAGCTCCCCCTTCTTATAACCGACTGGGCTTCAAGGATTTTTAATACCTCACATACACCTCCCACTTCTTACAACCGACTGGGCTTCACGGATACTTAGTACCTCACATACGGCTCCCACTTCTTACAACCAACTGGGCTTCACGAACACGTGGTACCTCATATACAGCTTCCCCTTCTTACAACCGACTGGGCTTCACGGCTACTTAGTACCTCGCATACAGCTCCCCCTTCTTACAACCGACTGGGCTTCACGGATACTTAGTACCTCACATACAGCTCCCACTTCTTACAACCGACTGGGCTTCATGGATACTTAGTACCTCACATACAGCTCCCCCTTTTTACAACCGACTGGGCTTCACGGATACTTGATACCTCACATGCAGCTCCCCCTTTTTACAATCGACTGGGCTTCACGGATACTTGGAACTTCACACACAGCTCCCACTTCTTACAACCGACTGGGCTTCACGGATACTTAGTATCTCACATACAGCTCTCTCTTCTTAGAACCGACTGGGCTTCACGGATATTTGGTACCTCACATACAGCTCCCCTTCTTATAACCGACTGGGCTTCACGGATACTTGGTACCCAACATACAGCTTCCCCTTCCTACAACCGACTGGGCTTCATGGATACTTGGTACCTCATATACAGCTCCCCTTTCTTACAACCAACTGGGCTTCACGGATACTTGGTCCCTAACATACAGCTCCCCCTTCTTACAACCGACCGGGCTTCACGGATACTTGGTCCCAAACATACAGCTCCCCCTTCTTACAAACGACTGGGCTTCACGGATACTTGGTACCTCACATACAGCTCCCCTTCATACAACCGACCGGGCTTCACGGATACTTGGTCCCAAACATACAGCCCCCCCCCCCCCCCCCCTTCTTACAACCGACTGGGCTTCACGGATAATTGGTACCTCATATACAGCTCCCCTTTCTTACAACCAACTGGGCTTCACGGATACTTGGCCCCTAACATACAGCTCCCCCTTCTTACAACCGACTGGGCTTCACGGATACATGATACCTCACTTACAGCTCCCACTTCTTACAACCGACTGGGCTTCGGTACACATTTTTAGAGCAGAGTCGATTAGTTGTAACAGCATTTACTCCGAGGAGCAATTGCTCTAGTTGCTCTTTACGTCATTATACATGACTCTCGGCATCCCCTTAGCAGCATCTCTATCGTGCCATCGACTGGACATCGGAACCCTTTTTGGCAACCCACAATTGAATAGGCTTGCGTTGTGCACCCATTTTCACCGTCCAACTTTTGGAACAATATAAGGTTACCTTTAGGTACGTTTAGATAGATTTCGGGTCGCTTTCGGTAATTTTATTCGGGTAGTTTCTGGTGATTCGACATCCTCCAGTTGAATCGAACACACCCACAGAACACATGGCTAAGTCACTCCTTCCAGATCCATAGTAACCACGTGCAACCGGCCTTTAGCAAACAAAATGGACGAAGTAAGCATGTACTACCTCAACAACACACGTTGCGTGCTCGTGCATACGTTTCACCATGCTAATGAGATCATAACATTGGCAGTCATGCGTTATCATGACAACCCATATGACACCCACGGTGCGCTGCTATATGATGCCACTTCTAGGGTCATCCACAGGGGTCGTACATGTATTGCCAGGACGGGTACGTGATATTCCATTCATTTGCATTTTTATCCTTTTCCTTCCTTTTTTTGAATAAACATTTTTATTTCTTTGCCTGAAAAAAATGGCGAGCTCGTTCCATGGAGACCTCACCAGCTCTGCTTTCGTTCTAGTGACCAAATGAGTCGGGAGCATAAGTCATAGTCTAGATGATCTGAGTTGTTTGATAAAACAAACGATCAGCCGTCCATATACTTCTACAATCTGACTTTCACACTGATTAGATACCAAGACCATCTGTATATCTAATATAAAACAAACGGACTAGCCGTCCATATACTTCTACAATCTGACTTTCACACTGATGAGATACCAAGACTATCTGTATATCTAATATAAAACAAACGGATCAGCCGTCCATATACTTCTACAATCTGACTTTCACACTGATGAGATACCATCTATATATCTAAAATAAATTACCTTTCCAACAATATGTGTTGCATATCCCAGACGTTTAAGATGCTGAGCCATTGTAGTTTCGTTCAATGGAAGTCCATAAGGTGTGCATCCTGCTATTACGTAATGCTGCAGACCTAAAAAGCAATACCCAAACTCCATATTTATAGTCGATAATATTACAAATGTGAAATATACTAGACAACCAATACAATCAGCGATAATCCTAAAGTACAAGGAAGATAGTTTTTATTCTCCACGCGGTCTGTAATCCTCAGATTCAGTGAAAAGTGTAAGAAATAGAAGGAACATTTCAACTAACGAACCATAAATCCCGATCTTTATTTCTGAGGTGCGCATTTGTTGCACTCGCGTACCTGTTTGACGCATCTTGTTTACAGTTGAGATACAGGCACACCATTTTTCATCTGAAATGTTAACAGTAGGACATGTATCTGATGTCTTCGACACCCGCTAGTACTAACTGTGCCAAAGCCCAGGATGGTCTAGGGTGTGGTGGAGAAATTATTGGACAGACGTTCTACTTCCCCGATATGCCTGAGGTGAGTCGGGGTTCAACATTGTGTCCAGATCACAAGCAGCAATTATTGACATCACATTGCTTCAAAATTTCAGGGTACGAAATGCTGACTGGTGTCATATTATGTGCAAATATCGTTGCACGAATTGCTAATGTCACTTTGTGTGTTCAAATCTGGGGCATGAATCACATCGTGTCCAAATCTGGAGGCGTAAATTGCTGATACCACATTCTGTCCATAATACCATGGCCTGAATTGCTGATACCACGTTCTATCCAAATAGGAATTGCCTATATCAAATTCCGTCCAAATATCATGGCATGAATTGCTGTTATCACATCCTCTCCGAATATCATGGCATGAATTACTAATATCACATTCTGCCAAAAATTCGTTGCATTAATAGCTGATATCACATTATTTCCAGCTCAGTATATAAAAGAACTATTAATTCATCTGTTAGCATCGTTTACAAATATCACTCACGCTGCGTATCATGTGCGGTGACCGCTACAGTAATGACCCGAGCTTGGAAACTACCTTCCTGAATGAGAGTTCTTTGAACTTCACAGCCAGATAAACACACATGACTAAATTTCACCTTCATTTATGTCAAAATATCCATACCAGCAAGGTGAAAACGACCAAGAAATGAGTACAGTAACAAGAGGCCCCAGAGTTCTCTCCTGTATGAAGAGATCCTGATGTTGAATACTATAATATTGGTTCACACGAAGATGCGGGGACTTGGTGGCATGGATCAAGGACATATAAACCAGTAGCACTTCAAATCATCCTATCAGTTCTGAAATTACAAATTCCAGTGGAGGCCTAACATTGGTATCCTCCCTTGACCATCCCGAATATTGACCCAGAAAAGAGGTTGCATACCAAATAGCAAAAAGTACTGTTACTGATGGTTCACGAGAAGAAAATGTTTAAAGAACTTTAAGGCCTTTTTCCAAGGCCACAAACAACGGAAAGTGGATTATAACCCCCCCCCCCCCCCCCACCCCAAAAAAAAATGATGTTTGCTTAGTTAGTTTAGGTTTTGCACAGTAGCTTTGAAAAAGCAGACTGAAGTTAGAAGTTAACAAGAGAGTGACTCTGTGCATTCCTATTACAGACAATGTTAAAATGGGCGCTCCCATATCGTATCAGTAGTTAGGGGAGGCATTATAGACCAAAGCATTTTTAACACTGAGTTTTCCATAGGGTCCATTGCCTTAGTGTTAAATTGTGAAACTTATAGGCCAAAACTTATAGACCAAAATGTCTGTAACTTATAGACCAAACATGTATGCACTGGTGGCACAGTGCATACATGTTTGGTCTATAAGTTACAGACATTTTGGTCTATAAGTTTTGGCCTATAAGTTTCACAATTTAACACTAAGGCAATGGACCCTATGGAAAACTGAGTGTTAAAAATGCTTTGGTCTATAATGCCTCCGCATCATGCTTTATGACCAGATCCTATAGTACATTTCTGACTTATAAGTTTCCACTGTACATTAATTTATTTTTTGTAGTTTGCAAATTATTTTTCTATTTTGCAAGTTTTTATTTTATAAGGAAATATTTCATGTACCCAGACCTGGTTTTTTCTCTGGCAAACCAATGTCTCTGGGAGTTTTCACTGTTAAATCTGTGTTTGTCACCACTGTTTTTTCCCCATAGACAATCCTGGAGGGGTAATTGCAACATTTTTTATTCCAAACTTGTTTTAGGATATCTCTCATTGATACAACTCTCATTATCAACAGTCACTCACAGAATGGGTAATGGAACTGTGTCTCTCTTTCTGAGACTTTTATTTGTTTAGAAAGAAAAATCTCTTTCCAATAGTTTGTAGCCTTGAAAAAGGCTGTTCAATTCTGTATCAGGTAAGATGTAAAAAATTGTCATTTCTCCCTTCCCGTCTTGTTAAATATCCACTCAAGTTACATTTGTTTGTCCCATGGGTATCTCTCCGATTTTAAAAAAATGACACAATAGCGCCGGTACTTTGAGTTTTTCTGAATGCTTATCAACTTACAATATCAAGTCCGAGTGTCCCTAGTTGTAAATTCATATTCACACAAATCATATTTCATATATTTGTACGAATACGAATTTGCAAAATACAAGAACGCTATCTGTTATTTGAGTTGTAAAAAATTTACTGTCAATCCTATTACAAATGTATTGAAGAAAATACACCAATACCTTCAAAATGATTCAAGTAAAATATCCAATATAAGCGATGAATTAATTGTAATCTAAAAGTTATCCGAACAATTATACTCCTATGATAAACAAAATGCGTGTTGAATTGTAATGTTAGGTATTAGAGTCGATTTTTCCTGGAAAATAAACGTCACGAAACAAAACGTCATTTTCTGGGAAGTGGTTTAAATATAGCGCGGCTTCACTGAAAATAACCACTGCTTTGCAAATCAAAAAATCAATACTGACTTAACATTGCGTGTTATATCGACACCAGAATAACTCCTGAAATATTACTTTCCATCAATGAAATGTGATCGACCAACTTGATGTTTTAAATACATGAGTTTCCCCACGACTTATACCATGCATTTAACAAGCAGAACAATTTATTATTTTTGTAGAACAACGGGTCAAGCACTCCCAACATATCCGTACTTTTACATATTTATTCGAATATCATCGCTCATAATTATTCTATCTGGACATATTATATACCATCGTAAAGCTTGTCAACTGCAGTTTAAGATGGTATCTTAAGCGATACAATCGGTTCAGAACTTAAAATGTTATGGAACACAAATCCATATTCAACACAGGCATCCCATTAAATGCACTGACACACTATTTAAATGTACATCCATTTGGTTACAAACAGTTTTGCTATCTATTGCACTCAATAACCTCTGGATACTATACACCAGTTGTTAAATGCGTTTAGTGTTAGAGTCGATTTCCTGGAAAATAAAATGTCACTTAACACAACGTCATTTTCTGGGAAGTGGTTTAAATATAGCGCGTCTTCGCTGAAAATAACCACTGCTTTGCAAATCACAAAATCAATACTGACTTAACATTGTGTGTTTTATCGACACCAGAATAACACCTGAAATATTATTTTCCATCAATGAAATGTGATCGACCAACTTGATTTTTGAAATACATGAGTTCCCCGCGACTTATACCATGCATTTAACAGCAGAACAATTTATTATTTTTTAGAACAACGGGTCAAGCACTCCCAACATATCCGTACTTTTACCTATTTATTCGAATATCTTCGCTCATAATTATTCTATCTGGACATATTATATATCGTCGTAAAGCTTGTGAGCTGTAGTTTAAGATGCTATCTTAACCACCACAATCCGTTCGGTAATTAAAAAGTTATAGACTATTATCTGTCAAAACAAACACAAATCCATATTCAACACAGGCATTCCAACCATCGTCGTTAAGCTTGAGTGACTTTTTCTGAGACATCCGTGTTGGATATTTATAATCTCAATATGGCGGGAAACAGTTCATTTGATAGTGAACCAGCAAGGAGAGAAGATCGTTCTTTGTACAGATGAAGTGGATAAGAAGATCATGGCGCAGTTGGAATTCAAATTCAATTCAAAGAGGTGTGAACCTCATAGTTCCCTTATTTTTTGGCAAAATAAAATACTTTGTGGTTACAAAAGTTAATTGTAGTTGAAGGGATTCAGCTACAACTTTGGTTTGGGGTTCCGAGCTGAGTTTTTTCATAGCGAAAAACACGGAAGAGAGAAAAACTTAGACGTATCCCCTGTAATCACAAAGTATGCAAATATTTCACACCAATGTGTTTTTTAAAACCACCAAGTAATACATTTGAAATGGTGTAATGCAATTAGCTTTTGTGTTGCACTTAAGTTTCCACTGTACATTAATTTAATTTTTATGTTTGCAAAAGTTTTTATGAAAAAACTTTTGCAAACATAAAAAATATTTTTTGTTCTGAAATGTTTTTTCTGTTTTGCAAGTTTATTTTTTAAGAACATATTTTTTTGTGTTTGTAAATTATTTTTATGACAAAAACTTTTTCAGAAAAATAATTTACAAACACAAACTTGCAAAAACAGAAAAAAACATTTCAGAACATAAAAATATTTTTTGTTCTGAAATGTTTTTTCCATTTTGCAAGTTTGTGTTTGTAAATTATTTTTCTGAAAAAGTTTTTGTCATAAAAATAATTTACAAACACAAACTTGCAAAACAGAAAAAACATTTCAGAACAAAAAATATTTTTTATGTTTGCAAATGTTTTTTCTATTTTGCAAGTTTTTTTATTTTTATAAATAAAACTCCCCGAGTTGGAAAACATTCCTGTCTTTTACACCCAACGACCTCTGGATACTTTACACCAGTTGTTAATGTTGATTGAAAGATACACTAACAAATAAAAGCTATAAAATATTTACCACAGGAATATTTCCCATAGAGTGAATGGATTACATTTTATGACTTTTCAAATGTGTATAAGAAACATTTATTAACAGTATAATTCAGTGGGTATTAAATGTACATTTAAATGCACATTTAAATGTACATAAAAAAGTATAAAAGGAGGAAGAATCTTAGGTTGATTCACACTTGGGTTTTTGACTTCAAGAAGACAAGACATATTTTCACAGCTTTCCAGTTGACAGAGACGATAGAAGAAAAGATGAAGAGAGCCATTGAAGAATACAGTGAGACAGAGAGTGAAGTAGATAACAAGAAACAGAGAGTAGAATCAGCTAAAGATATGTACACCATCCACCCACTCCTACAAAGAACATCAAGAAAATTCCGTTCCAAATCCCATGTATGCAGAATAACATTCAAACAATTTAATCAGAAGAATCCATTTGACATCCTTGGAAAAGTATTTGACAGTATGGTAGAAGATATTAAAGAAGAATGTGGTGTAGAAGACAATGATCCGATGAGAATATCAGTTAACCACCCAGGATTAGAAATAGGTATATTTATCCCATTTACTAAGGCTTCGGCTATCACTGGTAACACCATATTAGATGAAATAGAAAAAGTTGTACAATCAAATGATAACTTTACTATCCATGATGGGCAATTATCTTTAGAAATAACACACACTTCTCTACCACAAGGGTCTGGGCGACACGCACCAATTTCATTTTCATCTGTTGATAAAATGGTGGGAAACAAGAAAAGTATTATTGAAATTAAAAATGTTAATGATTCAATGTGTCTCGCACGGGCCATTGTAGTGGGAAAGTGTCATGTTGATAGAGATAATTCTGATCTTTGGCAAAAGAAATGGAAAAATATTAGATATTCTGATAGACCGACACAAGAGTTGGAAGCTAAGACATTGATGGACAAAGCAGGTCTTGATTATAATATTCCTTGTGGATATGAAGAATATTATAAAATACAAGACCTGCTTTACCCAGAGTATGTCATCAAAATTCATCCACAGTATGCAAAAAGTGAATTTTTATTCAAACCTCCAGTTACCACCACTGATAGTAAAGTTATTCATATTTACCACCATGACCAGCATTTTGATACTATCACAACAATTAAAGGGTTTTTAGGATGCTCCTACTATTGTGAACTTTGCAGTAAAGGGGTCCAACAGAGAGAACGTCACATGTGCCCTTTTGGTTGTGTTTGCTATGCTCCAACAAAATGTATTCCTGAACATCCCACTACCTGTTACAGTTGCAATAGACAATTTAGAAGTTTATCATGCTATAATAACCATATCACTAGAAAGGGAAAAGAAGAAAAAACAATTTGTCAATTAGTTCAAAAATGTAAAACATGCAATTCACTAATATATCCAACAAAAGGAAAGCACATCTGTGAAGGATTCAAAAAATGTAAATATTGTCAACAAATAGTTAATTCTGATCACCAATGTTTCATTCCAAAATACACTTCACCCGAGGATGAAAAATTACCAAACATTCCATTTGTATTTTTTTGATTTTGAAACCACACAAGACTCAGGAGTTCATATCCCAAATTTCTGTGTTGCTCATCGTGCATGTGGGGAATGTATTTGCAAATCTATAGATCAAGAATGTATTTCCTGTGACAAATTTGGATATAGGCAATCAATATTTAAAGGGGAATCTACTTTATCAGATTTTTGTGATTTGCTTTTCAGTAAGGAACATAAAGGGACAACAGCTATTGCTCACAATTTAAGAGGTTTTGATGGACAATTTATTTTAAGACACCTCATTGAAACTGGTACAACAACTCCTGATGTAATTATGAATGGGAACAAAATTCTTTCACTTAAAGCTTGTAGTATTAGACTTATAGATTCTTTAAATTTTCTTTCAATGAGATTGGCACAATTTCCCAAAACATTTGGCTTGACAGAATTAGCAAAAGGTTATTTTCCCCATTTGGCAAACACACAAGCTTATCAAAATTATATTGGTCCTTATTTAGATCCAACATTGTATATGCCAGATTCAATGTCTCCATCAGATAGGGAAGATTTTATCAAGTGGTACAACCAAAAATTTACTAGTAATGCCAGATTTGATTTTCAAAAAGAAATGGAATTATACTGTAAATCAGATGTAGATATCTTGCGTAGGGGGTGTGGGGAATTCAGACAAAAATTTATAGATAGTGATGGCATAGACCCCTTGAGAGAAGCATTTACCTTAGCCGATGCATGTACAAAAGCTTGGAGAAAAAATTCACTTCCAGAAAACAAAATGGCAATCATTTCAGACATAGGTTACCCTGCTAAAGTCAAATACTCCATTAAAGCCATTAGATTTTTACAGACAGTTGCACAGGAAGAAAACATACATATTCAACATGCACTCAATGGTGGAGAAGTTAAAATAGGGGGATATTATGTTGATGGGTTTCACAAAGACACAAATACAATCTTTGAATTTTATGGATGTATGTGGCATGGGTGCATGACATGTTACAAAGACAATACACATGAGAAAAATCCAATCAATTTGCTAAGTTACCAAACTCTCTACAACAATACACAGGAACGCATACACCATTTAGAATCATTAGGGTATAACATGAGAATAACATGGGAACATGAACTTGATGATTTTTGCAAATCAAATCCTGAAGTAAAATCAACATTAAATTCATTTTTTCCAAACATGGATCCTATTAAACCACGTGAAGCATTATTTGGGGGGAGAACAAATGCCATTAAATTACATCATAAAATAGACCAAAACACAGACAATGAAATAAAATACATAGATATCTGTTCACTCTATCCTTATGTCAATAAACACAGAGAATATCCAGTAGGTCATCCAAATATACTCACAAAAGAAAACATAGACATGAATAATATAAGACAGTACAGGGGACTTATCAAATGTAAAGTTTTACCACCACAATCTCTACACATGCCAGTATTACCAATTCATTGCAACAAGAAAATGGTTTTTACACTTTGCAATACATGTGCAGAACAAGAATTAGACAAATGTGAACACACACCAGATCAACGCAGTATTACAGGTACATGGACATCTGTTGAACTTTTTAAAGCATTGGGAATGGGATACACATTACTTGACACTTATCAGATTTGGCATTGGGAAGAATGGTCTTCAGAAATTTACAAACATTATGTGAACAAATATTTAAAAATGAAACAAGAAGCCAGTGGATATCCAGATTGGGTGAAAACAGAAACAGACAAAGATACATTTAAGAAAGACTATGCACAAATTGAAAACATACATTTGGAAAATATTGAAAAAAATCCAGGACAAAGATCATTTGCTAAAACCATGTTAAACTGTTTATGGGGGAAAAGTGCACAAAACAATTTAAAAACAAAAACAGAATACATACAAGACCCATCCAAATATTTTGACCTGATACAAGATAAAGACATCATTATTAAAAATGTTGAATTGTTTGATCATGATAAATGCATTTTAGTCAATTACACAAAATCTACAGATGTTTTTGAACCTCACAAATCAGCTAATGTTGCAGTTGCATCTTTTGTCACAGCTTATGCACGAATGGAATTATATAAAGTAATAGGACGTTTGGGTAGACGGGTATTATACTTTGACACAGACAGTTGTATTTACATCCATAACCCCTCACTTTGGAATCCACAAATTATAAACAGTAGGTTAGGTCAATGGACAGATGAACATCCAGATGCAAAAATTATTGAATATGTAGGTTTAGGTCCCAAAAATTATGGTTACAAATACATTAAAGATGGTCAAATACACACATCATGCAAAGTTAAAGGAATCACATTAGACTACAATACATCACAAAAAGTCAATTTTGAATCCATGGTGGAATGTGTACAAGACAGACATAATTACAAAATGAACATTGAATACACACATAGAATTAAATGCAACAAGAACAGACAAGTCACAAGTGAAAGACAAACCAAAACATTCAGATCTGTGTACACAAAACGTTTTGTAGTGGATAAATATGACACAAGACCTTATGGGTTTAAGGTATAAAAATTACTCTTCAGATTCCTCATTTCAAGTTTGAACAAGAACAGACATGTCACAATTGAATTACAAACCAAAACATTCAGATCTGTGTACACAAACCATTTTGTAGTGGATAAATATGATACAAAACCTTATGGGCCTAAGGTATAAAAGAACCCTTCAGATTTCTCATTTCAACTTTGAACACTGAGCAGGCAAGATGTCTCTACCACTCAATCCTACTTATCCCATATACTTGTCAGAGTTAAGAAGACTTTCAAGTTTTAGTATGACTACAAACCCTATTTTAAAATCCAAGAAAGAAGACTTAGCTAAAGCTGGATTTTTCTATATAGGGGATGGTAAAGTAAAATGTTTTGTATGTGGACAAGGTTTAATGAATTGGGAAGAAAAAGATATTCCTTTGCAAGAACATGTTAAGTGGTCACCAAATTGTTCTTATATTCAATTGATAAGAAATTGTCAATTATACAAACCACCAACAAGTATGCAAACACCCCCAGATAAAATATTATCAGTGATGGATTATGGATTCACTTTAAATCAAATATTTTCAACAATGAAAAAATATGACAAGTGTTTAGATGATTTTCCAGATTCTAAGTCTTTATTTGCACTCATGGTGCTAAATGATCAAAGTACATCATTTAGTACCATAATTGCAAGACAAGCTGCAGGACAATTCAAAACTAAGTTTGATAAAATGTTTTCAGATAATGCAGGAAATGATTTTCCTGACCGTCCTGATGTATTTTGTGCATCAGGTAATATAGTACCTGATGGACAAAATACATCAGAAGAGACAAAAGAATCATCACTTTGATTTCAACCATGGAACCAGTAAGACGTATGTTAGACAACAAGATTACACGTAAGGCATTATTATATGCATTTCAATTGATCACTCCTGGTTATCTAACAATAACAAAAGAGTTTATTCATAATCAATTGGGAAAAGATGAAATGTATGGGGAATTTTGTAATGCATTACAAATCATGAATGCTTTTTACAAAGATAATATAGAAAATAATTACTTGTATAGACAATGTGTACCACAAATAGATAGAAGAATAGATTCTTCAGAAACTGTATTTGAGTTAAAAGCACCCTTAAAACGAATACCTACTAAAAGACATGAAGAAGGTATGGAATCAGAAAGTATATAAGTGAATGATTTGACAACTCTTATTCACACACAAATACAATTATGGCATCGAGTGAATGTTTATTGTTTCAACACCCTTGTAATATCTTTATTTCGGGACCTAGTGGTTCAGGAAAAACAGAATTTGTCAAAAAGCTTATTGATATGAAACATGACTTATTTCAAATTCCCCCACAAAAAATCATTTGGTGTTATAAAGAATGGCAAAATACATATACTTTACTTAAAGAAAGTGAAGATATTAAATTCATAGAAGGTATCCCTGATGATGAATATGAAATTGTCAGTGATGTCACTATTCCCCATCTTGTAGTTTTTGATGATATGTTAGGAGATAAAGATGAAGAAAAAATTAAATTATGGTTCACACGAAAAGGACATCATAGAAATGCAAGTGTCATTTACATAACACAAAATATGTTTCAACAATCTAAATCTAGTCGTACCATAAGTTTAAATGCACATTATATGATTTTATTTCAAAATACCAGAGATAAAGGGCAAATTAAAGTATTGGCAAATCAAGTTCAATTACCACATTTAAATGCATGTTATCAAGATGCAACAAGTATTGATCATGGTTATTTATTAATTGATTTTCATCCTAGAACTCCTGAGTCTTTGAGATTAAGAACTGATATTTTTCATCCTTGGGTAACACAAAATGAACGTGGTCCCATCATTTATACAAAACTATAAATTCCCCATGTTCTAATGAGTTGGTGTTAGTGAGTCAAAGTTTGTCAACGACTACACATCATCATGGTTTCATTCATACAATCTTTGGAACAACTTGGTCAAGAAACAAGTCCATTTGCAAGACAAAAATTACTTAAGAAAGGTTTTAAGAAAATTTTAAAATGGTTTACATTAGCAAGTAGAATCATACTGAATAAGAAAATTAAATTGCCAAAACAAACTTTAACCTATATGGATAAACATAAACAAGATCTTGAACAACTTGCAAATCCCAGGGTTGATCTTGCAACAAAACGAAACATTATTTTAAAACCAGGAGGTGGTGGATTTTTTGGTGGTGTTATCATTCGTAATTTAATTCGATGGGATGGTCATAAGACAAGTAGATCATTCTATTCACCATTCAAAAAAACAAAGAGTAAGAAACAAAAGTCACCTAAAAGGAAACGAAAATCCCCTAAGAAAAGATCAAATAATTCATCAAGCTCTAGAGAGATAAAAAATCAACGAAAGGTAGGACCTAAATATATGTACACAAATTTTGAAATTGCACCTCATAGATCTCCATCTACAAAAACAAAAGCATTACTTGTGAAAAATCTTCAAAGACAAAGAAAAGTATCACCACTTAAGTTAACACGTGTAGTGTCAATAACAAAAGATGGTGTTAAAAATCATGAACCAATGTATTCTGTACAAAATACACAACATGTACCATTAAAAGAAAAGATTCCCACAATGGCACGTTTTACAGCTTTAAATACACCTAAACCTGTTAAAGGGATAAGGTCTTACTTTAAATAATATAAAGTTTTTTTGCACATGTATAAATAGCATTACATTTTTATATTTGTTTCATTTAATCATTAGATTCTATAAGATCAAGATGGTGAGACAAAATAAGAAACAAAAAATTCCTTTAGTTAAAAAATATGGTGGTATGTTAATAGGTTTAAGTCAAACTCCTCCAGCATTTCAAAAACAAATTATGAAAAATGCACCTAAAGAATTAATTAATTGTGTGTCAGAATGCTGTCATAATCTTTTAAAAGGCAACATACATCTAACAAAAAGTCAGAAACAAAAATTACATCCAAAGCGTCAACAACTACGAGCACTCGCTAGTAAATCAATAACTCTTAAAAAGAAAAAACAAATTTTAAATCAAAAAGGTGGTTTTTTACCATTACTTGGTTTACTTGGACCTGCTATAGGAGTTGCAACAAATCTTGCAAATAAATTAGTCGATAAAATATGAAAAAGATGGCTATTGTACCTTATCAAATGTTAGAAGATATGCAACGTTTTAGAAATGAAAAAGCTCAAAGACCAAGATTACCCCCTAACACACAAGTTACAAATACTGCACAACTTCAAAATGATTTATCATCTGTGTTAGGAAATTCAGAGTTGTCCGAAAGTGAGAAAGAACAAAAGTATGGGGAAACTTTACAAAAATTTCAAATGTCACATAAGAAAGCATTACAACCAACATTGGTTCCATTGCCTGAGTCAGGAGAAAAATCATTATTTTTACGAGATCGTATTATAGAAAGTGTCCCTGTTACAATGAGACGTAAAGCAACTTCATTATTATCTGCTTTATCATCTCATCCACACATGAGTTGGGATGATCAGGGTGTATTAAGTTACGATGGAGAAGTCATAAAAGGTTCAAATATCATAGATTTAGTCAATGATGTTCTTAGACACCGAAAAGGTTTTAAACCGAGTGGATGGGAAATGTTTAGTCGTGGATTAAAAGATATAAATATCCCTCAAGATTTTGTTGGTAATCGTGAACGTTGGTTATGGATGAATAGACAACCTATACCCAAACCCAGTAAATATCAAAGTTCTCCAGAAGATAGTTGGTCTGAAACTCCTCAATCCTCCCCTCCAAAACGTAAAGTTCGTCGAGGTCATAGAGTGCAGTGGAGTGAAGACACACCAAAGTCAGCACTAAAGCGTAAATTGACAAAACGTAGATTATCTGAAAAATGGGAAGCTTATTGAATGATTTATTATCTGAAATATATTACAATACAAAACATCCTGCTGGTTATGGTGGTATACAAAAATTGTACAAAGCAGCTCATAGTAAAGATAATTCCATCACAATTGATCAAGTGAAAAAATGGTTGAAAGGAGAAAGAACTTATACTTTACATAAACCCATCCGTAAAAAATTTTCAAGACGTAAGACTATAGTGGGTGGTATTGATCATCAATGGCAGATTGATTTAGCAGACTTACAAAGTTTACAATCTTACAATGACCAATTTCGTTATTTAGTTTGTGTTATTGATGTATTTTCCAAATATGCATGGGTAATACCCATTCACAATAAAACAGGAGAGACATTAACAAAATCTTTTCAGAGTATTTTGAAAACTTCTGGACGTAAACCATTATCATTACAATCTGATAAAGGTTCTGAATTTAAAAATAAAGACGTGCAAAAATTTTTAAAGAAACAAAACATTCATTTCTTCACAACAGAAAATCCTGAAACCAAAGCTAGTATTGTTGAACGTTTTCAACGTACATTGAAAACACGAATGTGGAAATATTTTACACACAAACGTACATTAAGGTACATTGATGTGTTGGAAAATTTAGTTGATGGATATAATCATAGTTTTCATCGAAGTATTCAGAGAACTCCTGCTTCAGTATCATTAGAAAATGAAGTAGAAGTATCTCAACATTTGTATGGTAAAAAAAAGTCTAAAAAGAAAAAAATACAATTTAAAGTTGGTGATATAGTATGTATTAATAAAACCAAACGTACATTTGAAAAAGGGTATTTACCAAATTGGACAAAAGAGTTATTTAAAATTACTCATGTAAAACATACAATACCACCCACTTATAAACTTGAAGATATGGGTGGTGAAAATATACAAGGGACATTTTATCCACAAGAAATTCAAAGTATAAAAGATGATAAAAAATATATAATTGAATCAATTCTTAATAGACGGTCAAGACGTGTGGGAAAGAAAATTATTAAAGAACTTAAAGTACATTGGGAAGGTTATCCAAAGAAATTTGATAGTTGGATAGCAGAATCAGATTTGATATAAAAAGAATATGTCATTAAATGAAACTTCATTACCTAATGAAACCACAAGTTTTGATGTACAAAGTCAACAATTTAAAATTTGTGGAAATCATGTTGCAAAAAATCAAGTCACTTATTTCACACAGATTATTATCATTTATGGTATTATAATTACTGCCATTGCACATTTGAGTTTACAAAGCCCTGATAAAGAATTGTGGTTAGTGTTATTAAGTAGTTCATTAGGATATATTCTTCCAAGTCCAGGTTTAAAATATTTGAAACAACCACAAGATAAGAAAAATGAATTCATTTTACGTAACACTACTCAGTGATAGTTCTATGGATATGTTTCCAAGTAATAGCCAATGTTGTTTTCAAACACAATTATCTAAACCCATTCATGTTGATAAAGAACATTGGGAAGTGGGATTAGTTGAAGTAATTTTACCTTCGGAAGCAAAAAATATTACAGATGAAGAATCTGTTTTTAAAATCATTGTGACAGATAGCAAAATATCAAATCGTATTAATAAAACGAATTTGAAACATACATTACACAAAGGTGTTGCTGTTGTTGAATTAAATATTTTATCAGGTGCATATTCAAATGGCGCTCATGTCATAGATGCAATGCAAACAGAAATTCAAGAAAAACTTGGAGACATATTTAAATCATTTGATGTATTATTTCATGTTGGATTTTCAACTCTCCAAGGGCGTGTAAAAATAGTAGGAAATAGTATTGGGAAAGTGGGTGTTGAAATGTCAGAAAGTTTATTACAAAAATTGGGATGTAAAGACAATATTTTTCCTGTCATTTTTCCCAACACATCAAAAGGTGCATTTAAATATAATGTGGACTTAAATGTGGATTTCAATCAAATCTTTATTTATTCTGACATAGCAGATTATACATTTTTAGGTGATATTGAAGCACCTATTTTACGTGTGATTCCATTTGAATCACATAAAGAGTCTCTACATACTCATATAGAATTTGATAATGTACATTATGTACCAGTATCAAAATCTTATTTTGATCAGATTAGTATAAATATAAATGGGAACACTGGTAAACCCATTCAGTTTGCAAGTGGCAAGACAGTTGTCAAGTTGCATTTTAGACAGAGACATAAATTAAATTTGTAAAAAATGATGCCGGTGTATCAAGGTGTACCACGGCAATATGGATATGGATTAGGGTCTATTTTTCGCACAGCAATAAGAACAGCTGCACCATTTATAAAACCCATTGCAAAAAATGCATTTCAAACCTTAAAGAGAGATGGATTAAGACATGGTTTAGAAATAGCAAATGAATTGATAAAAAAACGTAAAGCACCTAAAGACATTTTATTAACTCATGGAAAAGATCTTTTGAAATCAGTTGGTGAATCTGCTTTAGGTATAAAAAGACAAAAACAAGAACGAAAACGTCAGTCTGTGGTTCGTTCTCGTAGAGGTAAGACACGTCAAAGACAAGCTTATTCAAAACAAAAATCAAGACCACTTGATATATTTGATTGAAAAAAAAATCATGATGTTACATGGATCTTGCGAACATTTTGGTAGTAGTTTTGATCCAGATAATGTATCACCAACATCAAGTGGTATAGAAAATATTGGTGAAATTGAACAATTTCCTATTGCATCTTTAAATAATTCTTCACCAATAGAATTTTTAATTCCAAGACAAACAACCAAGTGGTTAGATCTTGCAGCATCTACACTTGAAGTTCAATTTAAAATTACAAAACAAGATGGGAGTGTTTTGGCTGGAGATACACAAATTGCTCCTATCAATAATTTTTTTCATAGCATGTTCAGTAAAATTGATGTTACACTGAATGGCAATCTTATCACCACCAATACAGATCTTTATCCTTATAGAGCATATTTTGAGAATTTTCTTAGTTATTCAAAAGATGTGAAAAAAACACATCTAGCTGCTAGTGAGTTGTGGTATAGAGATACTCCTGGACACCTCACAGAAACAAGTAAAGCTTCGTCGAACAAAGGTTTGACTGAGCGAGCTAAAATAATTGGTGGTAGCAAAAATGTACAACTAAGAGGAAAACTGCATTTAGATCTGTTTGTGCAAGATAAGTATTTACCAAATGGAGTTGAGATGAGAATTAAATTGCATCGTGCTCCAACTAAATTTTGTTTGATTGGTAGTGAACATGGAAAAATAGAAATTCAAAAAGCCATATTCAGAATACCGGCATTGGATTTATTTCCAAAATTTGCGAATGATCTTAATGCACAAATAGATCGAACAAATTATAAAATGCCCATAAGACGTAGTGAAATTAAAACTTTTACTATTGGAAGTGGTCTTCGTTCAAAAATAGAAGACTATCTGTTTCATAAACAGATGCCAAAACGAATTATTCTTGGTTTAGTTAGTAATAGAGATATAAATGGAGATGTTGGCAGTAATCCATTTAATTTTCAACATTTCGATTTGAATAAGTTGGAAATCACAATAGATGGACATTCCATTAAAGCACGTCCCTTTGAACCGAATTTTGAAGGTGGACTTTATCTAAATTCATATTTATCATTGTTTGAAGCTATGGGCTATTTTGGACAAAATCAATCATTTAATTTATCTTTGCAGGATTATGCAAAAGGGTATACCCTTTGGGGTATTGATTTGACACCTGATCAGAGTAGTAGTGGGCCCTTGGCTCACTCAATAAAGTCTGGCAATCTTAGGTTTGAACTTCAGTTTGCTCAAGCTCTTCCAGAGGTGATCAACGTTGTTGTCTATGCAGAATTTGATAGTGAGATAGAAATCAACAAATTCAGAGAAGTGATATTTGACTATTAAACAAGATGAGTCAGTGTGAACATTGCAAGATGTGTAAAGAAAAAATACAAACATTATTTCAAGAATGTGTAGTGATAGAACTGACAAAATCCATTCAACAGAAAATGAAAAATATCTGTGAAGAAGAAAATCGAACCAACACAACAACATTAATAGATATGAACATTGCAGAGTGTTTACAGAAAGTGTGTCCAGTGACTATACTATATAATCTACACAAGAGAGCAAGAAAAATAAACTTATTAGAATATTGTGCTCATATAGACTTTGAAATAGACTGCCAAAAAGACATTCAAAAGTGGGCAGATTTAGTGAAAAGAGACTGGTCATATTATACAGGATATCTTGATTAATGGCTCCGTGCCAGCCTTTTTCAAGGCTAAGAAGATGGAAACCATACAATTACAAACTATACTTGACAGTTCTCAAAGGTTATCATCCTTAAAAGGAAAAGTGTGTTCAAAAGACTTGTTACCAAAACGAAAACCTAAACACAGACAAGCATATATTGTGAACACAGATTCATCAAAAGAACCAGGAGAACATTGGATAGCAATATATTTTAAAGACAATCATTCTGCTATCTACTTTGATTCATATGGTTTACCACCATTAGATAGAGACATATACAATTTCATAGTGAAAAATACAGATTCCTGGACAATAAATACAATGAGACTACAAAGTGAATTTACTGTTGTGTGTGGAATGTACTGTATATTTGCTTTAGATCATCTTGCAAGAGGATATGATTTAGAGACAGTTCTTACTATCAAATTTGATCCAAGAAATTTTCAAGAGAATGATAGAGATGTTCGACGATGGTTTGAGCAAACTTATAGACATTATTTGAAATAACTGTAATAAATATCAGGTGTCAAAACAATCCCACAGAGGTAATTTTTTACATCTTTTAGTTTTTTAAGTTTTTTATTAAAAGTCAATCATCTATTATATAATTTTCGCCAGACATTTGTGTAAACAGAGAGATAGGGTTTTTTAGTTGTTTTTTATATTTGTTTCAAGATCAGATCACTTGAGTGATATCAGTTTTTTATTTGATACCCAAGATTGTTTTAAAAAAACAATCTTGGGTATCAAATAAAAAAAGCTAGCATAAAAAAGAATCTTGATGTAAATAGGTTTTCTCATGGATAGGCAAACTCAGATCTCGGTGTATATATGTTCAGATTTCATTTCAATATAATGATTCAACTTTAAAATACAGTTTTGTCTTTTGTTAAAACCTCTGTGATAGTTTTGTCGAATTTGTTAGGTTAGTCCTATAATCCCTTTTTTATCACCGTGTCCCTATTATTTCCCAACAGTAAAAAAGAGTTAAGAGTCACTTCTCTTTTTCACTGAGAGTATTAGGTTTTAATATTGTATGCATACTTATCAAAAACTTTTATAGTGTAACCTGATATACAGTTTATACTGTAGAGATAATTTTGATTGCTAAACATACAATGAATACTATTCTTACTATAGAAAAAAACAACTATCACAGAGAGTTCGACCACAACGCGAATCACTAAGTTTTTTTTATTTTGTGCATGTGTTCTTGTGTTTTATTGTAAGCATAATTTCCTTATGCTCACAACAAAACACAAGAAGACATGCACAAAATTTCCCCATTTATAGAAGTTGTATACACAGGGTGGAGAGATGACAAACCCAAAACCATATGGATAACCCCTAATATAAAATGATTTTAAATTAATATAGACATTGGGTCACACTCTAGGGAGGGAACTGTTTTTTTGTCTTTTTATAACAAAGACTTGATTGTGTACATGAGAAGATCTCTTTCTAATAGTGTGGGTTGGCCCTGAAAAGGGCCGTTTTTAAAAATCTTCAGTTCCGTAGAGAGCTGTTTGGTAAAGCCATCTCTGCTTCGGTGAAGAATTCACCTTCCCACACGTCTATAGTTGTTGGTAACATCTCTTCATCTGTAAAGCAATCTTGTTCCCAGGGATAACTTCGTCCTACAAGAGCTTCTTCCTGCATATGTATGGGGAGATCAAATCAGTGCTTTGGTCGATTCTTGTACTGGATCTCCCCGAACGGATGAGTGGCGGCTTTGACGAATGGGTGGTCTTCAATCTTCTTAAGTTGTTCTTCCATCGAAAGTGTTGCCGACCACCACTTTCTCAAAGCCAAGGCGAATTCTTCATCAGCTCTCTGCCTCTTGGTTCTCTCATAACTCTCTACGGAACTGTAATTGATCTTCGTTGGCTCCATGTCTTTTTCCTCTCTGTCAAAGATGATTTTCTTTAGTCAGACGATGAAATGTATCCAAATCCTCAACTCACCTTCTTTCTATAGACAATCTGAGGATCGAAAATGCACTGAAGAACTCTCATGCGACAATTCGATCGAGTGCGAGAAAAAATCCAGGTCTGGGGTACATAAAATATTTCCTTATAAAATAAAAACTTGCAAAATAGAAAGATAATTTGCAAACACAAAAAAAAAATATTTTCTTAGAAAATATATTTTGTGTTTGCAAATTTATTTTCACAAAAAACTTTTTCATAAAATTATGAAAAAGCTTTTTGTAAAAATAATTTGCAAACACAAAATATATTTTCTTAGAAAATATTTGTTTGTGTTTGCAAATTATTTTTCTATTTTGCGAAACACAAAAAACAAAAAATATTTAAGCTAAACAAAAATTATATTGCAAACCACAAAAACATTTAAGCTAAACAAAAAATTAATTTGCAAACTACAAAAAATAAATTAATGTACAGTGGAAACTTATAAGTCAGAAATGTACTATAGGATCTGGTCATAAAGCATGATGCGGAGGCATTATAGACCAAAGCATTTTTAACACTCAGTTTTCCATAGGGTCCATTGCCTTAGTTTTAAATTGTGAAACTTATAGGCCAAAACTTATAGACCAAGATGTCTGTAACTTATAGACCAAACATGTATGCACTGTGCCACCAGTGCATACATGTTTGGTCTATAAGTTACAGACATTTTGGTCTATAAGTTTTGGCCTATAAGTTTCACAATTTAACACTAAGGCAATGGACCCTATGGAAAACTCAGTGTTAAAAATGCTTTGGTCTATAATGCCTCCCCTAACTACTCGTATCCTATGACACAAGAGACTGCAATTGTTCTGGCCCATTTGAATCTACTAGTCCTCAGGAAGCACAAACAATTCTCTGTTCTATGCAGTTTTGGGAATATGGGCGTTTGAATTAAACATTTAGCTCCGCGTGGATTTTGTTTTACGAATCAAATTATGACCCAATAATACATTATACACATTTGGTTCCAAAAGACCAATCGGTTCAGAAAACAGAAAAATCGAACATCCCTTGAACAAACTTTAAAGTGCGCAACCCCTAAATACCGAATATCAACGAATTCCATCCATTGCACCATAAGAAGTTATTTAAAATCTCTTTTAAATCCCCCCCCCCCCCGGGAGGGGGGGGGGCAACTTAGTTTAAACGAAATCAAAGTTGCAATGTCACAACAAACATTTTCTTCACATTTCACTGAAATCGGTCCAGATGATTTGGAGAAATAGCTTACACCGTGTCCACGGACGACGAACGCAAAATGATACAATAGCTTTCAGTCATATCAGTTGAGCTAAATTTGTGATTGAGGAGTACTTACCGATCTGGACAGGGTGCCGACCAGTCATGAGAGCCCCTCTGGTAGGCGTACATATCGGTGAGACGTAATAATTTGATAAAGTTATCCCGGCTGCTGCTAGTTTGTCTATGTTGGGTGTTCTGACGTCAGTTGGTCCATGAAAGCCCACATCATTCCAGCCCTAAAATATTCAAAACATAATTTTCTCAAATACTGACGCAAGGGTTTCGATACCTTTTCGGGAATGGAATCCGTGATGATCCAAATTCAATGGGGAAAATTACCATAGTTTTTCGCGTTTCCATTGATGATTTATCCTTTGAACGGAGAGGCCGTTTTTTTCTGGGCCATGAACATCATACTTCATAATTTAATTAAATAGGATGGCTGCGAAGTGGAATTATGGGGTAGACCAATCAGTATTTTCAACGGGCAGCCCCAAGGCTACACGTTGAAAATATTTATTGTTCTACCCCCAATTAATGAATATGGAATCTTCCAATTGCTGCCAATGAAGAGACGTGGAAGATACCTTTGTGGTTCAAAGGGTTAACGAGGACTTGGAAAGCATATTTTCTCAAATGTTGTGATTGTATCAATAGCAAATGGAACCTGATTTCAGAAACCCAAGATAATTCAGCCCACATCTGCGGGTCTATAGATTTGAGGCGGCGGGCGATCGCACTCACCCTATATGGGCCCCCAGATTTGCAAATAGAGAGAGAAAAGCCGGGAAGAAAAATCCTTGATACACACTCAGAGGCGGACTTGCCGATCAAGAAAAAAAATCTTTAACCCTTTACCCAACGGATCGGCCACATTCGCCCGCATAATATGCAGATTTAGCAGCTGAAAAAATAGTATTTTTCCAAAAATTCCAACAAAACCATATCATGTGACCCCTCTTTGGAACAACCTCGTCGAGCTCGTTCCAATGAGGGGTCACATGATATGGTTTTGTTGTAAATTTTGGAAACAATTTTAAAAATATTTAAAATATTAAATTTTGATATCGTCTGCGTTGGGTAAAGGCTTAAATAGCTCGAAGCTGATGTTTTGTTTGAAAATGTGATCAATTTTGTGCCGGGGACAACCTGACGTTCCGATTTTTCACTTCTGAGATGGGGGCCGAGGTGGGGTGGGAGGACCCGAGATCTAATTATTTGGGTGACTGGGAAATATTCAGTTCCACTTTGGGGTTGCCGAACCTTCGAATGCGGCCTTTGCTGTCTGTAACTATAGAGACGGCCAAAGCTTTACCATAAGGAACCACTGCCATAGTAATTTTACTAGGACGTCTTCGTTATACGTTACAGTTCCCCCTCCTGAGATCACAAAGTGTGCTAAAGTCAGATATAGATAGATCTTTAAAGATAAAGGTTAACAGTTCATGACAGCCGGTTATCTATATTATGTACGTGGGGATAGAGATGTCTTGGAAGGGCGGAGGGGGGGGGGGGGTTCTAAGCATTTTTATGCCGCAGACACATTACTAAGATCGAAGTCGTGAGTTGGGGAAAGGTATGGATGTGGTGCCGCTCTTGCGCTAGTAGAGCTGAAGGTGGTATTTTTCCAAAAATGTCTCCGGGAAAGGCCCGTACGTGGACATCTCACAGAGAAATTTAGACAAATTTGCCCCAAATGGCGCCATTTGGAGACATTTTGAGGCTCGAAAGAAAGTCAAGCGTGTTTTGCCATCTGTAATTACATTATTTGATGTTCTATGCAGCCCCGCCCCGACTACGCCACTAATTCCAGCCCTGCGTTTGAAGCTTCTCTCATTGAGTTGTTATATACAATGAGGTTGTGTGCCCCATCTGTTTTATTAGAAAGGACTCGGCCGTTTTTCCAAAATTTGCAAAAGCTGAATCGTCAGACATGGAAGGAGTGGTGGTGGTGGTTGCGATGACCAAACAAGGTATGCCGCAAGCACAACGAGAAGAGCAAAACACTGAATTGGGGAAAGAAAATGGGAGCGTGTGTCGAAGGAACACGCACTCAATGATGTTAATCTAAGGCTATCTGGAGACTCGATTTTATTTAATTTCGCAATGAATTGTGTCTTCGTGCAATGCACGAGGCGTCCTATCTCCAGAACACTTCTTTTTTCTCCAACGCACGCAATTTTCGGTCTAATATAGGATGGGGTGTCCAGGCTCTTCTCCTACTAAGGGCAGAAGATTTTAATATTTTCTTCATTCCCCAATAAATCCCCTAAAGTGTACTACAAGAACTTGGTTGAAAAAAACTTGTAAATCATTCCTCTAAAAATGATAATATGTGTAAAATATCGAAGCAATTGGCGCAGTGGTTTGAGAGATGTTTTAATGTTTCCCTGTCATCCACATTGTCAAAACCTGGTGCCTCATGACACTCTTAAACATAATACAGGGAACTTGTTTAGATGCCTCATGACTCCCCTAAAATGATATAGGGGAACTTGTTGGTGCCTCATGACACCCATAAAGAAGATACCGGGAACTTCTTTGAATGCCTCATGACAGCCCAAAACATGATACCGGGAACTTGTTGGTGCCTCATGACACCCCTAAACATGATACCAGGAACTTCTTTGAATGCTTCATGGCACCCATAAACATGATACAGGGAACTTGTTTGATTGCCTCTTGAGACCCCTTTACATTATATCTTGAACTTGTTGGTGCATCATGACACCCCCTAAACATGATATCGGGAACTTCTTTGAATGCCCCATGACACCCCTAAAGATGATATCAGTGACTCGTGACTCCCCTAAACATGATACCAGGAACTTCTTGTTCGTGCCCCATGACACCCCTAAACATTATACTGGCTACTGTTTGAATGCCTCACGGCACCCCTAAACATGATACTGCGAACTTGTTGCTGCATCATGGCACCCTTAAACATGATACCGGGAACTTGTCTGAATGCCTCAAGACACCCCTAAACATATTACTGGGAACTTGTTTGAATGCCTCACTACACCCCCAAATATGACACCAGGAACTTGTTGGTGCCTCATGGTACCCCTAAACATGATGTTGGGAACTTGTTTGAATGCTTTGGGGTATCCTTAAACATGATACAGAGAACTTGTCTGAATGCCTCATCACACTCCTAAACCTGATAGTGGGGAATTATTTGAATGCCTCATGACACCCTTAAACATGATATTGGGAACCTGTTGGTGCCCCATGACACCCCTAAACATGATACTTAGAACTTGTTGATGCCACCAAGGTACCCTTAAACATGATACCGAGAACTTGTTTGAATGCCTCACGACACAACTAAACATAACACTGGGAACTTGTTTGAGTGCTCACTACACTCCTAAAGATGATACCGGGAACTTGTTGGTGCCTAAACATGAAATCTGGACGTGTTGGTGCATCATGACACACCTAAACATAATATAGAGAACTTATTTGAATGCCTCGTGACACCCTAAACATGATACTGCATCACGACATCCCTAAGCATGATACCTGACAACGTCACATGGCGCCACTGGGATGTCATGGATGCCTCATGACACCCGTGAACATGATCCTTTGAACTTGTTGGTGCATCATGGCACCCCTAAACATGATACTGGGGACTTGTTTGAATGCCTCATGACACCCCTAAACAAGATACCAGGAACCTGTTTGAATGCCTCATGACACCCCTAAACATGCTACCGTCAACTTGTCTCAAATTCTCATGACACCCCTAACAATGATACCGAGAAGGTGGTGCCTCGTTATACCCCTTAACATGACACCCCTAAACATGATATCAGGAACTTGCTGGTGCCTCAGGACATCCCTAAACATGATACCGTTTGAATGCCTCATGACCCCTAAACACGATACCGAGAACCTGGTTCCTCAAGATACCGGGAACTTTTTGTGCCCCATAACACTCCTTACCATGATACCGGGAACTTGTTTGAATTCACCCTGACACGCTAAGCATGATACCAGTGACTTGTTTGAATGCCCCATGTCACCGCTAATTAACCCGAGGTAAATCATCTACACAAATTCCTAAAATGACAAATACCTAAGCTTTTGAACTCGTGTTTTTTTTTAACCCTTTACCTAACATGAAAAGCAGAACTTGTTCCAACGCACGCAATTTTCGGTCTAATGTAGGATGGGGTGTCCAGGCCCTTCTCCTACTGATGGCAGAAGATTTTAATATTTTCTTCATTCCCCAATAAATCCCCTAAAGTGTACTACAGGAACTTGGTTGAAAAAAACTTGTAAATCATTCCTCCAAAAATGATAATATGTGTAAAATTTGGAAATATGGAAGCAATTGGCGCAGACGACACATGCAAAAAAATTCTTGAATAACTAATTTGTTTCATTTTTTGTCTCCAAAACATAGGTTATGACCCCTTGTTGGAACGAGCTCGACGAGCTCGTTCCAACGAGGGGTCATAACCTATGCTTTTGAGGCAAAAAATGAAAAAATAATGAAAATTAATTGGCGATTTTTGAGAATAGTGCTGGCCGGTTTTGGCCGTTACGTTGGGTAAAGGGTTAAAAGAAGATACCCAATTGCTTACCCTGTTACCAGTTTGATTACACTCCTCGTAAGGATGCTACATATCAAATATCAATTGCTAATGTTGTGCAATTAAAGTGAAAACGAGGGGCCTCTCGGCCGATATAGCTCCGCTTAGGGACACTCCTTTCCGGGCATATATATAGGATAAATATAAGTGACAGAGAATATAAGAGAAATGATTACTTTTCAGACGGAGCGAAGAATAAATTATTTTGACCGGACAAGGATGTATAAGAATGTCACAGTTTTTTTTTCTCTCTTTGTGACTCCAACCATGATGATATGACTCCGTTTCAAAGCCGTGACACACCTTTAAGTTATGAGCCCTAATTTGTCCGAGTATGAATAATGTCTGTCAGTCACCGCAAGTTATATGGACCGGGCAAAAGTCTTCAAACTGTACAACACAGACAAGAACGGTATTCAAGAATCCAAGTGTTACTGGTCGCGACCTTGGCCTTGATGATATGACAATGGGTCAAGGTGATGACACAACATCAGGTTATGGGAAACAAATCGTCCCCTGAGTTCCAATGTGTTCTATGTGCCTACTGGCACAGAGAACACATTGGAACTCAGGGGACGAAATGTGTGAAGGATAAACAAGATCTGTCCCACAGATTCAATTATACAGACCAGGGAAGGGCTGTATAACAAAATCAAAGTTTTGCTGCCTGTGACCTTGACCTTGAAGATATGACCTTGGAGCAAAGTTGCGACACACCTTTGGGTCATAAGCAATAGTGTACCGAATATGAATAAGATCTGTCAATCATACCAAGTTATATGGACCGAGCGAAAGTGACAGTGAAATGTCAAAGGTTTTGTTTAACATAGGGCCTGTGACTTTAACATTCTGGCACATATCACATTACTGTCTTTCTATAATACATATTGTTATAAAGTTTTGTTTTGTCAAAAAAGTATTCAGTGTTTAAGAAGTTATGGCCTGGACAAACAAAATGCTCTCTTGGGCACCCTCGGGGCTGTCAACTTTTTTGCATAAATCAGATACATATAAGTAGTATGTTTCGTATGTTTCAGGGATCATTGGCAAGACCTCGGGCAGGACCTCGGAAGTGACGTCATGTCACGTGACCCAATGGCGCCATGTTGTTTTGACATGGTAATCCGTGTGAGCGGCCATGTTGTGACGTCATCCCATAGCGATACAGCGCGTGTTGTTAGGGTGATACGTGTTTCCGTCGTCCATTTTGTATACTGGGGGCCGCCATCTTGGATTCTATGGTAGCACGTAGTTGCTATGTTACTCAAAGACTTCTTATATGATAAGGGTATGTTCGAAGGGTGTGTTCGATTGAATAGGAGTAAATCTAATTACCACAAACAACTCGACAATCCCTCAAAATCACCAAGATCCACCCCAAACTACCGAAATTGACTTTATTTAGTACGGATTTCCTCAAGAATCCTTTTTAGGACCGCCACACCATAGTACCGAGAGACCCCCGGTACCGAGAAGGTCCACCAGATGTAAGGTCGATTGAACTAGAGTAGCTTTTCTGGTTCTGATTTTCCCCAGAATCCATATTTACTTCGTAGAATCACCATAAACAACCCCATAATTTTTTACTTGGCTCTGATTTCCCAGTAAATTTTCGGTTTCAACCTATGTATCTACAAGCTCTGTTATGGCTTCTTTGTTCTAATTATTCTGACTTCCCTAAATATGTTTATATTCTATTGTACACATTACAGGTAGCACATAGGCACATGCTGGATGTGCCAATATGTGCATATGTGAAAAGGCACAATGTGACACATTGTGCACCAGCACATAGGCACATGCGACTAAAAGGGGATTTATAGCCACAGACATATCCTAATGTCACGGATACGAGGTTAACACTTCGAGAGGTGGGAGATCAAAGTTCTTGTTAGTAGTGCAGTCGGCACCCAGAGACAGTCGCATCAGGTTAGAATGTAGGTCTCACCACCCTTAGCATTTGTTTGGGACTGTTCGTGCTGCTGTGGGGGGCACAGTTACTGGAAGTTGTGGCTGCAACCACTTTTTTCACTGATAACAATGAATGCACCACGTCAGTATTGACCCCGTGTTACACATACAGTATTTATAATACTATAAGTGTATCACTGGGTCAGGGCAGACGCTGTTCATTCATTGTTATCGATGAAAAACGTGATTGGAGCCACAATTTCCAGCTACTGCGTGCGGGGGTCAATAACTTTTAAGTATTTGGAGGTGATCGACATTAATTCACTGAAAAGATAATTTATTTACACGCTTTGGGCAACATATGGTATAATTTACAAATTTATCAACAGTCCGATAATTTATATGTTCAACGCATCTTGCACAGTTCGCACAATGTGGGCTCACGTAGTCTTTCTCAGCTAGCTTTGTCCTCCTGGTCAGTCAGACATCTCTGGCTTCGGTCTCCGTCGTCGGCTCTCCTCACGGTCTTATTTATTTATTTAATTAATTATTTAAAAAAAAAATTTATTGGGATTTAACGACACTTTCGACAGCCAGAGTTCCCTCCTTCGGACAGTTTTACAGTATTACAGGTGGAGCCGGAATACCCGGAGAGAACCGCCGAGCAGCTGCGAATGATGTCCATCTCCTCAACGTACCAACTCCACACAAGCATGGTTAGCAATGGTAGAAGGCAAGTGCACCATCGACGTGCAGTACGCCTTAGTACAATCGGGATGAGGAGCTTTGCCCAAGAATACAACGCAGTTGCTCCTGGCGGGGATCGAACCGTTAACCACTCAGTTAGAAGTCCAATGCCGTAACCACTTAGCTAGCGCGCGCACCCCCTCCACCCCCCCCCCCCAACTTCGTCTTGGATTCGGTATTTCGGATAGTGTTTAAGAACATTTTTCATTAACATAACTCTCACACGGTAAACTTACCGTCACCTGAACTTAGTTGTCTTAATGTTCTGCTACCGTACGTGTTCATTAGCATTTGTACGCACTTGTTTTACTGCCGTCGTCACCTCGGCGCCATCTTGTAAAGCTGAGTTACACATTCCACATTTACTACTTTTGTAGTGTTAACTTGCCCCTGCCCAACACCTACCAAACCAATATTAATCCAAAATTTGCGTCAAATGTTCCCACAGTCTGTTATTATTATCTACCAGCTCTCTACCACCGAACAATTCTAACTCAAATTCTCTGTGTAACAAGCTCAACCAGCTCTTCATAGGTCTTAGCTATTTGACAATTATAACTACCGTTCATGAACGCCCAACATACCTTGACTGTGCACTCAGACGTTTTTGTGGACCTTAACAAATCGCTGAGTAGAGCCCATCACGCCCTACGAGTTCCCTATGGCTTGAGAAATTGACTACCCTCGGTTCGTTATTTTATTTATTGGTGTTTTTAAGGTCACATATTTTTGCACAATGGCTAATCATGACCTCGACAGTTTTACGGGTGGGGGAAGCCGGAGTACCCGGAGAGAACCACCGAGCAACGGCGAGCAACTGTCAGCTCCCCAACATACTAACTCCACACAAGCAGGGTTAGCATTGGTTGAAGACAAGTGCACCATCGACGTGCAGTACGCCTTAGTACACAGCGCCACCATGACCCCAGCCCCCCCCCCCCCCCCACGTGGGCAATGGGGATGAAGTGTCTTGCCGAAGGACACAACGCGGTTGCCGCAGGTGGGAATCGATCCGTGGACCTCTCGGCTTGCAGCCTGCACCTCTACCTACTGAGTCACTGCGACCACGCCCCCCCCCCCCCCACCCCGGTCTGTTCCCGAATATATAGTTTTCAAGAGCGTCCGAAGCATCCGAGGACAAGAGGTATCAAACAAGGCACCCGAGTTGGACTGCGAGTTTACAACATATAAAATTGTAATACGGAACTCAATAGTGTTGACATAATATATATATGTCACTCAATATTGCACTCAAGGGGCGATACAAAATCGTTAGAACTCGTCCCCCGAGTTTCAATGTGCCAGTGGGCACATAGAACACATTGGAACTCAGGGGACGAACTGCACATGCCGGTTGTATAGCTTCTTCATTTGATGATTACCGACCAGCCTCCGTCATAAAACCTGATACAATTAACATTCGTAAACTACGTTAGAAACGAATACTCAAGAGCTGGTCAGTTACAGCTGTTAAAAATTAGTCTTTTCCAGCAGTGTACTTTTTTGCGACATAGGACGTCCCGTCCCAGGGCAAGGGGACAGCTACCCCCCCCCCCCCCCCAACCCTTTCCGACGTGTTGGATACTTTTAACGCAGCCATTATAAACAGAACGTCCCCTTATTGAAATTTAACATTTCGACCAATATAAATATGTTTTTAGGAATTCTCCTTCTCCCTTTACTTGACAGAACCTGGTTCCTTTAAAGACGATGTGGGGTGTCTTGTTTATGACAGAACCTAGTTTCTTTAAAGACGATGTGGGGTGTCTTGTTTATGACAGAACCTAGTTTCTTTAAAGACGATGTGGGGTGTCTTGTTTATGACAGAACCTAGTTTCTTTAAAGACGATGTGGGGTGTCTTGTTTATGACAGAACCTAGTTTCTTTAAAGACGATGTGGGGTGTCTTGTTTATGACAGAACCTAGTTTCTTTAAAGACGATGTGGGGTGTCTTGTTTATGACAGATCCTAGTTTCTTTAAAGACGATGTGGGGTGTCTTGTTTATGACAGAACCTAGTTTCTTTAAAGACGATGTGGGGTGTCTTGTTTATGACAGATCCTAGTTTCTTTAAAGACGATGTGGGGTGTCTTGGGTATGACAGAACCTAGTCCCTTTAAAGACGATGTGGGGTGTCTTGTTTATGACAGAACCTAGTTCCTTTAAAGATGATGTGGGGTGTCTTGTTTATGACAGAACCTAGTTCCTTTAAAGACGATGTGGGGTGTCTTGTTTATGACAGAACCTAGTTTCTTTAAAGACGATGTGGGGTGTCTTGTTTATGACAGATCCTAGTTTCTTTAAAGACGATGTGGGGTGTCTTGGGTATGACAGAACCTAGTCCCTTTAAAGACGATGTGGGGTGTCTTGTTTATGACAGAACCTAGTTCCTTTAAAGACGATGTGGGGTGTCTTGTTTATGACAGAACCTAGTTTCTTTAAAGACGATGTGGGGTGTCTTGTTTATGACAGATCCTAGTTTCTTTAAAGACGATGTGGGGTGTCTTGTTTATGACAGAACCTAGTTTCTTTAAAGACGATGTGGGGTGTCTTGTTTATGACAGATCCTAGTTTCTTTAAAGACGATGTGGGGTGTCTTGTTTATGACAGAACCTAGTTTCTTTAAAGACGATGTGGGGTGTCTTGTTTATGACAGAACCTATAGTTCCTTTAAAGACGATGTGGGGTGTCTTGTTTATGACAGAACCTAGTTTCTTTAAAGACGATGTGGGGTGTCTTGTTTATGACAGAACCTAGTTTCTTTAAAGACGATGTGGGGTGTCTTGTTTATGACAGAACCTAGTTTCTTTAAAGACGATGTGGGGTGTCTTGTTTATGACAGAACCTAGTTTCTTTAAAGACGATGTGGGGTGTCTTGTTTATGACAGATCCTAGTTTCTTTAAAGACGATGTGGGGTGTCTTGTTTATGACAGAACCTAGTTTCTTTAAAGACGATGTGGGGTGTCTTGTTTATGACAGATCCTAGTTTCTTTAAAGACGATGTGGGGTGTCTTGGGTATGACAGAACCTAGTCCCTTTAAAGACGATGTGGGGTGTCTTGTTTATGACAGAACCTAGTTCCTTTAAAGACGATGTGGGGTGTCTTGTTTATGACAGAACCTAGTTCCTTTAAAGACGATGTGGGGTGTCTTGTTTATGACAGAACCTAGTTTCTTTAAAGACGATGTGGGGTGTCTTGTTTATGACAGATCCTAGTTTCTTTAAAGACGATGTGGGGTGTCTTGGGTATGACAGAACCTAGTCCCTTTAAAGACGATGTGGGGTGTCTTGTTTATGACAGAACCTAGTTCCTTTAAAGACGATGTGGGGTGTCTTGTTTATGACAGAACCTAGTTTCTTTAAAGACGATGTGGGGTGTCTTGTTTATGACAGATCCTAGTTTCTTTAAAGACGATGTGGGGTGTCTTGTTTATGACAGAACCTAGTTTCTTTAAAGACGATGTGGGGTGTCTTGTTTATGACAGATCCTAGTTTCTTTAAAGACGATGTGGGGTGTCTTGTTTATGACAGAACCTAGTTTCTTTAAAGACGATGTGGGGTGTCTTGTTTATGACAGAACCTATAGTTCCTTTAAAGACGATGTGGGGTGTCTTGTTTATGACAGAACCTAGTTTCTTTAAAGACGATGTGGGGTGTCTTGTTTATGACAGAACCTAGTTTCTTTAAAGACGATGTGGGGTGTCTTGTTTATGACAGAACCTAGTTTCTTTAAAGACGATGTGGGGTGTCTTGTTTATGACAGATCCTAGTTTCTTTAAAGACGATGTGGGGTGTCTTGTTTATGACAGATCCTAGTTTCTTTAAAGACGATGTGGGGTGTCTTGTTTATGACAGAACCTAGTTTCTTTAAAGACGATGTGGGGTGTCTTGTTTATGACAGAACCTATAGTTCCTTTAAAGACGATGTGGGGTGTCTTGTTTATGACAGAACCTAGTTTCTTTAAAGACGATGTGGGGTGTCTTGTTTATGACAGAACCTAGTTTCTTTAAAGACGATGTGGGGTGTCTTGTTTATGACAGAACCTATAGTTCCTTTAAAGACGATGTGGGGTGTCTTGTTTATGACAGAACCTAGTTTCTTTAAAGACGATGTGGGGTGTCTTGTTTATGACAGAACCTATAGTTCCTTTAAAGACGATGTGGGGTGTCTTGTTTATGACAGAACCTAGTTTCTTTAAAGACGATGTGGGGTGTCTTGTTTATGACAGAACCTAGTTTCTTTAAAGACGATGTGGGGTGTCTTGTTTATGACAGAACCTATAGTTCCTTTAAAGACGATGTGGGGTGTCTTGTTTATGACAGAACCTAGTTTCTTTAAAGACGATGTGGGGTGTCTTGTATATGACAGAACCTATAGTTCCTTTGAAGACGATGTGGGGTGTCTTGTTTATGACAGAACCTAGTTTCTTTAAAGACGATGTGGGGTGTCTTGTTTATGACAGAACCTAGTTTCTTTAAAGACGATGTGAGGTGTCTTGTTTATGACAGAACCTAGTTTCTTTAAAGACGATGTGGGGTGTCTTGTTTATGACAGAACCTAGTTTCTTTAAAGACGATGTGGGGTGTCTTGTTTATGACAGAACCTAGTTTCTTTAAAGACGATGTGGGGTGTCTTGTTTATGACAGAACCTATAGTTCCTTTAAAGACGATGTGGGGTGTCTTGTTTATGACAGAACCTAGTTTCTTTAAAGACGATGTGGGGTGTCTTGTTTATGACAGAACCTAGTTTCTTTAAAGACGATGTGGGGTGTCTTGTTTATGACAGAACCTATAGTTCCTTTAAAGACGATGTGGGGTGTCTTGTTTATGACAGAACCTAGTTTCTTTAAAGACGATGTGGGGTGTCTTGTTTATGACAGAACCTATAGTTCCTTTAAAGACGATGTGGGGTGTCTTGTTTATGACAGAACCTAGTTTCTTTAAAGACGATGTGGGGTGTCTTGTTTATGACAGAACCTAGTTTCTTTAAAGACGATGTGGGGTGTCTTGTTTATGACAGAACCTATAGTTCCTTTAAAGACGATGTGGGGTGTCTTGTTTATGACAGAGCCTAGTTTCTTTAAAGACGATGTGGGGTGTCTTGTTTATGACAGAACCTATAGTTCCTTTAAAGACGATGTGGGGTGTCTTGTTTATGACAGAACCTAGTTTCTTTAAAGACGATGTGGGTGTCTTGTTTATGACAGAACCTAGTTTCTTTAAAGACGATGTGGGGTGTCTTGTTTATGACAGAACCTATAGTTCCTTTAAAGACGATGTGGGGTGTCTTGTTTATGACAGAACCTAGTTTCTTTAAAGACGATGTGGGGTGTCTTGTTTATGACAGAACCTATAGTTCCTTTAAAGACGATGTGGGGTGTCTTGTTTATGACAGAACCTAGTTTCTTTAAAGACGATGTGGGGTGTCTTGTTTATGACAGAACCTAGTTTCTTTAAAGACGATGTGAGGTGTCTTGTTTATGACAGAACCTAGTTTCTTTAAAGACGATGTGGGGTGTCTTGTTTATGACAGAACCTAGTTTCTTTAAAGACGATGTGGGGTGTCTTGTTTATGACAGAACCTAGTTCCTTTAAAGACGATGTGGGGTGTCTTGTTTATGACAGAACCTAGTTTCTTTAAAGACGATGTGAGGTGTCTTGTTTATGACAGAACCTAGTTTCTTTAAAGACGATGTGGGGTGTCTTGTTTATGACAGAACCTATAGTTCCTTTAAAGACGATGTGGGGTGTCTTGTTTATGACAGAACCTAGTTTCTTTAAAGACGATGTGGGGTGTCTTGTTTATGACAGAACCTAGTTCCTTTAAAGACGATGTGGGGTGTCTTGTTTATGACAGAACCTAGTTTCTTTAAAGACGATGTGGGGTGTCTTGTTTATGACAGAACCTATAGTTCCTTTAAAGACGATGTGGGGTGTCTTGTTTATGACAGAACCTAGTTCCTTTAAAGACGATGTGGGGTGTCTTGTTTATGACAGAACCTAGTTTCTTTAAAGACGATGTGGGGTGTCTTGTTTATGACAGAACCTATAGTTCCTTTAAAGACGATGTGGGGTGTCTTGTTTATGACAGAACCTAGTTTCTTTAAAGACGATGTGGGGTGTCTTGTTTATGACAGAACCTAGTTTCTTTAAAGACGATGTGAGGTGTCTTGTTTATGACAGAACCTAGTTTCTTTAAAGACGATGTGGGGTGTCTTGTTTATGACAGAACCTAGTTTCTTTAAAGACGATGTGGGGTGTCTTGTTTATGACAGAACCTAGTTCCTTTAAAGACGATGTGGGGTGTCTTGTTTATGACAGAACCTAGTTTCTTTAAAGACGATGTGAGGTGTCTTGTTTATGACAGAACCTAGTTTCTTTAAAGACGATGTGGGGTGTCTTGTTTATGACAGAACCTAGTTTCTTTAAAGACGATGTGAGGTGTCTTGTTTATGACAGAACCTAGTTTCTTTAAAGACGATGTGGGGTGTCTTGTTTATGACAGAACCTAGTTTCTTTAAAGACGATGTGGGGTGTCTTGTTTATGACAGAACCTAGTTCCTTTAAAGACGATGTGGGGTGTCTTGTTTATGACAGAACCTAGTTTCTTTAAAGACGATGTGGGGTGTCTTGTTTATGACAGAACCTAGTTTCTTTAAAGACGATGTGAGGTGTCTTGTTTATGACAGAACCTAGTTTCTTTAAAGACGATGTGGGGTGTCTTGTTTATGACAGAACCTATAGTTCCTTTAAAGACGATGTGGGGTGTCTTGTTTATGACAGAACCTAGTTTCTTTAAAGACGATGTGGGGTGTCTTGTTTATGACAGAACCTAGTTCCTTTAAAGACGATGTGGGGTGTCTTGTTTATGACAGAACCTAGTTTCTTTAAAGACGATGTGGGGTGTCTTGTTTATGACAGAACCTATAGTTCCTTTAAAGACGATGTGGGGTGTCTTGTTTATGACAGAACCTAGTTTCTTTAAAGACGATGTGGGGTGTCTTGTTTATGACAGAACCTATAGTTCCTTTAAAGACGATGTGGGGTGTCTTGTTTATGACAGAACCTAGTTTCTTTAAAGACGATGTGGGGTGTCTTGTTTATGACAGAACCTAGTTTCTTTAAAGACGATGCGAGGTGTCTTGTTTATGACAGAACCTAGTTTCTTTAAAGACGATGTGGGGTGTCTTGTTTATGACAGAACCTAGTTCCTTTAAAGACGATGTGGGGTGTCTTGTTTATGACAGAACCTAGTTTCTTTAAAGACGATGTGGGGTGTCTTGTTTATGACAGAACCTATAGTTCCTTTAAAGACGATGTGGGGTGTCTTGTTTATGACAGAACCTAGTTTCTTTAAAGACGATGTGGGGTGTCTTGTTTATGACAGAACCTATAGTTCCTTTAAAGACGATGTGGGGTGTCTTGTTTATGACAGAACCTAGTTTCTTTAAAGACGATGTGGGGTGTCTTGTTTATGACAGAACCTAGTTTCTTTAAAGACGATGTGAGGTGTCTTGTTTATGACAGAACCTAGTTTCTTTAAAGACGATGTGGGGTGTCTTGTTTATGACAGAACCTAGTTTCTTTAAAGACGATGTGGGGTGTCTTGTTTATGACAGAACCTAGTTCCTTTAAAGACGATGTGGGGTGTCTTGTTTATGACAGAACCTAGTTTCTTTAAAGACGATGTGAGGTGTCTTGTTTATGACAGAACCTAGTTTCTTTAAAGACGATGTGGGGTGTCTTGTTTATGACAGAACCTAGTTTCTTTAAAGACGATGTGGGGTGTCTTGTTTATGACAGAACCTAGTTTCTTTAAAGACGATGTGGGGTGTCTTGTTTATGACAGAACCTAGTTTCTTTAAAGACGATGTGGGGTGTCTTGTTTATGACAGAACCTAGTTTCTTTAAAGACGATGTGGGGTGTCTTGTTTATGACAGAACCTAGTTTCTTTAAAGACGATGTGGGGTGTCTTGTTTATGACGGAACCTAGTTTCTTTAAAGACGATGTGGGGTGTCTTGTTTATGACAGAACCTAGTTTCTTTAAAGACGATGTGGGGTGTCTTGTTTATGACAGAACCTAGTTTCTTTAAAGACGATGTGGTGTGTCTTGGGTATGACAGAACCTAGTCCCTTTAAAGACGATGTGGGGTGTCTTGTTTATGACAGAACCTAGTTCCTTTAAAGACGATGTGGGGTGTCTTGTTTATGACAGAACCTAGTTCCTTTAAAGACGATGTGGGGTGTCTTGTTTATGACAGAACCTAGTTTCTTTAAAGACGATGTGGGGTGTCTTTTTTATGACAGAACCTAGTTTCTTTAAAGACGATGTGGGGTGTCTTGTTTATGACAGAACCTATAGTTCCTTTAAAGACGATGTGGGGGTGTTTTGTTTATGACAGAACCTAGTCCCTTTAAAGACGATGTGGGGTGTCTTGTTTATGACAGAACCTGGTTCCTTTAAAGACGATGTGGGGTGTCTTGTTTATGACAGAACCTCGTCCCTTTAAAGACGATGTGGGGCGTCTAGTTTATGACAGATCCTAGTTCCTTTAAAGACGATGTGGGGTGTCTTGTTTATGACAGAACCTAGTTCCTTTAAAGACGATGTGGGGTGTCCTGTTTATGACAGAACCTAGTTCCTTTAAAGACGATGTGGGGTGTCTTGTTTATGAGAGAACCTAGTTCCTTTAAAGACGATGTGGGGTGTCTTGTTTATGCGTGCTATTTGTGTGATTTACACGATTTTTATTGAAACTTACAATTGAATTTTGAATTAGTCTTTGGTGACTGTTGTGGTATGGAAAACAGCTAGCACAATTGCCTGAATTAGCCTGCCAAGATAATAATGGAACAACTGTCCGTCAAAAGACCCCCCCCCCCCCCAAACACAAAAATCACCCAAATTCATTTAATTCAAGGCAAGTTGTTATGAAACTTAATACAATGGTGTTTATTTATTTATTTATTTATTTATTGGTATTTAAGGTCACATATTTTTGCACAATGGCTAACCATGACCACGACAGTTTTACGGGTGGAGGAGGCCGGAGTACCCGGCGAGCAACTGTCAGCTCACCAACACACTAACTCCACACAAGCAGGGTTAGCATTGGTTACTGCGTCGACGTGCAGTACGCCGTAATACACAACGCCACCGTGCCCCACATGGGCAATGGGGGAGAAGTGTCTTGCCCAAAGGCGGTTGCCGCAGGTGGGATTCGAACCGAGGACTTCTCGGCTTGCAGCCTGCACCTCTACCTACTGAGCCACCGCGCCCCAATGTTGTTTATTTACAATGAGAAGGCGGTGTTATATTCTGAAATCTGACAATAATAAAAAATGGCTTCCGTAAGAACTTTCAAACGGCGATGTGGATTTTTATTATTTTTGTAACCTCTAAAATCAGTTGGGTTCAGAATCAACCCAAATCAACTAGGTTGGGTGAATATGAACCCAGCTGGGTTTATTTATAAAGTAAATTGGGTTCTTATTCACTCCACCCAATTGAAGTGGGTTGATTTTTAAGTTATTTTAACACTTTACCCAACGAATCGCCCGCATCCGCCCACGTAATATGCAAATTCAGCAGCTGAAAAAATATTATTTTTCGAAAAATTACAACAAAAACATATCAAGTGAACCCTCTTTGGAACGAGCTCGTCGAGCTCGTTCCAAAGAGGAGTCACATGATAGGGTTTTGTTGAAAGTTTTTGAAAAAAATTAAAAAATGATATTTCAAATAATAAATTTTGAAATCGTCTGCGTTGGGTAAAGGGTAAACCCAACTGATTTTAGAGTGTATATAAAATAGCTAGCACAATTATATGATTAAATTAAAGTACACGCCTTTCTCTCTGCATATTTTTAGCCATCTTAGCTTTTAAAACAGTCCGTCTGTGGAGAAAACAAGAGACCCGATGGGGCCAGAGGCGCTCACTTGACAAAATTGTTTAAGAAGGATTTAGTTAGTATATATGGCTAGTTAACACTGCAGAGGAATGAAGTCATGTAACTATTCATAACTCATTTGTCCAAGTGAGATGTTTTTCGAGTAGTGAGATGCCACAACACAAATAATGCGCAGGTTTTCATTAATGGAAAATAGGGAGCTCAAATAGCAACCTGAGGACTTACTTGAACTGACTCCCCCACCCCGCCACCTCCACTCCCCAAAAGATTCTTAATATTGGACAAAGTTAAACTTCGCACTCCAATAGGGGCACAAATATTTAACCCAGTTTAATCCCTCATATTGCACAAGCTAAAATTTGGGCTCCCTAATGTGGCCCAAAGAGTAACCAAGGGACTTGATTTGAACACATTTGAAGCTGGAACCCATAAGGATGTTATACTAAATATCAAAAGATTCTGACTGGTGGTTCTGGAAAAGAAAATGTTCAAAGAAGATTCTACATATTATATTGTACTGTGATAAATTTCATGCTCCACCATTGAACCCAAACATCAACTCCGGAACATTGAGGATGCTCTATACAAAATATTAAAATATTTTGACTGGTGGGGATCTGAAAAAGATTTTAGAAGAGTCTTCCTTATACTGCACTAAGTTAAAACTTTTGCTCTCAGAGGGATGCCAAATATTAATCGGGAACTTGATTTGCACAAATTTGAATCTGCCCCCTGGGGAAGCTGTATTCCAACAAGAGACCCCATGGAGTCTGAGGCGATCACCTAACCAATGTTGTTTAACGGTGGGGTTAATTGGCATCTATAGCTAGTTAACACCACAGAGGAATCAAGAATGAAGTCATTTAATTATTTATACCACCGTTAGCCATGTCAGATGATTTTTCTGGTATTAGGATACAACAGAAATAATTGCCAAATTTTCAGTAACGCCAAACTGATATTAACTGATGGAATCGAATTTGCCAAATTTCAATTCAACCCCTGTAAGGATTCTGTATACCATATATCAAAAGATCCTGACTGGTGGTTCTCGAAAAAAGAAGAATTTTAAAGACCATTCCTTGTATTGGACTAAGTTAAAATTCAGTCTCCAATAGGGAGCCGAAATATTAACAAAGAGCCTCGATATGAACAAACGTAGATCTGACCTCCCTAAAGATGTTATTTATGCCATGATTACCTATTCTACTATATATAAAAAGCCTATGACATAAATCTTAGCTTTACACACCAACCGTGATGAACACTCCAACAATGGGATTTCAATAGTTAAAATTTACACCTACAGTGGAACTACATCCAGGTTGAAGTTCCATTGGCAACCCCGCCTTGAATGCAAACTTGTCTAAGTTTATCAGTCGTCGCCACGTGAAGAGTGAAATAAAACCGGCAATTATTTATTACGTTTTTAAATAGGTTTACCTCCTAAGATACCAAAAATTATCAAACATACGTTGTCTCATGTTAATAAAGCACCCATAATTATGTTATTAAAATGAAAAAGGTCCCATAATTTGTGTGTTTCGTTTTCTATTTCGTTCCGGCGATAAAATTGCCAGCGGAAGTACCATCCACCGGTGCTCATGTAAACAAAAACAGATTCGCACGTGTATTGATTTATTTAACATTTAAACTCTTATTGATCTGACGATCGTGGTATAAATAAAATATACCCAAAGTAGCTTGGTGTACCAAATGTTCACCACTCGTGGTGAACATTTGGTACACCAAGCTACTATGGGTATATTCTATATATGCCAAATATCAAAATATTCTGATTGGTAGATCTGAAGAAGATTTTTAAAGATTATTCCCCATGGGGAAACCAAATATTAACTGGAGGGACTTGATTTGAACAAGTGTGAATCGGACCCCTGTAATAATATTGAATACCAAATTTTCAAATATTCTGAAGGATAGTTCTGGAGGAAAAGATTCTTTAAAGAGCACTTCTCATATTGCACCACGATAAAATTTGGGTTCTTATATTGATAAGAGTTCATTGTTTATGAGGCGACAAGCTCCACATCAACTCCTTCCTTCCGCACGAGTTCCTGGTGTACCATGAGAAAAAGAGAATCGAGTAGATACAAGTCTATTTTTGAAGTACAGCGGCTCCTCTCATGGCGATGAGCATTTTCCCATGAAACACTGCGTTCAAATACGTGCTACCTGATATAATTCTATGCAAGTCGGCCAAAATGTGGCGCAATTTCTTCAATTTATTCATTTATTTATTGGTGTTCAAGGTCACATACTTCTACACAATGTCTAATCGTTACCGCGACATAGATATAAAGTAAAGTCAGGGCAAATTGTTCATACCCATATGGTCCATTTTAGAGCACTTCCACTCCAAGCATAGGTGACTGGTGAATGGGTTCTATTTTACCAGTAAAACAGAGCTCCTTTACCACAGTAAACAAACACTGCTTTACCTCTCGGGGTTCCCACGAGTGGCAATTTCTCAAAAGCGGGGTAAGGTAGAGGAACTTGATCACTTTCCTGCTTGGGGACACTGTCAGAAAATTTTAATTCTCGCCCAACCATGTCGGAAAATTTTGAGATCCAAGCTTAGGGCGTAACTGAAATGATGATCTCCAACGACTATGCGGCTTTCAAATGTGCGTGGCTATCAGTAGTTATGGGGGACACTTAATTAAGCAGGGAGTATTTATTTATTTATTTATTTATTTATTTATTTATTTATTTATTGGTGTTTAAGGTCATATACTTATGCGCAATGGCTAATCATGACCGTGACAGTTTTACGGGTGGAGGAAGCCGGAGTACCCGGAGAGAACCACCGAGCAACGACGAGCAGCTGCCAGCTCCCCAACATCGTAACTCCGCACTGCAACACAGGCAGGGTTAGATTGGATGAAGACCTGCGTACCATCGACGTGCAGTGCGCCTTAGTACACGGCGTCATCGTGCCCCCATTTGGACAATCTGGGTTAAGTGCCTTGCACAAGGACACAACGCGGGAGTCCGAATTGATCGCCCAGACGGTCACCCATCCAATGATTAACCGGGCTCGACGTTGCTTAACTTTGGTGAAGCAGGGAGTAGCGTCCCGTAGGTATAGTGTTTACGCCCCTGGAAACAATCCTACCTCCACTGAACAAAGAATAATAAAAAAAACATGAATAATTACCAAGTCATCAACCAAAATCACAATTATGTTTGGTCGTTCAGTAAATTCTCCTCTTTGAATACAAGGAAGGATAAATAACATCAAAGTAAAATACTGCTTCATATCTCTCATTTCATCCAAGTTTCTGTAAAATAAAAAAAAAAAACAAGAAATTAAATTGAGCCTTTGAATTTTCGATTTGTGTATAATGTTGAATCCTTAATTCTTAAATGCTAAGTAAAAGAAACACAACCATTGATTATTTACTGAGACCAGGAGCCAGTAATATAAAACTTTTACAATTGTATTTTCTAGAATTGTATTTTCTCCCTATTAGCTGACTAAAATGAATCATTAGCATTTTGAAACATATGGCAATTTGTCAACTGACAAATTGCCACATCTTTGAAAATGCTAATGATTCTTTTCAACTCATTTAAAGTCACAACTAGAAAATACAATTTTAGAAAATACAATTGTAAAAGTTTATAGTATTGGCCTCTGGGGCCAATACTATAAAACTTTTACAATTGTATTTTCTAAAATTGTATTTGGTACCTATTAATATAATTGGCAATTTGACATATATTTTAAAATGTCAATTTTTCATTTCAACCCATTTAAAGTCATAACAAGAAAATGTAATTCTAGAAAATACAATTGTAATGGTTCTATAGTTTGGGCTCCAGGGTGTAAGCTGAAACTAAAGTCTTCGATAATTATCTGACCCTCATCCTCCCCAGCCCCCCCCCCCCCCCCCCCGATTGCTTCTAGTGTTGCGGCTTTAATCGACCCCGTTATCCATCAGCCTGCATCTCTATTAGGACAATCAGGAATTCACTTGACAACTACCAACAAAAAGAACACATTTTATCGCCAACTAAATTTGCCAGGGGAACCCGTGTTACTATTTCGTCCCCTGAGTTCCAATGTGTTCTTGGAGCCTACTGACACATAGAACACAGTGGAACTTGGGGGATGATTTTCAGCCATCGCTAGCGATTCAAATTGTAGTTGCGTTACACGATCTGTAAAAAAATCCAGTGAAATTTCGCTTCTATTTAAAAATAGTCCGTTTACGATTTCCGTTCCGCACATATTTTCATTTTTCACATGGTTTAATGTTGTTATAGATGGGGATTACATAGAACAGGCGTGTAATAAAATTGGGATTCGAACAGGAAACATTTTCTGAATAAGAGAAGAAAAAATTGACTGTTAAACCTTTTCTTTAATTCTTTCCTATTCTTCGTATTTCTGATAACTCATAACGAATTTATCTATTGACTTTCCGTTTTAGATGTACAATCTATTTCATGTGTGAACACACACAGCATGAGATCTTTTATCCTCCATTGTTGAGCCATACAGGTTTCTGTGGAATTTTTGTGCAAAAGAGTTTTTGTGAAAATATGCCGATATGACGAGTATAAAAAAATTATTGAATTTCTTTTTTTCTTTTTTGTCTCAAAAACATATCTTATGAACCCCACATTGGAGGGTACTCGACAAGCTTATTCCAATAAGGGGTCATGAGCTATATTCTGGAGATAAAAAATTAAAATATAATACATGTGCACTGTAAAACTGGAATGACGCGTCTTCTACGGGGTATGGACAATTTGTAGATTTCGGAACGAGGCTTCCACTGGGTATGGGAAATTTGTCAGTGGCTGGGCGGACGTATCGTGGGTTTCAATGAATATGGTCTCATACCACGTATCTATCAACCAATCAAATCAAAAAATTCACTTTAGTCAATAGATGAACCATCATACCAGAGCAAAAGCCAATACTTTCCTTGCTTGTATTTCATATTCAGTCAAACACAAATAATAGTTTGTTTATATAAATTTGTTTTATTACAAATTATTGGAGAGTGCCCACAGGCACTCTCCAATAATTTGTAATAAAACGAGTTTTGAATAACAAATTCAGACCAACAAAAATAATCTAGCCCTCATCCAGATAACGACGAATGTGAAAAATATCTTGTTTTTTGTACTTTACGACGTTTGACGCCGCATTTTGAGAAACGTTGAAGAAACTGAATTCCAAGTGACGTTTGAACGTCAGAATAATTAAAGCCTTAAAGGATTAAATATCATTACACGAACTTGAAATCAAGGGACACAATAATACTCGTGATTCTATAAACAGAGTTGAAATAATGTTGTTAAAATCAGACTTCAGATATGACGTAAACGTCGACGGGAGACACAGCCTCCCACACAGTGACAGCCCTATTCCCAAACTACAAAACATAGCACCAAAATTATATCAAAGGAATAAGCGAAGGACAGCACCCTTGCCATTTTTTTTTTAAATTGCCTGAAAATTGTTGACCCTTGACGTAAATGCCGGTCGGGGTTCGGAAAACGTGAAAATTAAATTTTCAATATACAGGATGTCGAAATCTTGGAACATCTTAGTGCTGGTAGTCCCAAAGTTGAAAATATTCGAAAAGTCAGACATCAGGTACCAGAAGTATGACCTAAACAACGTCGTGGGAACTATTTTACGATTTGGTTTTACATTCTCCTTTTAACCCCTTTAACATTTGCCTTTCAAAATTTTGGACTTTTTATCATAACACACATCAGATGTGGCCGTCAAAATGGCCTAGGCCTTCAAAAACGATGTTGGTCGCCAAAACAATGTTGGTCGCCAAGATGGTGTTGGTCGCCAAAACGGTGTTGGTCGGCAAGACAAAATTGGTCGTGCTTCATTGAATGACTTCTGAAAATTCGCTTTTCGATTTCAAAACCATCTGGTTAGGATTAGCCATTCTTCCTTCCTCAATATCACCCCTCATTGGCATTATGAGAATGCGAGCGCCTCCACACTGTCACTTTGCGGGAAAATCTTCCGTCAGCAGTCGAGTGCCAAGACGGGAACATACAGAGAAAGAACCGTCTCTCTTTTATACAGCTCTAACACAGACTTTATTTTATAGTGTCGAAGATCATGTTAACTGCATTGGCAGTGTGCAAACTCTTTAAGCACCTTGGTTATACACATAAATATCTGTATCTGGTGCAACTGCCTGGATTTCCCTGACGACGGGGATGTGCTCGCTGATGGCGGAGGGGGGGGGGGGGTAAAAATGGGCAGTTTCCCCGCCAGGGGTCTAGACTTCCCTCACTCCTTGGTACAATCCCTGCATTCAGCAAAGGGGAAGGATTACTTGTAGTCGGTTAAAAAATTGGAAGGGTTAGACAGCTATACTCATCTTTACTAGGTGTTCTCTTCAGCTATTCGGAGTTCTCCATCCGAAGAACTGTAGCACATGATATACTCATGGCTGATGAGAGCGTTGTTACATTCCAACAGGCAAACAAACCTACGACTAAGGACGAGGGAAAAGTGCAGCAGTGACTACAAAGTTATTATTCAAGTTTCTCTATTGAAGTAAAAACTTTTCCCAATCAAGTAAACAAAAAATCAGATTAAATTAAAAAATGCATCTCTTCATTTTCGCAACTTACTGACTGATTCTCTTGTCCAATATCAAATCCGGTCTCGTTAAACAATACACGATTGTACATACTTGAAAGAGCGAATCCGGATATCTAAAATCCAACCCTAACGAAAATGTTAGTACTGGAAAAATTGTTGCGGCTGTCACATCCCTTACATCAGGCTTATTGACGCCCTTTCCCCGATTTCAGGTAGGTCCTACCACGATATATTCTATGCGTGCGTGTGTGTGTTTGAGGTTAAAAATTCGCACTTGAACAGACATTTCCTACTGAAACGTTTTTTTCTCCTTTTAATATGCCGCCGAAGAATTGTTTTCATTTACTGAACCCTGAAGGGTTTCAAACATGACAAAAAATACATAAAGTTGATTTAAACTGAGTGATGAGCTTAGGAACTGGTTAAACAGACTGGCAATAATTGATGTCATTCATTGATGGGCTCTAGTTTAGTCCTCACAGGGATATTACGCAAGCTTTTGTTTTTCTTTTAGGAGATGACAGGTCGAAGATTCAAAGGTTCATTTAATTTAGCATTGGTTAAATTGAATTCATCTTTTTAACATTTTTGCTATTTTGATATTCATTCTGTTGTGTGTTAAAGTGAAAGGAATGATGGACCTCCTTTCGCATTCTCTCTCTGATATGTTCATACCAAATGGCCAGAGGGTTTGAAGCGTATTGATCCAAATGGTTTGACGTTTTTTTTTCTAAATTCATCCGTTTCTTCTTATGTGTCTTTAATTGTTGGTTGTTCAATAGGATGGATTACAAAATCGTCCAAATAATTGCCAGGAAGGTTAAAATGTTGTGCTACTGGGGCATCAGCATAATGTTTTATATCCTGTTTGTGTCTAATAGCACGTTCTCGGAAAGGATTTTGACTTTGACCAACATACTGCTTCCGACAGCGTTTACAAGTGATAAGGTAAATAATGTTTGGTGAATCACAATGGAGGGGGTTACGGATCTGATAATGATTTTTCGTTTGTTCGGAGGACAAATCCTCTTTCTGATCAGGCATAAAAGTACGCAATCTACAACGAGGTTTTTTGAAAGTAAATACCACACCACTACCGTTCTGCAACGGTCTGTGGTGTTCAATTTTCAGTGGTTCGAAATCAGTAGTTTCTGCTGGACTTTCGAGCTTTTTCAGAGTTTGAGATTTCAGGCTACGCAAAAAGCGCAATGAGAACTCCCTCGATCTGAGGGCACCAAATAGAGTAGAACAAGCCTCACTGAATATACCTTATCACTTGAATTGCGGTGGAAGCGAATGAGTTGTGAGTTGATGATACCTTTAAATGTATGTTGAGGGTGAAATGATTTTGTGTGCAGTAATTGATGTGAATCAGTTGGTTTAAAATATACTTTATAATCTAAATGAGCGGATTCCTGAAATTGCTTGCCTTTATACACGGTCACATCTAGAAAATCAACAGAAGTTTCACTGATATTAGCATTTAATTTAATGTTTGGGTCATGATTGTTCAAAATTTCTAATAATTCATCAAAATCTTCTTTTGAATGTCCCCAAATAATAAAAATGTCATCTAAATATCTGAGATATACGAGAGGATGCTTTGCACATTTGCTTAAGGCATTTCCCTCCCATTCTGCTACATAAATGCTTGCAAAATTAGGACTGAATCTTTTTCGCACAGGACATCCCATTATTTGTAGAAAATATTCTTCATTGAATTGAAAGTCATTACCTTTTAAGCTCAGCTCTAAATGATCCAAAATTTGTTCATCTGGGCGTTTCGCATCGGGATATTTTTTTCAAATGCATTTTTAATCGATTTAACACCTTTATCAATATCAATGTTCGTGTACATTCTGTCGATATCCGAAGTAGCCAGGATAGCATTTTTCGATATTTTCAATTTAAAAATTTTTGACAGGAAGCCCTGTTTATTTTTTAGATAGCTCAGATGTCTATTTGCTACAGGTGTAAGATGATAATCAATAAGTTCCGAGATCGCATAAGATTCCGAGTTACAATCTGATACAATTGGCCTCCCGGTGGAGTTACGTCATCCGTCCATGAAGAATGGCCCTTGTGGATCTTTGGTAGTACTCCACCTGGGTGTCCGGATGGGGATTTCGATCAATGCGTCCTAAATTTGAACTACCAATCATAAGGATGTTTTTACAAACATCGGGGAGGCGCCAATTCAGTTTGTCAAAATTAACTCCGCTCTTATGCCGAAACTGGGAGAATTTAGAATCAAATGAGCGGCCCGAGTAGCGGCTCGGCGATTTGGCTTTCTCTGAGTACGATATACCTGGTAGAACCACACTAGAGACAGGAGAAAAAGGAGAAAAAACAGAAGCAGGAGAGGAAACAGAAGGAGAGGCATAGGAAGCAGGAAGAGTTCTAGTGAGAGCACTAGGAGAACCGGAGAAGAAAGGCTGAGGAGGAGTTGGAGGTAGAGGAGCAAGACGAGACAGTGTTACTCAATTTTCGAGCATCTTCAGTCACAATATGGACCGGAGATGTTTGCAAATTGAGGCGCTTACTCCGAGAGAAAGCAGGAGAAGTAGAAGGAGAAGGAAAAAGAAGAGGGTGAAGTGAAGTCATTTGATAGGGCCCTGCGAATCACCCATTTTCGCTTCGAATAGAGTCACGAATCGAATCTGGTTCTATTATTTGAATTCAAATCGAATTTCGAATCGAATCAGGGGTGTCTTGAAGATAGCCGTCTGGGGAGGGGTGTTTTTTTCTCTTATCACCCAACGATCCAACCAACCTGGTAACTCCATCTTACTTCTTACCTCTTCACCACAAAGGCAAATGATAGCCCTTTTGTTGAAATGTTTCACGCAGCAGTTATGTTCCTTGATTTCACCTTTATCTTGCGATCCTCCACATTCCTATCGAACTGAGTTAGTGCATTTGTTATCTGTTTTATGTATTTTGCTTGCAAAGTAAACACCACGAATCACCCGGATTTTTTGGACAAAGTTGATACTGCCATTCACTGCATGATGTTCTCTTCATTTTCAGAAGTGGTAGTTACGAAAAATGTATATTCCTCAGTCACTGGAGATAAAACAAGTATACTCCTCGGTCAGTGGAGATAAAAGACAAAGCAAAGAACTATTGATATTTAAACACATGTTGCACATCGCCTTTTGAAACGGCGTAAATGTTTGTTTGGTTGATGAATTCTGATTGCAAAGATTTGCTCTACTGACTCTGTAAAATGCATGCAGAGGCCTGCAGTGAAAAATGGGGTCACCGCTAAACGCTGTTTGGTTCAAATAGTCTGTTCGTGGGAGCCCAGCTTAGGGTGAACCCGGAAGAAATTGTTTTTAAGCTGTCGTTTTGTGCGGAAAGGCAGCTTTCTCTGTAACATATCCAAAATCCGTTTGGGGAAAATGTTTGAGAGCCCGTTGAATAGACGTATATAAATGCAACATTTCGTCATGGAATCCTTGTGTGAGCAACCTTTGTTCTTGCCGAAAGAAATTGACTCAAGTGCCTTGTGGCTTGATTGCAGGGATTTGAGAAGATACCATTGAAGAAAGTACAGATGATATGTTGTAAAAGCAACAGACAAAACACCCCACGTTTGGTGACATAAAACATCTTAAGCACAATGTTTTCAAAAGTTATAAATCTGTATAATTTTGCAGCCATGTTGGCGGCCATCTTGGTAAATATCAAAGATGTATTGCCCCAGTTGTATTCGTATATTATCTTAGCTTCTCAATTTATATGTACTATAATGCAGATACCCAAAACATACACGCTAAAAACTAAAGTGTTAAAAACTACACTTGAAGTGCTGTATTTAACACTTACTAAGTGCTGAACTAGCACTTTGTTCAAGTGTAGATGTCCCAGAACTTGACAGGTGTTACAATAATACCACTTGACAAGTGTAATGTCGCGACACTTAAAAGGAAACAACGCAGATGACGCGGATCAGGCTCGAACTCTCGAGCCTGATCCGCGTCATCTGCGTTGTGTCATTTTAATTATGTACCCACCAAGCGCAAATCAAATTATGGACGATTCTGGAAGAACCACCAAAGCTAGACACATGGGAAGTGCAATCCATTCAAGTTTCAGATGTCTGGCGATTGTAATGTCTAAGTGCTTAAAACATTGCACTGGAGTGTTAAAATCAAACCCTAAGAGTTAGAATGGGTTTAACACCTTGAAAGTGTTAGTTTTAACACTTTAGTTTTTAGTGTGTACATGGGATTATTATAATCCCTGATGGGTACGGGTGTGGGATGGGAAAATCTTACCCGATGGCAAGATATTTGGGCCAGACACCGAGACATCGGACTTAGCCTGAAATCATACTATACCTGGTTATACTTAACTCCCAACGTAAAAAGAGAAGCTTAACATTCTACTTTCTTGACAAATATAAACCGTTCTTTCAGCAATCATTCTGTGTCAATGCATTATCGCTATGGGTACAATTTGATGGCAAAATGTTCAATATGCAGACCCAGGTTGTTTTTGTTTCTGTCTACATACACCCTAACAATTCTTCTTACTGGAATACGATCAAACTCGAAAATTCTATAGTCACAAACATTGAACAAAAAATGGTGGAGGATAGGTGTGACAATCTAATTCTACTATAGGGGGTGATTTCAACGCCCAAACAGGAAAAATGCCTGATTGCATTACAGATGATACCGCACTGCACGTCCCACTTCCCGATTCCTACACCGTTGTCTCTTGCTCTAACCGTTTTAGCTCAGACAAAATGACTAATAGTAATGGAAGATAACTTCTGGTCCTATGTCAAGCAGTAAAACCGAGAATAGTCAACGGGAGAAGTAAAGGAGATGCAATGGGTAACTTTACAAGCTACCAATATAATGGAGCGAGTGTCGTAGATTATATAATAGTATCAGATAAATATTTGTCCGTTGTACATTATGTTTGTGTTAAAGAGCCAACTGAGCACTCTGACCACTGCCAACCGACACTACACTTAAAAAATCTGTGCCATAATCGTCCGACCACAAAAGCTCCAAAATACAGTTACACACAACAAAAGTGTACCCTAAAATGGACAACAGATAGCCCAACGAGAGGTTTAGAAGCATTTTTCGGCAAGACTTTCTGCTTAAAAATCGGCAGTTTATAATGAAAAATACCCTAATGATGATTCCGGTACAGAAGACTGTAAAACTGACAGACATAACAATCTGGCATCCATGAGAATTTTGTGTGCCCCTAACAAGAAAAAACCTAAAAGGAAATGATTTGTTGATGAATGCAAACATCTAAAATACGCCATGCAAAATTTACTTAACACTCTTTCGGCAAAACCTCCAGGATAGATCTCTGTTGCAAAAGTCTTTTTCATTGTAAAAATATGTATAAAAGACCAACGAAGAAAAAATCCAAAATGCACTTCAAAAACATATGAAAAACCTCGATAAATTATCATCTTCAGATCCAACAATCTGTTGGCAGACAATTAAGTCCCTTCGAACAAACAATGTTGAGATCAAACATCTAGACCCCAACAGGTCTGTTGATTTCCTTGAAACGCTTTTGAATCGGCCACAGACCCATCATGAATATGCATCCGATGTTATAATCACAGAAGTGGATATACAACAGCCATTGAATAATGTCAAATTCTCGGCTACCGAATTAATTCACTCTCTGGGAAGTCTAAAAAAAACATTAAATCGACCGGGTGTGATAATATTTCAAACGAACTCTTAAAAATAATAGTCCCGCATGTGATTGGTAACAGGGGCGGATCCAGGATTTTATAAGGGGGGTGCTATTGTTGGTCGGCAAGCGCCGAAGGCGCGCAGCGTGACGGCGCTCTGCGCCGTCCTTGCGAGCGCCGAAGGCGCGAAGTAATTACCGGAGTGTCTGGGGGTCCTCCCCCAGAAAAAAAATTGAATTAGGAACCCATCAGATGCTATCTGAGACGTATCCTGGTCATATATTTGTCTTTTCTCTTAAACCTATTTTCTGCCGATTTGGCTTGAAATGTGGTAAAAACAAATTATGGTACTGACACTGCCCAATGAAAAACAAAATAATCATTCGAAATTGTTACCAACCAAGAAGCAAATATAATCACCCCTGGATTTTGCATCAAATTAACTGAAATGCGGGGATTGTCTGGAAGAAACATAATAATTTTCACCATAACATACCTGTTGCACGCAGGGGCGACAGAAGTTCCAAGAAGTATGAGTGTGTGTGGGTGGTGAATGTGTGGATGGATGGGTGCCACTGGGTGAGTGGCCGAGGGGGGTGGGGGGGGGGGGGGGGGAGGTCACATTTCTTTTGGTCAACTTTGAGATGCATATACTATTTAAATGTTAAACACCCCAAAGGCAGATTTAGACGGGGGCGCACATGGCGTTTTCGCCATAAATATATTATGGAAATTTAAATGTCAGCGGAGGCACAAAATCATGTTTTAAAAGTTTATATTTCATTTCATCGCTGACATTTTGTCCAATAAATTTAGAAATGTCAAACTCGGTTTCACTCTCAGTTGAACTATTTGACAAAGTTTCACTATGAACAGTATTAACGTCAAGTTCACTTCCACAATCCCTTTCAGTTTTCTTTACTTTAAGTGTAGGCGTAGTACTATAAAACTCGAGTATTCAACACTGGTTTGTTAATTTTGACAACGCCATATTTATTTCGAAAACATTGACCTCAAATACATTTGATCGGGAAGGGTTGGCTGTACTTGGGATAACTCCAGATGATTTGAGCTAAAGCGGAGCGCTCCACACACTCAAAAACTTATTTCTTTACATTCGAATCCTAAGCAGTCGCAGTGTGAGCAGTGCGTAAGCGTGTGTGTGTGGGGGGGGGGGGGGGGTGCTCGAGCACCCAGAGCACCCCCTGGATCCGCCCCTGGATAATGTAACTAAATTATTTAATCAGGTATTCAAATCGCATACCCCCCCCCCCCCCCCCCCCCCCCATGGAGTAAATCTGTTCCCATCACATTACTATATATAAGAAGGGTGACCGAAAGGATCCCAATAATTATAGGGCTGTTGCCGGAAGTGGTTCTCTGGGTAAGCTATTCAACAGAGTTATCAACGAGAGGATTAATACCTATTTTTAAGATAATTGATTAGTGATACTTACACTGTTAAAAAATTCCGTAGTTTTTACGGGACTTTTTACTGGTCTCCCTGCTGCCAGCACTTTTTGCCGTAATTTTCACGGAACTTTTGTTAACACTATAAAATGTAAACATACACATCACTTTGAAATAATTATACAGTATCCCCACCCTTGCCGCTATTCCACTGGAGGTGTAAGAAAATAATAATGTGGAATTTAGTTACAAAAATAATTGAATTAATGGGTTGGCTGTGTGATTTGCACTCTTAACTGGTTGATGTTTGCTTATATTTCATGGTCAGTTATAAGTTAACTGTATTTTGTTATTATAAATTTATTTTATTTTATTAAAAATTATTGGAGAGTGCCTATAGGCACTCTCCAATAATTTTTAATAAAATAAATTTATAAGAACTATTTTTTTATATCCAAAAATCTTAAGCAGTCCAACAGTTAACAAAAGTTCCGTCAAAATTACGGCAAAAGGTGCTGGCAGCAGGGAGACCAGCAAAATGTGCCGCAAACACTACAGAATTTGTTAACAGTGTAGTTCGGGTTTAGAAAAGCCGTAGTACCAATGATGGACACGTGGTTAGTGAGAGACTCTAAGGAGAGGGCTAATATGCTAACCGGAGAGATTGGGAAGAATGGGGCAGGGGATGCCGTCAAGCAGTTCGTCTCCGAGTGCTGTGAGGAGAGAAGAAGCGTGGAAATAGGGAGGCAGTTGGGAGTACAGGGGTAACCAAGACAAATCAGCGGCCTACCAAAGTGTTATTATTATTATTTACAGCGCCGTATTCTTAAAACAGCCATAAACAAATATAAAAACTTAAACAACCGCAAAATGCTGGTTTTATGGATTTTAGAAAGCATTTGATACTGTTGAAACTATCCCGTCTCGGTATACAGGATAATGTATTTAAAATTTTAAAATCCCTATACAGCTTAAGTTATTATGAAATAAAAACTTCGCGAGGATTAAGCCCAACCTTAATGTCAACGGCTGGTGTCAGACAAAGTTGTGTGATCTCGCCGACGCTCTTCAAAAAATTTATCGACGATGGTGGATCAATCTTTGATGAAAAATGTGATCCCGTCCGTCTACATACCACTAATCTAAGTCACTTGCTATTTGCCGACGATTTAGCGATCATCTCATATTTGTCTCTGGGACTTCAGAGAGCACTGTATAACTTGAATGCCTACTGCACTAAAATACACTTGGCGTAAATGGTGACAAAACTAAAGTTATGATTTTTCAATCGCGAAAGAATAATGAGCCCCATGGGTTTCATATTGGAAGCATTGAGCTTATACACGCCAATCGGTACACATATCTGGGATTTTCGTTCACATCCAACGATAAACTACAAAATGCGCAACATGGTCTCAAGCTGTAAGGTTTAAAAGCCCTCTTCACTTTGAACAACAGTGTTAAAAGAAAGTGCCTTCCGCCTATTTTGGTTTACCTAAAGCTATTCAACATCCTGATAAAACCCATTCTCTTATGCGGCAGTGAATCATAGGCCCTGGAAATCAACGGTGCTAATATTAATAAATCATATTCAGTTCAGTAAGTTAGTCCTGGGTGTGAACACTAAATTATCGAACCATGCCGTGGTTCAGTATAGTTTCGCTAGGAACCTCGCACACCACTGTGCGTGGTTCAGTATAGTTTCGCTAGGCGGTTGGTGCCGAATGAGGTCTGTCGATGACCAAGTGGAGTGCGTGGTTTAGTATAGTTTCGCTAGGCGGTTGGTGCCGAAGGAAACTCTCTCGACGTGGGTTCGAACCCCCGCCATGCCATTGTAAATAAATTCAGTCTGTTAGGGACTTTGGGATTGGTCGTTGGAGGGGTGCTATCGGGTATTAGTCCAGTAAAGGAGTAGTTTTGGACAGTGGTTAACAGAGGGTTTAAGCGAGAACTTGTGGTGGTGGTAAGCAGTATAGTACGAAAAGTAGATATGGTGGTTTGTGGTCTGAATAGCCTCCACGGAACTAAACTGTGTTCCATCGGAGGCCAGAACGACTAGTGGTGCGTGTACGTATCCACGGAACTAATGTGTGTTCCATCAGAGGCCAGAACGACTAGTGGTGCGTGTGCGTATCCACGGAACTAATCTGTGTTCCATCGGAGGCCAGAACGACTAGTGGTGCGTGTGCGTATCCACGGAACTAATCTGTGTTCCATCGGAGGCCAGAACGACTAGTGGTGCGTGTACGTATCCACGGAACTAATCTGTGTTCCATCGGAGGCCAGAACGACTAGTGGTGCGTGTGCGTATCAACAACATCAGGAAAAAGATGTCAGTTCGGCTCCTAGATGCGTACAGGGATTTGATCACTAACTACATAGTGGCGGGGCGTTTTCCATAGATGAGTGGGGAGAGTGAACGAAAGTCTAGAATTATGGGGGCTGACGAGTAACAACTATTACAAGGATCTAGGGATACCTTTTGTCGACAGTTGAAGGTCATTTGGCACGGTCGGCCGTCGCCTAAGTATAAGGGATGCAGAGGGATGGCCTTCCGGATTTCTTGTTCCATGGGTTCCCTGACGTCGGTTCTCTCTTGTTTGTCAATCGGGCGGATAACCCTCTGGTGCTGGTTCAATCGCTCCACCCAGGAGACGGCCAGGTATGCCAAGTTAGACCAGGGATAGTCGCCGGTGATCCAAACCTTATGCGGGGCTTTTATTGTCAGTCCATGGATGGAGTGGACTGTAAGTGCGTATCCGACGCGACAGGCCTCACCATATAACTTTCGTTTAACCGCTTCACCTAAACGATGTGGGAGGGGGCACTTCAGAAACATCGTTCAAGACGAGGACTTGTTGGTCCGGTCGCCCATCGTCGACAAGGAGACCGGGAATCGTGACCGGTGTGTGTGGGGGGGGGGGGGGGGGGGGCAGGGGGGACGGGGACAGCTGGAAGGTGTTCTTTGTGACTCGGGAAGAGTAACTCCTGGGCTTTATCTCGAACATTCCCGCAGCTGTTGAGAATCAAGTCACCCAAGATTCTGCTCCACAAACAAGTGCTGCTTTGCATCTACTGGCACTGAACCCTCTCTGGTTTGAGGCGAATGGGGTTTTGAGAGCTTCATCTTTTGTTCTGTGGTCCACCTCGTCCTCCTTATAATGGTTACATGGCATCACTACCATTTATGTGGCATCTCGCAGCACTCTAGCCAGTCCAGGAAGGTATCTAGGATTGGCTTTGGAACAATGCAAACGCCGTACCAGATGATGACTCTCGGGACATACTTCTGGTCCATTCTCTCTGGAGTCCACTCGTTTTGTCCACTACAACGGAAGAAGTTGTGGTAGATCTGAGCCTTGACACTCCTACCCGGCATTCCATTTGCAAGAACACCGAAGTATCTCTGACCCGGCAGAGCACAATTGCCCTAGTCGTCTTCCCACTGCTGCCGCTGCCGCCGCCGCCGCCGCCGCCGCCGCCGCCGCCTACGCCACCGTCGTCGTTTAGGTAGGAGAGCTGGTGATGGGTGAGAGGGTCGTCAAATCTCGGAGCTCTAGAATCTGTGATGTCTTTTTTCGAGCATCAACACTCTGGCTTTGGAACATGGTCCTGGGGCATACAGAAAATTTCTCCATCGTCACGCCGTTGTGCACGGACTACAGGGCTGACCTCTGTTCCATAATAGTAGCATGAGATGCAAGACAAGATCCGTCAACGCAAAGTCCACAACTCCACTTCCCTCAGTAAACTACAATATTGTCCAACTTGTTGTTTTATTAACGTATATGCTGTCCGTTACACTTCGGACAGCCCCATTCAGACAAAAACGCTGCTGCATGCTGATGAGGTTGATATTAATATATACAAGAATACTGGCACTCAGGTGTGCATGCTGGGACTGGCTTCCGCCGTAGTAAGTTAACACGTGCACCTTTCCGGGGCCCCCACACGAGTGTCTTGCATTGATTAGATTAACTCGCCTTGGTCAATGACCAGTCGGTGTGTCAGTCGCTTACCAACAGCTTCTGAACCTTGTGTGAACTTAATAATGATGTTACAGCCCTGGTCTCGATCTTCAGGAAGCCATACTTCATTCTTCTTTTGGAAAACGATAATGTTTCTCCGACATCTAGCTCTGTTGGGATGTCGGATTCAGTGAGATATGAGAGAAAACCCGTTTGAGCCTAGTCCTACTCCCCGAAATACCCCCAGAACAATGAGGGGATTAATGGCAGTACACTTGGGTCGAACGCCTACTTGCGTATTCGGGCGAAACCGATACGTATGTCTTTGAGCAAAGCGCCATTGAGTGATTGAATGCTACGCGAGACATCGTAGCTGTGGGATGACCGAAACGCAAGGAATAGGGTTGTGCCCCGCCCCAATCCTGGAAACTAGCAGGGTAACACGCCTTCATGTCGTTGCTAACGATGCCATTGTCACGATTCCGTTCTGCGTCCCCGCCCCACCATTGCCATGCTTCACACAGGCTTTTAGGGTGTCATCCAGAAATGAAGCCTGAGTTGGTTTCCAGCCATTGTTTTTCTCATGAATGCAATGGTGAGGCCATCCGCTCAATCAGAAGATATCCGAGTCAGGATAGTCCAGCTGAATCATACACATCGACCACATTACACACCATCCGCTCAATCAGAAGATATCCGAGTCGTCGGGATAGTCCAGCTGAATCATATCTCGACCACATTACACACCATCCGCTCAATCAGAAGATATCCTAGTCGGGATAGTCGAGCTGAATCATATCTCGACCACATTACACACCATCCGCTCAATCAGAAGATATCCGAGTCGGGGTAGTCCAGCTGAATCATACCTCGACCACATTACACACAATTCGCTCAATCAGAAGATATCCGAGTCGTCGGGATAGTCCAGCTGAATCATATCTCGACCACATTACACACCATCCGCTCAGTCAAAAGATATCCGAGTCGGGATAGTCCAGCTGAATCATACATCGACCACATTACACACCATCCGCTCAATCAGAAGATATCCGAGTCGGGATAGTCCAGCTGAATCATACCTCGACCACATTACACACCATCCGCTCAATCAGAAGATATCCGAGTCGGGATAGTCCAGCTGAATCATATCTCGACCACATTACACACCATCCGCTCAATCAGAAGATATCCGAGTCGGGGTAGTCCAGCTGAATCATCCATCGACCACATTACACACCATCCGCTCAATCAGAAGATATCTGAGTCGGGATAGTCCAGCTGAATCATACATCGACCACATTACACACCATCCGCTCAATCAGAAGATATCCGAGTCGGGATAGTCCAACTGAATCATACCTCGACCACATTACACACCATCCGCTCAATCAGAAAATATCCGAGTCGGGATAGTCCAGCTGAATCATACCTCGACCACATTACACACCATCCGCTCATTCAGAAGATATCCGAGTCGGGATAGTCCAGCTGAATCATATCTCGACCACGTTACACACCATCCGCTCAATCAGAAGATATCCTAGTCGGGATAGTCGAGCTGAATCATATCTCGACCACATTACACACAATCCGCTCAATCAGAAGATATCCGAGTCGGGATAGTCCAGCTGAATCATACATTGACCACATTACACACCATACGCTCAATAAGAAGATATCCTAGTCGGGATAGTCGAGCTGAATCATATCTCGACCACATTACACACAATCCGCTCAATCAGAAGATATCCGAGTCGGGATAGTCCAGCTGAATCATACATCGACCACATTACACACCATACGCTCAATAAGAAGATATCCTAGTCGGGATAGTCAAGCTGAATCATATCTCGACCACATTACACACCAACCGCTCAATCAGAAGATATCCGAGTCGGGATAGTCCAGCTGAATCATACATTGACCACATTACACACCATACGCTCAATCAGATGATATCCTAGTCAGGATAGTCCAGCTGAATCATACCTCGACCACATTACACAACATCCGCTCATTCAGAAGATATCCTAGTCGGGATAGTGCAACTGAATCATACCTCGACCACATTACACACCATCCGCTCAATCAGAAGATATCCTAGTCGGGATAGTCCAGCTGAATAATACCTCGACCACATTACACACCATCCGCTCAATCAGAAGATATCCGAGTCGGGATAGTCGAGCTGAATCATACCTCGACCACATTACACACCATCCGCATCATAGCTTGACCACATTACACACCATCCGCCCAATCAGAAGATATCCGAGTCGGGATAATCCAGCTGAATCATACCTCGACCACATTACACACCATCCACTCAATCAGAAGATATCCGAGTCGGGATAGTCCAGCTGAATCATACCTCGACCACATTACACACCATTCCGCTCAATCAGAAGATATCCGAGTCGGGATAGTCGAGCTGAATCATACCTCGACCACATTACACACCATACGCTCAATCAGAAGATATCCGAGTCGGGATAGTCGAGCTGAATCATACCTCGACCATTTTACACACCATCCGCATCATACCTCGACCACATTACACACCATCCGCATCATACCTCGACCATATTACACACCATCCGCTCAATCAGAAGATATCCTAGTCGGGATAGTCCAGCTGAATAATACCTCGACCACATTACACACCATCCGCTCAGTCAGAAGATATCGTAGTCGGGATAGTCCAGCTGAATAATACCTCGACCACATTACACACCATCCGCTCAATCAGAAGATATCCGAGTCGGGATAGTCCAGCTGAATCATACCTCGACCACATTACACACCATCCGCATCATAGCTTGACCACATTACACACCATCCGCTCAATCAGAAGATATCCGAGTCGGGATAGTCCAGCTGAATCATATCTCGACCACATTACACACCATCCACCCAATCAGAAGATATCCGAGTCGAGATAGTCGAGGTGAATCAAACCTCGACCACATTACACACCATCCACATCATACCTCGACCACATTACACACCCTCCGCATCATACCTCGACCACATTACACACCATCCGCTCAATCAGAAGATGATCTAGGACTATTAAATGAACTCACGATGTTACGCTAGTTTCTTTTCTGCTCTTTCCAGCATCTTTTTTATCCTCATTCTTTCCTACTTCTTTATCTGCATCTCTGTTTCTTTTCTTCCTTTTTACTCGGGGGATGTAGAAAGACAGCCAATCTGGCTATCCCAGACATGTATATTGTAAATCAGAAAGACAGCCAATCTGGCTATCCCAGACATGTATATTGTAAATCAGAAAGACAGACAATCTGGCTATCCCAGACATGTATATTGTAAATCAGAAAGACAGCCAATCTGGCTATCCCAGACATGTATATTGTAAATCAGAAAGACAGCCAATCTGGCTATCCCAGACATGTATATTGTAAATCAGAAAAACAGCCAATCTGGCTATCCCAGACATGTATATTGTAAATCAGAAAGACAGCCAATCTGGCTATCCCAGACATGTATATTGTAAATCAGAAAGACAGTCAATCTGCTATCCCAGACATGTATATTGTAAATCAGAAAGACAGTCAATCTGCTATCCCAGACATGTATATTGTAAATCAGAAAGACAGCCAATCTGGCTATCCCAGACATGTATATTGTAAATCAGAAAGACAGTCAATCTGGCTATCCCAGACATGTATATTGTAAATCAGAAAGACAGCCAATCTGGCTATCCCAGACATGTATATTGTAAATCAGAAAGACAGTCAATCTGCTATCCCAGACATGTATATTGTAAATCAGAAAGACAGCCAATCTGGCTATCCCAGATATGTATATTGTAAATCAGAAAGACATTTACTGGCTATCCCAGACATGTATATTGTAAATCAGAAAGACAGTCAGTCTGCTATCCCAGACATGTATATTGTAAATCAGAAAGACAGCCAATCTGGCTATCCCAGACATGTATATTGTAAATCAGAAAGACAGCCAATCTGGCTATCCCAGACATGTATATTGTAAATCAGAAAGACAGTCAATCTGCTATCCCAGACATGTATATTGTAAATCAGAAAGACAGCCAATCGGGCTATCCCAGACATGTATATTGTAAATCAGAAAGACAGCCAATCTGGCTATCCCAGACATGTATATTGTAAATCAGAAAGACAGCCAATCTGGCTATCCCAGACATGTATATTGCAAATCAGAAAGACAGCCAATCTGGCTATCCCAGACATGTATATTGTAAATCAGAAAGACAGCCAATCTGGCTATCCCAGACATGTATATTGTAAATCAGAAAGACAGTCAATCTGCTATCCCAGACATGTATATTGTAAATCAGAAAGACAGCCAATCTGGCTATCCCAGACATGTATATTGTAAATCAGAAAGACAGTCAATCTGGCTATCCCAGACATGTATATTGTAAATCAGAAAGGCAGCTAATCTGGCTATCCCAGACATGTATATTGTAAATCAGAAAGACAGCCAATCTGGCTATCCCAGACATGTATATTGTAAATCAGAAAGACAGTCAATCTGCTATCCCAGACATGTATATTGTAAATCAGAAAGATAGCCAATCTGGCTATCCCAGACATGTATATTGTAAATCAGAAAGACAGTCAATCTGCTATCCCAGACATGTATATTGTAAATCAGAAAGACAGCCAATCTGGCTATCCCAGACATGTATATTGTAAATGGGTCATTTTCCTCAAACCTTCATGAGGAGAAGACTGCAGTGGCGCCATCCACTTCAAACTCGTGTTTGGTGCCATTCGTTATGTTGGTCCACTGTTCATTGGCCACTCTAAAATCAGTTGGGTTAAGGACGATTTAATGACTCATCTACCGCATTTAGATCAAGGGATGTGTGCTTTTGCGCTGAAGTGCCGGGTGAATTTTGCAGTACTGTTCCAAACAACTCATTCCGCGCAGCTCTGTAAAGCTCTAGAACAAGCCATCCACATATGTACGACCTGTCTATAAGCCTATGTATTTAAGCAGAGGATCTCGATTTGGTGAGTCCGGGTCGTCGGAGGGAAAACGTCTAAATACGTCAGCCGAAAAAGGAGCCACCTCATCAGACTATTTGTGATTATTTCTAATCAGTTGATTTCTTTACTTTTTTCGTTCTCGTTGTGATTATAACTAAAAAATTGTCGAGAAGGGTTTTTTTGCTCTTGGCTCGACCTTTGTGACCAATGAACTTCGCCCTACTAGTCGGTCGCTAATCTTCCAGGTGTCCATACCTCATACCTCTCACAATCGTCTCTCTCAAGGTCCAGGATTAAACCACCACCTCAAATAATCTCTTCATCCATAATTTGGCCGACGTCTTGGAGCTGGTCTCTCCATCTCGTAGATAATTACAGGGGGATGGGGCCTATCTTTTACCGGCAATATGGGGACAGTTGCCTAGTCTTCATTTGGAAGAGTTGCGGAAACTGTCGGAGAGACAGGGGCGGAAAAAAGTGTGTGACACAACGGGGGGTGGGGGGGGGGGGAGTGGATACCCAGGTGTCAAAAACGCGTTTTCTTCAGATCATGCAAATATTTTCCTTATCCATTTTTATAGTGTATTTTTGCCCCAAAACAGCTTCATCGTGCATTGCATCTATTTGCATACCAACCATAAGGCATTCTGAGCAGTATAAATGCATCCAACGACAGCAAACTTGGATGATTGTCACTGGAACTCATATGGAGACAGGATTGTGTGTCGTGTGGACAATGGAAAAAGAATGCATGCATGCATTTTTTTCCAAACTGTGTCTACTTTGAAAGCAGTAAATGTTTTTTTATAACTTATGCAACCAGTTTCCACATTCAAACCCATCATGTTGTACAAAGAGATTGCAGAAAGATGAGTATATCCCTGGATATTCCCTTTGTATGCTGTTGTAATGGTTACAATTGTTACTCCCATGCGTACCCTAACTGTCTAGAGCTAACATTATGGCAGCAACCCAAGTTCACCATTGTGAATTCCACCACAGTGTCCAGCATAGGAAAGCTTTGATAAAGACATGTATATGCCTTCAGTCTTTTGTAATCAGAAGTAAATAAATAAAACTTTGATTTTTTATTGATTGACATGAAAATGAAAGAAAAGGAAACAATAAAATCATCTGCGGTATGTCATCGCATCAACTTGCTGTTGATAAAATATCACTCAACGGGAGTAAACCTTATTCAACATCATAACAGAAATACCATTATTCATATATACACTTGGAACTTAAGTAAGAACCCCCTGTTTTTTCCCAGTGGTGTTAATAGAAACTGTCATTACTTTTATGCTATCTTTCAGATGGCCAAATGTGATTGTTTGCGGAAACAATGTTCTATTGACAAATGAAAGACAACACAATGATGAAAATATGCAGTATTTTAATGGCGCTATTTACACATATCTGTCACTAATGTTTTTGATGGAAAACTGTTCTCGTGGCACGAATGGCGCCAAAACGGCCCATGATGAAACAATACCGATAATTACTGACAAAAAATACAACTTATGATATCCTGAACACAATAGCAGTGTCTGACGTCAGTAGCGAGTGTATCCACCACGTGCACGGATGACAGCCTGAACCCTCCTCTTAATGTTACCAGTGAGTCATCTGATACGGTCCAGGGACAACCGCTGCCACTCCTCGTGCAATGCAGCTTCCAAATCGATCAAATTCTGTTCAGATGGGTTCCTTTCTGGCACATGACGTCCAAGAAAGTCCCAGATGTGTTCTAAGGAATTCAAATCGGGGCTCATTGCAGGCCAAGGTAGTGTTGTAATAGTGTTCTTCTGAAGGAATGCTCTCACAACATGGGTACGATGTGGCCTTGCATTGTCGTCCATGAATACGGGACGAGTAGCCAATGGGTGGTTGTCAAAATTAGGCACGACAACCGGATTGAGAATGTCTCGGATGTACTGATGACCACTGAGATTCCCACGTACAGTCACCATATCATGTTTACAATCATGAGAGAGGCATCCCCAGATCATTAGTTACTGATCCCCCCACCACAGGGAACAGTAGGTCTGGTGTTCCTGGGCATGTAAGCAGTATTTCTTTGCCTCCACAATCTCATGCGACCATCTGTTATGTGAAGCAGGAACCTACTCTCGCCTGACCACTGAACTCTCCTATCCGTCTTGAGATTCCAATGTTGTTCCATACACCACTCCAAACGTCTTTATTGCTGATCGGACAGAGCTGGTATCTTGATGACCCTTCTGGGCCTAATGCCCAGTGCTTTGAGACGGTTTCGGACAGTTCGGTTGCACAAACGCCTGGTGGGGAGCCAAAGACGTTTCAAAACCCCACTTGAAGCAAAGGGATCACGCCTAACGAGGCGTGCCGGGCTCCGATCTTCCCGGGGAGAAGTCTTTGGAGTTGTCCAGGCCTTGGTAGGTCCCCAAGTTAACATCGTAGGTTTGTTGAAGTCTGGCATAATGGCATAACGCTGATGACATAATGACTATAGCCAAGTTGCCTTCCAATAGCTTTGAATGGTATGCCTGTTGCATGCATGCCAACGATTTGTCATTTTAGTGTCTCTGACAGTCTCCTCCTAGCCATGTCAACATTTATTGGTAAAATTTTCTTCTGGGAGTTCCTTTCTCTTTACCCAGATATTGCATGTGGATTATAGTGTTTTTTGTGATATTCATGAATGGGAAGCATTCTTCACGTGGACAAGGGGATGTGTTTGGAGTACGCTATCAACCAGAAACATCATGTTTCACTTGGTGAAATGAACTGCAAGACATAGCAATCATTAAAACATAATAATAATCAGCAACAGCAACTTCACTGTCATGAAACATTTAAGGATGTGCTTAATTAAGTTACAGGTGTATATTTGTTACTGCTAGTGGAATTACCTTATCCGATCTGGCGTCAACTTTAACTGTGTTGTATAATTGTGTCAGTGAATATAAGTTGTCAACAATGACCCAGTGAGCTGTGTTCACAGTAATGCTCATTTGATTTCTGTGTGTGAGTGAGATGTGAATTTGGGTCCAATTTCAGTTAGTAATGTGTATGTTCAGCTGTAAGCACCTGTTTTGTTGACCGTGTATCTTGATATTTTGTACTGTTGTGTGTCGTTTTTACTGCTGTGTGTGGTAAACTCGGATTATTGTCGTAGATTTTTGTCATACATTTTCATGTTTAAAATGTCAATTCATTCATGCTATTTTTCTGATTTGGGATATCTGGAAAATACAACAATGGCGTCGCCGATAAAAACCTCAATGGCCTGTCATCAAACAAACAAAAAAACACTTGAAGCAGCACAGATCCACTCGAAGTTGAATGAAATTCTCCAGAAACAAGATCGTCTAATAGAAGTATTGGAGAGTATGGGAATTGAAGAGGACTTAAAAGATAGAGAGGTGGAAATGGCACAGGATAGAAATCCAACTTATGAGGACATAACCAGCATTAATGTAAAGCCCAAACCTGGTATGCTTCCTAGTACGAAGCCTGCAACTCCTCAAGTTATGGACGGTGATGGTCTTTCTGAAAGGAAGCCAACAATTCCTCGTCTTAGACTTACTGGAAATGGCGTTCTGGATGCTGTGGCTCCCTATTCAACAACTCAGACCACACACACAATACTTTCTGTGCAAACACCATTTATAACAAATATGTCGCCTCAGCATCTTGATTTACAAGTACCTGATCAAGGATTGATGCCAGATTCTTCTCGACGCCAGACGGAGCCAAAACCGCTACCCTATCCTGATTTCATGATCTCACAAACAAATTATTCAGCATCTCAGTTTGAAAGTCAGCAAAAACATCATGTCCCACCTTCAACAAGTGTGCGGTCACCTGCTGAATTAGTGTTGAGTGAGAGTGTACTACTGAAAGATTTACATGGAACTGAAGGAAATTTTAACCCGTTCATAATGTTGCTGGTTGAAAACAGAAGTGGGCATGGAAAGAAGCTTTTAGTTTCAACAAAACGACAGTGCTTCATCCAGACATTTCACCCCAGCAAATCGAAACTAAAGAAGCTTAGGATAAAAGCAAGTGGTTGATACAAAATGGTGAAGAAAGTCCCACAATGGCAAATGACAGTCTTCTTACAAAGTCGGAGCTTCCAAATATTAAAATCAAGTTCGGTGTAAACAATGTAGTTGAGAGGAGTTCCACTAATATCGATGGTACACATCAAACTGTTATTGACAGGAGAAAAGAGAAATTAATGGCTGTCATGAGTACATGTATTTCGAAAGTCGAAGCGGAGCACAGCAAAGTTTTCAGTATCGATACAGAAAATCCCTGCTTCACAGCTGATCTGTTCTGCCTTAGCAGACAGAATCCTGATATTAAGAGGATATTTCAAAATCTGATTCTAGATACCTGTTAGATGAGATCATCTGATATTTCTCAGAAGTGTTTGTAAAAATAGCCACAAAATAGTAGGAAGAAATCGAAGGCTGTTGTGGTAAAGTCGCCCCAAGATAAAATCCAATCACATTCAAAATGATGTGTGGAATTAGTTATAAAAACATGGAAAAGCAACTTAATGAGGTTATTGGCTTCATTAATCATTTGATGTCATGATTTCTATAAATGATTCTCTTTTTAAAAGGAAAGTATGTGTTCAACAATGAGGTAACTGGCTTCATTATGTAGCAGCTCACCACTAAAAAATAGTTCTATTGTTTACCTTCACCTGATCCTACACGTACACTACAGTTAAATTTATAACTGTTGTTTCCATGTTTAAATTCGGCACATTGGCAAGAGGCCATTTGCATGCACTTTGCACTTTCCGTGAATATTGGGTTCGTTCAGTATCACAAAGTTTAGCATCTCATGAGGCATCACCTAAACCCCACTCAGTTCTATTGTGACAAGATTGCGTTGAACTTAATTGTCAACTGGTGTTTTGTCCGTCAGCTATCAGGCGGCTAACATTTAGAGACACACATATAAAACTGAGATTTATGTAATAAATCTATAATCTATGTTAAACTTATTCTTTTAATTATTTGGCGAAAAACTAACTGATGTGATAAATTATTGTGTGAATTCGAACGCTCAGTCAAAACTAATTTGAACTTACAAAAATATGAACCTCCCAAAATCCTTTCTTCTCAGACATTGCACGAAATTATAACTCTGTTATTCTGTCTTGAATTCGGGTTCAGGTTGTTACCAATTTTCTTATGTGGTGGCTGCATGGAATTTGAGGTTATTTAGTCACACCTTAGCCGGAAAGTGTGTTGTCTGAATGTTCCGTGAACGTGTGTTTGTGAATATACGTTATATATAAGTTTTTGTGTTGTATGGTTTATTGGAACGTGATGAGGTTATTTGCTTCATCCGATACTTTTGTTTGTGAGTTTATGACATATGAGGAGATTTGCTTGAGGATTTCTTATTTACAATTTTCGACCTTTATTCTGAGAGGATTGGATTCTTAAATAAGAATGGGGGGAATGTTGTATAATTGTGTCAGTGAATATAAGTTGTCAACAATGACCCAGTGAGCTGTGTTCACAGTAATGCTCATTTGATTTCTGTGTGTGAGTGAGATGTGAATTTGGGTCCAATTTCAGTTAGTAATGTGTATGTTCAGCTGTAAGCACCTGTTTTGTTGACCGTGTATCTTGATATTTTGTACTGTTGTGTGTCGTTTTTACTGCTGTGTGTGGTAAACTCGGATTATTGTCGTAGATTTTTGTCATACATTTTCATGTTTAAAATGTCAATTCATTCATGCTATTTTTCTGATTTGGGATATCTGGAAAATACAACAACTGGAAGAGTAGTAAAAAAATTCATAACCACATTGGACACCGAGTTTTTTCAAGTCATCGAATAATGGTCTGTCACACTTCACTGGATAGTGCCTTTGGGCGATATCCAATCAAATGTGACAGAGCAATGAACTTTTGTACTTTTATTTCAGCTCGTAATAAACAAATAATTATATTTTGCTGAGACAGTACAATTGATTGTGATGATGAGGTGATGATAACTGTGAGAGTTCATGAGAGACTATCAGTGTTAGATGCTAATTATATCGTCGACGTTAAAGTGATATTTCTGGAAAAAAATGAGAAAAATGGTGTATATATTAAAGTGTACATTTTAGACAGGATTTAAATTACAAATTTGATGAAATATATGGAATGATTGAAATGTATGATTGAAATAATTATGTAAGATTGAGTTGTTTAGCAGTGATCAGAACTCTAAAACGTAGTTTAACTTGGAATATTATTCAAGAAGGTATAGGCTGAAATATTTGAGTTATATTGACCCTCTAGATTGGTGTACTGAGATAAAGAATTTTTCAACTATTTTACAAACATTGGCATCTTTACATGAAAAGTAAAAATTCTCATTAATTCATCGTTGGGAAGACAATCAAATGGGTTGATAAATTCTTTTAATGAGTTGAACATTGATTCTCTGGCCGTTGAATATTTTGCACAATATAACATTAAGTGTTCCTAACAATTTCAGCAGGTTTCGGCCTTTTATTGAGACCAGTTTCGATATAAGGGGCGGCGGAAGCTCGATAAAAGTGGAGGGGCACAAATTCACAATGCTACCATGGTTCGACCCAATGTGAAAAAAGTTTGCATCGTTTCAAGTTCTCGGTAAGTGTACCAGGGCTCGCCAGAGTCTCTCGTTTAGATGAATATGGCGCTGCGTGGTCACTGTACTGTCCGTTTCTTCTACTTCAACCATCTTCCAACTTGAAGGCCAGCCCTCGGGTTGGAAGATAGTTGAAGGTGAAGAAACGGACCGGAGCGACTGAAAGTGGGATTCTTTGGATAAATATTGTTTGCATTTGCAAATAATATTACAGGAATGCCTGCATATTGGGGCGTTTGCATTCGCCCGTTTTAACTCACCGTGTAATTGCAAAACATATCCGTGGAAGAAAGTGGAGGGGCACGTGCCCCCTGGCTCCGTCGCCTCTGTTCGATGTGTCTTGGCTTCCAGCACTCCACTAGTTAATTGTTTGAGTTAAATCAGGTGACAGGTATTGAACATGCACTGATTGTATTGATCATGTACATCACATTACATAGTATTATATTGACTTGCAAAACCATACAGATTCCGTTTACCTGCAAAACACAAACTTTTGTTGTGGGGGTGGGTGTGGGTGTCAAAAGTTTGTCAAAAAGTCAAAAGAATTTTTTTTAGGTAAGGATCGGTGGGTCCGAAAAATTGCAATACCAAAAAATGAGACGTTGTGTCAGCAGCCCCACCCCCGGAGGAGATGGAACAATTTGGCAAGAAGATATCCGAACTTGCATCAGCTACTTCTACCAATGAGTGGCCACCATCAGCACGTTGATTATTCTGCCACTTAAGAGGATGCGCTTGTTTTGTTTTTTTTTTTCAAGTGCGGAGCACATCACCGAAGGAAAAACGATGACGTTCGACGTGAGAAGACATCGTTGCGAACATCAGAACAGCATTCACTGTCAACCGTCAAAACGATTTTTGTCGGCCTTTCAAGGAACACTGACGATCACGTGATCATGTAAACATGTGGGCGGATCACATGATAAGTTGATGGTAGCTTCCATCTGATAGTCACATGAAATTTTATCTTGAGGTGGGTAAGCATTTAATTTGTTCTCGTATTTAATTTTGTGCGATTAATTCGGATAATCATGTCAATGTTAGGCACCGTACAGACTCAACTATCTAATCGTGCATTTTTAATCTGCAGACCTTGAAGAATCAGAATAATGCTCCGAATTTTCTTCTGGAACTTGACGAAGTCCACTCACTCACCATGTCGATTGTCGGTCAGTGTCCTCGTAACTTGTAAACATCATGGATATTGAACTGTGCATTGTAAAATTGATACTTACTGACTTCTTTGTCCCAGCATCAAACAGTACTGACCGAAATGAGTTGTAGAATAACCACAAACAAGGACATTTGTCATACACGTCTTCCTTAATCATTTAATTCAAACCCAGTATCCTAAAGACGCATTAGACACACAACAAAATTTAACCCATCTTTGGCGAATTTGGGCTGATTTTTGATATGTTGGGAACCCCAACCAATGACATCCTTTGTTGTGATAAATCTTTGCTGAGAACATCACAATCAAAAATGGTACATGTATCATGATGTTGATTATATTTATAAAAGGGGGTTTCAGCACAATTCTTTATCCAAAAACCCACAGCCTCCTCTTTTCTTAAATAACACTGAACCAATATTTTTTTCTTTATAATTACAGCACACAATTGTTCAGGCCTGGCAGTCTAGAAAATCAAGGAGTGCTAAACAGTTGCCCTCCTCAGATTGCTTGGGAGTGCAATTGCACCTGAAATTTTCAATGCAAAAACTTGTATGCTATTTTGGTTATATTCACTTCAAGGTATTAATATTGTGACTGAAAAATTGTACTACATTCAGCTACACAGAAAAATTGGCACACACATCTTCTCGTTATTCAAAATGGTGCATTCAATTCTCATGTGACTGTCTTCTACACTCAAAATCTATCGAAATGCGATACAGAATGGGTCATGAATTATTGCGAATCAATGAATAGGCAGTACTAGACTCAGAGAACACATTGGAACTCAGGGGACGAAATGATAATAGATTTTAAAGGCAGTCCCAAACAGGTCTGGCAGTCCAGAAAATCAAGGGGGTGCAAAAAATTGCCCTCCTCAGTTTCTTCTAGGCATGCAGCAGGCATGCAACACTCCTGCACTCCTAAAGAATGCCAGGCCAGATTGTTATTATAGTCATTCTGCACTGGAATTATAAAAGAAAAAACTATTGGTTCAGAGTTTTCTTGTGCAGGCTTGGATTTCTGAAAAATCCAGGGTGGCAATAAATCGCTCACCTGGAACCTACTTAGGCGAGCAAATTGCTCTCCTGAAATCTTTTTCACTTTTTTGCTTCACAAAGATCTTCTAAAGACTTAGTTAACCCCCTCCACACTGATGTCAAAATATCTAAATTTTAGACAGAAAAAATTTCCCATAATGCAACTAGAAATTTAACCAATTCAATCTCGTATGACAGAGCTCATTGAGCTCTGTCAAACGAGATTGAATTGGGTAAATTTCTAGATGCATTATGGGAAAAAACAGCCTTCTGAAATTTTGGTATTTTAACATCAGAGTGAAGGGTGTTAATACCAGGTTGGGTAATTTTTCCTTCGAGTGCATTCAAGCCAATCAATTTTAAACGAATTAATAAAATGTTAATGAATGAACCTGTAGTTCAGGGGGACTGGTACATGTAGTGGCCGACACACACATGTACTCAGCATATTCTGTACTCGCATTCCATGGTCCATCACCATCGAAAATAGCTGAAAGTAGGTGAGCCAAAAAATGCTTATGCCGGATTAAATTGCGTGAGTAGTTAAGGCAAGCTTAAAATCGCTTGCGTCAGAATTCCATGACTGCTTGTGCATATCTATCTATGGGTGCTAACAGCATCTGATGAAAAGGAAAAGATTTCAGGAGAGTACCAGTCACGCATATAAGATCCCCGCCAATAGAAATGTGGTTATTTATAAAGTATATAATAAAACAGGATAAGGCTGTTATTTCTGGTTTTAACTCTTTGCAAGCTGCTGGTGGATATTCCGCCCAGAATACAAAATTCCATGCCAATGAAATAAGTAAAATTTAGGCACATTTAACCCTTTACCCAACGAATCACCTGCATCCACCTGCGTAATGTGCAAATTCAGCAGCTGAAAAAATATTATATTTTGAAAGATTTCAACAAAACCATATCATGTGACCCCTCTTTGGAACGGGCTCGTCGAGCTAGTTCCAAAGAGGGGTCATATGATATGGTTTTGTTGAAATTTTTTGAAAAAATTTAAAAAATGATATTTAAAATAATAAATTATGAAATCGTCTGCGTTGGGTAAAGGGTTAACCAAATTTCTCCCCTGTAAACTGAATGAACTTTCTGACCAATGATTTCTTTAGAAAAACTTGGATGAATTTTTCACCATACCTGGTCATGGCTGCTTTGAGCTGCCATGACAAGATTTGATGAAAAATATTTTGAAAATACTCAGGGGGTTAAGATTTACTGTGCCCAAATTAGGATAAAGCAGTGTTCCCAAAATCAATGAATTACAAAGATCTGTTGATAGCATAATAAAATTGGGGTTGGTGTATTTATTTAGTGTTGGTTGAAAAATCAGAATCTCTTTTACTAACTCACCTGACTGCAAGTCAGTAGGAGCTATTGCCATCACCAGGCCTGGCAATCTAGAAAATCAGGGACTGCAAAACGGTTGCCCTCCTCAGATTGCTTGGGAGTGCAATTGCACCTGAAATTTTCAATGCAAAAACTTGTATGCTATTTTGGTTATATTCACTTAAAGCTATCACTATTGTGACTGAAAAATTGTACTACATTCAGCTACACAGTGGAAAAATTGGCACACACATCTTTTCATTATTCAAAATGTTGCATTCAATTCTCATGTGACTGTCTTCTACATTCAAAGTCTATCAAAATGTGACACAGAATGGGTCATGAATTATTGCAAATCAATGCAGCATTGACAAATCGTCCCATGAGTTCCAATGTGTTCTCTGTGCCAGTAGGCACAGAGAACGCATTGGCACTCAGGGGATGAAATGATAATAGATTTTAAAGGCAGTCCCAAACAGGTCTGGCATTCCAGAAAATCAAGAGGTGCAAAAAATTGCCGCCCTCAATTTTTTCTAGGCGTGCAGCATTCCTGCACTCCTAAAGAATGCCAGGCCTCATCACTTGGTGTCCGTTAACTTTTGGAAACTTGTCCTCTTCCTCACAACCATTAGGCCAAATTCAATCCTATTGCACAGACCATCTGTGGAGTATACCCATTCTATTTTGTTCAAATGAAGCAGCTGCCATCTTTGGACTGTTGTTAATGCCCCAAAAGCTTAAAAATGCCTTGATATTTGGTATGGAACATTCTTTGGTGTTGAAGATTAAAGTTGTTTCAAGGGAAGTTGGTAGGTTAATATTTACGATCTCTGTGGGAGCTTGTCCTTTTTGGGCTCTGCCCAAGGTTTGTATTTCAAGAACCGGTGGGCCAATTTGAACCAAATTTGGCATGCAGTGTGAGTGGGTACTAAGTAATTGATTGATGCCCAGTTTTTTTTCACAGTGCCGCGGCAACCCCAGGGGCTCCAAATAGAAGAAAATTCAAAAGCCCATATTTCCCAAACCACCCAGACCAGAGAACTGTTATTTGGTATGAAGCATCTTTAGGACCAGTAGAATGGAATGGTTAAAAAATTGCCATTGGCTATGTTAGGGTGTGCAGTAGGAGGCAATGAAAAAATGATGAGTCAGCATATTTACAGTAATTCATCCCTAGGCTCAGGTTTGGACCTGTGACAATCCAGAGTCTAATAATAGCTTAATTGAGATTTAAGAAGGCAATTGCACTCCTAGGCAAACTGAGATGGGTAATTGTTTGTACCCTCATACTTTTCTCAAATGCTAGACCTGGTGTCATGTGTTGTATCTTTATACTTCTTTCCCATATCAGTTCAATATATTTCATATTCCACAAGGCTCCTCCGACAGTTCTTATGAGCACAATGGGGATGAGAGTAATAACTAATAATTTATCAGTAAATGAGAGACAATTTACCTGAAAGAAATTTACGTTCTTCCAAACAAATTAAGCTTCAGATGCCCTTCTCTAGGTCAGCTCTTGTGAATAACAGAGCTTTCTCATTCGCTGGACCTGCACTTTGGAATTCTTTACCTGATCAAGTTCAGGCATCAGAAAATCTTGATCAATTCAAAAAAAAATTGAAATCTCATCTTTTTAGAGAGGCTTTTGGTGATATGTAATTTTTGACCCCGTTCTTTCTCACTCTGTAAATTGCTTGATGGTCAGGAGCTCGATTTTTTATTTTGTTGTACAGCGTTTTAGAGCACAGCTTGTGATTTTACGCTATATAAAACTCCCTTATTATTATTATTATTAAAAACCCTAATCATTGACTTTGAAATTGTAGTCGATTGTTTCCGACAATTAGTTCAATTCACGATTAATCATGGCGGGCCAAATTCAGAGGCTTGCAGTAGTGCTCAAACGACTAGTGAATTCCAAAGTCGATTAGTCAATACCCAAAAGACAAGTCGACTTCGACTAGTCATTGGTGATAACTTGTTTCCTTATAACAGTGTTGGTGTTCCGGTAGAGTGCTGAAGGTCCAAATTTGGCTTCACTTGGGCATTCATATACAGCAACTTACTGGAACATTATTCTGTTAATGTGCTTCTAATTATGCTAAGAGTGAAATTATATAGTCTTATTTAATTTGCCTTGTTGCGATTTATGGGAGAGTGCCTATCATTTTAAGGCAAATTAATAACATATCCTGATAGCCCAAAATAATTCAGCACTCTACTAGTCCCAGTTAAAACAAACTACTGTCACTACTATTAGATGGCAATAGATGTATACATTGATTGCCCAATATTGCTGTTCAAACTGTCTGACAGTGGCACAGAAGGGATACTATTTACCTAAAAGCTTGAACTCCTCCGACTAGTGGATTGCACAATTGAGAGTCGACTACTGGTTTGCCCAGAGTCGACATCGACTAGTCGACTAATCGTTTGAGTACTAGCTTGCAGAATGGAGAATCCACTCAAAGAGTGGCTCTTGAATCATGAAAAAAAGAGATGAGATGCAGGCTTGGCAATTTCAGGAGAGCGGCGATTTTTTAGCTCTCCTTACAGCCCTCCTGAAAGAATTAAGGAGAGCGAAAAATTGCCCTCCCAAATATTTTGGTCTGGGATGATTGAGATTACATGTATTATGCTCACATTAAATTTTTGTTGTAAAGCAAAAATGTAATTTAACTTCGAAGTCACATAACATCACGTAATTTCAATTTGAAAGTGGTTTAGTGGTAAAAGGTAATGGCTGCAACCATACCCAAACACAGTTGCAATCATTTGAAGCAAAATGGGTCACAGCAATATTTTTTTTTCTGTCAGTTTCAAGTTCAACAACTGACATCACAGTTTGAGGGGTAATTATTCAAGGAATATTGACACTATCATATACTACCATTACTACTATCCTGTCACTTGAAGCACTTGCACCAGGATGTGACTGTAGATTCAAGCAGACCTGTTGTCCAAGAAAGTCATACGCCTACCACTACCACCTTCAACCCCCCCCCCCCAAGAGGGGTTGAAGGTGGTAGTGGTAGGCATATGACTTTCTTGGACAACAGGTCTGGGTACACACACAGGTCTTGTCAAGTGTGTGTTCGGTTGTTGAGTGAGACATCTAGATGTCTAAAAGATTTCGCTTTACCTAAGTAAAGTTAATAAAATCACTGATGTAGTCTGTTGGTTTCAGTTTCAATGAGATCGTTCTACTGGATACTTAAAATGCTGTGTAAAGCTAATTGCTCTCCTAAGCTGATTGAGGAGAGCGATTTGTTGCCCTCCTGCATTTTTCAGAATGCCAGGCCTGGAGATGAACCGGCCAGCACTATTCACAAAAATCACCAATTAATTTTCATTATTTTTTTCATTTTTTGTCTCAAAAACATAGGTTATGACCCCTCTTCGGAACGAGCTCATCGAGCTCATTCTAATGAGGGGTCATAACCTATGTTTTTGAGACAAAAAATGATAAAAATTAGTTATTAAAGAATTTTGTTCCCAAGTGTCGTCTGCTTTTCATGTTAGGTAAAGAGTTAATGGACCTTTTGGTTAAAGTCAGAAGTCAATCGAGGGAGATTTTGTTTGTGTGTACATGGAATATGAGTTTGTGCCTGATTACAAACCTATCCATGTTCAATTCTTTAATGTAATTAAATGATATTCTCTGCTACCGAAATGAACATTTTTATGTTTTTCAGGTTTGTTATTGTAACAAGTTGATATCAGTAGAAAAATGTTTATACACAGATATTTGGTATTCTTGCTACATATTGTGGCCCATTTGAAGTCTGGAATTGGAAATCCAAAACAACGACCCAATATAATCATTATTCTTGTTGATGATATGGTGAGTATCGGACAGTGATATAAATGGTATCACAGAACTAAATATCAGGCAAAAAAAATATGATTGCATCACTTTAATTTTGGCATTCAGTATCTTTGTCAAGTATAGCCCTTCAGACAACTTTTTCTGACCCGAAAACAGAGGGTCATGCAACAAATGAGAGAGAAAAAATTACACGAATGGAAGTTCTGGTCACATGCACTTATTTTTCAGGGAATCATGACAGGCCAAATTCACGAAAACACACAAAAAGTAAATTGTATTTTTTAGGTCCAAAAGTCATCAAATCACCCTGTTTTTTATCAGAAATATTCAACAATAATGCAAGATGTCAATAGAATGTTTCAAACGTTTTATTGAAACAATATATTTTCCCAGGCTGTTTATTTTTAGAGATTGCATCATTTCCGAGAAATTCCGACTGCAACATTTCAAGGCAACATTTCAAGGCGGGTAACTCTAATTCAAATATTTAGTTCAGTGATACCAAATGATAAACTAATTATATATTAAATAAATAAACTCAATGATAGACATATTCATCAACTTTTAGGACTAAACAAATTAAAAAAAATCTGTTTCTCAGATAGAGATGGGTGGTATTGGAATTTGAGTTCGGTATTGGTTTCAGTATTTTTAGGGGGGGGGGGGGGGGGGGAGGTATACCTCAGTATGGGTTTGGTATTCTGTATCTGTTTTGACTAAGATTTGCTGATAGTACCAAAGAGGAATTCATGTCAGGAAAAACAGAATAAGTTGTTGTAGTATCATTCTACCACAACGCTATAAATGACACTGCCAATGAGCTCAACAGTAGCATTCTTTTATGACCACAAATCATATCTACAGCAGTTTTGTGACTTGTACTAAATGCACCTACTTAAGGCTTTTGCAATCTCGGAGCATGTGCCCTGACCATGCCATCTTTAGGATGCCCTGTTGACAATAGCCAAAACAGCCTGGGTAGTGATTTCTAGTCAAGTCTTGGCTGCCATAACAGGCAGCCAAGACTTGACTGAAAATCATTGCCAAGCAACAGGAAATGTACATGTTGTAGTCTAGTGGGAATTCAGGACAATTGTCCAGTCCATTGAGGGTTAACAAAACTGAAAAGAAAATCAGTCACTTCTTTCATGAAAATGAATCTTTCAACTGTTATCAAGTCTCAACAGGGACTTATACATGTAAATGGCAAATGTAGGAAAATTCTGAAAGTTCAGACGGTTTCGGCATTCAGTGATTGGTTCAGTATGGTTTTTCGGTATCCCCATGATATTGGTATCTGTTCAGTTTTTCGGTATATTTTCCATCTCTGTTCTCAGGCTCTCCCACGTGGACATTTTGCAGTCAAGTGCTCTTTTTTATTACCAATGCAAACTTAAAAAATGATAAATGAATTGGTTTAGATCAGATATATTACCTAAGTTAATCGAATGGATAAAATTGTCCCATGAGTACAACAAGCTCTATCAGTAATGCTAAAAGACTGCATATGGTGCCTTGTTCCATTGATGGGATGAAACACATAACAACCCATATCATGTAGATTATAAGGCCTAACATATAAAATAAACAAAGTATATGAACTTATGATGGCAAATACATAAAAAAAGCCGACCAACATGCATTTTTACAAAGAAATGGCTTGAGAGACAGATCATCATCAGTTTTGTTTGACCTTGATCAATATTTTTATTTTAATTTTCAGATTGCCACTCGAAACCTGATAGATAAATTTGCTTGCTGTGCTTACTTGGGATATCTTTGCATGCAAACCTGGAAATAAGTGGACTGTCATTTACAGAATGAGGTCCCCAGAGGAAGAATTTGGTGATGCTACCCTGCCCAACAGGGTAGCATCACTAAATTCGCCCCTTGTGAACAACAATCTGAATCTTGGTCTCAAGTCTAAAAAAAGGGGTACCCAGAGGATACATTGGCCCACTGTATCAGATAGCGTCAGCAAATTCATCCTCCGGGGACCTCATTCTGGAAATGACAGTTTGCTTATTTCAGTCTTGTTTTCATGTGTCAGTCAAAGACTGTATTACTAATTTTTATTTAACATTCAATACTGGAAGCCCATATTTGGGCTTTATTCAGAAGTATATGTGCTGCAACTTAAAGGCAGGCCTGTCATTTTAAGGTGGGTGACCACTCTCATTACCAATGCCTTTCGTGAACTAAAATTTATGATGGTGGTATTAATGCCCTCCTTGCCACATACAAGGAAAGTCTGATGAAAGTGAACTTTGTTCAGTAGTGGTGATTATACACTTACAGGTAGCTACATGTATTCTTTGTGAGACCGCAACATCTGGTCTCCAGCTTGAGCTAGAGGTCAGGTCTAGGCTGGGGGTCTCACAGAGACTGACTGATTGCCACTTGCCTATTTATCGGATACTGACTATAACTGTCTGACTACATATAAATTCTGGTAAAAATCCTGACCTGTTCTACAAGAAATCATTGCATTTTTCAAACCTACATTAGATACTATGTGCATAACTCAAACAATAAGATGGAAACTTTACAGATCTCAAGGACAGACCCTGGTCGCTCTCCTTGTATCAAATTAAGGTGGGCCAAAAATTGTCCTGAGTTCATTTCAGGTGAGCCATCATTGCTGTCCGCTCATTTTGAAAATGAGAGAGGCCTGTAAAGGCATGATCACACTATGTAGAAGTTCCTAATATTACCTTTGAAATTAAATATTTTTGTCTGCTATAATTTTGCCTTGTTACACTTTATGGGAAAGTGCCTTTACATGTAGGTACTTGCCCCAAAATGGTAACATGGCAAAGACATGTGAACAAATTTTAATGACAGAAAATAATTTAGCACTCATCCAGCTGAAAGAAAAAAATCACAATATTTGGGAATTGTCACACCTGTTGTCAGTGAGGATTTCCTCACTACTTTTTTAGCTTAACTTGACAAAGCCAAGGTAAGCTATTGCCATCACACGTGTGGAAGTCTGTTAATCTGTGAGTATGTTCACATTTCCCTTTAGCACAGGCTATACCCCGTAGTTCTTGTCTGATCATCATTTCATTTACAGGCTTGAGGTCATGTCTAGATGAGAACATCCCCTTTTGGTCATGATCGGTCAACCGTGATGGCTACCCAAGCCCCAAACCCGAAAAACTTTAGCACAGTCTACAGATCGTATTTATGAAGGGATTTCATTGTAACTTGGTAGGATGCCTCTGTATAATATCTAGATGGGAACGACCCCTTTTAGTCATGATCTGTGAACCGTGACGGCTGCCCAAGCCCGAAACCCAAACATTTTTAGCACAGTCTACAGGTCATATTTATTATGGAGGGATTTCATTGTAACTTGGTAGGACGACTCCGTATGATGACTGGATGAGAACCTCCCCATTTGGTCGTGATGACTGCCCAAGCCCAAAACTCGAAAACATTTAGCACAGTCCACAGGTCATATTTATGAAGGGATTTCATTGTAACTTGGTAGGTTCACTCCATATGTCTAGATGAGAACATCCCCTTTTGGTCGCGATCATTCAGCCATGACAGCTGCCCGAGCCCAAAACCCGAAAACGATGAACACAGTCTACAGGTTGTATTTATGGTGATTGTAACCTGGTAGGTTGACTCCATATAATGTCTAGATGAGGAGAACGTCCCCTTTTTGGTCATGATCATTCAGCCGTGACCAAAACCTGAAAACCTTTAGCACAGTCTACAGGTCATATTTATGGAGGGATTTCATTGTAACTTGGTAGCTTGACTCTTTATAACGTCTAAATGATAATGTCCCCTTTTGGTTGTGACTGGTCAACTGTGATGGCTACAAGGACCCAAAGCCCAAAAACCTTTAGCACAGTCTACAGGTCATATTTATGAAGGGATTTCATTGTAACTTGGTAGGATGACTCCACATAATGCCTAGATGAGAATGTCCCCTTTGGTTGTGATCATTCAACCATGAGGCTGCCCGAAACCAAAAAAACTTTAGCACAGACTACAGGTCATATTTATTTCATTGTAACTTGGTAGGATGACTCAGTATAATGTCTAGATGAGGATGTCCTCTTTTGGTTGCGATCGGTCAGTCGTGATGGCCACACAGGCCTAATGCCCAAAAACCTTTAGCACAGTCTGCAGGCCGTATTTATGAAGGGATTTCATTGTAACTTGATAGGATGACTTGTTTTGGAATAATTTCACTGTAACTTGGTAACTTTTGTTGACATACATTATCTGTGAGGGCCACATACATTAACTGTGAGGGCCACATTAACCCACCCCCCAATTCTTTAGTGCAGTCATATTATTTTTTATTGAAAACATAGCATATAGGGAACATCCCCGTGGGAACCCCAGGAAGTGAAGCAGTGCCTGTCCACTGCGGTAAACAGGCTCTGTTTTACTGGTAAAATAGGACCCAGTCACCAATGCTTGGGAGGTGCAAACCCTCTCAAAAATGGGCAACATGGCTTATTAACGTTCACCATTGGTCTTGAGTTGATGCTTATGTTGTGGTCATGATTAGCCATTGTGCAAAGATATGTGACCTTAAACACCAATAAATAAATAATACAGGGAACGGAAATTAACATATTCCCAATTATCACAATTCCTGTCTTATTTCATAATCCTTTCATAAACATTGAACATTATCCTTTTCATCAAACACAACATACAGTCAAGTTTGCCAAGCAAAAGTGGTCTGTCAAGACAGGTGGTCTCTCACGAAAGTGGTCTCTCAAGACAGGTTTTACTGTATGTGATAATTTATTTGAGATACTTGTAACATGTTATAATTAGGTTTTTCCCTCTTGTTTTTCTACATATTATTATTATTATTATTTTTTTTGGGGGGGGGGGGGGGGGGGCGGGGTGTTTCCACACATTTTGTCAGTACGATTCCAGGGCTTATATTTTGCCTAAATTTGTGAGAATCCATTTGGATTCTCATGAAAATGGTTGCGAGAATCCATACCTACTATGAGTGTCCCATGATCCCATGACGCCACCATGGTTCAACCACTGTTGTATACTGATAATACATGTTAACCTTTTACCCAACACACCTTTTTAATTTTTAAAACTAAATTTGATAATTTTTGAACAATAAATAATAAATAACTGATAAAATAATTAAATGAACAATATTTACCATTGAAATCTTACAAATATGGCTGTCGTTGGAACCGGCTCAATGAGCTGGTTCCAATGACAGCCATATTTGTGCAATTTTATTGACAAAGTGTCAGGATATTTCAGGTCGTGTTAGCCTTCTATTAGTTAATTTGTTTCCGGTGTGTTAGATAAAGGGTTAAATTGACTCAATTCTTTTCACGCGAATCCTAGCAGAGGTGCAGCGAGAATCTACATGGATTCTCGTCGGTTTTATTGCGCGAATCTTTGTGCGAATTGATTCTCGGATTCTCGTCGAAATATAAGCCCTGGATTCAGAAGCCATTTTCGAACTGATTGTCACACAATTTTACACACGCATAGAGGGGCACAAAATGTTCCAGATTGGAATTTTAGATTTAACCCTTAATTTGCCAGAATTGGCAAAAAAACTGTCAGAATTAGGGTTTATAGGCACTTTCTTGAAACGCGTCTTGAAGAATTTTTTTAAACATTCATCATACTTAGACCTGTCTGTGACACGACCATATACAAGAGATATTAGGCAATGCATATGTTAACCCACACAGGCTGCCAAACATCAAAATTTTGATGAAATAGGCTGTTTTCTGGCCCCTAAAGTACCCAAACGATACACGAGAGATAAACATAGCTTCATTTATTGGAAGTGGGATTCACCATGGATCATTTGTGTAAGTAATTAGGGTATTCAAAAAGCCAAGCTTTAACCCATTTTGGGTTGGTTAAACTGCAAAAGCTAAAAAATTTATGTTTTCTGTGGATTTCTCTAAACGAGTCTTATGGATTTTCAAGAAAAATTGGCCACATGCATGTCTTGGTGTGACAATAGAAGTTGTATGGACAACATACTCCAGTGAGCGTTTGTTAACCCTCCGCAGAAAAAATGGGTTGTTTTTGGACACCAGCAGCACCCAATGGGTATGCCACAAAGAAAAGTGCCTTCTTTTATCGAGCGCACAATTTATACAGAAACATTTTTGTAAGTAGTAAGGGTATTCAAAAGTCGAAGTCTTAACCCATTTTGGGTAAGCTAAAGAGAGATGCCCCTTAAAAGCTTAAAATTCCCATTTTCTGTGGATTTCTCTAGAAACGTCTTGTAGGTTTTTAAGAAAAATTGTCTACTCGCAGGTCTTTGTGTGATATTACAAGTTGCATGGACAAAATATTCCTGTGAGCATTTATTAACCCTCTATAGACTGCCATACATCATAATTTTGTTGAAATGGGCTGTTTTTGGACAGCACCCAATGTATACCCGAGAGATAAACATAATCTCCTTTGTTGGAAGTGGAATTCACCGAGGACCATTTTTGTAAGTAAAAAGGCTATTAAAAAAACCAAGCGTTAACCCCTTTTGTGGTGGTTAATAGTGATACCCATCAAAAGCTTATATTCATGTTTTCTCTGGATTTCTTTACAAACATCTTGTAGGGTTTTCAAGAGAAAATGGCCATTGATAGGTCTTGGTGTCACATTACTAGGTGTATGGATAAATTATTCCGGTAAGCATTTGTTAACCCTCCATGGACTGCTAAATATCAAAATTTTGAAAAAATAGTCTGTTTTTGGACATCAACAACATCAAATGGGAATGCCACAGAGAAATGTAACTTCTTTTACCGGAAGCAAATCTGATAGAGAAAAATTTTTGTAAATAGTAAGGGTATTCGAAAATGGAGGTCTTAACCCATTTTCGACTGGTTAAGTAGATATACCCCTTAAAAGCTTAAAATTCCCATTTCTGTGGATTTCTAAAAAAAAATCCAGTAAGTTTTCAAGAAAAATTGACAATTCGCAGGTCTTGGAGTGACATTATAAGTTGCATGGACAAAATATTCCAGTAAGCATTGTTAACCTTCCGGAATCTGCCAAGCATAGACATTTTGAGAAAATGGGCTGTTCTTGGGCACCCATAACACCCAATGTTTACCTGCGAGGTAAACATAACCTCCTTCATTGGAAGTGGGAATTTACCGAGGATCATTTTTGTAAGGAATGAAAGTATCTTAGTGTGACATTACAAGTTAACATGCACAAAATATTCCAGTAAGCATTTGTTAACCATATGCAGGTTCTCAAACATCAAAATTTTGATAAAATGGGCTGTGTTGCGTATTCACAGCATCCAAAGGTAAGAGGAGAGATCAACAGTGGAAGTAGAATTCACTGACAATTATCTTTGTAAGTAATAAGGGTATTCAAAAACAACCCCTAACCCATTTTTGGGGGATAAACAATGATACCCACCAAAAGTTAATATTCATGTTCTCCCTGGATTTCTATAAAAACATCTTGTAGATTTTTAAGAGAAAATGGCCATTCGCAGTTCTTGGTGAGACATTACAAGTTGCATGGAAAAATATTCCTGTTAGCGCTTGTTAACCCTCTACAATCTGCCAGACATCAATATTTTGTTACATTTGAGATCAAATGGACTATTTTCAAATAGCCACAACACTCATGGCTTATGCACATGGCCCGTCGTCCGTCTATCCATCTGTCCGTCTGTCCATCAACAATTGGATATGGCTCGGGCTAGAGGCCGTATATATGAACCGATCTTTACGAAACTTCTTGGGTACCTTTGTTATGACCGAGGGACGAGAACGAGTGTTTTTGGGTGTGGTCCAAAATTCAAGATGGCTGCCAGCCACCATTTTGTACCGACGATGCAGAAATCTGTTTTTTGTACAGAACTTCCATATGAAAGCTCTGATTTGAATAATTTTTTGTATGAATGTTTAGTACCATGGGATACATCACATATAATACAGGTTTTTTTCTCGTGCGTAAATTATGCAAATTAGACTAACTTTGATGTTTTTTGGTGTTACTTTCAGCACTGTAAGTGCAAATGCCAATACGGCTTGGGCTAGAGGCCATATTTATGAACCGATCTTTACGAAACTCCTTGGGTACCTTTGTTATCACCGTGGGACGAGAACGAGTGTTTTTGGGTCCGGTCCGAAATTCAAGATGGCCGATGACAGCCATTTTGTACAAAATTTGGTGCAATCAGATTTTTGCATAGAACTTCCATATGAAAGCGCTGATTTGAATAATTTTTTGTGTGAATGTTTAGTACCATGGGATACATCACATATAATACAGGTTTTTTTCTCGTGCAGAAATTATGCAAATTAGATGAACTTTGATTTTTTCAGTGTTACTTGCACACGGTAAGTACACATGTCAATACGGCTCGGGCTAGAGGCTGTATTTATGAACCGATCTTCACAAAACTTCTTGGGTACCTTTGTTATCACCTTGGGATGAGAACGAGTGTTTCTGGGTGCGGTCCAAAATTCAAGATGGATGCCAGTGGCCATTTTGTACCGAAATTAGGTCCAATGAGTTTTTTGTCACAACTTCTATACAGCTCGTATTTATGAACTGATCTTCACAAAACTTCTTGGGTACCTTTGTTTTCACCTTGGGACCGGAATGAGTGTGTTTTGGGGTGCCTTTGTTATCACTGTGCTATGAGAACAAATATTTTGGGGTTCAGTCAGACCCACTCTGGGATTCAAAGATTTTTTTCTAGTTTAGCATCTGACTGTCACCCACCTTTACAATACTTCACCTATACATTTGTTACAGGCAACGGTCAGTATTTATGTACAGACCGTTACAATACTTTATATGTACCTTTGTTATCAGGTCATTACCTAGATGTTTGTCATTGCTGTGTCACATACTATACATGTACATGTCTTTGTCTTGACAAGTTGAGCTACAGTGTCATTGACACTTTCATTTATCAGATTGAGTCATTTGAGACTACTATACCCACCTTTCTCATAACACCAATAATTGAACTTCAGTGAGACAGTTAAAAACAATTCATCAGACACTCTGAGGGTCATTCTCCAGAATCATAAAGCCTAGTTTTATTCTTGGTTTACATGAAATGAAGCTTCACATGGACTTCTCTTAACTTTTACTACTAATAAATCTATTTTTATATGCCTGTTTGATGCATTACATGTCAGTCTATCTGTCCATTCATCCATCCGTTCACTTTGGTTTGCATATTTACAGAAAATTAAAAAAAAATTCTCAGAATCTTTTAATATTTGGTATACAGAATCTATAGGGGGAGGGGGGTGGGGAGAGGGGGAGCAGATACAAGTTTTTAAACAAAATTAAATCCCTTGGGTCACATTGGGGCTCAATACAGGAGTCTGAATTTTAACTTAGGGCAATATGAAAAATAATATTAAAAAACCAACAATGAGAATCTTTTAACCCTTTACCAAACATGAAAAGCAGACGATACCTGTAAAAAAATTCTTGGATACAAGTAACTATTTTTTACATTTTTTGTCTCAAATGAGGGGTCATAACCTATGTTTTTGAGACAAAAAATAATGAAAATAAATTTGCGATTTTTTGTCAGACATTGATAATAGAGCCTTATTAGGCGGACGCCTTATAGTGATCGCTCTGTCCGTGCGTGCGTGCGTCCATAACAAAACTTGTCCGGGCTGTAATCTTTCTCTCTTAATAGATAAGGTTTTGATATTTGACATGTGGGTATATTATCTCAAGACGGTGTGTCGCATACCAAGGTTGCCATGCTTTGACCTTGAACTTTGACCTCAAGGTCAAATTATTCCATTTTCGGGGTTCTTTTCTGACAAGATCGTATCTGGGCTGTAACTTTTTCCCCTTAATAGATAGGGTTTTGATATTTGGTATGTGGGTAGATTATCTCAAGATGGTGTGCCGCGTACCAAGGTTGCCATGCTTTGACCTTGAACTTTGACCTCAAGGTCAAATTATTCAGAATGCAGGGTTCTTTTCTGATGAGTTCGTGTCCGGGCTGTAACTTTTTTCCCTTAATAGATAGGGTTTTGATATTTGGTATGTGGGTAGATTATCTCAAGATGATGTGTCGCGTACCATGGTTGCCATGCTTTGACCTTGAACTTTGACCTCAAGGTCAAATTATTCTGAATTCAGGGTTCTTTTCTGACAAGTTCGTGTCCGGCCTATAACTTTTTTCCCTTAATAGATAGGGTTTTGATATTTGGTATGTGGATAGATTATCTCAAGACAACGTGTCGCGTACCAAGGTTGCCATGGTTTGACCTTGAAGTTTGACCTCAAGGTCAAATTATTCAGATTTTGTTGTTTTTTTCTGACAAGTTCGTGTCCGGGAAGGGATTTTAATCAGATTTTACCTATTACTTGAAATATTTTAAGTATTACGGTTCACATCAGTTTATACCTAACATCGGTTAGTTGCTGCGGGGCCCGCAGAGATGGATTCCATCTCCGTGATATCTAGTTGTTAATACCAAAACTCATACTTCAGATATTGATAATAGTGTTGACCTAACAAGTTGTTACTTTTTATATGCCCGTCATTTGATGGACGTATTATGTTATGGCGTTGTCCATCTGTCTGTCCGTAAACAATTTTTGTGCCGCCTACTCCTCCAAAAGTTTACATGCTACATTGTTCAAACTTTGCACACATGTTGATCAGTAATTGCCGTTGTGCATGTGACAAGTGCAGGTAACTCCATTGTGTATTTCCACAGTTATGCCACCTTTTAGTACTTAAAACATTACAGTATTGTGTCGCCTTCTCCTTCAACATTTTACATGCTATATTGTTCAAACTTTACACACCTGTTGATCACCAATTGCCGTTGTGCATGTGAGAAGAGTAGGTAACTCTGTTTTGTATTTCTAGAGTTATGCCCCCTTTTAATACTTGAAACATTACACTATTGTGTCGCCTACTCCTTCAACATTTTACATGTTACATTGTTCAGACTTTGCACACATGTTGATCAGTAATTGCTGTTGTTCATGTGGCAAGAGCAGGTAACTCTGTTTTGTATTTCCAGAGTAATGCCCCCTTTTAGTACTTAAAACATTGCAGTATTGTGTCGCCTACTCCTTCAACATTTTACATGCAATATTGTTCAAACTTTGCACACATGGTGATCGCCAGTTGCCATTGTGCATGTGACAAGGGCAGGTAACTCCATTTTGTATTTTCAGAGTTATGCCCCTTCTAGTACTTAAAACATTACAGTATTGTGTCACCTTTTCCTTCAACATTTTACATGCTATATTATTCAAACTTTGCACACATGTTGATCACCAATTGCCATTGTGCATGTGACAAGAGCAGGTAACTCTGTTTTGTATTTCCAGAGTTATGCCCCCTTTTAGTACTTAAAACATTACAGTATTGTGTCGCCTACTCCTTCAACCTTTTATATGGTATATTGTTCTAACTTTGCACACATGGTGATCACCAATTGCCGTTGTGCATGTGTCAAGAGCAGGTTTTTGTATTTCCAGAGTTATGCCCCCTTTTAGTACTTAAAACATTACAGTGTTGTGTCGCCCACTCTTTCAACATTTTACATGCAATATTGTTCAAACTTTGCACACATGGTGATCATCAATTGCCGTTGTGCATGTGATAAGAGCAGGTAACTCCATTTTGTATTTCCAGAGTTATGCCCCTTCTAGTACTTAAAACATTACAGTATTGTGTCACCTTCTCCTTCAACATTTTACATGCTATATTATTCAAACTTTGCACACATGTTGATCACCAATTGCCATTGTGCATGTGACAAGAGCAGGTAACTCTGTTTTGTATTTCCAGAGTTATGCCCCCTTTTAGTACCTAAAACATTACAGTATTGTGTTGCCTACTCCTTCAACCTTTTACATGCTATATTGTTCTAACTTTGCACACATGGTGATCACCAATTGCCGTTGTGCATGTGTCAAGAGCGGATAACTGTTTTTTGTATTTCCAGAGTTATGCCCCCTTTTAGTACTTAAAACATTACAGTATTGTGTCGCCTACTCCTTCAACATTTTACATGCTATATTGTTCAAACTTTGCACACATGGTGATCATCAATTGCCGTTGTGCATGTGATAAGAGCAGGTAACTCCATTTTGTATTTCCAGAGTTATGCCCCTTTTAGTACTTGAAACATTACACTATTGTGTCTCTTACTTCAACATTTTACTTGCTTTATTGTTCAAACTTTGCGCCCATGTTGATCATCAATTGTCATTGTGCATTTGACAGGAGCAGATAACACCATTTTATTTTTAAACGAAGAGAATCCTCGCCATTTATAGCTATTATGATCCTCAAAATGTCCTTTTCCTTGGGGCCACCTATCGTCAGTCATTATCAATGAAGTTAACCCGTCAATGAATGGAGGCTACCATTGTAAATGGTGAGGAGAATCTTCTACAGCTGCCTTGTTAGCTCACCTGACTGAAAGTCAGGGTGAGCTTTTCTGATCACTTTTCGTCCGTCGTCCGTCGTGAAGGTGGTGTTTGGGCCTTTTTCTCCCAAACCACTGGCCGCATATTAATGAAATTTCATGTGAGCAGGGGCTATATAAGGGCATTTTGATTTTTTGTCAAATTAGGTTTCAGCTCATATTGAGCAGAGGGATGGGGCAAAAATGCTCCATTTCTTAAAAAATCTTCTTCTCAAGAACCAGCAACAGCAGAGACTTGATATTTGGTATGCAGCTTCCTTTTGAGGTGTAGACTCAAGTTTGTTCAAGAGAAGTTTGTCGGGCATTATTTGCCTTCGTTATGGGAGGGGCAAAAATTTTGGCCACGCCTAAAATTTCTATTTTCAGAACCGTCAGGTCGATTTGAACCAAATTTGATATGAGGTGATAATGGGTCATAAGTAGTTGATTGATGCAAGAAAAAAAATTCTCATTGCCCCGTGGGAACCTCGGGAGCTAAAAATAGGAAAAACCTTAAAACTGCCATATCTCCAAAACTACATGGCACAGGGAATTCTTATTTTGTATAAAGCTTACTTTTATCTAGTAGAATAGAGTGGTTAAAAAAAATCCCTATCGGTTTGATCACAAGGTACTTTTTTCAGGACTTTGAAAAAGTGCTGAGTCAGCACTTTTTAACACTGTAGGCAATGGGAAAAAGATTAAAAAATCTTCTTCTCCAGATCCAGCAGGCAGAATCTTTTGATATTTGGTATGCAACATTGTAGGGTGGATCTGATTCAAGTTTGTTCAAATCGGCTCCCTGGGTTCATATTTGGGCTCAGTACAGGAGCCCGATTTCGAACTTAGTGCATTTCAGGCAAATTTCTTAAAAAATCTTCTTCTCCAGATCCAGCAGGCAGAATCGCTTGATATTTGGTAGGCAACATTGTGGGGTGGATCTGATTCAAGTTTGTTCAAATCGGCTCCCTGGATTCATAATTGGGCTCACTATAGAAGCCCGAATTCGATCTAAGTGCATTTCAGGCAAATTTCTTAAAAAATCTTCTTCTCCAGATCCAGCAGGCAGAATCTTTTGATATTTGGTATGCAACATTGTGGGGTGGATCTGATTCAAGTTTGTTCAAATCGGCCCCCCTGGATTCATATTTGGGCTCACTATAGAAGCCCAAATTCGAAACTTAGTGCATTTCAGGCAAATTTCTTAAAAAATCTTCTTCTCCAGATCCAGCAGGCAGAATCTTTTGTTATTTGATATGCAACATTGTGGGGTGGATCTGATTCAAGTTTGTTCAAATAGGCCCTCTGGGTTTATATTTGGGCTCAGTATAGAAGCTTGAGTTCGATCCTAGAGCATTTCAGGCAAATTTCTTAAAAAATCTTCTTCTCCAGATCCAGCAGGCAGAATCTTTTGATATTTGGTATGCAACATTGAGGGATGGATCTGATTCAAGTTTGTTCAAATCGGCCCCTTGGATTCATATTTGGGCTCACTATAGAAGCTCGAATTCGAACTTAGTGCATTTCAGGCAAATTTCTTCAAAAATCTTCTTCTCCAGATTCAGCAGGCAGAATCTTTTGATATTTGGTATGCAACATTGAGGGGTGGATCTGATTCAAGTTTGTTCAAATCGGCCCCCTGGATTTATATTTGGGCTCACTATAGAAGCTCGAATGTGAACTTAGTGCATTTCAGGCAAATTTCTTCAAAAATCTTCTTCTCCAGATTCAGCAGGCAGAATCTTTTGATATTTGGTATGCAACATTGAGGGGTGGATCTGATTCAAGTTTGTTCAAATCGGCCCCCTGGATTTATATTTGGGCTCACTATAGAAGCTCGAATGTGAACTTAGTGCATTTCAGGCAAATTTCTTAAAAAATCTTCTTCTCCAGATCCAGCAGGCAGAATGTTTTGATATTTGGTATGCAACATTGAGGGGTGGATCTGATTCAAGTTTGTTCAAATCGGCCCCCTGGATTCATATTTGGGCTCACTATAGAAGCTCGAATTTGAACTTAGTGCATTTCAGGCAAATTTCTTAAAAAATCTTCTTCTCCAGATCCAGCAGGCAGAATCTTTTGATATTTGGTATGCAACATTGAGGGATGGATCTGATTCAAGTTTGTTCAAATCGGCCCCCTGGATTCATATTTGGGCTCACTATAGAAGCTCGAATTCGAACTTAGTGCATTTCAGGCAAATTTCTTCAAAAATCTTCTTCTCCAGATTCAGCAGGCAGAATCTTTTGATATTTGGTATGCAACATTGTGGGGTGGATCTGATTCAAGTTTGTTCAAATTGGCTTCCTAGATTCATATTTGGGCTCACTATAGAAGCTCGATTTTGAACTTAATGCATTTCAGGCAAATTTCTTTGAAAATCTTCTCCTCAAGATCCAGCAGGCAGAATCTTTTGATATTTGGTATGCACCATGCTTAGGGGGTGAGATTCAAGTTTGTTCAAGCCAAGTCCCTAGGTCCATATTTGGACTCACTGTGGGAGCTTGAATTGTAACTTAGTTCAAAATGAGGAATTTTCTTTAAAAATCTTCTCAAGATCCAGCAGGCAGAATCTTTTGATATTTGGTATGCACCATGCTTAGGGAGTGAGATTCAACTTTGTTCAAGCTAAGTCCCTAGGTCCATATTTGGACTCACTGTGGGAGCCCGAATTATAACTTAGTTCAATATGAGGAATATTCTTTAAAAATCTTCTTTTTTTTTTAGATCCACTGGTCAGAATCTTTGGATATTTGGTATAAGCTTTTCTTAGGAGGAGCAGATGCAACTTGTTGAAATCAATTCTCTGAGTTGATATTTAGGCTACCATGTCAGGTGAGCGCCCTCAGGCCCCTTGGGGCCTCTTGTTTTATTTTGTGAAGACCTCAGATCGATTAATATGAAAATGTGAAAACAGGTGAATTACCCTTTACCCAGACAGGGCAGGGGAATGGGCAATGATTGGAGGGAGGGGGGGAAGGGACAGACATAGTCGAGTTAACAAAAATTTCAAACTTTACCCCAGAGAAACTTGTGCATGTTCCAATTTTGAAGGCTGTATGTTGCCCCGCTAGTCGGTGCTCTTGTTCTTAATTTTAAATACATATTTTACTTTTTATTTTTTGGTATTTTTAGGGCTGGAATGATGTTGGTTTCCACTCATCCACAGATATTGTGACACCTAATATTGATAAACTGGCACAAGCAGGCATTACTCTGTCAAATTATTATGTCTCTCCAATGTGTACACCGACCAGGGCAGCTCTTTTAACTGGTAGACATCCTATCCATTTAGGTTTGTTGTTTTTTTTCTACTTTTTTGTCAGATTATCTGTCATATTAGTAAATTTAATGTTACCATCTTAATTGTTATATTTAGTTATTAGAAAAACTCATCAGTCAATTCAGTATGATTGTCATACAAAAAATGGTTGACCATAAGCCTGTGTAACGATTTGGACTTTGTCTTTCACTCAAGAAGCATGTGCCATCAATTCGCTACCCATCACAGGGTGTGCAGATCCTTGAAAAGTCCTTGAATTTCAATCTTACTGATTGAATTTTGAAAATTCAGAAAATGTACTTGAAAATCCATCAGACTCCTTGAAAGTCCTTGAATTTTGCCCTATATCATTTTTAGCTCAACTTTGGCGAAGTCAAATTTGAGCTTATGCCATGGCCAGTCATCCGTCTGTCCGTCCGCCTGTCAACAATTCAATACGGGTCGGGCTAGAGGCTTTATTTATGAACCGATCTTTACAAAACTTCTTGGGTACCTTTGTTATGACCGAGGGACGAGAACAAGTGTTTTGGGGTCCAATCCGAAATTCAAGTTGGCCGCTGGTGGCCATTTTGTACAGACTTAGGTGCAATCAGATTTTTGCGCAGAACTTCCATATGAAAGCGCTGATTTGAATCATTTTTTGTATGAATGTTTAGTACCATGGGATACATCACATATAATACAGGTTTTTTTCTCGTACGTAAATTATGCAAATTAGACTACCTTTGATGTATTTTAGTGTTACTTTCAGCACTGTAAGTGCAAATGCCAATACGGCTCGGGCTAGAGGCCATATTTATAAACGGATCTGTACGAAACTTCTTGGATACCTTTGGTATCACCGTGGGACGAGAACGAGTGTTTTGGGGTGCTGTCCGAAATTCAAGATGGCCGATGGCAGCCATTTTGTACAAAATTAGGTGCAAGCAGATTTTTGCACAGAACTTCCATATGAAAGCGCTGATTTGAAATTTTTTTTTATGTGAATGTTTAGTACTATGGGATACATCGTGCAGAAATTATGCAAATTAGATGAACTTTGATTTTTTCAGTGCTAGTTACACACAGTAAGTACACATGTCAATACGGCTCGGGCTAGAGGCTGTATTTATCAACCGATCTTCACGAAACTTCTTGGGTATCACCTTGGAATGAGAACGAGTGTTTCTGAGTGCGGTCCAAAATTCAAGATGGCTGCCAGTGGCCATTTTGTACCGAAATCAGGTCTAATCAGTTTTTTGTACACAACTTCTATACGGCTCAGGCTAGAGGCCGTATTTATGAACCGATCTTTACGAAACTTCTTGGGTACCTTTGTTATCACCGTGGGATGAGACCGAGTGTTTCAGGGGGGGGGGGGGGGGGGGGTGGGGGTCTGAAATTCAAGATGGCCACCAGCAGTCATTTTGTACCAAAATTAGTGCAATCAGTCTTTTGTACAAAACTTCTGTATGAAAGTTCTGATTTGAATAAATTTTTGTATGAATGTTTAGTAAAATGGAATACATCACATACAATACAGGTTTTTTTCTCGTGCAGAAATTATGCAAATTAGATGAATTTTGATTTATTTAGTGCTACTTATACACTGTATTTATTTATTTATTTATTTATTTATTTATTTATTGGTGTTTAAGGTCACATACTTCTGCACAATGGCTAATCATGACCATGACAGTTTTACGGGTAGAGGAAGCTGGAGTACCCGGAGAGAACCACCGAGCAATGGTGAGCAACTGTCAGCTCCCCAACATACCAACTCCACACAAGCAGGGTTAGCATTGGCTGAAGACAAGTGTACCATCGACGTGCAGTACGCCTTAGTACACAGCGCCACCGTGCCCCCACATGGGCAATGGGGGTGAAGTGTCTTGCCCAAGGACACAACGCGGTTGCCGCAGGTGGGAATTGAACCGAGGACCTCTAGGCTTGCAGCCTGCACCTCTACCTACTGAGCCACTGCGCCCCCCCCCCCCCTCCTCCCCCTTATACACTGTAAGTGCACATGTCAATACGGCTCAGGCTAGAGGCTGTATTTATCAACCGATCTTCACAAAACTTCTTGGGTGTCTTTGTTATCACCTTGGGACAAGAACGAGTGTTTCTGAGTGCGGTCCAAAATTCAACATGGCAGCCAGTGGCCATTTTGTACCGAAATTAGGTCCAATCAGTTTTTTGTCACAACTTCTATACAGCTCGTATTTATGAACTGATCTTCACGAAACTTATTGGGTACCTTTGTTTTCACCTTGGGACAGGAATGAGTGTGTTTTGGGGTGTCTTTGTTATCACTGTGCTATGAGAACAAATATTTTAGGGTTCAGTCAGACCCACTCTGGGAATCAAAGATTTCTTTTCTAGTTTAGTTTCTGACTGTCACCCACCTTTACAATACTTTACCTACACATTTGTTACAGGCTACAGTCAGTATTTATGTACAGACTGTTACAATACTTTATATATACCTTTGTTATCAGGTCATTACCTAGTTGTTTGTCATTGCTGTGTCACATACTACACATGTACATGTCTTGACAAGTTGAGCTACAGTGTCATTGACACTTTCATTACATGTGTAATAGTGGACAATTTAAACATCTCTTTTGCACTTGTTTTAGTTGAAAAACGAAAAAATCGAACATAAATAATGGATAATCGATAAATGAGGAATTAAAGTTCAGGCATTATTTAACTTGGTGTCATTCTGTAAGTACCTGTAAGTACCATAATTTTGTTGCAGAGCATTTTAGAAGCACCATTTTCCTGGAATTTTGAAGGATGAGGTAGAAGACATTTTTAACCCTTTACCCAGTGTAATGGCCAAAACGGCTACCACTATTCTCCAAAATGGCCAATTAATTGCAATTATTTTTTTCATTTTTGTCTCAAAAACATAGGTTATGACCCCTTGTTGGAACGAGCTCATCGAGCTCGTTCCAGTGAGGGGTCATAACCTATGTTTTTGAGACAAAAAATTATTTATTCAAGAATTTTTTTGCAAGTGTCGTCTGTTTATCATGTAAGGTAAAGGGTTAAGGTAGGTAAGGCTTCTAAAAATGGTTATATTCCAAATGCACATTTTAAAAAACATCCCTGGAAAATGCAAATATAAAGGTCCTTGAAAAGTCCTTGAATTTTTTTGGACCTTTACTGTAAGAACCCTGCAACAGAAAGTGGTGCATATTCAATTTAAATTCACAACGCTTTTCTAGGGGCAAGGAAAATATTCACTTCACATGTGACTGAGTTGCTATCAATACCTGCTGGGTATCCCTTCCCCGCAAATCCTCCAATCAACAGTCTTCCTGTTTATTTGATCTCCTTTCGCCAACAACGCGTCGGAAGTTGAAATTGTTTGAATCTGTTACAGGGTGAAACCATAAATTATTATTTTCAAATATACATAAATCAACCTCCTCATCATGACTATCAGATATACATAAATCAACTCCCTCGTCATGACTATCAAATATACATAAATCAACTCCCTCGTCATGACTATCAGATATACATAAATCAACTCCCTTGTCATGACTATCAGATATACATAAATTGACTCCCTCGTCATGACTATCAGATATACATAAATCAACTCCCTCATCATGACTATCAGATATACATAATCAACTCCCTCGTCATGACTATCAGATATACATAAATCAACTCCCTCGTCATGACTATCAGATATACATAAATTGACTCCCTCATCATGACTATCAGATATACATAAATCAACTCCCTCGTCATGACTGTCAGATATACATAAATCAACTCCCTCGTCATGACTATCAGATATACATAAATCAACTCCCTCATCATGGCTATCAGATATACATAAATCGACTCCCTCGTCATGACTATCAGATATACATAAATCAACTCCCCTCGTCATGACTATCAGATATACATAAATCAACTCCCTCGTCATGGACTATCAGATATACATAAATTGACTCCCTCGTCATGACTATCAGATATACATAAATCAACTCCCTCGTCATGACTATCAGATATACATAAATCAACTCCCTCGTCATGACTGTCAGATATACATAAATCAACTCCCTCGTCATGGACTATCAGATATACATAAATTGACTCCCCTCGTCATGACTATCAGATATACATAAATCAACTCCCTCGTCATGACTATCAGATATACATAAATCAACTCCCTCGTCATGACTGTCAGATATACATAAATCAACTCCCTCGTCATGACTATCAGATATACATAAATCGACTCCCTCGTCATGACTATCAGATATACATAAATCGACTCCCTTGTCATGACTATGAGATATTCATAAATCGACACGCTCGTCATGACTATCAGATATACATAAATCGACTCCCTCATCATGACTATCAGATATACATAAATCGACTCCCTCATCATGACTATCAGATATACATAAATCGTCTCCCTCATCATGACTATCAGATATACATAAATCGACTTCCTCATCATGACTATCAGATATATATAAATCAACTCCCTCGACATGACTATCAGATATACATAAATCAACTCCCTCGTCATGACTATCAGATATACATAAATTGACTCCCTCGACATGACTATCAGATATACATAAATCCACTCCCTCGTCATGACTATCAGATATACATAAATCAACTCCCTCGTCATGACTATCAGATATACATAAATCAACTCCCTCGTCATGACTATCAGATATACATAAATCAACTCCCTCGTCATGACTATCAGATATACATAAATCCACTCCCTCGTCATGACTATCAGATATACATAAATCAACTCCCTCGTCATGACTATCAGATATACATAAATCCACTCCCTCGTCATGACTATCAGATATACAAAAATCGACACCCTCGTCATGACTATCAGATATACATAAATCAACTCCCTCATCATGACTATCAGATATACATAAATCAAATCCCTCGTCATGACTATCAGATATACATAAATCAACTCCCTCGTCATGACTATCAAATATACATAAATCAACTCCCTCGTCATGACTATCAGATAAACATAAATCAACTCCCTCGTCATGACTATCAGATATACATAAAATCAACTCCCTCATCATGACTATGAGATATACATAAATTGACACCCTCGTCATGACTATCAGATATACATAAATCAACTCCCTCGTCATGACTATCAGATATACATAAATCAACTCCCTCGTCATGACTATCAGATATACATAAATTGACTCCCTCGTCATGACTATCAGATATACATAAATCGACTCCCTCATCATGACTATGAGATATACATGAATCGACACCCTTGTCATGACTATCAGATATACATAAATCGACTCCCTCGTCATGACTATCAGATATACATAAATCGACTCCCTCGTCATGACTATCAGATATACATCAATCAGCTCCCTCATCATGACTATCAGATATACATAAATGAGCTCCCTCGTCATGACTATCAGATATACATAAGTCACCTCCCTCGTCATGACTATCAGATATACATAAATCAACTCCCTCGTCATGACTATGAGATATACATAAATCGACACCCTCGTCATGACTCTCAGATATACATAAATCAATTCCCTCGTCATGACTATCAGATGTACATAAATCAACTCCCTCATCATGACTATCGGATATACATAAATCAACTCCCTCATCATGACTATCAGATATACATAAATCAACTCCCTCATCATGACTATCAGATATACATAAATCAACTCCCTCATCATGACTATCAGATATACATAAATCGACACCCTCGTCATGACTATGAGATATATGACTATCAGATATACATAAATCGACCTCCCTTGTCATGACTATCAGATATACATAAATCGACTCCCTTGTCATGACTATGAGATATTCATAAATCGACACGCTCGTCATGACTATCAGATATACATAAATCGACTCCCTCATCATGACTATCAGATATACATAAATCGACTCCCTCATCATGACTATCAGATATACATAAATCGTCTCCCTCGTCATGACTATCAGATATACATAAATCGACTTCCTCGTCATGACTATCAGATATACATAAATCAACTCCCTCGTCATGACTCTCAGATATACATAAATCAACTCCCTCGTCATGACTATCAGATATACATAAATCAACTCCCTCGTCATGACTATCAGATATACATAAATCGACTCCTTCGACATGACTATCAGATATACATAAATCAACTCCCTCATCATGACTATCAGATATACATAAATCAACTCCCTCATCATGACTATCAGATATACATAAATCAACTCCCTCGTCATGACTATCACATATACATAAATCAACTCCCTCGTCATGACTATCAGATATACATAAATCAACTCCCTCATCATGACTATCAGATATATATAAATCAACTCCCTCGTCATGACTATCAGATATACATAAATCAACTCCCTCATTATGACTATCAGATATACATAAATCAACTCCCTCATCATGACTATCAGATATACATAAATCAACTCCCTCGTCATGACTATCACATATACATAAATCAACTCCCTCATCATGACTATCACATATACATAAATCAACTCCCTCATCATGACTATCAGATATACATAAATCAACTCCCTCATCATGACTATCAGATATACATAAATCAACTCCCTCGTCATGACTATCAGATATACATAAATTGACTCCCTCGTCATGACTATCAGATATACATAAATCAACTCCCTCGTCATGACTGTCAGATATACATAAATCAACTCCCTCGTCATGACTATCAGATATACATAAATCAACTCCCTCGTCATGACTATCAGATATACATAAATCAACTCCCTCGTCATGACTATCAGATATACATAAATCCACTCCCTCGTCATGACTATCAGATATACATAAATCAACTGCCTCGTCATGACTATCAGATATACATAAATTGACTCCCTCATCATGACTATCAGATATACATAAATCAACTCCCTCATCATGACTATCAGATATACATAAATCAACTCCCTCGTCATGACTATCAGATATACATAAATTGACTACCTCGTCATGACTATCAGATATACATAAATCAACTCCCTAGTCATGACTATCAGATATACATAAATCAGCTCCCTCGTCATGACTATCAGATATACATAAATCAACTCCCTCATCATGACTATCAGATATACATAAATCAACTCCCTCGTCATGACTATCAAATATACATAAATCAACTCCCTCGTTATAACTATCAAATATACATAAATCAACTCCCTCATCATGACTATCAGAGATTGCAAACTGTGTCCCGGAGACGGCTTACAAAAGCAAAAATGTTTGCTGCTGAATCCTACCTGGTGTCTAGTCTGTATGACATTGTTGTTCATGTTACTCATTTCACCATTGTTTTTATATTCATACTTCTTTTCACAAATAAATATTGTTTAAACTAAAACAAGCCTGGAAATAAGCAATCTGTCATTTGTAGAAATGAGGTCCCCAGAAAGAGAATTTGCTGATGCTAACCCATACAGTGGGATAGAATCCTCTAACATGTCTTCTGAGTACCCCTTTCTCTGTAGGCCTGAGATCTTGATTTAGGTTGTGGTACACAGAGGGTGCAGATAACAGCTTGCTTATTTCTGTTTAAACAATATTTATTCAATGAATCTGCTGTATATTACAGGATTGACAACCAAAAATTAGGACTGTCACGATTAATGGATTAATCGATTGCCAATCGGTCATGCCGGTCATGCCAAAATCGCTTAGTGTTTTTTGTAGTCGAAGAATCAGTAAATTTTACCCTGTTTTAGACATTTAATAATTTAAAAAAATTGATGAAAAAACTATTGTTTCTATAGGTAAAAGGTCAAGTAATTTGACGTTAAACCTCAAGAAGTTGTTGGAAGCACTTGTCTTTTAGATACATTTAAAGCTTTCATTTTTAATGACTTCAAAGAGAGAGGGGGCCATCTAGTTATGATTAATCGATTATCATCAATTTTTTGTGACAATTAATCGATTCCTAAATTCAAAAATCATGACAGCCCTACCAAAAAAGTAACTGTATATATTGAACATCAAAAATATAACATATATAACAAAAGCAGGGTTCATACAGCTCTTGAAAAACCCTTGAAAATGAGTTTTTTTCTTGAAAAACCCTGGAATTTGAAATTAGCCCTTGAGAAACCCTTGAACTTTCAGAAATCTCTTGAAAAACTCTTGAATACCAAGCTATTTCGTGGGCATTGTAAATATATGTGTACTCACCATTTACTTGTTTGTTGCGCTCGTGTCGCTCAGTTAAAAAAAAACATAAAAAAGTATGGAACATTTTACCAAGATTACTGTAACACAGATCACACTTTGGGTACCAGTACTTCCTGACTTCCAAAGTCAGATCCGCGCCACATGAATCTTAGATTTTTAGCGCTCAAACAACAAGCTGGATAATATATGTTGCCCTTGAAAAAAAAGCCCTTGAAAAACCCTTGAACTTTGTGAGCAAATTTTTGTATGAACCCTGAAAAGAAACCAAATTGCTATGTAATGTGGGGATCTGACATAAAGCTAGGAGCTTATGTTAATCATCTCACCGAGTCATTCATAAATATACCCAAAAAGGTGGTATAGGGACAAAATGGGATAGAAGGTTGGTGGTAATTCGAGACGTAGAAACATGGGCATGGGTAGTCTAAACTACCAGGCAGCGAAACATGATATTGTTTAAACCTCAGTTTGCTTATTTCCAGGCCTGGTTGACCATATCTAGGTCTATAAAAAAATATTTTTCTTATGCCTGTTATCCTGACCTTGAACTTGTCACTGTTGACCATTATAATTATAAACATGACATCCAATACACCCAGTGTGTCTTTTATTTTTCCCACGATGTCATGGTGTAACACAAACTCATTCTCAATGAATTTGACACAATATTATCATGTTTGATTATTGTGTTGCCGGAGTCTGGATATTAACAACATGTCATTTACAGAATGAGGTCCCCAGAAGGTGAATTTGCTGATGCCTTTCCATACAGTGAGCAAGAATCTCCCAATTTATCCTCTGGGTACCTCTTTCTGTTTAGACCTGAGATCTTGATTTAAATTGAGCTTCACAGAGGATAAATGTAGTCATGCCACCCTGCTGTGGAGGGTATCATCACCAAAGTCACCCTCTGTAGACCTTGTTCTGCATATGACAGGCTGCTTATTTCCAGGCTTGGTGTTGAGTCTTGATCGGTAAGATGAGGATGAATCATTAAGCACACAGAGCAAATGAAAGGTAATGTAACAATCATTATGTGGTATAATAATATAATAATAACACTTCAGCCGGCCGCTGATTTGCCGCGGTTCTCGTATGAGAAGGCCTTGGTTACCCATGTTCTACCAACTACCTCCCTATTTCCACGCTTCTTCTCTCCTCCCAACACTCGGAGACGAACTGCTTGATGACATCCCTTGCCCCATTCTTCCCAATCTCTCCGATTAGTATATTAACCCTCTCCTTTGAGTCGCCCCCTAAGCACATGTCCTTCATTTTCCCATCCCACTTCCCCATTATACTCCCCATGAATCTTGTTCTTTTAGACTGGTATTTTGGACATTCTATAAGAAAGTGTTCCAGGGTCTCCACCACGCCCAAGTTACACATCTGGCACTTCTTTTCACTGTTTTTCCCAATTTTTCCCCTCGGCTCCAGGGACCGCGACCTCAGCTTGAACAACAGTGACCCCCCAAAGGTGCCATCAAGGTACTCTTCAAAACCAGGCTTCTCTTTATCACGCAGGCCACCCAAAGATCTCTTTGATTTGACCCCCTCTCGCCAATTACGGTACAATCCTCCATGACCCTTTCTCTGACGATCTTTTTGCCCTGGTTTGCCCCAACGTCAAGGTCCGAGATCTCTAATGAGTAGTTTTCTACTAGCTCCCTCACTTGGACCATCCACCCCGTCTTGATATTTGAGTTGATAGTTCTCAGGAACATTACTTTACACCATCGGCTATCGGGGAGATTTACCAAATAATTAAGATAACCGAGTTTCAATAGATCTATCCTGTCCTTGATCCTTATCCACCCAAGCTCACCCCTGATTGCTTCTAGCGTTGCGGCATTACTCGAGCCTGTTATCCATCGGCCTGCATCGTTCTGCAGTATTTCCAAGCTCTTAACGGCTGTCTGGTTTTGGGGTACAACTTCCGTACCGTATGTTATACTTGGCAGACCCACCATTTCCCAAATGGTTTTCCCCACGAAAACCTTATTGAAACTGTTTCTCCCTATAAGTTTCATTTGGTTAAGGATTCGCTTCCCCTTCAGAATCAGTTTATTTGTGTGGTTTTGGTAGTTGCCTCTTTCTGTGATGTTTATATTTACCCCCCAGGTACTCATAGTCACTAGTCTCTCCTACACTAAGAAGTCTACTGCTACCTTCCGGAATGCAGAACTCCCCCACTCTCCACCTTCGAGTGGGGTCCACTTTGCAGCCCACGGTATAACTTTGCTCTTGCTTTCATTGAGTTTGAGTCTCCATTTGCTCCCATATTTCCCAACAATTCCCAGCATCTTCACTAGCCCCTCTTCGCTTTCTGACACTAGCACCATATCGTCTGCAAAAAATAGGCCTGGGATCTTCAAGTCACCAACTGCAACCCCCTCATCGCTATGCAGGAGTTCATCTCCTAAACCTTTGATGTACAATGCAAAAAGAATTGCGAAAGGATACACCCCTGTTTTAGGCCTATCTCCATAGGCACACGTTTTGTTGTAATGTTTCCCAGGCTAAGTTCACTCTGTACATCTTTATATAATGCTTTCATAATCCTAACAAACTTGCCCCCAAGCCCAGAGCCTCCAGCTTGCGCCACATACCCTCCCTCCATACTCTATCGTATGCCTTTTTAACATCCAAAAAGGCCATGAACATCTTTTTCTTTTTTGCTCTTGCAGATTCTATCATTTGGGATAGCGTGAAAAGATGGTCAGTGACTCTCCTTCCCTTCCTGAAGCCATTCTGGATTTCTCACAAAAAACCCTTCTCTTCAATCACCTCCTCTAATCTCCCATACAGGACTTTACAAAAGACTTTTCCAATGTTGCTGCTGACAGAGATCCCTCGATAGTTATCCAAGACATCTTTTTCCCCCTTTTTGTGAATAAATGTCACTTTACTTTCCCTCCACTCCTTTGGGACCTCTTGTTTTTCTATGGCTAAATTGAATAGGGCAGTTAGGTTTTCCAAGAGTTCCTCTCCCCCTTTTTTGATAAACTCGTTAGGAATTTCGTTCATGCCTCCCGCTTTTCCATTCCTCGATTTTGAGATCACCTATTGCACCTCCTCAGTTTTGATTTCGTTGCACACGAAGTCCGAAAGATTTTCCTCAACCTGGTTCGGACACTCTGGTGGGTTCCCCATGCCCCATCGCTTATTGTTTACCTTTTCCCAGTGCTTGACTAGTTCTAATGCGATTTGACCTCGCTCTTCTGTAACTCTGCCATCTACTTTAATGCTCTGTGGGTTATTCCCTTTGTTACGTTTGTTCACCCATTTCCAAAATACGCTTGAACTCGACCCCCCCCCCCCCCCCCCCCCCCTGTCATTCTTATCGTCCTAATAAGACTGCTATTTCGCACTCTCCGTTCTTCGTTCACTCTGTACCCTTTTCAGTTCTTCGTTCACTATGTACCCAAGTTCTCGTGTTGGCACCCTAATCTTTCCTACACTTTCCTTCCCTGCCTCCACTAGGCTCTCAACTATGGTCTGGACACTGTCCCCCCTTGTGTACGGCTGCAAGCTTTGGTTTCAGTTTTTCTTCGAACTTCGCCCAGTCAGCATCCTTTTTGAGTTCCCAAACCTCCTTGAAGCTTCCTTTCCTTTTCTGTAGGTTTTTGGCCCTCATCGTCACTGTAATCAAGTTGTGATCACTATCCAACTCCATTTTGCCCTCATCCACTTCTACCCTTATCACCTCCCTCCATAAATTCATATCTGTGAGAATGTAGTCAATTATTGATTTTCTGTCGTTTCTCTCCCAGGTCCAATTCCCCTTTCATCTAGCGTTCCTGTTCAGAACCTTCAGACCGAGCTCATTTGTGAAGTTGAACAGCTTCCTTCCATTCCTGTTGACTTTCTTGTCCCCACCCTCTATGCCTTCTTCCTTATCACCTATGTGTCCATTAAAGTCGCCCATCAGAATTATACCGAGCCCCCTGTTTTCTAGTTCAGTGATATTGGACCTTAGTGTTGAGTATATTGAGTCATTCCACTCGGGTTTACTTCCCTCCACCGCACAGTACACAATCCCAAGGGCAATACTTTTGTTTCTCAGACTGATCTTTACCCATCCAATTTCTTTTTGACACCTCAGCCGAGGTGATGATATCTTCCAGATCTGTGATCAGCGACAGGTTTAAATCAACTTTAATGTACATGCCTACCCCTCCCCCCCTTTTTCTGGCCTTCTGTTTGCCCTACACTTATCCACACACACCCGCTTACTTGGTCTACCCGTTCCTTGTGTCTTACCCACGTCTCGCTTAACCCCATGACATCAAACTCCTCTGCCTCGATCAATGTAGCAATTTCACTTACTTTCCGGTGGAGACCCTGGATGTTGCTATAACCCACTTTCAGGGTACCGAGGTTCATTGGCTTCTGCCTACTGGGCCCATTGTTTTCTGGCGCTAGTCTTGGTAAACTTATTCTGTCCCCCTCACTCTTGTTCACCCCACCTATGTCCACTCTACTTATACTTGCCTCTGACCTCCCACCCCGCTCCTCTCCAAAAAAGGCTCTGCTACTCATAGAATTTTATCCCACAATACCCGTTTCCCCACCCTGCTAAGATGCAGCCCGTCACGCCCGTACATGCTCCCATTGCCCCAAAACGTGTCCCAAAGGTCGTTAAAGGATATTCCCAGATCAACACAGTAGTCCTCCAACTCTTCATTTAGTGCCCAAATCCTTGAGTTCCGTTCGTCCCCACCTCCAAAGACAGGAAGGACCCCGGATACAACTACCCTTGTATTCCTACTTAGCAGTTTGCCGACTAAGCCTCTATATGACTCCATCAAACTTACTGACCTTCTCTCCCTGATATTGTTGGTCCCCACATGGACCACCACTACCGGTTCCGGTTTCTGACCCTGCCGCAATGCCATCTACCCGGTCCCTGAGATCCTCCACCTTCGCCCCCGGAAACCACAAGATTGTTCGATTGGAACTATCAGGACCACAAACTACATTGTCAACCCCACGTACAATGCTGCTCCCCGTTACAACTAATTTTCTTCTTCTGGCCCCAGTTCCTATATCATCTGCACCTCCTCTTGTTTTTCAAGCTCCTGGCCCCCTCTTTCTCTTGACCGCCCTCCTTACCCCATCTGGCCTATCATCATCAACAACCATCTCACCCCCCACACTTTCCCCCCTCACTCGCATCCCCAGGGGTATCAGAGTCTAAAACGCTAAACCTGTTTTCTAAACACCGCCTAGCAACCTTGGCAGCCTTACGCCGACTCGACCTGATGCCACCTTCCGAATTTTCCTACTAGAACCCCCCCACCTCCTCAGTTACACCCCCCACATCAAGCATTATTCTCCCACGTTTCCTGCTTCCCAGTTTCCTCCTTGAGTCCACAACGACCTTCCACCCACTTTCCACCTCACCATCGAAGGTAACCTTCAGCGGGGTAACTCCAGATACACCGGCCCTCCCCAACCTCCCTCTCAGCTCTGCAATCTCCCGCTCGGATCCAACACACTTCTCTAACAACTGTAAAATATCCCTGCAATTCGCACATACCCTACTACTCTCCATTGGCCGACCACCACCATACCTCATATTACACTGTCTGCACGCCTCCGGATCCTCACTCTCCGCCACCTACACACCTCGACTCACCTCCCCCAGACCTCCCTTGGTACCCATACTTACCTCTGTCTGAACACCCGTCGTGCACTTACCACTCATGATTATAAATATTATGTAGAATCTAATGACCGAAAACACCAAGGCAACAAAAACATGAAAAAAGGTAACTAAGGTAGACAAACAGCAAAACTGGTAAAACCTATCAACTAAACCTCCTTATTACACCCTACGATCCTCCCCAAACACATAAACAAAACAAAATAAATAAAAACTTCCCTGAAATAAAACTAATATTCAAAAAAATACTTATAAACAGATCTGAGTCGAAAATCCTCTTCTCTTCGTGAGTAGTATTCACTGTGGTCAGAGCTGACAACACAATTAGCATCCAAGAGCAAAGGATCAAAATCATCAATATATAATATCACGGTAACTGTGTCATAGTGTAATAGATTGTGTAATCATACAATCATAGTTTCACCACTGATTGTAATTGCTGAAACATCTTGGCTTTCAAAACTGGATGTAACTCATTAGGTCACGGGTTAAAAGAGGACACATCTTCATTTTCCGTTTGGATTTTGTTTGCTTCGTTGAACAAAATATAGTGGTTAAAGAGGCCACAAATGAAGGTAAAAATTTCTCAATCTAACTGAGCAAACCCAAATTTCACAAACTGGCCACATAATTTCATAAATATTTTCCCAGTATGATACAATTCTTAGATGTGGACATCTTCAAAGGCGGCTACCTCAAAAAGATTTGAAAATCGTCTATTAACCCTTTACCCAACGTAATGGGAAAAACTGGCCAGTGCTATTCTAAAAAATCGCCAATTAATTTTCATTTTTTGTCTCAAAAGCATAGGTTATGACCCTCGTTGGAACGAGCTCGTCAAGCTCGTTCCAACGAGGGGTCATAACTTATGTTTTTGAGACAAAAAATGAAAAAAATTAGTTGTTAAAGAATTTATTTTGCAAGTGTCGTCTGCTTTCCATGTTAGGGTTAAAATCTCTCAACAAAATGGCAATCCTTACTTGGGTTGATGATAATCCAGCATAACAAAAGCACAAATCAGCAATCATTAAATTTTGATGAAGAATATATTTTCACGCGTAACAAATCCCTTTCTCAGAAATGGGAAAATTCTGATCCTCCTAAAAACTATAACAACACAGAAGATACAAAACAATAACAGCACAGAATCTTCACAAAACAATACCAACACAGAATCTTCACAAAACAATAACAGCACAGAATCTTCATAAAACAATAACAACACAGAATCTTCACAAAACAATAACAACACTGAATCTTCACGAAACAATAACAACACAGAATCTTCACAAAACAATAACAGCACAGAATCTTCACAAAACAATAACAGCACAGAATCTTCACAAAACAATACCAACACAGAATCTTCACAAAACAATAACAGCACAGAATCTTCACAAAACAATAACAGCACAGAATCTTCATAAAACAATAACAACACAGAATCTTCACAAAACAATAACAACACTCAATCTTCACGAAACAATAACAAAACAGAATCTTCACAAAACAATAACAGCACGGAATCTTCACAAAACAATAACAGCACAGAATATTCACAAAACAATACCAACACAGAATCTTCACAAAACAATAACAGCACAGAATCTTCACAAAACAATAACAACACAGAGTCTTCACAAAACAATAACAGCACAGAATCTTCACAAAACAATAACAGCACAGAATCTTCACAAAACAATACCAACACAGAATCTTCACAAAACAATAACAGCACAGAATCTTCACAAAACAATAACAACACAGAATCTTCACAAAACAATAACAACACTGAATCTTCACGAAACAATAACAACACAGAGTCTTCACAAAACAATAACAACACAGAATCTTCACAAAACAATTACAACACTGAATCTTCACAAAACAATAACAACATAGAATCTTCACAAAACAATAACAACACAGAATCTTCACAAAACAATTACAACACAGAATCTTCACAAAACAATAGCAGCACAGAATCTTCACAAAACAATAACAGCACAGAATCTTCACAAAACAATAACAACACAGAATCTTCACAAAACAATAACAGCACAGAATCTTTCCCAAACTGAAGAAACCTTGCAAAATATCATGAAAAATATATGCATTTTTGTTACAGTCTTTTTCTTTGTTTTTTATAAATGCGTCATGGTCTTCAAAAAGGTTAATGTGTTTGCATTCACGATCATAATTATGGGGGTTTGTAAGGCAAACTGTCTTGTTTTTCCACAATCATATTCTAAAAAGTTAGATTCCATGAAAATGGTGTGTGGACTGTGTAAGCCAAACCCATGTATTACAGTGATAGATTTAGTAGAGTGAAAAAAGGAAGGGGAGAGAAGAGGCTTCCAACCAGTTTCATGTTGATTGAGGAATTGCTAACCACCATCCTTCTCCAGCACATTCCTAGACCCAGCCATGTCTATATGTAATCTGAAGATCTCGAGTAATACCTCCAAAACCCTGGATCATTAAAATATTATGAAGAGAGGCTGATGGAGAGATCACCAAGTCCGAAGTGATCTCCAGCACTTAAAAACCTAGACATATAAATTTATGATTTTCATATATTATGATATTCCACAGTACACCAGTATTTGCCTCCCTTGACATCTGCCTATTCAGACATGTTAACCACCCAGCGGTGGTGCCAGAATTTCCCTGTCGGGTATGCTAAGGTATTCCCTGACAAGCCCACAATAAAGTAGGCAGATATGTAGCCCTACCTCAAACCTGCCCTTGACCCAAATCATTGAACTGATCCTGCATTGCATCTTCTTGGGACGTGGCACTTCATCCTGATTGCCCATGGTACTGTATACTAAGGTGTACTGCATATCGATGGTGCACTTGTCTTAAGCCAATGCCTTCCTGCTTGTTGCCAGAGTAATACCCCTATTTTGACATCACAAAACTCATTTTTGGGGGTTTCCCGATGCTAACTTTAGTTATAGTTGGCCAAATCAAATATGCTCCCTTTTTGACTTCGAAAATTCATTTTTACGCTATTGCCATCATGTATGCAGAAGTATGTTAGTCTGTGAGTCTGTTCACACTTTCAAAACCCAAAAACTTTTAGCACAATCTACAGGTCATATTTAATATGGAGGGATTTCATTGTAACTTGGTAGGATGACTCTGTTTGATGTCTAGATGAGGATGTCCCCTTTTGGTTGCAATCGGTCCATCATGATCGCTACACAGGCCCGAAGCCCAAAAACCTTTAGCACTGTCTACAGGCTGTATTTATGAAGGGATTTCATTGTAACTTGATAGGATGACTCGTTTTGGAATAATGTCACTGTAACTTGGTAACTTTGGTTGACATACTTTAACTGTGAGGGCCACATACATTAACTGTGAGGGCCACATTAACCCACCCCTCAATTCTTTAGTACAGTCTACACCTCATATTATTTTTATTGAAAACATAGCATACATGGAACAAAAATTAACATATTCCCAATTATCACAATTCATGTCTTATTTCAGAATCCTTTCAAAGACATTGAACATTATCCTTTTCATCAATCGCAACACACAGTCAAGTTACGCTGCAGTGTCATTGACACTTTCATTTAGCTTAACTTGACAAAGTCAAGATGAGCTATTGCCATTGCACATGCGGAAGTCTGTGAGTCTGTTCAGATTTTCCTTTAGCACAGGCTACGACCCTGTAGTTCTTGTCTGATTGTCATGAAACTTCATTTTCATGACAAGATGCAGGTTTGAGGTCACGTCTAGATGAGAACATCCCCTTTTGGTTGCGATCGTTCAACCATGATGGCTGCCTGAGCCCGAAAACCCAAAAACCTTTAGCACAGTCTACAGGTCGTACTTCTGAAGGGAATCCATTGTAACTTGCTAGGGTGACTCTGTATTATGTCTAGATAAAAACATTTGGTCGTGATCTGTCAACTGTGATGGCTGCTCGAGCCCAAAACCTGAAAAACCTTGAGCACATTCTACAGACTGTATTTATGGAGGGATTTCATTGTTACTTGGTAGGATGACTCCATATTATGTCTAGATGAGAACATCCCCTTTCAGTCGCGATCAGTCAACTGTGATGGCTGCAGGGGCATGAAGCCCAAAAACCTTTAGCACAGTCTACATGTTGTATTTATGAAGGGATTTCAATGTAACTTGGTAGGATGACTCCAGATAATGTCTAGATGAGAACACCCCCTGTTAGTCACAGTTGTTCAACAATGACGGCTGCCTGAGCCCAAAAACCTTTAGCAGACTACTGGTCGTATTTATGAAGGGATTTCTTTGCAGCTTGGTAGGATGACTTAGTTTAATGTCTAGATGTTGACATCCCAATTTCGTTGCGATCAGTTAACCGTGATGTCTACACAGTCCCGAAGCCCGAAAACCTTCAGTCCACAGTCTACAGGCCATATTTATGAATGGATTTCATTTTAACTTGATAGAATGACTCGTTTTGGAATAATTTCACTGTAACTCGGTAACTTTGATTGACATACATTAACTGTGAGGGCCACATTAACCCACCCCTCAATTCTTTAGTACAGTCTACACCTCACATTATTTTTATTGAAAACATAGCATGCAGGGAACAGAAATTAACATAGTCTCAATTATCACAATTCTTGTCGTATTTCATAATCCTTTCATAAACATTGAACATTATCCCTTTCACCAAATACAACACACAGTCAAGTTAAGCTACAGTGAGTATCATTAACACTTTCATTTTGGTTTCCCATTGATAACTTTAGTTGTTGTTGACTGAATCAAATAAAATTGGGTATGTAGGTGTATCAACATAAAATACAGGTCAGGTTCAAACCAGGGTTTGGTCTGTCATTTTTTGCCAGAGTTATGTCCCTTTTTTTACTTTGAAAAATTCAATTTTTTTTCAAATACCTAGAATTGCTCACTTTTTTTTTTCGGCAACGTGTGGCCTAGCAGCCTTTTATTTTTTTTATTATCTCCTTTTTCAAACCTATCTGTTGGGATCTTTTGACAATTGGTATAGAGCATCCTTAGGAGAGTCAGATTCAAGTTTGTTCAAGTCAAGTCCTTGGGGGCATATTTAGGCTACCAATGGAAGCCCAGATTTTAACTTTGTACAATATGATGAAATTTATTTAAAAATCTTCTTCTTTAGATCCACCAGTCAAAATCTCTTGATATTTGGTATACTGCATCTTTAGGCTGGGTCAAGTCCATGGAGTTATATTTGGGCTCCCTGTTGGAGCCCTAAATTTAAATTTGCATCATCCACATGCAATATCTGGGTATAAAACAAGAAAATTTGTCACTTCTTTTATCAGTAAATGTTGACTTGGCAAGGAGGAGACTGTCAGAGGCACTAAGATGGCATGTCAATGGCATGCATGCAACAGACATGTCATTCAAAGCAAGACCAACTGTTTCTTTTGGTGGAGGATCAGGAAAGATCTGGGGATGCATCTCTCATGATTTTAAACTTGATATTGTGACTGTACGTGGGAATCTCACTGGTCATCCGTACATCCGGGACATTCTCAATCCGGTTGTTGTGCCTCATTTTCACAACCACCCATTAGCTACTCGCCCTGTATTCATGGACGACAATGCAAGGCCACATCATTCCCATGCTGTGAGAACATTCCTTCAGAACAATGCTATTACAACACTACCTTGACCTGCAATGAGCTCCGATTTGAATCACTTAGACCACATCTGGGACTTTCTCGGATGTCTTGTGCAGAATTTGGCTGATTCTTAAGCTGCAGTGCATGAGGAGTGGCAACAGTTACCTGTGGACTGTATCTGAAGGCTCACTGGTAGCATTAGGAGGAGGGTTCAGGCTGTCATCTGGGCACGTTGTGGATACACTCACTACTGAAATCAGACACTGCTATTGTGTTCAGGAGATCACAAGTAACATATTTTGTCAGTAATTACCGGCAATGTTTCATCATGGACCGTTCCGGCACTATACTTTCGAGAGAACATTTTTCCATCAAAGACATTAGTGACAGATATGTGTAATTAGCGCCATTAAAATACTGCATATTTTCATCATTGTGTTGTCTTTCATTTGTCAATAGACCATTCTTTCTGCAAACGATAACTTTTGGCCATCTTAAAGATAGCATGAAAGTGATGACAGATTCTATTAACACCACTGTGAAAAAAAACAGGGTGCTTAATTAAGTTCCAGGCATGTAGGTTGGTTTCAAGTTTGTTCAAATCAAGCCCATTGGTTAATATGTCCGCTCTCTGTGGGAGTTTGACTTTTAACCCATTTCCTAACGAATTGCCCGCATCTGTCCACGTAATATGCAAATTGAGCAGTTGAAAAAATTCAATTTTTCAAAATATTTCAACAAAACCATATTACATGTATGTGACCCCCTCATTGGAACGAGCTCATTGAGCTCGTTCCAATGAGGGGTCACATGATATGGTTTTGTTGAAATTTTTTGAAAAATTTTAAAAAATGATATTTAAAATTATAAATTTTGATTTCGTCTGCGTTGGGTAAAGGGTTAAGCCTGACTTTTACGTTGTTAACTAACTGCACTATGCATAATAGCCTTTAAAAATCTTATTCAGATCCATCAGTCAGAATCTTATGATATTTGGTACACAACATCATTACAGAGGTCAGATTCAAGTTTGTTCAAATCAAGAACCTCTGATACTATTTAGGCTCAGCCTGACTTTTAACTTCAATATTGCAAATAATCTTAAAATATCTTCTTCAGATCCACTCGTCAGAATCTTTTGATCCCCCATTGAAGCCTGAATTTTAACTGTGCAATATCAGGACTATTCATTAAAAGTCTTTTCACGAATATTTCAATCTCACAATCATTTGTCATATGGTATACACCATTCGTAGAGGAGGCAGATTCAAGTTTGTTCAAACCAAGTCCTTCGGTCAATATTTGGGAATTTTGGCTCCCTATTGGAGCCAAAATTTTAACTTAGTGCGATATGAGGAATAATCTTTAAAAATCTTTCTCTCCAAAACCACAAGTCAGGAATATTTTGATATATGGTATACAGCAGCCTTGCAGGGGGTGGATTAGAGTTTAAAGTTTGTTCAAATCAACTCCATTGGTTAATGTTTGTGCTTTCTACGGGAGCCTGAATTTTAACCTAGTGCAATATGGGGAATAATCTTTAAAAATCTTCTCCTTCAGATCCACCAGATGATATAGGTCAGATTCAAATTTGTTCAAATCAAGAACACTATAAGTTATTCTGTTTGTTGACAGGGGACATGGTCTCACGTTCCCTGCATGAAATTTATATTCAACTGAGGTGTCAGCCTCGATTGAATATATGTTTCATGCAGGGAATGTGAGACCATGTCCCCTGTCAACAAACAGAATAACGTATATGTCCCGTTCTTACACAAATCGCTTCATTCGAATCATTTTAAAATTGGTTGTTGTACAGCGAATATTACAAAGCAGACGTTGTTTCGGTAAGGTGTTAACATTTATCATAACAGACTGGAGTGATTTCCCTTTATTCAGTGTTTACATATGCAATCAACGGAGCGAGATGCTCTCGATTCGTTTCAGTTTATGTTACAGTAAATTAATGAAAAGAGACCTTATAATCTAATCGGTTTCATAAATAATTACCCATGTTTACATAACTAATCTTTTTGTACGTAATAATGGTACTTTTGTGTGTATTTTCTTTCAGTTAAATGTATTTGTCTCAGTTGATTTCAAGTGAAAAAAAACATTGCAATGAACCGTTCCTCATGGCAACGAGACGCTTTCCTTGACAGTGGACATAAGAATCGCTGACAGTAGACATATGCGCGTGCCCGTCGACATAAAATAAAATCAACGAGGCATTGACCAATCACTGCAAGGTACTGCGGTTGGTATCGGGACATAGGCTAATATTTGGGCTGCCTATGGCCGGCATGGGAGCCTGAATTTTAACACAGTCCAATGGCAATATGGGAATATTCTTTAAAAATATTTTTCTCCAGAACCACTAGTCAGAATATTTTGATATATGGTATACATCATCCATACAGGGGTCGGATTCAAGCTTGTTCAAATTAAGTCTGAATTTTAACTTAGTTCAATATAAAGAATAATCTTTAAAAATCTTCTTCAGATCCGAAGTAATATAATTACTTGATATTTGGTATAATTGATGTATTGTGTTACAGGTTTATTGAGTGGTGTTATTGATGCTAGGTCTCCGTAAGCCTTGGTTTGTATAAAATTAATGTATTGTGTTACAGGTTTACCGAGTGGTGTTATTGATGCTAGGTCTCCGTAAGCCTTGGCTTGTATAAAATTAATGTATTCTACAGGTTTACCGAGTGGTGTTATTGATGCTAGGACACCATACAGCCTTGGCTTGTATAAAATTAATGTATTCTTTTATAGGTTTACAGAATGGTGTTATTTATGCTAGGACACCATGCAGCCTTGGCTTGTATAAAATTAATGTATTGTGTTACAGGTTTACAGAGTGGTGTTATTGGTGCTAGGACTCCATACAGCCTTGGTTTGTATAAAATTAATGTATTCTTTTATAGGTTTACAGAGTGGTGTTATTTATGCTAGGACACCATACAGCCTTGGCTTGTATAAAATTAATGTATTCTTTTACAGGTTTATAGAGTGGTGTTATTGGTGCTAGGACTCCATACAGCCTTGGTTTGTATAAAATTAATGTATTGTGTTACAGGTTTACCGAGTGGTGTTATTGATGCTAGGTCTCCGTAAGCCTTGGCTTGTATAAAATTAATGTATTCTACAGGTTTACCGAGTGGTGTTATTGATGCTAGGACACCATACAGCCTTGGCTTGTATAAAATTAATGTATTCTTTTATAGGTTTACAGAATGGTGTTATTTATGCTAGGACACCATGCAGCCTTGGCTTGTATAAAATTAATGTATTGTGTTACAGGTTTACAGAGTGGTGTTATTGGTGCTAGGACTCCATTCAGCCTTGGTTTGTATAAAATTAATGTATTCTTTTATAGGTTTACAGAGTGGTGTTATTTATGCTAGGACACCATACAGCCTTGGCTTGTATAAAATTAATGTATTCTTTTACAGGTTTATAGAGTGGTGTTATTTATGCTAGGACACCATACAGCCTTGGTTTGTATAAAATTAATGTATTGTGTTACAGGTTTACAGAGTGGTGTTATTGGTGCTAGGACTCCAAGGGGGCGCGGTGGCGTCGCTGTAACCGGTTCCCGTCAGTTCACCGAAGTTAAGCAATGTCGAGCACGGTTAGTAGCTGGATGGGTGACCATTTCAGCGACTTATTCGGGCTCCCACGTTGTGTCCTTGGGCAAGGCACTTAACCTCGATTGCCTACATGGGGGCACGATGATGCTGTGTACTAAGGCGTACTGCACGTCGACGATACGCATGTCTTCAACCAATCTAACCCTGCCTGTGTCGCGGTGCAGAGTTCAGAGTTACGATGTTGGAGAGCTGACAGCTGCTCGTCGTTGCTTGGTGGTTCTCTCCGGCTTCCTCCACCCGTAAAACTGTCACCGACATGATATGACCCTGGCTGTTAATGTGTCGTTAAACCCTAATAAAAACAAATAAAAGAAAACTAGGACACCATACAGCCTTGGTTTGTATAGAATTAATGTATTGTTTTACAGGTTTATAGAGTGGTGTTATTGATGCTAGGACTCCATACAGCCTTGGCTTGTATAAAATTAATGTATTCTTTTACAGGTTTATAGAGTGGTGTTATTGATGCTAGGACTCCATACAGCCTTGGCTTCTATAAAATTAATGTATTCTCTTACAGGTTTACAGAGTGGTGTTATTGGCGCTCAGACACCATATGGTCTTGGTTTGAATGAAACAACAATGGGACAACATTTCAAGAAGCTTGGATATGCAACTCACCTAGTTGGAAAGGTAAATGTATTTACTTAAACTTAGTCTGTCAAACCATTGCATAATGATGAGTAATTTGTTATAAACAATTCCACCCATATATCAGGCCTTTTGGGGTTTTCCACAGGTGCTGGATATCCGCCCCTTTCCTAATGGTGTGTTTTCTCCAACTTTCAAACTTTTGAATTCTCAATTATATTTGAATTGCTAGATAGGAGAAATTGAACGTCGATATGGTAAAATATTTATTCTGTACATTTTAGGTATAAAACATTGGATATTTTTCGGGAAAAATTTTTCTCCTAAATCAGTGTTTCTGGTGAAATATTTAGGATTGCATTGATGTTGCAGAAATAAATACCTGGGCCCAGATCATTAATATTTTTACACAGTATACCAATGGCCCAGACATGGCTGGTGCTAACTCTAAAATATCTAGTGCCAAACACAAATTTTGCTCCCCCCCCCCCCCCCCAATCCCCCAAATTTGCATGCAAAACCAAAAATTAGAAGTTCTATCTGGCCCTCCATACATTTACTCTTTGCGCATGCGCAGACACCAGGAAGTGACCGGAATTGGCGCCAACACCCTTCTTTGTTTGGCCCTTGTCTGATAACAACAAACTGTCTTTTGTGCTTTTTAAATCTCAGTTTATAATGATGCCAGACACAAATCAATGGTTAATTTGGTGGATCCAAGGACACAACTGGATGAAGGAAAGAAGAAACGTTCCGGGAGGTAATTTTATAATATTTATAAAAATTAGTTCCTGTTCCCCAATTTCGGAACATGGGCCTGACGTCATCATTGTTGATAATGATTTTTCTGCTGTTGGTTAAGTATTCCTTCCCTACCCTCCCTTGATCCCCCCAGTTAAACTCCTAAGCTTTTTTGCCTGTTTTATTGAAATTTAAAAAAAAAATTTCTTGGCAGTTTAACGTGTTACACAGAAAGTTTATTCTGTATCTCCCCAGGGTTACGTCCTCACCCCTTGGGTGTTTAGGCGTTTTTGGTCATGCATCATATATCTAATGTATCATTTTTAGCTCAACTTTGGCGAAGCCAAATTTGAGATATTGTCATGGCCCGTTGTCCATCTGTCCGTCTGTCATTCTATACACACGGCTCGGGCTAGAGGCCTTATTTATGAACCAGTCTTTAAGAAACTTCTTGGGTACCTTTGTTATCACCGTGAGACGAGAACGAGTGTTTTTGGGTCCAGTCCGAAATTTAAGATGGCCACTGGCAGCCATTTTGTACAAAAATTAGGTGCAATCAGATTTTTGCGTAGATTATGTAAATTAGACTAACTTTGATGTATTTAGTGTTACTTTCAGCACTCTAAGTGCAAATGCCAATACGGCTCGGGCTAGAGGCCGCATTTATGAACCGATCTTTACGATACTTCTTGGGTACCTTTGTTATCACCGTGGGACGAGAACAGGTGTTTTGGGGTCCGGTCCGAAATTCAAGATGGCCACTGGTAGCCATTTTGTTCAAAATTAGGAGCAATCAGATTTTTGCGCAGAACTTCCACTTGAAAGCTCTGATTTGAATAATTTTTTGTATGAATGTTTAGTACCATGGGATACATCACATTTTATACGGGTTTTTTTCTCGTGCAGAAATTATGCAAATTAGACTAACTTTGATGTATTTAGTGTTACTTTCAGCACTGTAAGTGCAAATGCCAATACAGCTTGGGCTAGAGGCCGTATTTATAAACCGATCTTTACGAAACTTCTTGGGTACCTTTGGTATCATTGTGGGACGAGAACGAGTGTTTTTGGGTGTGTCCGAAATTCAAGATGGCCGATGGCAGCCATTTTGTACAAAAATGAGGTCACATTACATCACATATATTTGCATAATTTTTGCATGTCCAAACTTTCATATAGAAGTTCTGTACAAAAAACTGATTACACCTAATTTCGGAACAAAATGGCCGCTGGCAGCCATCTTGAATTTTGGATCAAACCCCAAAACACATATTCTGGTCTCACAATGATAACAAAGATACCCAAGAAGTTTAGTGAAGATCGGTTCATAAATACGGTTTTTATTCCGAGGTGCATTGACGCATGGGGCAGCCGGACAGGCAGACGGCCAGATTTTTGGTACCAAATTTCCCAAATTCGAACTTGACCTAGGTATTGATAATTGTAATCCATATGAAATTTCATCGAAATCGGTTAATTTTAAAGAAAGTTAGAGTCTGGAAACTGTCAGCCAATCAAATTTCAGCAACCTAATTAAATATGTGCTGAAAATGCCCATATTCGAACTTGGACCCACAATTGATGAAAATGATCTACTACCCAAATTTCATTGAAATCCGGTCACTGTAGGGAAAGTTAGAGTCTGGAAGTGGAAAAAACACGGAAGGTCGGAAGGATGGAGGGACGGAAGGACACCCCAAATTTAATATCTCCCATTTTTTTCAAAAAGTGGGAGACAACAAAAGACTTCCCGCACAAAAAAACAGTGCCCATAGGGAATCGTCTTTTTAGCCACATTTCCTACCAACTAATGAGTGAATGCATGCCTGGGTGTAATGGGGGTGGAGTGGGCCAGGGATCTGGGCCCTACAACATTTTCGCACCTCATCTCCCCCCCCCCCCCCCCAACTCCAAGAAATGGGCAAACGCAAGCACAGCATAACAAAGTGTCAGTAAACGAAAAACCACAATAATTCAGCTTTTTGCACAATAGTGCCTCGCAACAGAATTTTCTTGTTACTCTTGAAAAAAATGTTATGTGGCAGCACCGCCAACACGTGAAAGTCTCGAAGCAGCCTGGTGTTTTTCAAAGACTGATCTCTGCGGACCGCATTTCGACATATGATTTCCAAGAACTCTTGATAATTTCGTTTGACGACACAGTGATTTATTTGAACCACTGTGACTGACAAATAATGAGAAATGCTAAAGAAAAATTGGCCACTGGGAAGTTACGTCACCTGCAGGCTGCACGCGACCGAATTCGAAAACAGAAAGCTGACATTTTGATTCTGGAAGTATATAAATGTTTTTGCTCGAACCAAACAAAAAATAAACATACTGTTATTCCTTCTGCGTGGTATGGGCATATTACTGATTATTTACAAACTCACGGGTGCAAAAAAACCTGATCAACTTATTGTTAATTCATTGCACCTCCCAAACGAACTTTGACTGGCGTGCGATTTTCGAAGTAAGTTATTTTTTCCAGTGTGGTTATCGCAATATGAAAAACGGTTGTTTCGTCCCATAGGCTGTTCGCACTGAAATCGAAACCGGACGTTTTGTGCGAGATATCCTTGTTTCAATTCCAAGTTGAAATTTATCATCTGGAATGGTTTTATTTTTTTAATTATTGATACTGGTATGTTTGTTACTATTTATTTTAGCAAAATTATGTTAAATGAGATGGGGACTCGTAATCAACTTAAGTCCAAGAGAAATTCATTTGTGACAATGTGTCCCTTCACATTTTTCAAGAGATCCTCTGTTGAGGAATCCTAGTCAAAACATACCCAAACCAACACGTCTCCTAATGTTTTGGTCACGTCCCCAGATAGTTGGTCAAAACGTCCCCAGTACTGGCAGTAGCTGGTTAAAACGTCCCCTTGGTTGTTTCTTGGATGGGGCCATTGAAATAACTTGTGATGTTATTCTAAATTTTTTTTATTGTTTTACAAAACATTAATTAGAAATAACCCTGCTTCTGTCAGGCCAATGTTTATGCGTGCCACCCCTAACTTAGTGCGTGCCTTATGAATAGAAAACACTTGTCAGGGCCTGGGAATGGAAATTCAAACCCCAGAGTTAATTCTGTGAATGCCTCCTTTCAAAAGTGTTGGGGATACTGATGCAGATGCCAAAGGCAGGCACAAGTGCTGATGCGGTGGGACGCAAGTCATGGTCAATGATAGGGGTGGGGGTGCCTCTCCTCCCCCCCCGCCTTTTTTCAAAAATCAATTATAAATGGAGACTTCTGGCAGGTTTTGATATTAAAAAAATTGCATTTTTTTGCCGTCATTTTTAGAGCAGCATATTTCAAATTCTCAATAATAAAGTGATTACTTTATCACGCAGTCAAAAATTACAATCATTGGTCAAGTGCAGAGCTCCATTCACAATACAGCCCCCTTCTTAACCATCAGCACAGTTGTCAGAAACTAGGGGATGGTGGGGGGGGGGGGGGGGGGGTGCTAGTTCAAACTAGGGCTGTCGCGACTATCATTTTTTGTAATCGACTAATCGTGACCAGTAATCGACGGTTAGTCGATTAATAGTCGCTTCCCATGATTTTTTAGCAAATCATTCTTCTGTTCGTAAAACTCTGAAAATGACAATGGCACCAGTGTGTTCAGACGAAGTGGGGTTGTGGGAACAACAAATCGGTCCCGACTGAAGCTACATGTAGTCCAATCTTGGACCCACAGTCCGTAATATAATTTTTGGGGTTGGTACGTCCTGTAGGACGTACCAACCCCAAAAATAATCTTACTGACTGCGGGTCCAAGTTTGAACTAGATTGAAGCCGATGAATTAAAATGAATTTACCAAAGAACGTTCCTGCATATGTTTCCTTTCTGCAATAAGTTTCTCAAAATTTTGAACATTGAGATCTATGCATTCCCTCGTCACTTGTTAAAATTGGATCTTAGTCTGAAGTTCCGAACTTTGAGAAGTGATCGGACGTTCTGACTTTCGTCATAATTTTGTCACTTCCGCGCTTTGGGTTTTCCAATGGGTGCATTCGTGTGTACAAGATTGGAGAAATTCAGAAGAATCTATTCTTCTCGAGTAACTGTGAGTGTTCTTTCTTACACAGTCAGTGACAGTCGTACAGTCTTCCAGTCTTCCGGATATGAATGTTAACTATGGTTAGATATTTAAAGTTATTTACCTTCATTGATCATTCACCTCACAAAACAATGCAATTTAGCCCCGACGTATAGTAGACGTGTACCACCTTGAAAATGAACGACGATCAACTAAAAATAAAAAAACGTCGACTACTTCAATAGTCGACGGTTAGTCGACTAATCAAATAATCGCGACAGCCCTAGTCCAAACATGGCCTGAAAGCCCGTATTTTAAATTTTGTTTGGTACTGGGGGAGGGGGCTAGCCTGCCCCATTTGTAAATAAGGCCTATTAGCATCAAGATATGGAATGCATTGTTTGGCATTTCTCTGTAAATAATTGCAAAATAATTCTAACATATGGCCTACTATGGCCTACACTACCACATATTAGCAGCACAACACCCTACCTTGGAGGCTGACTGGAGACTCCCATCTTTTATAACACATGTCGGTGTAATTTTTCCTTTTTTTTTAGCTCATCTTGACAAAGTCAAGCTGAGCTAATCTCATCACTCTCCGTCCGTCGTCCGTCAACACCATGTTTTGGTCTTCTCCTCCAAAGCCACTGGGCCAATTCAAGTGAAAGTTTGTGTGAGTGATGGTCCCAAAGGGGAATTTCATTTTTGTTCAACTCAACATGCCCATCCCCATAGGGAGGGAGTGGGGGAAAATGCTCCAAAATATTTTTAAAATCTTCTTCTCAAGAACCAGTGTGTACAATGACTTGATATTTGCTATGGAGCTTCCATATGAGGTGTAGAATCAAGTTTCTTCAAACAAAGTTTGTGAAGTAATATTTGGCTTTGTAATATGAGGGGTAAGATTTTTGGCCCTGCCCAAAATTTCTATTTTCTGAACCGATGGTCCGGTATGAACCAAATTTGGTTTGTGGTATTATTGGGTCATAAGTACTTGACCCATGCAAAAAAAAAAAAAATTCCCGCATCCCCATGGGAACCCTGGGAGCCAAAAATAGAAATATTTTCAAACGCCCATATTTTCCAAACCACACGGAACAGAGAGCTGTTATTTGGTACAAAGCATCCTTATGACCAGTAGAATTGAATGGTAAAACAAAATTGCCATCGGTTATGTTAGGGTGTTCTGTAATGGGCATCGAAAAAATGCTGAGTCAGCATATTTGCAAAAATTTTAAAAAAAACCTTTTCTCCAGAACCAATCATCAGAATCTTTTCATATTAGGTATACAGCATTCATAGGGTAGGGGGTCAGATAAAAGTTTGTTGAAATAAAGCTCATTGGTTCATATTTGGGCTCTCTACAGGAATCTGCACCACCTGTGGTTTTTCCACATCCAGATATTTCCTTGCCAGAGCCATTTTCTTCGTTTGAGCAACTTTTGGCAGATCCAAGATTTTTCTTTCTGGGGCTAAACATAGGGTAATATGGGGAACATTCTTTAAAAATCTTCTTCAGAACCACCAGTCAGAATCTTTTAATGTTTGGTATATATCATTGTTATGAGGGTCAGATTCAAGATTGTTCAAACCAAGTCCCTAGGTTAATATTTGTGCTTCCTATGGAAGCCCAAATTTTATCTTTGTTCAATATGGAGGGTAATTTAAAAAAATCTTTTTCTTCAGATCCACCAGTCAGAATGCTTTGATATTTGGTATGCAACATCTCTAAGGGGGTCAGATTCAAGTTTGTTCAAATCAGATCCCTAGGTATATATTTGGGCTCACTATGGTAGCTCAAATTTTTACTTAGTGCAATATGAGGAAATTTCTTTAAAAATCTTCTTCTTCAGATCCACCAGTTGGAATGCTTTCATGTTTGGTATGCAACATCTCTAAGGGGGTCAGATTCAAGTATGTTCAAATCAGATCCCTAGGTATATATTTGGGCTCACTATGGTAGACCAAATTTTTACTTAGTGCAATATGAGTAAATTTCTTTAAAAATCTTCTTCTTCAGATCCACCAGTTGGAATGCTTTTATATTTGGTATACAACATCTCTAGTGGGGTCAGATTCCAGGTTGTTCAATTCGAGTGCCTAGGTTAATATTTGGGCTCCATATGGGAACATGAAATTTAACTTAGTACAATATGAGGGAATTTCTTCAAAAATCTTCTTCAGATCCACTCGTCAGAATGCTTTCACATTTGGTATACAACATCTCTGGGGGGTGGGGGGGGGGGGGGGGGGGCAGATTCAAGTTTGTTGAAGTCGGATCCATATTCCAATAATATTTGGGCTCGCTATGGTAGCCCAAATTTGAACTTAGTGCAATTCGAAGAAATTTCTTTACAGTTTCTCTTCTTCAAATCCAACAGTCAGAATGTTTTCATATTCGGTACACAACATCTTTAGGGAAGTCAGATTCAACTGTGTTCAAATCGAGAGCCTGGGTTAATATTTGGGCTCTCAATGGGAGCCGGAATTGGCCATTTTGCTGAAGAATTAAAAATTTTGTATTCAGTACCCCCTAGAGGTGTGTAACTAAGATTAATCCACATAGGTTGCTTCAAGGGGTTTCATAGGGGAGCTCTACATTTTACTTTATGATCAACCGAAGAAAAGGCATGATGCCCAGATTATTTTTGTCACTCCTGAGGGACTCAAGGATTGACAGTGTAGCCTATGAAGATGGCTTGCTTAATGTAGACGCATTCTTGGACTCTGTTTAAATTGTGTTCTGTTCAAGATGAGCGCTTCAGGCCCCGTGGGGCCTTTTGTTATTTTTATATAAACCGTTATTGATAATATGCTGGGGCTGTTCCCGAACAGCGAGAGTTTGGGTTTCTTTTTCTTTTCTTTATTCTAAAACAACCATCAAAGTGTGGTTTCAGTATTACCCTAAATATTCCCATGTTTCGGAGTAAAACACAGCAGAATTCTTGTAGATATGCTCAATTCCTAGTCACTTTCCAGTTTCTGGTTCTCAGGCGTCATGACCCCAGTACCTTACTACACTGGCGGCACTAGGGGGGGGGGCTGCCCCTCCCCCCAACACAAAGTTGTCCCCCCATGCGCCAGTCAGAAGGAATCACAGGTTAAGGGTCTACAGAAAGAAGACAGTCGACAAACAAGTAAACTGGACTCAAACAAGATAAATTCACTGGCAATCACAGTCTCTCTCCCGTCGTAAGCTGTCAGGAATAGGGTTATGGTTGATTTGTCTGGATTGTAAGGTAAAAAACATGCATTTTCCTTATGGAATTAGTCAGCATTATTTGTGCGAAATGCCACCAGAATTCATCTGAGAGCATCTAGAAATAAAGTTTTCTCTGGGGGAAAACCCCCCAGACCACCCTGCATGCGCACGGGCCTTCCGCATGTGCAACAGATGCTTCGCGTCTGATCATACCCCCCCTCCCCCCCCCCTCAATTTCTCCCAGGCCCCCATACTGGAAAATCCTGGCACTGCCACTGCCTTACTGCCAGTTCGCACACTCAAACTGAGAATATTATTGACCTTCTCTTCCGCTCATTGTGGATCACTAAGCAATGAAAAGTATTCGGGTTGCAAAGGGATTTCAATCCCACATCGTCCCAGCACGCTTTCAGCACGCTGAAACTTTTCATTCATTAGATAATTAATTCCAGAAGTCTGCTGAAGTCCTGTTCATGCCCAGCCGAGAACAGAGCATTAGTACAACTGACATTCAATCCTAGATTTTGTCCGGAAAATAAACATTGCCAAATTAAATATGAAACTTCGAAAAAAGGAAAAAATGAGTTCGGGACACTTTGACCAACTCTTGGGACGTTTTGACCAACTCTTGGGGACGTTTTGACTAGCACCTTCTGTTGAGTAATTCCTAGTTATGTTGCTTTGGGTTTTATTAGCTCACCGAAGGGAGCTAAACTTATCACTTGCCATCTGTTGTTGTCCGGCGCCGTGAACATTTTTCAAACGACTTCTCCTCTGAAACCGCTTGGTCGATTTGCTCAAAACCTGGTATGGATGTTCATTACCATATATATATGTCAATTCAAATTTGTTCAAATGAAATGGACATGCCCACTTGGGGCTAGTGCTGCCGCGGTTATCCGGATAACCGGTTAACTTGTGGTTAAAACTTTGACCGGTCAAGAAAATGTTTTAACCGGTTAACCTTACATTCACTATACTCACTGTATATGTCCGTGTACAAGTCGCCCCCGTGTATAAGTCGCACCCCCAAACTCATACTTGGAATTTCTCCCTTTTGCCTAAAGCCCATGTATAAGTCACACCCCCATTTTTAAATATATGCAGTCAAAAAGAATTAGTTGCAAGTTACGTTTTGCCAATTTGGGGCAGTTTGGGATGCAACGGAAATAGGTAAGTTTTCACGAGTTACCACGTGGTTAATAAGATAAAAGAATAAAGGAAAATTATTATTAAAGATTTAAAAAATACTCGCATTTATTTGTTTCTCGTTGTTTGTTTATCACCCCAATGTCTTCATCCCTGTCAAGAAAATCCAACGCTCGTTTGTGACTGAAACTTCATAGTTTCAGAATCAGAGCACCATTTGCGCCGTAACCTGCGCAGTTGTTGTGATTAAGTTGGTTTTTCCGGAACGCGCTAGAACGTTCCGGAAAAACCAATAAATACAACAAATGCGCAGGTCACAGCGCAATTTGTTTTCAAATTGTTGTCCCACTTAAGCATTGTTGGTGCTATTGAAACTAACTTTACCTGGTGCACATGTGCGTAATTTATAACCGGACATTACACATCAGTGAATTGGAGTTCATGGAATAAATAAATACGTCTCTCCAGGTATTGCTGGCAAACATTTAATGTGTTATTATTTATTTTTTCGTTGTTATTTTGATGATTTTGTATTTTTCATGGTTTCATCCATATTGGCCCCACAAACCTGTTGATTTCCGGTACACGCACTGATGTACACACATGGGCGATTGAACAACAACGACTAAATAGAATACTTCTTTATTATTATTTATGGTCAATGTAAATAACATTGGCCGGCCCGATATAATAGTTACAGTTGAAGCAAGAACACACTACAAATATTGGTACCTTAAATGCGGTTAACCACGGTTAACCACGGTCAAACACGCTGGTTAACTGGTCAGAAAAAAGTCTTAACCGCTGCAGCACTACTTGGGGCTCCATAGGGGGCATAACTCCAATAGCACCCTACGTATATTAGAGAAATTACTAAAAAATCTTCTTCTCCTGCACAAGTGGGCAGAATCATTTGATATTTCGTATACAGCATTATGGGGTGAATCTGATGCAAGGTTGTTCAAATCGGCCCCCTAGATTCATATTTGGGCTCACTATAGAAGCCCAAATTCGAACTTAGTGCATTTCAGGCAAATTTCTTAAAAAATCTTCTTCTCCAGATCCAGCAGGCAGAATCTTTTGATATTTGGTATGCTACATTGTGGGGTGGATCTGATTCAAGTTTGTTCAAAATCGGCCCCTTGGATTCACATTTGGGCTCACTAGTATAGAAGCCCAAATGCAAATTTAGTGCATTTCAGGCAAATTTCTTAAAAAATCTTCTTCTCCAGATCCAGAAGGCAGAATCTTTTGATATTTCGTACGCAACATTGTTGGTTAGATCTGATTCAAGTTTGTTCAAATTGGCCCCCTGGGTTCATATATGGGCTCAGTATAGGAGCCCAAATTTGAACTTAGTGCATTTCAGGCAAATGTCTTTACAAATCTTCTCAAGATCCAGCAGGCAGAATCTTTTGATATTGGGTATGCAGCATGCTTAGGGGGGTGAGATTCAAGTTTGTTCAAGCCAAGTCCCTGGGTTCATATTTGGGCTCACTGTGGTAGCCCGAATTATAACTTAATTCAAAATGAGGAATTTTCTTTAAAAATCTTCTTCAGATCCAGCAGTCGGAATGTTTTGATATTTGGTATGCAGCATCCTTTGGGGGTGAGATTTAAGTTTGTTCAAACCATGTCCCTAGGTCCATATTTGGGCTCACTGTGGGAGGGTGGGGGGGGGGAGAGATTCAAGTTTGTTCAAGCCATGTCCCTGGGTCCATATTTGGGCTCACTGTCAGAGCTTGAATAGTAACTTACTTCGAAATGAGGAATTTTCTTAAAAAATCATCTTCTTCAGATCCAGCAGTCGGAATGTTTTGATATGTGGTGTGTAGCATCCTTAGGGGGGGTGAGATTCAAGTTTGTTAAAGCCAAGTCCCTGGGTCCATATTTGAGCTCCCTGTGGGAGCCCGAATTATAACTTAGTCAATATGAGGAATCTTTCTTTAAAAATCTTCTTCAGATTCAGCATTTGGAATGTTTTGATATTTGGCATGCAGCATCCTTAGGGGGTGAGATTCAAGTTTGTTCAAGCCAAGTCCCTGGGTTCATATTTGGGCTCAGTGTGGGAGCCCGAATGATAACTTAGTTCAAAATGAGAAATTTTCTTCAAAAAATTTTCTTCTTCAGATCCAGCAGATGAATGCTTTTGATATTTGGTATGCAGCATCCTTAGGGGTGTGAGATTCAAGTTTGTTCAAGCCATGTCCCTAGTTCCATAAAATTTGTCTCTCATGACTTCATTCCTTTGTAGTGTTGATGAACCATGTCTAACTGAATGTGACCCCGAATACTTCTTTGAACCACTTTGGCCGGTGAGCGATTAAGGCTCCTTGGGGCCTCTTGTTAACCCTTTACCCAACGAATTGGCTGCATCCGCCCGCTTAATATGCAAAATCAGCAGTTGAAAAAATATTATATTTTTATACTGTACCAATGACCCAGACATAGCTGGTGCTAACTCTTAAAATATAGGGCCAAACACAAATTTTGCCCCCAATCCCCAAAATTTGCATCTAAAACCAAAGAAAACATGTCCTGAAAGGCCCTCCACACTTCGCCCCTACTGCGCATGCGCAGTGTCAAGGACGTTCCGAAATTGGCGCCATTAATCATTCTAAGTTTGGCCCTTCATCAGTTAACATCTGACTGATCTTTGTGCTTATAAATCTCAGTTTAAATGATGCCAGACACATAAATATTAGTGAAATGGTGATTCTAAGGAGGATAGAGAAGGAGGAGAGGAAAAAAATGTGTGACAGAATATTATCAGAGCTGTAACTTAAAATTTTTTAATGAAATTATGTTAAGTTACCTTCGAGGCAGCAGCCATTTTGTTGTCATTCTGATTATTTAGTTACACTGTTTTTTAAGTGTTTTCCTCTCTCCCTGTCCTTTAAGTCCCCCCTTGCTATTCTCCCATGCTTTTGGCATAGTTTTTGTAATTATTATTACTAAATTTTCTTGGGAGTTTTAGCTGAATAACAGAATGAATTCTGTTCTTTTCCCCATGTTTACGTCTTCACCTACGGGTGGTTAGGCGTTGTGTTCTGCATCTACCATCTGATGTTCTGCAGTTTCTTCCCTGGAAGTCTCTGTTTTGCATCAGATAGTGTATTTTTTTGGTAACTGATTTCGGGCCTGGGTGCCTGGAGTCTTATTTTAGTGTTTTTACACTCATTGTTTACATTTACAACAGCCCTCTGTGTGAGGGGGGGATTTCTGGAAAATAATATCTTGATGTTATTTTAATCATAACTAGATACATTATTATTGTTCGTAAGTGTTGAATAAATTGTTTAAAATATTTTAAAAATTTTTGTCCACACTTAGGCTTGGGATCCATTGGGGCCCAACGTAACTTTTCAGAAACTTGGGCTGTTCTGAAAAAATATTTTTTCAAAATATTTTGATTTCAATTATTTTTTCTATATTAATGGATCATATTATTATTATGTATTTTGATTGCCAGGGGTTAGTGCGAGTACCAGGACTTCTTTTCTTTTCACATTGAAAGGATATTGATCATTTGTATTAAGAGGAAGTCTTCCTCTGACTTTATAATCATTCTATATGTGGTCAGTGTACTCGCATTAACTCCTGTTCTGTATCGTATGATTTCGATGACAATATGGGAAGCGTATGTCACGGTATGTTATTGGGGATTTGGACACTCCGGTCCTTTCCCCGCAGGGTCACTCTACTTTATCAATTTCTATTTCAGACGATCAAGATTAGGGTGATGTATCTGTGATGTCTTCCAACAGTGTGCCTCCGTCGTCACAATTAATGAAGGGCTAGCGGAAAAGTGCTCATGTAAATATGCCAATTGCCTAAGAGGACCCTAGTAGGTTCGACGGCCTTTGACGTTCGTCCGTTGCAGTCTAGAAGGAATTTTGGGGTGATGCGAGCACTATAAATTAACCTAATGCACACCCAGTGATGGCGGATCGGAGGGAGAACGGAGGAAGCCTTTTAGTCCGGTTCATAGCTCGTTCCGGTCCATCCGGACGGCAAGCGAGAGAGGCCCCACTCTCGTTCAACAACATCTGGCCCCAGATGTTGTGGTACAAAATGTGTCGCAAGCGGAGCATACGTCCGTCGCTCGGGACGCTCCGTTGTATAGGCAGTCCGCGGAGACTGCTAAGGCTTCCTCTTCTCGTCAGCGCACACGACCGCACCTTGGCTGCGTGACCGCCGATATATTACCAGCTTCGCCGGTCAAGGATTCTTCGGCGACCAGGTCACACCATCCGGTAGCCAGGGACACGAGGCCTGCAGACTCCGGACGTTCGCATAGGAAGTGTGCGGGAGTCAACGTACACGGAGCTTCTGGCGGCAATGCATCGTAAGACCGCTACTGCACAGGCCTCGGGAACGGACGTGCTTTACTTAATAGCACAGTTTATCGCAGCATCCCAGCATCAACTGAATCTGTCGCATATATTTTATCCGACGATGCTGGGTCGGGACGCTCCGCGGAAGCGGGTACAGACGTCCGAAAGTTTCATCCGGTCCGACGGGATACCGAAAGGGATTTGGAGGATTTCGAGCATTCCCTTTCGGAACAACATATGCTGTTGTGTATGTCATCTGACTTGGTCTTCTACAGCTTCTTTCGTCGGACCAGAATGCTGCGATGCCGGATAAGAAACTGATAGCGTCGGTGGACTTAGAAATTTTTGGTTCGGTTCAGGGACATCGTCCCTTAGTTCCGACATAGTCCAATAATGTCACACAAACTTTCGAATTATTGAACGACGCTATATATATTATTATTTTATGCTTGCTATAACCAAGCATTTCTGGTTTCTTGTTCGCAGAGTTATGGAGATGTCTTTCAAAAGTGTGCCTCTGTCGTCATAGTTAATGAAGAGCTAGCGGCAATAAGTGCTCATGGAATATGTCTATCGCCTACGGAGTGACATTCGCTAGCTCACCCGGTGTAGCGTACATTCATCGAATGGTTCGGCTGCCGGGTTCGTCTGTTGCGGTCTAGGAAGGAGATTTGGGTGATGCGAGCACTTTAATTACTTTAGTACTCACCCAGTGACGGCAGATTGAGGACAGATCGGAGGAAGCCTGTTAGTCCGGTTCCTGGCTTGTCCAGGTCCGTCCGGGCTGTGAGCGAGAGAGGTCCCTCTCTCGTCCAACAACATAGGGGACCGCATGTTGTGGTTCAGATATTTTACATTCGGAGCATATGTCCGTCGGTCGGGACGCTCCGTTATATTGACAGTCCGAGAGACTGTCCTTAATGCTTCCTCATCCTCACAGCAGGGCACACGACCGCACATTGGCTACGTGACCTCGAGTATCCGATCAGTTTCGTCATTCAGTGATTCCACGGCGAATAGGTCGCGCCATCCGGTAGCCAAGGGACACGAGGCCTATACACTCCGTTCGCTCGCATATTGGTGGTATGCACGGGGTAACGATCACGGAGCTTCCAGCGGCAATGCATCGTAAGTCCGCTTCTCCTCAGGCCTCAGTGACGGACGTGCTATCCGAGTTAGCACAGTTGTTTCGCAGCATCCCAGCAATTGACAGTTTCTTGGTCGAATCAGGATTTATCCGACGGTGCTGGGTCGGTGCGGTCCGCGGTTGCATCAGGTACGGACGACCGAACGCTTTATAGGGTCCGACAGGATGGCGAAAGGGATTCGAAAGATTTCGAGTTTTCCCTTTAGTAGTATTGGAAGCTGCCTTTTATATCTTCTGGCATTATCTTCCAGTGATTGTTATTTCGGACTTCATTGCTGCGATCTTGGATAAGAGACTTATAGCGTCATTGGACTCGGATTTTTCGATCGGTTCAGGGACATTGTCCCTGACTTACCGACGCAGTCCAATATTGTCATTACAACATGTGTTTTATTTTTCGACGCTATATATATATATACAAGCCTGCTACCAAGCATGATAGTTTAGTTTCTTGTCCGCGTTGCTCATTTCTGCCATTTTATCATTTATACGAATAGTTTATTTTGGCAGAGCAGGGCATACCGAGAGTTCATATGCGTCTAGACGGTGTGGTTAAAGACTGCATATATTCTTTTTCGCCGTTTATGTCTTTTCCAGTTTCAATGTTGGAAACGACATGATGTATAGTAGACTTAACTTAGACGCTTTATCATACGTAATCCGCCTTACTGAGGCGTTATCATTACGTCTTCAAGAAAAGATTTACGGGATATTATTCTCAATGTAATTTCTTTTGAGGGCAGTAGTTTGTTCACGTAAAACTCCGCCCTTCATTGGCTGATTGGAGTTGGTTAGATGTGACGCAGCCCTAGCTACATCCACACACGTGGATAGTAAGGTTAAGAACTCTCTCAGAGTCGCTTCGTTCTCGGAGGAGCTTCTCTTCGACGGCAACTTTTCGGCAATCCATGAATTGCTCGATTTACACGTTCTCTTGTCTATCTAGTGTTACAAGAGATTCAGACTGCGGCAAACATTCGGTGGTTGACTCAGAGAGTGCCACCGCAGTTGCCGGACCCGAGTGTGGCTGTTATGACGGTTGCCAGTCAAACAGATTGGGATATAATACTGATCCCTACGGATTCGAAGTGCCAGGGTCTTTGGGTTCCGCAGTCTCTTAGCAATCAGTTTTCTTCCGCGGAATAATGTTTTTTAGGCTTGCTTTATGTCATTGCATGAACATTATTCAGAAACGCATGCCCAAATCCTGTCCTTTAATTCGACAGTAGTGGCGTATCTCCGGAACCAGGGAGGCACTCTTTCGTTTCCGTTATTCAATTTAATGGAAAGAATCCGTCTGTTGGTTATAGTACACCAAGTTCTGTTTTGGTCCGTCATATTCTGGGTCGTCTGATTGTTTTACCGGACTCCCGTTCTCTTATGGGTCGCTTGTTGCTGTCAGAATGGACTCTCAACAAACAAGTATTCAATCAGATTTGCTATCTATGGGAGCGCCCAATGATGATTTATTTACGACACAGCTTGCTAATCAATTGCAGACGTATGTGTTGGCTTGTCCAGATCTCTGAGTTAATGTTGTTAACTCTCTATTGATCTATAGGACGGAATGATAGGATACGCATATCCTCCGGCGCTGTTGTTTCAGCATGTATTGCTAAGATAAACAACCACAATACATTTCTGTTGATAGCATCTCTATCTTCACAGAGATCATGGGTAATTTACTCTCTTGTCTACTGTGGGTCTAACGTGAAATCTTCCTCTATGTGAGGATCTTTTTTTTCACTGGGTAAATCGTGTCATCTTTATCACAACCCGCAAGGTCGCAACCTTCATGTATTCCGTTGTGTGGTTCGTATTGCATTGTAAGCACTGTACTGGACGAGCTTTGGACGCGATTTCTTACTATAGGAGATCCTCTTCTTCGCTATTCTATGCGGCTAAAGTGGAGGCTCTTCCGTCGTGGTGTAGGGATCATTATGTTCATATTGTTGATCCCTCCATACTACTCATTGCAATTTTTTAGTATACTTGTTTCACAAGATCTACTGCAGCCTGTTATTATTTAGGTTATAGGTTTATGTTACCTCATACCTATGCACTCTACGATAGTTTACAATTGAGTCTTTTGTCTCTTTATCTAAGTCAGTTAGTAACTTTTTGATAAATAGACTTAGAATCTTTAGATTAAATTCCTATATGGATTTTAACTTCGGTTCTTATTTAGCTAAGTAATCATTTGAGCCTCTGGAAACAGTAGTTTTCAAATTCTGACCTTTTAGACAGTAATTCTGTTGGTTTCTCTTTTACTGTAGAGTCAGTGAGTTTCATGCACTATCGATGGATGATTTTCACTTTCGTAGTTTCGGAATCACTACTTCCATTACTATTTAGGTTGGATTTTTTCATAAGAGTTAGGCTCCTATTATCCGGAACCTATTATTTTAAGGTCCTTCCGTCTTCGTATGGTCATAGGCCTTTACTCTTTCCGGGTACAGTTTATGTATTTATAAACAGATATCTGTTTATTACTATGGGCGTAAGCTTCTTCTGTCTTTGATGCCTAGTAGAAGGACGTTACGCTCCATTTTATTGTTAATGGATTCTATTAACTATCGGTACTGCTTATGGTATATCATTGACTTAGCAGTTGTGCTTAAGATTTCGGCTCATGAAGTAAGAGTTCTTCTACTTCTTGGGCTTACATTAATAGTGTCGCTATTATAGATTTTTGAAGGCCGCTCATTGCGCTCAGCCATCCACATTCATGAATTTTATCTCAGAAATATCGAGTCCATTTCTGGAGGCCTCTATTGTTAGGTCTATTATCTACTGCTCAGAATGTCTTTCACTTAACAGTTGCTACTATAGCTAGGTAGGCTGTCTGTTTCAGCAGTGTCTCTGTTCTGCTGCCCTCTTCGCTCTGGGCTATTTGACCCAGGGCAAGAAAAAAGGGGGGGGGGGAGGGTGTTCCCTTGGGTCACCTGTTTTACTATGAAAACAAGGGGATACCTCCTCCGGAGTTAGTAATTCTGAGCTGTTATTGGGATGGTTGTTTAGTGAGAAGTTTAGGTTTTTAAAATTCATTCAAGTCTTAGTTTTTAAAGTATAGCTTTTGAATATTGCATATGTCAACGGACATGATTATGCAATCCTCAGACACTTTTAGGAGTATAAGAGTCTCTATTCTCTAGACTTACTTTATTTATTGGCTTACTGTAAAAATTATTAGTATAAGGATTATATTGGATATTAATAGAGTACATGGATGTATGAAGCTCAATTTTGGAAGGTGTTGTATCTTTCTAATTTATCATAAATAAGAAAGATACATGTAAGGCCTATTACTTCTTTTTCCCTACAGGGGATGACTCTATTTTATTTTATTGAGTGTATTCCATTTTGCTCTATGTCCTTGGCCCTCCAGCCTTTTTACTATTCAGCTATGTCTGGGTCATTGGTACAGTATAAAAATGTTAAAAAATTTATAGTAATTTATATATTTTTTATACTTACCAATGACCCAGACGGGGATGGCCCTCTCAGGAGTTGGGAACTCTTGCCTCCCCGCTGAGTACATAGCGCTTACCAGGCACTGGTTATTAGAATGATTAATGGCACCAATTTCGGAACGTCCTTGACACTGCGCATGCGCAGTAGGGGCGAAGTGTGGAGGGCCTTTCAGGACATGTTTTCTTTGGTTTTAGATGCAAATTTTGGGGATTGGGGGGCAAAATTTGTGTTTGGCCCTATATTTTAAGAGTTAGCACCAGCTATGTCTGGGTCATTGGTAAGTATAAAAAATATATAAATTACTATAAATTTTTTAACTTTTCAAAAAATTTCAACAAAACCATTACATGTGACTCCTCATTGGAACGAGCTCATCGAGCTCGTTCCAATGAGGGGTCACATGATATGTTTTTGTTGAAGTTTTTTGAAAAATTTGAAAAAATTATATTTTAAATAATAAATTTTGATATCGTCTGTGTTGGGTAAAGGGTTAACTCACCTGACTTTCTGCCGCTGAACCAACTTAATTGATATTGAGATAATAGTTTGTTATGACATCGCATTTCGATTTTGTTCAGATCAAGTTGCCTTGCCCAACGGTAGGGCCACCCCCAACAAGTGTGCTCAAATCTTAAAAAATCTTCTTCTCATGAACCAGTAGTAGCAGAGACTTGATATTTGGTGTGCAGCCTCGTTTTGAGGTGTAGACTCAGATTTGTTCAAGAGAAGTTCGTGGAGCTATATTTGCCTTCGTTATGGGAGGGGCAAGAATTTTTACCCCGCCCAAAATTTATATTTTCCAAACCGAGAGACAGATTTGAACCAAATTTGATATGAGGGCTTATTGGGTCGTAAGTACTTAATTTATGCGAAAAAAAAATTCCGTTGCCCCATGGGAACCGCAGGAGCTAAAAATAGAGAAAAATTAAAACACCCATATCTCTAAAACTACTCGGCACTGAAAATTCTTATTAGGTGTGAAGCTTTCTTAGGACCAACAGAATGGAATGGCAAAAAATGGTATCGGTTTTATCATGGGATACTTTTTTGAGACTTTGAAAAAGTGCTGAGTCAGCATTTTTTTAACACTGTTGGTAATGGGAAAAACATTTAAGACTAGTTTTCTCCCAAACCACTGCTCGAAAAGCTTTCAAATTTCACATATAACATCTTTGAAAGATTGTTTCACACGTTTAGTGAAATCAAATCCCTGGGTCCATATTTGGGCTCTCTATGGGAGCCCAAATGTTTAAATTTGTGCAGTATGAGGAATATTCTTTACAAATCTTGTTCTTCAGATCTACCAATCAGAATCTTTTGATATTAGGTATGCAGCATGCTTAGGGGGGGTGAGATTCAAGTTTGTTCAAGCCAAGTCCCTGGGTTCATATTTGGGCTCACTGTGGGAGCCCGAATGATAACTTAGTTCAAAATGAGGAATTTTATTTAGAAATCTTCTTCAGATCCAGCAGATGAATGCTTTTGATTTTTGGTATGCAGCATCCCTAGGGGGGTAAGATTCAAGTTTGTTCAAGCCATGTCCCTAGTTCCATAAAATTTGTCTCTCATGACTTCATTCCTTTGTAGTGTTGATGAACCATGTCTAACTGAATGTGACCCCAAATACTTCTTTGAACCACTTTGGCCAGTGAGCGATTAAGGCTCCTTGGGGCCTCTTGTTTTCAGTTAACCTGCAGTACCCACGTTTTTTTTTTTTTGTTGGTCCTCCCTTTTTTCCGTTCCACTGAGCTTGCTGCTGTTGGCTCAGCACAGAGGGATTGTGTCACCCCAACATGCAGAGACTTCATTTTTACTTCATGAACCTAAGTCAATTATCTTGTTGAGTATGTACTGGCATATTATCTCAGTTGACTTGTTAAAAAGCCCATACAAATCTCTGCATTGGAGCATTGCACTGAAGTAAATATGTTCCCATCAATCTTGATCTGTATATATATTTCAAAAGATTTGGTGAGCATGTGGGAGATCGATATATCTACATGTATATATAGCTTCCAGTTGTGGGGGGGGGGGGGATCTATATATCTGCATATAGCAGCGAGCTCACAGCAATCAGCTTGCGAGCTTGCAGTTGTGCACATGCGAGCTCGTGCGAACTGCAGTTTCATTGTTGCAAGCGAGCTTACATTTGCATGCTTGTGAGCTTGCAGCGAGCTTACATTTGCATGCTTGTGAGCTTGCAGCAAGCTCGCAAGCTCGTATTAGTTCCAAATACGAGCTTAAGCTCACAGCCGCGTGCTTGCGAGCTTGCAGAAAGTGCACAGCATCGAGCTCACAAGCATGCAGCTGCAAGCTCATGGTGAGCTCGCAGATGTGTAGCTGTGAGCTTGCAGCAAGCTTGTAGCTGCATGCTTGCGAGCTTGTAGCTGCATGTTTGTGAGCTCGCACACAAGCTCGTATTTGTTCCAAATATGGCCCCTTTGCGAGGTCATTGCGAGCTCGCAGCTAACTCACAGCGAGCTTAAATTAAGCACGCGATTTTTATAAGAGATGTCTCCTCTATTACTGTATAGAGAGACATACATGTAATTCCTAATTATTCCAAGTTCCTTTCATCATGGATTGCAGGATTGGAATTATTTCAGACGTCCTAGGCCCTCCACCTTTTTACGATTCTGGGCCATTGGTATACTGTGTAAAAATATTATAAATGTATAGTAATTTGTATATTTTTATACTCACCAATGGCCCAGATGGGAAGGGCCCTCCCATGAGTGGGCACTCATACCTCCCCGCTGAATTATTATGTTATACTCTCTTTTACAAAGAATGGTGTTGGCGCCAATTCCGGTTACTTCCTGGCATCTGCGCATGTGCAGAGAGTAAATGTATGGAGGACCAGATAGGACTTCTAATTTTTGGTTTTGCATGCAAATTTGGGGGATTGGGTGGGGGGGGGGAGGGGAGGGGGAGCAAATTTTGTGTTTGGCCCTAGATATTTTAGAGTTAGCACCAGCTATGTCTGGGCCATTGGTAAGTATAAAAATATAGAAATTACTATAAATTTATAATTTTCGCAAATGCTGAACTAGGTTTGAACCAACATTATATATTTACAATTTTTAGCTCAACTTTGACGAAGTCAAATTTGAGCTATTGTCATGGCCCGTCGTCCGTCGTCCGTCTGTCTGTCTGGCCGTCTGTCCGTCTGTCCATCTGTCCGTACGTCAACAATTGGCTATGGCTCGGGCTAGAGGTCGTATTTATGAACCGATCTTTACGAAACTTCTTGTGTACCTTTGTTATGACCCTGGGACGGGAACGAGTGTTTTTAGGTGTGGTCCGAAATTCAAGATGGCTGCCAGTGGCCATTTTGTACCGATGATGCAAAAATCAGTATTTTTATACTGTACCAATGACCCAGACTTAGCTGGTGCTAACTCCAACAAAACCAGGGCCAAACACAAATTTTGCCCCCCAATCCCCAAAATTTGCATCCAAAACAAAAAGAAATCATGTCCTAAAGGACCTCCATAGTATGCCTCTACTGCGCATGCGCAGTGACGCAGTCGTCCCGAAATTGGCGCCAATTATCATTCTCTGTTTGGCCCTTCATCAGTCAACATCTCACTGATCTTTGTGCTTGTAAATCTCAGTTTAAAGGATGCCAGACACGTAATTTTTGGAGAAAATGTGATTCTAAGGAGGATAGAAGGAGGAGAGGAAAAAAGAAGTGGCAAAAAATAATCAGGGCTGTACTTAAAATTTTTTGTTGAAATTATGTTAAGTTGCCTATTTTCGAGGCATGGGCCTCTTGTTGTCATTCTTGCTAATTGTTGCACTGCTTATTCAGTGTTTCCTCTCCCCTAGCCTTCTAAAGTCCCCCCTTGCAATTCTCCCATGCTTTTGGCATATTTTTGAGAAGTTTCATTTCTAAAATTTCCTGGGAGAGTTGCTTGGTTACAGAATGTTTTCTGTTATTTTCCCCATAGTTACGTTTTCACCCATGGGTGTATAACGTTTGTGTTCTGCATCTTCCATCTGATGTTCTGCAGATTCTCCCCTGGGAGTCTCTGTTTTGCATCAGATAGAGTGTAATTGATGACTGATTCCGGGCCAGTTTTTTCAGTGCCTGGAGTCATGTTTTCTAGTGTGTTTACACTGTTTGTTTTCATTGGCAACAGCCTTTTTTGAGGGGGGCTGTTTGCCTTTGTGGTAGTTTATCTCATTATAAGATACATTTATATTATCCGAAAGTGTCTCATTAATTATTTTATATAAATTTAAAATTTTTGACCACACTTTGCCATCGGATCCATCGGGGCTCAACGTTACTTTTCAGCAACTTGGGCTTCTCTGAAAAAATATTTTTTCAAAATTATTTTGTTTTGCAATTGTTTTTTCATTTATTAATGGATCATGTTATTATGTATCTTTGTGTCAGGGGTTTTTGCGAGTAACTAGGACTTATTGTTGTTCTTTCACAATGAAGGGACATTGTTCAAATTGTAATAGGAAGAAATCTTCCTCTGACTTTCATGATCATTGTATTAATTGTAGTCAGTGTTCTCGCATTAATCCCTGTCCTATATGTGAACATTGGGATGAGAAACATTGGAAACGTGTGTCACGATATGTTGTTTCTGGAGAAAGGGCGATGCCGGCTCTTTCTCCACAAGGTCACTCTACTCTCTCAGTTTCTATTTCAGAGGAACCAGAACAGGGTGATGTTTCCATGTTATCTTCTTCAAGTGTGCGTCCGTCGTCACAAATGAATTCAGAGCTAGCGGCAAAAGTGCTCATGGAGATTAGACAAATGTCGTCCGCTAGCTCGCCCGGTGTAGCGTCCATTCACCGAATGGTTCGGCAGCCGGGTTCGTCCGATGCGGTCCAAGAGGAAATTTTGGGTGATGCGAGCACTATAAACATAATAGATGCACACCCAGTGACGGCGGATAGTAAACGAGAACGGAGGAAGCCTTTTAGTCCGGTTCCTAGCTCGTCCAGGTCCAGCCGGGCCGCGAGCGAGAGAGGCCCCTCTCTCGTACAACAACATCTGGGACCAGATGTTGTGGTACAAAATGTGTCTTTAGCGGAGCATACGTCCGTCGCTCGGGACGCTCCGTTGTATATGCAGTCCGCAGAGACTGTTAAGGCTTCCTCTTCTCGTCGGCGCACACGACCGCACCTTGGCTGCGTGACCTCCGATATTTTGCCAGCTTCGCCGATGAAGGATTCTTCGGCGACCAGGTCACACCATCCGGCAGCCAGGGATTCGAGACCGATGGACTCCGGACGTTCGCATAGGAAAAGTATGCGGGAGCCATCTGATGCGGAGCTGCCCTCGGCGAAGCAGCGAAAGACCGCGCCTCCGCAGGTCTCGACGTCGGACATTCTAGTGCAGATAGCACAGCTTATCGCAGCATCCCAGCAGCCAACAGAAACGGTGTCGGATCGAGAATTATCCGATGGCGCTGGGTCGGTACGCTCCGCCGAAGCATCGGGGGCAGACGACCGGGAACATCGGGAGGTCCGACCGGATGGTGAAAGGGATACGGATGAATTGGAGCTATCCCTTTCGGAACAACATAAAGCTGCCGTGGACTTCATCCGGCACTTTCTCCCTCAAGTTGTTCCGTCGGGCCAGACTGCTGCGCTTCCGGACAAGAGAATTATAGCGTCATTGGACTCGGAATTTTTTGAGCGGTTCAGGGACATCGCTCCCGAGTTTCCGTCGCAGTCCAATAATGTTGCAAGAACATTTGAATTATTGAACGACGCTATATTTAAACTTGCTTCCAGGACGGGGAAAGCAGGTTTCTTGTCCGCAAATACTCTCAACCTGCCTTTCATTAATGCAAGGAATAAATTCGACACGGCAGGACAGGGTATACCGAGAGTTCCTCTGCGTATGGACGACGAGGCGGAAGACTTAGAGCTATCATTACCGTCGTCAGCTTCTATTCCAACCGCGGTGTTGGAAACAGCTATTGCGTCTAACAGAGCCAATTTAGATGCCTTATCTTACGCAGATCACCTTACTAAGGCGTTATCACTGCGCCTTCAAGGGGAAGAGTTTCAGGATATACAATCCTCTTTAAGACTTCTTTCAAGGGCAGTAGCTTATTCCACGTGTAACTCCGCCCTTTCAGTGGCAAATCTGGAGTTGGTTAGACGTGACGCAGCCCTAGCTACATCCACACTAGTGGATTCTAAGGTGAAGAACTCTCTTAGAGTCGCTTCGGTCTCAGGAGAACTTCTCTTTGACGGCAAGCTTTCCGCTATATATGATAATATTAAAAAGAAAGCTAATGATTCTCTGTTGTTCAGATCCGCTCCTAAAAGGTCGGATACAGCAGACACGAATAAGGCGGGCACTTCTGGGTCTAATGCGCCCAAGAGAGGTTCCTATAGAGGTTCCGGTGCGTCCTCTTGGTCTTATTCGAGAGACCGTCAGGATAGCGACTCTCGTTCGGGACGTCCTTCAGGCCGGGACAATCGGTCGGACGCCCCGAGGTCGACGAGGCGAGGTGCGGGTCGTGGAAGACGTGGTTTCTCCTACCGCAGGCCTCGTAGGTCCAGGAGGTGATGGCTTAAACCTCTACCGCGTTCCGGTTGGCGGAAGGTTGTCAAGTTTTTCACAAGAGTGGGCGTCGATTACGGACGACCCGTGGGTGAGAGGAGTGACTTCGGAAGGTCTAAAGATATCCTTCAAACGAAAGCCTCCATTAACTCGAAGTCCAAAGTGGACTCATCTTCCGTCAAATCCACAGAAAAGAGACGCTCTGTTATCAGAGGTGCAGTCTCTTTTAATGAAGAACGCGGTAGAGGTCGTAGAAAACCAGGAATCGCTGGGATTCTACAGCCATCTGTTTCTGGTTCCGAAACCAGACGGCTCGTTCCGTCCAGTCATAGATTTGAGCTGGATAAACAAGCTGATCGTCGCTCCGAAGTTTTATATGGAGACGATTCGATCGGTCAGAGCGAGTATTCGGGTGAACGATTATGCAACGAGCATAGATCTCAAAGATGCGTACTTTCACGTCATGGTACATCCGACATTCCGAAAGTATCTACGCTTCGCAGTCCTAGGAGTGGTGTATCAGTTCCGGGCCATGTGCTTCGGATTGAATCTAGCACCCTGGGCTTTCACTCGGGTAATGAACTCGGTAATGATCTACTTCCGAGCTCATTCGTCTGCGGTAACGTCGGCCTACCTGGACGACATTCTTCAGAGGTACGGCAACGAGTTAACGCTTCAGAACGATGTTCAGAATCTTCTTCTATTGCTCCGACGTCTCGGTTTCATAGTAAACGAGGAGAAGTCGGATCTGGTGCCGTCCAAGTCATTCACTCATCTGGGAATGAGCTTCGAGACGCACAACAATCTCGTTCATCTGCCGTTAACCAGAGCGAAATTAGTCAGTTGTTACGCTCGCTATTGTCTGCATGCAGACAAAGTCACGGCGAGAGAATTTATGAGACTGATAGGTCTGTGCGGAGCCGCCACGGATCTCATTCCGATGGGGCGGCTACGCACACGTCCTCTTCAAATTTTCCTGACTCAGAATTGGAGTGTGAAAATTCATTCGCTCGATGTAGACGTTCTCTTGTCAGATCAAGTGAAACAAGAGATTCAGACTTGGGCAAACATTCAGTGGTTAACTCAAGGAGTTCCGCTGCAGTTGCCGGATCCGAGTTTTACCATTATGACGGATGCCAGTCAAACAGGTTGGGGTGCATCATTAATCCCAACGGATTCGAGATGCCAGGGTCTTTGGGATCCGCAATTCCTGTGCAAGCACATAAACATCAAGGAAATGATGTCAATTTGGCTTGCGTTACGTCACTGGATGGACATTATTCACGATGCTCATGTCCAAATCCTATCCGACAATACGACAGTAGTGGCGTATATACGGAATCAGGGAGGCACTCATTCAGTTCCGTTGTTCAATCTAACGGAAAGAATCCTTCTGTTTGCGTTGGAACATCACGTTCTTCTTTCGGTCCGTCACATACCGGGTCGTCTGAATGTGCTAGCAGACTCCCTTTCACGAAAGGGTCGCTTGTTGCCGTCGGAGTGGACTCTCAACAAACAAGTATTCAATCAGATTTGCTACCAATGGGAACGGCCAATGATAGACACATCTCAACAATCAGTTGCAGATGTATGTGTCCCCGTGTCCGGATCCAAGAGCATTTGCAGTAGACGCTCTGTCGATCCCTTGGGACGGAATGATAGGATATGCGTATCCTCCAGCGCCGTTAATTCAACAAGTATTGCTAAAGATAAAACAATCTCAATGCAAGATTCTGTTGGTAGCATCTCTGTCGCCACAGAGACCGTGGATAAATCTACTCAGGTGTCTGTTGTGGGACCTACCGCGGAAGCTTCCTCCACGAGAGGATCTTCTTTCGCAGGGGAAATCGCGCCAACTCCATCACAACCCGCAGGGTCTCAACCTTCACGTTTTTCCGTTTACAGGACGAGCAGTGGACGCGATTTCTAACTGTAGGAGGACCTCCTCTTCGCTAAACTATGCGGCTAAGTGGAAGGTTTTCCGTCGTTGGTGTAGGGATCATTCTGTAGATATATTTGATCCCTCTATACCAGACATTGCAAACTTTCTAGTATACTTGTTTGACGAAATCAAACTGCAGCCTGTTACTATAAAGGGTTATAGATCTATGTTATCTGATACCTATGCACATCATGATAGTTTACAAATTGGATCTAATGTCTCTTTATCGAAATTGGTTAGAAACTTTTCGATAAATAGACCCAGAACTCTTAGATTAATTCCTAAGTGGAATTTAGCATGGGTTCTCCTTAAATTGAAGGAAAAGCCATTTGAACCTCTTGGGACAGTAGATTTCAAATTCTTATCTTATAAGACAGCTTTTCTCTTAGCTTTCTCTTCTGCCAGAAGAGTCAGTGAGCTTCATGCACTATCGGTGGATGATTCTCATTATCGTAGTGTTGGGAACACTATCACCTTCACTACTAATGTGGGTTTTTTAGCTAAGAATCAGGCTCCTAATAAATATCCGGAACCTATTGTTATTAAGGCTCTTCCGTCTTCAGACGGGCGTAGGCCTTTACTCTGTCCTGTTAGAGCACTACGTATCTATAAACAGAGATCTCAGTTCATCAGAAAGGGACGGAAACGTTTCTTTCTGTCTTTGATGCCTAATAGAAAGGACATTTCAGTCCATTCTATTGCTAGATGGATTCAGTTAACTATCCGTACTGCTTATGAAGATTTATCTTCTTCTCAGCAGTCTGTGCTTAAGATTTCTGCTCATGAAGTAAGAGCTCTTTCTACTTCCTGGGCTTATGCTAATAGTGTTGCTATTACAGATTTAATGAAGGCTGCTTATTGGTCTCAGCCATCCACATTTACTAATTTTTATCTCAGAAATATTGAGTCCATTTCTGGAGACCTGCATTGTTTAGGTCCGTTATCTGTTGCTCAGAATGTCGTCCACTAAACAGTTGCAACTATAGTTATGCAGGCTTTCTGTTCCGGCAGTGACTCCGTCCGGCTGCCCTCTTCGCTCTGGGCTATTTGACCCAGGGCAAGGGGAAGGGGGGGGGGGGGGTGTTCCCTTAGGTCACCTGCTTTATAGTGAAAAGCAAGGGAATGCCTCCTCCAAGACAGTATTTCTGAGTCGCTTCCGGGATGGTTTTAAAGTGTAATATTAATGTTTAATTTCATTCATGTCTTATTTTTAAAGTGTAGCTCGGTGTGAAGCATTTGTATATGTCAAGTGTCAAACGGGCTTTAATATACAATACTCGAACACTTTTAAATGATTATAAAGAGTCTCAATTCTCTGGACTACTTTATTTATTGGCTTGCTTTAAAAATAATTAGTATAAGGGTTATACTGGATGTTAATAGAGAACATGAATGTTATTGTGCTCAATTATTAAGGGTAGTGTATCTTTCTAATTTAATATTAAATAAGAAAGATACATGTAAAGCCTAATACTCCTTTTCTCCTTAAGGGGTTACCTCTTTATTATATAATTGAGCTTATTGGATTTTCCTCTATGTCCTAGGCCCTCCAGCCTGTTTACTATTCAGCTAAGTCTGGGTCATTGGTACAGTATAAAAATGTTAAAAAATTTATAGTAATTTATATATTTTTTATACTTACCAATGACCCAGACGGGGATGGCCCTCCCTGAGTTGGGAACTCTTGCCTCCCCGCTGAGTACATAGCGCTGACCAGGCACTGCCAGTAAGAATGATAATTGGCGCCAATTTCGGGACGACTGCGTCACTGCGCATGCGCAGTAGAGGCATACTATGGAGGTCCTTTAGGACATGATTTCTTTTTGTTTTGGATGCAAATTTTGGGGATTGGGGGGCAAAATTTGTGTTTGGCCCTGGTTTTGTTGGAGTTAGCACCAGCTAAGTCTGGGTCATTGGTAAGTATAAAAAATATATAAATTACTATAAATTTTTTAACTTTTTGTACAGAACTTCTGTATGAAAGTTCTGATTTGAATAAAGTTTTGTATAAATGTTTAGTACCATGGGATACATCACATATAATACAGGTTTTTTTCTCGTGCGTAAATTATGCAAATTAGACTGACTTTGATTTATTTAGTGTTACTTTCAGAGCTGTAAGTGCCAAGCTGCTATGGCTCGGGCTAGAGGCCGTATTTATGAACCGATCTTTACCAAACTTCTTGGGCACCTTTGTTATGACAGTGGGACGAGAACGAGTGTTTTTGGGTGCGGTCCGAAATTCAAGATGGCTGCCAGCCGCCATTTTGTACCGACGATGCAGAAATCTGTTTTTTGTACAGAACTTCCATATGAAAGCTCTGATTTGAATAATTTTTTGTATGAATGTTTAGTACCATGGGATACATCACATATAATACAGGTTTTTTTCTCGTACGTAAATTGTGCAAATTAGACTAATTTTGATGTTTTTTGGGGTTACTTTCAACACTGTAAGTGCAAATGCCAATACGGCTCGGGCTAGAGGCCGTATTTATGAACCGATCTTTACGAAACTTCTTGGGTACCTTTGGTATCACCGTGGGACGAGAACGAGTGTTTTTGGGTCCGGTCCGAAATTCAAGATGACCGATGGCAGCCATTTTGTACAAAATTAGGTGCAATCAGATTTTTGCACAGAACTTCCATATGAAAGCCCTGATTTGAATAATTATTTTGTGTGAATGTTTAGTACCATGGGATGCATCACATATAATACGGGTTTTTTTCTCGTGCAGAAATTATGCAAATTAGATGAACTTTGATTTTTTCAGTGCGACTTACACACAGTAAGTACACATGTCAATACGGCTCAGACTAGAGTCTGTATTTATGAACTGATCTTCACGAAATGTCTTGGGTACCTTTGTTATCACCTTGGGACGAGAACGAGTGTTTCTGGGTGCGGTCTAAAATTCAAGATGGCTGCCAGTGGCCATTTTGTACCGAAATTAGGTCTAATCAGTTTTTTGTACACATCTTCTATACAGCTCAGACTAGAGGCCATATTTATGAACCAATCTTTATGAAACTTCTTGGGTACCTTTGTTATCACCGTGGGATGAGAGCGAGTGTTTTTGGGTGTGGTCCGAAATTCAAGATGGCCACCAGCAGCCATTTTGTACCAAAATTAGTGCAATCAGTCTTTTGTATAGAACTTCTGTATGAAAGTTCTGATTTGAATAAATTTTTGTATGAATGTTTAGTAACATGGAATACATCACATATTGTAAGGGTTTTTTTCTCGTGCCGAAATTATGCAAATTAGATGAACTTTGATTTATTCAGTGCTACTTACACAATGTAAGCACACATGTCAATACGGCTCAGGGTAGAGGCTGTATTTATGAACCGATCTTCATAAAACTTCTTGGGTACCTTTGTTATCTCCTTGGGATGAGAATGAGTGTTTCTGGGTACGGTCCAAAATTCAAAATGGCTGCCAGTGGCCATTTTGTACCGAAATTAGGTCCAATCAGTTTTTTGTCACAAGTTCTATACAGCTCGTATTTATGAACTGATCTTCACAAAACTTCTTGAGTACTTTTGTATTCACCTTGGGACAGGAACGAGTGTGTTTTGGGGTGCCTTTGTTATCACTGTGCTATGAGAACAAATATTTTGGGGTTCAGTCAGACCCACTCTGGGACTCAAAAGATTTTTTCTAGTTCAGCATCTGACTGTCACCCACCTTTACAATACTTTACCTATACATTTGTTACAGGCAACGGTCAGTATTCATGTACAGACCGTTACAATACTTTATATGTACCTTTGTTATCAGGTCATTACCTAGATGTTTGTCATTGCTGTGTCACATACTATACATGTACATGTCTTTGTCTTGACAAGTTGAGCTACAGTGTCATTGACACTTTCATTTTATTCATATCCCATGGACACACAATGGAAAAAAAATTAAAATTCCCATACAGTACGGCCGCTGTGGACTGGTCACTTTCCATGGGCAGGGTTTGCATTTTATTGGGGCTGATAAGCCCAGGCCCCGAGATCAGCCCTGAGAGTGCTTCTGTTGGGACAGTTTTCCAGCCCCAACAATTATTTAAAACAAACTAAGCTATTAAGACATGTTTAAAAATCAGCCCCAAGTAGGCCCCTGAAACTCAGATCTCGTGGACTTATTTCAGGCCCTGACCATTTTTCGAAATGCAAACCCTCAACAGGTTGGCAATATTTCAACGGACGCAATAAAGTTAGATTCCAAACACTAATTACAGGAATAATCATCAAAAATTTAATTAACAAAGCACCGGGTGCAACCCGGTGCTTCATTAATTAAAATTTTGCTGCTGATGACTTTTATTACCTGGTAAACGCATGTGTGTACATCACATCCCACCTATGGATTACAACCAGTCAATAGTGACTGTACTATAGTCTTGTGTTGATGAATATAGTTCTTGTTTATTTGTTATGGCCTATTCTTATGGCCAGATCACTCAGATTGTTCAGATGGCTAAACTACGATATGATACATACTTAATTGCTAATGGTCATCTGTTTGTGGAGTTAGGCAGATGATATCTTATGGGATAGCAGAGAGATATTTTTACTCACCTCAATTTTTTAAGGTGAACGGTAGGCGGGCGATGAATGCAAGGCCTGGAAAAACCTGAAAAACCTTTTCTCTCCCATCAGGTGCGAATGTGACATATCAGTATTTGTCATTGGGCCCAAATTAGGTCAATCTAATGGCTGGAAGCTTGCTTAGGGGACATTTTTCCTTTGTTTGTTTGTTCCTCTGAAAGCCACTTTTGATTGAACACATTGGGGGGGAGGGGAGGGGGATGGGGCGGGGTTGTTGGAGGTCAGTGTGCAGTGAATCCAGAGGGGTGACTGGTTAGCTACAATGAACAAAATATTGGAAATTTAATATAACAAAGGCTCAGTATTGTGACCACTAATGTGAAGTTAATATAACAAGGCTCAATATTGTGACAACTAATATGAAGTTAGTATAACAAGGCTCAATATTGTGACCACTAATGTGAAGTTAATATAACAAGGCTCAATATTGTGACCACTGACGTGAAGTGAATATAACAAGGCTCAATATTGTGACCACTAACGTGAAGTTAATATAACAAGGCTCAATATTGTGACCACTAATGTGAAGTTAGTATAACAAGGCTCAATATTGTGACCACTAACGTGAAGTTAGTATAACAAGGCTCAATATTGTGACCACTAACGTAAAGTTGATATAACATGGCTCTATATTGTGACCACTAACGTGAAGTTGATATAACAAGGCTCAATAGTGTGACCACTAACGTGAAGTTAATATAACAAGGCTCAATATTGTGACCACTAATGTGAAGTTAGTATAACAAGGCTCAATATTGTGACCACTAACGTGAAGTTGATATAACATGGCTCTATATTGTGACCACTAACGTGACGTTAATATAACAAGGCTCAATATTGTGACCATTAATGTGAAGTTGATATAACAAGGCTCAATATTGTGACCACTAACGTGAAGTTAGTATAACAAGGCTCAATATTGTGACCACTAATGTGAAGTTGATATAACATGGCTCTATATTGTGACCACTAACGTGAAGTTAATATAACAAGGCTCAATATTGTGACCATTAATGTGAAGTTGATATAACAAGGCTCAATATTGTGACCACTAACATGAAGTTAGTATAACAAGGCTCAATATTGTGACCACTAACGTGAAGTTGATATAACATGGCTCTATATTGTGACCACTATCGTGAAGTTAATATAACAAGGCTCAATATTGTGACCACTGACGTGAAGTTAATATAACAAAGCTCAATATTGTGACCACTAACGTGAAGTTAGTATAACAAGGCTCAATATTGTGACCACTAACGTGACGTTGATATAACATGGCCCTATATTGTGACCACTGATGTGAAGATAATATAACAAGGCTCAATAGTGTGACCACTAACGTGAAGTTAATATAACAAGGCTCTATATTGTGACCACTAACGTGAAGTTAGTATAACAAGGCTTAATATTGTGACCACTAACGTGAAGTTGATATAACATGGCTCAATATTGTGATCACTGACGTGAAGTTGATATAACATGGCTCTATATTGTGACCACTAATGTGAAGTTAATATAACAAGGCTCAATATTGTGACCATTAATGTGAAGTTGATATAACATGGCTCTATATTGTGACCACTAACGTGAAGTTGATATAACATGGCTCTATATCGTGACCACTAACGTGAAGTTAGTATAACAAGGCTTAATATTGTGACCACTAACGTGAAGTTGATATAACATGGCTCTATATTGTGACCACTAATGTGAAGTTAATATAACAAGGCTCAATATTGTGACCACTAACGTGAAGTTAATATAAGAAGGCTCAATATTGTGACCACTGACGTGAAGTTGATATAACATGGCTCTATATTGTGACCACTGACATGAAGTTAGTATAACAAGGCTCAATATTGTGACCACTAATGTGAAGTTCATATAACAAGACTCAATATTGTGACCACTGACATGAAGTTAGTATAACAAGGCTCAATATTGTGACCACTAACGTGAAGTTCATATAACATGGCTGTATATTGTGACCACTGACTTGAAGTTAGTATAACGAGGCTCAATATTGTGACCACTAACGTTAAGTTAATATAACAAGGCTCAATATTGTGACCACTAACATGAAGTTAGTATAACAAGGCTCAATATTATGACCACTGACGTGAAGTTGATATAACATGGCTCTATATTGTGACCACTAACGTGAAGTTAATATAACAAGGCTCAATATTGTGGCCACTAACGTGAAGTTAATATAACAAGGCTCAATATTGTGACCACTGATGTGAAGTTGATATAACATGGCTCTATATTGTGACCACTAACGTGAAGTTAATATAACAAGGCTCAATATTGTGACCACTGACATGAAGTTAATATAACAAGGCTGAATATTGTGACCACTAACGTGAAGTTAGTATAACAAGGCTGAATATTGTGACCACTAACGTGAAGTTAATATAACAAGGCTCAATATTGTGACCACTAACGTGAAGTTAATATAAAAAGGCTCAATATTGTGACAACTAATATGAAGTTTCCTGAAATGTTTCAGCAAGAAGGTAGAACATTGATATTTTTCCAAACAGATTTCTCATAAAAATGCTTTGCATGTTGGTGACGTAAGTGGCCATCTTGAGGATAACACACACATAGTCCAAGGTTTGTTCTGTGGAGCTGTTCTCAACACACAGATCAGGTCAATGAGACCAGATAAAATACTCCAAGTTCTGTTCTGCGGGGCTGTTCTCAACACACACAGCAGGTCATTGAGACCAGACATGCAATAGAAACTATTCACCAGTTGGTTGGCAGATGAAGGTTTTACTTGTCATCCAGATCCAGGAACAGAAAACCTGTTAGCTATCAGAAAACATGTCATAAATCACAGATCACCTGCAGATTAGTGCTACCTGACAGTTTGCCATGCACCATACATATCTATTGGGGTCCCAACGGTTGAGGTGGTTAGCACCAGAAGTGTAAATTGTCAACTTGAGAACAAGCTTAAACTTAACTGTTGAGTAACAGTAGTACCAATTTTGAAACAGTTTCAGTTGCATAAAAATCCAGGCAAATAAATGTCGTAAAATTGAATGACAGCTTACCTACAAGTGTACATTGAATTTAACTTAAATGGTAATGAAAGTTTACCTACATGTATACCTTTAATTTGTTCTGGAGTTAGACTTTAACCCAAGGCCTTTCAATTAAATATGCATAAAAGAAAGTTTGGTAGTCATTTAGGAAGACCCCAATTACTGATAAATGTCTCTACAAATGCAAAATGGATTCAACCAATCACTGTCTCCAGTATTGTATAAAGCCATCACATTCAGGACTCTGTGTGGAAAGAGTAAAGACAATTGCATTGGATTACTGGTAGGTGAAGACAATCATGGTTACTACTTTGGAGATTTTACAACAATGGGATTTTACTGCAGTGGGGATGTTACTGCAGTAGGGATTTTACTACTTTGGGGATTTTACTACATTTGGGATTTTATAAATTAGGGATTTTTATACCTATTTCACATTGAGAATGCAGAAATTGAGAAATCATGGAATAAACCCTGATATAATGTATCATTTCAGTGGCATCTTGGACATTTTGCAGATGAATACCTGCCATTAAAAAGAGGATTTGACACACATCATGGTTATCTAACTGGAAGGGAGGATTATTTTGATCATACATGTGATGATGTGAGTTCTTTGTACATCAGCAGATCCCACCTACATGTACATTGCCTTGTGGAATAAACCCTCTTTATACCATGATTACCTATTCTACTATATATGAAAAGCCTATGACATAAATTTTAGCTTTACACACCAACCGTGGTGAACATGCCAGCAATAGGATTTCAGTAGTAAACATTTACACCTACAGTAGAACTACATCCCCGTTGACCTTTGGTGATGTCGACCTGAATGCAAACTTGTCTAAATTTATCACACGTCACCTCGCGAAGAATGAAATGGAAGTGGCAATTATTTATTACATTTTTAAATGGGTTTACCTCATAAGATGCCAAAAATTAACAAACATGCATTGTCTCATGTTAATAAAGCATGCATATCTCGAAATAGTATGTTATGTTATTAGAACGAAAAAGGCTCAGTTTCTTTTTTTCATTTCGTTTCGGCGATAAAGTTGACAGCAGAAGTACCGCCCACCGATCCTCGAGTAAACAAAAACAGATTCGCTCGTATGTACGTCTGGTGCTCAGTAAAATCGAGAAAAAATAATAGCGACTCTTAATAATCTGACGATCATGGTATAAATAAAATATACCCAAAGTAGCTTGGTGTACCAAATGTTCACCCCTCGTGGTGAAGTGGTTAACACCACTTAACCACCCGTGGTGAACATTTGGTACACCAAGCTACTATGGGTATATTCTATATTTAACTTGTTGAGTGCTGCTAGTAGATAGAGGATATTCACGAAAATTTGATGAATACCGAAAATATCTCGTGAGTGGCTACAAAGAAATATGAGGATCTTCACGAGCGACGCAGTCGCGAGTGAAGATCCTCATATTTCTTGTAGCCACGAACGAGATATTTTCGGTATTCATCAAATTTTCGTGAATTTTCTTTTTATTTAATGCTCTACGACTACAAACTCTCCAATTTGTGGCCTTTATTTGCCATTAAGGCGCAAAATTTATGTGCCGAACCGGCGTCCATACAAAAATTACAACAACCAAACTCCAACCATTGGAATGTGTGAATATCCGCACAAAAAGTAGTCCCGTCTTATTTCTCCCCTAACTTTACGATTTACCAAGGCTGGCGAATTGAAATAATCGCAATGTGTTTCGAAGAAATAGAACAATAACAAAAAACACCACTTTCTTATTTTCAATAACAAGACACGTCATTTTATTTTTTTTGAACTCAATGCACTGAAGACGTGTGAAGTTGAACTGAAGAAATTTGAAAGTGATTTCGGCTTTTCGCTGGAAGGTGAATGAGAAAGTCAAACTTTGAAACCGCTGATTTAATGAATTGATTTAGTCACTGTCACTATCAATTATTCGAATTCGTTTGTATTTGGGACTCTGGAATTCATTACTGATATGCTGACTCGTTTAAAGTACATGTGATTCGTCATCCGAACCTACGATGAAATATCGATTTCTAAATATCACTTTGATATTTCGTTTTGCCGACCGACAGGGGAATATGACTTAATTTTTCAGCGTGAATTGATGCCTGAGCATTAAATAAAAGTCACTATTATGACGCAATTGAGAAGTGCTGGAAGCCCCTTTAGTGGCTTTTCACCATATTTATTAGCTTGTTTGCTCAACAGCAGAAATACAAAATTGTGACTACAGAATTGTTTTATTATGATTAATTGCAAAGTGCCAATAAATTGTAACAGAATAATTCTTGATGACTGAATCTTGCTAAAATGGAGCAATGTGGGGGGGGGGGGGGGGGGGTGGAATTCAAAGTTCTATCGAAATCTTCTCACCCGCATTACTTAATCGTTCCTGTGTTAGTCATCAAATAATATAGGAACCGCAATGGTTCCCTCATGTCTAACCGACTCCATGATGGCACAATGGTATAATTAATCTCTATGGGAAATCTAATACTAAATTTCTTTCACCAGGAATGGCACCCTGGTAGAATTAATCTCCATGGGAAATCTAATAGTAAATTTCATTCACCAGGGATGGCACTCTTGTATGATTGATCCCTATGGGGAAATCCAATAGTAAATTTCTTTCACCAGGGATGGCTGTATGGTACAATTGATAAGGATGGCACTCTGATATAATTAAACTTTATGGAAAATTCAATAGTAAATTTCTTTCACCAGGGTTGACACTCAGGTACAATCAATCCTTATGGGAAATCCAATAGTAAATTTCTTTCACAAGGGATGGTACTCTGGTACATTTACTCTCTATGGAGGATTCAGTAGTAAATGTCTTTTATCAGGGATGGCACACTGGGACAATTGATCCCTATGGAGGATTCAGTAGTAACTTTCTTTCATCAGGGATGGCACACTGGTACAATTGCTCCGTACGGAGGATTCAGTAGTAAATTTCTTTCATCAGGGATGGCACACTGGTACAATTGATCCCTACGGAGGATTCAGTAGTAAATTTCTTTCATCACGGATGGCACACTGGTACAATTGATCCCTATGGAGGATTCAGTAGTAAATTTCTTTCATCACGGATGGCACACTGGTACAATTGATCCCTACGGAGGATTCAGTAGTAAATTTCTTTCATCAGGGATGGCACACTGGTACAATTGATCCCTATGGAGGATTCAGTAGTAAATTTCTTTCATCACGGATGGCACACTGGGACAATTGATCCCTATGGAGGATTCAGTAGTAAATTTCTTTCATCACGGATGGCACACTGGTACAATTGATCCCTATGGAGGATTCAGTAGTCAATTTCTTTCACCAGGGATGACACTCAGGTACAATCAATCCTTATGGGAAATCCAATAGTAAATTTCTTTCACAAGGGATGGTACTCTGGTACAATTGATCCCTATGGAGGATTCAGTAGTAAATGTCTTTCATCAGGGATGGCACACTGGTACAATTGATCCCTATGGAGGATTCAGTAGTAAATGTCTTTCATCAGGGATGGCACACTGGGACAATTGATCCCTATGGAGGATTCAGTAGTAAATTTCTTTCATCAGGGATGGCACACTGGTACAATTGATCCCTATGGAGGATTCAGTAGTAAATTTCTTTCATCAGGGATGGCACACTGGTGCAATTGATCCCTATGGAGGATTCAGTAGTAAATTTCTTTCATCAGGGATGGCACACTGGTACAATTGATCCCTATAGAGGATTCAGTAGTAAATTTCTTTCATCAGGGATGGCACACTGGGACAATTGATCTCTCTAATAGCAATTTATTTTTAACCAGAGATGGCTTCCAAGGGCATAAATTTACATGAGTATAGTTGGTCATGGGAGCACTGTGCATCAAGTTTGATGCTATTAGGAGAGATTTTTTGTCCAAATTTCACTATTTAAAAATATTTATTCTGTGGTGTATGTGAACGAAATCATAATGCTTTCTGAATTTTATAGCATCATTTTGAAACTTCTAGTGTCTTTTTAAATAACTGGCATAGAACAGAGCCTTGTGGGAAGATACTTTCCATAATATTAGTGTTATTATCATTTAAAGAGTTGCTACTCTTGAGTGCCTGATAGGTGTACAAAGTGAAATAATACAGGGTGGACAATTTCTGAAAATTAAATATCAGTATAGGGTGGAGTAATAGTAAAGAATGAAAAATTTCAATATGTGAACCACTTCCTATGGTCTCACTATATTTTTGATGCAGAAATCTGCTGCTTTTTAGTCAAGTTGTGACAAAGTCAAACTCGACTTATAGTTTGATGAATGGCGGGTGGGTGGGTGGGCGAGCCAGCGGGCCGGTGGGTGGGCGTAAACAATTAGTTTCCAGATGATAACTTGATAATTGTTCAACCCATGTGCATGAAACCTCATAGGTAAGTTGGTATCAGTGAGAGGAAGAACCCTATTAATTTTGGACTTGCTTGGTCAAAGGTCAAGGTCACAGTGACCTTGAACATAGTAAATTGTAAACAATTGGTTACCGGATGATAACTTGACTGGTTCAACCCACATTCATGAAACTTCATTTGTAGGTTGGCCTTTGTGAGAGGAAGAACCCAATTTATTTTGGACTCACTAGGTCAAGGTCACAGTGACCCTGAACATAGTAAATCAAAACAATTGTATTTTTATACTGTACCAATGACCCAGACATAGCTGGTGCTAACTCTTAAAATTCTAGGGCAAAACACAAATTTTGCCCCCCAATCCCCAAAATTTGCATCAAAAACCAAAAGAAATCATGTCCTGAAGGTCCTCCATACTTTGCCTTCACTGCGCATGCGCAGTGTCAAGGACGTCCCGAAATTGGCGCCAATTATCATTCTTTGTTTGGCCCTTCATCAGTTCACATCTGACTGATATTTGTGCTTGTAAATCTCAGTTTAAATGATGCCAGACACATAAATATTAGAGAAATGGTGGATCTAAGGAGGATATAGAAGGAGGAGAGGAAAAATGAGTGACAGAAAATATTCAGGGCTGTAACTTAAACTTTTTTAATGAAATTATGTTAAGTTGCCTATTTTCGAGGCATGGGCCTGTTGTTGTCATTCTTGCTATAATGTTTCAATGCTTGTTCAGTGTTTCCTCTCTCCTTTTCCTTTAAGTCCCCCCTTGCTATTCTCCCATGCTTTTGGCATATTTTCAGTAATATTATTACTAAAATTTCTTGGGAGTTTTAGCTGGGTAACAGAATGAATTCTGTTCTTTTCGCCATGTTTACGTTCTCACCCATGGGTGTTTAGGCGTAGTGTTCTGCATCTACCATCTGATGTTCTGCAGTTTCTTCCCTGGAAGTCTCTGTTTTGCATCAGATAGTGTACTATTGGTAACTGATTTCGGGCCAGGGTTATCAGTGCCTGGAGTCATGTTTCTGGTGTTTATACACTTCTTGTTTACATTGGCAACAGTCTCTGTGGAGGGGGATTTTTTGTCTTTGTACTAGTTTAATCATTACAAGATACATTATTATTATTCGTAAGTGTTGCATTAATTTTTTAAAATATTTTTAGAATTTTTGTCCACACTTAGGCTTGGGATCCATTGGGGCTCAACGTTACTTTTCAGAAACTTGGGCTTTGCTGAAAAAATATTTCTTCAAAAAAATGTTTTTGGATTTCAATTATTTTTTCTATGTTAATGGATCATGTTATTATGTATCTTTGTTTTCAGGGGTTGGTGTGAGTACTAGGACTTTTTGTGTTCTTTTCACAATGAAAGGATATTGTTCAAATTGTAATAAGAGGAAATCTTCCTCTGACTTTCATGATCATTGTATTAATTGTAGTCAGTGTACTCGCACTAACTCCTGTTCAGTATGTATATATTGGGATGACAAACATTGGAAACGTGTGTCACGGTATGTTGTTAGTGGGGAAAAGGCCATGCCGGTCCTTTCTCCGCAGGGTCACTCTAGTTTATCAATCTCTATTTCAGAGGAACAAGAACAGGGTGATGTTTCCGTGATGTCTTCCAAAAGTGTGCCTCCGTCGTCACAACTAAATGAAGAGCTAGCGGCAAAAGTGTTCATGGAAATACGCCAATTGCCTAAGAGGTCCCTAGTAGGATCGACGGCGTTGACGTCCGCTAGCTCGCCCGGTGTAGCGTCCATTCATCGAATGGTTCGGCAGCCGGGTTCGTCCATTGCGGTCCAGGAAGAAGATTTGGGTGATGCGAGCACTATAAATATACAAGGTGCACACCCAGTGACGGCGGATCAGAGGAGAGAACGGAGGAAGTCTGTTAGTCCGGTTCCTAGCTCGTCCAGGTCCATCCGGGCTGCGAGCGAGAGAGGCCCCTCTCTCGTACAACGACATCTGGGACCAGATGTTGTGGTACAAAATGTTTCGCATTCGGAGCATACATCCGCCGCTCGGGACGCTCCATTATATAGACAGTCTGGAGAGACTGTCCAAAAGGCTTCCTCATCCTCTCGGCAGCGCACACGACCTCACCTTGGCTACGTGACTACGGATATCCAGCCAGCTTCGCCAATCAGGGATTCCACGGCGACCAGGTCATGCCATCCGGTAGCCAGGGACACGAGGCCTGTAGACTTCGGACGTTCGCATAAGAGAAGTATGCAGGAGTCAGTGTACACGGAGCTTCCAGCGGCTAAGCAACGTAAGACCGCTACTCCACAGGCCTCAGTGACGGACGTGCTATCCCAAATAGCACAAATTATCGCAGCATCCCAGCAAATGACAGAATCTCTGTCGGATCAAGAATTATCCGACGACGCTGGGTCGGTACGCCCCGCTGATGCGTCAGGTACAGACGACCGAGAACATCATGCGGTCCGACAGGATGGCAAAAGGGATTCCGAGGATTTGGAGCTATCCCTTTCGGAACAACATAAAGCTGCCGTAGATTTCATCCAGCATTACCTTCCACAAGTTGTTCTGTCGGGCCAGACTGCTGCGATGCCGGATAAGAGACTGAAAGCGTCATTGGACACAGAATTTTTTGATCCGTTCAGAGACATCGTCCCTGAGTTTCCGTCACAGTCCAATAATGTCACAAGATCATTCGAATTATTGAACGACGCTATCTATAAGCTTGCTACCAAAACAGGCAAGGCTGGTTTCTTGTCCGCTAATGCTCTCAATCTGCCTTTCATCAATTCAAGGAATAAATTCGAAACGGCAGGGCAGGGCATACCGAGAGTTCCTCTGCGTCTAGACGATGAAGCGGAAGACTTGGAATTGTCTGTACCGTCGTCTATGTCTATTCCAACCGCGACGTTGGAGACAACAATAATGTCTAACAGAGCTAGCTTAGATGCTTTATCATACGCAGACCACCTTACTAAGGCATTATCATTGCGTCTTCAAGGGAAAGAATTCCAGGATTTACAATCCTCATTAAGACTTCTTTCAAGGGCAGTAGCTTATTCCACGTATAACTCCGCCCTTTCAGTGGCAAACCTGGAGTTGGTTAGACGTGACGCAGCCCTAGCTACATCCACGCGTGTGGATAGTAAGGTGAAGAACTCTCTTAAGAGTCGCTTCGGTCTCTGGAGAGCTTCTCTTCGATGGCAAGCTTTCAGCAATCTATGATAAGATAACTAAGAAAGCTTCGGATTCTCTGCTTTTCAAATCCGCTTCTAAAACTCGGATACAGCAGAAAAGAGTAAGACAGGCACTTCTGGGACAAGTACGCCCAAGAGAAGTTCCTATAGAGGTTCTTATACGTCCTCTAGGTCTTATTCTAGAGACCGTCAAGGCAGCGACTCACGTACGGGACGTTATTCTGGCCGAGACAACCGGTCAGACGTTCCAAGGTCTACGGGACGAGGTGCGGGTCGTGAAGGACGTAGTTTCTCCTTCCACAGGGCTCGCAGGTCCAGGAGGTGATGGTTTGAACCTCTATCGTGTTCCGGTAGGCGGAAGATTATCGAGTTTTATAGACGAGTGGGCGTCGATTACGGACGACCCTGGGGTCCGAGGGGTAATTTCGGAAGGACTAAGAATATCCTTCAAACGAAAGCCTCCATTAACTTGAAGTCCAAAATGGACTCAGCTTCCGTCAAATCCGCAGAAGAGAGATGCTCTTTTATCAGAAGTACAGTCTCTTCTGACGAAGAACGCGGTAGAGGTCGTAGAAGACCAGGAATCACCGGGCTTCTACAGCCATCTGTTTCTGGTTCCGAAACCAGATGGCTCGTTCCGTCCAGTCATAGATCTGAGCTGGATAAACAAGCTGATCGTCGCTCCGAAGTTCTATATGGAGACGATTCGGTCAGTCAGAGCGAGTATTCGGATGAACGACTATGCTACAAGCATAGATCTCAAAGATGCGTACTTTCACGTCATGGTACATCCGACATTCAGAAAGTATCTACGCTTCGCAGTCCTAGGAGTGGTTTATCAGTTCCGAGCGATGTGCTTCGGCTCGAACCTAGCGCCCTGGGCTTTCACTCGAATAATGAACTCGGTAATGATACATTTCCGAGCTCATTCGTCTGCGGTAACGTCGGCCTACCTGGACGACATTCTTCAGAGGTACGGCAACGAGTTAATGCTTCAGAACGATGTACAGAATCTGCTTCTATTACTCCGACGTCTCGGTTTTATTATAAACGAGGAGAAGTCGGATCTGGTGCCATCCAAGTCATTCACTCATCTGGGAATGAGCATCGAGATGCACAACAATCTCGTTGTCTGCCGTTAACCAGAGCGAAATTAATCAGTTGTTACGCTCGCTATTGTCTTCATGAGACTGATAGGTCTGTGCGGAGCCGCTGTGGATCTCATTCCGATGGGGCGGTTACGCACTCGTCCTCTCCAAATTTTCTTGACTCAGAATTGGAGTGTAAAGATTCATTCGCTCGATATAGACGTTCTCTTGTCAAATCAAGTGAAACAAGAGATTCAGACTTGGGCAAACATTCAGTGGTTGACTCAGGGAGTCCCACTGCAGTTGCCGGATCCGGGTTTTACGATTATGACGGATGCCAGTCAAACAGGTTGGAGTGCAACATTAATCCCAATGGATTCGAAGTGCCAGGGTCTTTGGGATCCGCAGTTTCTAGGCAAGCACATAAACATCAAGGAAATGATGTCAATTTGGCTTGCATTACGTCATTGCATGAACATTATTCAGAAAGCACATGTCCAAATCCTGTCCGACAATACGACAGTAGTAGCGTATATCCGGAACCAGGGAGGCACTCATTCCGTTCCGTTATTCAATTTAACGGAAAGAATCCTTCTGTTTGTGCTAGAACACCAAGTTCTACTTTCGGTCCATCATAGTCCGGGTCGTCTGAATGTATTAGCAGACTCCCTTTCACGGAAGGGTCGCTTGTTGCCGTCAGAATGGACTCTCAACAAACAGGTATTCAATCAGATTTGCTACCAATGGGAACGGCCAATGATAGACTTATTTGCGACACAACTCAACAATAGTTGCAGACATATGTGTCTCCATGTCCGGATCTCCGAGCATATGCAGTAGACGCTCTATCGATCTCGTGGGACGGAATGATAGGATATGCGTATCCTCCAGCGCCGTTGATTCAGCAAATATTGCTAAAGTTAAAAGAATCTCAGTGCAAAATTCTGTTGGTAGCATCTCTGTCTCCACAGAGACCGTGGATAAAACTACTCAGGTGTCTGCTGTGGGACTTACCGCAAAAACTTCCTCCACGAGAGGATCTTCTTTCGCAGTGGAAGTCGCATCAACTTCATCACAACCCGCAAGGTCTCAACCTTCACGTATTTCCGTTGTGCGGTCCTTCTTGCATGACAAGCATTTTACAGGACGAGCAGTGGACGCGATTTCTAACTGTAGGAGGACCTCCTCTTCGCTAAATTATGCGGCTAAGTGGAAGGTCTTTCGTCGTTGGTGTAGGGATCATTCTGTTGATATTTTTGATCCCTCCATACCAGACATTGCAAACTTTCTAGTATACTTGTTTGACGAGATCAAACTGCAGCCTGCTACTATTAAAGGTTATAGGTCTATGTTATCTGATACCTATGCACACCATGATAGTTTACAAATTAGATCTAATGTCTCTTTATCTAAATTAGTTAGAAACTTCTCGATAAATAGACCCAGAACTCTTAGATTAATTCCTAAATGGAATTTAGCTTGGGTTCTTCTTAAACTGAAAGAGAAGCCATTTGAGCCTCTTGGGACAGTAGATTTCAAATTCTTGTCTTATAAGACAGCATTTCTCTTAGCTTTCTCTTCTGCTAGAAGAGTCAGTGAGCTTCATGCACTATCGGTGGATGATTCTCACTACCGTAGTGTCGGGAACACTATTACCTTTACTACTAATGTTGGATTTTTAGCTAAGAATCAGGCTCCTAATAAATATCCGGAACTTATTGTTATTAAGGCACTTCCGACTTCAGACGGGCGTAGGCCTTTACTCTGTCCTGTTAGAGCTTTGCGTATTTATAAACAAAGATCTCAGTTTATCAGAAAGGGACGAAAATGCTTCTTTCTGTCTCTGATGCCTAATAGAAAGGACATTTCGGTCCATTCTATTGCTAGATGGATTCAATTAACTATCTGTACTGCTTATGATAATCTATCTTCAACTCCGCAGTCTGTGCTTAAGATTTCGGCTCATGAAGTAAGAGCTCTTTCTACATCTTGGGCTTACGCAAATAGTGTTGCTATTACAGATTTAATGAAGGCTGCATATTGGTCTCAGCCATCCACATTCACAAATTTTTATCTCAGAAATATTGAGTCCATTTCTGGAGACCTGCATTGTTCAGGTCCGTTATCTGTTGCTCAGAATGTCGTCCACTAAACAGTTGCAACTATAGTTATGCAGGCTTTCTGTTCCGGCAGTGACTCCGTCCTGCTGCCCTCTTCGCTCTGGGCTATTTGACCCAGGGCAAGGGGAAAGGGGGGGGGGGGTTCCCTTAGGTCACCTGCTTTATAGTGAAAAGCAAGAGGATTCCTCCTCCAGAGTCAGTAATTCTGAGTCGTTACTGGGATGGTTTTAAAGTGTAATATTAATGTTAAAAATTCATTCATGTCATGTTTTTAAAGTGTAGCTCGGTGTGAAGCATTTGTATATGTCACGTGTCAAACGGGCATTAATATACAATCCTCGGGCACTTTTAAGAGAATATAAAGAGTCTCAATTTTTTGGACTAACTTTATTTATTGGCTTACTTTAAAAATAATTAGTATAAGGGGTTATACTGGATGTTAATAGAGAACATGAATGTTATTATGCTCAATTATGGAGGGTGTTGTGTCTTTCTAATTTATCATAAAATAAGAAAGATACATGTAAGGCCTAATACTCCTTTTCTCCTCGAGGGGTTGACTCTATTTATATAGTTGAGCTTATTGGATTTTCCTCTATGTCCTAGGCCCTCCAGCCTTTTCACTATTCAGCTATGTCTGGGTCATTGGTACAGTATAAAAATGTTAAAAAATGTATAGTAATTTATATATTTTTTATACTTACCAATGACCCAGACGGGGATGGCCCTCCCAGGAGTTGGGAACTCATACCACCCCGCTGAGTACATAGCGCTGACCAGGCACTGCTTGTAAGAATGATAATTGGCGCCAATTTCGGGACGTCCTTGACACTGCGCATGTGCAGTGAAGGCAAAGTATGGAGGACCTTCAGGACATGATTTCTTTTGGTTTTAGATGCAAATTTTGGGGATTGGGGGGCAAAATTTGTGTTTGGCCCTAGAATTTTAAGAGTTAGCACCAGCAATGTCTGGGTCATTGGTAAGTATAAAAAATATATAAATTACTATAAATTTTTTAACTTTCCGGATGGTAACTTGATAACGGTTCTACCCATGTTCATGAAACTTTACAGTTAGGTTGGCATCAGTGAGAGGAAGAATGCTGTTTATTTTGGACTTGCTATGTGAAAGGTCAATGTCACAGTGACCTTCATAGTAAATCGTAAACAATTGGTTTCTGCATGATAACTTGATAATGTTTCGACCCATGTTCATGAATCTTCATAGGTAGGTTGGCATCAGTGAGAGGAAGAACCCTATGTATTTTGAACTTGCTAGGTGAAAGGTCAAGGTCACAGTGACCTTCAACATAGTAAATCATGAACAATTGGTTTCCAGACGATAACTTGATAATGGTTTGACCCACATTGATGAAACTTTATAAGAAGGTTGGCCTATGTGAGTGGAAGACCTCTATTTATTTTGGACTCACTACGTCGAAGGCCAAGGTCACAGTGACCTTGAACATAATAAATTGTAAACTATTGGTTTCCAGATGATAATTTGACAATGGTTCCACCTACGTTCATGAAACTTCATAGGTAGGTTGGCATTGGTGCAAGAAAGAGCCCTATTTATTTGGGAATCAATAGGTCAAAGGTCAAGGTCACAATGACCTTTTTCATAGTAAATTGTAAACAATTGGTTTCCGGACGATAAGTTGATAATGATTGAACCCACTTTCGTGCTGTCACAACTCGACATTAGATTGGTGATCCTATCGGCATCTTTTATAACTCCTTTACATCGTGTGTTTGCTTGTACCTTACTAGAATGGTGTCAGTTAATTTTTCACAGATCTCATATCAACCTGTGAGTGGAATGAGCTTTGTTCCACTCATGGCAAGATATGTGAGGGATGGACTAGCTGAACTAAGTGAACTCAACTTTCTTAAGATCAGCGATCAGCAGATGATCCACACATTCCACCACTGAAAATTAATAATCATACAGGACCAAATGCAGATTGTACAGGCTGGAATTTTGTGAGTAATCGCTTGACTGGTCTGGTTACGTGAAATAATTCATGAGAGGTGAGAGACGTTGTACAAACACGAGTGCACGAATGCGCACGAGTGTTTTACAATATAGTCCCTCACCTCGAACGAATTATTTCACGTAACCAGTCCAGTCAAGCGATTACTCTGTTTATTACTTTTCATTATTAACGAAAATTATATTATTTAACCCTTTACCTAATGTAACAGCCAAAACCGGCCAGCACTATTCTCAAAAATCGCTAATTAATTTTCATTATTTTTTCATTTTTTGTCTCTAAAACATAGGCTATGACCCCTCATTGGAACAAGCTCATCGAGCTTGTTCCAATGAGGGGTCATAATCTATGTTTTTGAGACAAAAATTGAAAAAAATAGTTATTCAAGAATTGTTTTTGCCAGTGTCATCTGCTTTTCATGTTAGGTAAAGGGTTAAAAAAACAAAAGTCCCCATTACACCCACAGCAAAGCGTCTTCATTTGTGCACACGGATACATGACACAATTGTTGATTGCATAATTCACTTGTGAAATTATCATTTATAATCAAACCCAGAAATCCCACTAAATCACACTTTGGAACGTAATAAGAAAAAATAATCACACATTTATGATCATTGGTCACTCAAGAGTATAATGTTAAACAAGATGCTATAAAATTCTCAATTATTTCATTCACTTGCATTACATGCCTATAGATTATCAATGCATGTTTTAGAGCATGACTTAGGAAATGAAGAAATGAATGGTGATGTAGACACCTTGTGCTTTTGACCCTGCAGTAAATTTATTTGCTGGTCTGTGTGTTTGGGCACTCTGACACCATTTGCGTTAACTCTATAGGAACAAAACTTGAGTTCCTTTGTAAACTTATAGGTAGCAGCAATATGAGAATTCCTATTGTAACTTTTCCAGTTGACTGTGACATTGAAATTCCCATATTCCAGCTACCTGTTGGTTTACAAAGGGGGCTCAAGTTTTATCCAATAGGATTAACAGAAATTTACTTTGAAAAATACCCATAGGGTCAAATTGTGCAAGAGCGGTCTCCCTCCCTTAAATTTATTTAATTCATTCATTTTCATCCCTTGTTCAGGTTTATGATGGAATAGATTTCCGAAATATGAATGCACCAGATCGGCAAGATGGAGGGAAATATTCTACAGATTTCTATGGTGCACATGCTGTCAACATCATCAAAACTCACAACAGATCACAGGTAAACGTATTCACAACTAATAACTTGATTAGGTCAATTGTATTAAAATGCACAACTGATCACAGGTAAACGTATTCATAACTTGTAACACGAGCAGATCAATTATATTAAAACACACAACAGATTACAGGTAACATACTCACAACTTGTAACACGAGCAGATCAATTGTATTAAAACTCAACAGATTACAGGTACCATATTCACAACTTGTAACATGATCAGATCAATTGTATTAAAACTCACAACAGATTATAGATAACATCTTCACAACTAGTAACTCTATCAAATCAATTGTATTAAAACTCACAACAGATTACAGGTAACATATTCACAACTAGTAACTCTATCAAATCAATTGTATTAAAACTCACAACAGATTACAAGTAACATATTCACAACTAGTAACTCTATCTGGTCAATTGTATTAAAACTCACAACAGATTACAGGTAACGTATTCACAACTAGTAACACGAGCAGATCAATTGTATTAAAACTCACAACAGATTACAGGTAGCATATTCACAACTAGTAACACGAGCAGATCAATTGTATTAAAACTCACAACAGATTACAGGTAGCATATTCACAACTAGTAACACGAGCAGATCAATTGTATTAAAACTCACAACAGATTACAGGTAACATATTCACAACTAGTAACTCTATCAGGTCAATTGTATTAAAACACACAACAGATTACAGGTAACATATTTACAACTAGTAACTCTATCAGGTCAATTGTATTAAAACTCACAACAGATTACAGGTAACATATTCACAACTAGTAACTCTATCAAATCAATTGTATTAAAACTCACCACAGATTACAGATAACATCTTCACAACTAGTAACTCTATCAGGTCAATTGTATTAAAACTCACAACAGATTACAAGTAACATATTCACAACCAGTAACTCTATCAAATCAATTGTATTAAAACTCACAACAGATTACAAGTAACATATTCATAACTAGTAACTCTATCAGGTCAATTGTATTAAAACTCACAACAGATTACAGGTAACATATTCACAACTAGTAACTCTATCAGGTCAATTGTATTAAAACTCACAACAGATTACAGGTAGCGTATTCACAACTAGTAACTCTATCAAATCAATTGTATTAAAACTCACCACAGATTACAGGTAACGTATTCACAACTAGTAACTCTATCAGGTCAATTGTATTAAAACTCACCACAGATTACAGGTAACGTATTCACAACTAGTAACTCTATCTGGTCAATTGTATTAAAACTCACAACAGATTACAGGTAACGTATTCACAACTAGTAACTCTATCAAATCAATTGTATTAAAACTCACAACAGATTACAGGTAACATATTCACAACTAGTACCTCTATCTGGTCAATTGTATTAAAACTCACAACAGATTACATGTAACATATTCACAACTAGTACCTCTATCTGGTCAATTGTATTAAAACTCACAACAGATTACAAGTAACATATTCACAACTAGTAGCTCTGCCATCATGAATGCTTATGGCTTTCTCTATAGCATTTGGCCCATTGCCACTTGATGACAGGCCACGTTGTCAAATAATGTCTGAAAAAATGATACTATAGTGAAATGAAACTACTGAGTAATATTGTAAATTAATTCATGATACTAAAAAAAAGTTTATTCTGCTTTTGTACCAAGATTTAATAGTACCTTGGATAAGTCACTGGAAAAGTAGTAATATTGCCAGCAATTTTGAAGCCGTATTCTTCAAATTTTTACAAGGCTTAAGATTCTTTACTTTCTCTTCTAGCCCTTGTTTTTATATGTAGCGAGTCAAGGTGTGCATGCTGGGAATGGAAATGATCCTTTACAAGCTCCTCAGAAGTATGTTAATAGAAATCTCCGTATTAAAGATGCAAGAAGAAGAATATTTGCAGGTATTGTATTTTTTTAATGCATTGCACCTCACTTTATCCACCTCTATTCTTTTGAAAATGCAATATTTTGAGCCAGCCCTAGGATTTGTCACAAGAAGGCTTGAAAATATAAAAAACTAAAAAACGGGGTCAAACCGGACAGGGCTGGTGTCAAAAGTGCATGGTGCACTGTATCTGGCAAGCTCTTCCAGAGTATTCCCACTGCCCAGTTCATGCCAGTCATGTACAATTAATTCCTTATATTTTTATACTGTACCAATGACCCAGACATAGCTGGTGCTAACTCTTAAAATATAGGGCCAAACACTAATTTTGCCCCCCAATCCCCAAAATTTGCATCTAAAACTAAAGAAAACATGTCCTGAAAGGCCCTCCACACTTCGCCCCTACTGCGCATGCGCAGTGTCAAGGACGTTCCGAAATTGGCGCCATTTATCATTCTAAGTTTGGCCCTTCATCAGTTAACATCTGACTGATCTTTGTGCTTTTAAATCTCAGTTTAAATGATGCCAGACACATAAATATTAGTGAAATGGTGATTCTAAGGAGGATAGAGAAGGAGGAGAGGAAAAGAATGTGTGACAGAATATTATCAGGGCTGTAACTTAAAATTTTTTAATGAAATTATGTTAAGTTACCTATTTTCAAGGCAGCAGCCATTTTGTTGTCATTCTGATTATTTAGTTACACTGTTTTTACAAGTGTTTTCCTCTCTCCCTGTCCTTTAAGTTCCCCCTTGCTATTCTCCCATGCTTTTGGCATAGTTTCTGTAATTATTATTACTAAAATTTCTTGGGAGTTTTAGCTGAATAACAGAATGAATTCTGTTCTTTCCCCATGTTTACGTCTTCACCTACGGGTGGTTAGGCATTGTGTTCTGCATCTACCATCTGATGTTCTGCAGTTTCTTCCCTGGAAGTCTCTGTTTTGCATCAGATAGTGTATTTTTGGTAACTGATTTCGGGCCTGGGTGCCTGGAGTCTTATTTTAGTGTTTTTACACTCATTGTTTACATTTACAACAGCCCTCTGTGTGAGGGGGGGATTTCTAAAAAATAATATCTTTATGTTATTTTAATCATAACTAGATACATTATTATTGTTCGTAAGTGTTGAATAAATTGTTTAAAATATTTTTAAAATTTTTGTCCACACTTAGGCTTGGGATCCATTGGGGCTCAACGTTACTTTTCAGAAACTTGGGCTGTTCTGAAAAAAATATTTTTTCAAAATATTTTGATTTCAATTATTTTTTCTATATTAATGGATCATATTATTATTATGTATTTTGATTGCCAGGGGTTAGTGCGAGTACCAGGACTTGTTTTCTTTTCACATTGAAAGGATATTGATCAATTGTTTTAAGAGGAAGTCTTCCTCTGACTTTATTATCATTCTATATGTGGTCAGTGTACTCGCATTAACTCCTGTTCGGTATCGTATGATTTCGATGACAATATGGGAAGCGTATGTCACGGTATGTTGTTGGGGATTTGGACACTCCGGTCCTTTCCCCACAGGGTCACTCTACTTTATCAATTTCTATTTCAGACGATCAAGATTAGGGTGATGTATCTGTGATGTCTTCCAACAGTGTGCCTCCGTCGTCACAATTAATGAAGGGCTAGCGGAAAAGTGCTCATGTTATACGCCAATTGCCTAAGAGGACCCTAGTAGGTTCGACGGCCTTTGACGTCCGCTAGCTCGCCCGGTGTAGCGTCCATTCACCGAATGGTTCGGCAGCCGGGTTCGTCCGTTGCGGTCTAGAAGGAATTTTGGGGTGATGCGAGCACTATAAAATTAACTTAATGCACACCCAGTGACGGCGGATCGGAGGGAGAACGGAGGAAGCCTTTTAGTCCGGTTCATAGCTCGTTCCGGTCCATCCGGACGGCAAGCGAGAGAGGCCCCTCTCTCGTTCAACAACATCTGGCCCCAGATGTTGTGGTACAAAATGTGTCGCTAGCGGAGCATACGTCCGTCGCTCGGGACGCTCCATTGTATAAGCAGTCCGCTGAGACTGCTAAGGCTTCCTCTTCTCGTCGGCGCACACGACCGCACCTTGGCTGCGTGACCGCCGATATATTACCAGCTTCGCCGATCAAGGATTCTTCGGCGACCAGGTCACACCATCCGGCAGCCAGGGATTCGAGACCGATGGACTCCGGACGTTCGCATAGGAAAAGTATGCGGGAGCCATCTGATGCGGAGCTGCCCTCGGCGAAGCAGCGATAGACTGCGCCTCCGCAGGTCTCGACGCCGGACATTCTTGTGCACATAGCACAGCTTATCGCAGCATCCCAGCAGCCGACAGAAACGGTGTCGGATCGAGAATTATCCGACAGCGCTGGGTCGGTAGCCGGGGACTCGAGGCCTGCAGACTCCGGACGTTCGCATAGGAAGTGTGCGGGAGTCAACGTACACGGAGCTTCCGGCGGCAATGCATCGTAAGTCCGCTACTGCACAGGCCTCGGGAACGGACGTGCTTTCCTTAATAGCACAGTTTATCGCAGCATCCCAGCATCAACTGAATCTGTCGCATATATTTTTTCCGACGATGCTGGGTCGGGACGCTCCGCGGAAGCGGGTACGGACGTCCGAAAGTTTCATCCGGTCCGACGGGATGCCGAAAGGGATTCAGAGGATTTCAAGCTTTCCCTTTCGGAACAACATATGCTGCGATGCCGGATAAGAAACTGATAGCGTCGGTGGACTTAGAAATTTTTGGTTCGGTTCAGGGACATCGTCCCTCAGTTCCGACATAGTCCAATAATGTCACACAAACTTTCGAATTATTGAACGACGCTATATATATTATTATTTTATGCTTGCTATCCAAGCATTTCTGGTTTCTTGTTCGAAGAGTTATGGAGATGTCTTTCAAAAGTGTGCCTCTGTCGTCATAGTTAATGAAGAGTTAGCGGCAATAAGTGCTCATGGAATATGTCTATCGCTTACGGAGTGACATTCGCTAGCTCACCCGGTGTAGCGTACATTCATCGAATGGTTCGGCTGCCGGGTTCGTCCGTTGCGGTCTAGGAAGGAGATTTGGGTGATGCGCGCACTTTAATTTCTTTAGTACTCACCCAGTGACGGCAGATTGAGGACAGATCGGAGGAAGCCAACAACATAGGGGACCGCATGTTGTGGTTCAGATATTTTACATTCGGAGCATATGTCCGTTGCTCGGGACGCCCCGTTATATTGACAGTCCGAGAGACTGTCTTTAATGCTTCCTCATCCTCACAGCAGGGCACACGACCGCACATTGGCTACGTGACCTCGAGTATCCGATCAGTTTCGGCATTCAGTGATTCCACGGCGAATAGGTCGCGCCATCTGGTAGCCAAGGGACACGAGGCCTATACACTCCGTTCGCTCGCATATTGTAAGTATGCACGGGGTAACGATCACGGAGCTTCCAGCGGCAATGCATCGTAAGACCGCTTCTCCTCAGGCCTCAGTGACGGACGTGCTATCCGAGTTAGCACAGTTGTTTCGCAGCATCCCAGCAATTGACAGTTTCTCGGTCGAATCAGGAATTATCCGACGGCGCTGGGTCGGTGCGGTCCGCGGTTGCATCAGCTACGGACGACCGAACGCTTTATAGGGTCCGACAGGATGGCGAAAGGGATTCGAAAGATTTCGAGTTTTCCCTTTAGTAGTATCGGAAGATGCCTTTCATATCTTCTGGCATTTCTTCCAGTGATTATTTTTCGGACTTCATTGCTGCGATCTTGGATAAGAGACTTATAGCGTCATTGGACTCGGATTTTTCGATCGGTACAGGGACATTGTCCCTGACTTACCGACGCAGTCCAATATTGTCATTACAACATGTGTTTTATTTTTCGACGCTATATATATATATATATACAAGCCTGCTACTAAGCATGATAGTTTAGTTTCTTGTCCGCGTTGCTCATTTCTGCCATTTTATCATTTTTACAAATAGTTTATTTTGGCAGAGCAGGGCATACCGAGAGTTCATATGCGTCTAGACGGTGTGATTAAAGACTGCATATATTCTTTTTCGCCGTTTATGTCTTTTCCAATTTCAATGTTGGGAACGACATTATGTATAGTAGACTTAACTTAGACGCTTTATTATACGTAATCCGCCTTACTGAGGCGTTATCATTACGTCTTCAAGAAAAGATTTACGGGATATTATTCTCAATGTAATTTCTTTTGAGGGCAGTAGTTTGTTCACGTATAACTCCGCCCTTCAGTGGCTGATTGGAGTTGGTTAGACGTGACGCAGCCCTAGCTACATCCACACGCGTGGATAGTAAGGTTAAGAACTCTCTCAGAGTCGCTTCGTTCTCGGAGGAGCTTCTCTTCGACGGCAACTTTCCGGCAATCCATGATTTGCTCGATTTATACAATCTCTTGTCTATCTAGTGTTACAAGAGATTCAGACTGGGGCAAACATTCGGTGGCTGACTCAGAGAGTGCCGCCGCAGTTGCCGGACCCGAGAGTGGCTGTTATGACGGTTGCCAGTCAAATAGATTGGGATATATACCGATCCCTACGGATTCGAAGTGCCAGGGTCTTTGGGTTCCGCAGTCTTTTAGCTATCAGTTTAACTTCCGCGGAATATTGTTTTTTAGGCTTGCTTTATGTCATTGCATGAACATTATTCAGAAACGCATGCCCAAATTCCTGTCCTTTAATTCGACAGTAGTGGCGTATCTCCGGAACCAGGGAGGCACTCTTTCGTTTCCGTTATTCAATTTAATGGAAAGAATCCGTCTGTTGGTTATAGTACACCAAGTTCAGTTTTGGTCCGTCATATTCCGGGTCGTCTGATTGTTTTATCGGACTCCCGTTCTCTTACGGGTCGCTTGTTGCTGTCAGAATGGACTCTCAACAAACAAGTATTCAATCAGATTTGCTATCTATGGGAGCGCCCAATGATGATTTATTTATGACACAGCTTGCTAATCAATTGCAGACGTATGTGTTGGCTTGTCCAGATCTCTGAGCTAATAGTGTTAACGCTCTATTGATCTATAGGACGGAATGATAGGATACGCGTATCCTCCGGCGCTGTTGTTTTAGCAGGTATTGCTAAGATAAACAACCACAATATATTTCTGTTGATAGCATCTCTATCTTCACAGAGATCATGAGTAATTTACTCTCTTGTCTACTGTGGGTCTTAACGTGAAATCTTCCTCTATGTGAGGATCTTTTTTCACTGGGTAAATCGTGTCATCTTTATCACAACCAGCAAGGTCGCAACCTTCAGGTATTCCGTTGTGTGGTCCGTATTGCATTATAAGCACTGTACTGGACGAGCTTTGGACGCGATTTCTTACTATAGGAGATCCTCTTCTTCGCTATTCTATGCGACTTAAGTGGAGGCTCTTCTGTCGTGGTGTAGGGATCATTATGTTCATATTGTTGATCCCTCCATACTACTCATTGCTATTTTTTAGTATACTTGTTTCACAAGATCTACTGCAGCCTGTTATTATTTAGGTTATAGGTTTATGTTACCTCATACCTATGCACTCTACGATAGTTTACAATTGAGTCTTTTGTCTCTTTATCTAAGTCAGTTAGTAACTTTTTGATAAATAGACTTAGAATCTTTAGATTAAATTCCTATACGGATTTTAACTTCGGTTCTTATTTAGTTAAGTAATCATTTGAGCCTCTGGAAACAGTAGTTTTCAAATTCTGACCTTTTAGACAGTAATTCTGTTGGTTTCTCTTTTACTGTAGAGTCAGTGAGTTTCATGCACTATCGATGGATGATTTTCACTTTCATAGTTTCGGAATCAATACTTCCGTTACTATTTAGGTTGGATTGTTGCATAAGAGTTAGGCTCCTATTATCCGGAACCTATTATTTTAAGGTCCTTCCGTCTTCGTATGGGCATAGGCCTTTACTCTTTCCGGGTACAGTTTATGTATTTATAAACAGATATCTGTTTATTACAAGGGCGTAAGCTTCTTCTGTCTTTGATGTCTAGTAGAAGGACGTTACGCTCCATTTTATTGTTAATGGATTCTATTAACTATCGGTACTGCTTATGGTATATCATTGACTTAGCAGTTGTGCTTAAGATTTCGGCTCATGAAGTAAGAGTTCTTCTACTTCTTGGGCTTACTTTAATAGTGTCGCTATTATAGAATTTTGAAGGCCGCTCATTGCGCTCAGCCATCCACATTCATGAATTTTATCTTAGAAATATCGAGTCAATTTCTTGAGGCCTCTTTTGTTAGGTCTATTATCTACTGCTCAGAATGTCATTCTCTTAACAGTTGCTACTATAGCTAGGTAGGCTGTCTGTTTCGGCAGTGTCTCCGTTCGGCTGCCCTCTTCGCTCTGGGCTATTTGACCCAGGGCAAGAAAAAGGGGGGGGGGGGGGGGGGGAGGGTGTTCCCTTGGGTCACCTGTTTTATTATGAAAACAAGGGGATACCTCCTCCGGAGTTAGTAATTCTGAGCTGTTATTGGGATGGTTGTTTAGTGAGAAGTTTAAGTTTATAAAATTCATTCAAGTCTTAGTTTTTAAAGTCTAGCTTTTGAATATTGCATATGTCAACGGACATGATTATGCAATTCTCAGACACTTTTAGGAGTATAAGAGTCTCTATTCTCTAGACTTACTTTATTATTGGCTTACTTTAAAAATTATTAGTATAAGGATTATATTGGATATTAATAGAGTACATGGATGTATGAAGCTCAATTTTGGAAGGTGTTGTATCTTTCTAATTTATCATAAATAAGAAAGATACATGTAAGGCCTATTACTTCTTTTCCCTACAGGGGATGACTCTATTTTATTTTATTGAGCGTATTCCATTTTGCTCTATGTCCTTGGCCCTCCAGCCTTTTTACTATTCAGCTATGTCTGGGTCATTGGTACAGTATAAAAATGTTAAAAAATTTATAGTAATTTATATATTTTTTATACTTACCAATGACCCAGACGGGGATGGCCCTCCCAGGAGTTGGGAACTCTTGCCTCCCCGCTGAGTACATAGCGCTTACCAGGCACTGGTTATTAGAATGATAAATGGCGCCAATTTCGGAACGTCCTTGACACTGCGCATGCGCAGTAGGGGCGAAGTGTGGAGGGCCTTTCAGGACATGTTTTCTTTAGTTTTAGATGCAAATTTTGGGGATTGGGGGGCAAAATTTGTGTTTGGCCCTATATTTTAAGAGTTAGCACCAGCTATGTCTGGGTCATTGGTAAGTATAAAAAATATATAAATTACTATAAATTTTTTAACTTTCCATCTTAAATGTTTGTTTTTTCTAAGTTCTCTTCAATATTTAATGTGAAAATTTTCAAGAAAAACCATGTTAGAATTTGTTTAGAAAGCATGGGAGAATTCACAGGAACAATGCCTCGCCAATATCAGTACCTTATTTGAACTGGAAAGCGACTTTAGAAAAAATATTGATTGATGTATCATGAATTTAGTTCCTATTTCTTGCAACCAAACTTTTTGTGTGGTGTTTGAGTTTTTGAAACGTTATATAATTAGTTGAGATTCAGTATACATATGTTTAAGGATATTTCTTTCCCCTATTTCCTCTTGTTGGTCTGTAACTTGAGTTTTCCTCAAAATAATGACTTTTTAGTCACCCCAAGTTCCATCCCTGGTTGGTGTTGTCTCACTGCTGTAAGTTGTTAATTGTTATAGAGCGGGATGACCTTCTCCTCAGGTATATCTTTTGCTAAAATCCTTTATTTGATTTTGCAAGCTCTAGGCCCCAGAGAATTCATACTTTGGGGTCCTATAGCCTTAGTTTCTGCTGGTAAATTCTGACACCACAGAAATTATCACCCATCTGTTTATACTGTATGCATTACTATCACCAACATTCATTGAATTCCTTGAAAGTTTTGGAATTTAGAAATCCCAAACCAAGGATCTAAAAAGTCCTTGAATATTGAAACCTAGAGTTGGCCGATATTGGAATTTTGAGTTCGGGATGTGTTTCAGTTTTTTTTAGAGGGGTACACCACGGTATCGGTTCGGTATTATGTATCTGACATAACATTGGCATTCTTTTACAAACATAACTTATATTTTTATACTGTACCAATGACCCAGACTTAGCTGGTGCTAACTCTAAAATATTTAGGGCCAAACGCAAATTTTACCTCCCAATCCCCAAAATTTGCATCTAAAACCAAAAATTACATGTCCTATATGGTCCTCCATACTTCTACTCCACTGTGCATGCGCAGTGTCAAGGAGGTCTCGAAACTGCCGCCAAAAGTCAATCTTTGTTTGGCCCTCAATACAGTTACACTTCACTGTTATTTGTGCTTGTAAATCTCAGTTTTAACGATGCCAGACGCATATTTATGAGAGAAAAGGTGGAAATAGAAGGTGGAGAGGAGAAAACAGTGAAAACAAATGTTCAAGGCTGTAACTTATAATTATTTTACGAAATTGTTACATGTTACATATTTTCGTGGCATGACCTTATTGTGGTCATTCTTGCTATGAATGTTCCATTGTTTAATCAGTGTTTCCTCTCTCCCTTTCCTTTATTCTTCCTAGCTATTCTCCCATTCTTTTGGCTTATTTTTTGTAATGTTTATTACCAAAATTTCTTGGGAGTTTTGGCTTGGAAACAGAATTATTTTATGTTTTTTCCCCATGTTTACGTCTTCACCCTAGGGGTGTTTAGGCATTTTGGTCTGCATCTACCATCTGATGTTCTACAGTTTCTTCTCTGGAAGCCTCTGTTTTGCATCAGATAGTGTTTAAATTGGTAACTGATTTCGGGCCATGTTTGTTTCAGTGCCTGGAGACATGTTTCTGGTTATGTTGACAACTGTTACTTCTGACAATTATTACTTGTCTTCTGCTTAATTTAGTTCATAGCAAGATACATTAATATTGTCCATAAGTGTTACATTAATTGTTTCAAAATGATTAAGATTTTTGTCCACACTTAGGCTTTTGTGGGCTCAGGGTTCCCATTGGGAACTTGGGCTCTTCTGAAAATTTTTTCAAAAATTTTTTTTTGAAAATTATTTTCTTTTGAAATGTTATAATGAATTATAATATATTATGTTTATTTATTTCAAGAGTTAGTGCGAGTAATATGACGGTGTATATTTTTTCTGGTTGAAAAAATATTCTTCAGTCGTAATGCGAGGATATCTTCCTCTAAATCACAAGTTTGTTGTGTTTCTTATAGTCAATGTAGTCGCATTAATTCTTGCTCTGTGTGTGTTGATTGATATGACAACGTTGGAGACGTGTGTCACGGTATCTTGTTGCGGTGAGAGGTCCATTACTGTCCTCTCTCCGCAGGGTCACTATATATTTTCAGTTTCTTTTTCAGAACTCAGTATATTACTGTTTCCGTGATGTCTTCAATTACTTTGTCTCCGTCGTTGCAATATTAGGGCTAGCGGGAAGTGCTCAAGGTATTACGACAATTGCTGGGAGTTAGCTAGTTCTATCGAAGGCATTGTCGCCCGCTAGTCTGCCTGGTGTCGCGTCCATTCACCAGGGAAGAAATTGTAAAGCACCCGGCTTAGTCCGTTGCGGTCCAGGGAAGCAGATTGGGTGATGCGAGCACTATAAAACTTCAGATGTGCACACCCAGCAACGACGGATCCGAGGATAGTACGGAGGAAGCCTGTCAGTCCGATAGCTAGCTCGTCCAGGTCCCCCGGACCGCGACCGAGAGAGGCCCCCTCTCTCTTGCATCAACATCTGCACTGCGATGTTGTATGTTGTTCGCTTAGTCGGAGCTTACATCCACTCCTCCTGTTTGGGACGCTCCGTCGCATGACAGTCCGACGTGGCTGTTATATTGACTTCCTCATCCTCGTCAACACACACGACTGCACCTTGGCTATGTGACCACAGATTTCTAGGGGACGTTCGCATATTATATAAATGCAGGATTGAACGTCTCTGGTGTTCTTGCTTTGCCGACCAAGGAATACACGTCGACCAGGTCACTCCACCTGCTAGCCAAGGATATGAGACCTTTCCAGTTTTGACGTTTGCATATTATATAAATGCTGGAATGAATGTCCCGGGAGCTTCCAGCGGATATTTCACGTAGGACTGCGGCTCCACAGGTCTCATAGGGTAACATGAACTAGATATGGTTACCGTGATGTCTTTGTAAAGTGTGCTTCCGTTGTCACAGTCAAATGAAGAGTTAGCAGCAAAAGTGCTCATGTAGATACGTCAATTGCCTGGAGTTCCCTAGTATGATAGATGGCATTGGCGTCCGCTAGCTCGCCCGGTGTCGCGACCATTCACCGAATGGCTCAGCACCTGGGTTCGTCGGTTGCGGTCCAGGAAGGAGATTTGGGTGATGCGAGCACTATAAAATACAATGTGCACACCCAGTGACGACAGATACGAGGATGGTACGGAAGAAGCCTATTAGTCCGGTTCCTAGCTCGTCCAGGTCCATCCGGGCTGCGAGCGAGAGAGGTCCCTCTCTCGTATTACAGCATCTGGGCTCAGATGTTGTGGTACAAAACGTTCCTCAGTCGGAGTATACGTCTACCACTCAGGACTCTCCGTTATATAGACAGTCTGGAGAGACTGCTCTTTCGGCTTCCTCATCCACACGGCAGCACACGCGACCGCTCCTTGGCTATGTGACCTATGATATTCAATCAACATCGCCGATCAGGGATTCTACGGTGACCAGGTCACGCCATCAGGTAGCCAAGGATACGAGGCCTTCATTCTCCGGACGTTCGCATATTAGAGGTAGGCAGGAGTGAACGTCCAAGGAGCTTCCAGCGGCTATATCCTATAAGACTGCAGCTCTACAGGCCTCTGTTGCGGATATGCTATCGCAGATAGCACAAATTATCGCAGCATCCCAGCAACCAACAGTTACTCTGTCAGATCAGGAATTATCCGACGATGCTGGGTTGGTACGTTCCGCAGGTTCCAGGCCTGGAAATAATTTTTTGGGGTGCATCAGTCATAAGGACCGGCTCCATAATGATTGGATCGGTCATACAGTATCCTGGGTCGGTCATATTTTTTGGCTTCCAAATCAAACATTAACGAGGGCAAATCCCATTTAAATTATGTTGGGCTAACGTCGTAACGATATACAAAATATTAGGGCCTACCTGCGTTCAATTTTATTGAAATGACACTTAACTTTTATAACATTAAACTGCATGATGGGGATGTCTTTAGTCTGCAAATCACTTTTTTTTCTTCAAAAGTAACAACTGGACTCCAATGCTGAACATCTCCGCACCTGGATCCTGGACATCTCACCACTGGGAAATCTGGCACCTGGTCAAAACCAACCCCATCATATTTTTATACTGTACCAATGACCCAGACATAGCTGGTGCTAACTCTTAAAATATAGGGCCAAACACAAATTTTGCCCCCCAATCCCCAAAATTTGCATCTAAAACCAAAGAAAACATGTCCTGAAAGGCCCTCCACACTTCGCCCCTACTGCGCATGCGCAGTGTCAAAGACGTTCCGAAATTGGCGCCATTAATCATTCTAAGTTTGGCCCTTCATCAGTTAACATCTGACTGATCTTTGTGCTTATAAATCTCAGTTTAAATGATGCCAGACACATAAATATTAGTGAAATGGTGATTCTAAGGAGGATAGAGAAGGAGGAGAGGAAAAAAATGTGTGACAGAATATTATCAGGGCTGTAACTTAAAAATTTTTAATTAAATTATGTTAAGTTACCTATTTTCGAGGCAGCAGCCATTTTGTTGTCATTCTGATTATTTAGTTACACTGTTTTTTAAGTGTTTTCCTCTCTCCCTGTCCTTTAAGTCCCCCCTTGCTATTCTCCCATGCTTTTGGCATAGTTTTTGTAATTATTATTACTAAATTTTCTTGGGAGTTTTAGCTGAATAACAGAATGAATTCTGTTCTTTTCCCCATGTTTACGTCTTCACCTACGGGTGGTTAGGCGTTGTGTTCTGCATCTACCATCTGATGTTCTGCAGTTTCTTCCCTGGAAGTCTCTGTTTTGCATCAGATAGTGTATTTTTGGTAACTGATTTCGGGCCTGGGTGCCTGGAGTCTTATTTTAGTGTTTTTACACTCATTGTTTATATTTACAACAGCCCTCTGTGTGAGGGGGGGATTTCTGGAAAATAATATCTTGATGTTATTTTAATCATAACTAGATACATTATTATTGTTCGTAAGTGTTGAATAAATTGTTTAAAATATTTTTAAAATTTTTGTCCACACTTAGGCTTGGGATCCATTGGGGCTCAACGTTACTTTTCAGAAACTTGGGCTGTTCTGAAAAAAATATTTTTTCAAAATATTTTGATTTCAATTATTTTTTCTATGTATTTTGATTGCCAGGGGTTAGTGCGAGTACCAGGACTTGTTTTCTTTTCACATTGAAAGGATATTGATCAATTGTATTAAGAGGAAGTCTTCCTCTGACTTTATAATCATTCTATATGTGGTCAGTGTACTCGCATTAACTCCTGTTCTGTATCGTATGATTTTGATGACAATATGGGAAGCGTATGTCACGGTATGTTATTGGGGATTCGGACACTCGGGTCCTTTCCCCGCAGGGTCACTCTACTTTATCAATTTCTATTTCAGACGATCAAGATTAGGGTGATGTATCTGTGATGTCTTCCAACAGTGTGCCTCCGTCGTCACAATTAATGAAGGGCTAGCGGAAAAGTGCTCATGTAAATACGCCAATTGCCTAAGAGGACCCTAGTAGGTTCGACGGCCTTTGACGTCCGCTAGCTCGCCCGGTGTAGTGTCCATTCACCGAATGGTTCGGCAGCCGGGTTCGTCCGTTGCCGTCTAGAAGGAATTTTGGGGTGATGCGAGCACTATAAATTAGCCTAATCCACACCCAGTGACGGCGGATCGGAGGGAGAACGGAGGAAGCCTTTTAGTCCGGTTCATAGCTCGTTCCGGTCTATCCGGACGGCAAGCGAGAGAGGCCCCTCTCTCGTTCAACAACATCTGGCCCCAGATGTTGTGGTACAAAATGTGTCGCAAGTGGAGCATACGTCCGTCGCTCGGGACGCTCCGTTGTATAGGCAGTCCGCGGAGACTGCTAAGGCTTCCTCTTCTCGTCAATGCACACGACCGCACCTTGGCTGCGTGACCGCCGATATATTACCAGCTTCGCCGATCAAGGATTCTTCAGCGACCAGGTCACACCATCCGGTAGCCAGGGACACGAGGCCTGCAGACTCCGGACGTTCGCATAGGAAGTGTGCGGGAGTCAACGTACACGGAGCTTCCGGTGGCAATGCATCGTAAGACCGCTACTGCACAGGCCTCGGGAACGGACGTGCTTTCCTTAATAGCACAGTTTATCGCAGCATCCCAGCATCAACTGAATCTGTCGCATATATTTTATCCGACGATGCTGGGTCGGGACTCTCCGTGGAAGCGGGTACGGACGTCCGAAAGTTTCATCCGGTCCGACGGGATACCGAAAGGGATTTGGAGGATTTCGAGCTTTCCCTTTCGGAACAACATATGCTGTTGTGTATGTCTTCTGACTTGGTCTTCTACAGCTTCTTTCGTCGGACCAGAATGCTGCGATGTCGGATAAGAAACTGATAGCGTCGGTGGACTTAGAAATTTTTGGTTCGGTTCAGGGACATCGTCCCTCAGTTCCGACATAGTCCAATAATGTCACACAAACTTTCGAATTATTGAACGACGCTATATATATTATTATTTTATGCTTGCTATAACCAAGCATTTCTGGTTTCTTGTTCGCAGAGTTATGGAGATGTCTTTCAAAAGTGTGCCTCTGTCGTCATAGTTAATGAAGAGCTAGCGGCAATAAGTGCTCATGGAATATGTCTATCGCCTACGGAGTGACATTCGCTAGCTCACCCGGTGTAGCGTACATTCATCGAATGGTTCGGCTGCCGGGTTCGTCCGTTGCAGTCTAGGAAGGAGATTTGGGTGATGCGAGCACTTTAATTACTTTAGTACTCACCCAGTGACGGCAGATTGAGGACAGATCGGAGGAAGCCTGTTAGTCCGGTTCCTGGCTTGTCTAGGTCCGTCCGGGCTGTGAGCGAGAGAGGTCCCTCGCTCGTCCAACAACATAGGGGACCGCATGTTGTGGTTCAGATATTTTACATTCGGAGCATATGTCCGTCGGTCGGGACGCTCCGTTATATTGACAGTCCGAGAGACTGTCCTTAATGCTTCCTCATCCTCACAGCAGGGCACACGACCGCACATTGGCTACGTGACCTCGAGTATCCGATCAGTTTCGTCATTCAGTGATTCCACGGCGAATAGGTCGCGCCATCCGGTAGCCAAGGGACACGAGGCCTATACACTCCGTTCGCTCGCATATTGGTAGTATGCATGGGGTAACGATCACGGAGCTTCCAGCGGCAATGCATCGTAAGACCGCTTCTCCTCAGGCCTCAGTGACGGACGTGCTATCCGAGTTAGCACAGTTGTTTCGCAGCATCCCAGCAATTGACAGTTTCTCGGTCGAATCAGGAATTATCCGACGGCGCTGTGTCGGTGCGGTCCGCGGTTGCATCAGGTACGGACGACCGAACGCTTTATAGGGTCCGACAGGATGGCGAAAGGGATTCGAAAGATTTCGAGTTTTCCCTTTAGTAGTATTGGAAGCTGCCTTTCATATCTTCTGGCATTATCTTCCAGTGATTGTTATTTCGGACTTCATTGCTGCGATCTTGGATAAGAGACTTATAGCGTCATTGGACTCAGATTTTTCGATCGGTTCAGGGACATTGTCCCTGACTTACCGACGTAGTCCAATATTGTCATTACAACATGTGTTTTATTTTTTCGACGCTATATATATATATATATACAAGCCTGCTACCAAGCATGATAGTTTAGTTTCTTGTCCGCGTTGCTCATCTCTGCCATTTTTTCATTTATACGAATAGTTTATTTTGGCAGAGCAGGGTATACCGAGAGTTCATATGCGTCTAGACGGTGTGGTTAAAGACTGCATATATTCTTTTTCGCCGTTTGTCTTTTCCAATTTCAATGTTGGGAACGACATGATGTATAGTAGACTTAACTTAGACGCTTTATCAAACGTAATCCGCCTTACTGAGGCGTTATCATTATGTCTTCAAGAAAAGATTTACGGGATATTATTCTCAATGTAATTTCTTTTGAGGGCAGTAGTTTGTTCACGTATAACTCCGCCCTTCAGTGGCTGATTGGAGTTGGTTAGACGTGACGCAGCCCTAGCTACATCCACACGCGTGGATAGTAAGGTTAAGAACTCTCTCAGAGTCGCTTCGTTCTCGGAGGAGCTTCTCTTCGACGGCAACTTTTCGGCAATCCATGAATTGCTCGATTGACACGTTCTCTTGTCTATCTAGTGTTACAAGAGATTCAGACTGGGGCAAACATTCGGTGGTTGACTCAGAGAGTGCCACCGCAGTTGCCGGACCCGAGTGTGGCTGTTATGATGGTTGCCAGTCAAACAGATTGGGATATAATACTGATCCCTACAGATTCGAAGTGCCAGGGTCTTTGGGTTCCGCAGTCTCTTAGCAATCAGTTTTCTTCCACGGAATAATGTTTTTTAGGCTTGCTTTATGTCATTGCATGATCATTATTCAGAAACGCATGCCCAAATCCTGTCCTTTGATTCGACAGTAGTGGCGTATCTCCGGAACCAGGGAGGCACTCTTTCGTTTCCGTTATTCAATTTAATGGAAAGAATCCGTCTGTTGGTTATAGTACACCAAGTTCTGTTTTGGTCCGTCATATTCCGGGTCGTCTGATTGTTTTACCGGACTCCCGTTCTCTTACGGGTCGCTTGTTGCTGTCAGAATGGACTCTCAACAAACAAGTATTCAATCAGATTTGCTATCTATGGGAGCGCCCAATGATGATTTATTTACGACACAGCTTGCTAATCAATTGCAGACGTATGTGTTGGCTTGTCCAGATCTCTGAGCTAATGTTGTTAACGCTCTATTGATCTATAGGACGGAATGATAGGATACGCGTATCCTCCGGCGCTGTTGTTTCAGCAGGTATTGCTAAGATAAACAACCACAATACATTTCTATTGATAGCATCTCTATCTTCACAGAGATCATGGGTAATTTACTCTCTTGTCTACTGTGGGGCTTAACGTGAAATCTTCCTCTATGTGAGGATCTTTTTTCACTGGGTAAATCGTGTCATCTTTATCACAACCCGCAAGGTCGCAACCTTCATGTATTCCATTGTGTGGTCCGTATTGCATTGTAAGCACTGTACTGGACGAGCTTTGGACGCGATTTCTTACTATAGGAGATCCTCTTCTTCGCTATTTTATGCGGCTAAAGTGGAGGCTCTTCCATCGTGGTGTAGGGAACATTATGTTCATATTGTTGATCCCTCCATACTACTCATTGCAATTTTTTAGTATACTTGTTTCACAAGATCTACTGCAGCCTGTTATTATTTAGGTTATAGGTTTATGTTACCTCATACCTATGCACTCTACGATAGTTTACAATTGAGTCTTTTGTCTCTTTATCTAAGTCAGTTAGTAACTTTTTGATAAATAGACTTAGAATCTTTAGATTAAATTCCTATATGGATTTTAACTTCGGTTCTTATTTAGCTAAGTAATCATTTGAGCCTCTGGAAACAGTAGTTTTCAAATTCTGACCTTTTAGACAGTAATTCTGTTGGTTTCTCTTTTACTGTAGAGTCAGTGAGTTTCATGCACTATCGATGGATGATTTTCACTTTCGTAGTTTCGGAATCACTACTTCCGTTACTATTTAGGTTGGATTTTTGCATAAGAGTTAGGCTCCTATTATCCGGAACCTATTATTTTAAGGTCCTTCTGTCTTCGTATGGGCATAGGCCTTTACTCTTTCCGGGTACAGTTTATGTATTTATAAACAGATATCTGTTTATTACTATGGGCGTAAGCTTCTTCTGTCTTTGATGCCTAGTAGAAGGACGTTACGCTCAATTTTATTGTTAATGGATTCTGTTAACTATCGGTACTGCTTATGGTATATCATTGACTTAGCAGTTGTGCTTAAGATTTCGGCTCATGAAGTAAGAGTTCTTCTACTTCTTGGGCTTACATTAATAGTGTCGCTATTATAGATTTTTGAAGGCCGCTCATTGCGCTCAGCCATCCACATTCATGAATTTTATCTCAGAAATATCGAGTCCATTTCTGGAGGCCTCTATTGTTAGGTCTATTATCTACTGCTCAGAATGTCATTCACTTAACAGTTGCTACTATAGCTAGGTAGGCTGTCTGTTTCGGCAGTGTCTCCGTTCTGCTGCCCTCTTCGCTCTGGGCTATTTGACCCAGGGCAAGAAAAAGGGGGGGGGGGGGAGGGTGTTCCCTTGGGTCACCTGTTTTACTATGAAAACAAGGGGATACCTCCTCCGGAGTTAGTAATTCTGAGCTGTTATTGGGATGGTTGTTTAGTGAGAAGTTTAGGTTTTTAAAATTCATTCAAGTCTTAGTTTTTAAAGTATAGCTTTTGAATATTGCATATGTCAACGGACATGATTATGCAATCCTCAGACACTTTTAGGAGTATAAGAGTCTCTATTCTCTAGACTTACTTTATTTATTGGCTTACTCTAAAAATTATTAGTATAAGGATTATATTGGATATTAATAGAGTACATGGATGTATGAAGCTCAATTTTGGAAGGTGTTGTATCTTTCTAATTTATCATAAATAAGAAAGATACATGTAAGGCCTATTACTTCTTTTTCCCTACAGGGGATGACTCTATTTTATTTTATTGAGCGTATTCCATTTTGCTCTATGTCCTTGGCCCTCCAGCCTTTTTACTATTCAGCTATGTCTGGGTCATTGGTACAGTATAAAAATGTTAAAAAATTTATAGTAATTTATATATTTTTTATACTTACCAATGACCCAGACGGGGATGGCCCTCCCAGGAGTTGGGAACTCTTGCCTCCCCGCTGAGTACATAGCGCTTACCAGGCACTGGTTATTAGAATGATTGATGGCGCCAATTTCGGAACGTCCTTGACACTGCGCATGCGCAGTAGGGGCGATGTGTGGAGGGCCTTTCAGGACATGTTTTCTTTGGTTTTAGATGCAAATTTTGGGGATTGGGGGGCAAAATTTGTGTTTGGTCCTATATTTTAAGAGTTAGCACCAGTTATGTCTGGGTCATTGGTAAGTATAAAAAATATATAAATTACTATAAATTTTTTAACTTTTCGGCACCAGGTAACCTTGGCACCAAATAAAATCGGCACTTGCTCATCTGTCACCTGAGTTAAAACTGGTTATATTTTTCTGGAAGTGTTACTGAATTACTGTAAAGCTTTCCAGAAATTATGACAAATTCTGCTCAAAGTCTTCAAAGAAAGTATATTACACAAAGGAAAGGAAAGAGGAGGGGATCATCTGGTTCGATTTGAAGAACATACACGGAAAAAATAGAGTACAAATGAGTTTCAGTTTCGATTGCGAAAGGAGCGTCTCTCATTTATAAATTTGTCTTGTGTTTTGCAATTTTGTATTCGTATTTATTTTAGAGAATATATTCGAATGTGGAAATTATTCACCATCAACATCCATAATTAATGATTCAGAACACAAAGTCTCATGTGAAAATTAATATACTTGGGAGAAAAATATGCCGGTCATTCATGATCGTTTGGATACAGTTAGCGCCGGTTACATTGATGTTTTGTGCCGGTCACTGTCCGTGACCGACCACTTATTTCCAGGCCTGCAGGTTCAGGCATGGACGACCAAGAATTTCAAGTGGTCCGACAGGATGGTGAAAGGGATACGGATGAGTTGTATTTTCCCTTTTCGGAACAACATGATTGCTGTAGAGTGCATCCGGCATTATCATCGGATGTTGTTCCTCCGGACCAAAATGCTGCGTTGCCGGATAAGAAACAGATAGCGCCACTTGATATAGAATTCTTAATCGGTTTAGGGACATCATCCCTTAGTTTCCGACATAGTCCAGATATGTTTCACGGACATTTGATCTGTTGAATGACGCTATATTTATATAACTTGCTACCTAAATGGGCAGGTCAGGTTTCTTATCGGCAATATGCTCTACATCTGCCTTTCATCATTTTTTTGAATATTTTGAAACGGCAGGACAGAGCATTCTGAAAGTTCTCTGCGTCTAGACGACTAGGTCAGGAACTAGTATTGTTTTACTGTCGTCTGTGTCAATTCCAATCACGATGTTGGAAATAACAATATCGTCTAGCAGGGACAGCTTAGACGCATCATCATATGCAGATCACCTTACCAGAATGTTATCATTACCTCTCAAAGGAAAAAGAATTCTAGGATGATAATATCCTTAAGAGTTCTTTCAAGGGCCTCACATAAAACTCCGTCCTTTAGCGGCAATATGGAGTTGGTTAGACGTGACGCAGCCCTGGCTACATTCACACGTGTAGATAGTAAGGTGAAAAACTCTCTCCCGCTCCGGTCTCCGGAGAGTTTTCTTCGACGGTAAGCTTTCTGCAGTTTATGATCAGTTAACTAAGAAAGCTTTAGACTCTCTGCTATTAAAATTCGCTTCCATATAGTCGGATTCAGCAGAGAAGAGTAGGACAGGCACTTCTGGGACGAATACGTCCAAGGGAAGTTCCTATAGAGGTTCCTATGCATCCTCTAGGTCTTATTCTAGAGACCGTCAAGGTAGCGACTCAGATAGTTGAAAACATTGCATACAGGGAACAGAAATTAACATATTCTCAATTATCACAATTCTTGTCTTATTTCATAATACTTTCATAAACATTGAACATTATCCTTTTCATCAAACACTACACACAGTCAAGTTAAGCTACAGTGTCATTGACACTTTACATCAAACACTACACACAGTCAGGTTAAGCTACAGTGTCATTGACACTTTACATCAAACACTACACACAGTCAGGTTAAGCTACAGTGTCATTGACACTTTACATCAAACACTACACACAGTCAAGTTAAGCTACAGTGTCATTGACACTTTACATCAAACACTACACACAGTCAAGTTAAGCTACAGTGTCATTGACACTTTACATCAAACACTACACACAGTCAAGTTAAGCTACAGTGTCATTGACACTTTACATCAAACACTACACACAGTCAAGTTAAGCTACAGTGTCATTGACACTTTACATCAAACACTACACACAGTCAGGTTAAGCTACAGTGTCATTGACACTTTACATCAAACACTACACACATTCAGGTTAAGCTACAGTATCATTGACACTTTACATCAAACACTACACACAGTCAAGTTAAGCTACAGTGTGTCATTGACACTTTACATCAAACACTACACACAGTCAGGTTAAGCTACAGTGTCATTGACACTTTACATCAAACACTACACACAGTCAGGTTAAGCTACAGTGTCATTGACACTTTACATCAAACACTACACACAGTCAGGTTAAGCTACAGTGTCATTGACACTTTACATCAAACACTACACACAGTCAGGTTAAGCTACAGTGTCATTGACACTTTACATCAAACACTACACACAGTCAAGTTAAGCTACAGTGTCATTGACACTTTACATCAAACACTACACACAGTGAGGTTAAGCTACAGTGTCATTGACACTTTACATCAAACACTACACACAGTCAGGTTAAGCTACAGTGTCATTGACACTTTACATCAAACACTACACACAGTCAGGTTAAGCTACAGTGTCATTGACACTTTACATCAAACACTACACACAGTCAGGTTAAGCTACAGTGTCATTGACACTTTACATCAAACACTACACACAGTCAGGTTAAGCTACAGTGTCATTGACACTTTACATCAAACACTACACACAGTCAGGTTAAGCTACAGTGTCATTGACACTTTACATCAAACACTACACACAGTCAAGTTAAGCTACAGTGTCATTGACACTTTACATCAAACACTACACACAGTCAGGTTAAGCTACAGTGTCATTGACACTTTACATCAAACACTACACACAGTGAGGTTAAGCTACAGTGTCATTGACACTTTACATCAAACACTACACACAGTCAGGTTAAGCTACAGTGTCATTGACACTTTACATCAAACACTACACACAGTCAAGTTAAGCTACAGTGTCATTGACACTTTACATCAAACACTACACACAGTCAGGTTAAGCTACAGTGTCATTGACACTTTACATCAAACACTACACACAGTCAGGTTAAGCTACAGTGTCATTGACACTTTACATCAAACACTACACACAGTCAGGTTAAGCTACAGTGTCATTGACACTTTACATCAAACACTACACACAGTCAAGTTAAGCTACAGTGTCATTGACACTTTACATCAAACACTACACACAGTCAGGTTAAGCTACAGTGTCATTGACACTTTACATCAAACACTACACACAGTCAAGTTAAGCTACAGTGTCATTGACACTTTACATCAAACACTACACACAGTCAGGTTAAGCTACAGTGTCATTGACACTTTACATCAAACACTACACACAGTCAGGTTAAGCTACAGTGTCATTGACACTTTACATCAAACACTACACACAGTCAGGTTAAGCTACAGTGTCATTGACACTTTACATCAAACACTACACACAGTCAAGTTAAGCTACAGTGTCATTGACACTTTACATCAAACACTACACACAGTCAGGTTAAGCTACAGTGTCATTGACACTTTACATCAAACACTACACACAGTCAGGTTAAGCTACAGTGTCATTGACACTTTACATCAAACACTACACACAGTCAAGTTAAGCTACAGTGTCATTGACACTTTACATCAAACACTACACACAGTCAGGTTAAGCTACAGTGTCATTGACACTTTACATCAAACACTACACACAGTCAGGTTAAGCTACAGTGTCATTGACACTTTACATCAAACACTACACACAGTCAGGTTAAGCTACAGTGTCATTGACACTTTACATCAAACACTACACACAGTCAAGTTAAGCTACAGTGTCATTGACACTTTACATCAAACACTACACACAGTCAGGTTAAGCTACAGTGTCATTGACACTTTACATCAAACACTACACACAGTCAAGTTAAGCTACAGTGTCATTGACACTTTACATCAAACACTACACACAGTCAGGTTAAGCTACAGTGTCATTGACACTTTACATCAAACACTACACACAGTCAGGTTAAGCTACAGTGTCATTGACACTTTACATCAAACACTACACACAGTCAGGTTAAGCTACAGTGTCATTGACACTTTACATCAAACACTACACACAGTCAAGTTAAGCTACAGTGTCATTGACACTTTACATCAAACACTACACACAGTCAGGTTAAGCTACAATGTCATTGACACTTTACATCAAACACTACACACAGTCAAGTTAAGCTACAGTGTCATTGACACTTTACATCAAACACTACACACAGTCAGGTTAAGCTACAGTGTCATTGACACTTTACATCAAACACTACACACAGTCAGGTTAAGCTACAGTGTGTCATTGGCACTTTCATTAGACTTTTGCTTTGAGAGGCTATGTATATTGTAATTCCATGCAATTTATGAATACTTGTTAACCCTTAAGTCCTCAGATTAATTTTTAAAGTATTTATGGCCTTTTTCTGCTTACATAGTTATTGATGACTTGGCAGTGGTTCTACATCACTGCTGGCTGCCTAGACAGGCAGCCAGCAGTGATATAGAACCACTGCCAGGGAAAATTCAGTCTAGACACAAGAGTAATAAAAAAGATTACACAAGGGAGCACCTGCTTCAATGCAATATAAAAGTGGCGGTTTGGGGCTATATGGGGGCTTAAGGGTTAATGATGCACAGGCAGTTTCCCAAGACTTTTTATGTAGCCGAGTGTGTGGTTAGTCATCTCCAAACCACGTGAACGGTGAGTCGGTTAGAGTCATTTTTGAAATTTTGCACACTGTTATTACATGAATGCCAGGAGCACTATCCCTGATCTTTCCAACCGAGTGCAATATTGACTTTTGGGGGGGGGGGGAGGGGGAGGAAATTCTCGGAATTCTTCATTACGGTAATTCATCCATGTATCATTATGTTACACTCTACCGATTAATAGTTGAAGAGTGTAAAATAAGTGTATGTTATTTCTTACAGGAATGGTAACAGCAGTGGATGATCTTGTTGGTAATATCACAAATTCATTGAATGAGTCTGGATTGCTTTCTAATTCCATCATTGTATTTTCTACTGACAATGGAGGACCCACTCATGGTATTGACCTGAATGTAGCCAGTAATTGGCCTTTGAGGTAGGAACATAAATGAACAGGATTTAGATGGGTATACTCATTTTATGAAGCACAAGGTTATAAATGATTTTTAACTACTTACGGCAAGAGTTAGGGTTGAATATTGTGATTTTAACTCATGAGAAGTGTTACCGATATTGATTAATTAAGTATCAGTACAGAATTGATCAAGAAGTGTCTTGATCTTGATGATTCAGTATCAGTATTGAATCATCAATATAAAATACAGGGCCCTGCAAAGCTTCGCGCATTTGCTTTCATTTAAAATCACCACAAAACTACGATTTGATTCGATTCAATTTTTTTAGTTTCGAGATTTCGAATCATGGGGTAGATTTACAATTGAAGAAATGATCAAACTATAGGGCTTACATTTCTCACCTTTGTTCAACCCTTTCGGTTCTGAATGTGCATTTACACTTATCATTTTTTGATCTCATAGTTTGTGTTTTGTTGTCGTTAGAATTGTCACCGGGTTTCCTTTGAATCATTTCTCAGTATACAAAACTATCCAGAATATGCACAGAAAATAGAGGTTTCAGAATTTGTATGACAATGTTGGTGGACCAGGACTTGGGATGCCTGAATTCTTTGTCGTGGAGCACGGAATACAAACTGTTTTATTGAGATGTTTCCAATTTTCCATCCAGAACCTTCTAATGCATTGTGCTGACAGACTAATGATGGATGAGAATCATTGTAGAATATCTGGTGTCAGGAGTCCGCACATGGATTGTGCCGACAGACTAATGATGGATGAAAATGATTGTAGAATATCTGGTGCCAGGAGTCCGCGCATGCGTTGGAATGATTTGATGGTTATATGCAAGTCATTTTTGTGATAGTATTTTGTTTGTCATTCTTTGTAAATGATTTACCGTGAATAACATGCAGGATACCATCATAAAAATGACATCACAAGTGATAATCATGTCAACAATTACACTTTTGTAATTTTGGTACAGGAAATTGCAGTACGTTTCTTGTAATATCACCATCTTGTTTACGTCACGTTCATCTCTGAAGTCAAATGTTTCATTGCAAACTACATCAGATATGATATAGGCATAATTATTCAGTCATACTGTTGTGATATTCAAGATTCAAAATTCAGTTCGGTTCAAACATTTTTGAATATTCGATTTGAGACGAAATTTGGGATTCGCAGGGCCCTGATATAATAACACTTCATGATTAATTCTGTACTGGCTCTGAATCATCAATATTCTAACACTTCTTACTTCTGTACAGGTACTGAATCATCAATATACTAACACTTCTTACTTCTGTACAGGTACTGAATCATCAATATACTCACTTCTTACTTCTGTATAGGTACTGAATCATCAATATACTAACACTTACTTCTGTATAGGTACTGAATCATCAATACACTAACACTTCTTACTTCTGTACAGGTACTGAATCATCAATATACTAACACTTCTTACTTCTGTATAGGTACTGAATCATCAATATACTAACACTTCTTACTTCTGTATAGGTACTGAATCATCAATATACTAACACTTCTTACTTCTGTATAGGTACTGAATCATCAATACACTAACACTTCTTACTTCTGTACAGGTACTGAATCATCAATATACTAACACATCTTCTGTATAGGTACTGAATCATCAATATACTAACACGTCTTACTTCTGTATAGTACTGAATCATCAATATACTAACACTTACTTCTGTATAGGTACTGAATCATCAATATACTAACACTTCTTACTTCTGTATAGGTGCTGAATCATCAATATACTAACACTTCTTCTGTATAGGTACTGAATCATCAATATACTAACACTTCTTACTTCTGTATAGGTGCTGAATCATCAATATACTAACACTTCTTACTTCTGTATAGGTACTGAATCATCAATATACTAACACATCTTCTGTATAGGTACTGAATCATCAATATACTAACACGTCTTACTTCTGTATAGTACTGAATCATCAATATACTAACACTTCTTACTTCTGTATAGGTACTGAATCATCAATATACTAACACTTCTTACTTCTCTATTGGGTACTGAATCATCAATATACTAACACTTCTTACTTCTGTACAGGTACTGAATCATCAATATACTAACACTTCTTCCTTCTGTATAGGTACTGAATCATCAATACACTAACACTTCTTACTTCTCTATAGGTACTGAATCATCAATATACTAACACTTCTGTATAGGTACTGAATCATCAATATACTAACACTTCTTACTTCTGTATAGGTACTGAATCATCAATACACTAACACTTCTTACTTCTGTATAGGTACTGAATCATCAATACACTAACACTTCATACTTCTCTATTGGGTACTGAATCATCAATATACTAACACTTCTTACTTCTGTATAAGTACTGAATCATCAATATACTAACACTTCTTACTTCTGTACAGGTACTGAATCATCAATATACTAACACTTCTTCCTTCTGTATAGGTACTGAATCATCAATACACTAACACTTCTTACTTCTCTATAGGTACTGAATCATCAATATACTAACACTTCTGTATAGGTACTGAATCATCAATATACTAACACTTCTTACTTCTGTATAGGTACTGAATCATCAATACACTAACACTTCTTACTTCTGTATAGGTACTGAATCATCAATACACTAACACTTCATACTTCTCTATTGGGTACTGAATCATCAATATACTAACACTTCTTACTTCTGTATAAGTACTGAATCATCAATATACTAACACTTCTTACTTCTGTATAGTACTGAATCATCAATATATTAACACTTCTTACTTCTGTATAGGTACTGAATCATCATCAATATACTAACACTTCTTACTTCTCTATTGGGTACTGAATCATCAATATACTAACACTTCTTACTTCTGTATAAGTACTGAATCATCAATATACTAACACTTCTTACTTCTGTATAGGTACTGAATCATCAATATACTAACACTTCTTACTTCTCTATTGGGTACTGAATCATCAATATACTAACACTTCTTACTTCTGTATAAGTACTGAATCATCAATATACTAACACTTCTTACTTCTGTATAGGTACTGAATCATCAATATACTAACACTTCTTACTTCTGTATAGTACTGAATCATCAATATACTAACACTTCTTACTTCCGTATAGGTACTGAATCATCAATATACTAACACTTCTTACTTCTCTATTGGGTACTGAATCATCAATATACTAACACCTCTTACTTCTGTATAGGTACTGAATCATCAATATACTAACACTTCTTACTTCTGTATAGGTACTGAATCATCAATATACTAACACTTCTTACTTCTGTATAGGTACTGAATCATCAATATACTAACACTTCTTACTTCTGTATAGGTACTGAATCATCAATATACTAACACTTCTTACTTCTGTATAAGTACTGAATCATCAATATACTAACACTTCTTACTTCTCTATTGGGTACTGAATCATCAATATACTAACACCTCTTACTTCTGTATAGGTACTGAATCATCAATATACTAACACTTCTTACTTCTCTATTGGGTACTGAATCATCAATATACTAACACCTCTTACTTCTGTATAGGTACTGAATCATCAATATACTAACACTTCTTACTTCTCTATTGGGTACTGAATCATCAATATACTAACACCTCTTACTTCTGTATAGGTACTGAATCATCAATATACTAACACTTCTTACTTCTGTATAGGTACTGAATCATCAATATACTAACACTTCTTACTTCTGTATAGGTACTGAATCATCAATATACTAACACTTCTTACTTCTGTATATGTACTGAATCATCAATATACTAACACTTCTTACTTCTGTATAAGTACTGAATCATCAATATACTAACACTTCTTACTTCTGTATATGTACTGAATCATCAATATACTAACACTTCTTACTTCTGTATAAGTACTGAATCATCAATATACTAACACTTCTTACTTCTGTATAGGTACTGAATCATCAATATACTAACACTTCTTACTTCTGTATAAGTACTGAATCATCAATATACTAACACTTCTTACTTCTCTATTGGGTACTGAATCATCAATATACTAACACTTCTGTATAGGTACTGAATCATCAATATACTAACACTTCTTACTTCTGTACAGGTACTGAATCATCATAGGTACTGAATCATCAATATACTAACACTTCTTACTTCTGTACAGGTACTGAATCATCAATATACTAACACTTCTTCTGTACCGGTACTGAATCATCAATACACTAACACTTCTTACTTCTGTACAGGTGCTGAACCATCAATATACTAACACTTCTTACTTCTGTACAGGTACTGAATCATCAATACACTAACACTTCTTACTTCTCTATTGGGTACTGAATCATCAATATACTAACACTTCTTACTTCTGTATAGGTACTGAATCATCAATATACTAACACTTCTTACTTCTGTATAGGTACTGAATCATCAATATACTAACACTTCTTACTTCTGTATAGGTACTGAATCATCAATATACTAACACTTCTTACTTCTCTATTGGGTACTGAATCATCAATATACTAACACTTCTTACTTCTGTATAGGTACTGAATCATCAATATACTAACACTTCTTACTTCTGTATAGGTACTGAATCATCAATATACTAACACTTCTTACTTCTCTATTGGGTACTGAATCATCAATATACTAACACCTCTTACTTCTGTATAGGTACTGAATCATCAATATACTAACACTTCTTACTTCTGTATAAGTACTGAATCATCAATATACTAACACTTCTTACTTCTGTATAGGTACTGAATCATCAATATACTAACACTTCTTACTTCTGTACAGGTACTGAATCATCAATATACTAAAACTTCTTCTGTACCGGTACTGAATCATCAATACACTAACACTTCTTACTTCTGTACAGGTGCTGAATCATCAATATACTAACACTTCTTACTTCTGTACAGGTACTGAATCATCAATACACTAACACTTCTTACTTCTCTATTGGGTACTGAATCATCAATATACTAACACTTCTTACTTCTGTATAGGTACTGAATCATCAATATACTAACACTTCTTACTTCGGTATAGGTACTGAATCATCAATATACTAACACTTCTTCCTTCTGTATAGGTACTGAATCATCAATATACTAACACTTCTTACTTCTGTACAGGTACTGAATCATCAATATACTAACACTTCTTACTTCTGTATAGGTACTGAATCATCAATATACTAACACTTCTTACTTCTGTACAGGTGCTGAATCATCAATATACTAACACTTCTTACTTCTTTATGGATACTGAATCATCAATATACTAACACTTCTTACTTCTGTATAGGTACTGAATCATCAATATACTAACACTTCTTACTTCTGTACAGGTACTGAATCATCAATACACTAACACTTCTTACTTCTGTACAGTTACTGAATCATCATAGGTACTGAATCATCAATATACTAACACTTCTTACTTCTGTATAGGTACTGAATCATCAATATATTTACACTTCTTACTTCTGTATAGGTACTGAATCATCAATATATTAACACTTCTTACTTTGGTATGGGTACTGAATCATCAATATACTAACACTTCTTACTTCTGTATAGGTACTGAATCATCAATACACTAACACTTCTTACTTCTGTATAGGTACTGAATCATCAATACAGTAACACTTCTTACTTCTGTACAGGTACTGAATCATCAATATACTAACACTTCTTACTTCTGTATAGGTACTGAATCATCAATATACTAACACTTCTTACTTCTGTATAGGTACTGAATCATCAATATTCTAACACTTCTTACTTCTGTACAGGTACTGAATCATCAATACAGTAACACTTCTTACTTCTGTACAGGTACCGAATCATCAATATACTAACACTTCTTACTTCTGTATAGGTACTGAATCATCAATATGCTAACACTTCTTACTTCTGTATAGGTACTGAATCATCAATATACTAACACTTCTTACTTCTGTATAGGTACTGAATCATCAATATACTAACACTTCTTACTTCTCTATTGGGTACTGAATCATCAATATACTAACACTTCTTACTTCTGTATAGGTGCTGAATCATCAATATACTAACACTTCTTACTTCTGTACAGGTACTGAATCATCAATATACTAACACTTCTTACTTCTGTATAGTACTGAATCATCAATATACTAACACTTCTTACTTCTGTATAGGTACTGAATCATCAATATACTAACACATCTTCTGTATAGGTACTGAATCATCAATATACTAACACTTCTTACTTCTCTATTGGGTACTGAATCATCAATATACTAACACTTCTTACTTCTGTATAGGTACTGAATCATCACTATACTAACACTTCTTACTTCTGTATAGTACTGAATCATCAATATACTAACACTTCTTACTTCTGTATAGGTACTGAATCATCAATATACTAACACATCTTCTGTATAGGTACTGAATCATCAATATACTAACACTTCTTACTTCTGTATAGGTACTGAATCATCAATATACTAACACTTCTTACTTCTGTATAGTACTGAATCATCAATATACTAACACTTCTTACTTCTCTATTGGGTACTGAATCATCAATATACTAACACTTCTTACTTCTGTATAGGTACTGAATCATCAATATACTAACACTTCTTACTTCTGTATAGTACTGAATCATCAATATACTAACACTTCTTACTTCTGTATAGGTACTGAATCATCAATATACTAACACATCTTCTGTATAGGTACTGAATCATCAATATACTAACACTTCTTACTTCTGTACAGGTACTGAATCATCAATATACTAACACTTCTTACTTCTGTATAGGTACTGAATCATCAATATACTAACACTTCTTCCTTCTGTATAGGTACTGAATCATCAATATTCTAACACTTCTTACTTCTGTACAGATACTGAATCATCAATACAGTAACACTTCTTACTTCTGTACAGGTACCGAATCATCAATATACTAACACTTCTTACTTCTGTATAGATACTGAATCATCAATATGCTAACACTTCTTACTTCTGTATAGGTACTGAATCATCAATATACTAACACTTCTTACTTCTGTATAGGTGCTGAATCATCAATATACTAACACTTCTTACTTCTGTATAGGTGCTGAATCATCAATATACTAACACTTCTTACTTCTGTATAGGTACTGAATCATCAATATACTAACACTTCTTACTTCTCTATTGGGTACTGAATCATCAATATACTAACACTTCTTACTTCTGTATAGGTGCTGAATCATCAATATACTAACACTTCTTACTTCTGTACAGGTACTGAATCATCAGTATACTAACACTTCTTACTTCTGTATAGGTACTGAATCATCAATATACTAACACATCTTCTGTATAGGTACTGAATCATCAATATACTAACACTTCTTACTTCTCTATTGGGTACTGAATCATCAATATACTAACACTTCTTACTTCTGTATAGGTACTGAATCATCAATATACTAACACTTCTTACTTCTGTATAGTACTGAATCATCAATATACTAACACTTCTTACTTCTGTATAGGTACTGAATCATCAATATACTAACACATCTTCTGTATAGGTACTGAATCATCAATATACTAACACTTCTTACTTCTGTATAGGTACTGAATCATCAATATACTAACACTTCTTACTTCTGTATATGTACTGAATCATCAATATACTAACACTTATTACTTCTGTATAGGTACTGAATCATCAATATACTAACACTTCTTATTTCTGTACAGGTACTGAATCATCAATATACTAACACGTCTTACTTCTGTATAGGTACTGAATCATCAATATACTAACACTTCTTACTTCTCTATTGGGTACTGAATCATCAATATACTAACACTTACTTCTGTATAGGTACTGAATCATCAATAGCATCACTGAATTTACCCTCTGCGAACCTCAATCTGAATCAAGGTCTCAAAACTAAACAGTAAGAGGTACCCAGGAGATAAATTGGCTCACTGTATGGGATGGCATCATCAAATTCACCCTCTGGGGACCTGAATTTGCAAATGTCAGACTGCTTATTTTCAGGCCTGTTTGTTATGTATTGATTATTTCTTATGTAGGCTATCATTATCCACATATATGTATGACTCTTGCCATCTTCCATAAATTTGGAAAAGTTTTGCATGTTAATGAAAGGTTGAACAACCTGATCAGTGGGGTGGCAAGGTCATGGGTGCTACTTCCCCATGTTCTTCTAAGGAGGGAAAACTATTGTTCATGTTTTGTTCTTTAGGAAAAGATTTTAAAGTAGTCCACCAGTGTTTTTCACTAAAATTGCAGGCTGAAATGTAATTTTCAAGTTTTAAGTCATACTCAGCTTTTGCTTTTCTTATTAGGGTAATAGTTCTATTTCTAATATGCTGAAAATGTGTCCAATCTTGAGTCCTATTATGCTGTTTGACTTTGTAATGAGCTTTATCATGTCATCTCATCATTTTCCACATTGACAAATTCATCCAGGGTTTATCCTTCGGGCGAATTAGAACCGGCTTTTGGGGGATAAATTGCTTTACAGTATTTTTGATATACTTGGTCAGGCTTTCAGCAGAATCATTTACATCATTATTGAACAAATCACCCCAAGTTTTTGGGAGAAATGGTTACGTAACCCATTCACGTCCATCTCACTGTAATTCCACAATCTTCTCTGGAAAGATTTATTACGAGGGTTTTGTGATTTTAGGACTACTCCAGTTGCGTGGTGGTCACTACAAAATGGTGGGATTATTAAACACTTTCTACATGTTTTTCACAGAATACTAGGGCAAGATCTGTTAAAATACTCGAGTTTTCAGTAATACGAGTTGGAGAATCTATCACTTGTGTCATACTAAAATAATATTTTTATACTGTACCAATGACCCAGACATAGCTGGTGCTAACTCTTAAAATATAGGGCCAAACACAAATTTTGCCCCCCAATCCCCAAAATTTGCATCTAAAACTAAAGAAAACATGTCCTGAAAGGCCCGCCACACTTCGCCCCTACTGCGCATGCGCAGTGTCAAGGACGTTCCGAAATTGGCGCCATTAATCATTCTAAGTTTGGCCCTTCATCAGTTAACATCTGACTGATCTTTGTGCTTATAAATCTCAGTTTAAATGATGCCAGACACATAAATATTAGTGAAATGGTGATTCTAAGGAGGATAGAGAAGGAGGAGAGGAAAAGAATGTGTGACAGAATATTATCAGGGCTGTAACTTAAAATTTTTTAATGAAATTATGTTAAGTTACCTATTTTCAAGGCAGCAGCCATTTTGTTGTCATTCTGATTATTTAGTTACACTGTTTTTTTTTAAGTGTTTTCCTCTCTCCCTGTCCTTTAAGTTCCCCCTTGCTATTCTCCCATGCTTTTGGCATAGTTTTTGTAATTATTATTACTAAATTTTCTTGGGAGTTTTAGCTGAATAACAGAATGAATTCTGTTCTTTCCCCATGTTTACGTCTTCACCTACGGGTGGTTAGGCGTTGTGTTCTGCATCTACCATCTGATGTTCTGCAGTTTCTTCCCTGGAAGTCTCTGTTTTGCATCAGATAGTGTATTTTTGGTAACTGATTTCGGGCCTGGGTGCCTGGAGTCTTATTTTAGTGTTTTTACACTCATTGTTTACATTTACAACAGCCCTCTGTGTGAGGGGGGGATTTCTAAAAAATAATATCTTGATGTTATTTTAATCATAACTAGATACATTATTATTGTTCGTAAGTGTTGAATAAATTGTTTAAAATATTTTTAAAATTTTTGTCCACACTTAGGCTTGGGATCCATTGGGGCTCAACGTTACTTTTCAGAAACTTGGGCTGTTCTGAAAAAATATTTTTTCAAAATATTTTGATTTCAATTATTTTTTCTATATTAATGGATCATATTATTATTATGTATTTTGATTGCCAGGGGTTAGTGCGAGTACCAGGACTTGTTTTCTTTTCACATTGAAAGGATATTGATCAATTGTTTTAAGAGGAAGTCTTCCTCTGACTTTATTATCATTCTATATGTGGTCAGTGTACTCGCATTAACTCCTGTTCTGTATCGTATGATTTCGATGACAATATGGGAAGCGTATGTCACGGTATGTTGTTGGGGATTTGGACACTCCGGTCCTTTCCCTGCAGGGTCACTCTACTTTATCAATTTCTATTTCAGACGATCAAGATTAGGGTGATGTATCTGTGATGTCTTCCAACAGTGTGCCTCCGTCGTCACAATTAATGAAGGGCTAGCGGAAAAGTGCTCATGTAAATACGCCAATTGCCTAAGAGGACCCTAGTAGGTTCGACGGCCTTTGACGTCCGCTAGCTCGCCCGGTGTAGCGTCCATTCACCGAATGGTTCGGCAACCGGGTTCGTCCGTTGCGGTCTAGAAGGAATTTTGGGGTGATGCGAGCACTATAAATTAACCTAATGCACACCCAGTGACGGCGGATCGGAGGGAGAACGCAGGAAGCCTTTTAGTCCGGTTCATAGCTCGCTCCGGTCCATCCGGACGGCAAGCGAGAGAGGCCCCTCTCTCGTTCAACAACATCTGGCCCCAGATGTTGTGGTACAAAATGTGTCGTAAGCGGAGCATACGTCCGTCGCTCCGTTGTATAGGCAGTCCGCTGAGACTGCTAAGGCTTCCTCTTCTCGTCAGCGCACACGACCGCACCTTGGCTGCGTGACCGCCGATATATTACCAGCTTCGCCGATCAAGGATTCTTCGGCGACCAGGTCACACCATCCGGTAGCCAGGGACACGAGGCCTGCAGACTCCGGACGTTCGCATAGGAAGTGTGCGGGAGTCAACGTACACGGAGCTTCCGGCGGCAATGCATCGTAAGACCGCTTCTGCACAGGCCTCGGGAACGGACGTGCTTTCCTTAATAGCACAGTTTATCGCAGCATCCCAGCATCAACTGAATCTGTCGCATATATTTTATCCGACGATGCTGGGTCGGGACGCTCCGCGGAAGCGGGTACGGACGTCTGAAAGTTTCATCCGGTCCGACGGGATACCGAAAGGGATTCGGAGGATTTCGAGCTTTCCCTTTCGGAACAACATATGCTGTTGTGTATGTCATCTGACTTGGTCTTCTACAGCTTCTTTCGTCGGACCAGAATGCTGCGATGCCGGATAAGAAACTGATAGCGTCGGTGGACTTAGAAATTTTTGGTTCGGTTCAGGGACATCGTCCCTCAGTTCCAACATAGTCCAATAATGTCACACAAACTTTCGAATTATTGAACGACGCTATATATATTATTATTTTATGCCTGCTAACCAAGCATTTCTGGTTTCTTGTTCGAAGAGTTATGGAGATGTCTTTCAAAAGTGTGCCTCTGTCGTCATAGTTAATGAAGAGTTAGCGGCAATAAGTGCTCATGGAATATGTCTATCGCCTACGGAGTGACATTCGCTAGCTCACCCGGTGTAGCGTACATTCATCGAATGGTTCGGCTGCCGGGTTCGTCCGTTGCGGTCTAGGAAGGAGATTTGGGTGATGCGAGCACTTTAATTACTTTAGTACTCACCCAGTGACGGCAGATTGAGGACAGATCGGAGGAAGCCTGTTAGTCCGGTTCCTGGCTTGTCCAGGTCCGTCCGGGCTGTGAGCGAGAGAGGTCCCTCTCTCGCCCAACAACATAGGGGACCGCATGTTGTGGTTCAGATATTTTACATTCGGAGCATATGTCCGTTGGTCGGGACGCTCCGTTATATTGACAGTCCGAGAGACTGTCTTTAATGCTTCCTCATCCTCACAGCAGGGCACACGACCGCACATTGGCTACGTGACCTCGAGTTTCCGATCAGTTTCGGCATTCAGTGATTCCACGGCGAATAGGTCGCGCCATCCGGTAGCCAAGGGACATGAGGCCTATACACTCCGTTCGCTCGCATATTGGTAGTATGCACGGGGTAACGATCACGGAGCTTCCAGCGGCAATGCATCGTAAGACCGCTTCTCCTCAGGCCTCAGTGACGGACGTGCTATCCGAGTTAGCACAGTTGTTTCGCAGCATCCCAGCAATTGACAGTTTCTCGGTCGAATCAGGAATTATCCGACGGCGCTGGGTCGGTTCGGTCCGCGGTTGCATCAGGTACGGACGACCGAACGCTTTATAGGGTCCGACAGGATGGCGAAAGGGATTCGAAAGATTTCGAGTTTTCCCTTTAGTAGTATCGGAAGATGCCTTTCATATCTTCTGGCATTATCTTCCAGTGATTATTATTTCGGACTTCATTGCTGCGATCTTGGATAAGAGACTTATAGCGTCATTGGACTCGGATTTTTCGATCGGTTCAGGGACATTGTCCCTGACTTACCGACGCAGTCCAATATTGTCATTACAACATGTGTTTTATTTTTCGACGCTATATATATATATATATATATACAAGCCTGCTACTAAGCATGATAGTTTAGTTTCTTGTCCGCGTTGCTCATTTCTGCCATTTTATCATTTATACAAATAGTTTATTTTGGCAGAGCAGGGCATACCGAGAGTTCATATGCGTCTAGACGGTGTGATTAAAGACTGCATATATTCTTTTTCGCCGTTTATGTCTTTTCCAATTTCAATGTTGGGAACGACATTATGTATAGTAGACTTAACTTAGACGCTTTATTATACGTAATCCGCCTTACTGAGGCGTTATCATTACGTCTTCAAGAAAAGATTTACGGGATATTATTCTCAATGTAATTTCTTTTGAGGGCAGTAGATTGTTCACGTATAACTCCGCCCTTCAGTGGCTGATTGGAGTTAGTTAGACGTGACGCAGCCCTAGCTACATCCACACGCGTGGATAGTAAGGTTAAGAACTCTCTCAGAGTCGCTTCGTTCTCGGAGGAGCTTCTCTTCGACGGCAACTTTTCGGCAATCCATGAATTGCTCGATTTACACGTTCTCTTGTCTATCTAGTGTTACAAGAGATTCAGACTGGGGCAAACATTCGGTGGTTGACTCAGAGAGTGCCGCCGCAGTTGCCGGACCCGAGTGTGGCTGTTATGACGGTTGCCAGTCAAACAGATTGGGATATAATACTGATCCCTACGGATTCGAAGTGCCAGGGTCTTTGGGTTCCGCAGTCTTTTAGCAATCAGTTTTCTTCCGCGGAATAATGTTTTTTAGGCTTGCTTTATGTCATTGCATGAACATTATTCAGAAACGCATGGCCAAATTCCTGTCCTTTAATTCGACAGTAGTGGCGTATCTCCGGAACCAGGGAGGCACTCTTTCGTTTCCGTTATTCAATTTAATGGAAAGAATCCGTCTGTTGGTTATAGTACACCAAGTTCAGTTTTGGTCCGTCATATTCCGGGTCGTCTGATTGTTTTATCGGACTCCCGTTCTCTTACGGGTCGCTTGTTGCTGTCAGAATGGACTCTCAACAAACAAGTATTCAATCAGATTTGCTATCTATGGGAGCGCCCAATGATGATTTATTTATGACACAGCTTGCTAATCAATTGCAGACGTATGTGTTGGCTTGTCCAGATCTCTGAGCTAATATTGTTAACGCTCTATTGATCTATAGGACGGAATGATAGGATACGCGTATCCTCCGGCGCTGTTGTTTTAGCAGGTATTGCTAAGATAAACAACCACAATACATTTCTGTTGATAGCATCTCTATCTTCACAGAGATCATGAGTAATTTACTCTCTTGTCTACTGTGGGTCTTAACGTGAAATCTTCCTCTATGTGAGGATCCTTTTCACTGGGTAAATCGTGTCATCTTTATCACAACCAGCAAGGTCACAACCTTCATGTATTCCGTTGTGTGGTCCGTATTGCATTGTAAGCACTGTACTGGACGAGCTTTGGACGCGATTTCTTACTATAGGAGATCCTCTTCTTCACTATTCTATGCGGCTAAAGTGGAGGCTCTTCCGTCGTGGTGTAGGGATCATTATGTTCATATTGTTGATCCCTCCATACTACTCATTGCTATTTTTTAGTATACTTGTTTCACAAGATCTACTGCAGCCTGTTATTATTTAGGTTATAGGTTTATGTTACCTCATACCTATGCACTCTACGATAGTTTACAATTGAGTCTTTTGTCTCTTTATCTAAGTCAGTTAGTAACTTTTTGATAAATAGACTTAGAATCTTTAGATTAAATTCCTATACGGATTTTAACTTCGGTTCTTATTTAGCTAAGTAATCATTTGAGCCTCTGGAAACAGTAGTTTTCAAATTCTGACCTTTTAGACAGTAATTCTGGTGGTTTCTCTTTTACTGTAGAGTCAGTGAGTTTCATGCACTATCGATGGATGATTTTCACTTTCATAGTTTCGGAATCAATACTTCCGTTACTATTTAGGTTGGATTGTTGCATAAGAGTTAGGCTCCTATTATCCAGAACCTATTATTTTAAGGTCCTTCCGTCTTCGTATGGGCATAGGCCTTTACTCTTTCTGGGTACAGTTTATGTATTTATAAACAGATATCTGTTTATTACTATGGGCGTAAGCTTCTTCTGTCTTTGATGTCTAGTAGAAGGACGTTACGCTCCATTTTATTGTTAATGGATTCTATTAACTATCGGTACTGCTTATGGTATATCATTGACTTAGCAGTTGTGCTTAAGATTTCGGCTCATGAAGTAAGAGTTCTTCTACTTCTTGGGCTTACATTAATAGTGTCGCTATTATAGATTTTTGAAGGCCGCTCATTGCGCTCAGCCATCCACATTCATGAATTTTATCTCAGAAATATCGAGTCCATTTCTGGAGGCCTCTATTGTTAGGTCTATTATCTACTGCTCAGAATGTCATTCACTTAACAGTTGCTACTATAGCTAGGTAGGCTGTCTGTTTCGGCAGTGTCTCCGTTCGGCTGCCCTCTTCGCTCTGGGCTATTTGACCCAGGGCAAGAAAAAGGGGGGGGGGGGGGGGAGGGTGTTCCCTTGGGTCACCTGTTTTACTATGAAAACAAGGGGATACCTCCTCCGGAGTTAGTAATTCTGAGCTGTTATTGGGATGGTTGTTTAGTGAGAAGTTTAGGTTTTTAAAATTCATTCAAGTCTTAGTTTTTAAAGTATAGCTTTTGAATATTGCATATGTCAACGGACATGATTATGCAATCCTCAGACACTTTTAGGAGTATAAGAGTCTCTATTCTCTAGACTTACTTTATTTATTGGCTTACTTTAAAAATTATTAGTATAAGGATTATATTGGATATTAATAGAGTACATGGATGTATGTAGCTCAATTTTGGAAGGCGTTGTATCTTGCTAATTTATCATAAATAAGAAAGATACATGTAAGGCCTATTACTTCTTTTTCCCTACGGGGATGACTCTATTTTATTTTATTGAGCGTATTCCATTTTGCTCTATGTCCTTGGCCCTCCAGCCTTTTTACTATTCAGCTATGTCTGGGTCATTGGTACAGTATAAAAATGTTAAAAAATTTATAGTAATTTATATATTTTTTATACTTACCAATGACCCAGACGGGGATGGCCCTCCCAGGAGTTGGGAACTCTTGCCTCCCCGCTGAGTACATAGCGCTTACCAGGCACTGGTTATTAGAATGATTAATGGCGCCAATTTCGGAACGTCCTTGACACTGCGCATGCGCAGTAGGGGCGAAGTGTGGAGGGCCTTTCAGGACATGTTTTCTTTAGTTTTAGATGCAAATTTTGGGGATTGGGGGGCAAAATTTGTGTTTGGCCCTATATTTTAAGAGTTAGCACCAGCTATGTCTGGGTCATTGGTAAGTATAAAAAATATATAAATTACTATAAATTTTTTAACTTTCCAAATATGTGATTTTGGTGTGTGTTTTCATTAGACAGTTAGCGTTAAAGTCTCCAATTAAAATGCACTTTATTGACATATCTGTTCTAGCTGCTTGAATGGAGTCTTCAATTTAGTCCCAATACATGTTGGTACTAGCAGGTAGGGGCGTGATGGCTCAGTTGGTAGAGGTGCAGGCTACAAGCCGAGAGGTCCTCGGTTCGAATCCCACCTGCGGCAACCACGTTGTGTCCTTGGGCAAGACACTTCACCCCCATTGCCCACGTGGGGGCATGGTGACGCTGTGTACTAAGGCGTACTGCACGTCAATGGTGCACCTGTCTTCAACCAATGCTAACCCTGCTTGTGTGGAGTTGGTATGTTGGGGAGCTGACAGTTGCTTGCCATTGATCGGTGGTTCTCTCCGGGTACTCCGGCTTCCTCCACCCATAAAACTGTCACGGTCCTGATTAGCCATTGTGCAGAAATATGTGACCTTAAACACCAATAAATAAATAATAAATAAATAAATAATGGTACTAGCAGGTGGTCAATATATAACGCACAGCATATATTTTTGATTCTGGAGTCATACCTCAGTCCAAATTAGTTCCAAACCCGGTCGTTCTGAATCAAGACGGCATTTGAAAATTATGCCTGCCTTTATGTACACTGCCACCCCTACTTCTAGTCTGTGATCCCAGTTCTTGTGCAGTGGGGTGTGATAACCTGGGATATCGAGGTTGTCATTATTCACATCTGTAGTTAACATGGTCTCTTTCACACGTATAATATCACAATACCCTAGCTCTGCATGGAATAGGTCTTTCTTTTATTTTGAAGTCCCCAAAGCATCCTTAAGGGGGTAAGATTCATTATTTCCAAATGAAACAAAATACTGCACTTTTATTGGTTGAGAGGTACGGTGTAACTTGCAATCCATCGTAGCTTTTTTTTTACACCATGGTTAACCACGGTGTAAAAACAAAAATATACAATAGCAGGCTATATGGCTAAAAAAACAGTACCCATTTTTAATTGTTAATTCATACCTTCTGCTCGGTTATGTTAGAACAAAAATAAAAATACAGGAAATTTAATATTTATGTGCAATTAAATATTACAGATATGGATGTCACTGGAACTGGCTCATTGAGCCAGTTCGAATGACATCCATATTAGTTTGGTTTTATTAAGAAACTTTCAAAGTACACATATTTTTATACTGTACCAATGACCCAGACTTAGCTGGTGCTAACTCCACAAAAACCAGGGCCAAACACAAATTTTGCCCCCCAATCCCCAAAATTTGCATCCAAAACAAAAAGAAATCATGTCCTAAAGGACCTCCATAGTACGACTCTACTGCGCATGCGCAGTGACGCAGTCGTCCCGAAATTGGCGCCAAATATCATTTCTCTGTTTGGCCCTTCATCAGTCAACATCTCACTGATCTTTGTGCTTGTAAATCTCAGTTTAAAGGATGCCAGACACGTAATTCTTGGAGAAAATGTGTTTCTAAGGAGGATAGAAGGAGGAGAGGAAAAAAGAAGTGGCAAAAAATAATCAGGGCTGTACTTAAAATTTTTTGTTGAAATTATGTTAAGTTGCCTATTTTCGAGGCAAACGCCTCTTGTTGTCATTCTTGCTAATTGTTGCACTGCTTATTCAGTGTTTCCTCTCCCCTAACCTTCTAAAGTCCCCCCTTGCAATTCTCCCATGCTTTTGGCATATTTTTGAGAAGTTTCATTTCTAAAAATTCCCTGGGAGAGTTGCTTGGTTACAGAATGTTTTCTGTTATTTTCCCCATAGTTACGTTTTCACCCATGGGTGTATAACGTTTGTGTTCTGCATCTTCCATCTGATGTTCTGCAGATTCTCCCCTGGGAGTCTCTGTTTTGCATCAGATAGAGTGTAATTGATGACTGATTCCGGGCCAGTTTTTTCAGTGCCTGGAGTCATGTTTTCTTCTGTGTTTACACTGTTTGTTTTCATTGGCAACAGCCTTTTTTGAGGGGGGCTGTTTGCCTTTGAGGTAGTTTATCTCATTATAAGATACATTTATATTATCCGAAAGTGTCTCATTAATTATTTTATATAATTTTAAAATTTTTGACCACACTTTGCCATCGGATCCATCGGGGCTCAACGTTACTTTTCAGCAACTTGGGCTTCTCTGAAAAAATATTTTTTCAAAATTATTTTGTTTTGCAATTGTTTTTTCATTTATTAATGGATCATGTTATTATGTATCTTTGTGTCAGGGGTTTTTGCGAGTAACTAGGACTTATTGTTGTTCTTTCACAATGAAGGGAACTTGTTCAAATTGTAATAGGAAGAAATCTTCCTCTGACTTTCATGATTATTGCATTAATTGTAGTCAGTGTTCTCGCATTAATCCCTGTCCTGTATGTGAACATTGGGATGAGAAACATTGGAAACGTGTGTCACGATATGTTGTTTCTGGAGAAAGAGCGATGCCGGCTCTTTCTCCACAAGGTCACTCTACTCTCTCAGTTTCTATTTCAGAGGAACCAGAACAGGGTGATGTTTCCATGTTATCTTCTTCAAGTGTGCGTCCATCGTCACAATTAAATACAGAGCTAGCGGCAAAAGTGCTCATGGAGATTAGACAAATGTCGTCCGCTAGCTCGCCCGGTGTAGCGTCCATTCACCGAATGGTTCGGCAGCCGGGTTCGTCCGATGCGGTCCAAGAGGAAATTTTGGGTGATGCGAGCACTATAAAAATAATAGATGCACACCCAGTGACGGCGGATAGTGAACGAGAAGGGAGGAAGCCTTTTAGTCCGGTTCCTAGCTCGTCCAGGTCCAGCCGGGCCGCGAGCGAGAGAGGCCCCTCTCTCGTACAACAACATCTGGGACCAGATGTTGTGGTACAAAATGTGTCTTTAGCGGAGCATACGTCCGTCGCTCGGGACGCTCCGTTGTATAAGCAGTCCGCAGAGACTGTTAAGGCTTCCTCTTCTCGCCGGCGCACACGACCGCACCTTGGCTGCGTGACCTCCGATATTTTGCCAGCTTCGCCGATGAAGGATTCTTCGGCGACCAGGTCACACCATCCGGCAGCCAGGGATTCGAGACCGATGGACTCCGGACGTTCGCATAGGAAAAGTATGCGGGAGCCATCTGATGCGGAGCTGTCCTCGGCAAAGCAGCGAAAGACCGCTCCTCCGCAGGTCTCGACGTCGGACATTCTAGTGCAGATAGCACAGCTTATCGCAGCATCCCAGCAGCCGACAGAGACGGTGTCGGATCGAGAATTATCCGACGGCGCTGGGTCGGTACGCTCCGCCGAAGCATCGGGGGCGGACAACCGGGAACATCGGGAGGTCCGACCGGATGGTGAAAGGGATACGGATGAATTGGAGCTATCCCTTTCGGAACAACACAGAGCTGCCGTGGACTTCATCCGGCACTTTCTTCCTCAAGTTGTTCCGTCGGGCCAGACTGCTGCGCTTCCGGACAGGAGAATTATAGCGTCATTGGACTCTGATTTTTTCGAGCGGTTCAGGGACATCGCTCCCGAGTTTCCGTCGCAGTCCAATAATGTTGCAAGAACATTTGAATTATTGAACGACGCTATTTTTAAACTTGCTTCCAGGACGGGGAAAGCAGGCTTCTTGTCCGCAAATACTCTCAACCTGCCTTTCATTAATGCAAGGAATAAATTCGACACGGCAGGTCAGGGTATACCGAGAGTTCCTCTGCGTATGGACGACGAGGCGGAAGACTTAGAGCTATCATTACCGTCGTCAGCTTCTATTCCAACCGCAGTGTTGGAAACAGCTATTGCGTCTAACAGAGCCAATTTAGATGCCTTATCTTACGCAGATCACCTTTACGAAGGCGTTATCACTGCGTCTTCAAGGGGAAGAGTTTCAGGATATACAATCCTCCTTAAGACTTCTTTCAAGGGCAGTAGCTTATTCCACGTGTAACTCCGCCCTTTCAGTGGCAAATCTGGAGTTGGTTAGACGTGACGCAGCCCTGTCTACATCCACACTAGTGGATTCTAAGGTGAAGAACTCTCTTAGAGTCGCTTCGGTCTCAGGAGATCTTCTCTTTGACGGCAAGCTTTCCGCTATTTATGATAATATTAAAAAGAAAGCTAGTGATTCTCTGTTGTTTAGATCCGCTCCTAAAAGGTCGGATACAGCAGACACGAATAAGGCGGGCACTTCTGGGTCTTATCCACCCAAGAGAGGTTCCTATAGAGGTTCCGGTGCGTCCTCTAGCTCTTATTCGAGAGACCGTCAGGATAGCGACTCTCGTTCGGGACGTCCTTCAGGCCAGGACAATCGGTCGGACGCCCCGAGGTCGACGAGGCGAGGTGCGGGTCGTGGAAGACGTGGTTTCTCCTACCGCAGGCCTCGCAGATCCAGGAGGTGATGGCTCAAACCTCTATCGCGTTCCGGTTGGCGGAAGGTTGTCGAGTTTTTCTCAAGAGTGGGCGTCGATTACGGACGACCCGTGGGTGAGAGGAGTGACTTCGGAAGGTCTAAAGATATCCTTCAAACGAAAGCCTCCATTAACTCGAAGTCCAAAGTGGACTCATCTTCCGTCAAACCCTCAGAAAAGAGATGCTCTGCTATCAGAGGTGCAGTCTCTTTTAATGAAGAACGCGGTAGAGGTCGTAGAAAACCAGGAATCGCTGGGATTCTACAGCCATCTGTTTCTGGTTCCGAAACCAGACGGCTCGTTCCGTCCAGTCATAGATTTGAGCTGGATAAACAAGCTGATCGTCGCTCCGAAGTTTTATATGGAGACGATTCGATCGGTCAGAGCGAGTATTCGGGTGAACGATTATGCAACGAGCATAGATCTCAAAGATGCGTACTTTCACGTCATGGTACATCCGACATTCCGAAAGTATCTACGCTTCGCAGTCCTAGGAGTGGTGTATCAGTTCCGGGCCATGTGCTTCGGATTGAATCTAGCACCCTGGGCTTTCACTCGGGTAATGAACTCGGTAATGATCTACTTCCGAGCTCATTCGTCTGCGGTAACGTCGGCCTACCTGGATGACATTCTTCAGAGGTACGGCAACGAGTTAACGCTTCAGAACGATGTTCAGAATCTTCTTCTATTGCTCCGACGTCTCGGTTTCAGAGTAAACGAGGAGAAGTCGGATCTGGTGCCGTCCAAGTCATTCACTCATCTGGGAATGAGCTTCGAGACGCACAACAATCTCGTTCGTCTGCCGTTAACCAGAGCGAAATTAGTCAGTTGTTACGCTCGCTATTGTCTGAATACAGACAAAGTCACGGCGAGAGAATTTATGAGACTGATAGGTCTGTGCGGAGCCGCCGCGGATCTCATTCCGATGGGACGGCTACGCACACGGCCTCTTCAAATTTTCCTGACTCAGAATTGGAGTGTGAAAATTCATTCGCTCGATGTAGACGTTCTCTTGTCAGATCAAGTGAAACAAGAGATTCAGACTTGGGCAAACATTCAGTGGTTAACTCAAGGAGTTCCGCTGCAGTTGCCGGATCCGAGTTTTACCATTATGACGGATGCCAGTCAAACAGGTTGGGGTGCATCATTAATCCCAACGGATTCGAGATGCCAGGGTCTTTGGGATCCGCAATTCCTGTGCAAGCACATAAACATCAAGGAAATGATGTCAATTTGGCTTGCGTTACGTCACTGGATGGACATTATTCACGATGCTCATGTCCAAATCCTATCCGACAATACGACAGTAGTGGCGTATATACGGAATCAGGGAGGCACTCATTCAGTTCCGTTGTTCAATCTAACGGAAAGAATCCTTCTGTTTGCGTTGGAACATCACGTTCTTCTTTCGGTCCGTCACATACCGGGTCGTCTGAATGTGCTAGCAGACTCCCTTTCACGAAAGGGTCGCTTGTTGCCGTCGGAGTGGACTCTCAACAAACAAGTATTCAATCAGATTTGCTACCAATGGGAACGGCCAATGATAGACTTATTTGCGACACATCTCAACAATCAGTTGCAGACGTATGTGTCCCCGTGTCCGGATCCAAGAGCATTTGCAGTAGACGCTCTATCGATCCCTTGGGACGGAATGATAGGATATGCGTATCCTCCAGCGCCGTTAATTCAACAAGTATTGCTAAAGATAAAACAATCTCAATGCAAGATTCTGTTGGTAGCATCTCTGTCGCCACAGAGACCGTGGATAAATCTACTCAGGTGTCTGTTGTGGGACCTACCGCGGAAGCTCCCTCCACGAGAGGATCTTCTTTGGCAGGGGAAATCGCGCCAACTACATCACAACCCGCAAGGTCTCAACCTTCACGTTTTTCCGTTGTGCGGTCCTTCTTGCATGGCAAGCACTTTACAGGACGAGCAGTGGACGCGATTTCTAACTGTAGGAGGACCTCCTCTTCGCTAAACTATGCGGCTAAGTGGAAGGTTTTCCGTCGTTGGTGTAGGGATCATTCTGTTGATATATTTGATCCCTCTATACCAGACATTGCTAACTTTCTAGTATACTTGTTTGACGAAATCAAACTGCAACCTGTTACTATAAAGGGTTATAGATCTATGTTATCTGATACCTATGCACATCATGATAGTTTACAAATTGGATCTAATGTCTCTTTATCGAAATTGGTTAGAAACTTTTCGATAAATAGACCCAGAACTCTTAGATTAATTCCTAAGTGGAATTTAGCTTGGGTTCTCCTTAAATTGAAGGAAAAGCCATTTGAACCTCTTGGGACAGTAGATTTCAAATTCTTATCTTATAAGACAGCTTTTCTCTTAGCTTTCTCTTCTGCCAGAAGAGTCAGTGAGCTTCATGCACTATCGGTGGATGATTCTCATTATCGTAGTGTTGGGAACACTATCACCTTCACTACTAATGTGGGTTTTTTAGCTAAGAATCAGGCTCCTAATAAATATCCGGAACCTATTGTTATTAAGGCTCTTCCGTCTTCAGACGGGCGTAGGCCTTTACTCTGTCCTGTTAGAGCACTACGTATCTATAAACAGAGATCTCAGTTCATCAGAAAGGGACGGAAACGTTTCTTTCTGTCTTTGATGCCTAATAGAAAGGACATTTCAGTCCATTCTATTGCTAGATGGATTCAGTTAACTATCCGTACTGCGTATGAAGATTTATCTTCTTCTCAGCAGTCTGTGCTTAAGATTTCTGCTCATGAAGTAAGAGCTCTTTCTACTTCCTGGGCTTATGCTAATAGTGTTGCTATTACAGATTTAATGAAGGCTGCTTATTGGTCTCAGCCATCCACATTTACTAATTTTTATCTCAGAAATATTGAGTCCATTTCTGGAGACCTGCATTGTTTAGGTCCGTTATCTGTTGCTCAGAATGTCGTCCTCTAAACAGTTGCAACTATAGTTATGCAGGCTTTCTGTTCCGGCAGTGACTCCGTCCGGCTGCCCTCTTTGCTCTGGGCTATTTGACCCAGGGCAAGGGGAAGGGGGGGGGGGGCGGGTGTTCCCTTAGGTCACCTGCTTTATAGTGAAAAGCAAGGGAATGCCTCCTCCAAGACAGTATTTCTGAGTCGCTTCCGGGATGGTTTTAAAGTGTAATATTAATGTTTAATTTCATTCATGTCTTATTTTTAAAGTGTAGCTCGGTGTGAAGCATTTGTATATGTCAAGTGTCAAACGGGCTTTAATATACAATACTCGGACACTTTTAAATGATTATAAAGAGTCTCAATTCTCTGGACTACTTTATTTATTGGCTTGCTTTAAAAATAATTAGTATAAAGGTTATACTGGATGTTAATAGAGAACATGAATGTTATTGTGCTCAATTATTAAGGGTAGTGTATCTTTCTAATTTAAATATTAAATAAGAAAGATACATGTAAAGCCTAATACTCCTTTTCTCCTTAAGGGGTTACCTCTTTATTTTATAATTGAGCTTATTGGATTTTCCTCTATGTCCTAGGCCCTCCAGCCTGTTTACTATTCAGCTAAGTCTGGGTCATTGGTACAGTATAAAAATGTTAAAAAATTTATAGTAATTTATATATTTTTTATACTTACCAATGACCCAGACGGGGATGGCCCTCCCTGAGTTGGGAACTCTTGCCTCCCCGCTGAGTACATAGCGCTGACCAGGCACTGCCAGTAAGAATGATATTTGGCGCCAATTTCGGGACGACTGCGTCACTGCGCATGCGCAGTAGAGTCGTACTATGGAGGTCCTTTAGGACATGATTTCTTTTTGTTTTGGATGCAAATTTTGGGGATTGGGGGGCAAAATTTGTGTTTGGCCCTGGTTTTTGTGGAGTTAGCACCAGCTAAGTCTGGGTCATTGGTAAGTATAAAAAATATATAAATTACTATAAATTTTTTAACTTTCTGTCAGTTTTTTCCCACAATTTAGGTCAAAGTATTAAGTACATCAAAATTCTTGGAAATAAATCTGTTATCCTTGTGTTTTTCAGGGTGTATGGGAATTTACACCGGTCTGGGAACTCGTACACCTTTCGGCTTTGCCTCAGGGTGTATGAGTTCCCAAACCGGTGTAAATTCCCGTACACCTTGAAAAACACAAGGATAACTGATAATGTTGTATACATAAAGTTCCTTGACTAATATTTGGCTCTCTATTGGAGGAATATTCTTTAAAAATGTTCTTCTAACAAAACCTCCAATCAGAATCTTATGATATATGATCTAGACCATCCATAATGGAATCAGATTTGTTAAAATCAAGTCTCTGGGTTAATATTTAGGCTCTCTATTGGAGCTTGTTAAAATCAAGTCTCTCGATTAATATTTGGGCTCTCTATTGGAGCTTGAATTTCAACTTGGTGCAATATGAGGAGTATTCTTTAATCCTTTACCCAACGCAGTCGATATCAAAATTTATTATTTTAAATATCATTTTTTCAAATTTTTCAAAAAATTTCAACAAAACCATATCATGTGACCCCTCGTTGGAACGAGCTCGATGAGCTCGTTCCAATGAGGGGTCACATGATATGGTTTTGTTGAAATTTTTTGAAAAAGAATATTTTTTCAACTGCTGAATTTGCATATTATGCGGGCGGATGCAGGCGATTCGTTGGGTAAAGGGTTAAAAATCTTTTCCACAACCACTAGGCAAAATCTTTTGAGATATGGTATAAAGCATCCTTACAGGGGTTGGATTCAAGGTATATCAAGTCCCTCGGATGATATTTGGGCTTTCTATGGGAGCCTGAATTTTAACTTACTTCAGTGTGAGAATAATCTTTAAAAATATTCTTCTTCAGATCCACCAGTCAGTATCTGTTGATATGTGGTATACAGTATCCTTATAGGGATCAGATTCAAGTTTGTTCAAATCAAGTCCATTTGTTAATAATTGGGATCTCTATGGGAGACAGAATTTTACCATAGTGCAATATGAAGAATATTCTTTAAAAACCTTCTTCTCATGAACCTCCCAGTCAGAATTCTTTGATATATGGTGTATTACCATCCTTAATGGAATCCGTTTCAAGTTTTTTAAAATATAGTTCCTGGGTTAATATTTTAATTTTAATTTTTACTTGCTCCAATATGAGGAATAATATGAGAAAAGTCTGCTTCTTGAGATACACTAGTCAGAATCTTTTGAAATTTAATATACACCATCCTTTTGTGGAGGCAAATTCAATTTGTTGAAGTAAAGCTTGTTGATATTTGTGTTCCCAATTATTAACTCAGTAATTTATTGGGAATATTCTCAAACTACTCTTCTCCAGAACCATCAATCAGAATCTTTTGATATATGGTACAGTAGAATCCTCTTAATTGAATATCCATTTTGCTAGTGAAAATTATTCAATTAACAGGAGTATACAATTAACAGGGATTTGGTCAGTTTCCTGTGTTCTGGAGGTAAACTGAGCATTTATTCTATTATATCTTGTTTGACAGAGCTCATAGAGCTCTGTCAAACAAGATGTAATAGAATAAATGCCCGTATTGGATGTAGTGAGGCCAAAAAGGTTGTTAAATAAGGGGAATTTGGTGCCTGTCACAGTAATTTTTTCGATATATTACAAAAATTTATATACAATTAACAGGAGTTGACTCTACAACCCATATGCAATTAACAGATCAAATTTGTACTGAAGGTATGGTAAATGGTTTTGTGTTTGAAAATTATATTCAATTAACAGGGATATACAATTAAGAGATATCCAATTAAGTGGGCTCGACTGTATATGGTATACAACATCCTTAGGAGGGCAGATTTCAAGTTTGTTCAAATAAAGTCCCTGGGTTAATATTTGATCTCCTTATAGGAGCCCTAATTTTAACATGGTGCAAAAGTGGAATATTATTTAAAATCTTCTTGAGAACCACCGTTCAGAATGTTTTGATATTTCGTGTACAACATCCTAGTCCGGCTCAGATTACATCAAGTTCCTGAATTGATATTTGGTCTTCCTATGGAGGTCCCAGATTTTAATTTAGCGTAACATGATGAATAATCTTTAAAAATCTCCCATTCAGTATCAAATGATATTTGTTATACACCATCCTGGGGTGGAGGGGAGAGGTCAGATTCAAGTTTGTTCAAGTTGTCAGCTCCCTAGGTTTATATTTGGGCTTCCCAGTTTTGCATTACTGGAAATCTGGGCATTATTTTTGTGGCAGCATCTCAATACTAGAAAAAATCATCTGACATGGTCAACAGAGTTTTTAAAAATTAAATGACTTCATTCTGCTGTAGTGTTAGGTTCTACTTAAATCCTATTTAACTGGAAGCCCATATTTGGGCTTTATTCTGAAGTGCAGGTGCTGCAACTTAATGGCCTCATATTCTATAGATGTGCGTCATATAATTTTTGAATTGAAATTATTTAGTCTGTGAGGATTTGCCTTGTTACAATCTATGGGAGAGTGCCACAGGGCACTCTCCCATAGATTGTAACAAGGCAAAGAGCCGTGGACAAATTTGGATGACCAAAAATAATTTAGCACTCTACCAGTTAAACAACTTTGTCAGGTGATTGCCTCAAACCCCTTGAGGCCTTTTGTGAATATATTTTGAACTCAAGTTCCTCTATTTTCTTTCAGGGGATTGAAATTTACATTGTGGGAAGGTGGCATTCGAGGAGCTGGCTATATTTACAGTAATTTATTGGAAAATTCTGCCTACGTGTCATCAGAATTAATGCATGTTTCTGACTGGCTTCCCACTCTTTACACAGCCGCTGGAGGTGATATCCATCAGCTTGGAAACATTTATGGAATCAATGCCTGGGACATGCTCTCAAAAAAAGGAGCAAAAATCCGTGATGAACTTCTACACAATATTGATCCAGTAGGAAAGCATGCATCAATCAGGATAGATAATTATAAATTGATGGTTGGTGACATATCAGATGGACAAAAAGATGGATGGTATCCTCCACCAGATTTACACGTGGAGACAGTAAAGAAAGAACAGGCAAAAAATTCAATCAAAGTTGAGTGTGGTCCAAAGCCTTATGACGCCGCCACAAACTGCTATACCAAAAATGCATTATGCCTGTATGACATATCAAAGGATCCATGTGAATATAAAAATATTGCCAGTGAAAATCCAAGTATTGTTGATATGATGGTTAACAGAATCAGGTATTGGTCATCGACAGCTGTACCTGTTAGAAACAAACCAGATGATCCACGATCGAATCCAAAATATCACGATGGTTTCTGGGGTCCATGGATAAATATTAGCGACTCTTATCAGTTGCAAAGCATTGATAACCTTTAACCCTTTACCAAATACACGATATCAAAAAAAAAATTTATCAAAACCTCATCATTCTATAATGATGGTGTACATAATATGGTTTTGTTGAAATTTGTTTTTAAATACGTTTTTCAACTGCTCAATTTTCAAATTACATGGGTGGATGTGTCTGATATATTAGGTAAGGCCCCACAAAGTAGATTTTTTTTTGTAAAATTGCATGTGTGCGGGCGTTTTTTTATTTTATTTTTTATTTTTGTAATCATTCCTTTGTCATCAAAAGTTCATGTTGTTGATTTGTTTATGTTTTAGGCCTCATAATCTACAGAATAGCATGGGCAGTGGTGTATTTCATCCCTTGAGTGCAAGAAGGCTTTGCAATGCTAAATTTAGCATTGCACAGCCATGTTTCACTCAAGGGATAAATTTATTAATTATACGCCAACTTTAGAGAAGTGGCGGCTATATTGTTGACGGCCTGTACATCTGTACGTTTGTCCGTCCCTCCATCCCAACATGTGTGCACAACTCCTCCTACATTATTGAACTGATTTTTATGAAACTTCTCAGACATTATTACAAGTAAGTGAACATGTGCATATTCTAAAATTTTTCATCTGCGACAATTTTAACCGGGTTATCTCCCTTGAATTTAGATTTATTATGGATTTTCAAATGGAATTCTTGTGTGCACAACTCCTACATTATTGAACCGATTTTGATGAAACTTTTCACACATTATGACTAGCAAGTGAGCACGTGCATATTGTAAATTTTTTCATCTGTGACAATTTTAACCCAAGTTATCTCCCCTGAACTTAGATTTGTTATGGATTTTCAAATTAGATTCTTGTGGGCCTAACTCCTCGTACATTATTGAAACGATTTCAATGAAACTTCTCAAACATTATGACTAACGGGTGGGCATATGCATATTCTAAAATTTTTGAACAGGTTTGTATGATTAAATTAATGCTGATGCCGAATTTGGTGTTTATGATGCTGTCTTTTCATGATAGTGCTGGAAGATATTAAATAAAATAATAATTCAGTTTTCTTTTAAAAAGAAGATCATGATTAATGATATGATCACAGTATTGTACTGTTGTGAAGGTTGTCTTTATTCTGGTAATTATTGTTAATAAAGTTTAGTGTATTGAATACAATAGACTTGGCTGTAATCACTAGAATTGTCCCTATATCCCGATAAATTCTGTCCTTTGATTGGTGAGAATGCCTTGGACAAATACCCATGGCAAAGGGTGCACCCAACATCCAAAGTATATGAGAGCATGCAATATCCAGCGTATATGGGGTCGCGAAACATCGGGGGGGTATATGGTTTGAATGAAAGCTTTTTGCATTCACTCGCCTCGGTATAAATATCGAACCCCAAAACCTGAAAATAATCACAAATATTATCAAATTTCCGACAATTCGATCATATTTTGTTGTTATAAATTAAATAGTCGAATAATTAAAATGAAACAACTTCAAAAAAATAAAATAAGAGCATTAGGCATTAGGCACATAGAACACATTGGAACTCAGGGGACGCTATGTCAACAAACTACTGTTTACTCGTTTCTTTAACTACCCAAGGGATGTAACTCTATCTGTTGTCTTCTGCATTTTGTAAAAACAAAACAGTTGCAGAGCATGAGAAAGGCATCTGCAAATTTTTTTTCACTGTGTTGCTATTGTGTTTCAAACGCGACAAAAACATTATCTCCATCAACATGTATGGTATATATGGAGATTTAATACCTGGATGTCTCATTTAAACACCGAGCGGTGGCTCGGTGTTTAAAAACTGACATCCAGGTATTAAATCTCCATATACCATACATGTTGACAGAGATAATTTATAATATACCAGCACCTTCTCTTTGTGACTCAAATGATGTTTGATTTGAAATGCATCTTGTGAACTTGTGTCAGTGTATGGTCTGCATGTCGATAACCACATGACAATCAGATGCTCAAGTGTATCAGAATGCAATGTTCATTTTCAACTTGTTACCTCCCTTGATGTGTCTCATATATTTATTGGAATGCAGTCAACATTGGAGACATATCAAGGGAAGTAACTAAATTGAACACTGAACATCACATTCTGAAACCATATCTGTGACAACCATACAACATGCATGTTGCACAACAATCATCTGCCATTGAAATACAAACAGCTGTTTCTTATTTTTTTCTCCATTTTATGATTGCTTTCTGTTTTGATGTGTGCATCACAAAAGCATACTGGCTTTTTAACGGGTAGAGTGCTAAATTACTTTTCAATGGTCATTTGTAAGGCCCCACAAAGTAGATCGTCTGTTTCTCAGGCCATTTTTTGTAAAATTGCATATGGGTGGGCATTTTTTAAATTTTATTTTCTATTTTTGTAGTTATTTTTTTGCCCTCAAAGGTTCATATTCTTGATTTGTTTTATGTTTTACGCCTCATAATCTACAGAATAGCATGGGTGGTGGTGTATTTCATCCCTTGAATGCAACAAGGTTTTGGAATGCTAAAGCATTGCAAAGCCTTGTTTCACTCAAGGGACAAATTTTTCAGTTTTATTAACTCAGGTAAAATATCTGACATATAAACCATTCAATTTTTTTTTCTTTAAGTTTGTATTGGTTTTATAAAAAAGAGAGCATGCGACAGCCAAAATGACCATGTGGGAGGGCCTGAGAAACAGATTTTTAACTTTTTGGGGCCTAACATGAGTATTTTCAAAGTTATCACTCCACCAGAAAAAGGAGCCTTAGTTTGGCAAGATATTGCTCACAAATAATTGTTTTGTTGCAATGTATTGGAGAGTGCCAGTTGGCTGCCAGTTGGCACTCTCCAATAAATTGTAACAAAACAATTTAATCTTAATATTTTTTCTTCTACTGCTGTGCCAATAACAAATTAGTTCAAACTATAGTGGCTTTCAGTACTTTTTGTGGCTTATAGCACTCAACCAGTTAAGGTATTGTATTTATTTTTTCAACCTTTTGTACTCAGTGCAACATTGTGTCATGCCAGTGAATTTGATCTGGAAATGCCCTGGCTGCTATCAAAAACAAAAGTAATCCAATTATTGTGTTAAATGACCCTAGATTCCCCTCCTTAGTTTTAACCCTGGGTTTTCCATACACTTCTGAAACAGACAGGACATTTTATGTTATTGTCAGTCTAGGAGGGGCATGGGGAATGAATTCTCTGTGCAAATTTTGGCAGGGGCATTAAGTGTTACCCTTGTCTGTCTGTTCATAAAAAATTTTATACATAGGTTTATAACCACATAATACAGGTTGGGATGGATAGTAGGCTTGGTCTCATATTTTTGGGCAGAGTTATGGCGCTTTTCCGACTTAGAAAACATGTTGATATCAGTTTCGGGATGATAACTTTAATTTGACTGAATGAAATGAAACAAAATTTTATACATAGAGGATATGGAATGAGTGCTTTTCTCATATAATATTTATGAAATGAGTCTAAGAATTTTCCGTTTGGGCTCGGACGAGTTTCATAAATATTATATGAGAAAAACACTCATTTCATATTCTATTTATCATATGACACACACACGCACAAATTAGCCACTTAGTATGACTTTTTTTTTATGACTCGCTGACAAAGAGACTGTTCAGTTAACAGGGTTTATGTACTGTCTATATGTGCTGAGAGGTATATATACTATCTAGAGATAGCTGTTGATTATGCAATGTATAATGGAATTTTCATCCTGAACAATGGCAAGTGGAGCTGTACTTTTGTTGACAATCCCTTCTCCACTAGAATAATAGGACCTGGTACCCTTAGGTATGTTTTCTCTAAGCCCAGTCGCAATTGGTTAAACTTAACTGTACATGTATTGTGGTGATGATATTGCCATACATACTGAAGATGATCATGGGAGCATGGTGATTCTTTAGTTAGATTATTGTACTACAGATTGTAAAGTTAAACGTTTGATCCTGGTGGCGCCACCTGCATTGTATCCTTGAACAAGACACATAATCCTAACTGTCCAAGTGAGAGAATGGGGGTCACAGTGTGTTTAACCCTTTACTCAACTCAAACAATATCAAAATTTATTATTTTAAATATTTAACCCTTTACCCAACGTAATGGCCAAAACTGGCCAGCACTATTCTCTAAAATCGTCAGTTAACTTTCGTTATTTTTTCATTTTTTGTCTCAAAAACATAGCTTATGGCCCCTCATTGGAATGAGCTCGTTGAGCTCATTCCAATGAGGGGTCATGACCTATGTATTTGAGACAAAAAATGAGAAGAATTAGTAGTTCAAGAATTGTTTTTGCAAATGTCTTCTGCTTTTCATGTTAGGTAAAGGGTTACAAAAAATTTTCAAAAAATTTCAACAAAACCATATCATGTGACCCCCTCATTGGAACGAGATCAACAAGCTCGTTCCAAAGATTGGTCATATGATATGGTTTAGTTGAAATTTTTTTTAAAATAATATTTTTTCAGCTGCTGAATTTGAATATTACATGGGCAGATGTGGTCGATTCATTTCGTGGAATGGTACCACCTTTGTGTGCATTTACAGTGAGATGGGTCAGTCCAATATCAATATATAGGGAGGATAAAATAATAACTGGAGTCTGCAGTCGTCCAGCTGCAGTTATTATTTTATCATCAATGCCCTGTGTATGGACCTCTTATAATAAGACAAAAATGGGATGAAATTATGGCTTGGACCAAAGTATCGGTCTTGTGAGTTCAAAGGGCACATAATACACATACCTTCAGCCTCTTCTAACCTTGCTTTGCACGGCTAGTATGTAGGAGAGTTCAACTATTACTTGCTGCTGTTCTGTGATTCTCTTTGGGGATTCCAACATCCTCCAACCGTACAGCTGCCAAACACCTTATGCCCCTGTGGGAACCCCGGGAAGTAAAACACGTTTTTTTTACTGTGGTAAATAAGCTCTGTTTTACTGGTAAAATAGGACCAAGTCTCCAATGCCTGTGGTGGAAGTCCTCTAAAATGGGCAACTTGGGTATAAATGATTGCCTGGACTTGACTTGTTGCAGTCACGATAAGCCATTGTGCAGTATGTGACTTTAACCCTTTACCTAACCTGAAAAACAGACGACACTTGCAAAAATAATTCTTGAATAACTAATTTTTTTCATTTTTTGGCTCAAAAACATAGGTTATGACCCCTCGTTGGAACGAGCTCGACGAGCCGTTCCAACGAGGGGACATAACCTATGTTTTTGAGACAAAAAATGAAAAAAAAAAAGAAAATTAATTGGCGATTTTTGAGAATAGCACTGGTCGGTTTTGGCCGTTACGTTAGGTAAAGGGTTAAACACCAATAAATAATAAATAAAACCTTTTTACTCTGCCTGTTGAAATTGTCATTAAACCACAAGAAATAATGACAGACGAATGTGATCTTAAACTGCAATATATTGAAATAAAATAATTTGATGGTAGAATGTGTACATTTATAAAGATAATGTTAATGTTATTTGATATTTTTTTTTTGTGTTTTGATATTTTTTTTTTTTTTCTGTTATGATATTTCGATAATGGAAATAAAAATTCCCACCTAATCAGACCTAATGTACTTTTTTAAATTGTTAAGTACAATTTTTATACATATCATATTTTGTAACTTCTTTTATTTGTTTAATGAGGATTTTTTCATACTGAAGTTGGAGAGATGAGTGAGAGTGAGAATTAGGGCCCTGTGAAGCTTTGGAATTTGATTTGATTCGATTCAAAATAGTCCCGATTTGATTCAATTTCAATCACACCAATTCCAAAATTTTTGAATCGTCGAGATGTTCTCAAAATCCTACAACGTGTCTCCTCATGAACTCTTCTATCACCAGGTCTCCTGTACAGGAAGTACTCAAAATCCTTCAACGTGTCTCCTCATGAATTCTTCTATCACCAGGTCTCCTGTACAGGAAGTACTCAAAATCCTACAACGTGTCTCCTCATGAACTCTTCTATCACCAGGTCTCCTGTACAGGAAGTACTCAAAATCCTACAACGTGTCTCCTCATGAACTCTTCTATCACTAGGTCTCCTGTACAGGAAGTACTCAAAATCCTACAACGTGTCTCCTCATGAACTCTTCTATCACCAGGTCTCCTGTACAGGAAGTACTCAAAATCCTACAACGTGTCTCCTCATGAACTCTTCAATCACAAGGTCTCCTGTACAGGAAGTACTCAAAATCCTACAACATGTCTCCTCATGAATTCTTCTATCACCAGGTCTCCTGTACAGGAAGTACTCAAAATCCTACAACATGTCTCCTCATGAACTCTTCTATCACCAGGTCTCCTGTACAGGAAGTACTCAAAATCCTACAACTTGTCTCCTCATGAACTCTTCTATCACCAGGTCTCCTATACAGGAAGTACTCAAAATCCTACAACATGTCTCCTCATGAACTCTTCTATCCCCAGGTCTCCTGTACAGGAAGTACTCAAAATCCTACAACTTGTCTCCTCATGAACTCTTCTATCACCAGGTCTCCTGTACAGGAAGTACTCAAAATCCTACAACTTGTCTCCTCATGAACTCTTCTATCACCAGGTCTTCTGTACAGGAAGTACTCAAAATCCTACAACTTGTCTCCTCATGAACTCTTCTATCACCAGGTCTCCTGTACAGGAAGTACTCAAAATCCTACAACTTGTCTCCTCATGAACTCTTCTATCACCAGGTCTCCTGTACAGGAAGTACTCAAAATCCTACAACATGTCTCCTCATGAACTCTTCTATCACCAGGTCTCCTGTACAGGAAGTACTCAAAATCCTACAACATGTCTCCTCATGAACTCTTCTATCACCAGGTCTCCTGTACAGGAAGTACTCAAAATCCTACAACTTGTCTCCTCATGAACTCTTCTATCACCAGGTCTCCTGTACAGGAAGTACTCAAAATCCTACAACTTGTCTCCTCATGAACTCTTCTATCACCAGGTCTCCTGTACAGGAAGTACTCAAAATCCTACAACATGTCTCCTCATGAACCCTTCTATCACCAGGTCTCCTGTACAGGAAGTACTCAAAATCCTACAACATGTCTCCTCATGAACCCTTCTATCACCAGGTCTCCTGTACAGGAAGTACTCAAAATCCTACAACTTGTCTCCTCATGAACTCTTCTATCACCAGGTCTCCTGTACAGGAAGTACTCAAAATCCTACAACTTGTCTCCTCATGAACTCTTCTATCACCAGGTCTCCTGTACAGGAAGTACTCAAAATCCTACAACTTGTCTCCTCATGAACTCTTCTATCACCAGGTCTCCTGTACAGGAAGTAAGTACTCAAAATCCTACAACATGTCTCCTCATGAACTCTTCTATCACCAGGTCTCCTGTACAGGAAGTACTCAAAATCCTACAACTTGTCTCCTCATGAACTCTTCTATCACCAGGTCTCCTGTACGGGAAGTACTCAAAATCCTACAACTTGTCTCCTCATGAACTCTTCTATCACCAGGTCTCCTGTACAGGAAGTACTCAAAATCCTACAACTTGTCTCCTCATGAACTCTTCTATCACCAGGTCTCCTGTACAGGAAGTACTCAAAATCCTACAACTTGTCTCCTCATGAACTCTTCTATCACCAGGTCTCCTGTACAGGAAGTACTCAAAATCCTACAACTTGTCTCCTCATGAACTCTTCTATCACCAGGTCTCCTGTACAGGAAGTACTCAAAATCCTACAACTTGTCTCCTCATGAACTCTTCTATCACCAGGTCTCCTGTACAGGAAGTTCTCAAAATCCTACAACTTGTCTCCTCATGAACTCTTCTATCACCAGGTCTCCTGTACAGGAAGTACTCAAAATCCTACAACTTGTCTCCTCATGAACTCTTCTATCACCAGGTCTCCTGTTCAGAAAGTACTCAAAATCCTACAACATGTCTCCTCATGAACTCTTCTATCACCAGGTCTCCTGTTCAGGAAGTACTCAAAATCCTACAACATGTCTCCTCATGAACTCTTCTATCACCAGGTCTCCTGTACAGGAAGTACTCAAAATCTTACAACTTGTCTCCTCATGAACTCTTCTATCACCAGGTCTCCTGTACAGGAAGTACTCAAAATCCTACAACTTGTCTCCTCATGAACTCTTCTATCACCAGGTCTCCTATACAGGAAGTACTCAAAATCCTACAACTTGTCTCCTCTTGAACTCTTCTATCACCAGGTCTCCTGTACAGGAAGTACTCAAAATCCTACAACTTGTCTCCTCATGAACTCTTCTATCACCAGGTCTCCTGTACAGGAGGGAGATGTCAAATAACCTGTACAGATGACCTGATGAGAGAACAAGAGTTCAAGTAGGTTCTGCTTCCAAAATTCAAATTCCGTTCTGAAATATCCCACTTTTTTGCTTGACTTGCACAAGTCGCCGTTGCACGCAATACTTGAATTGAGACTGGCAATATTTACAGTTGTAAGAATGTGCAATTTATACCATGATTACCTATTGTTATTTGTGGTATTTAATTAATTTATACCATGATTACCTATTCTACTATATATGAAAAGCCTATGACATAAATTTTAGCTTTACACACCAACCGTGGTGAACATGCCAGCAATGGGATTTCAATAGTAAAAATTTACACCTACAATTGAACTACATCCAAGTTGACGTTAACCTGAATAAGAACTTGTCAAAATTTATCGCACGTTGCCTCGCGAAAAGTAAATGAAAGTGGCAATTATTTATTACGTTTTTAAATGGGTTTACCTCATAAGATGCCAAAAATTAACAAACATGCATTGTCTCATGTTAATAAAGCATCCATAACTTGAAATAGTATGTTATTATTATTCCATTTCGTTTTGGCGATAAACTTGACAGCGAAAGTACCGCCCACCGATGCTCATGTGAACAAAAACAGATTTGTTCATATGTACGTCTGCTGCTCAGTAAAATTGAGAAAAAATAATAGCGACTCATAATAATCTGACGATCATGGTATAAATAAAATATACCCATAGTAGTTTGGTGTACTAAATGTTCACCACTCGTGGTGAAGAGGTGTTAACCGTGTGCCGAGGGCTCGCAGTTAACCCTTTACCTAACGTAACGGCCAAAACTGGCCAGCGCTATTCTCAAAAATCGCCAATTAATTTTCATTATTTTTTTCATTTTTTGTCTCAAAAACATAGGGTATGACCCCTCGTTGGAACGAGCTAGTCGAGCTCGTTCCAACGAGGGGTCATAACCTATGTTTTTGAGACAAAAAATGAAAAAAATTAGTTATTCAAGAATTATTTTTGCAAGTGTTGTCTGCTTTTCAGGCTAGGTAAAGGGTTAACACCACTTCACCACTCATGGTGAACATTTGGTACACCAAACTACTATGGGTATATACTATATATCCACAACTTGAAAAATGGCGAGATTCAATTCGAGAATTGATTTGACACAAAATTTGAGGTTCGCAGGGCCCTACTGAGAATGGAAATTTGTTTTATTGTATGTGGAAGAAAGATAAAATATTAGTTTTTATATACATTGTTTTCAGTGCAAAGAGAGGATACTGTTTTGTTTTGATATTTTCAAAAAGTTTTACACAGGCAATGTGAAGCTTTGTTTTATGTTATTAGTGTAGTTACCGATTTTACTCTTGATCTCAATTCTGTTTTGATTTATTAGAACCAATAAAAGTAAAAAGACTCATGAAACACAGACTCTTTCCTTTTATGATTACAGTGATGTACTGTAATGTAACAAACTGATGGAAGGGTCTTATAGTGCTCTTTCCATCAGTATGTAACCTAACAGCATTTCATCAGCAGAAACAAAGATTTGTATTGGTCAGTATAACGGGACATCATATCACTATGTCCATCTCAATAGCAAAATTCTCTGCTGTGTAGCAGTTTTCCACAAGCGGACCAACACATCCATTTATTACCTGCGTCGCCAGTGGCGGAGCAGGTCTAGTAACCGCTTGACTCCGTCCGTCAGTCCGTCAGTCCATCCATCCACCCGAAACACTTTTTCCGTCAAGGTTTTCTTGGCTTCTATGAAAGGGAATTATTTTATATTTGGTTTGCTGCTTCATAATGATGAGTTGTATCGTGTAAGCAATTTTCAGATCTGCCATGCAGCCACTTCCTGTTTGCCGATACTTTGAAATTTACTGTACGCACTGAACATTGAAATTTTTCGTCAAACTTTTCTCAGCTTCTATGCAAGGGATTGATTTTATATTTCATCTAGAGCCTGATAATGATTAGTTGTATTGTGTATGCAATTTTCAGATCTGCCTTGCAGCCACTTCCTGTTTGCCGATTCAATTGCATGTAGCGAAGCAGGTCCAGACCCGGTATTGGTCTTGGCTTGTTATTTTGGCCTTTGTACATATGTCAGATATATTGCTTTTTACAACACTCTTGTTCTATGAAATCCCCATCTACAGCAACACTAAACCATGCAGAAAACAAATATCCGTTCCGAACATATGTGCCGAATGGAAATCGTTGAGGGACTATTTTTAAATAGAAGCAAAATTTCAATGGAATTTTCTACAAATCGTGCACCGCAATTACAATTTGAATCACTAGCAATAGCTAAAAATAGTAACACTGGTTCCCCTCGCAAATTTGGTTGACTATAAAATGTGTTTGTTTTGTTGATAGATCGACCCCTAAGTTCCACTGTGTTCTATGTGCCTACTGGCACATAGAACACATTGGAACTCAGGGGACGAGTTGTCAAATGAATTGCTGAGTGTCCTTCTAGTAATTGCTTTTGCTTTTATAGCTATGAAGGCATGTAATAAACATGATGTGTGTGAATTGGTTAATTGATATGGAACTTGTGTCATCGTGGAAGGATAAAATTTGAGGCCACTTATGCCATATCAATTAACCTTTTCGCATGCAAGTCTCATTTTGTGTATTTGTTACATACCTATTATTTTTTCTCGAGTTCCATATTTACAAATCCCTACAGATCATATATTTCATTTGGATTCCTGTTGACAGACTTTTTTTCCATTTGATGTCATGAATCCATTAAAAGAACTAAACTCCGCCTATTTTCATGATCAGCCAATCGACATGTCACATTTGGAAGCTGCAGTGACAGCAGATAAATCGAATGCTTCAGTCAGTAAATAACAAAGAGTTTTATAGTTAGAAATTGTTTGTGATGTTTGCTTTTTTAAATGAATAGATTCTATCTCATAAAGGCATGTAATAAACACAGAACACCATGATATGTGAATACTTTTGTCAATACAGCACTCGCGCATTGTGGAAGGCTAGAAGGAGAGGCTGTCGTTCTGTCCTTCTATGCTGGCACTCATGCCATACTGACGAACGCATTCACACATCGTGACGTTCTGTGTATATACTGTGCTATATAGTTTATACTTAAGTGTAAAACTTTTCTTCAGGCACAATCATAGAATGTATCTTGGAAGCGTACGTCACTCCCTTTGTTTTCAAGCCAACATTTATGCAGTGATTAGAATTGCTTGCTTTGTGCACGGCTGAGATTGTTTTTTATCCCCCCCATTAAGAGCTCTGTCTGTCCGTCAATCCATCCGTCCATCCATTGTTTATGGCACAGCTTGAACAATAGTTAGCAGATTTCAATTCTTTTTGGTATATGTCTCTGTAGCAACAATGTCTATGTCAAGTTCAATGACCACTGATATCTCTTGAACATTTTGGGAGTTATGTCCCTTCGTTATACAAATATTCTGTAAATCTTGTTTATGGCATAACTTGAACAATAGTTAACAGATTTCAATTCTTTTCGGTATATATCTCTAAAGCAACAATGTTTACATTCAGTCTATGACCAGTGATATCCAATGAAAATTATGGGAGTTTTTGCCCTTTGTTTAATAAAAAGTATTGTGTAATGATTGTTTATGGCATAACTAGAAAAAATAGTTAACGAATTTCACTTCTTTTCGGTATATGTCTCTATAGTAAATAATAATAATAATAATAAGCCATCAGTTATCTAAATGCTCAAGGCCCGATCTCAACATTGAAGGCAGTACTGTCTCACCATCGACCACGGTACGCAACCTCGGATATTATATGGACGAGAACCTGTCGTCGGGAAAACATGTCTTGCATGTCTGCAGGGCTTTGTATTATCATCTCCGAAATATCAGCAGGGTGCGGAGCATGGTTGATGGGGCAACAGCTAAACAACTTGTCCATGCCTTCATTACAAGTCACATAGACTATTGCAACTCTCTCTTATTTGGTTGTAAACAGAGCATCATTGACAAAATTGCCACAATACAAAAATGTTTAGCACGTGTAATTACTATGACCAAACGTTCCTGCCACATTACACCTATTCTTAAAAATCTGCACTGGCTGCCTCCGAGGGAACGCATTGAATTCAAAATTCCCATATTAACTTGGAAATGTTTAAATGGCGAGGCCCCACCGTATTTGTCCACTTTGGTTTCACGTTACGAACCCGGTAGATCACTACGTTCGAAAACGTCACACAATCTTGTCCATGCACCAGGTGACCTCACAACAGCTGGCGAGTGGGCTGAAAGCATCCCAGAGTCTCCCATCTTTCCGATCAGCTCTCAAATCACATTTGTTCCGGAGGGTATATAACTTAGATGAAGACCGCTGATTGTGATTCATCCGCTTGGAGACAGTAAATAGGAAATATAGAGTGATCAACATATATATAAAGTTTTTTTATTTTTTTTTGTTTTGTTTTTTTTTTTTGTGTGTGTGTGTTAAGCCCAAGAGCTCTATGAGGATTTTCGGCTTTAAACTAAATTTATTATTTATTATTATTATGTCTCTATAGTAACAATGTCTGCATCAAGTTCGATGACCAGCAATACCCGATGAAAATTATGGGAGTTATTGCCCTTTGTTTAATAAAAAATATTGTATAATGCTTATTTATGGCATAACTTGAACAGTAGTTAACAAATTTCAATTCTTTTCGGTATATGTCTCTGTAGTAACAATGTCTGTGTCAAGTTCGATGACCAGCAATATCAAAAGAAAATTATGGGAGTTATTGCCCTTTGTTTAATAAAAAATGTACAGTGCTTATTTATGGCATAACTTGAACAATAGTTAACGAATTTCAATTTTTTTCGGTATACGTCTCTATAGCAACAATGTCTACATCAAGTTTGATGACCAGCAATATCTGATGAAAATTATGGGAGTTATTGCCCTTTGTTAAAAAATATTGTGTAATGCTTGGTTATGGAATAACTTAAACATTATTAACCAAATATCAATTTTTTGGTATATATCTCTTTGGGAAGAATGTCTACCTCAAGTTCGATGACCACCGTTAGCTGATGAAAATTGTCGGAGTCACTGCCCTGATGCGTCAATTAGACAATTTTTTTTCTTTGCTCCAAAAAGCATTTTGAAGGATTTAGTGATTACATGCAGAAAAAAAATTGGACTCCTATGACCCACCCACTCCCACCCCCCTCCCCCATCTGGTCAGTTAGGCCACAAAATTTTGGGGGACTCCAAGATGGGTTTGGCTGGATTTAGAGTGATTTTATGCAGGGAAAGAAAACAACTATACCCCCTCCCCTATTGGAGGTGTGTGGGGATTAGCCACGCATGGCGATGCAGGCCTCTTGTTTTTAGCTCACCTGACTGAAAGTCAGGGTGAGCTTTTCTTATCACTCTTCGTCCATCGTCCGTCATCTGTCGTCCGTCGTCCTGTGTGAAGGTGGTGTTTGAGCCTCTTTCTCCTAAACCACTGGCCACATTTTAATTAAATTTCATGTAAGTAGTGGTTATATAGGGGCATTTGGGTTTTTCTTCAAATTGGATTTCTGCTCATATTGTGGAGTGGGGTGGGGCCAAAATGCACAAAATTTTTGAAAAATCTTCTCATGAACCAGCGATAGCAGAGACTTGATATGTGGTATGCAGCTTCCATTTGAGGTGTAGAATCAAATTTGCTCAAGAGAAGTTTGACGGGCAATATTTACCTATGTTCTCAGAGGGGCAAGAATTTTTACCCTGCCCAAAATTTCTATTTTCTGAACCCAGAGTCCGATTTGAACCAAATTTAATATGAGGTATTATTGGGTTATAAGTACTTGATTTATGCCAGAACATTTTTTCCTGCAGCACCGTGGGAACCGCAGGAGCTAAAAATAGAAAAAAATTAAAATGCCCATGTCTCCAAAACTGCACGACACCGAGAATTTTTATTTGGTCTGAAGCTTCCTTAGGACCAACAGAAAGGATTGGTAAAAAAAAAATTGCCATCGGTTTTATCATAGGGTACAGTTTCGGGACTTTGAAAAAGTGCTGAGTCAGCACTTTTTAACACTGTAAGCAATGGGAAGAACATTAAAAAATCTTCTTCTCCAGATCCAGCAGGCAGAATCTTTTGATATTTGGTATGCAACATTGTAGGGTGGATCTGATTCAAGTTTGTTCAAATCAGCCCCCTGGGTTCATATTTGGGCTCAGTATAGGAGCCCGATTTCGAACTTAGTGCATTTCAGGCAAATTTCTTAAAAAATCTTCTTCTCAAGATCCAGCGGGCAGAATCTTTTGATATTTGGTATGCAACATTGTGGGGTGGATCTGATTCAAGTTTGTTCAAATTGGTCCCCTGGATTCATATTTGGGCTCACTATAGAAGCTTGAATTGGAACTTAGTGCATTTCAGGCAAATTTCTTTAAAAATCTTCTTCTCCAGATCCAGCAGGAAGAATCTTTTTATATTTGGTATGCAATATTGTGGGGTGGATCTGATTCAAGTTTGTTCCAATCGGCCCCCTGGATTCATGTTTGGGCTCACTATAGAAGCCCCCATTGGAACTTAGTGCATTTCAGGCAAATTTCTTAAAAAATCTTCTTCTTTTTTTTTTTCCAGATCCAGCATGCAGAATCTTTTGATATTTGGTATGCAACGTTGTGGGGTGGATCTGATTGAAGTTTGTTCAAATCGACCCCCTGGGTTTATATTTGGGCTCAGTATAGGAGCCCAAATTTGAACTTAGTGCATTTCAGGCAAATTTCTTTGAAAATCATCTTCTCAAGATCCAGCTGTTACAATCTTTTGATATTGGGTATGCACCATGCTTAGGGGGGGGGGGGGGGATTCAAGTTTGTTCAAGCCAGGTCCCTGGGTTCATATTTGGGCTCACTGTGAGAGCCCGAGTTATAACTTAGTTCAAAATGAGGAATTTTCTTTAAAAATCTTCTTCAGATCCAGCAGTCGGAATGTTTTGATATTTGGAATGCAGCATCCTTAGGGAGGTGAGATTCAAGTTTGTTCAAGCCATGTCCCTAGGTCCATATTTGGGATCATTGTGGGAGCTCGAATTGTAACATAGGAATATTCTTTAAAAATCATTTTTTTTTTAGATCCACTGGTCAAAATCTTTGTATATTTGGTATAAGCTTTTCTTAGGTGGAGCAGATGCAACTTGTTGAAATCAATTCTCTGGGTTGATATTTAGGCTACCATGTCAGGTGAGCGCCCTCAGGCCCCCTGGGGCCTCTTGTTTTTTATATGCCCCCAAGAAATTTTCTCGGGAGCATTATGTTTTCACCATGTCCATTGTCCATTGTCCATACGTTAACTTTTCGCATTCTGTAAATTAACTAAAGTTCTACCAACTGTATCTTTACCAAAACTTCATATGTGGTTTAGATATGATAAGTGGAAGAAGCCTATTTATTTTGACCATGATGTGCCAAGGTCACGGTGACCTCCAATGTCAAATACACTTGAAATTGGTTTCTGCTCTGAAACTAAAGTTCTACCAACCGGATCTTTACCAAACTTCATATGTGGGTTAGGTATGATGAGTGGAAGAAGCCTATTTATTTTGACTATGATGTGCCTATGATCAAGGTCACAGTGACCTCCCATGTTTAATACACTTGAAATTGATTTCAGCTCTGCAACTAAAGTTCTGCCAACCGGATCTTTACCCAACTTTATATGGGTTAGGTATGATGAGTGGAAGAAGCCTATTTTATTTTGACCATAATGTGTCAAATGTCAAGGTCACAGTGACCTCCAATGTTAAATACACTTGAAATTGGTTTCCGCTCTGTGACTAAAGTTCTGGAAGACTGATCCTGTTTGTTTGTAATTCTATCCATGATATTGCAAAAGGGGGCTTATGCCGCAATTCGCGTTGCTCTTGTTTTTACATAAATGCATATAGTACAGCCAAATAAGCTGAAGTGTAAACTTCAAGAAGCACTGTAAGTGATCTGCATTATATTGTTTCTGTGTTGACAAAAGTAGGTTCTGGTTACACTTCTCGGAATACTCTATGTTTTAAATTCTTGAAATGAAACCAGGACCTTCATTTTATCAATGTAGAGACTTATCTTCACCGTCACTCTCTAATTGTTTTAACCCTTTACCCAACGTAACGGCCAAAACCGGCCAGCGCTATTCTCAAAAATCGCCAATTAATTTTCAAAATATTTTCATTTTTTGTCTCAAAAACATAGGTTATGACCCCTCGTTGGAACGAGCTCGTCGAGCTCGTTCCAACGAGGGGTCATAACCTATGTTTTTGAGACAAAAAATGAAAAAAAATAGTTATTCAAGAATTTTTTTTGCAAGTGTCGTCTGCTTTTCACGTTAGGTAAAGGGTTAACTTTGCTAGAATACACCCCTTGGGAATGCTGGGAAGTTCAGCAGTGCTTGGTAATGTGGTAAAGAAGTTCTGATTTACGGAACCAGTGCCTGGGGTGGAAGTCATCGAATGTTGTCAGCATTAGTATCAACGATTTGCTAAACTTGACTTAATACCTATACTGCAGTCATGATGTAGCCAAAGATGCTGAAAATTACATTAAACACCAATAAATAAATAACTTAGGAAGTATTGCTGCTATCTTATAATCATCGCTGATCTGTGAGAGGAAATGTTTGGTATATATATACATTATCATGACCATGTGCATGCCCTGTAATTTGTATCAGATTCGAGGTCGTGTTTACAATCAGATCGCAACGAGCCCGTCAGGGCGAGTTGTGATCCGATTGTAAACACGACCGAGAATCTGATACAAATTACAGGGGGTGCGCCTTTATACCGCAGGTCCTCGATTTTACCGCAGGCTACCGCAGGTCCCTCAAAATTACCGCAGATCCCTTGTTTTGCGGGGTATTATTTTTGTTTTAACTAATAGTTCGAGGCAACTGTCGTCTCGTTGATATTTGGGGATATTTTACACCAAAAATCAATAATAACGGAGCATATTTTTCCATTTACGCTTTTTAAACAACATAAACTTATCACGCTCTTCGTGTCAAAACAACGTGTGCAGACCTATAAAATTATAACTAATATAAAAACTGTCTTCTATTGTACATAACATTCCGATATGCAATTCATCAGGCTTTCAGAGCTTGCCATGTGTCAGGAAAATTACCCATGATGGCATCCCACCCCATGTGGCCCCCGCCACACTCGGGAACATGATTCAAAATATTTCAGCGTTGCAACTTTTTAACACTACTATATCGTATTTCTTGGTTCCGGCTTTTTGGTAATTTATTGCATTTATTGGGCATAAAAGGCAGGCTGTTGAGCATGACCACAGGTCCCAAAATCTACCATGAACTACCACAAGTCCCTTCTTTCGCAAATCAAGATGGCTGTTTCTTCCACAAGTCGAGGGACCTGCGGTATATAAAACTTTATCACAAGCTAGCGCAGGTCCATATGAATTATTTCCCTGCCCCCCCCCCCCCCAAAAAAAAAAAAAAAACTCGGGCAATGTACCACCAGAGTTTTATGGGGGGGGGGGGGGGGGAGGGGGCGAGAGAGAGCTACCGCAGGTCCCTTTCAGTTTTTCCCCTCATCTTCACTATCTCTGTCATTTACTGCAGGTTAATACTGATAAATGTTTTGTTTCGCGGGGATTCAGGGATGAGACCGGTCTGCGCCGTGGGGGTATCCTTACCACAGGTCACTAAATCCTTCGCATATTTATTTTTAATATGCCGCAGGTCCCTCGTTTTGCTGTTACTCCCACAAATCGAGGGACCTGCGGTATATTAAAAACGTTACTATCACAAGCTACCGCGGGTCCTTTTTTAAGTATTTCCCTGCGGCATGTTAGAACTATCGTGATCTACATGTAACATAAGTCCCCTGGTCATCCCACTCCAAGCCTCACTATTAGGGTGAAAAATTCATGAAACAAGGAACCTGCGGCAGAACAAAACTATCAGAAGCTATTGGAATTGGGATGCATTATCATGTAAAAAAAATATTTATTTCAATGGAGTTGTGTGTCTTGGCTCGTGATCCGTCGTAGAAAGCACAAAACGTGTACTTGTATCCCAGATTGGTAGAATGAAAGAAACCTAAAATGCGTTAGAAAGGGAGATGTATATATCAAACGATGGTAGATTGACTGGAATTGGAGCGAGGGAATCGACACGTTGAGGCATTTTTCAAACGTTTAACAACGTAACGGCCAAAACCTGCCAGCGCTATACAATACGCGAAAATCTCCATTCAGTCAGATTCACTTCTGACACCAAAGAATACCGGGTCGCAAGAGATTTTTAAGACCTTTCATTCATCATTCATGGTAATACAATAGTTTCTGACAGTTTTATTGTACCGCAGGTCCCTTGTTTTGTGAATGGTCGACCGCATTGCCTAGCATTTTGAGGGGTGGGAGTAGGGATCAGGGAAATAATTGAAAGGGGAACTGTGGTAGCTTGTGATAGTTTTAATATAGGGCCTACCGCAGGCCCCTCGATTTGTGGAAGTAACAGCAAAACGAGGGACCTGCGGTATATTAGAAATAAATATGCGAAGGATTTAGGATACCACTACAGAGTAGACCGGTCTCACCCCAGAGTCCCCGCGAAACAAAACATTTATCAGTATTAACCTGCAGTAAATGACGGAGAGAGTGAAGATGAGGGGAAAAACTAAAAGGGACCTGCGGTAGCTTGTGATAGTTTTATTATACCGCAGGTCCATTGTTTTGTGAAGGTCACAGTAAAACAAGCGACCTGTGGTATTATTAAAAATATATTATAATAACCAGTTTTGGTCATCACTAAAAAATAGTTTAATTTTTTTTTTTTTCTGTCTTGGTAATACATCCCAATTCCATGCAATAGCTTCTGATAGTTTTTGTTCTACAGCACTGGCAGGTTCCTTGTTTCGAGAATGGTGTGGTACATTGCTAGAATTTTTTTTTTTTTTTTTTGGAGGGGGGGGGGGGGGGGCAGGGAAATAATTCATGGCCCGCTGGTAGCTTGTGATAGTTTTAATATACCGCAGGTCCCTCGACTTGTGGAAGAAACATCCATCTTGTTTAGTGAAAGAAATCTATTTGAAGGGACTTGCGGTAGTTTACGATCGATTTTGGGACCTGTGGTCAGGCTCGACAGCAGGCCTTTTATGCCCAATAAATGCAATGAATTACCAAAAGCCATGCCCCGAGAAATACGATATAGTAATGTCACAAAGTTGGGCGTGATAGCGTGAATAGAAAAATACGCTCTGTTATTATTCATTTTTGGTGAAAAGTACCCCCAAATATCATCGAGACCACATTTGCCTCAAAATGTTAGTTAAAACAAAGATAATACCCCGCAAAACAAGGGACCTGCGTAAATAGAAAAATACGCTCCGTTATTATTGATTTTTGGTGTAAAATACCCCCAAATATCAACGAGATGACAGTTGCCTCGAACTGTTAGTTAAAACAAAGATAATACCCAGAAAAACAAGGGACCTGCGGTAATTTTGAGGGATCTGCGGTAGCCTGCGGTAAAAATCGGGGACCTGCGGTATAAAGGCGCACCGATTACAGGACATGCATTTGGTCATGATAATACATTTATCTAACAATCCCGTTACATAAAGCCTGTTTTTACGTTTTTCTGTTTAAATTGGGTTGGAATTGGTCAAAATTTTGAATTTCACATTTTAATGCGTAATAACAATGCATATAATGTTATTATTTGTCATAACGCAGTGTTTACCGGAAGTTGAATCTATGTGATACGGAATCAGAATGAGTCAACTATATGATACGGAATCGGAACACATTATGTGATACGTACCGTTTCTTGTGATTTTCAGGCCATAATCTATATGATTCTTAGATAAAATACCCGACCACACTGGGCAAATGTCCGCCCACACTTGAAATGTTTCAGGGAGGAGGGGTCTATTCTAGCTAGTCTGGGTCAGTGGTAAACTCATTATATTTATTATTATTATTTATTGGTGCTTTACGCCACATCAGCAGCTTAGGCTATATCATGGCGATGAAAGTATGTATTTGAAAAAGACCATTGATTGAAATATGAAATGAAAGGAATAAGAAGTTTAAAAATGATGAGTGTGAAACATAATGAGAAAGTGAGACCAGTTGTACAAAAACTGCTGTGTAAATCAACCTGTGAAATAAAATAAATAGATGAAAGTTAAAAAGGTAAAAACAATTTAAAATTTGTTAAAAAGGTTGATTACAGTGGTAAACAAGGGTAGTGGTAAACATTTAATGTAATGTCAATATTTATCATACCTACCGCTAGTTCCAGCAGGAAGTACACTCCTGTGATTTATTCATTCACACCTCCCTGATTCATGGCACCAGTTTGCAGCCACTCAAAAATGAATAGTGTCTGGTTGGGAAGAACAGTACCCCTAGAGCTTCTGTGAATGCACAAACAGGCCTGAAAATAAGCAGTCTGACATTTGCAGAATGAGGTCTCCCGAGGGTGATTTTGCTGATGCTATCCCACACAGTGGCAAATTTATCCACTAGGTACCTCTTTCTGTTTAGGTTTGAGACCCTGATTCAGATTGAGGTTCACAGAGAGTAAATTTAGTGATGCTACCCTGCTGTGCAGGGTAGCATCACTAAATTCACCCTCTGGGGACCTCATTTTGCAGATGACAGTTCGCTTATTTTCTGGCTTGTGCACAAATGCTCATCTATGAAGGACTGAAAAGAACTTGGGTTTTTTGGGGTCTGAAGGCAAAATGAAGAATTTTGCCTGATATTTAGGTGGTATGGGAAAGCTTGTCTGGGCTAGTGGTAGGTATAATATATATAGAAATTATTTTAATTTTTATGCCCCAGTGACAAACAGTTTTGGGGGGTGGGGCATATTGTTTTACCCCAGTCCATCTATCTCTCCATCCATCCATCCGTCCTTCTGTCATCTGCCCATCCATCTGCATTTACGGTACATTGTTTGTTTGCCTACCTCCTCTCACAGTTTTCAAACTAAGACTTTTTTTTATTTCACAGGATGTTTTTACATATACCAGAGGAGTTCATATTGTCAGGAGTTTGATTTGCATCAATATTTCTCAAAATTACAGGTTGTTGAACTTAGTCAATTTTTTGTAGAATTTCACCTGTATGGTATGTGCTTTGTCTGGCAAACTCCTCTCACAATTTTCAAGCTAGGACCTTTTAAATTCATAGAATTCATAGAATGTTTGGACAAATACCAAAGGTGTGCATATTCTCAGAATTGTGATTTACTTCAATATTTCACAAAATTTGAGTTGTTGAACTTAGTAAATTTTTTTGAGGAATTTCACCTGTATGGTACATGGTTTGTCCGGCTAACTCCTCTTACAGATTTCAAGCAGAATGTATATGGTAGAACACATGGGGGTATCATATGTGTCTTACAGGCACAGAATATTTACATTTACAAATAATAAATCACTGCAGCAATTTGTAACAAACATCCTGTGTCCCTGCTAGGGCTGTCACGATTTTTCATTTTAGGAATCGATTAATCGTCGCAAATAATCGATTAATCGTACCTAGATGACCCCCACCCCTCTCCCTCTCTTTGAAGTCGATAAAAATGAAGTTCAAGTCTGCTGACCTACCTCAAGTAAACAACGAAGACGATCAACTTTTAGGGACATTGAAAGCTTTGATGTTCTGAACTTTTGAACCGTCAGTGTAATAATCAAGACCGGTCGGCAGTTGCGAACTTCGCAACTGCCGACCGGTCTTGATTATTACACTGACGGTTCAAAAATTCAGAACATCAAAGCTTTGATGAATGTACATGGAAGACAAATGCTTCCAACGGCTTCTTGGGGTTTAACATCGATGTTCTTAACTCTTTACCTTTAGAAACAATAGTTTTTTCATCAAATTTTCTTTTAATTATTAAACATCTAAAACGGGATGCAATTTACCGATTATTCGACAACGAAAAATACTAATCGGTTTCGCTGTGACCGATCAACAATCGATTAATCGTGACAGCCCTAGTCCCTGCACTGTGCTGGAGCATGCTTTATTTTCGGGTTATGAAAAAACAAATAATGCACCAGTTTTCTGATTGCCACTATGGCGGGAGCTGCTGTGGTGGTTTTCTGATTGCCACAATTGTGGGGGCTGCTGTGGGGGTTTTATGATTGCCACTATGGTGAGGGCTGCTGTGGCGGTTGCGAACTCTAGTTTTATTTTGGAACTATTTGGCAAGTTTGATGAAGATGATTTAAATTTGTTCAAATCAAGCCCTTGGGTTTATATTCGGGCTCCCATGGATGTCTAAATTTCTTCATTGTGCAATATGAGGAATATTCTTTAAAAATCTGCTACTTGAGATTCACCTGTCCAAATCTGTTGATATTTGGAATACAGTATCTTTGGGGGAGACAAATTAAGGTTTGTTCAAATCAACCCCCAACCCCTGATTTCATATTTGAATTCCTTTTGGAAATCCAGAATGTAACTAAGTGCAGTATGAGAAAAATTCTTTAAAACTTTTTTCTTCATTTCCAACAGTTAACCCTTTACCCAACGCAGACGATATCAAAATTTATTATTTTAAATATAATTTTTTCAAATTTTTTCAAAAATGTTCAAGAAAACCATATCATGTGACCCCTCGTTGGAACGAGCTCGACGAGCTCGTTCCAACGGGGGGGTCACGTGATATGGTTTTGTTGAAATATTTTGAAAAATTAATATTTTTTCAACTGCTGAAATTGCATATTACGCGGGTGGATGCGGGCGATTCGTTGGGTAAAGGGTTAAAATCTTTTGATATTTGTATAGGTGTACAGCATTCTTGGGGGGGGGGGGGGGGGGGTGGCAGATTCACGTTTGTTCAAATCGACTTCCTGAATTCATCATTGGGCTCCCCATGGAGCTGAAGTTTTAACTAATGCAATATGAGGTATATTCTTAAAAGATTCTCTTAAAATCCCCCAGACAGAATATTTTGATATTTGATACATAGAGATTATTTTGACACTAAAGTGATTTGGTTTGTCGTATTTCTTTAACGAGGTCAAATCGGTGCATCACATGAGCCGCTGGTGAGACGGAATGCGACAAACCAGATCACTTTACTGTCATATTGATCTGTTTATTATATGCCATTATGGAAATTCACCTTTCACACAAGATACCAACGTAAGGGTAAATAACGTGCAATTGTAGCTGGAACACTTGTAAAATTATGAGGACTTCCCAAAATAGCATTGCATAGTTTCCAAACTTAACAGCATTTTATTCTTCTATTTATTTATTTATTGGAGTTTAACAACTCTTTCGACAGCGAGGGTCACGGTCCGGTCACCTCATGTCGGAGAATGCTGGACGAAATGGCCCATGGACGGAACGGCCCTGGTTGATTTTGGTCAGAACGGCCCAGATTTTGAGACGGATCGGGCCAAATTTCGAGACAGAACGGCCCGGAATTTTGGACAGAGCGGCCCTTATTAAAAAAACCTCATTTATTAAAAAAAATATTTCTTATGCCCCCATTATTTTTTTTTACAATAGTACTCACGCGGTATTGAAGTTGATTATTATTAATTGAAGTGATTGAAGGTTACTTATGACTTATAACATTTTCTTGTGGTCATCCCACAACTTATTCGACTGGTACTGTAATCAAGTGTTTTGTGGGTAATGCCAGCAGCTTTAGAAATTAGGAATTATAAAAAGGCGTTTAACTACTCTCTAATCAGGTATACAAAAACAATGGTCAACAATTATAATTTTTCGACTTGTGTTTTTATTACAATTACAATTATCGAAGAAGGAAATGAAGGAGATAATTGCTTTGTTACTGTTAAAACTTATCGTGCTGGCATATTTGATTGATTGATGTTGGTCCATGAGCTGAAATTTGTTGGTTATGTTTCTATATATTATTTACTTTCTTTATTTTTTTTAATAATGTCACATTTGCAAAAGGATGGAAGGGGTAAATTAAACATTTTCACTAAAATTTTAAAGGTTTTTCAAGCGATGCTTGAACTTTTGCCGTCAACTGAAGTGAACAGATTTGTTGCTGATTTTGAATTTGGGTTAGGGCAAGAATTGAGGTCAAGTTTGATGAGCTAACAATACAGGGATGTGAGTTTCGTTTTGGGCAGGGATTGTGGAAAAAGGTTCAGGAGACTGGTTTGCGGAGTGTCTATTATGCCAGAGGCAATATATATAAACGTTTGACACAGGTACTCGGCACAAGCTGTGAAATCGAAAGAAAAATGATATTTGTTAGCATTTTTGAATCGATGCTGACGTGCCCCCATAATAGTATATAAATATTAACAAGGTATACAACTCTCTTCTCTAAAACGATAGCACTCGTCTTCGTTATAACCCCCCCCCCTCCCACCCACCCACCCACCCACCCACCCACCCCGCCCTCAAATTTGATTCACATAACGTATCCAACAGTACCCGGTATCAGTAGAAAGGGGAATGAATAAGCTTTACAGTGGTGTATTACACGACCGTTGGGTGTTGTTGGATTGTTCATGATAACTGGGAAAGGTCGCAGAAAAGGCCGAAAAACATTTAGTCAGACAAGATAGTGTACAGTGGAAAGTGGGTTACGAGCGACAATTATCCGATTTATTATAAATAATTCGAGGTCCCATTGTCTATGGAGGGCAGGTTCAAATATTAACCGTATACCTTTATCAATTACTAATCTCGGATCCACATTTATTCATTTCTGGCGATCACATTTGCCGTTTATACATTTTTAACCGTCCCTTGGAAACTAAACAAGCTAACGGCATCCATCGAAGCGAAGATGCTCACAAAAGCATCCCATTGGCTACTATGTATTCCGAGAAAATTATCAATGAAAACAAGCCAGTGGGAGAATGGTGAAACTTTTTGCGCGAGTCGCTGTATCTATGGAGGCCATCAACTTGAAAAGGTTTCAAAGTGAGAGCTAAAAAAGTGTATTAACGGTAAATGTGAACTCTAGAAATGAATAAATGTCGACCCAAGATTGAAAATTGATAAAGGTATAGGATTAATATTTGAATCTGCCTTCCATAAATAATGGGACCTCAAATTATTTATGATAAATCGGAGAATCGTCGCTAAGTAACCAACTTTCCACTGTGCACTATCTTGTCCGACTAAATGTTTTTCGGTCTTTTCTGCGACTTCTCCCAGTTATGATGAACAACCCAAGAACACCCAACGGTCGTTCAACACACCACTGCAAAGCTTATTCATTCCCCTTTCCACTGACATCGGGTACTGTTGGATACGTTATGTGAATCAAATTTGAGGGGGGTATAACGAAGATGAGTGTTATCGTTTTTGAAAAGCGAGTTGTATACCTTTTTAATATTTATATACCATTATGGGAGCACGTCGGCATCGATTCAAAAATGCTATCAAATATCATTTTTCTTTCGATTTCACAGCTTGTGCCGAGTACCCGTGCGTTTGAGAAAAGTTTTTGCTTTGTCCATGTTACCCGTGGATGACATTAGACCCGCATTTGAAGAGTTACGACCCAAACGTAGACCCAGAGGCAGATGAAATGACCAGATTTTTTGAATGTGTGGAACGTTTGTGGATAGATAGCACTGCATGGCCAGTGCAGGCGTGGTGTGTTGATGGACGGTCCATCAGAACAAACAACGACTTAGAGTGACGTAGAGTGACGACATAATAGACTTAAGACGACTCACAAAAGTTCCAAGCTTACTGTCGAATCCCTTTCTTACAAGTTGTTCTCTTTTTCGCGATTATTTGAGATGACCAGAAATTAATTTAACTTTTCGTTTATTTCAGATGAACAGAAACTAATCTCTTTTTTTCCGGGGGGGGGGGGGGGTGGGGGGGGGGGGGGCACTTGTTTGGAACCCTATGGTTCTAAATCCCAACAAATGTGTGTGAAAAAAAATAATGGGGGCCTAAGAAATAAATTTTTCAATGAGGGTCGTTCTGTCCAAAAATGTGGGCCGTTCTGTCTCGAAATCTTGACCGTTCCGTCTCAAAATCAGGGCCGTTTTGACCATGATCAATCTGGGCCGTTTTGTCCTGTTACTATGTCAGAGAGTTTTACAACGTACTAACTCCATACAAGCAGGCTTAACATTGGTTGAAGGCAGGTGCACCATCGACGTGCAGTACGCTTTAGTACACGGCACCGTCGTTCCCCCACATTGGCAATTTGGATAAAGTCTCTTGTCCAAGGACACAATGCAGCAGACGTTATCAAACCGTGGACATCTCGACTTGAAGTTCAATGCCGGGGTCCTACTAATTACCGACCAAAACAGTCCAAAACCGACCAAAAGTGCTAATTACCGACCAAAACCCAAATGAGTACCGACCAAAAAAATTAAATGAGTACCGACCAAAAAATAAGATTTTTAGCCAACTTTGGCGAAGCCAAATTTGAGGTATTGTCATGGCCCGTCGTCCGTCTGTCTGTCTGTCTGTCTTGTCTGTCTGTCTGTCTGTCTGTCCGTCTGTCGCGCCGTACACACGGCTCAGGCAGGCTAGAGGCCGTATTTATGAACCGATCTTTACGAAACTTCTTGGGTACCTTTGTTATCACCTTGGAACGAGAACGAGTGTTTTGGGGTGCAGTCCGCAATTCAAGATGGCTGCCGACGGCCATTTTGTACCAAAATTAGTACAATAAGTTGTTTGTATAGAACTTTTGTATGAAAGTTCTGATTTGAATAAATTTTTGTATGAATGTTTAGTAACATGGAATACATCACATATAATACGGGTTTTTTCTCGTGCAAAAATTATGCAAATTAGATGAACTTTGATTTATTCAGTGCTACTTATACACAGTAAGTGCACGTCAATACGGCTCGGGCTAGAGTCTGTATTTATGAACTGATTTCACGAAACTTCTTGGGTATCTTTGTTATCACCTTGGGATGAGAACGAGTGTTTCTAGGTGCGGTCTAAAATTCAAGATGGCTGCCAGTGGCCATTTTGTACCGAATTAAGGTCCAATCAGTTTTTTGTACACAACGTCTATACGGCTCAGACTAGAGGCCGTATTTATGAACCGATCTTTACGAAACTTCTTAGGTACCTTTACCTTTGTTATCACCGTGGGACGAGAACGAGTGTTTTTGGGTGTAGTCCAAAATTCAAGATGGCAGCCAGCAGCCTTTCTGTACCAAAATTAGTGCAATCAGTTTTTTGTACAGCACGTCTGTATGAAAGTTTTGATTTGAATAAATTTTTGTAGGAATGTTTAGTAACATGGAATACATCACATATAATACGGGTTTTTATCTCGTGCAGAAATTATGCAAATGAGATGAACTTTGATTTGTTCAGTGCTACTTCTACACAGTAAGTGCACATGTCAATACGACTCGGGGTAGAGTCTGTATTTACGAACTGATCTTCACGAAACTTCTTGTGGTACCTTTGTTATCACCTTGTGACAGGAAGGAGTGTTTTGGGGTGCCTTTGTTATCACTATGCTATGAGAACAAATATTTTTTGGTTCACTCAGACCCACTCTGGGACTCAAAGATTTCTTTTCTAGTTTAGCATCTAACTGTCACCCCACTTTTACAAAACTTTACCTATATATTTGTTACAGGCTACGGTCAGCATTTATGTACAGACTGTTACAATACTTTACATGTACCTTTGTTATCAGGTCATTACCTAGATGTTTGTCATTGCTGTGTCACATACTATACATGTACATGTCTTAAACAAATTGAGCTACAGTGCCAATGACACTTTCATTTAGAATCTCAAAGTTTTTAAGCAGTTATTTGTGGTGCTCGACACAAGCTGAGAACTCTAAAAAATTACATTTGATAAGGATTTTTTGGACCGATTGTCTTCACCCTCCTCAGTAGATGTAAAATACAAGCTTGTGTTTTATATTTTATATCTATTAAGGAGGCGGTGCGACATGTGTGGGCGGCAGTCTCTCGGGAAAAGGTTAGTCTGGAATCTGCTAGAATAAACTATGTAAACGCCTGTGTATCCATCATGAAGCAAGCAACAGTACACACCATACAAACTGAATGAAACCACTTTCGCCGACAAAAGACAATGATTCAACAAAAATAAAATATTTTATTCATTCAATTTAGCCCTTTGCACAACGCGGTAGCAGGCGGCACATGCCAAAAAGAATAATTCTTGAATGACTGAACAATTAAACTTTTTGTCTCAAAAACAGCTTATGACCCCTTCATTGGGTATTTGGGCTTTATTCTGAGGTGCAGGTACTGCAACTTAAAGGCTTCAGATTCAGTGGCTGTGCTTCATATCATCTTTGAAGTGATATTATTTAGTCTATTAAGATTTGCCTTGTTACAATTTATAGGAGAGAGCCCGCAGGCACTCTTCTGTAAATTGTAACAAGGCAAAGACATGTTAACAATTTTTGGTGATCGAAAATAATTTAGCACTCTACCAGTTAATGAAGCAAAAATAAAAAGATAATAAAATTTGAATGTCGATTTTTGTGAATAGCACTGCTTGTTTTTACCGTTACGTTGGATAAAGGGTTAAACAACACGAGAACAATGGCAATATAAGGCTTAGGCCTATGTTTCTGCGCACAAACCATTCTCTCATCATTAGTGAACAGAGAATGTGCAAATAAATAATTACTGGACATCGTTAATCGTCATTATTATGTTGAATTTACAAAACTCTGAGCCCAAAAACCCGTCAGATCGCCGATAAATTTTATTATTTTTTTGTTCGGTATCCATTGGGTTTTTTGGTCGGTAATTAGCACTTTTGGACGGTTTGGGTCGGTTTTGGTCGGTAATTAGTAGGACCGCAATGCCGTAACCACTGAGCCACCGCGCCCCATATTTCATTCTTCTTCATCAGAGTGAGATACAACAAATTTTGCGTGGTTACATCCCCTGGAAATTTTGCCCGGAGATTTTCTCAGACGTTTATGGACCAATCTGTTCGAAATTTTGTATGAATGTTCCCAACCATGGGAACCTGTGCACCTACGATTATAGCTCCTGTCAGATTATTTTTTGCCAGAATTATACCCCTTAAAGACTTGAAAGATCGGGCCTAGAACTTTGTCTGAATAATCATGGCGGGTCTGGGTCTCTGGGACAGTCACACCTCCAGTTGATTTCAGCTAAATAGAAAATAATACTTATGGACTTAGTGGTCCTCCTAAACACTGGAATTACCCAGAATTTGAAACTTTTCTTTCATTCATTCAGATAAGCAATATCCTCCGGACATCAATGCTATTATTTTACGACATCTTTCCGCGAGTTTAGGTCGAGCAATGATGCAGGCTCCAGTTCGATTAGCCAAATCAATCAGTGAATGCAAAATTTCGAGTTAACTCCCTTGACTAAATTTTAAATTTCGTTCAGCTGAAATGAGAGCGAATTTGAGAATAAAACATGTTTTAGTTTTCCACAGAACGTTAGAACAGTCTGGAAAGGGAATATTTTCTTCCAAAACAACGTGTAAATGTAAATTAGAGGAGGTTCTAGGAGAAATTCTGAGAGGTTCTGGGGGGGGGGGGGGGGGTCTGGTATTTAGGAGAAAAATACTAAATACCAGAACCCCCCCCCCCCCCCCCCCCAGAACCGCCTAGACAAAGGCAACTATAAGAATGAATTTACTTTTATTCTTCTTTCCTGTAATGATTATTACATAAAATAAACATATTTCATCGTAACACATTGCGCAAATGTAATTTAGACGGGGAGGGGGGGGGGGGGGGGGTCTGGTATTAGGTCAACCGAGCGGGAGGGCTTTTGAGTCGGGGAAAATAGTTGGTCGAAGTTACCGAAATTGGGTCGAAATTACTTTTTGGGGTCCAAATTACTTTTTAGGGTCGAAAATACCGATTTGGGTCGGAGTTATTGACATTCACTTTGATACGTTGTGAGAACGTTTACCAAAAGGGCATGTTTGGGATGCGGGACCAACTTGAACGCTCGCCTCCCCAGGGGTGGAAGACCACCTCCGGGAATGGTGGAAAGGATGAAAGGGACCGTAACGGTTATGAATTATAATTGTTCCATAGCGGTTATAATGGTTTCTTAACGATTAGTTTAAAAAAACCCAACTGCTCCTGTCTCGTCCGTGGTGGATCGTACTGTATCTTCGGTGTGTCTGAAAATAAAAAGATGTATGCGTTAGTCCCCCCCCCCCCACCCCACTTCCCCCTTTCCCATCTATCCATTGGCCCTTACCAGTAGATGTTTTTATTGGGGATCATTAATTTAAATACCCATCAAAAGCAGCCAGCAACAATAGCGTATCACACCCTAAGGTACATTTACTGCTTCCGAGGTGAGTTGTTTTTATGTATTGGGAGTAGTATAGCTCGTATGTTTCAGGACCCATTGGCAGGACCCCGGAAGTGACGTCATGTCACGTGACGTAGTGGCGCCATGTTGAGTTGTAATGGTAACCCGCGTGAGCGGCCATGTTGTGACGTCATCGCCATAGACGTGGTGTTAGTGCGCATGCGCAGTGTGTTAGGGTGATACGTGTTTCCGTCATCCATTTTGTATACTGGAGGCCGCCATCTTGGTTTCTATGGTAGCACGTGATTGCTATGTTACCCAATTTTTCTGCAATAAGACGGAGTATGTTTTGAGGTGTGTTCCTTTGTAGAAGAGTAAATCAAATTACCACAAACAACCCGAAAATCTCTCCAAATCACCAAAATCCACCCCAAATCACCGAAATTGACTTTATTTCCCCAATTTATCGGCTTAGCACGTAGTGCTATAGTACTAAGGGGCTACAAGGGGTGCGTTCGATTGAACAGGAGTAATGTTCCGGCTTAGAATTCTCCCAGAATCCCTTTTTGGATCCTTATCCCGTGACGTTTTTCCCAATAAGAATAGCACGTAGTGCTATAGGGCAAATTTACCCAGATTTCTCTGCTTCTATCTATATAAGCAACGGTTTTTGTCTATCTGGCCATGTTCCTTTGTTCTAGAGTATACTCCAGTAGCGTAGAAGAGCCTATCATATGGAACAGCTTTGCTTATTATTACTCTATTTAGCAATTTCTGGTCTATTCTTGTTAGTTCTGACCCTATTCCAAGTACTCTTGTTGTTTCATTTATCCAGATCATTTATATAACCAACCAATCAGATTGCTTGATTTCCCATAACCTGTACTTAATCGTATAGAGTTATCTCCCCTGTGTATAATAAAACCCCATATCCAATGGCCATATCCCCAGGCACCCCAATTTCGGCATCCCTTTTTTGAAAAACATATGACCTTCGGCACCCCTTTTTAGCTCATCTTGACAAAGTCAAGCTGAGCTAATCTAATCGCTTCCCGTCCGTCGTCCGTCGTCTCTCGTCCGTCGTCCGTCGTCCGTCAACACCATGTTTTGGTCTTCTCTTCCAAAGCCACTAGGCCAATTCAAGTGAATGTTTGTATGAGTCATGGTCCCAAAGGGGCATTTCATTTTTGTTCAACTCAGTATGCCCGACCCCATAGGGAGGGAGTGGGGGAAAATGCTCCAAAATATTTTAAAAATCTTCTTCTCAAGAACCAGTGTGTGCAATGACTTGATATTTGCTATGGAGCTTCCATATGAGGTGTAGAATCAAGTTTGTTCAAACGAAGTTCGTAAAGTACTATTTGGCTTTGTAATAGGAGGGGTAAGATTTTTGGCCCCGCCCAAAATTTCTATTTTCTGAACCGATGGTCCGGTATGAACCAACTTTGGTTTCTGGTAGTATTGGGTCATAAGTACTTGACCCATGCAAAAAAAAAAATTCCCGCATCCCCGTGGGAACCCTGGGAGCTAAAAATAGAAATATTTTCAAACGCCCATATTTCCCAAACCCCACGGAACAGAGAGCTTTTATTTGGTATGAAGTATCCTTATGACCAGTAGAATTGAATGGTAAAAAAAAATTGCCATCGGTTATGTTAGGGTGTTCTGTAATGGGCATCGAAAAAATGCTGAGTCAGCATATTTGCAAAAATTAAAAAAAATCTTTTCTCCAGAACCAATCATCAGAATCTTTTGATATTTGGTATACAGCATTCATAGGGGGGTCAGATAAAAGTTTGTTGAAATAAAGCTCATTGGTTCATATTTGGGCTCTCTACAGGAGCCCGAAGTTTTAACATAGGGTAATATGGGGAATATTCTCTAAAAATCTTCTTCTTCAGAACCACCAGTCAGAATCTTTTAATATTTGGTATACATCATTGTTATGAGGGTCAGATTCTAGATTGTTCAAACCAAGTCCCTAGGTTAATATTTGGGCTTCCTACGGACGCCCAAATTTTATCTTTGTTCAATATGGAGGGTAATTTAAAAAAATCTTCTTCTTCAGATCCATCAGTCAGAATGCTTTGATATTTGGTATGCAACATCTCTATGGGGGTCAGATTCAAGTTTGTTCAAATCAAATCCCTAGGTATATATTTGGGCTCACTATGGTAGCCCAAATTTTTACTTAGTGCAATATGAGAAAATTTCTTTAAAAATCTTCTTCTTCAGATCCACCAGTCGGAATGCTTTTATATTTGGTATACGACATCTCTAGGGGGGGTCAGATTCCAGGTTGTTCAATTCGAGTGCCTAGGTTAATATTTGGGCTCCATATGGGAACATGAAATTTAACTTAGTACAATATGAGGGAATTTCTTCAAAAATCTTCTTCTTCAGATTCATATTTGGGCTCTCTATGGGAGCCGGAATTGGCCATTTTGCTGAAGAATTAAAAAATTTGTATTCAGTGCCCTCTAGAGGTACTAAGATTAATCCGCATAGGTTGTATCAAGGGGCTTCATAGGGGAGCTCTGCATTTTACTTATGATAGGCTGAAGAAAAGGCATGATGCCCAGATTATTTTTGTCACTCCTGAGGGACTCAAGGATTGACAGTGTAGTCTATGGAGATGGCTTGCTTAATGTAGACTCATTCTTGGACTCTGTTTAAATTGTGTTCTGTGCAAGATGAGCGCTTCAGGCCCCGTGGGGCCTCTTGTTTGTCATATGTGCTTATGTGAAAAAGCACAATGTGACACAATGTGCCCTAGCACAAAGGCATATGCTTTATGTGCCGATATGTGCTTATGTGAAAAGGCACAATGTGACACAATGTGCCCTATCACATAGGCACATACAGGTATTTGAGGACACCTATGTCCTGGTATTGTTTTATTCGAGGATACCTACCGGAGAATCCCTTTTTTGTCATATGTGCTTATGTGAAAAGGCACAATGTGACACAATGTGCCCTAGCACAAAGGCACATGCTTTATGTGCCGATATGTGCTTATGTGAAAAGGCACAATGTGACACAATGTGCCATATCACATAGGCACATACGGGTATTTGAGGATACCTATGGACTGGTATTGTATTATTTGAGGATACCTAGTATCTAGGATACCTTCTGGAGAATCCCTTTTTGTCATATGTGCTTATGTGTAAAAGCCCAATGTGACACAATGTGCCCTAGCACATAAGCAACATGCTTTATGTGCCGATATGTGCTTATGTGAAAAGGCACAATGTGACACAATGTGCCCTAGCACATAGGCACATACGACCAAAAAGGTATTCCATAGCCACGGGTGTTTTCCAAAAGGGATTTTTTAAAAGGGATTCCGTAAAATGGGATTCCTATCCGACTCCATAAAATGGGATTCCGTGTTATAACATCAACACTCGAGGGTATTCCCTTTCCCTATTAAAAGTATTCAGTTCAATGGGTTGTAGTTTAAAAATTCAGATGACCTTCGTTATATTTCCATTAAGTTTAAAATTTATTCAGTTAAACTTTGTTCAGTTCAAAGGGTGTTAATACCTTCATTTAGGTTCAAAAATAAAGTCCATTCAAATAGTTCAAGGGTGTTAATTATATATACCTTCATTAGGGTTATGGTTGAAAAATAGAGTTCATTCAAACAGTTCAAAGGTGTTAACACTGTGTTACATATGGGGGTTGTAGTTCATTCCAAAAGTTCAAAGGGGCTTACACTGGGTTATAAAGGTTATAGTTGGCTGTATTGGCTTCAAGGGTTCATTCAATTTTGTTCAGTTCAAGAGGTTAACATTGGGTTATATAGGAGGATTATAGTTCATTCAGTTGAAACTTTGTTATATTGTCTTTGATCTTGGTTGTGTTCAATCAGATCAGTTCGATCTTTGTTCATTTTTCTTCGACTTTGGTTATATTCGATTAGATCAGCACGATATTCTTCCAATGGCGGCGCTACGGGGGGGGGGGGGCATGGGGAGGGGGGGGGGGCATTTGCCCCTCCCCCCAACGAAGGCTTTGCCCCCCCAGTTGCCCCCCCCCCCAAAAAAAAAACAAAAAAAAACATCTCGCATGCATTTCCATCCACCCTCACACACAAACACATTCAGTCACTCTCTCTCACACACACACACCCCTCACTTTTTTTATTCTCAATAATTTCCCATACACACTTAGCCCAAAGCCTCAGGCTAGCTGATGAACACATCCAGGCAGTAGAGATTTAAAGACTCGGATGCAGATACTTATAAGTTATAATTAAGTTATGAGCCAACAAAGGCATGTCTATCCATATCCCTTGTCTAAAAAAATTCATGGATTTCGCATTATGACAGACGGGCATTATCTCCCTTGCACTGTTCAATTATTTCACTTGGAAAAAACAATTGTTCTTAGTTTGAGTGCTTTGATGATATCCATGTTCCAGAAACCTGAGTATCGAAACCTCCAAACACCAGAAAATTCCAAATTTGTCTCCCCCCCCCCCCCCCCCACCCCCTCTCTCTCTCTCTCTCTCTCTCTCTCTCGCACAGACACACCAGACGCGGATCCAGGATTTTTTGAAAGGAGGACCGCTAATTACCATTACATTTAGTCGAAACTTGGACCCAAAGTCCATAATATAATTTTTTGGTTTGGTACGTCCACAGGACGTACCAAACCAAAAAAGTATATTACGGACTTTGGTTCCAAGTTTGTACTACCTCATAACAAAGTAATGCTATGATCCTTTACGTATTTGCCCCCCCTTCATGGGAGTCTGCCCCCCTAGTTGCCCCGCCCACAAAAAAATTTCTGGCGCCGCCACTGTATTCTTCAATTTGTTATTTTCACTTCGATCTTGGTTCTGTTGGATCTTCGTTCACGATTTTATGTTCATTTCACTTCGCCAACTTCATTGGGTCAATTTATTTCGATCTTAGCTGTGTTCGATCAGTCCAGCTAGTTCGATCTTCGTTCACTTTGTTACTTTTTTTTTCACTTTATTTCACAGAATACAAATACAGTACGTTTTAAGAGAAAATGATATTACATGATTTGAGAAATGAGTAGATGTATACTGTGGGGAATGACATAGTCTTGCGACTGTCTTCCTGTCATCCCCTCAAAAAAAATAGGAAAAAAAACCCAGAAAAAAACATGGCATATAAAACAAAATTAAACAAAATATAAATGTCAAATACGGCGAATGACAATTTTTTAGAAGAAAGGTGGATCTGGACAATAGATGGTTAAATTGAATAGTTCAGAACAGTGTCGGTTTATTTTGACATTTAGCTCCACTGTTAGATTAGTTGTTATTCTGACCTTGTGATCAACTTTGTTTCCAACGTGAAAAATAAATTTCGTTATTCCTCCATTTTAGTAGTACGGATTAGGATATGTACAGTTGCACAAACCATAGACATTTGGGGACGGGAAAAGTAAGACTTTTGTTATGTTGTGTTCCCTTCGATCTTGGTTGTCAGTTGTATCTGTTCGGGTTCTTGTAGTAATAATTGGGTGTTATCAATCCCTTTCCACACCCTCGAGTGTTGATGTTATAACACGGAATCCCGATTTATGGAGTCGGATAGGAATCCCATTTTACGGAATCCCTTTTAAAGAATCCCTCTTGGAAAACACCCGTGGCTATGGAATCCCTTTTTGGTCGTATGTGCCTATGTGCTAGGGCACATTGTGTCACATTGTGCCTTTTCACATAAGCACATATCGGCACATAAAGCATGGGCTTATGTGCTAGGGCACATTGTGTCACATTGTGCTTTTTCACATAAGCACATATGACAGAAAGGGATTCTCCAGAAGGTATCCTAGATAGGTATCCTCAAATAATACAATACCAGTCCATAGGTACCCTCAAATACCCGTATGTTCCTATGTGATAGGGCACATTGTGTCACATTGTGCCTTTTCACATAAGCACATATCGGCACATAAAGCATGTGCCTTTGTGCTAGGGCACATTGTGTCACATTGTGCCTTTTCACATAAGCACATGTGACAAAAAAGGGATTCTCCAGTAGGTATCCTCGAATAAAACAATACCAGGACATAGGTGTCCTCAAATACCCGTATGTGCCTATGTGATAGGGCACATTGTGTCACATTGTGCCTTTTCACATAAGCACATATCGGCACATAAAGCATGTGCCTTTGTGCTAGGACACATTGTGTCACATTGTGCTTTTTCACATAAGCACATATGACAAAAAGGGGTGCCGAAGGTCATATGTTTTTCAAAAAGGGGTGCCGAAATTGGGGTGCCTGGGGATATGGCCATTGGATATGGGCTTTTATTATACACAGGGGAGATAACTCTATACGAATAAGTACAGGTTATGGGAAAGCAAGCAATCTGATTGGTTGGTTATATAAATGATCTGGATAAATGAAACAACAAGAGTACTTGGAATAGGGTCAGAACTAACAAGAATAGACCAGAAATTGCTAAATATAGTAATAATAAGCAAAGCTGTTCCATATGATAGGCTCTTCTACGCTACTGGAGTATACTCTAGAACAAACGAACAGGGCCAGATAGAAGAAAACTGTTGCTTATATAGATAGAAGCAGAGAATTCTGGGTAAATTTGCCCTATAGCACTACGTGCTATTCTTATTGGGAAAACGTAACTGAATAAGGATCCAAAAAGGGATTCTGGGAGAATTCTAAGCCAGAACATTACTCCTGTTCAATCGAACGCACCCCTTGTACCCCCTTAGTACTATAGCACTACGTGCTAAGCCGATAAATTGGGGAAATAAAGTCAATTTCGGTGATTTGAGCCAATTTTGGGGTGGTTTTTGGTAATTTGGAGAGATTTTCGGGTTGTTTGTGGTAATTTGATTTACTCTTCTACAAAGGAACACACCCTCAAAACATACCCCGTCCTATTGCAGAAAAATTGGGTAACATAGCAATCACGTGCTACCATAGAAACCAAGATGGCGGCCTCCAGTATACAAAATGGACGACGGAAACACGTTTCACCCTAACAACACGCGCTGCGCATGCGCACTAACACCACGTATCACTATGGAGATGACGTCACAACATGGCTGCTCACGCGGGTTACCATTACAACACAACATGGCACCACTACGCCACGTGACATGACGTCACTTCCGGGGTCCTACACCGGGGTCCTGCCAATGGGTCCTGAAACATACGAGCTGTACTACTATTGGGGTCCGTTTACCCATGGGCCCTTCCTGGGGTGGTTGGTTTTGTTTCCTCCATAGGAAATTTAGAAATTAGTTGGGGAAGCAGCTTTTCTCTTTTTTCAGGTTAATTGTGCGGTATTCTGAAAGTTCCTTGATTAGTTGACTCGCTTGGAATCTGGTGTGAGTTTTCTTCGTAAGATTATTCAGTCGCGTTTCGATTATCTCTATATTTGCTACCTCGTGCAGGTGAGCTATGGGGGTTCCGAGCTGTACGCTGAGGGCGACGCGGAGCGCGTAGTTTTGAACGCGTTGTAGTTGTTGGATGTTTGCTTTGGAGAGTTGCTGGTGATGATAGCCCCATCCTCTAGTAAGAGGCATATGGATGTTTTGTTGAGTTTGAGGAGGATGCTTTTGCTACCCCCCCCCCCCCCCCAAGTTTTTCCCCTAACCATTTTTAAGAAGTTGATCCGTTTTGTGGCCTTAGTGACAGTTTGGTTGACATGATTATTTAATTTTAGACCTTTATCGAGGGTGATACCCAAAAAACTTAGTTGCGGTAATTAGTCCAGAGGCCTTTATCGTCCGAAAATTGGGAGATTTCTACGTGATTTTTGCCCACTGGGTCAATATCATTTACGTAGAAGATAAATTGAAGCGGACTGAGGACAGAACCTTTGGCCTCTAAATTTACCTCGTCGGAGATTTCGCGATTAACTCGTACCTTTATTTTTCGATCTGACAGGAAGGAGGATAGTATCATAAGAATTTTGGTAGGGAGTCCCATTCTGGATAGTTTATATCGAATCCCATTGTCCCATGCCAAGTCAAAGGCTCTTTTAACGTCTAGAAAGAGGGCAGTCCCAATTTACCTTATACTGAAAGAGGGCAGTCCCAATTTATCTTCTACTGAAAGAGAGCAGTCCCAGTTTATTTTCTACTGAAAGAGGGCAGTCCCAATTTATCTTCTACTGAAAGAGGGCAGTCCCAATTTATCTTCTACTGAAAGAGGGCAGTCCCAATCTATGTTCTACTGAAAGAGGGCAGTCCCAATTTATCTTCTACTTAAAGCGGTGTGCATGTAGTCGATATGCGGAATATGTGCTCTTTCGCTTCATTTCGGTTACGGTAGGACCGTTGCCATTAATCAAGAAAGGTTTGTATCCTCGAGGTGATCACGGAGTCTGTTGGTAAGAACCCGTTCACAAATCTTCCTGATGTAGCTTAAAAGGCTGATGAGTCGGTAGTTGGACGGGTTGTTAAGGTCCTTATCAGGTTTTGGGATCATAATCCCCATAGCTACCTTCCAACATTTAGGGAAGTTGCCATGGGTAAGGCATCCGTTCAGTGAGTAAGTTAGTCTTTCCACGAAGTTGAGGGGACATTGTTTTAGGATTCTCTAGATTTCGTCCTCTCCGAGGCAGGACGATGTTTTGCGCGTACTGCTCTTCACCTCATTCTGTTTATAGCATACCACACAGGCTCTCGTTTCAAACAAGAAGGGTACTTCTTCTATGAACTGATAGTGGATGAGGTCTAAGGTGAACTAAGCAATCTGATTAGCTATTTGATATTAATGGCGTGATTTGATTTGTCAATTCGGTTATAGGAAACGTTTATTATGAGTGATCAGAAGCAGAACAGAAGACAGAACAACTAAGTACAGAGAACGGCCAAGACCTCCTACAAATAGTAACAAACCCTGTACCAGTTCCAAATTGAAAATACTTGACGCTATGCGAGTTTGATCAGAAATCAAACTCACCACTATTCGAGATGACAAGTCTATAGTACTGGGTGCCTCCAAAGGTGACTGTTTTAAGATAGTAGTAGAGTCCGTTTCGATAAATTAGTACCATGCCGGATTGTCTTTCGGAAATTCGATATAACTTTCAATGAAACACACCCACAGAACATACCAATGTATATGTTTGTCCGTTAGAATCACGTTCGGCCCCAAAAAAAACAAGATGGTAGTCCACGGCAAATAAAATGGGCGACAGAAACACATGGCACCATAACATGTGCCGCGCTCCCATGGCAACCCATGACATCATTGGACACGTGACCCACCTCCTGCCCACCCAATGTGTGCCATTTACCAGGTTACATGCATTTATCACTGTCCTAAATAGGCATATGGGATCCCAACTGCCCAGAGCAACCAGCATTATTGAAAGAGTTTTGCAGGTTGCTTTGTTCAAAAACTTACGTCCAGGCCTAACGTTGTCAAAATCCATTGCCAGTTTGGTGATATGCGTGAAGGATCAGCCTTTGAAATTTACCACTGCAATTGACATCGCCTTTGTAAAAGCAGTGGTAGTATCTCACAGCATTTACCGCGACATTGCCGATTCTCATGTATAAATTCACTCCTTGTGTGGACAGCTCGTCGACAAACATAGATATGTATACGCAAGAACCGCTGGGCAAACTCATGTCACGATCTGGCAAACACCGGTCTCTCCTCTCACACCCCACCTCAATATCTCAAGTTTGTTAGAAAACTTTTCATACGAAACCTTTGTAACTTTATCTTATTGTTTGTACCATTTGTATCGCGAATAAAAATCGGGTGATGAGGATAATGACCTCTCGGAGTGTAAAATGTTTACTGGTGCCTTAAGGGGACGTCCAACGTAAATTTGGTCAAATTTCAGGTAATTTTCGCCACAGTCCAGAAAAGGTCAGAAAGGAATAACCCCAATAAATTATATATCAATTTGTTTGGAATGAAACATAGATTTTGTGGAACTAATATTTGCCATGGAACTGTTACCATGTGGCGGAAAGGTCTGTCTGAAAGTCTGCTATGGCATAAGTAAGAGATCAGATTTTATACAATAAAATACCTTAAATTTATTGAATAGTTAAATTCTGCAATCCTTCTAGTACAGACTCGGAGAAATCTTTTTATCATTCTTGCAAGGAACGGACCACGAGACCAATTGTAATTTAGGAAGCTTACATTTCAAAAGAGCTGCCATTTTTCTTGTGTTTGTTTACCTTTTATGAAGTTCACCAAGGGTCAAATCCACACAGTTCATAAGAATCAGTATGAGTCATGAGAGAGTGCATCAATGAAAAATGTCCAATGTGGCTTTTGTCAGTCTGCTGTGACCATACTCTACAATCCTGTGCCATTTTGCATGAGATCTCTATCAAATTGGTAAAATACGATGAGATTGATACACCAAAAAAGGGTAAACTGCCAAACTTCTTCATTTAGTATTATATGTGTCCATTTCTGGGGTTGCATGAGCAATGACAGCTGCCAAGAGTTTCATTTGAATGTTCAAGTGTGGCCAAAACAACAAAAAAAATGACCTGACCTGCGTGCAGAATACTTTCACCAATTGGCTGCACTTAGTTAGAAATCCTGGCTTCCAATTCATTTACGTACATGATTTGGTATGCTTCATTTGTTTTGGAACTATCGGCCTTCCATAGATGCTGTTTGAGGAGGCTTGACTGTTGTTTTCTCGTGAGATTTAAAAACATTAATAACTGATCTGCTTACCAATTCTAATTTTATAGGCGGAGGGTTATTTGGTTATTCATTTATCTAAACATTTATGACACGCTGTGGTCTCATTTCGGTAATTCGTGTGAATTTTAGTCCGCCTAGCGGATTTTTTTCTATTTCTGTCCACACAGTGTCAACACATAGATTTTCGCAACCTTCTGTTGCTAAGAGTGCTCAAAATCGACGTCAATCCGTCTTATACACAATGCGGTTGTACGAGGGAGATATTTAAATTTACGATGGTACGACATTTCGCTATATTTGGTGAACAGGAAGAAACCTTTCTGATAATTCTCCCTGACATTGGTCTTCTTTTTTCGTAGCAGACTTCATCAAGCCTTCTTTACGTCACTAATATAGTTCGGCGACAGTAAAATTATTTTTTCGTAAATATACAATTGTGAGGACTGTAATGTATGTTGTTGTGAATATATTTTTGTTTTCAAATATAATTTTCTACTTTTATGTTTTGATCATCGTCACCAACCAAATAATAGTAGTTCGAATCGGTGGCGTATTAATCCCTTGCTGACACTTGCGTAACATAATGTGTAAGGATTCTTCTGGTCTCAAGAGCACGACCATGGACTGTATCTCGTAATTATCACATTGTCGGTTGAATATTTTCCTACGAATGTGTCGTGAGTTGTGCATTACATCGCCTCCCAGATTCAAAAACAGCAGTGAAATGTTTGAAGATTTCAGATCTTGGGAAATCAAATCATTTCCAAACTTTGCCCAAAAACCCACGAGATCATAACAAACGTGTCGCCCGAACAGAATCAAGCGTTTGTGGTCCTCCATTTTCCCCTGAGCGTTCTCACCACGTTGGTGATGAAATGATAAATATGCTTTCTCCGAGTATGGAGAGTGAAGTCTTTTATTTACAACTCAGACATTCGAATTACCGATCTATTCCTTGTTAATCCTGACGGTTACTTATGCGGCTGGCAATTTCTTTGTCATCAAAAGCAAAAAAAAAAATGTTTTTTTAATTTGAAAAAGTGGATAAATTCAGGTTTTGTATACTTTTATCATTATTTTGGTATATAATATGTCGTTATTCGCCGCTTTAATTCGTATTTAGGGCATTGTGGAAAATTTTCAAAAAAATGACGAAAGTTACGTTGGACGACCCCTTAATGTTGTTTCCAAGTTCGTGAGCAATGCTTGTAAAATTCTTTATCCATCTTTTGTGATGCAAACACCCGGTTAAGATTTCACTTATAATTGCATCCCCGGTCATATTATACCACAATTGTAATGATGCCTTAAATTAACTGACATTCGGTTATGCCGTCATTATAGCCTTGTGTTGTGCTTGTAATTCAAGTTCACTTCTAACGCCACAGTGGGCATATACAGTTATAGAGAAAGTAACTTCATTTTACAACGGTAGGAAATTAATCCCATTAATGGCCAAACGTTTGTGATATTCCGCAGAAAATAAGGATTTTTTAACATCTGAAGCTACACTTTCCAAAGCACCATCACAGTATCATGATGTCAAAGCAATATAAAGAAAATTTTCATCAGATGAAAGAGCCCTTATCTACCTTGTATTTGTGTTAACGGTAATTTGATAGACTGTCAGTGACATTACTTTGTCATCAGACATCAAAGAAGAGAGGCGTGTATTGTATCTGGGGAAATTAATCGGTAATGATGCAACCAGATAAAATAATGTATGGTGATCCGTTTACTGTCTCTACATCAAAAAGCAACCGAGATGATGTTGAAAGTTTGTAGCTACAGTGAATAATGCGTTTGCCTTTTGGTGATCAGAACTACTGATCTATAGCTCGCTTGCAATCATTTAAATGTTGGAACTGATCTAATGCAGAAGATATCGGAGAACACATAATAATTTTATACATTTCAGCAACTAGTATCTACTTATTGTATCAAGCAATATGAAATATTTCTGCATTGCAACTGATTTTGTAGAACACGTGAATGTCAAGTTTTTTTTTCGACCGTCGTCCCAAGAAGTTCACTTTGATCCTGGCTCAGAGACGGCAGAAGGTCGATAAAAGTGAAGTGGCACACATTTTCAAGTCTACCATGGTTCGGATCAGTGGGAGAAAAAGTTACAACCGTATATCGGTAAAGGGACTGTGACACACTATAGTTGTCTCGTTTAGAAGAGCATGCCGCGGTGTGGTTACTGCTCTGTCCATTTCTTCAACTTCAATCATCTTCCAACCCGAAGGCAAGCCTTACTGTAGATATGAAGGCAAGCCTTACTGTAGATATGAAGGCTAGCCTTACTGTAGATATGAAGACTGGCCTTACTGTAAATATGAAGGCTAGCCTTACTGTAGATATGAAGGCAAGCTTTTCTGTAGATATGGAGGCTGGCCTTACTGTAGATATGAAGGCTGGCTTACTTGTAGATATGAAGGCTGGCCTTATCGTAGATATGAAGGCCGGCCTTACTGTAGATATGAAGGCACGCCTTACTGTAGATATGAATGCTAGCCTTACTGTAGATATGAAGGCTAGCCTTACTGTAGATATGAAGGCAAGCCTTACTGTAGATATGAAGGTAAGCCTTACTGTAGATATGAAGGCTAGCCTTACTGTAGATATGAAGGCTAGCCTTACTGTAGATATGAATGCAAGCCTTACTGTAGATATGAAGGCAAGCCTTACTGTAGATATGAAGGCTAGCCTTACTGTAGATACGAAGGCAAGCCTTACTGTAGATACGAAGGCAAGCCTTACTGTAGATATGAAGGCAAGCCTTACTGTAGATATGAAGGCTAGCCTTACTGTAGATATGAAGGCAAGCCTTACTGTAGATATGAAGGCTCGCCTTACTGTAGATATGAAGGCAAGCCTTACTGTAGATATGAAGGCAAGCCTTACTGTAGATATGAAGGCTAGCCTTACTGTAGATATGAAGGCAAGCCTTACTGTAGATATGAAGGTACGCCTTACTGTAGATATGAAGGCACGCCTTACTGTAGATATGAAGGCTGGCCTTACTGTAGATATGAAGGCTGGTCTTACTGTAGATATGAAGGCACGCCTTACTGTAGATATGAATGCTAGCCTTACTGTAGATATGAAGGCTAGCCTTACTGTAGATATGAAGGCTGGCCTTACTGTAGATATGAAGGCACGCCTTACTGTAGATATGAAGGCTAGCCTTACTGTAGATATGAAGGCAGGCCTTACTGTAGATATGAAGGCAAGCCTTACTGTAGATATGAAGGCAAGCCTTACTGTAGATATGAAGGCTAGCCTTACTGTAGATACGAAGGCTAGCTTACTGTAGATATGAAAGCTAGCCTTACTGTAGATATGAAGGCTAGTCTTACTGTAGATATGAATGCAAGCCTTATTGTAGATATGAAGGCTAGCCTTACTGTAGATATGAAGGCACGCCTTACTGTAGATATGAAGGCAAGCCTTACTGTAGATATGAAGGCTAGTCTTACTGTAGATATGAAGGCTATCCTTACTGTAGATATGAAGGCAAGCTTTCGGGTTGGACGATGGGGTCGAAGTAGAAAAAACGTACCGAAACGATGGAAGGTGGGATTCCTTGGCCAAATGTCGTTTGGATTTGCAAATAATATATTAAAAGAAAGCCCGTATATTGGCACGGGTTGCGTGCGCCCATTTTATGAAGGCACGCCTTACTGTAGATATGAAGGCAAGCCTTACTGTAGATATGAAGGCTAGCCTTACTGTAGATATGAAGGCTAGCCTTACTGTAGATATGAAGGCTAGCCTTACTGTATATATGAAGGCAAGCCTTCGGGTTGGACGATGGGGTCGAAGTAGAAAAAGCGTACCGAAACGATGGAAGGTGGGATTCCTTGGCCAAATGACGTTTGGATTTGCAAATAATATATTACAAGAAAGCCCGTATATTGGCACGGTTGCGTGCGCCCATTTTGACTCAACGTGTAACCACGCAGCATGTCTGTGGAAAAACGTGGAGGGGCAAGTGTCCCCTGTGCCCCCCCCCCCCCCCCCCCCTCCTTCCTGGATCCGCCGCCTCTGTCCTGGTTCGATAGTACAAACACATTTCCGCACGTGATTATTTACTGGTAGAGTGCTAAATTATTTTTGGTCGTCAAATTTTGTTCACATCCTTTTTGCCTTGTTACAATTTATGAGAGGAGGCCTATAGGCACTCTCAGAGGGCCTATAGGCACTCTCTCATAAACTGTAACAAGGCAAATCTTTACAAACTAAAAAAATATTCACTTCAAAAATAATATTAAGCACACCCACAGAATATGAAGCCTTTAAGGTATGGTACGCGCACTTCTGAATAAAGCCCAAATATGGGCTTCCAGCATTTTACCAGTTAAAGTGGAGCCTGTGCCTCAGTAGGTAAAGGTGCAGGCTGCAAGCCGAGAGGTCCTGGGTTCGAATCCCGCCTACGGCAATCGCGTTGTGTCCTTGGACAAGACACTTAATCCCAATTGCGCATGTGGGGGAACGGTGGCGATGTGTACTAGGGCATACTGCACGTCGATGGAGCACTTGTTTTCAACCAATGCTAACCCTGCTCGCGTGGAGCTAGTACGTTGGGAGTCTGACAGTTGCTCGCCGTTGCTAGATGGTTCTCTCCGGGTACTCCGGCTCCCACACTTGTAAAACTGCCCGACACGAGGTGACACTGGCCGTCGAAAGGGTCGTTAAACCCCAATAAATAAATACAAGTTAAGGTGTTGTGTGTCGACCGCTTTCGACTTACAGTACGTGGAGAGTGCATTGTAAGTAAATCACCCGCGGAGTGGAGTTATCACCCATGCTATAACTTTCAAATTTTGTATATTTCGACAAAAAAAAACAAGCACTGTTTCAGCTAATGGACCTCCATTAGCTGAAACTTTGCTTGTGCTGGTTATGCTTTGCAACAAATTTGCAATTATTGCTTGGGTGGATTGTCCACTCTGCGGGTGATTTAGTGATAATACACTCTCCACGCACTGTACCCGAACAACACACCCGCACACGAATGCCACAGTCCATTTATCCATTCGGTGAGCATTCTTAACAGCCCTCGAAAGAACTTAAATAAGCTTGAATTATAAAGCTCTATAGTGCTTGAAAACTTCACTTCTAGGTGAAGGACATGGGTAGTTCTAAAAATATATTCAGGAAATTTCTCGTTTTGGTCAAATGTATTCTCATTATACTGTGGCATATATCGTGTGGACTCGCTTTTTATTCGCTGAAATGTTAGCTGCACCAGACACAGATCGCCGTGAAGCCCTCTGGAAGGGGTCAGGCTAGAGTCAGGTACATCTATTATTCAAAGTTGGCTAAGATTATACAAAAAGAATTATTAACAGGTGAGGAAACAAAAATAATATATCACTGATATAAAATTTTGGTGATTGTCCATGAAAGTGCCAGAAAGTTCCAAAGTAAAGTACTGGACTGTCCTTCACTTTTCTATAAGAAGTGTACGATTTTGGTGCCCGGACGTTTCCCCGGCGGACAATTTGATAACCGTGCTGACATAGACCAGCAGACACTTCCACAGGCTGTGTGTTTTGGAAAACGGACATTTCTCCTTATGTTGATGAGTTGGCATCTCCCTGTGGTCATTTCCACAGCCTATATTTTCTGTACAATTTTGACTTGTTTTGCGTTATATCAATACGGAAACTTCAAACTAAGCAGGGTTAAAAATGCAAACAGTACCAGTTGAAATAAGTTGTAGCGTAAACTTGGAATGATTTTCAATATTTTTTCTGCGTTGATAAAACGAGGTCCTGGTATCATTTCTTCTAACGCTCTTTCGGAGAGCGTTCCAAGAAATGATACCGGGACTTGATTTTATCAAATGTGATGCAAATCATTTTGTATTTTTTTTACGGATTTAGTGCCCCTGAAATAATGAAAATTTGTCACGCCTGTTTTCAATTTGAGCAACACGTTATTTTCATTTGAATAAAATATATAACTTAGAAAGTGTTGCTACTGTCTCATAACAGAGAAGAATATTTGCCCGGCTATGTTAGCCGCTCGCCTCGTTTGCAAACAGCAGACGTATGGGTGTGCCAGTATAGTTATTAAGCCTGCCGCCCGCCCGTTTGCCTACAGGAGAGTGTTACATTTATTAGTAGTTACACCCGCCGCACGCCTCGCGTGTATTCAGTAGTTACTCCTGCCGCTCGCCTCGTGTGCGTAGTTATGCCTGCTACTTCACATGCTTTCGACAGGCGAGTGTTACATGTATTAGTAGTTACACCCTCCGCTCGCCTCGTGTGTATACAAGCGAGTGTGTTACATGTATCAGAAGTCACTCCTAATACTTCACATGCTGTCGACAGGCGAGTGTTACATGTATCAGTAGTTACGCTTTGCTACTTCACATGTTGTGGATAGGCGAGTGCTACATGTATAAGTAGTTACACCTGTCCCTCGTCTCGTGTGTATGCAGGCGAATGTTACACGTATCAGTAGTTACGCTACTTCACGTGCTGTCGACAGGCGAGTGTTACATGTATCAGTATTTACGTCTGCTACTCCACATGCTGTCGACAGGCGAGTGTCACATGTATTAGTAGTTACGCCTGCTATTTCACATGCTGTCGACAGGCGAGTGTCACATGTATTAGTAGTTACGCCTGCTACTTCACATGCTGCCGACAGGCGAGTATTAAATGTATTGGTTGTTAAACCTTCCGCCGCTCGAGTCGTGTGTTTCCAGGCGGTGTTACATGTATCAGTAGTCACACCTGTCGCTCGACTCTATTGTCGACAGTCGAGTGTTACATGCATTAGTAGTTACACTGTCGCAGTCCTCGTGTGCATACGGGCGAGTGTTACATGTATCAGTAGTTACACTTGCCGCTTGTTTCTCGTGCATACAGGTGAGTGTTACATGTATTAGTAGTTACACCTTCCGCTCGCCTTGTGTGCATTCAGGCGAGTGTTACATGTATCAGTAGTTACACCTGACGCTTGCCTTAAGTGCATACAGGTGAATGCTACATGTATCAGTACTTACACCTGATGTTCGACGCGATTTTCGACAAGTGAGTGTTACATGCATTAGTAGTTACACCTAAATATATCAGTAGTTACTCCTGCCGCTCGCCTCGTGCATACAGGCGAGTGTTATATGTATCAGTAGTTTCGCCTGTTACTTCACATGCTGTGGACAGACTGGTGCCACATGTATTAGTAGTAAACGAGTTCTGCTTTACTTGTGAAATAGAACCCGGCAATTCCCCGCGGGAACCCCGGGGAGTGAAGCAGTGCCTGTTCACTGCGGTAAACAGGCTCTGTTTTACTGGTAAAATAGGCCCCAGTCACCAGTGCTTGGGAGGTGCAAACCCTCTCTAAAATGGGCAGCATGGCTTTTTAACGCTCTCCCCTGGTCTTGAGTTGATACTCATGTTGTTGTCATGATCAGCTATTGTGCAAACATATGTGACCTTAAACACCAATAAATAAATAAATAGAAATAGAACCCGGTAATCAATGCCTGGAGTGGAAGTCCTCTAAAGTGGGCAGCATATGTATGAAAGATTGGCTAAAGTTGACTTTATACCTATATTGCGGTCAGGAGATAACCAAAGAGGCTGAAAGTGAGCTTAAACACCAATAAATGAGCCGAATAACACAGAGAACTGCCGAGCAACAGGGAGCAAATGTCAGACTCTCCATCTTACTAAGTCAACACACAGAGTTATTTGTTTATTTATTGGTGTTTAAGGTCACATACTTATGCACAATGGCTAATCATGACTGTGACAGTTTTACGGGTGGAGGAAGCCGGAATACCCGGAGAGAACCACCGAGCAACTGCCAGCTCCCCAACATTGTAACTCCCGCCTGCAGCACAGGCAGGGTTAGATTTGTTGAAGACATGCGCACCATCGACGTGCAGTACGCCTCAGTACACGGCATCATCGTTCCCCCATGTGGAAATCGGAGTTAAGTGCCTTGCCCAAGGACACAGCGCGGGAGACCGAATCAATCGGTAAGACGGTCACCCATCCGAGGACTAACCGGGCTCGATGTTGCTTATCTTCGGTGATCTGACGAGAACCGGTTACCACAACGCCACCGCGCCCCCTACACACAGAGTTAGCGACGGTTGAAGGCAAGTGAACCATCGACGTGCAGTACGTTTGAGAACAGAGCGACACCGTGACCCCAAGTGGAAACCGGGGCTCACTGCCCATTGTATTGTCCAATGAGACAATGCAGTTACCGCTGGTATGGATCGAACCGCGGACTTTTCGGTTCAGTACTCCCATCATTAGTTACGCAAGATGCTTACCTCGTTTGGATACAGGTGCGTGAAAGGTTGTTAGTATTAGTTAACCTTGTCGTTCGTCTCTTTTGTCTAGAATGACTGGGACATCATTAGTTGTTACAGCGCATTGATGTTGGTATTGGCAGTTGAGTCTGTCGCACGTCTAATTTGCATCTATCATTAGTTACGTGACTTACGTCCGATGCTCGCATCGTTGGTTCGGACAGTAGTTACGTCAGACGCTCGTCTCATTTATGTACAGACCGGTTCGTGATGTGTCAGGAGAAGTTTCTTAAGATGCTCACCCACCTAATTTGTAAATACGGACGGGATGAGGAAAAAGTTACGTTTGCCACTTATCTCGTTAGTAACTTTGTATATAGAGGGGTGACGGGATATCACTAATGGTTACACCTGCTGCTCGTCTCGTCTATATACAATCGAAACAGTCAGTAACCAGACCAGATTATGCCCTAGGGTGTGGTGCACGCCGAAAAATAACAATTCGATATCGTGCAAATCAGATGAAGCTTTGGTTGATGATGTTCTGCCGTTGTTTGTGAGTATCAGACTTGTTCTAAGGAAAACATAAAATTCACTTGTGACAAAGCCATAATGCATCCTAGAATTCTTCCGTTTTTTCAGTTTATCAAACATACCCGACATCCACTGACAACCTGCAGTCACTCTGCAGCATCCAATGCAAACGCGGAAGGCGCCAAAAATGCCCCATATCAGTTAAAATACGAAAATACTGTGATGAACCGCATTGGACCGGCCCAATAGGAAAAACGGACCGCTTACCCATGGACCGGACCACGTACCCATGGGCTGGACCGTATTGGACCGCTATTTATTTGATCGGGTCATTAAAGGAGGTCCTGTACGGTCCGCATCACTAATGTCAATACGGGCTTTCTCGTGCGCCAAAGCAAAAATAAAAAATCACTGCCAACGATGGGTTTTGGGGTGGAAAAGTGTGGTGTGTGTAGGGGTACTGAGAAAATGTGCAAGATTCAAGAAATACAGAGTATTTTACGAACAATTGATGTGTTAGCATAGATTATTGATCGAAATTAACCTATTGGAGCCTAATATATGGTTTGCAGGGGAGGTGGGGGGAGGGGGTGGGGGCTGAGAAAAACCCCTTTTGATATAAGAAATAAAAATCACAGTATCTCCGTACAGGGGAGCGCGGTGGCTCAATGGTTACGGCGTTGAACTTCAAACCGGAAGGTCCACTATTCGATCCTCATTGCGTTGTGTCCTTGGACAGGACACTTAATCCTGATTACCCACATAGAGGCTCGATGGCGTTATGTACTGAGGCGTACAGCACTTCAATGGTGCACTAGTTTGTGTGGAGTTAGTACACTGGGAAGTCTGACAGTTGCTCGCCGCTGCTCCGTGGTTCTCTCCGAGTACTTCCTCCACCTGTAGAACTGTCCAACACGGGGTGACCCGGCTGTCTCAAGTGTCGTTAAACGCCAATACAAAAATCTCCGAGCAGAGGCTCTATCACAGTGATCATTGCTGAAAAAATCCTGCGGCACATATAGGCCTACTAACCCTTTACCTAACACGAAAAGCAGACGACACCTGCAAACAAAATTCTTGATTCTTCATTTTTGTCTCATAAACATAGCTTATGACCCCTCATTGGAATGAGCTCATCGTGTTCGTTCCAATGAGGGGTCATCAGCTATGTTTTTGAAACAAAAAATAATGAAAATTGAATGGTGATTTTTGTAAATAGCGCTGGCCGGTGTTGGGTAAAGGGTTAACCATTTCATGCCAGAGTTTGTGAATTATATCGTTGTATGTAATAGGCCCACTTTCAACGGGGACCCGACATTTTCCCCCACATTATCAGTTCATGCAGCGCGACACTATACCGCAGGTCATTTTGCCGCAGCCACAAAAAGCCGCGGCGACAAAATACTGTCTGTCTGTCTACAGTACGTGGAGAGTGGATTGTAAGTAAATCACCCGAGGAGTGGAGTTATCACCCATGCTATAACTTTCAAACTTTGTACATATCGACAAAAAAAACACAAGCAATATTTCAGCTAATGGACCTCCGGGTTTAACCCGGAGGTCCATTAGCTGAAACTTTGCTTGTGCTGGTTATGCTTTGCAACAAATTTGCAATTATTGCTTGGGTGGATTGTCCACTCTGCGGGTGATTTAGTGATAATACACTCTCCACGTACTGTAGATATCACTGTCTCTCTCACCGATTTGTGATTGCAGCAGGATTTCCCTGAGAGGGGGTGCTTGTGCTCCCGACGGGGGTGGGGGTAGGGTGTTCCCAGACAAGCAAACAATTGGGGCAGCAGTTTCGTGGATAAGGGGGATACGTCTTCCCAATAGGTGGGGGTTGTAGCCCTATGATCCCCCGGTACCTACGTCCCTGCCAGAAAAGGCAACTGTTTGATTAAGCTTCTTAATAATTGTTCATACTCAATAATTTCCCTTTTATTTCTCAGGTGTGTTCAGGTCAACAAAAATTCAAAATCTGTTGTGTGAGATAAACCATAACTGCTCGATATTCAGAACACTGAAAGTTTTCAGCGAATGAGTCAGTTTTACTGCTTTACGGAAACACTGAGTTCAACATGCGCTGTACTTATAAGGTGTAAGATTACACGAGAGAGGAATTCCCATTCTTTGGGAATGCCCTACAGCAAAAGAGAAATCTTTTTCATCTCTAGTGGAACATGCCTGCACTCCCCACTATGCGCATAATAGACTAGTCTCAAGCACTACGGGAACGGAAATATTAGAAGTTTTTGATTTGTGCAGACTATAATGTATATAACGAAAGATAGGAGAAACATAAAGTTTTCTGATTAAATTGTTGAGTTTAGTGTAGTGAGGATAAAGTTGCAAAGACGATGGATATATTGTTGAGAACGGGCGTGACGGATTTTTATTCTCTCATTATTCTATTTCATTGTTTTATATGGGATATTACTTGTTTTAATGTTGATGTTGACACTGCTGTTGTTCACCATGCTCCTAAAAGTAAAAGAGATAGTTATTTCGGATATTCGGTAGCGCTTCATATAGACCAGGCAACAAGTTGGTAAGTACTGTAAATGGCAAATAAATGTCTACGAAATGTAGATCGGGTAGACGACCCGAGTTTATCTTGAAATTAGTTATAACGCCGTTTGCGCTGTCGTTAACACTTCATCCAACCAAAATTGAAGTCGATGCTTACAAAATTCTTGAATAACTAAAAAGTTTCATTTTTTTATTTTAAAAAATATAGCTTATGACACCTCACTGGAACGAGTTCGTTCCAGTGAGGGGTCATAAGCTATGTTTTTGACACAAAAAAATAAAAACATAAAATTTAAATGTGGATTTTTGTGCATAGCACAGGTTTTTTTTTTGTTGTCGTTTCGTTGTGTAAAGGATCCCAGATCTTTAGACACTGGATGCGTTACAAGCGATGCGATATTTTTTAAATTAACGAATTTTCTTTTCAGCTTGCAGTTTTGATACAACGTTTGAATTGGATTACGTTGAGACCCGCGCGCAAAGAGGAACATAAAATCATCAAATATCATTGGTCAAAATGACAATAAACAATTTCATATTCACTCTGCATGCTGAGTTTATTTAATGATTTATGTTAACCTTGAACATTGAGTTGAGTTTATTGATAGTGTCTTTACCTGATACATTGAGTTGAGTTCATTTAATTAATGTTATCGCTCTTAACCTTTTACCCAACGTAACGGCCAAAACGGTCAGCGTTATTCACAAAAATCACCATTCAATTTTCAGTATTTTTTTCATTTCTTGTCTCATAACCATAGCTTATGACCCCTCGTTGGAACGAGCTCGTTGAGTTCGTTCCAATGAGAGGTCATAAGCTATGGTTTTGACGCAAAAAGTGAAAAAATGTAGTTAATGAAGAATTTTATTTGCAAGTGTCTGCTTTTTGTGTTCAGTAAAGGGTTAAAGCTCTCATCATCACATTTCTAAAAACCCTTTCCCATTCGACGCAGCATCAGTGAGTCTGTATATATACATATAGTTTTCTGGTACACACATTTATTTATTTATTTATTTATTTATATATTGGTGTTTAAGGTCACATACTTATGCACAACAAAACATGCGCACCGTCGACGTGCAGTGCGCCTTAGTTAGTACACAGCGTCATCGTGCCCCCATGTAGGCAATCGGGGTTAAGTGCCTTGCCCAAGGACACAAGCGGTAGCGCGAACCAGTCGCTGAAATGGTCACCCATCCAACTACAAACCGCGCTCCACGTTGCTTAACTTCGGTGATCTGACGAGAACCGGGTACCGCGACGCCACCGCGCCCCCGTTTGGTGAGTTAACTGTGTTTGATGTCTTATGTGTACACGAAGAATGCAGAATGTTCACATGTTCCAATAGTTAATAGATTTGTTGATGATCTTGCTGATGGAAATGATATACAGTACTTTGGTGGTGGTTTGTAATGAACTAATGATGTCTTGGCTGCCAGAGTGAATATGAAATTGCTTGTGTCCTTGGGCAAGGCACTTAACCCCATACGGTAGCCAATATTTCACTAGACAACAATGTGTAGTCAAAGTGTTACCCTTTTATGAGATAGCAAAAATGAGTAGAATTCTGCAGGTCTTGAAGGACATTTTCAGAATCTGCAAGAATGAAATGATCATTTTCGAGAATCAAAGTTGATTCTGATTGCTTTCCCTGCGAGATTATTTGCGAGAATCAGTTCTGATTCTCGCATGGATTATAGGCCCTCAGATTCCTGCTTTGGTTGTTTAACAAGTGAGATTGCATGGAGGGAGCAAGATTCAAGGCAAACTACGTACATGTAGTCCGGTTAAGCTCTATGTACAGCTCGGTTGGATCCGATGTAACCCGGCTTAAACCTGCAACTTGAGAGACACGGCGTATAGAAGGGAGAAGATAATCGGGGAGTATATTAGCTTACCGAATGCAAAATTGACCCTTCAAAGTACAGTGAAATTTCAAACATTCTTTCACATTTCGTTAATACCACAAGTAAAACGTAAATTGCGAGGCAGACTCAGTTTTCTCACCAAAGCACGAAATAATCTACTTTTTCTGGACAGACAAAGATAAGATACAATCTTATCTCAATACAGTGTCATGTTTGTTCCTTAAATCCTTCTGGTAAAGGAGTCTCGGTTGGGTAAACATTAAGTAGGTACAGTGTAAGTAAGCAAAGCATTTTGAGAGGAACTGCACTGGCACCATCTCCAAGTATTGTCAGTGGTGGTTCTCGAAAATTCTTTTTAAAGAATTTCAAGTTTATTGGACAAATTGAGGTGGTGGCTACACTCTGGAGCTTAATATTTCCATTCGAAAAAAAAAAAACTTGGAAAACTGCCCACATCCCTCCACACAAAATGAACAAAGCAGAATGCTTAAATGTGGGCTACAGACATATCGCGAATTGGGGGGGAAATATTCACGCAAATATCTCATGTACAGTACGTGGAGAGTGGATTGTAAGTAAATCACCCGCGGAGTGAAGTTATCACCCATGCTATAACTTTCAAATTTTGTACATATCGACAAAAAAACACAAGCAATGTTTCAGCTAATGGACCTCCGGGTTTAACCCGGAGGTCCATTAGCTGAAACTTTGCTTGTGCTGGTTATGCTTTGCAACAAATTTGCAATTATTGCTTGGGTGGATTGTCCACTCTGCGGGTGATTTAGTGATAATATACTCTCCACGCACTGTAATATAACCGAGGGTGGATGTATCAAAACAAAAATGGTTTTAAAAAATACTTCTAAATGGTGGCATAAGACAGCACGAATATTGATAACATTGAATATGGTGAATCCCAGATAAATAATGAATTCCGCATATTAGTGGATCCAGTATATAAACGGTTCCATTTTTTCACTGTTTTCCAAGTCAATTAAATCGACCTGAGAATTTAGTACCGCATGATAGGGAGCAATTATGACCACCCCAATACACACGCGTGCTAAATAATGGAAAGCTCAGAACAATCTCACTCCATCGGGCGTATGTGGAAATATTAAAATATTTGTTTGGAACACTACAAGTACCGTGACACCCAACTCAGACAACTGTCATGTTATCCACTTGGCGTGTTGTCATTCATGCATATATCTTATTTCGTATAACTGTCGTACGAGATTCTGACCTCCGTCTCTGACTTTTTACCTTCGCCTACTCCACCAGTCATGCAAATCATGTCACCTGTAAACAATCACATAATATACATTTAATAATACCGTATAGTCAATACATTAATATATACTGAGTTCAATCTGTCTTGTAAATTGTTGTGTCAATATATCTGTTGTATTCAAATATCATTGATACGTAGTTTCTCCTTTCCTTCCGTATTAACGGTTTAACTCGCTGCATGCTGCTGGTGGATATTCCTGCCCAGCACAGGGTTTCTCTTGTCACTGATATAAGTATAATTTGGGAATATTTAAAAATATTTTTCCCTGTAAATTGAATGGACTTTTTCACCAATGATTTCTTGTTAAATTTAGATTAATTTTTCATCAACTCTAGTCATGGCTGCTTTACAGCAGCCATGACTAGATTTGATGAAAAAAATATTTTGAAAATACTCAGCGGGTTAAAAGTAAGAGTTAAGGACGAATCTACGGCAGCGTAGAACCGCCACACCATAGTATATTTCCAGGGATTCCTAATCTGTTTAAACAGATTACTAATCTGTTTTTACAGATTAACTAATCTGTTTTTACAGATTACTGTTTAAACAGATTACTAATCTGTTTTTACAGATTAACTAATCTGTTTTTACAGATTAGTAATCTGTTTAAACAGATTAACTAATCTGTATTTACAGAATAATAATCTGTTTAAGCAGATTACTAATCTGTGAAAACAGATTAACTGATCGTTTTTTTAGTTAATCTGTGAAAACAGATTAGTGATCTGTTTAAACAGATTAGTAATCTGTAAATACAGATTACTTAATCTGTAAAGACAGATTAGTAATCTGTTTAAACAGATTAGTAATCTGTAAAAAACAGATTAGTAATCTCTAAAAACAGATTAGGAATCCCTGGAAATATACTACGGTGTGGCGGTTCTACGCTGCCGTACGAATCTGAGGCGATGGTGTACAACGCTAATACGTGCAGTGGTGCACAACGCCAGCCCTTTCAGTGGCGTACGACGCCAACATGTGTAGTAGTATACAACAATACCAACACGTATAGGGGATGTAATAACGTGCAGGCAGGGAAGTAGTTAGAGGAGGGGAGTGGAGGAGTGCCCCATCCGCCTCATTTATCGCCTAAAATTTCTAAAGTTGGAAATTCGGTGATATAAATTCAGAAAACTTGGCAATTCAATAATATCAATTTGTTTTGCTCCTGTCATATTTTTTTCGGTCAGAACCAAAGTGACTTTCCTATTTTCGATCAAATTCTTCAGCTTTTCCAATCAGCTGACAAAATTTTCCGAAATTCCGACTCGAATCTGTGACTGGTCAGGTTTTTCGAATTCATCGTTCCATTTTTTCCGTCTCGGAGTAGTCAGTTGGAACTTGAAAGGAGTAGATATTGGCCGCTTAGCTGTCAGTTTATAGTCCTTGTGTTGCCTAATCAGTGAAAAGGAAAACTCATGGACCGACCTGGGCAAATACATTTTTCCTGTTGATAAAATGACTAGATTGAAGCCAGAGAGAGGTCCCAGAATGAATCTAAGGAGTTCAAAAATTAACAACTTTCCCCGGGGGCAGGTTCCCGTGGACCGCACCACCCATAGGGACATCCCCCTATCAGGCCTGGCATTTTCATGAGACCGATTTATTCGCTCGCCTACTGCTCGCCGTAAAAAAATTGAGGAGGGCGAAAACATAGCCATCCTAGCCTTAGGAAATAATGATCACGGTTACCACAACAGCCTATTCCTAAAACACGCAGGTTTTCAGATCTCTGCTATGCTAGTGGTCTCTGCAAGATGGCCACACTGTCCCCCCCCCCCCCCATACCTCCGGGTCCTGCCAAGGCCCGGAGGTATGGGAGGGGCAGTCTTGTCGTCTCACAAAGACTCCTTTGTTAGCAGCACCAAATAAAATGTACAAAGCCCACTAGGCAGAATTCATTAATAGTACAACTTCATTTTGCCACTTCTAGCTTTTATGGGCTTAAGGAGAGCTAATCGCTCCCCTAGGCCATGTGAGGAGAACTATTTTTGGAACCTCCTGCATTTTAAGAATGCCATGCCTGCCCCATCCAAGGGGTTGGGGGCCAGCACGACATGCCTACGGCCTAGTTAGAAATCTAATTGATCACACCCCCATTGAATACCCTCTATACGCCCCTTCATACAGGGTGACTTTCCATTTTGAATGTTACACTCTACACACAACCAAATCTCTAGTTACTTGGTCTGCGGAATAGTAGTGTAATATGAACCCGAACTTGGAATGGCGAGGAGGGGTGCGGAATAGTAGTGTGATATGAACCCGAACTTGGAATGGCGAGGAGGGGTGCGGAATAGTAGTGTAATATGAACCCGAACTTGGAATGGCGAGGAGGGGTGCGGAATAGTAGTGTAATATGAACCCGAACTTGGAATGGCGAGGAGGGCTGCGGAATAGTAGTGTGATATGAACCCGAACTTGGAATGGCGAGGAGGGGTGCGGAATAGTAGTGTAGTAGGAACCCGAACTTGGAATGGCGAGGAGGGGTGCGGAATAGTAGTGTAGTAGGAACCCGAACTTGGAATGGCGAGGAGGGGTGCGGAATAGTAGTGTAGTAGGAACCCGAACTTGGAATGGCGAGGAGGGGTGCGGAATAGTAGTGTAGTAGGAACCCGAACTTGGAATGGCGAGGAGGGGTGCGGAATAGTAGTGTGATATGAACCCGAACTTGGAATGGCGAGGAGGGGTGCGGAATAGTAGTGTAATATGAACCCGAACTTGGAATGGCGAGGAGGGGTGCGGAATAGTAGTGTAGTAGGAACCCGAACTTGGAATGGCGAGGAGGGGTGCGGAATAGTGGTGTAATATGAACCCGAACTTGGAATGGCGAGGAGGGGTGCGGAATAGTAGTGTGATATGAACCCGAACTTGGAATGGCGAGGAGGGGTGCGGAATAGTAGTGTAATATGAACCCGAACTTGGAATGGCGAGGAGGAGTGCGGAATAGTAGTGTAGTAGGAACCCGAACTTGGAATGGCGAGGAGGGGTGTGGAATAGTAGTGTAATATGAACCCGAACTTGGAATGGCGAGGAGGGGTGCGGAATAGTAGTGTGATATGAACCCGAACTTGGAATGGCGAGGAGGGGTGCGGAATAGTAGTGTAGTAGGAACCCGAACTTGGAATGGCGAGGAGGGGTGCGGAATAGTAGTGTAGTAGGAACCCGAACTTGGAATGGCGAGGAGGGGTGCGGAATAGTAGTGTAGTAGGAACCCGAACTTGGAATGGCGAGGAGGGGTGCGGAATAGTAGTGTAATATGAACCCGAACTTGGAATGGCGAGGAGGGGTGCGGAATAGTAGTGTGATATGAACCCGAACTTGGAATGGCGAGGAGGGGTGCGGAATAGTAGTGTGATATGAACCCGAACTTGGAATGGCGAGGAGGGGTGCGGAATAGTAGTGTAGTAGGAACCCGAACTTGGAATGGCGAGGAGGGGTGCGGAATAGTAGTGTAATATGAACCCGAACTTGGAATGGCGAGGAGGGGTGCGGAATAGTAGTGTGATATGAACCCGAACTTGGAATGGCGAGGAGGGGTGCGGAATAGTAGTGTAGTAGGAACCCGAACTTGGAATGGCGAGGAGGGGTGCGGAATAGTAGTGTAGTAGGAACCCGAACTTGGAATGGCGAGGAGGGGTGCGGAATAGTAGTGTAATATGAACCCGAACTTGGAATGGCGAGGAGGGGTGCGGAATAGTAGTGTAATATGAACCCGAACTTGGAATGGCGAGGAGGGGTGCGGAATAGTAGTGTGATATGAACCCGAACTTGGAATGGCGAGGAGGGGTGCGGAATAGTAGTGTAGTAGGAACCCGAACTTGGAATGGCGAGGAGGGGTGCGGAATAGTAGTGTAGTAGGAACCCGAACTTGGAATGGCGAGGAGGGGTGCGGAATAGTAGTGTAGTAGGAACCCGAACTTGGAATGGCGAGGAGGGGTGCGGAATAGTATTGTAGTAGGAACCCGAACTTGGAATGGCGAGGAGGGGTGCGGAATAGTAGTGTAATATGAACCCGAACTTGGAATGGCGAGGAGGGGTGCGGAATAGTAGTGTAGTAGGAACCCGAACCTGGAATGGCGAGGAGGGGTGCGGAATAGTAGTGTAATATGAACCTGAACTTGGAATGGCGAGGAGGGGTGCGGAATAGTAGTGTGATATGAACCCGAACTTGGAATGGCGAGGAGGGGTGCGGAATAGTAGTGTAGTAGGAACCCGAACTTGGAATGGCGAGGAGGGGTGCGGAATAGTAGTGCAGTATGAACCCGAACTTGGAATGGCGAGAAGCGGTGGGCTTGGCTGGAAGTGTTTTGAGAGCTTTGTCGGGGCGACATGAAATGTGTTTCTCCGCCCATACAACTGAATCCGGCTCTTTCATCGTATGAGTCTACTTGTCTAGTCTAGTATGAAGGCCACGCATTTAGAAAAATAAAATTGTACCGCGAAGACGTACATTAGGCAGGAAATCGTGAGAGCTTCGACGAAAATGTTCTTCGCGAAACGCCCGATGTTGCTAATGACGCTATGATTCCATAGCGTTCACGTCACGTCGTAAAGACATTGACTGCTACCGATGTCCACTGTAAAATTCAATGTGACGTTCTTTGTGCCATGTTCCCTACAGAGTGTGTTGGACTTCTCGTTATGTACAATCTTACCTTCACGTATGATCTATTGTCTCACCCCAGACTCATCACAACTCTACCATTGCAATCTACCTTGATAAGATAAGGTAAGATTTATTAAGCAAATACACCAAAACAAAGGCAGATTGCTTTGTGTATACAGAATCAACATAAATAGAAACATAAAACAATACTAACTCCAAATGACAAACGTAAATATCAAGGCTTATAGTGGTTGTAATATAATATTATTAATGTCACCTCTTGGCGTCAGATTGACAAAACTTGTTCTCGTTGTTTTAAGAATTGCTGTATCATATTATACAGATGATACCGCACAGCTGTGACACATGGTGCACACTATTTTATTATTCATCGAGTCCCCGTATAAGTTCTCTTTGCCTCGAACCAACAAATTTTTCTGTGGCTGCAATGTAAGGACTCTTTGGTTCGAACTTATCAAGTTCCGCGGTTCTTTTCGTGTGGATGTTGTGTGGGGGGGGGGGGGGGGGGGGGGGGTAGAATGGGAGATAATGTAGTCGTCGTCGCCGCCGTCGCCGCCGCCGCCGCCGCCGCACCCACCCGACCGGTGGCACCTTTTGGATTATCGCGACACTATCATCACTGGCGGATGCGCCGTGGGGGCTCATTAGCATGAGCACTGGACTTCAGATGGGAAGGTCGTATAGGTTCGATCATGACTGAGTCATCTGTGTTGTGTCCTTGGGCATGATCCCAGTTGACCACGTACAAGTACGAGGGTACAATGAATTTAGGCGTACAGCATGTCCACTGATCACAGCTGACCACGTACGAGTTCGATGGTACAATGAATTTAGGCGTACTACATGTCCATTGATCCCAGCTGACCACGCAATGAGTACGATGGTACAATGAATTTAGGCGTATTGCATGTCCATTGATCACAGCTGACCACGTTCGAGTATGAGGGTACAATGAATTTTGTGCGTACTACACGTCCATTGATCCCAGCTGACCACGTACGAGTTTGATGGTACAATGAATTTAGGCGTACCACATGTCCATTGATCCCAGCTGACCACGCAATGAGTACGATGGTACAATGAATTTAGGCGTATCGCATGTCCATTGATCACAGCTGACCACGTTCGAGTATGAGGGTACAATGAATTTTGTGCGTACTACACGTCCATTGATCCCAGCTGACCACGTACGAGTTTGATGGTACAATGAATTTAGGCGTACTACATGTCCATTGATCCCAGCTGGCCACGTAATGAGTACGATGGTACAATGAATTTAGTCGGACTGCATGTCCATGATGCCTTTAGAGTCTGACAGTTACTCCCCCTTGCCGTTGCTCAATAGTTCTCTCCGGGTGCTCAGACTTCCTCCACCCGTAAAACTCTCGGATACGATATGACCCTGGCCCTAGGAAGTGTCGTTAAACTTCAGAAAAAAAATAAATCGTTACTGTCTTCTAGATCAGCTACCACCATCATACCACGATTGGCCTCACTTGCCTAGCATCGCGGAGTTCTTTCTGGAACCACCAACGTAAAGCTGTCTACCCCACTGCCTTAATCCCTCATTTTATAACTTAATACGGGTACGTTACTACGATACTACCACTTGCACTATTTACAGATGCCAAACTGCGCGCTACTAATTTTGGGGATGTAGTTATTTATTTATTGGTGTTTAAGATGACATACTTATACATAATAGCTGATCGTGACCGTGACAGTAGAGGAAGCCGAAGAGAACCACCGAGCATCGACGAGCAACTGTCAGCTCCTCAACATTCTGACTCTGTTCAATCTCCGCTCAAGCAGGGTTACAGCGGTTGAAGACATGTGCACCATCGACGTGCAGTACTCTTTAGTACATGTCGTCATCGTGCCCCCATGTAGGCAACTGGGATAAAGTGCCTTGCCCAAGGACACAACGCGAGTTGTCCCGGACGGGGATCGACCTCTGGACCTCTAGCATAGAAGTCCAACAGTCTACCACTGAGTGGGGATGTAGTAGCCCCGTACCAAAAATATCCGAACCGAATATTCCTGCACTAATCGCGCCGTGCACCCTGAACAAAGATGCTGATTGGAGGGATGAAATAGCTCAGCTAATTGATCGTTTTCAGTTCCATCTAATTTGTGTTCAAAATATAGAAATTAATTTTCTGTAAATTTAGGCCGACACGATTATTTTAAAGACGATTTATATTTCCTGAAATAAAATGTCTGCCAGTTAAAATGTGAACAATATGAATTACTATTTTTTGAAGAGACAAAGTTTCACCAATTTGTTTGTTGGAATATGAAAATGTCAGCTAATTTCGGCTAATTTAGTTGGTTCCATTCTCATCGCTGTCAGAGTTATCGGGACATGTGATATGCCCACAGAGGTGAAACAAATCATGGCTAGCCATGGAAAGAACATGGTGATTTCACTGTCTTGATTTTATAACAAACTGGAAAAATAATAAACACTGATGGAATTGAAATTAATCAGTAATAAAGTTTACCACTAGCGCCAGAATGAAGTCATCCGCCACACATATACCGACGGAACGGTATGACAGTTTTAACCCCTTGAACTCTGGTGGTATCTTCCATGCCAGTTCAATGACAGCAGCTTGTACAGTCCATACTCATTATTTGGGGGGGGGGGGGGGGGGGGGTAAACCAATTAATATCTTCAACGCGCAGCCTTGAGGCTGCACGTTCATTTTTTTTTATTTGTCGAAAGTTCCAAACACTGGTACATGACAATTTCAAAATAAAGAATAAAAAGTGACATTCAAACAGTAACAGACAAAAATACAAGTGGAATATAAACAATGGACAAACGCAGATACACGCGCTCATATATATATAAGACAGACATGTTAAATATATGTTTGTACATGGCAGTAGTATATTTATTACACATCCATTAAACTTTAAAACCTTGTATTCAACGGAATCGTCGTTATGATATAAATGATTCTGTATTCAACGGGTGATTTATAAGCCGGAACTTTTTTACCGCACCGTTTAGTTGCGCTTCCAAAAGTTTCCAAATTTCGTTATACAATCATCGACCGTCTGTCGCATAGTGTGAAAATGAAAACGTCCAAAGCAAAAAAAATCACAAAAAATTAGCTAAAAAAGAGATAATATTTTAAAAAAAAACAATCATTTCCAACCAGAATATTAACCCAGTCACGTGGCTGTGACAGGCCGTCTCGTTTTGTGGACCCCATTATATCTAAATTGATCAACTTTATTTCGGTAAATCTTCGCACATCTTGACATGCTTCGAACTTCTCTTAAAAATATTTCTCCCAGCTGTTTTGCAAATCTGCACATATTTGTACTTATATTTTTACTAACAGTAATAGCCACCAAATGGTTAGGCGTGAATGGGCACCAGCCCATTCACGCCTAACCATTTGGTGGCTATTACTGTCAGTAAACAGCGATACGAATTTCAACAAACACTGGTTCCGAGAAGGTTGTTTTGATTTTTTATCGATACATTTGATCAGTACAGCTCCAGTCAAAACAAACTTCACATTTGGGTTTAAACATCGGAATTAAAATTTGTCTATTTAAATGAATTTTAATGCATGGGTTGTGTAATAAACACAGAACGCGACGTGTGTTTGAATCGGTGGGTGTTTTACATAACTCGTTGGAATGGCGTAATCATATTTCGCTACGGCTCGAGCGAAATATGATTACGCCATTCCAACGAGTTATGTAAAACACCCACCGATTCAAACACACATCGCGTTCTGTCTATATATTAGACAGATATGTTAATTATATGTCTGTGCATGACAGTAGCATCAGTATTGCATGGAGAGAAACCCCGAATTACAGTTCCAGGCAGCGATTATCGATATTTTTGAGAAATGTCATCATAAATCTTGGCGTTACCTCGCAGTCAAAGCTTCCCATTAACCATCGGAAAAAATCTGTCTGGTCCATATTCGCAGCTCCAGGAAGAATTTCCATCAATTCCTACATGAACGCTGTTCTTTCGATGCAAAAGAGTGGACATTCCAAAGACAAAAATGATTTTCATCTTCGATTTTATCCACACAAATAGTACACCATCTTTGATTACGTGGGACCAGTCGCTTTTTGTGCCGTCCTAGTTCTAATTTCGATGCGCACGGGAGCGCGATGGCTCAGTAGGTACAGGTGCAGGCTGCAAGCCGAGAGGTCCTCGGTTCGAATCCCACCTGCGGCAACCGCGTTGTGTCCTTGGGTAAGACACTTCATCTCCATTGCCCGCGTGGGGGCACGATGACGCCATGCACTAAGGCGTACTGCACGTCGATGGTACGCATGTCTTCAACCAATCTAACCCTCCTGTGCTGCAGTGCGGAGTTACGATGTTGGGGAGCTGGCAGCTGCTCGTCGTTGCTCGGTGGTTCTCTCCGGGTACTCCGGCTTCCTCCACCCGTAAAACTGTCACGGTCATGATTAGCCATTGTGCATAAATATGTGACCTTAAACATCAATAAATAAATAAATAAATAAATCGATGCGCACTTATTCGCAGTTGTGTGAACGTTCGTTTGGCCTCGAGGTCGTTGTTTATCCGTAGGTACTTCTCTGTTTCGAAATTCGATTTAATTGTTTTATAGAGGTCAAATTTTGGAGAACCGTGGTCTTTTCTATACCACCACGTTGAGTATCTTTCATGTATTACGTTTCCAAACGCTTTCAGTAGAAGCTTTACATTAAAGGTCTAAATGTATATAGTTTAAGAGATTACGAACACTTCTTGCCCAAGCAGACGTGTCAGTTTCCATTGCATCTTTGATGCATTTGGAGGCAAGACTTTTGGGAGTCCAAGTTTACCAAATGCAACCAGTATTTAATTATACGGGACAAAATAAGGGTGCCCAGTGGATAAACTCCCAGTTCACCCCTGATGGCGAGTGTACTGGCGTATTTGTTTATTCCTAAAATGTGTTTTAAGAACTTCGATTGGACGCGATCATAACTTTGTTTGTCAAATTTGTCACATATATTGTCCGTGTGATGCAGTTTTGAGAGTTGCAAAGATCAAACCCCCTAAACTTCACACCCGTACAATATAATAGGTTCAATCATAGATTTAAACTGTTTCAATGCTGTCACGGCGTTCAGATTGCTTAAGGACAGTTTCTGTCTGAGAAGGAAAAGGGCGCGTTTAAAATATTGATTGGTCTGCACACACCCACTTAGCAGGCATCCTACTTTGCCAAATTATGATGTATCATGTTCCTGGGCCGGAAAAGCGGCCTATCGGGTTCAAAGGTTTAAAATATTGAGGTCAAACTTGATTACAATATACTCAGGAATTATTTCAATTAGATCTGTTTCTAATTAAGTGATAATTAAATTAACATTTACCCTACATGCATAGAGGTTACATCTGTTTCATTCTGGCGTCGTTTATTCTACATAGTAACGGTAGTGTGTGCATAATTACCACATGTACCTTATTATGTCTCAATCGCCAGATTAACAACTCTGCTATAAATTATAACTGCAGACAAACTGATCTGGGAAATATGTTTGATCTGTGCCGGTTCTTTGCAGGGTGTCATTTCTTTATACTATTCACAATAAATACTGTAGTAAAATAGCATGTATAGCAATATTATAGTAACATGGAATGTATCGCAATATTATAGTAACATGGGATGTATCGCAATATTATAGTTACACAGGTTGTATCACAGTATGATAGTAACATGGGATGTATCGCAATATTATAGTAAAATGGGATGTATCGCAATATTATAGTTACACAGGTTGTATCACAGTATTATAGTTACACAGGTTGTATCACAGTATGATAGTAACATGGGATGTATCGATGCTATAGTTAAATTGGATGTATCGCAATATTATAGTAAAATGGGATGTATCGCAATATTATAGTAACATGGGATTATCTCGGTATTATAGAAAAATGTGATTATGTATCAATGCTATAGGAAAATGGGATGTATCGCAATATTATAGTAAAACGGGATGTATCACAATATTATAGTAACATGGGATGTATCGCAATATTATAGTAAAATGGGATATATCGCAAAATTATAGTAACATGGGATGTATCTCAGTATTATAGTAAAATGGAATGTATCAATGCTATATAGTAAAATGGGATGTATCAATCAATACTCTAGTAACATGGGATGTATCGCAATATTATAGTAACATGGGATGTATCGCAATATTATAGTTACATGGGATGTATCGCAATATTATAGTAAAATGGGATGTATCGCAATATTATAGTAACATGGGATGTATCGCAATATTATAGTAACATGGAATGTATCGCAATATTATAGTAAAATGGGATGTATCGCAATATTATAGTAAAATGGGATGTATCAATGCTATAGTAAAATGGGATGTATCGCAACATTATAGTAAAATGGGATGTATCGCAATATTATAGTAACATGTGGTGCTACAGTAAACTGGGATGTATCGCAATATTATAGTAAAATGGGATGTATCGCAATCTTATAGTAAATTGGGATGTATCGATGCTATAGTAAAATGGGATGTATCACAATATTATAGTAAAACGGGATGTATCACAATATTATAGTAAAATGGGATGTATCGCAATATTATAGTAACATGGGATGTATCTCAGTATAATAGTAAAATGGGATGTATCAATGCTATAGTAAAATGGGATGTACCAATGCTATAGTAAAATGGGATGTATCAATGCTATAGTAACATGGGATGTATCATAATATTATAGTAAATTGGGATGTATCGATGCTGTTGTAACATGGGATGTATCGCATTACTCTTGTAACATAGAATGTATCATAGTCCTTTAGTAAAATGGGATATATTGCGTATTCTTAACTTTGACATGGAAAACTTTCAATTATCGGATAATACGTATAACTTAATAGCTGTTTTTTATTCTCCCGTGAAGTGATAGAGGAATAGAAGGCAAGGAAGCAGAGATGTTTGTTTAGGTTTGAAACGATAATAATACTTTATTGCACAATCATTAATAGATGAGACGGTAAACACGAAATATATAAATAAAGAAAATATACATACAAAATATGATATTCATGAAATGAAATTGAAAAGCGTATTATTAAAGCGTTTTTATTACCCTATATTTCGGTCTTTCGTGAGATAATCGTTCAGGCCTCAAATTAAAAAGCTTACATCGTAACTCGATAACATGTTACGCTATATAATGGGATGGTAGGTAACCTACAGGGAAAAAAGAGTTGTGATGCTTTCTTATCTTACCTGTTTGTACAATGCCAGCCATGCTGTTTACGTTCCAAAACGTCATACCACTCTATTCAAATGTGGATACACTGAGCATCCTTTGTGTCGAGTTAGTTCCGAAAGATTGTCAAATATGACGGATAAAACATATGGGATTAGGAATTTAATGTTGTATTATTTGGTCGTTGTATTATTTGGTCGTATTATTTGAAGTTCATTCGCACATTTTACAATCGACATAACCCCCACGCACCCTAAACGATCGTTTCCATGTATTTCCAGACCCGATCATTTATCGCATCAAACCTAAATAAACATGGCCTCCTCCTGCCTTCTGCAAACACAACATGATAAAGAAATCTCTATGTTTGTAGGTGTGTGGGAGGGATTGTCTACAAAAACTTCCCGCACGCGGGGACATGGGTGGTGTAATGTGTAATATAGCACGTAGTACACACAATATCAGGAGTAGATCATACATTCACTCTAGTAATGTGTAATACAGCACACAGGACACACAATATCAGGAGTATATCATACATTCACTCTAGTAATGTGTAATATTATAGCACGTAGGACACACAATATCACGAGTAGATCATACATTCACTCTAGTAATGTGTAATACAGCACACAGGACACACAATATCAGGAGTATATCATACATTCACTCTAGTAATGTGTAATATTATAGCACGTAGGACACACAATATCACGAGTAGATCATACATTCACTCTAGTAATGTGTAATATAGCACACAGGACACACAATATCAGGAATATATCATACATTCACTCTAGTAATGTGTAATATTATAGCACGTAGGACACACAATATCACGAGTAGATCATACATTCACTCTAGTAATGTGTAATACAGCACACAGGACACACAATATCAGGAGTATATCATACATTCACTCTAGTAATGTGTAATATTATAGCACGTAGGACCCACAATGTCAGGAGTATATCATACATTCACTCCAGTAATGTTTAATGTAGCACGCAGGACACACAATATCAGGAGTATATCATACATTCACTCCAGTAATGTGTAATATTATAGCACGTAGGACACACAATATCACGAGTAGATCATACATTCACTCTAGTAATGTGTAATATTATAGCACGTAGGACACACAATATCACGAGTAGATCATACATTCACTCTAGTAATGTGTAATACAGCACACAATTCACACAATATCAGGAGTATATCATACATTCACTCTAGTAATGTGTAATATTATAGCACGTAGGACACACAATATCACGAGTAGATCATACATTCACTCTAGTAATGTGTAATATAGCACACAGGACACACAATATCAGGAATATATCATACATTCACTCTAGTAATGTGTAATATTATAGCACGTAGGACACACAATGTCAGGAGTATATCATACATTCACTCCAGTAATGTGTAATGTAGCACGCAGGACACACAATATCAGGAGTATATCATACATTCACTCCAGTAATGTGTAATATTATAGCACGTAGGACACACAATATTACGAGTAGATCATACATTCACTCTAGTAATGTGTAATATTATAGCACGTAGGACACACAATATCACGAGTAGATCATACATTCACTCTACTTATTTGTAATACAGCACACAGGACACACAATATCAGGAGTATGTCATACATTCACTCCAGTAATGTGTAATTTTATAGCACGTAGGACACACAATATCAGGAGTAGATCATACATTCACTCTAGTAGTGAGTAATATTATAGCACGTAGGACACACAATATCAGGAGTATATCATACATTCACTCTAGTAATGTGTAATATAGCACCACGTAGGACACACAATATCAGGAGTAGATCATACATTCACTCTAGTAATGTGTAATACAGCACACAGGACACACAATATCAGGAGTATATCATACATTCACTCTAGTAATGTGTAATATTATAGCACGTAGGACACACAATATCACGAGTAGATCATACATTCACTCTAGTAATGTGTAATACAGCACACAGGACACACAATATCAGGAGTATATCATACATTCACTCTAGTAATGTGTAATATTATAGCACGTAGGACACACAATATCACGAGTAGATCATACATTCACTCTAGTAATGTGTAATATAGCACACAGGACACACAATATCAGGAATATATCATACATTCACTCTAGTAATGTGTAATATTATAGCACGTAGGACACACAATGTCAGGAGTATATCATACATTCACTCCAGTAATGTGTAATGTAGCACGCAGGACACACAATATCAGGAGTATATCATACATTCACTCCAGTAATGTGTAATATTATAGCACGTAGGACACACAATATCACGAGTAGATCATACATTCACTCTAGTAATGTGTAATATTATAGCACGTAGGACACACAATATCACGAGTAGATCATACATTCACTCTACTTATTTGTAATACAGCACACACAATATCAGGAGTATGTCATACATTCACTCCAGTAATGTGTAATTTTATAGCACGTAGGACACACAATATCAGGCGTAGATCATACATTCACTCTAGTAGTGAGTAATATTATAGCACGTAGGACACACAATATCAGGAGTATATCATACATTCACTCTAGTAATGTGTAATATAGCACCACGTAGGACACACAATATCAGGAGTATATCATACATTCACTCTAGTAATGTGTAATATAGCACCACGTAGGACACACAATATCAGGAGTATATCATTCATTCACCCTAGTAATGTGTAATATAGCACGTAGGACACACAATATCAGGAGTATATCATACATTCACTCTAGTAATGTGTAATATGGCACACATGACACACAATATCAGGAGCATATCATGCATTCACTCTAGTAATGTGTAATATAGCACGTTGGACCCACAATATCAGGAGTGTATTGTAAATTCACTTTAGTAATGTGTAATATTGCGCCTAGGACACACAAAAGTTAGTGTACTATTCTGCTTTGATTGTGTCAACAACAGATGATCATTGGGGGAGGGGGGGGGGGGGAGAGGGGGTGCGAACCTGATTTGTCCCGACTGTGATGATTCAGATTCCTTCTGACAAAATATTCCAACAACATCATCGAGGCTCTGACATTATTGAGCTTGTCAATCAGGAATGAATCGATTAACCACCAGTTGTATTATGGAAAATATTTGAAGCTTGAAACTCTGGATAAGAGACAGACATATCAATTATTCTAACTGCACTATTGAGGCATTCCCTCCTCGAAGGCACCCCCCCCCCCCCCAGAAGGCATTCCCTCCTCGATGGCATCCCCCGACCCCCTAGAAGGCATTCCCTCCTCGAAGACATACCCTGATGATGTAGTTAGAAAATTATTAGTTAGAATTATAGTTAAAGAACTTTGAGTTCTTGAGTTGAGTTTTCGTGTAATTTACACATTCAACTCTCGTGACACATCTGCTTTTCAAAGTCTTATTAGATAGAACATGGCGGGCTCCAACAGCCCGAAACGACAACCACAGACCTTCCCTAACTTTTCTACCCGTATAATTCTATGCCTGGCGGTTTTATTGAGAATTAGTCCATTAGCATCATGATGTTTTTATTTTAGTAGACGGTAAGAAGACAGCTGATATAGCTGTGCCATATGGAATATCAATGTTGTTCTTCCAACTCACGTTATTTTTTTTAACCTTTTAAGCTCTGATAGTAAATTCCAAGTTAACTCAATGGCATGAGTTCGATGAGATGATATTGATTATTTTGTATGGGAGGGGAGGAAATGGCCCACTCGACAAATGCATTGAGTAGTCATTATATTCAATTAGCATGTATAGTGATTCGGGTGTAGACAGGGGCGGCGGAACGATTTTCAAAGGGGGGGGGGGGGGGGGGGGCTGGATCAGGTGATGGATAATCGTCGGTATGAAAAATTTAAATTCCAGGATCCCAAAGCCCCCATTCCCATGCATCTGAGCAGATATTTTGAGATTTTGCAGGCGATGTATTTGAAAGATTTCACACATTGAGAGCCGTCAAAAAACGTCGGTAAAGCATACAGGTGAGGTCCATTTATCAGCTTTGGTCGTAACGACCAAAGCTGATAAATAAACCTCACCTGTATGCTTTACCAGACGTTTACAGCAATTATACTGTCTGTGGATTATTTTGTCTGGGAGTGGATTTGGTACTTGTATGTCTGTAAGATTACGATTTAACCGTTTTTTTAACAGACTGTATACATTTTAGCGTTTGGTACCACTTACTGTAAAAAATGATCCGAAATCCATTGAAACAGAACCAGTACGAGAGAAACATAGCTGGCGAATATATTGGGGAGGCTCTGGATCCGCCCCTTGTTTCACCATTCATTGGTTGTGTTAAAATATATGCATACAAAAAACATGGCCCGTCAAAAAAGTGGAGGAGCTGAAGCCCCAAGGCCCCCCCCCCTCCCCCGGTTCCGCCGCCCCTGGTAGAAGAGTCGGCTTTCGGATTCAAAGGTTAACTTTAAAATATAATAAAGAATAAGAATTCATTTAAACATAGTTTATAAGAACAAGTAAGATTTGTCCATATTTTTACTGCATCAAGACTTCTGATTCGTACTATACAGCAAGAAAGAGATATTGCAGACAAAATTGCTCTTGAATAGAGTTCAGTCTATTTTTAAAAGAATTTGAAAAGCAGATTGTTTCTATTTAAAGACTGCCGATAGAATTTGTTTCCACACATTTAGTCCGTTCAGAACAGAACAGTTACGGGCAGCTGGCAATGTGTTTTCAATAACACCTGCTTACTGGGAGCTGTATTTAATGTGTTGAACGTGTTGCACATATAATTTTCCAATATCGTCGCAAATAACAAAAACTGTAAAAATAAACAAAAAATAGAGTGAAAACGAGTTTAACACGTGGTTTGTTTCAAAGAAAACAACCTGCGAACAGTCTTGCTCTTCATTCCATGCTTTTGCCTGAAAAAATATGTAAAGGTCCTCTCGTTATTCCACACTTGTGTCTATATTTATCTCCAACAGTTCGCTATGTTTCCAACAGTCCACTCTTTATTCCGCACTTGTGTCTGTCAGACACAAGTGTGGAATAAAGAGTGGATTGTTGGAGATAGAGTGGACTTTGTATGTATTTCCTAAGGTCCTTTCAAAACCTCTCAACACTGATGTCAAAATTCTGAGCCTCCTGTAATTTTTCTGGTTGGGACATTTTCATCTGGAATGGAGGTTAAGATATATTAATTTGCTCTTATCGAGATTAGATTTAAAACTTAGACTTATATCTCATAGTTAGTCAGTCAGTCAGTCAAACAAAATGAGGATCTTTTGTAAGTTATTCTGGCTGTTGTGGGACCCACAAAAACCAATCTGGAGTATTGGTATGGCACGTGGGTCCAACATAACCAATCTGGAGAGTTGGTATGGCACGTGGGTCCAGCATAACCAGTGTGCAGTATTGGTACGGCACGTGCGTCCAACATAACCAATCTGGAGTATTGGTACGGCACGTGGGTCCAGCATAACCAATGTGCAGTATTGGTACGGCACGTGGGTCCAGCCTAACCAATCTGGAGTATTGGTACGGCACATGGGTCCAGCAAAACCAATCTGGAGTATTGGTACGGCACGTGAGTTCAGCATAACCAATCTGGAGTATTGGTACGGCGCGTGGGTCCAGCATAACCAATCTGGAGTATTGGTACGGCGTGTGGGTCCAGCATAACCGATTTAGAGTATTGGTACGGCACGTGGGTCCAGCATAACCAATCTGGAGTATTGGTACGGTGCGTGGGTCCAGCATAACCAATCTGGAGGATTGGTACGGCACGTAGGTCCAGCATAACCAATCTGTAGTATTGGTATGGTGCGTGGGTCCAGCATAACCAATCTGGAGTATTGGTACGGTGCGTGGGTACAACATAACCAATCTGGAGTATTGGTATGGAACGTGGGTCCAACATAACCAATCTGGAGTATTGGTACGAACGTGGGTCCAACATAACCAACCTGGAGTATTGGTACGGTGCGTGGGTCCAACATAACCAATCTGCAGTATTGGTACGGTGCGTGGGTTCAGCATAACCAATCTGGAGTATTGGTACGGCATGTGGGTCCAGCATAACCGATTTAGAGTATTGGTATGGCACGTAGGTCCAGCATAACCAATCTGTAGTATTGGTACAGTGCGTGGGTCCAGCCTAACCAATCTGGAGTATTGGTACGGTGCGTGGGTACAACATAACCAATATGGAGTATTGGTACAGAACGTGGGTCCAACATAACCAATCTGGAGTATTGGTACGAACGTGGGTCCAACATAACCAATCTGGAGTACTGGTATGGTGAGTGGGTCCAACATAACCAATCTGCAGTATTGGTACGGTGCGTGGGTCCAACATAACCAATCTGGAGTATTGGTACGGTGCGTGGGTCCAGCATAACCAATCTGGAGTATTGGTACGGTGCGTGGGTCCAACATAACCAATCTGGATTATTGGTATGGTGCGTGGGTCCAGCATAACCAGTGTGCAGTATTGGTACAGCACGTGGGTCCAACATAACCAAACTGGAGTATTGGTACGGCACATGGGTCCAGCATAACCAATGTGCAGTATTGGTATGGCACGTGGGTCCAGCCTAACCAATCTGGAGTATTGGTACGGCACGTGGGTCCAGCAAAACCAATCTGGAGTATTGGTACTGCACGTGGGTTCAGCATAACCAATCTGGAGTATTGGTACGGCGCGTGGGTCCAGCATAACCAATCTGGAGTATTGGTACGGCGCGTGGGTCCAGCATAACCGATTTAGAGTATTGGTACGGCACATGGGTCCAGCATAACCAATCTGGAGTATTGGTACGGTGCATGGGTCCAGCATAACCAATCTGGAGGATTGGTATGGCACGTAGGTCCAGCATAACCAATCTGTAGTATTGGTACGGTGCATGGGTCCAGCATAACCAATCTGGAGTATTGGTACGGTGCGTGGGTACAACATAACCAACCTGGAGTATTGGTACGGAATGTGGGTCCAACATAACCAATCTGGAGTATTGGTACGAACGTGGGTCCAACATAACCAATCTGGAGTATTGGTACGGTGCGTGGGTCCAACATAACCAATCTGCAGTATTGGTACAGTGCGTGGGTCCAGCATAACCAATCTGGAGTATTGGTACGTTGCGTGGGTCCAGCATAACCGATTTAGAGTATTGGTACGGCACGTGGGTCCAGCATAACCAATCTGGAGTATTGGTACGGTGCGTGGGTCCAGCATAACCAATCTGGAGGATTGGTATGGCACGTAGGTTCAGCATAACCAATCTGTAGTATTGGTATGGTGCGTGGGTCCAGCATAACCAATGTGGAGTATTGGTACGGTGCGTGGGTACAACATAACCAATCTGGAGTATTGGTACGGTGCGTGGGTCCAACATAACCAATCTGGAGTATTGGTACGAACGTGGGTCCAACATAACCAATCTGGAGTATTGGTACGGTGCGTGGGTCCAACATAACCAATCTGGATTATTGGTACGGTACGTGCGTCCAACATAACCAATCTGGAGTATTGGTACGGTGTGTCGGTCCAACATAACCAATCTGGAGTATTGGTATGGTGCGTGGGTCCAGCATAACCAATCTGAAGTATTGGTACGGTGCATGGGTCCAACATAACCAATCTGGAGTATTGGTACTGTGTGTGAGTCCAACATAACCAATCTGGAGGATTGGTACGGCACGTAGGTCCAAAATGAGGATCTTTTGTAAGTTATTCAGGCTGTTGTGGGTCCCACAAAAACCAATCTGGAGTACTGGTACGGCACGTGGGTCCAACATAACCAATCTGGAGTATTGGTACGGCACGTGGGTCCAACATAACCAATCTGGAGTATTGGTACGGCACGTGGGTCCAGCATAACCAATGTGCAGTATTGGTAAGGTGCGTGGGTCCAGCCTAACCAGTCTGGAGTATTGGTACGGCACGTGGGTCCAGCATAACCAATCTGGAGTATTGGTACGGCACGTGTGTTCAGCATAACCAATCTGGAGTATTGGTATGGCGCATGGGTCCAGCAAAACCAATCTGGAGTATTGGTATGGCACGTGGGTCCAGCATAACCGATTTAGAGTATTGGTATGGCACGTGGGTCCAGCATAACCAATCTGGAGTATTGGTACGGTGCGTGGGTCCAGCATAACCAATCTGAAGGATTGGTACGGCACGTAGTTCCAGCATAAACAATCTGTAGTATTGGTACGGTGCGTGGGTCCAGCATAACCAATCTGGAGTATTGGTACGGTGCGTGGGTACAACATAACCAATCTGGAGTATTGGTACGGAACGTGGGTCCAACATAACCAATCTGGAGTACTGGTACGGAACTTGGGTCCAACATAACCAATCTGGAGTATTGGTACGGTGCGTGGGTCCAACATAACCAATCTGGAGTATTGGTACGGTGTGTGGGTCCAACATAACCAATCTGGAGTATTGGTACAGTGCGTGGGTCCAGCATAACCAATCTGGAGTATTGGTACGGTACATGGGTCCAGCATAACCAATCTGGAGTATTGGTACGGTGCGTGGGTCCAACATAACCAATCTGGATTATTGGTACGGTGCGTGGGTCCAATATAACCAATCTGGAGTATTGGTACGGTGCGTGGTTCCAACATAACCAATCTGGAGTATTGGTATGGTGCGTGGGTCCAACATAACCAATCTGGAGTATTGGTACGGTGCATGGGTCCAACATAACCAATCTGGAGTATTGGTATGGTGCGTGGGTCCAACATAACCAATCTGGAGTATTGGTACGGTGCGTGGTTCAAACATAACCAATCTGGAGTATTGGTACTGTGCGTGTGTCCAACATAACCAATTTTGGCGAATAGGTATCGCGCATGGGTGCAGCATAACCAATTTGGAGTATTGCTCTGGCACGTGGGTCCAGCATAACCAATTTGGAATATTGGTACAGCGCGTAGGTCCAGCATAACCAATTTGAAGTACTGGTATGGCACGTGGGTACGGTATAACCAATTTGGAGTATTGGTACTCATGGGCCTATCACAACCAATCTGAAGTATTGGTACAACACGTGGGTCCAGTATAACCAATTTGGAATATTGGTACAGCGCGTAGGTCCAGCATAACCAATTTGAAGTACTGGTACGGCACGTAGGTCCAGCATAACCAATTTGAAGTACTGGTACGGTATGTGGGTCCGGTATAACCAGTTTGGAGTATTGGTACTCGTGGACCTAGCACAACCAATCTGAAGTATTGGTACATCACGTGGGTCCAGTATAACCAATTTGGAGTATTGGTATGGAACATGGGTCCAGCATGACCAATTTGGAATATCTGTATGGCACGTGGGTCCAGCATAACCAATTTGGAGTATCTGTATGGCACGTGGGGCCAGCATAACCAATTTGGAGTATATGTATGACACGTGGGTCCAGCATAACCAATTTGGAGTATTCACGCGGCACGTGGGACAAGCAAAACCAACCTGGAGTACTGGTGTGGCACCTGTGACTGTTAATTAAATAGAGTGTTGCGTCACAACATATATATCTTATAATGCAAAGATCAATTTCAAAGATAAACATTTTTAACTATGAACTCAACTCACTAATATTCCAACTACATCACCAAGGCATGCCTTCTACAACCTGACTTACTAATATTCCAACTACACCATCAAGGCATGGGAAGAAATTGAGACCTGAAATATAGTATATTGAAATATTTCGACATTAGTGTACAGTGGTTTAAAGTATTTTTTTTTAATGAAATACAGTAAGGACCGGTATGGGAATCTAACTACGTGAATCGACGTGCAGGAACGCCGAACGTACGGGGGCAGCTGCCCTCCCTGCCTTCGGATCACGGGGGCGAGATGGGACAGACAATGCCCTTCCCAGGTTCGTCACTCAATGTTTTTCAATGATTTAGTCTGGAAGTAAAGATAAAATATACCCCATATTCGCTCTGGGAGCATTCAAAGCATTTAAAATGCATTGGGCGAGTTGGGAGAGTTTGGGAGGAGGGGACACCTCCTTTCAAACTCGCCCACCTCGGGCCTTCGGCCTTAGATACATGTATGCTTCGTCATGACATGGCGGGGCTGCTAGTACGAGTAAATGCACTTTTCTCGCTGTCTGAACCCCTTGCCCTGAAGTGCTTCCGGCGCCTCTGTAGACGTGTGCGCCGCAACCGCTTCGGTTCCATCTAGTACTGACTGCTGAAAATCATAGTGAAGTATCCTAACGTAAAACGTTATCTCTCCTTTGTCGTGGAGCAAATATGGTGTTCAAGGAGCAGCCCCCTTCCCCAAACACACACACTAGGATTTGTGTTGGAAATTTTGTTTCTGTAGGGTATTATCTACTTCGTTTGAAAATAATAGACATTCTGGTGGAATAGAAATAGGGAGATCGCGCACTCAGAACTGTTTTTTTTAAAGTCCGAGTCGGGTGGGAGTAACGAACAATCTCTCTAAATACAGCAGATTGGGATCCTAAAGTCCGAGTCGGGTGGGATTCACAATCTCTGTTAATACCAGGTGGGAGTAACAATCTCTCTTAATACATGTCCTAGTCACGTGGGATTAACAACCTCAGTTAATACATGTCCGAGTCAGGTGGGATAAACAATATCTGGTAATACATGTCCGAGTCAGGTGGGAGTAACGAACAATCTCTCTAAATACAGCAGATTGGGATCCTAAAGTCCGTGTCGGGTGGGAGTAACGAACAATCTCTCTAAATACAGCAGATTGAGATCCTAAAGTCCGAGTCGGGTAGGAGTAACGAACAATCTCTCTAAATACAGCAGATTGGGATCCTAAAGTCCGAGTCGGGTGGGAGTAACGAACAATCTCTCTAAATACAGCAGATTGGGATCCTAAAGTCCGAGTCGGGTGGGAGTAACGAACAATCTCTCTAAATACAGCAGATTGAGATCCTAAAGTCCGAGTCGGGTGGGAGTAACGAACAATCTCTCTAAATACAGCAGATTGGGATCCTAAAGTCCGAGTCGGGTGGGAGTAACGAACAATCTCTCTAAATACAGCAGATTGGGATCCTAAAGTCCGAGTCGGGTGGGAGTAACGAACAATCTCTCTAAATACAGCAGATTGGGATCCTAAAGTCCGAGTCGGGTGGGAGTAACGAACAATCTCTCTAAATACAGCAGATTGGGATCCTAAAGTCCGAGTCGGGTGGGAGTAACGAACAATCTCTCTAAATACAGCAGATTGGGATCCTAAAGTCCGAGTCGGGTGGGAGTAACGAACAATCTCTCTAAATACAGCAGATTGGGATCCTAAAGTCCGAGTCGGGTGGGAGTAACGAACAATCTCTCTAAATACAGCAGATTGGGATCCTAAAGTCCGAGTCGGGTGGGAGTAACGAACAATCTCTCTAAATACAGCAGATTGGGATCCTAAAGTCCGAGTCGGGTGGGAGTAACGAACAATCTCTCTAAATACAGCAGATTGAGATCCTAAAGTCCGAGTCAGGTGGGATTCACAATCTCTGTTAATACATATCCGAGTCAGGTGGGAGTAACAATCTCTCTTCATACATGTCCTAGTCAGGTGGGATTAACAATCTCTGTTAATACATATCCGAGTCAGGTGGGAGTAACAATCTCTCTTAATACATGTCCTAGTCAGGTGGGAGTAACAATCTCTCTTAATACATGTCCTAGTCAGGTGGGATTAACAATCTCTGTTAATACATGTCCTAGTCAGGTGGGATAAACAATATCTGGTAATACATGTCCGAGTCAGGTGGGATAAACTATATCTGGTAATACATGTCCGAGTCAGGTGGGAGTAACGATTTCTCTTAACACAGCAGATTGAGATCCAAAATTTTTGATGACAGGAGTTTCTAGCACGTGACGATGCTCTGCGTGGCCTTTTATGTCAAGAACTTTCTGGTCTCCGCCACCATCAGAAAGAACTATCTATACACCGAATAAAATTCGAACTAAGGGGAAAACGTGGTAAAGATTCCTCCTTGTTATTCAGTCAAAAAGTCAAACTCCGATGAAAAAGAGGGATAAACACCTGTCAGAAACGTTGGAAAAACGATACTTGTAACAGGATCGGGAAGTTGTTACAGAACTCTAAAATAATTCCATGACATCATGAAGTTAATATGGCGATTGCTTGCCACATTTTAGAGATAAATATTTTACGAGGTACGCCAGTTATCAAACCGACTTGAAAGACTTCCTCGAACCATAGAAGATATATCTTTCAGGTTATCATCTTGATTGCCTTCCGGTGCTAAATATCTTTTAGGTTTGAAGATACTCTAAAACATACATTACTAAATAAACCATTGACAGTTTTATTTCCGATATGCATCTTACGATAGCTTTTGCTCGCTTTAAAACTATAGCGGTTTATTTGTTTATTGTGCAGGTTTGGTAACATTCACCACCACATGCATTGGTTTGTTATTATTACCACTTTTGCGGGCGTTCCTAGCACATTATCGGTGTTTTACCGGGCGTTGAAACCTAGTATTGCTCAACAAGTACACGTCATGTGACGTGTTGGGCCGTTATTGACTATAACAGCCCAACATGTCAATAACAGCCCGACACGTCTAAATATAGACAATGACGTCACATCTCTAAGCCGATGAACAATATTTTTCCCAAATTTCCATTTCGATCGAAATTCAATTCGGATTTTTTTAATTTTAAACACAATTAACACATTCTTTTCAAGTGTTTTCCTTTGTGTCATGGATAGATAATGTATCAAATATAGAAAGCGATACGCACAAAGTAAGTGATGACATCTTTGATGAATAAACTCCTTGCCATTTCGAAGATATATTTCATCATCTAACTTTCCAAATTTCGCCGTAGACTGATCAGACGATAGTCATGTTACCCGGTTTGTTTGTCAACAAATCAGACGATAGTGTCGCTGTTTTTTTAATTCTAAAACGTCGAACTTCATTTATTTATCTTTTTTCCCTTATAATTTAATTGTAATGTACCCGAAGTACGAAAGTGGCAATAATAGAAATAACATGACTTTGTCGGTCATTACAGTGTATCAACGGCTCAACAGAAATGGTTAACAGCCCTTGAGCTTATTAGCGGCCCTCGACTTCGTCGCGGGCCGCTAATAAACTCTTGGGCTGTTAACCATTTCTGTTGAGCCGTTAATACACTGTAATGCCCTTCAAAATCATGTTATTGTTATATTAATATTAAGCAACAGTTTGTGTGTGTTTGCACAGGGTGTTTATGGGAGTGGGGTGTCCACACGGAGAGCTCCAAATGTACCTCGCCCCAGTTGGGATGTTTCTGACTGCGCCGTTCAGAAATTCCAGCTTCATGCAAATGTAGCCTCATCACCTGCCCCTGCCCCTGCCCCCGCCCCATGTAGTTAGACTTCAAAAGATGTTAGAGACCTACAAAAAGCAAATAATTGACTTTCCATTTAAAATTATCAAGTATGTTCAGTTAATACTACCCCGATATACACTTCGTCGTCTGATTGCTAGAATGTCCTATGCCCCCTATGGGACATAGGACATTCTAGCACTCAGGCGACGACTTGCTTGGTACTTGTTTTAGGGACATCGGTCGTATCCTCTCAGTATATTCCTTCGTTAATAACATTACTGCACAATTATGAATGAATCGGTGTGAAGAATGAACACGATTGACAGCGACTGATATAATATCTTACGTCCCACAGGTATTGGTTTTAATGCTGTCTTTGTAAGAAACAAATAAACTATATACGTCTGGTCATAATTTTTATACGACTGTCAGTCAATAGTACTCTCCCCTTTGTTCATCGATCTTTCAAAATGTCGGTAGCCGGTAACCTCTTCATGTTAAACAAGTAATAATTCTATCGTTTATTCTTGATCGTGGGTGCTACTTCAGTGTATAGAAAAATTAGTCGATCATATACGTTTGTTGGTGACCTAATATAGTTTGTACTGTACCAATCAATAGACAATAGTTCCCTGCTCGGATTCGAGTTCGATTTTTGTCCTCAAGTTGGGCACGCGGGGCATTATTGCACGAGGCGTTAGCCGAGTGAAATAATCCGCGTGACCCACTAGAGTATAACAGTTTTCTCGAATCCGAGCAGTGAACTTTTGTATTTATTTTATTTTCTCCTTATTTGTTTTCCCAAAACAAGCCTTTATAATTGACCACTTTTACATAGCGCCATCTTACATCCGGACCTCAATTTGCCCGCACAAACCGGCTTTATTTATCAACATTGCACACGCGTGTACTGAGCTGCTGATCGGCATTGAAAGCTTCATTTTTCGTCTCCGTTTTATCAATTAAAAAAGTCGACGATTTAACTAATCTGTGTTTGTTCTCATCCATCCCCGAAGAGAACAATGGTTGGGTGTTAGACATTTGTGTATTTTGCGATGTTATTTCCATACTTATCATTTTCGTGTTACATACTTACGATCCTTCATGTTCGTTCCGACGTTTTCAACTACAATGTACCTTCGGCTTCTTTAAAGCTAAAATGTTTCGTTCGAAGAACGGCAGGCATGCACACAAACAAATTTTGTTTCAAAAGAACGGCAGCAATGACGAAAAATATTTATAAAGTGGAAAGTGGAAAGTAACGATATAAATGCAGTACATCACAGAAGACGTGGGTGCCATTTTTAGTAACAAATCTGAATGGCTGATTTTGAGGGGGCATATCGAGTCCCGGATGTAAGATGGCGCTATATAAAAATGGTCTATTGATTCCGTGGTTACTTCCAAAACATGTCAACAAAGAAAGAAAAAGAGTGGAATACGATGCTGGGAGTGGAATACCAATTTCGGCCAGTGGGTGTGGGAATACGATTTGTTTTGGGCGAAGAAAAACAAATTAAAATAAAATAAATTCCATTCCTCTCAATCTGACATTAACTCACACCGTTTATACCAAATAAGGTTATTCTGACAAACTGTGCAATTAATAGTTTATGTCCACGCAATAAATTCCCTCAAATGTAGGCAGATTTTCTTAATCCCTGCGTGTAAGTTATACCAACCCAGAGGGAGCGCCATGGCTCAGTGTTTATGTAATTGGCCTTCGAACCGAATGGTTCACGGTTCGATCCCCACTAGGGGTAACTGCGTTGTGTCCTTGGGCAAGGCACTTCATCCCGATTGCCCACTTGGGGGCACGGTGACGCTGTGTACTAAGGCGTACTGCACGTCGATGGTGCACTTGTCTTCAACCTCTGCTAACCCTGCCTGTGTGGAGTTAATAGGTTGGGGAGTCGGACAATTACTTGACTAGGGCTGTCACGATTTTTCAATTTAGGAATCGATTAATCGTCGCAAATAATCGATAATAATCGATTAATCGTGCCTAGATGACCCCCATACCTCTCCCTCTCTTTGAAGTCGATAAAAAATGAAGTTCAAGTCAGCTGACCTACCTCAAGTAAACAACGAAGACGATCAACTTTTAGGTACATTCAAAGCTTTGATGTTCTGAACTTTTGAACCGTCAGTATAATAATCAAGATCGGTCGGCAGTTGCGATCTTCGCAACTGCCGACCGGTCTTGATTATTACAATGACGGTTTAAAGATTCAGAACATCAAAGCTTTGATGAATGTACATGGAAGACAAATGCTTCCAACGGCTTCTTGGGGTTTACCATCGATGTTCTTAACTCAATACCTTTAGAAACAATAGTTTTTTCAGCAAATTTTCTTTTAATTATTAAACATCTAAAACGGGATACAATTTACCGATTATTCGACAACGAAAAATACTAATCGATTTCGCCGTGACTAATAATCAACAATCGATTAATCAATTGATCGTGACAGCCTTATACTTGACGCTGTACTTTGGTTCTCTCCGGGTACTCCGGCTTCCTCAATCCGTAAAACTGTTCTACACGAGGTGACCCTGGCTATCGAATGTGTCTTCAAGTCCCAATACATAAATGCATAGATAAAAACACAGATGTGGGCGTCGTCATCCAACTAACACTGCTAGAGTATGTCCTTGTGGGAAGAGTTTTCACCATGAAAACACCCAGACTGTGACCCACTCTAAACTCAGATGGGTTAAAATGAACCCAAATGAACTGGGTTGAGTGAATATGAACCCAATTGGGTTCATATTCACTCAACCCAGTTCATTTTAACCAAACTGATTTTAGAGTGGATGTTTTTATCCAAACATTAAGTCTTACAGTCTGCATGCGCATAATTATTAAAACGCCCACAATAAAAGTTTAAGCTGATGAATCTCCGAGTTCAACCGGGATGTACACGGGATGAACTTGCTCATGTTCTGTTTGTTTTTCTTAATTGCATTGACTTACGTTGTAAAATCATTTACATTTCTGACAGCTTGTTTGCTCAAATTATTTATTTATTTATTTATTTATTTATTGGTGTTTAAGGTCACATATTTCTGCACAATGGCTAATCATGACCATGACAGTTTTACGGGTGGAGAAAGCCGGAGTACCCGGAGAGAACCACCGAGAAACGGCGAGCAACTGTCAGCTCACCAACATACTAACTCCACACAAGCAGGGTTAGCATTGGTTGAAGACAAGTGCACCATCGACGTGCAGTACGTCTTAGCACACAACGCCACCGTGCCCCCAAGTGGGCAATGGGGGTGGGGGGGGGGGGGGGTGAAGTGTCTTGCCCAAGGACACAACGCGGTTGCCGCAGGTGGGATTCGAACTGAGGACCTCTCGGCTTTGCAGCCTACACCTCTACCTACTGAGCCACCGCGCCGCCGTTTGCTCAAATTGAGAAGAGCTATGGTGAAATCCTAGAGCTTTTTTCAAAACTCCTTTGCCCACTGAAAAAAATCACATTAAAACACAGGCAACCACCTGACTGTGCTTTTATCATCGTAAATGTTACGGCAACGATTGTTACTGCTTAATTTTAATCATACGAAATACGAATATAGGAGAGTACACCCCATGTGAGGTGGGGTAACTTTATATTTTGGAATGAACACCGTCACCTCTTAAATTCCCGCTTTTGAAAACTGACATAGAAAAGGTCACTTTTACGGTTTAAGCAATTTAATATTTTCAGCCAACATTCATACGGCTGCCATTCGGCTGTTAGCCAGATGTTATATACGGTTGCTATGCCTCTACGGCTATCATACAGTCACATGGCTGTCATACGACCGCCATACAGTCATACGTCTGTCATACAACTCTCATATACACTGATACGACTGCCGTGTAGCCATACGATTGTCATGCTGTCACACGGCTGTCACACAGCCACGCGGTTGTTGTTGGGCTTTCTTGCGACAGACATACGGCTGCTCTATTAGACGACTACCATGCGGCGTCATACGCCTGCCATACGATATGGCTGTCACTAGCTCACCTGGCAATGTCAGCTATAGTGATCACTTTTCGTCTGTCGTTCGACGTTCGTGAACTTGGCATTCACGACCTCTCCAAAACCGCTGAACCGATGTCAGTGAAATTTGAAATGGTTGCTTGTTTCGATATAGCATTTTGATTTTGTTCAAATCAAGTTGCCCTGCCCCCCCCCCCCCCCCATATAGGGAGGGGGTTTGAAAAATCCTTCCAAATTTAAAACAAAATCTTCTAATGAACCTCTTGGAACAGAAACTTGATATTTCGTACTGAGTTTCCTTTTGAGGTGTAGAATAAAGTTTGTTGAAATAAAGTGCTTTTGATAGGTGCAAAAATTTGGCCCCGCCCGAAATTTCTATTTTCTGAACCGATGTGACGATTTGAACCAAATTTGGTATGTAGTTTTAATGAGTCATGGGTATTTATTTATTGGTTTTATGCGAAACCCCATGGGAACCCCGGAAGCTAAAAATAGAAGTATTTTGAAATGCCCATACTTCAAGCCCCACAGACTGTTATTCGGTTTATGAAGCATATGCAGGGTCCATAGTATCGAATGGGTTAAAAAAAATTGCTATCGACTGTGTCATATAGTGTACCGCAGTTGGCAGGAGAATCGAGAAAATCCTAAGTCAGCGTTCTGAACTGTGAATATCCATTTTTATGATTTATTTTGGAGTTGACTTCCCTGATTACTGCCAGATAAAGCAGCCAGTTTAGCTAATATTGAATAGCCCCGTTAATTCGTTTATTGTCGGGATGCTAACCTACCTAACACACATTTCTGAAATCTCGGCTGATATTAAAAAACTGGAAGTGGGAAGATAAACACTTATTTTGCACTTTCCTTTCTGATTTACAAAGAGCAATTTCTGTTTGTTCTGAAATGATGTTCGGCTTGGTTTTTACACTGACGGCAAATATAATAAATTCACTTTGAAGAAACCATTAGGAATGTCATGTGACAATAACACGGCAGTTATAACTTATGAAACTGCCAAATGGCTATCCTGCAGTTATACGACTCTTGTATGTCTGCCACGTGACTGTCTTACTGCTGTCACACAGTGATATGACTCATAAGGCTGTCTAACGACTACCATATGGCCGATACAACTGTCATATGACAGTCATACGGCTACCATGCAATCATCCAGCTGCAATATGACTGGCATAGAGTGGTCATGTGACTACCATATGGCTGTCATATGGCAGTCATACGGCTGTCATACGACCACCCCACAGTGGCCATACGGCTGTCAAAAGTCGGCCATAGGCTGTCATACGACAGTCTGCACGGCTGCCATACGGCAGTCGTGTCACACTCAAACCGCTGTTATGGCTGCCATACAACAGTCATATGGCTGTCATAGGCTGCCATAAGCCTTCATTCGGCTGCTATACAACTCCCATACGGCAGCTGCGTGGCACCCAAACAGTTATCTTGTGACTGTTAGGTAGCAGCTGTCACACGGCCTGTCATCAGCACGTCGTACGACTGTCATAAAGCTGTCAGGCGGCATTCATATGGCTATAATACGGTTGTCATAAGGCTGTCAGGAGACTGCCATGCGGCTATCATGCAGCAGCAGGCCTGGCATTCTGAAAAATGAAGGGGGGGGGGGGGGGCAAAAAATCGCTCTCCTCAATCAGCTTAGGAGAGCAATTAGCTTTACACAGCATTTTAAGTATCCAGTTGAACGAACTCATTGAAACTGAAACCAACAGACTATTACATCAGTAATTTTATTAACTTTACTAAGATAAAGCGAAATCTCAGACATCTAGATGTCTCACTCAACAACCGAACACACACTTGACAAGATCTGTGTGCGTGTACCCAGACCTGTTGTCCAAGAAAGTCATACGCCTACCACTACCACCTTCAACCCCCTTGGGGGGTTGAAGGTGGTAGTGGTAGGCGTTTGACAACCTTGGGGGGTTGAAGGTGGTAGTGGTAGGCGTATGACTTTCTTGGACAACAGGTCTGCTTGAATCTACAGTCACATCCTGGTACAAGTGCTTCAAGTGACAAGATAGTAGTAATGATAGTATATTATAGTGTCAATATTCCTTGAATAATTACCCCTCAAACTGTGATGTCAGTTGTTGAACTTGAAATTGACAGAAAAAAAAATATTGCTGTGACCCATTTTGCTTCAAATGATTGCAACTGTGTTTGGGTATGGTTGCAGCCATTACCTTTTACCACTAAACCACTTTCAAAATGAAATTACGTGATGTTATGTGACTTCGAAGTTAAATTACATTTTTGCTTTACAACAAAAATTTAATGTGACCATAATACATGTAATCTCAATCATCCCAGACCAAAATATTTAGGAGGGCAATTTTTCGCTCTCCTTAATTCTTTCAGGAGGGCAGTAAGGAGAGCTAAAAAATCGCTCTCCTGAAATTGCCAAGCCTGCAGCAGTCAAAAGCTGTTAAAAAGCTGCCATGCATAGGTCGGGTGTCTTTCATATACGGCTACCACACGGTAGTCATAGGACCGTCATACGGCAATCATACATTTATCTAACTCAATGTTAAAGATATCATTTGATTTACTCTTTATGACAGCTGAGCTCCTTACTGGTGTAATTAACCATTTACCCAACGAATCGCCCGCATCCGCCCGCGTAATATGCAAATTCTGCAGCTGAAAAAATATTTTAAAAAAAATTTCAACAAAACCATATCATGTGACCCCTCGTTGGAACGAGCTCGTTCCAACGAGCGGTCACATGATATGGTTTTATTGGAATTTTTTGAAAAATTTAAAAAATTAATATTTAAAATAATAAATTTTGATATCGTCTGCGTTGGGTAAAGGGTTAAAAGAAAAGCTCGACCAAAAATTGCTCGGCATTGTCAAAAATACTTCGATACGATATTGTTAGTGAAACATTTCTGCCATTTTTATACTGGTAGTTTTTCTCACAGCACAATGTACAACAAGCACATTCTGACGTCACGGTTATACGGAGGTAATCTCTCAGATCTTCGCCTTTTGAACGCACTGTCACATATAGGCATTGTTATTACGCATTAAAATATAGTTCCTGAAATTCAAAATTTTGACCAATTTTAACCCCATTTAAACTAAAAAATGGGGAAGCGGGCTTTATGTAACGTAATTGTTAGATAACTGTATTATCATGACCATGTGTATGGCCTGTATTTTATTTCATATTCTCGATCGTGTTTACAATCAAATCGCAACTCGTCCTAACGGGCTCGTTGCGATCCGATTGTAAACACCACATCGAATCTGATACAGGACATAGACATGGTCATGATAATGTGTTTACATCAGTTTTAGAACTTGTCGACAATCCTTGTGAAACTAATAAAATAAAATTTAAAGTCTATACCGCTTTTACAATTAGCTAAATCTGATCGACAGGTACTCAAACTTTATTTGTGCGGTTTGCGTCAACTCATACAAATATGACGTCATACATCACACGTGAAAGATGCACACTCGTGTACAAGATAGGTAATTTGATATAATCAGTGTACACTTGTTTCTATTTCAGGCTGCTAGTCGGAGCACCCAGAGCCCAAACAGATCAGCCTGATATTGTAAAAGGTGGAGCAGTATTTAGATGTCGTATAGACACACAGGACTTCTGTCAGGAAATTCCATTCGATAACTCAGGTTCGTAATGTTCTTCTGTTGTGTCTTTCGTGGTGAATAGTCATATTTAATAATTACAATACGATCCTCGTGAACTGGTAACTTTCCTCGGGAGGGCAATATTTCCATGGACACAATAATATTACATTCCATACACTAATTACAGGAATAATCATCAAAAATTTAATCAGTGAAGCACCGGGTACAACCCAGTACAACCCGGTGCTTCATTAATTAAAATTTTGCTGACCATGATTTTTATTACCTGGTAAACGTATGCAATGGTATGCATCAATTCCCATTTCATCGACTGCCTCTAAAATTATATTTTCCCATTTCATCAATTCCCACTTCATCAGCAGAATGAAAATATGTTTTAATCTTATGTAAATGCATTTTTTACCAATTATAAAAAATATTAAATTAAACAGAAATTAAACCTGTTGTACTTTTCAAGTAATTTGTCTCTTTTGAGCAACAAATTAGTTTAGAATGCCACTAGGCATTCTAAACTATTTTGTTACTTACAAGAGACAAATTAATTTAGAAACAAATTAGTTTAGAATGCCTATTCTCAAGTAATTTGTCTCTTTTGAGTAACAAATTAGTTTAGAATGCCACTAGGCATTCTAAAATAATTTGTTACTCAAAAGAGACAAATTAATTTAGAAAGCCCACAGGCATTCTTAAGTAATAGTGAGTATGTTCCTGGAGTATTGTGCTTTAAATGTTACATTCTGATAGATATTTAGTGGTTATACAATAAACCCTCAAAATATTGATTTTTCACCCGAAAAAAAAATCTGTTGATGAAAGTGGGAATTGATGAAATGGGAAAATATAATTTTAGAGGCAGTTGATGAAATGGGAATTGATGAAATGGGAAGACACCGTGGGTATCACTAACCACTCGTGGATTACGATCAGTCAACGGCGAGTCTTCTGTAACACACCGAAATAACAGTTTTCTGACATGGACTTTTTAGCTCATCTGGCCTAAAAGGCCATGTGAGCTTTTCTCATCACTTGGCGTCCGTCGTCATCCGTCGTCCGACGTCCGTAAACTGTTCACATTTTCTTCTTCTTCTCTGTAACCGCTGAGCCGGTGTGAACCAAACTTGGCACGAATGGTCTATGGGGGGGGGGGGGGGGGGGGGGCCTCTACAAACGATCCTCATTTTGTTCCCGTCGGATGAAAAACATGGCTTCCAGAGGCATTATTTGATTCTGGTTGGTGGATTTTCAAAAATCTTCTCCTCTGAAACTGCCAGGCCAAATGTTTTGAAACTTCACATAAATAATGATTGGGACCCCCTCTACCAACGATCCTTATTTAATGTTTATTGAAATACAAACATGGCCGCAATTGCGGCTTATAGTTACTGTAGAAACCGTATGAGAAATCACATTTTCATCTTCTTCTCTGGAACTACTGAGCTGACATGAACCAAACCTGACAGGGATAGTCTATGGGAAGTCCTCTACAAACGATCCTCATTTTGATTCCATGGGTTTGAAAACATGGCTGCCAGAGGCATTCTTTGATTCTGCTTGGTGGATTTTGAAAAATCTTCTCCTCTGAAATCACATGTTTTGTAACTTTACATGGTTGATGACTGGGACCCCTTCTACCAACGATCCTCATTTAATGTTGATTGGGTTACAAACATGGCTTCAATTGCGGCTTATACTTTACTATAGAAATCCTATGGGAAATCACATTTTCATCTTCTTCTCTGGAACTACTGAACTGACATGAACCAAACCTGGCAGGAATGGTCTATGGGAGGTTCTCTACAAACGATCGTCATTTTGTTCCCGTGGGTTGAAAGATGTGGCCGTCAGAGGCATTCTTTGATTCTGTTGGTGGATTTTCAAAAATCTTCCCCACTGAAACTACCAGGCCAAATTTTTTGATACTTCACATAAATGATGACTGAGACCCCGTATACCAACGATCGTCATTTAATGTTGATCGGGTTGTAAACATGGCCATAATTGCGGCTTATTTTTACTATAGAAACCCTATGGGAAATCACATTTTCATCTTTTTCTCTGGAACTACTGAGCCGACATGAACCAAACCTGGCAGGGATAGTCTATGGGAGGTCTTCTACAAATGCTCCTCTTTTTTGTTACCGTGCATCGAAAAACATGGCTGCCAGAAAGTTTGATTCTGATAGGTGGATTTTGAAAAATCTTCTCCTCTGAAACCAAGGCCAAATGTTTTGAAACTTTGCATGGTTGATGACTGCGACACCTTCTACCTACGGTCCACATTTAATGTTGATCGGGTTGCAAACATGGCTGCAATTGCGACTTATAGTTACTATAGAAACCCTATGGGAAATCACATTTTCATCTTCACTGGAACTACTGAGCCGACGTGAACCAAACTTCGCAGGAATGGTCTATGAGAGGATGGAAATATGTGGCCGCCGAAGGCTATATTCTAATGCTTAACCCAATGCTTCTCCTGTCTGCACGAAGATCGGTACTGTCAGCAAAATACTTGTTTTTGAGAATCTGGTAAGGGTTGATTCTAGTTTTCTCCACTGAGAACTGGGAAAAAAATCCAAAATATTGTGTATACAGCACAAGTCAAAATAAGTTGTAGCATAACTGCAATAAACTAAGTAAACTGCTGCTCCTGCACTGACAAGATCAGAATCTGACATTTTCTGGAAAGCTATCAGTGAGAGCTTTCTAGAAAATGATGTCAGCTTCTGGTCTTATCAGTATAGGAAGGGAAACATACATCGTTTATATTATTATCCTACAACTTATTTTAACTTTAACTGTAAACAAGTGCAGCTGTAATTATGTTAATACATATATTACTCTCAAGTTACTTATCAGAAATACTGATTGATGACAGGTGTTTGGAAAGCATGGACGTTTTGTTTATTTTCTTTTCCCATCACGTCTCATGTAAATTATATCATTTAAGATATGACAAAATTGGAGTAAAATGTGTAACCCTATACATATCCAAAGCTATTTGAAAGAGAATACTGTCTGAAAAAAATAGTAATTTTCAGAATATTTAACCTTCTTTTACTGATTTTTTTGTTGAAACAGAATTCATAAATGTATGCATTTTCAAGAAATCTTCTTTGAAACTACAAAGCCAAATGTTTTGAAACTTAGTGTGACTGATGACTGTAACCCCCTCTACCAATGATCCTCATTTAATCTTCATCGGGTTGCAATTATGGCTGCAATTGTGACTTATAGTTACTATAGAAACCCTATAGGAAATCACATTTTCATCATCTTCTCTGAAAGTACTGAGCAATGTGAACCAGACTTGACAGGCATGGTCTATGGGAGGTTCTTTACAACTGTTACTCATTTTATTCCTGTTGGATGAAAAACGTGGCCACCAGAAGCATTCTTTGATTCTGATTGGTCAATTTTGAAAACTCTTCTCTGAAACCAGGGCCAAATGTTTTGAAACTTTGCATGGTTGATGACTGGGACACCATCTACCAACGATCCGCATTTAATGTTGATCGGCAACCAAAACTTGGCAGGAATGGTCTATAGGAGGCCCTCTACAAACGATCCTCTTTTTGTTCCCGTTGGTTGGAAAATATGGCCACCAGAGACATTCTATGACTCTGTTTGATGGATTCAAATGTTTTGAAACTTCACGTAATAGAGTACTGGTACACCTTCTACCAATGATCCTCAAGTAATGTTGATGTAATGTTGCAAACATGGCCACAATTGCAGCTCATAGTTACCCTGGAAAGTCTGTGGGAAATCACATTTTTATATGTAGTTCCAGGTGAGCGATTACAGGCTCTGTAGAGCCTCTAATTGATATCTTCTGATTGTGTTTCAGTCGCCAGTTCACGCCACTTTCCGAGCAATATCGAATCGGCACCCATTATTAGACGCGGAACGCAATGACAGAGACGTAGCGACAAGGGGATGGGTGAGGGAGGCCATTGGGGGTAGTCTCAATAAACATTTTCATATGGTTAGAAATTTTAAACCCCAAACTACCAGAATTTGGACCATTGGATTTTATAATTGGAGTCAAATAAAATATTTCGTCCGGCGAGTGCAACAAAGCGCCATCTACAAAGCTAAACTAAAGCATTATAGATGGCGCCTTATTCCACTTGAGAGACGTTTTTTCCACTTTTCCAACCCAAAGTTCATATATTTCGAATACAAGGGGAGAGGGTACATTCCGATTTCTTAGGAAGTTGGAAATCCACAGGTAGCATTGGAAAACTCTCACTCTAGGGGGTGGGGGTGGATGAAGATGGTTTGCCCTTTACTCAAGGCAGACGATATCAAAATTTATCATTTTATATATCATTTTTTAAAATTGTTAAAAAAAAATTCAACAAAACCATATCATGTGACCTCGCATTGGAACGAGCTGGATGAGCTCGTCCCAAAGAGGGGTCACAGATGGTTTTGTTTAAAATTTTTGAAAAATAGTATTTTTTCAGCTGCTGAATTGACATATTACGAGGGAGGATGTGGCCGATTCATTGGGTAATGGGTTAATCAAAAGAAACAACAAACCAATGGCACCTAACTACCCGGAAACAATAAACTATATAGACTGTTTACCGTACCGCGTGGATACACCAAACCAGAAACACCTTTCCACGCGGAAACAAGAAATCGGAGACACCTAACTGCGGAAACAACAACCTATAGACAGTTTACCGCGTGGAAACATCAAATCAGAGATACCTTTCCACGCGGAAAGAAGAAACCAGACATCTTACCACACCGAAACAACAAATTGGAGACACCTTATCACACGGAAAAACCAAACCAGAGACACTTTATTATGTGGAAACAAAAAAAAAAAATAATAATTAAAAAAAAACCCAGACACCTGGCCACACGGAAATAACAAACCGTAGACACCTTACAACAAATCAGAGACATTTTACCACGTGGAAACCACTGACACCTTACCACGCGGAAACAACAAATAAGAGAACCTTACCACGAGGAAACAACAAACCAGAGACAATTTATCACGTGTAAACAACAAACTAGAGGCACCCCACCACGCAGAAAACAACAAACATGAGGCATCTTGAGAGTTGAACAGCTGTATGAGAAAATAAAATATTAAAAATAAAAGAAATCCCGACCGACCGACCGACCGACCGACCGACCGACCGGCCGACCGACCGACCGACGGACACTATTTTTCTATTGCATGTAACCTGAACCAAACCTTTTTTTCATCTTATGTTATTTTCGAATATCTCCTTCAATTTTAACATTATTCCTTACGTACATCGCCTTGATCAGTTTGTTCCACATGATGTCCATTTCTAATAGAAACGCGCACCTTTCCACCTGTCCAGGGTGGAAGGCAAATGTCCATATTTACACGTGAAACCGCCGTTGGAAGTCATTGGATGAAAATATACTTTGAGTTTAAAAGCAGGCTCAAACTCCGTGCCCCGTTCCATTTGGAAATCTTCCGATATATCAGTCCGACCCGTGTCGTGGTTTTTTACCAAGACTGTGTCGTCTGCCTAAACACTCGTCAATACTTTATAATAATGCAATAAATGTGAACTGAGTACTATTGTCCAGGCTTCTGTGAATACTTTTAGGGCCCTGCGAACCTTAAATTTCGGATCGGGTCGAATCGAATCTCGAATCGAATCAGTCACCAGATTTCGAATCTCGAATCGAATCTCATCGCTTTTCAAGTTGAGGATATTGCACCTTCATACAACCGTAACATTGTCCGTATCCGCTTAAGTATTTGTGTAAAGGCGACACGTGTAAATCAAGTAGGGTTGTCACGATTAATCGATTGTCGATCGGTCTCACCGAAATTGATTACTATTTTTCGCTGTCGAAGAATCGGTAAATTTTACCCCGTTTTAGACGTTTAATAATTGAAAAAAAATGATGAAAAAACTATTTTTTTCTGAAGGTAAAAGGTCAAGAACGTTGACGTTAAACCTCACGAAACCATTAGAAGCATTTGTCTTTTAGGTGCATTCAAAGCTTTGATGTTCTGAACTTTTGAACCGTCAGAGTAATAATCAAGATTGGTCGGCAGTTGCGAACTTGTGAAGTTCGCAACTGCCGACCGGTCTTGATTATTACACTGACGGTTCAAAAGTTCAGAACATCAAAGCTTTGAATGTACCTAAAAGAGGATCGTCTTCGTTGTTTACTTGAGGTAGGTCAGCTGACTTGAACTTCATTTTTAACGACTTCAAAGAGAGGGAGGGGGGGGGGGATCTAGGTACGATTAATCGATTATTATCGATTATTTGTGACGATTAGTCGATTCCTAAATTAAAAAATCGTGACAGCCCTAAAATCAAGCAAAAAAGTGGAATATTCCAAAACGGAATCAATGTAATTTCAGAAGCGAAACTTACTTGAACTCTTCTATCATCAGGTCTCCTGTACAGGACCCCCCCCCCCCCCCCTGTACAGGACACCCCCGCCCCTGTACAGGGCACCCACCCCCACCCCCTGTACAGGAGACCTGATGATAGAAGAATTCATGAGGAGACACTTTGTAGGATTTTGAGAACATCTCGACGATTCAAAAAGTATCGAATTCGCGTGATTGTTATCGAATTGAATCATTGGGATTTCGAATCGAATGGAATTCCGAAGCTTCGGGGGGCCCTAAATGCTTTAACCCTTTACCTAACGTAACGACCAAAACCGGCCAGCGCTATTCTCGAAAATCCCAAATTAATTTTCATTATTTTTTTCATTTTTGTCTCAAAAACATATGTTATGACCCCACGAGGAGTCATAACCTATGTTTTTGTGACAAAAAATGAAAGAAATTAGTTATTCAAGAATTATTTTTGCAAGTGTCGTCTGCTTTTCAGATTAGGTAAAGGGTTAATAGTTGTCCTTGTTTCTGGAGTCAGTGGGAATCTGTTTGGTTCTTATTATAAGAGCCAGTTAAATGTCTTCAAAAAGTTTCTTTTAAGACAACTGAATATTTCTTACCACCATCGTAGAACCGCAGACCGAGAAACATTGATAAATTATGTTCCCCTGCTATTATCAATTCTGGCATGCTGAAATTGAATTCCACATGCTCGTGTGTTTGTTGTTTTACAACATGGTTGTAACTTGCCGACGACTAAAAGATTTGAACCCGACTTCCGATGATATTTGTCTTGGCACATTATGTAAGAAATCTATAGGTATGTTTCAGGTTAGCTAAATGATAGTAATTTTAATTCTCACTTAGCTACTTAGCTTTGTTTTACTGGAAGATTTAAAAAAACATATTCCTCTGTGAGTTTATACATGTGTATGATTGACAAATGTAAATAAACTCTGCTGCTTAAATAAACAACAGTTGTTAGGAAAAGGATAATGTTATGAAAAAGTGCATGACAAACTGTCTCACTAGTTTATGAACTTCACCACTCACACTGCTGCGGTGGCGCCAGAGACTACCCGGCAGCGGGGGAACTTGTTCCGACGGGAGAAGAGGCTTTCCATCCCCGATTTCACCAGTAGAAATGTGCATCGATTTTATACTCGCTCTGACTGAACTGAATCACATCCCGAAAGCTGAACCTCCCTAATATGATGCACTACGAAAAGGATTGAGGAAGGTGGCGGAATGATGATCCCTGCATCGAGATCTGAGTTATAGACTGGCCAAAATACACCACACATCGAGATCTGAGTTATGGACGGGCCAAAATACACTATATATCGAGTTCTGAGTTATAGACTGGCCAAAATACACCATATATCGAGATCTGAGTTATAGACTGGCCAAAATACACTATATATCGAGTTCTGAGTTATAGACTGACCAAAATACACCATACATCCAGATCTGAGTTATAGACTGGCCAACATACACCACACATCGAGATCTGAGTTATGGACTGGCCAAAATATACTACATATCGAGTTCTGAGTTATAGACTGACCAAAATACACCATACATCCAGATCTGAGTTATAGACTGGCCAACATACACCATATATCGAGATCTGAGTTATAGACTGGCCAAAATACACTATACATCGAGATTTGAGTTATAGCCTAGCCAAAATACACTATATATCGAGATCTGAGTTATAGGCTGGCCAACATACACCATACATCGAGATCTGAGTTATAGACTGGCCAAAATGCACCATACATCGAGATCTGAGTTATAGGCTGGCCAATATACAATACACATCGAGATCTGAGTTATAGACTGGCCAAATTACACCAGACATCGAGATCTGAGTTATAGGCTGGCCAAAATACACTATATATCGAGTTCTGAGTTATAGACTGGCCAAAATTCACTATATATCGAGTTTTGGGTTATAGACTGGCCAAAAAACACTATACATCGAGATCTGAGTTATAGACTGGCCAAAATACACTATACATCGAGATCTGAGTTATAGACTGGCCAAAATACACTATACTTCGAGATCTGAGTTATAGATTGGCCAAAATACACTATACTTCGAGATCTGAGTTATAGATTGGCCAAAATACACTATACCTCGAGATCTTAGTTATAGACTGGCCAAAATACACTATACCTCGAGATCTTAGTTATAGACTGGCCAAAATACACCATATATCGAGTTCTGAGTTATAGACTGGCCAAAATACACCATAATCGAGATCTGAGTTATAGACTGGCCAAAATACACTATATATCGAGTTCTGAGTTATAGACTGACCAGTGGCCAAAATACATTATACATTGAAATTTGAGTTGCAGACAAATCATATATATTGTTAATCATGGTTGAGTTATAGACTGACAATATAAACTTCCTACGTCATTTGAAAATACCTTCGAAATATACACTAACCCTTCTGGAATGGAGACAAGGCAAACAGGGAATGTGCGCTCTCTCAAACCAAGAACTCGCTTCTCTGCTGATCTCCCGATTCATAATTTCCCGAAAATTTGGAATGACTTAAATCTCGAAGTTAGGCAATATAGCAGGCCTCGGTTTAAAAAAACATAATCAATTCGTTCTTAAACGCATATTCTTCCGGCATTACTTACACCAATCCATTCTGTCCCGATAGAGACCCATAATAATGTGATCTCATCCCCCCAACTACTGATCGAAGATTTGTATAGTGATTTGGAGGGTCTTATGTTCGGGATAATCTACAATTATCCTGAGCATAGGACCTTTCAAATCACTATTCATCTTTTCGGATCACTTTGAGCATTGTGTAAGTGGTTTTAATCCTAACATGGGGAAAGCTTCACTAAAAGTCTTCTTAGGAGCTTTACCAATTGTGAACAATCCATTCTGTCCCGATTGTGACCCAGCATAAAGTGATCTCATCCTCCCAACTACGGAAGACCGGAAGATTTGTACAGTGATTTGGGGGGTCTTATGTTCGGGATAATCTACAATTATCATGAGCATAGGACCTTTCTGGTCACTATTCATCTTTTCGGATTACTTTGAGCATTGTGTAAGTGGTTTTAATCCTAATACGGGGAAAGCTTCACAGAAAGTCTTCTTAGGAACTTTACCAATTGTGAACAATGGGGATAAAGAGTTAAACGACTTTGATGTCAGGACAGGATATCATGCTTGGGAATGGCAGGAAGACAGCCTCTCTGCGGCTATGCCATTTCCATGTAGTATACATCTTTTTGATTGCTACCATATTTTAATTTATGTAAACTGTATCCGAGTATACTGCTAAATAAAGTTTCAAGTTTCAAAGGTTCGAGTTAAACTTTACTTCGAGATCTGAGTTTCAGATGCACCATATAAACTATGCCATGGAATAGGGGGTTCATACCTTTCGGGGGGAGGTCGAGATCTACATTTTCGTTGGTGACACAGTCGACAGTCAGAGGCTGTCGTGTGGAACCGGGCTCGACCGTAAGTCTCGCTACCTTATCATGCCCTATCTATTTGGGACTGTTCGTGCTTCTGAAGGGGTCAGTGACTTAAAATATTTAAAGGTGATCGACGGTTATGCGCTGAAAAGATAATTTATTTACATGTATAGAGGAATATATGGTACAATTTACTGGCAAATTCGTCAGCAGACTGTGAATATATATATTTAGCACATAATTACAGTTCTCACTATGTAGGAGGCCCACGTCGCCTATCACATATAGCTATAAGTCCTCCTGGTCCTCCTTGTCACGTAGACATCTCTGGATTCGATCTCCGCCGGCGGTCTCTCCGCACGGTTTGGTTCGAGTATTTACGATAGAGTTTCTGCACGTTTTCCGCCGACATGTCTCTCACAGGGTTAACCTAGTCCAATAATATTAGCCTTCGCCTGTGCTCCGAATTTATTATTTTTTGATTTTTAATATGTCGCACCGTCGAAGGTGCGACATATTAAAAATCAAAAAATAATAAATTCGGAGCACAGGCGAAGGATAATATTATTGGACTAGGTTAAATCCTTCATCACCTGGACATCAAAAAAAAGTTTTCTTAAAGTTCTGCTATCGTAATAATAATAATAATGCAATGCTAACGTCTAGAATCCACCGCAATGTTCTCTGACTTACATTATTACCCCGTATCGCAGGTGTTCACACCCTTTGTTCATTCTATGACATTCGTACGCCTTCGTCACACGCTAAAATCAGTTCGGTTAAAAATTCAGTTTATCAAGTTAATTTGGGTTGATTTTTAACCCAACTAATTTTAGAGTAGAGCTTTTTAATCTGGACTCAGTTTTCATAAACAACTGCTATGGGTCGCCCTCATCAGCTTCTCCATTCAGTGGGCTCAGCTATCTTAAACCCTCATCAGCTTCTCCATTCAGTGGGCTCAGCTATCTTAAACCCTCATCAGCTTCTCCATTCAGTGGGCTCAGCTATCTTAAACCCTCATCAGCTTCTCCATTCAGTGGGCTCAGCTATCCTAAACCATCATCAGCTTCTCCATTCAGTGGGCTCAGCTATCTTAAACCCTCATCAGCTTCTCCATTCAGTGGGCTCAGCTATCTTAAACCCTCATCAGCTTCTCCATTCAGTGGGCTCAGCTATCTTAAACCCTCATAAGCTTCTCCACTCAGTGGGCTCAGCTATCTTAAACCCTCATCAGCTTCTCCATTCAGTGGGCTCAGCTATCTTAAACCCTCATCAGCTTCTCCATTCAGTGGGCTCAGCTATCCTAAACCATCATCAGCTTCTCCATTCAGTGGGCTCAGCTATCTTAAACCCTCATCAGCTTCTCCATTCAGTGGGCTCAGCTATCTTAAACCCTCATCAGCTTCTCCATTCAGTGGGCTCAGCTATCTTAAACCCTCATCAGCTTCTCCATTCAGTGGGCTCAGCTATCTTAAACCCCCATCAGCTTCTCCATTCAGTGGGCTCAGCTATCTTAAACCCTCATCAGCTTCTCCATTCAGTGGGCTCAGCTATCTTAAACCCTCATCAGCTTCTCCATTCAGTGGGCTCAGCTATCTTAAACCCTCATCAGCTTCTCCATTCAGTGGGCTCAGCTATCTTAAACCCTCATCAGCTTCTCCATTCAGTGGGCTCAGCTATCTTAAACCCTCATCAGCTTCTCCATTCAGTGGGCTCAGCTATCTTAAACCCTCATCAGCTTCTCCACTCAGTGGGCTCAGCTATCTTAAACCCTCATCAGCTTCTCCATTCAGTGGGCTCAGCTATCTTAAACCCTCATCAGCTTCTCCATTCAGTGGGCTCAGCTATCTTAAACCCTCATCAGCTTCTCCATTCAGTGGGCTCATCTATCTTAAACCCTCATCAGCTTCTCCATTCAGTGGGCTCAGCTATCTTAAACCCTCATCAGCTTCTCCATTCAGTGGGCTCAGCTATCCTAAACCATCATCAGCTTCTCCATTCAGTGGGCTCAGCTATCTTAAACCCTCATCAGCTTCTCCATTCAGTGGGCTCAGCTATCTTAAACCCTCATCAGCTTCTCCATTCAGTGGGCTAAGCTATCTTAAACCCTCATCAGCTTCTCCATTCAGTGGGCCCAGCTATCTTAAACCATCATCAGCTTCTCCATTCAGTGGGCTCAGCTATCCTAAACCATCATCAGCTTCTCCATCTGGACTTAGTTTCCTTAAAGTTCCTCGTTAGCTTTATGTTCTGCTATCGCATGCCCTCGTCAACTTCCTGTGCTCATAGAAAGTACATTATGGACTTGTATTAATCTTGAATGGAGGTCGGTTGTGATGTTCGTTTCTGTGATTTTCTTATCAAGGTAATACGACTTTTCGCCATTTTCGGACGTTTTTTTTCTTTCTTATTCAATCACGCTTTATTGTACTTCCACTTCCACTTCACAATTCCTCTCGAAAATTTGGCACACCTCTAGTAAAGGATTTTTTCCAAAACTGATTAATTTAGATTTGTGAATTCCATCAACTGTTGAAGCGATGCAACCCTGACGTTTTTGTTATCTTTTATTTTCAACATCATCCCTAACCTAACTCTTTCTCGCTCTACGCCATATATTTTATAGTAATCTACAAGAAACACTCTATCTATCTGAAATAAAGTGATATCCTGAGAATTCTCAACGGTTCATATTTAGTAACGTCTTTTTGGCTTTTTCTGAAGCATGAATTTTATCAAACCCATCGTCCATATTGTAATTCGTCGTGTCCGTACTGGTGTAAGAACTGACAAATCTCCAAAATCGATCTAATTCATCACTATCACCGACTACCTCTTGATCATCACCCTCCCCCCGCCCGACCCTTATTGTACTGTATCTCACATTCTTCACTCTCGTTTGTGTAAGATATTGACTCATCAACGTGGTTCTTACAGGCATAGAAAGGTATGGAATGTCTTGGAAAACAGTAAATTGATTTTCCAGGCCCTGTTTGGGGCGGGTTTTGGAAAAGTTATGGAAAATGAACGGATATGTGTAACATGGGTATTTCTCCTCTTTAATGTGACCATTCAAAAAATATTCATACTTCCATTTTTTAAAGTTCACCAAGAATCGATACTTGGGCCATTGGTGTTGTTTGTTCCTTTTTAACCTTTAAACGCCTGGTGGTCTGTATACATTTTTGTAAGGCCTACATCTGGTGGCCTTGCAGGTGTTTCTAGGCAAGTCTTGGCTACCTGTATAGGCAGCCAAGACTTGCCTGGAAACAACTGCCAAAGTACTTTAAATGTAGCTTAAAAGTTGATCTAATGCCTCAATGTTCGAGCTTCAGTTTTATTGCAGTCAAAGTGATCAGAGTTGGAATTGGTGGAATTGGGCCCTTAATGGTTGAAAAAGTTGTCAAGGAGTGGGGGGAGAGGGTGGGGGGGGGGGGGGGAGAATAGAAATATATATTGAGTTACATTTAGCCTTTGGGATTATAGAAATTTGATGTTTGGGGTTTGGAAAAGTTATGGAAAACCAAATTGACTAGTCTGTATGAACCCTCCATCAACACATTTATAGTCAACTGAACCATCTACACTTTCTTTCGGGTCAATTGATTCATCAACACTTTATGCAGTCTTTAAAAAAACACGAATTCTGGATTAACTTGGATGTTTTGGCAATTCCAGGTAATGACAAAAAATGGAGTTCACAAAAGTTCCAACACAGAACAATAGAAGACAAATCCCATCAGTGGTTTGGAGCTACGGTACAGAGTTCCGGAGAAAATGGAATGATTGTGGTAAGTAAACCTCTATTTTTATATCCCGCTTCTTCGAAGTGTGTGTGTGTTGGAGGGGGGGGGGGGGGCTATCTTGTCGTCACCATGTCCGTCCGTCAATCCGTACACCACTCCAATGTTTCTGAGTGCGCATCTCCTAAACAGGAGCATGCGTATTTTCCAAATTGACAATCTGTGACGATTTTAACGAAGTTATCGCCCTTTAAACTCAAGAGATTTTATAAAGATTTCCACATGAGATTCCCCCTCCTGGTCCCTCCCCCTAGTTGAAAATTCACTAGCGAGAAACATTTTGAAAATGAAGTCATGAAAGGGGGCATAAAATTGATTCTAGTAACTGCCAACACATTTATGATAGAATTATCATGTTGTTATTATTTGGTATTATCCTGGCAATTGAATAAATGCTAAACAAATGCTCAAGCTCAATGGTGATGTGATTTTCTTGACGTCGTGCATTTGGAGGATTTTTTTTTGTATTATGATAAGTAAACGTACTATAAGTACGTAATACCGATGGACATCATGTACACCTATGAAGCTCGACATTGCGTACACTGTAGTTGTAAACAGTAACAATTGGAATTTTTGCCGATTTGAAATCGAGTTGGAATTTTGGGAAGTAAAGGAGACATCAGCATCACCGAGGAAGCTCTAACATCCAGATGGAATTTCCTACTACTCCTCCGAATTTCCAACTATAGGGAATTTTGGCCAGGATGGTGGGGGTGGGGGTGGTGGGTGGTGGGGGGGGGGGGGGGGGGGCAATACCCTATCTTTGAATCGCTATAATAATTCCGAAAGATTGTTAAGTCTGCCTGGCAAGACATAAGAGGTTATTAACCCTTTACCTAACATGAAAAGCAGACGACACTTGCAAAAAAAATTCTTGAATAACTAATTTTTTTCATTTTTTGTCTCAAAAACATAGGTTATGACCCCTCGTTGGAACGAGCTCGACGAGCTCGTTCCAACGAGGGGTCATAACCTATGTTTTTGAGACAAAAAATGAAAATATTTTGAAAATTAATTGACGATTTTTGAGAATAGCGCTGGCCGGTTTTGGCCGTTACGTTGGGTAAAGGGTTAATTCAATAAAAGTTATGTTGCATTACTTCCTCGTAATCTGTGGTTCCTTCGCGTGTTTTACAATTAACGTAACCCACACATAACCTAAACAATCGTTCGCGAGTTATTTCCAGGCCTGAAGTTGGGTTATTGTAGTAGCATTGTACTGTGTTTGGTGTTAAACTTGGTTAAAACTGTGTGTGGATAAATTTAACATGTCGATGGAAGTGTGTAGTTTTCCTGTTTTAAATGTGACATCTGACTTCCACACGGATGTACCTTGAAATCAGAAAATGATAGTGTTAATGACACTGCAGCTCAACTTGTCCAAGAAGGAACTGAACTGAATAGAAAGACCCAGTAATGCCATGTTATTAACCCTTTACCAAACGCAGACGATATCAAAATTTATTATTTTAAATATCATTTTTTTCAAATTTTTCAAAAAATTTCAGCAAAATCATATCATGTGACCTCTCGTTGGAACGAGCTCGACGAGATAAATGTTTTGAAAAATAATATTTTTTCAACTGCTGAATTTACATATTACGTGGGCGGATGCGGGCGATTCGTTAGGTAAAGGGTTAACTCTAGTTTCTACAGAAAAGACATCTCACCAAAGCTACATATGAAATCTGAAAAAAATCTGGTATGGGATGGGGCCTGTTGGGTGTACTAATGGAATTGTTGACAATTCATATGTCAAATCCAAGATGGACGGTTTGCTGCATTTTTTTGAACGGAATTCAGAGAAATTTGATAGTTCCTATCTAGACATCACACCAAAACTACATATGAAATTTGAAATTGATTGGGTGAGAGGTGCGGCCTGCAGGATGTGCGAATGAAATTGGTGACAATTGATATGCCAAATCCAAGATAGCTGCTGGTGGCCATATTTTTTAACGAAATTCAGAAAAATGTGATAGCTCCCATCCAGACGTCACACCAAAGCTATACAAGAAATTCAAAAAAGATCAGGTCAGAGATGTGGCTTGTAGGGTGTGCTAATGTAATTGTTGACAATTTATATCCAAATCCAAGATGTTGCTGGCGGCCATGGTTTTCAACAAAATTCGGAAATATTTGATTGTTCCCATCTAGATATCACACCAAAGTTACAAATGGAATTTGAAAAAGATCGGGTTCGAGATGCGGCCTGTAGGGTGAGCGAATGGAATAGTTGACAATTTGTATGCCAAATCTAAGATGACCGTGTTTTTCGGCCATGTTTTTCAACGAAATTTGGAAAAATTCGATAGTTCCCATCTAGACATTACCTTAAAGCTACATATGAAATTTGGGACTGATCGGGTGGTACCTGCTGCCTGTAGGGTGCGCTAAACGAATTGTTGGACAATTTATATCCATATCCAAGATGGCCACCGGCTGCCATGTTTTTCAACGAATTTCGAAAAAAATCTATAACTCCCATCTAGGCATCGCCCCAAAGCCTCGTATAAAATTTGGAACTGATCGGATGAGAGCTGCGGCCTGTCGGGTATGCTAAAGGAATTGTTGACGGACGGACGGACGGACGTATTTACGTCCATACAGACGTTCAGACGTACGGACGAACGATGGATCGCAATCCATCCCAATAGCTCATACTTGACGTTGTCAAGTTGAGCTAAAAATGATACGAACACACTTTTCAAAAGTTAAGCACTGATAGTCACAGATTTTTGTCTCTCGGCTGATTGTGACCTTTTCCCATTCCACTCCACTCAAGTGGGATTTTTGTATGCACCGTATTCAATAAATGTAACCTCTACAAAGGTTGAGTAGTGGGAGAGTTTATATACATTTGCCATATTTTTGAGTATTCTAGAATATTGCTAACAGACTACGATTCAAACACACCAGTCACACACGTGGGTCAGAAAAGATTTGTTTGTAGTGAATAAATAATATTTGTCCATATAGCCGTATCACTCTGTAATTCTATCTGTTTGCCATGTGTGGTTAATGGGAAAGGGTCTCCAGTAGACGTGAGGAATTTCTATTATTTCCTCGGGAATTTTCAGTGTGTTAAATTATATTTAGATACATGTATAAAATAGATGTTTGATAGGTAAAAAGAGTCTGCGGAGATAGATGTCGTCAAGTATTAAACACATTTTAGCTTAACGGCAATGATCCACAGGCAAATGATTATTTTGTTCAAAGGGCGAAATCCTTTTTCAAAATAGGTTCATCTGCGTGACAAAACAATTAAGAAACGAAAAAACAATAAAATAACACTTCTGAATGTCGCTGAGTTTTCGCGCTCCTGGGGTGAGAGAAGGCCTTGCTTATCCCGCAGTATTTGATGAAAAAACCCTACAATGGAGAAAACTCTATAATGGAAAAATCCCACAGGATAAAAAACATGTTTAAAAAATCGCATAGAATTTTTTTTTAAAGATCCTATTTTTTTTTTAACTTTGCTCGTGATTCAAAGAAAATGAATAAAATAAATCGATATAGCAAAATGTTTGTAGAATTTGAACAAAGTTCCAAGCAGTTGTTAACCTTATATCGGTTAATTTGAAATTTGAATTTTTTTGAAAACATGAACAAAATATGATCTCAATATAATAAAAAAACAAGATATTGCAAGTCTTGTTAACCTTGGAGCAGGTGAGTTGAAAATTAAATATTACAATACTTTTAAAAACACATTTAAAAGTTACAAGAAAAAACAGTACATTATTTTACACTTTTCCTGAAAGGTTGTTTGGATAAGTTCAAACATATATCAATGGATATCATAATTAACCCTTTACCTAACGAATCGCCCGCATCCGCCCGCGTAATATGCAATTGAGCAGTTGAAAAAATTTAATTTTTCAAAATATTTCAACAAAACTATATCATGTGACCCCTCGTGGGAACGAGCTCATAAATTTTGATATCGTATACGTTGGGTAAAGGGTTAAAACGATCTGTTAATATTAAATCTACACATATAATATTGTTATATACTTTACAAGCATCTGTTCATATTAATATTTGGCAGGTTTAATTTTGTTATCGGTTTTTGTTCGTCTGGTGTCCTTGCCAAATGTTCTGTCTAACCCATGAGTTGCTTGGCTCCAAGAGGGAGATCTTTGTCTCACTTACATCAGTCGTTTGTCTAGAGGAAGTGGTGGATTACTCTGTATAAATCCGCTCAAAAGACGTGGGATATTACAGCAGGCGTTTTGCACGATGCATCAGATCTTATTTCAAAATAACAACCTTGTTTCTGATTCACTAAATTAACTACTGATCGCAAACTCTTCCGGTTAGAGTCCCTATACAGTCAAGTAAAAAAAGTGCATTGATCTTACATCTGCCATCCTCTCATATCCGTCTTTGTTTTGAGATGATCCGTCCACCTGTACCACATTTCTTATAACTCTCCACCATTCCTTGTCACTCGTCCTGCATTCCTTGTCACTCGTCCTGCATTTTCTCAAGCAACCCTGTCATTTAGTGTTGGCTGGCACAGTGCCGAGGCCAAGTATCTTTATTGCGTTACGGTGTCACTTGCGTTGTCTGGGTCCTGTCCTGTAACAGTCCACAATTTTTCGATTGCTGGGCAATAGTAGACCGGGGGGGGGGGGGGGGGGGGGGGGGGGGCTCCTCTGTGATTAGCAGGGATTAGTTGTGTTCAAAACAGTATTTTCAATCGAAATAGGTGTCAGAATAGAAAAAGTGTCTGACTACTGTGGACTTACTCCCAGTTCATCCCCATTTGGCGATCTCCAGCTTTTCCGTTTATGATTGTGTTGCAGATGCTTCGTATGAACTCAGTCACAAAAGAAATATCTGAATCAAAAATGCCGATTCAAAACTGCCGAAGCAATAGACGCTGTTGCCGGGGCAAATTTGTTTAGTTTGCAGGCCTTCTCAACCCAGCCCTACTGTAATGGAAATAACAAAGGGTCCCTTAATACATGTATCTTCTTTATTTATGGCCCCACCCGAGCAAAGGTTGGCGCGGGATGCAGAAATGGATTCCTACGTGTGAGCTGGCGAGCCGGCTGTCCATCCGCATCCGTGAATGCGATCACCTTAACAAATGTGATCGGATTTTCATGAAACATGCTATGGGCATAAAATGTGAGGAGATCTCGGCCTAGTTCGATATACACTAAATTTCCTGAATGTTTTGGGGGGTTGCACTCCTTTTTGTTGGAAATTTTGTATTTGTCTGATACTGATTTTGTGAACGCGATATCTTGAACAAATGTAATCGGATTTTCGTAAAGCGTGATATTGACATAACCTATATTTGGTAGAGAGATAGTTTATTGAGGCACGAAAACACACACAGTGAGCAGGCTGCTTATATGTCAAAATATATAGAGAGTAATCGCTTGACTGGACTGGTTACGTGAAATAATTCATGAGAGGTGAGGGACGTTGTACAAACACGAGTGTGCGAATGCGCACGAGTGTTTTACAATATAGTCCCTCGCCTCGAATGAATTATTTCACGTAACCAGTCCAGTCAAGCGATTACTCTGTTTATTACTTTTCATTATTAACAATAATTATATCATTTAACCCTTTACCTAACGTAACAGCCAGCGCTATTCTCAAAAATTGCCAATTAATTTTCATTATTTTTTGTCTCTAAAACATAGATTATGACCCCTCATTGGAACGAGCTCGACGAGCTTGTTCCAATGAGGAGTCATAACCTATGTTTTTGAGTCAAAATATGAAAAAAATAATAGCTATTCAAGAATTTTTTTTGCAAGTGTCATCTGCTTTTCATATTATTAGGTAAAGGGAAAAAAAAAACAAAAAACAACTAGACTTTATGATTCTGGAGAATCATGGCTTTTCCCGATGAGATTCCTTGATTTTTCATGCCCCTACAGTGTCTGATGAATTGTTTTTAACTGTCTCACTGAAGTTCTTTCATTGATGTTATGAGAAAGGTGGTTATAGTAGTCTCAAATGACTCAGTTTTATAAAAAAAATTGTTTAGGTAAAAACCATCATTAATGGTAGAGTGGGTTAATATCAATATCGTCGTCCCACAAGTTAATGACCGACGAAAGGAGTTATGTTTGTTTGACACATACCCTTTGAGTGCTCTGTCTATTTGAAAATGGTCAATTTTATCTCAAATGTATCCAAAATATTGATGTCTGGCCAATTGTAGAGGGTTAACATGTGCTAACAGGCATATTTATTCATGCAACTTGCAATTTCAAACCAAAAAGTGCGAATGGCCATTTTTACTTAAAATCTATAAGATGTTTTCAGAGAAATCCATGCGCATGCGCTCTTTTCGAATTCGAAGTGACGAAATGCGAAATTCGTATCGCTCTTCATGGAAAGTGATGCCGCAACTATCCATGAACAACGAGTGAAAATTTCATGGAAATCTGCCTAGAATTGGTTGGGATATAGCGTTTTGAAGAGAGGAGGTAACTGTCTGAATTTGGTCCTTCCTTTTCAAGCCAGTTCGAAAAAAAGACGTCGTGAATGGGCGCAGACTCCTTTAGAGCCCCCTCCCCACCCCTCTCTCTCTGTAAATGGAAGTTGCTTCTTTAAGACCGCCACCCAGGGATCCCAACACAACCTTTAAACCTAAGAGAATCGTCAGAAGTTTAAAGTGAAAAGAAATTGGCGGTGATTGGGTTTCTGGCAGGCAGGAAAAGATTGACGAAGATTTGCATATTGGACATTAAAATAGCACTTCTGACATACACGAACCGTGTCCAGACCACTGGAGGCAGCGACTTGAAATTTTCGGAACTTGTTCTACGAACCCTGGCCGACATTTTGGGATCTGTTTGGAGCGTCCGAGCCGCCTGGAAAACACCACGCATCGCTTGGAAGGAGAGAGTACTATTCGTCCCGACTCTATCAGTTCAGAATGGAAATGGGCAGTGTTGTAGACGACTGTGGAGCTGCGATTGAGCTTAAAGTCCCAGGTTTCGGTGCGGGGGAGGGGGGGGGGGGGTGTATCCTGACACTATCTTTAAACCATAGATAATCGGAAGAAGTTGCAGTGAAAAGAAATCGGCGGTGAGTAGGTGTTTTGGTAGGAAACGATTAACGAAAATTTGCCAATTTGCCATTAAAATTGCACTTCTCACAAACACGAACCGTGTCCAGACCGCCGAAGGCAGCGACTTCTAATTTTCAGAACTTGTTCTACGCACCCTGGCCGACATTTTGGCATCTGTTGCAAGTGTCGAGACCGCGTGGAGAACACCACGCATCGCGTGGAAAGTGAGAGTACTATTCGTCCCGACTCTATCAGTTTGGAATGGAATTGGGCACTATTGTAGACTACTGTAGAGTAGCGATTGAGCATAAAATCGGAGTTTTTTTTGTGCCAAATTACCTAACCGGCTCCAAGGTATGATCTTTCGTCTGTACATCGCCCAGATCGTCTGAAGTTTATACCGTTACCATACGTTGAAGTAGCCTTTTGTCGTTTTCGCCACTTTCGACCCAGATTTGAGGGTACCTTCCTTCAGCGAAATCTAGCCATGCTCACAACCACGCCCTCTCCCCGTCGGCCCGGGTGCTTCTAAAGATAGAAAGGTCAATGGGGAGGGGCCCGTTAGCAAACAAACGGGGGCAGGCGTAGTTGGTGAAAAACAGCAGGGGGGGGGGGGCACGTGGCCTAGGTAAAAGAAACAATAGGGGGCAGGTGTCCTAGGTAAAAAAACAGCAGGAGGGGGGGGGGGGCGCAGATGTCCCCGCTAATTAATTTTAATAACAGGCAGGTGTTCATGGGGCAGGCCCACTGCTCGGTGTTCCAAATTTTCTATAGTACTTGGCCTTGATGGAAACAACACTTCAACAAGAAACAACGGGAAACCTATTTGCAGTAAAGCTGCAAATATAAACATGATTTTAGGACCATTCCATGGACAGTTTAAAGCCTACTGCGATATCAGCGTTTATTACTCTCGAACTTTCACTGCATCACTGCAGTATTTCACCCGAGTCGAGTTCTGACGTCATGCAAGTTTGACGGACATGCTTTCAATTTTGTTATTGAAAACAACATATTTATAATTTCGTGATTACTGATCGGAATTTTGAAAACGACACATGCAATCGCGAAAGAGTTTTCTGAAAAACACGATTCTGCAAAAGGTTTTAGTGAAATTTGATTATTTTTTTTATTTTCAATTTCGATGGCTCTTGTCGAAAAGGTGTTAATCACTGATCGTCCCAAACGAGATCAAAGACTGACGCTGTATATTAATAACACACACAGAATCTTCTAAGAATATACACGCGCAATCCTAAAATGAAATAAATCAAGTCTTTTTCAGGTTTTACGAGAGAAATATGTCCAATTGTATCATTGAATCATGTTTAGGTATATGTGGGCGAGACATTTTCTATACGGACAAAATACAGACTAAATAAAATATTTGCCATTATTTTCCGCAGACGTATTTTTGTCTTTGCTTCTTGGGGAAATCCATGCTGCTAAATACAACGAAGGAGTGTTATCTAATGAGGTCAGAACCGTCAGGTGGTCGGGTCCGACACCGCACCTCGAAGTAGATTTAGTGGGGGTGTCGATTTTACAAGTAATGTAGGCAGCGTACACGGCATGGGCTGTCTGTCTTTAATCCTATAAACAGGGTTAAGGCTTGATTTTTTGAATACCCTTATTTATTTATTTATTTATTTATTTATTTATTTATTTATTTATTTATTTATTTATTTATTTATTGGTGTTTAAGGTCACATACTTATGCACAATGGCTAATCGTGACCGTGACAGTTTTATAGGTGGAGGAAGCCGGAGTACACGGAGAGAACCACCAAGCAACGACGAGCAACTGTCAGCTCCTCGACATTCTAACTCTGTTCAAGCTCCGCTCAAGCAGGATTACAGAGGGTGAAGACATATGTTCCATCGACGTGCAGTATGCCTTAGTACACGGCGTCATCGTGCCCCCATGTCGGCAACCGGGCTAAAGTGCCTTGCCCAAGGACACAACGTGAGTCGTCCCGGACGGGGATCGGACTCGGGACCTCTAGCATAGAAGTACAACAGTCTACCACTGAGCCACCACGCTCCCTTGAATACCCTTAACACTATCATACATTATCCCTCATGAATTCTGAGTCTGATAAAAGAGGTTATGTTTACCTATTACATACCCATTTGCTGCCCGAAAACAGCGGATTTTATCAAAATTTTGACGTTTAGCAGCCTGTAGCGGGATTAACAAACGACTAGCGGAATATTCTATCTATGCACTTTGTAAGACCTGCCAATGTCCAATTGTTCTTGAAAATCGCCAACAAGCAGTTAGCGAAATCCACAGAAAATGTAAATTTTAAGCTTTTAAGGGGTATCTCTCCTTATCCAGTCTAAAATAGGTTAAGTTTCATTCTTTTAAATACCCTTACTACTTACAAAACTGATCCTCTGTGAATTCTACGCGAGTAAAAGAAGTTATATTTCTCTGTTACATATCCATTGGGTGCTCTTGGTGTCTGAAAACAATCCATTTTATCAACATTTTGATGTTTAGCAGCTCTCGGAGAGTTAACGAATGCTCAACGGAATATTTTGTCCATGTAACTTGTAATGTCACATGAAGACCCGTGAATGGCCATTTTTTCTTGAAATCTACAAAATGTTTTTAAAGAAATCCAGAAAAACATGAAATTTTAAGTCTTTTATGGGTACCGCTGTTTAACCAGCCCAAAACGGGTTAAGACCAGCACTAAATGGGTTAATGCTTGGTCTGATGAATTCCACTTCCAAAGAAGGAGGTTATGGTTATCTCGCAGGTACACATTGCGTGCAATGGGTGCCCAAGAACAGTCCATTTTCTCAAAATTTCTATGCTTTGCAGCCTCTGGAGAGTTAACAAACGCTTACCGGAATATTTTGTCTATGTAACTTGTAATGTCACTCCAAGACCTGCAAATGGTCAATTTTTCTTGAATACTTACTAGATTTTTTGGAGAAATCCACAGAAAACTGGAATTTTAAGCTTTTAAGGGGTACATCTTAACCAGGCGAAAATGGGTTAAGACCTCGATTTTTTGAATACCCTTACTACTTACTAAATTTTTCTCTGTCAGTTTTGCATCCGGTAAAAGAAGTTATGTATCTCTGTGGCATTCCCATTTGTTGTTGTTGGTGTCCAAAAACAGACTATTTTTTCAAAATGTTGACATTTAGCAGCCCATGGAGGGTTAACAAATGCTTACTGGAATATTTTATCCATGCAACCGGTAATGTGACTCCAAGACCTATCAATGGCCATTTTCTGTTGAAAACTTACAAGATGTTTGTAACGAAATCCACGCAAAACATAATTTTTTTTTGGCTTTTGATGGGTATCGCTAATAACAACCCCAAAAGGGTTTAATGCTTGGGTTTTTGAATACCCTTATTACTTACAAAAATGGTCCTCAGTGAATTCCACTTCCAACAAAGGAGATTATGTGTAACTCTCGGACATACATTGCGTGGTGTGTGTGTCCGAAAACAGCCCATTTCAACAAAATTATGATGCTTGGCATTCTGTAGAGGGTTAATAAACGCTCAGCGGAATATTTTGTCCATGCAACTTGTAATGTCACACAAAGACCTGCAAGTAGTCAATTTTTCTTGAAAACCTATGGAATGTATTTAGAGAAATCCACAGAAAATGGAAATTTTTAGATTTTAAGGGGTCTCTCTCTTTAGCCTGCCCCAAATGGGTTAAGACTTCGTTTTTTGAATACCCTTACTACTTACAAAAATGTTTCCCTATAGATTGTGCGCTCGATGAAAGAAATCACTTTTCTTTGTGGCGTACCCATTGGGTGCCGTTGGCGTCCAAAAACATCCCAGTTTATCACAATTTTGAGTTTTAGTAGCCCGTGGAGGGTTAACAAATGCTCACCGAAGTATTTTGTCCATGCAACTTCTATTGTCACATCAAGGCCTGGGAGTGACAATTTTTTCATGAAAATCTACAAGACTCGTTTAGAGAAATCCACGGAAAACCTGAATTTTTTAGCTTTTTGGGGGTATTGCTGTTTAACCAGCCCAAAACGGGTTAATGCTTGGTTTTCTGAACACCATTATTACTTACAAAAATGATCTCCGGTGAATTCCACTTCAAATAAAGGAAGTTATGTTTATCTATCTTGTATCGTTTGGGTGCTCTGGGGGCCTGAAACCGGCCCATTTCATCAAAATTTCGATGTTTGGCAGCCTGTGGAGGGTTACCATATGCATCGCCTAATATGTCGTGTGTATCAAAGGTCGTGACATGGGCAGGTCTAGAAATGATGAATGTTTAAAAAAAATCCTAAAGACGTGTTTCGAGAAAGTGCCGATAAACCCCAATTTTGGCAGTTTTTTGCCAATTCTGGCGAAATAAGGGTTAAATCGAAAATTCCGCTTCGGTACATTTTTAGATTTTTTGCCCCTCTACGCGTGTGCCAAATTGTGTGAAAATCGGTTCGAAAATGGCTTCTGAATCGTACGGACAAAAATGTGTGGAAAAAAAAAAAAAAAAAAAAAAACCCCAAAAAAAAAAAAAAAAAAAATAATAATCCGTACAAAAACAATAGTCTTTTCCAGAGGGAAAAGCCTAATAAAGTCCCCATTACACACACGGCAAAGCGTCTTCATTTGCGCGCACGGATACATGACACAATTGTTGATTGCATAATTCACTTGTTAAGTTATTGTTTATAATCAAACCCAGAAATCCCAGTAAATCACACTTTGGAAAGTAATACAAATTTAATAATATGTACAATAGTGCTAAAAAATTAACAAAACAATTTAACTTACCCCCACCCCCACCCCCCCCCCCCCTCCCCCCAAAAAAAGAAAAAAAAACAAAACAATAGTGTTAGAATAAAATTTCCCGAGGGTGTGTTTTTTTTATCTATCCCGCGTTTTTGGCAATTAATGCTTCTCTCTCCCTGAAGAAGATTCTTATATTATCAAAAGATCTTGCTCCAGTTCGATATTAACCCAATTTGGTGGGTTTTGTAAGAATTATGCATTTTTTTCTGTTGGAAATTCGGTTTTTGTCTGATAAATAACGTTGTGAAATCTTTGATAACTTGGAACAAATATAATGGGATTTTAATAGAACTTTCTATATGTATATACGTTGTGAGAAGATCTCACTCTAGTTCGATATTCACCGAATTTGGTCGATTATTTTAGAAGTTATATGCCCCTTTTGTTTGAATTTCGTTGCATTTTTGATAACGACATAAAGAATTCAATAAGTTGAATGAACAACAGTAATCGGATTTTCAGTAAATCTGCTATAGACATAGACATACATACCTTATAGGAAGATTGCACATTAGTTCGATATTCACCCAATTTCGTCGACATTGGTAGGAATTATGCTCCTTTTATGTCAAAAATTCGTTGTTTCTCTGATAATGATGACTTTGTAAGCGATAACGTTAGCAATATAATGGGTCTTTTAATGACACTTGCTAAGGGACCCGCCCACTCTGTGTGAAAGGATCTCGCTGTAGTTCGATATTCACCAATGTAATGGGTCTTTTAATGGCACTTGCTAAGGGCCCCGCCCACTCTGTGTGAGAAGACCTCACTGTAGTTCGATATTCACTAATGTAATGGGTCTTTTAATGACACTTGCTAAGGGCCCCGCCTGCTCTGTGTGAAAAGATCTCGCTGTAGTTCGATATTCACCAATGTAATGGGTCTTTTAATGGCACTTGCTAAGGGCCCCGCCCACTCTGTGTGGGAAGATCTCGCTGTAGTTCGATATTGACTAATGTAATGGGTCTTTTAATGACACTTGCTAAGGGCCCCGCCCACTCTGTGTGAGAAGATCTCGCTGTAGTTCGATATTCACCAATGTAATGGGGCTTTTAATGACACTTGCTAAGGGCCACGCCTACTCTGTGCGAGAAGATCTCGCTGTTTTTCGATATTCACCAATGTAATGGGTCTTTTAATGACACTTGCTAAGGGTCCCGCCCACTCTGTGTGAGAAGATCTCGCTGCAGTTCGATATTCACCAATGCAATGGGTCTTTAATGACACTTGCTAAGGGCCCCGCCTACTCTGTGTGAGAAGATCTTGCTGTAGTTCGATATTCACCAATGTAATGGGGCTTTTAATGACACTTGCTAAGGGACCCGCCTACTCTGTGTGATAAGATCTCGCTGTAGTTCGATATTCACGAATGTAATGGGTCTTGTAATGACACTTGCTAAGGGCCCCGCCTACTCTGTGTGAGAAGATCTCGCTGTAGTTCGATATTCACCAATGTAATGGGACTTTTAATGACACTTGATAAGGGCCCCGCCCACTCTGTGTGAGAAGATCTCGCTGTAGTTCGATATTCACCAATGTAATGGGTCTTTGTTGAAAATTATGTGTGCATTGAAAAGCAGAATTTGTGCAAAAGTTTTACTTAATTTATCATAAACGTTTTGACCCATTTCTTTCCTTTGCCCTGGATGAGCTCATTCCAGTGAGGGGTTACATGATATGGTTTTGTTTAAATTTAAAAAAAAGAAAAAACATTCTGCTGCACAATTTGGATATTTTTGCGGTGCGTGCAGCTGATTCGTTAACTAATGGTTAATCTCTCGCTAGGTGGAACCGAGGCGCGCTGCTGTGTAATCGCAAAAAGTAAAAAATTGTGCAGATTCGATTGCACACAAGAGCGACAGCTCGCCTAAAAATGGAAAGACTGTTTACTGGACTGGATGTTCGGGAGATTTTACGATGTGTCGCTGCACCATACAATTTTTTAGCTCAACTTTGACGTAGTCAAATTTGAGGTTATGCCATGGCCCGTCGTCCGTCTGTCTGTCCATCTGTCTGTCTGCCCGTACGTCAACAATTGGATACGGCTGGGTCTAGAGGCTGTATTTATGAACCGATCTTCACGAAACTTCTTGGTACCTTTGTTATCACCTTGGGACGAGAACGAGTGTTTTGGGGTGCGGTCCGAAATTCAAGATGGCTGCCGGTGGCCATTTTGTACCGAAATTAGGTACAATCAGTTTTTTGTACAGAACTTCTATGTTTGAAAGTTCTGATTTAAATAAATTTTTGAATGAATGCTAACATTTGGCTTATGGTGCACCATACAAGGATTCCCATTGTAACATTAACCCCATGAAGATTTCTTTTCTAGTTTAGCATCTAACTGTCACCCACCTTTACAATACTTTACCTGTACATTTGTTACAGGCTGCGGTCAGTATTTTTGTACGGATCTTTACAATACTTTACATGTACCTTTGTTATTAGGTCATTACCTAGATGTGTGCCATTGCTGTGTCACATACTATACGTGTACATATCTTACACAAGTTGAGCTACTGTGTCATTGACACTTTCATTATATAAACCTGATAATGTTTCCAGGGTGTGCACATCCTTGAAAAGCCCTTGAATTTCAATCTTACTCCTTGAATTTTGAAAATTCAGAAAATGTACTTGAAAAGTACTTGAAAATCCATCAGACTCCTTGAAAGTCCTTAAATTTTGCCCTATATCATTTTTACCTGTGTAATAGTGGACAAGTCTTTTTGCACTTGTTTTACTTGAAAAATGAAAAATGAAAAAAAAACACCATAAATAATGGATAATCGCTAAATGAGGAATTAAAGTTCAGGCATTATTTAACTGGCTGTCATTCTGTAAGTACCATCATTTTGTTAGAGAGCATTTTAGAAGCGCCGGTTTTCTGAAATTTAGAAGGATGAGGTAGAAGACATTTTTAACCCTTTACCCAATGTAACGGCCAAAACCGGCCTGTGCTATTCTCAAAAATGGCCAATTAATTTCAATTATTTTTTTTCATTTTTGTCTCAAAAACATAAGTTATCACCCCTCATTGGAACGAGACAAAAAAATGAGTTATTCAAGATTTTTTTTACAAGTGTCATCTGCTTTTCATGTTAGGTAAAGGTTTAAAGTAGGTAAGGTTTCTAAAATGGTTATATTCCAAATGTACATTTAAAAAAAACATCCTTGGAAAATGCTGATATGTCCTTGAAATGCCCTTGAAAAGTCCTTGAATATTTTTGGTCCTTGACTATAAGAACCCTGGTTTCGTTCGTAAATGTGACCAGTGTGGTGCTAAGGACAACTTGATGCAGCGATTTGCTACTATTTGGCTGACCATATAGGGGAAAGTAGCGACTTAATTATTTGGTTGAATGAATTTCTAGTTCCATTTTGATGACAGTGAACCATGGAATGGGCCGCTTAAAATTAAGCCGGTTGTAATTCGAAATCGGGCGGACATGTCCAGTGTGAGAGTGGGCCGACCCAGTTATCAAAGTAAGCCGGTCCAAGATTGTCCAGTGTGAGAGTGGGCCGACCCAATTATCAGGGTAAGCCGGCCCAAGGTTGATGGTGGGCCGGTAGCGGGCCGTCAGACATTTACCCGTATTGGTCTGCGAATCTGCGTAGACCAGTCTGCCTCGCCTCTTCTGAAGCATTACTTCTCCTAAACTATAAGCAGTTCATTGTATCTACTAATTTCTGCGCCACGCCCCAGGAAGCTGTGGGGCGTGTCGTCGGCCTTGTTGGATATGGTTAGCATTGCAGGTGGGCCTCGTTTCAATCAAGATACGATGTATATCATTCTGTTGATATGTTAGGACGCGTGCGAGAAAAGTGTGCTCTGTTACAAATAAAGTGCGTCATTGCATGTTGCACGGGTACGATAGCGCACACAGGGAATAAATCACTGTTCCTTGTGGAAGACATTCACAGAACGAAAGACAAAGAATGATGAAAATATAAACCAGTTGGCGTAGAAGATTGGTAAAGAGAGCTGCTGAGCAGTATGGGGTGATTTTTTTTTTATTTTTAGACATACCTGAAATATCAAAGTGACGACATTTTTCTGTAAAGCTTGCCGTGGCCTAAATAGCAAAGCTTTTCACAAGATTCGTTTTTGTGGAATGCATCCAGGATTGTCTGTACTAAATAGACCAATTACTTAAATTAGCGGGAGTATTATTAATGGTTTTCATGAACATCTGCTTCAACCTCTGGTACCTTCTGATGATCGTTATTTGAATTGGCATAATTAAGCCAGTAAAGAAATCGAGACGGTGAGATTGATCCACGGTATTCAGGACATTCCACAAATATTAATGTTGTTTTTTCAGTTTTTAAAATAAAGTACGAGAACAGACTGATCGGGCCAATTAAATCTAAATAAAAAACACTGGCAACAGTGTCAGGTTGTTTTACTTTCAACCAGTTTCAACACAATAAAAATTCCCCAAAATATACTTAAGCCCATCGGCACTTGTCTGCGGAAATGTGGTGATCAATTTCCAGCTGGGGAGGGCGGTGGCTCAGTAGGTAGAGGTGCAGGCTGCAAGCCGAGAGGTCCTCGGTTCGAATTCCACCTGCGGCAACCGCGTTGTGTCCTTGGGCAAGACACTTCATCCATATTGCCTGCGTGGGGACACGGTGGCGTTGTGTACTAAGGCGTACTGCACGTCGATAGTGCACTTGTCTTCAACCAATGCTAACCCTGATTGTATGGAGTTAGTATGTTGGGGAGCTGACAGTTGCTCGGTGGTTCTCCTCGGGTGCTCCGGCTTCCTCCACCCGTAAAACTGCCACGGTCATGATTAGCCATTGTGCACAAATATGTGACCTTAAACACCAATAAATAAATAAATAAATTTCCATCTAAATTACTGTGTCATAATAGGCTTCTGTCCTAGAAAACATCGCCCATCGGGTGGGCTTTAAAATATGAGATGGCTGGTCTGAATGAGAAAACACTTTATTCAAGCTAACCACCTATTCGAAGCTCTCTATCGACTTGATCGACCCAACAGGTTACCAACTCTCCAGTTCATTATTGCATGACAGACATGGAACGATTAGGTCCGTGTTGGGTTACTTTAGGTTCATATGCGACTATTGTAGGCTCGTGTTAGGCTTTTCGTTACCAGTATTGGGCTATCGGAGACTTAAGTTTGTCTATTTTGGGCAATGTTATGGTTGTTATGGCCCATTAGGCCGCGGTCTATAACTGAGTCACACTTCTATACACAAGACCACCAAATCCATCCAATGTTCTGGTTGTTATGGCCCATTAGGCCGCGGTCTATAACTGAGTCACACTTCTATACACAAGACCACCAAATCCATCCAATGTTATGGTTATTATGGCCCATTAGGCCGCTGTCTATAACTGAGTCACACTTCTATACGCGAGACCACCAAATCCATCCAATGTTATGGTTGTTATGGCCCATTAGGCCGCTGTCTATAACTGAGTCACACTTCTATACACAAGACCACCAAATCCATCCAATGTTATGGTTGTTATGGCCCATTAGGCCGCTGTCTATAACTGAGTCACACTTCTATACGCGAGACCACCAAATCCATCCAATGTTATGGTTGTTATGGCCCATTAGGCCGCTGTCTATAACTGAGTCACACTTCTATACACAAGACCACCAAATCCATCCAATGTTATGGTTGTTATGGCCCATTAGGCCGCTGTCTATAACTGAGTCACACTTCTATACACGAGACCACCAAATCCATCCAATGTTATGGTTGTTATGGCCCATTAGGCCGCTGTCTATAACTGAGTCAAACTTCTATACACGAGACCACCAAATCCATCCAATGTTATGGTTGTTATGGCCCATTAGGCCGCTGTCTATAACTGAGTCACACTTCTATACACGAGACCACCAAATCCATCCAATGTTATGGTTGTTATGGCCCATTAGGCCGCTGTCTATAACTGAGTCACACTTCTATACACGAGACCACCAAATCCATCCAAACTTATAGGTTCACCAATACCCCATTTCGTTGTAATTTTATTGACTTGCCATGTTGGGAAGTCTTGCATGTAAACAATTAATCGTTTTCTTATCATTAGATGATTATTTTAATCTGTTAACCCTTCAGCCAGCGCTCGTGATCTGAACATTTGTTCTTGTTTTTTAAAAAAAGTTTTTCATGCGCTTCAAACAAAGCCATATCATGTGACCTCTCATTGGAACGAGCTCGACGAGCTCGGTCCAATGAGAGGTGACATGATATGGTTTTGCTAAAATTCTTTGACGACTTTTTTTCAACTGTTCAAATAGTAAATTCGCGTTTAGATGCGGCCGATTCGTTAGGCAAACGGTTAAACTGGGTGAAGATAACGCCATGTTTATAGTTAAATTTATGAAGTGAGTTCACGTTGTTTATTCTTTATTTGTGTTTTAAGGTAGGTTGTATCATCTATGGCTATACCATGACAGTACAACATGTATAAAGCGAAGTTGAGCCGGTCCCTTAATCAATGTTTTTCAGTGTGCTATCCACTTTAAAGAATTCTAAGCCCAGGTTTTGTTTACTCTGTCATATATTACCAGTTAAAAAGAACTTGTTTACCATAGTAATAAACCTCTATTCCACTTCCACGGATTTCCATGGGTAATTGGAATGAAATGGCTTCGCGCGCCGAAAGCGCGTCGGACGCTGATTTCGACCCTCTGTGACTGTTGAGATCAGGAAGCTACGTGTCTAGGCGTGTGCAAGGAGGAAAAGAATCGAGTACTTAGCAGATGTCTTAGGCTGGAGTGTTGGGTTGTCTTCTTGTAGGTCATTGACTGAACCCTCGAGTGAGGACCAGAGCGAGAGGGGGTCCTCTCGCAAAGGTGCTACCGCTCCCCGAGGGTGCTGTGGTGTTTTTTTTTCGGGCAAGTATGGTCTGCCACTTCGAAGATAAATCATTGAGCGATGGAGGGCCATCATTGGCAAGTATAATCTTGCTCAGGCTGTTTTAATCAATTTTTCTGGCTTTACGGTTGGATGTTATTTTGGATAGACGACAAAAACGCTTTTGGGGACCACCCATAGAAAAACCCGAACTTCCCTGGTTCGGGGGTAGGCCTGCATTGGAACCTATTTGGCTGGGTCAAAAATGCGCGCTACAGACGCTTACAAAAAGAGGTAGAAGCGGGGCGCTGGACCAACGCTCGCCTCCCTGGAGGTGGGTGACCACTTCTAGGGATGGAGCGGAGGATGTTCAGAGTCCATAGCGGTTACTGTGTTCCATATCGGTTATAGTTTCCATAGCGATTATTGGGGTGGTGGCGTTCAGAAAGAAAGCATTGAGTAATTGAGTTCAGAAAGTTAGATTTTAACCGAGCCTTTCGACCTGCAATCCCAAATTTACCGATGAGTAGGGTTCCAGCATATATGCTTCCCTCGCGACACGTGTCATTATACGAACTCCTCGACGCGGTATGTGTCATGATACTCATGATCTCACATAGAATGCAACTGTAGCTATCAACTACTATGGCTTACATATTTATTTATTTATTCATTTATTGGGGTTTAACGACACTTTCGGCAGCCAGTGTCACCTCGTGTCGGACAGTTTTACGGGTGGATGAATCCGGAGTACCCGGAGAGAACCACCTAGCAACGGCGAGCAACTGTCACACTCTCCAGTGTACTAACTCCACACAAGCAGGGCTAGTATTGCTTGATGACAAGTGCACCATCGACGTGCAGTACGCCATAGTACACAGCGCTACCGTGTCTCCACATGGGCAACCGGGATGAAGTACCTTGCCAAAGGACACAATGCAGTTAACCCTGGCGGGGATCGAACCGTGGACCTTTCGGTTTGAAGTCCAATGCCGTAACTACTGAGCCAGCGCGCTCATTTTGGACTACGTATAGTGGCGAATTGACAGATCGGCAAGTCAGGAGATTTCCCGATGGCAGGTGCCCTTGTAAATTATTCAACTTTCTTTCCTGAGCTTATCTCTTCAACGGTTGAGGGAAGAATTTTTTAATAACGGGAATGCCAAAAAGGGCCGAATTTGAGCAAGAAAACTACCCAGAGTTAACCGTTAGTAGTGGTGGTGGGTCTATATAGGTCATAAAAATCTTCTGATGAGAAGGTCGATCACTAAAATGGGTGGTGAGTTGTAAAGTGAGCCGTTCTGTCTACTGGACTGCGGTTTCCCTGGACGAATTTTTCTGTCCATCCGCCACTGACTACATATTTTCATTTCTAGTTGCTTCTCTTGAATACAAAAACTTTGTATGCACACTTTAAACAATACGTAACTTCTCAAAGTGAAAAGCAATGACCTTCAGTAAATTTAAGTTTTTGATTTTATGACCAATTTTTCAATGCTTTTTTCCCCCAGAAAATATCTTTTAACCATTTAACCCCTTTTACATTGCTTGACGGAGCTCCGTGAGCATAATCGATTAATCAAGTAAAGATTTTGGTTAATTGAATAATCATTTTAATCACATGCTTATGACTATTCATTTATTGGGGTTTAACGACAATAAATGAATAGTCATAAGCATGTGATTAAGTTGGCTTGCAAAAGTAGAATTTCATTGTCCAAGATTTTCAAATTCAAATGTTGTTTTGCCTGACGACGTACCACGATACATAATTAACAATGATACGTATTGAGTCGTGAGCGATGTATCCAAAATCGCGATTCAAGTAAATCACGATTAATCGTTACAGTTCTACCGATAAGTTTCGTAAATTTTACTGTAAACTGGGGACGAGTTGAAGAGTCTGTTATCACGTGATCAAAAAAAAAAACGTTAATAAAAGCCACAGTGGATCGAGAAACAAACAGTGCTTCATTTCTTTCCTTGTTTTGTTTGATTAACTGTCTTTCTATCGTCCCCTTACGTAGTAATTTGATAGAAGCACACGGGGCGAACACTAGTGGTAACATATTTCCCCATCTGTATGGTTGAATTAAAGATTACGCTTATCCACACCCACCTACAATTAAGGCTGTCGTGATTAATCGATTGTCGATCGGTCATGCCGGAATCGATTAGTATTTTTCGTTGTCGAAGAATCGGTAAATTTTACACCATTTTAGACGTTTAATAATTTAAAAAAAAATTGATGAAAAAACTATTGTTTCTAAAGGTAAGAGGTCAAGAACGTCGACACGAAACCTCAAGAAGCCGTTAGAAGCATTTGTCTTTCAGGTACATTCAAAACTTTGATGTTCTGAACTTTTGAACCGTCAGTGTAATGATCAAGACCGATCGGCAGTTGCGAACTTGCGAAGTTCGCAACTGACGACCGGTCTTGATTATTACACCGACAGTTCAAAAGTTCAGAACATCAAAGCTTTGAATGTACCTAAAAGAGGATTGTCTTCATTGTTTACTTGAGGTAGGTCAACTGACTTGAACTTCATTTTTAACGACTGCAAAGAGAGGGAGGGAGCATCTAGGTACGATTAATTGATTACTATCGATTAGTTGCGACGATTAATCGATTTCTAAATTAAAAAATCGTCACACCCTTACCTACAATCTTGAGTTTATTCTAAGGTAGATATTCAAAGTGTGAATTATTGGCATCCATGAACATTCGAGGATCTTGCGAAGCATCGAGATTCAATTCGATTTCGAATCTTAAGTTGCTATTCGGTTCGATTCGAATCGGCTGTACAATTCGTTTCCATTTGAATCCTTTCACTGGAATATAGCTTGGTATCAGTCATCTTCGTCGTCTCACAATACGTATAGTTCTGGGGGAAATTGTACATAAATCATTGAAAATAAAGACTGGGTGTGGTTTCCGCTATCTAAACAGAAGTAACGTCTGTACCCATACCACCAGTCATGCTAATTCCAGTCTCACTAGACACTGTTACTGTTGAAACAAAATATTAAAGTTTCCAAGCAATATCAAGTATGAGCTGTTGCTAGCGGCTAGCCCTGTGCAGTGCCTAGTTCCGATGTTTATCAATTCCTCGCGTCCGTTTCTGTTTTTGAACTATAACCCTTACTGGGTAATATTTCATCCACATCACCAAGACATGCCTTCGACGAAGGCATGTCTTGGTGATGTTGATGCAATATTTTATCAGTCACTGTGGGAACAAATCAGGTTTATAGAAGAACCCCCTTCCCCCAGTTGACCATCACTGTAGGAACAAATCAGGTTTACAGAAGAACCCCCTTCCCCCAGTTGACCATCACTGTAGGAACAAATCAGGTTTACAGAACCCCCTTCTCCCAGTTGACCATCACTGTAGGAACAAATCAGGTTTACAGAAGAACCCCCTTCTCCCAGTTGACCATCTTCAAGACATCCCTGATTCGATTCGAATAGCATACCCAATTCGATTCGAGATTCGATTCGAAGCGAAAATGGATGATTCGCAGGGCCCTACCTCATTCCATAGAGGACCTGATCGGTAAACATCAGTTGTGTTACTTGAGTATTATATCAGTAACCCAGTACGGTATATAGGCACTGTCAGTACATTCAACATTATTGTTAGTAATGAGTTTATCAACACAGTACATAGAATGTATCTACACCTCCCAAACCACAATAGGCGCCCAACAAACTATAACTAATATAAAGGCTCCACATGATGAAAACCTAGGGCTGTCGTTAGAACTGGGCGGTATTGAAATTTCAAATTCGATTTCGGTGTCGATATTTTTAGAATGATTCTCTTCGGTATTGGTACTGTATTCGGTGTCAGCGACATACAAGTACTCACACCGATACCAATATCAAATGGCATTTTGGGTATACTGCCCAGTTGTATTTCAGTACTGTACAGCAGGCAAAGCCGCCGGATTGTCAAATGTTTGAAGTAAAACGGGCACTCGCCACCAGCCATTTGATGTAACAAAAAGCCTGAAAGAAAATACCCAATTGGGTATTTTCTCTCAGCATTTTTGTTACATCAAATGACTGGCGGTGACTGCCTTTAGAAATTCGAAGTGTTCTTGTGAATTTTACGTAATGTTCTGTTGTTTGACTTTTTAGTTTTATCTAATGACGGCAATATTTTTCAATACCGAAATTTCTGTATTTTGAAATTTGAAATTCTCTCGGTATGGTAATTCGGTATTGCCTGATTTATGATACACCGCCTTCCTCTGCTTGTTGTAGTGTATGAAAGAGAAGTATTAATTTTGAAATCATTGCGTTAGTAGCATTCTATTAAATATAGCACGTGAGCTAATATTTTTCAAGTTTTGATCCATTTGATTCCATAGTTTTGGGAAGATAATTGTGGAAGTTGGGACAGAAGTCTCATCACCAGGTAAAATTTTGATCGTATACAGTATTATGATTAACTGAAACAAAGGTAGTGAGGCACACCTGTTGATTACTCTTGCGAATGTCAGGTGTTCGTGAACTACATGGAATGATAGAAGATGGTTATAGCTGCCAAGTTGATAATTTATTTGTCATGTTATATGCTTGAGAATACTTTGTTACCAGTTGATTGTAATATCTATATTATAAACACAGGTACTATTTAGCTGTCTTAAGAACAACATACGACTAGTTGTGTTGGCAAAATAACCGTACGTTTAAATATGAACCTATTAATTATGACCTCATATTATAATTATATATATATTTAACGTCTAGTAACCAGTAAAGGTTATTTACATTCTTGATAACAAAGCAAAACAAGGATTCAGTACATTAAGGTTCTATATAAGCTTCCGAGATTCGATTCGATTTCGAATTTTCAGTTGATATTCGATTCGATTCGAAATCAGCCAACCAATTCGTTTCCTTTCGAACCTTTACACTTCAATACAGCTTGGTACAGTGCGGCGGCCGTGGACTGGTCACTTTCTTGGGGTCGGCACGCAATAATATCAGATTCCAAACACTAATTATAGGAATGATCATCAAAAGTTTAATTAATGAAGCACCAGTTACAACCTAGTGCTTCATTAATTAAAATTCTGCTCATGATTATTTTTATTACCTGGTAAATGCATGCGTGGACTTCACTGCTGGATGCGTGGATTACGTCCACGACGCCTGAACTGTATTAGTCATTGTCGTCGTCTCACAAACCGAAAAGTTCTGATGTAATTTGTACGTAAATAATACTAAAAATAAAGACATGAATGGTATCTGACCTACGGCAGCGTATTAGCGCCATCTCGTTTTGTTGCGTAACTTATGTTAAATTGGAACTTCAATTTAGCTAAATTGTAATTACTACTTAATAAATTGTAATTACAACTTAGCTTAAATTGTAATTACAATATAGCTTAAATTGTAATTACAATATAGCTTAAATTGTAATTACAACTTATTTATATTGTAATTACAACTTAGCAAAATTGTAATTACAACTTAATAAATTGTAATTACAACTTAGCTTAAATTGTAATTACAATATAGCTTAAATTGTAATTACAATATAGCTTAAATTGTAATTACAACTTATTTATATTGTAATTACGACTTAGCTAAATTGTAATTACAACTTAATGAATTGTAATTACAACTTAATAAATTGTAATTACAACTTCGCTTAAATTGTGACTACAGTATAGCTTAAATTGTAATTACAACTTAGCTTTAATTGTAATTACAATTTAACTGGTTATTTCCGGCCAATCACAATTTATTAAGTTGTAATTACAATATAAATAAAGTGTAATTACAATTTAAGCTATATTGTAATTATCTGCTTCATGGTTATGCTGGTTGTTTTGTGTTGTTACAATGTCATGACAAAAAATACAAAAAAACACATCTCAAAATTGTTGATGCGAAAATCACAACACAATCACAACGCCGATGAAAACTTCTAATCAAGCTAAAAAAACACACACATATTTGATAATAACTATACTTTGATTTTATTGCGTCAGTGGTGTTAATTAATTTCTGCCGACCGGCATAGCGAGACCAACCCCTTGGAATATTACCCACACATGGAAAGTGACCAGTCCACGGCAGCCATGCTGGGAATATTACCCACACATGGAAAGTGACCAGTCCACGGCGGCCGTGCTGGGAATATTACCCACACATGGAAAGTGACCAGTCCACGGCGGCCGTGCTGGGAATATTACCCACACATGGAAAGTGACCAGTCCACGGCGGCCATGCTGGGAATATTACCCACACATGGAAAGTGACCAGTCCACGGCGGCCGTGCTGGGAATATTACCCACACATGGAAAGTGACCAGTCCACGGCGGCCGTGCTGGGAATATTACCCACACATGGAAAGTGACCAGTCCACGGCGGCCATGCTGGGAATATTACCCACACATGGAAAGTGACCAGTCCACGGCGACCGTGCTGCATATTTCATGAAAACAACTCGTGGTGTTATGTGCGTCAAGGATCCAAGAACAGAAGGTAGGAATTCAAAATACTTCCAAGATGTAGCGACAGTGCTGTGTGGAAGAAAATGTTAACACTGTCGGTATTTTTTTCTCAGGGAAGAACGCCATTTGTTTACATTACAATCAAAGCCAGCAGGAGACAAAAAGCACCGGTACACAATGTCTTCCGAAGCCAGTAGAGGCAAAAAGCACCGGTACACAATGTCTTCCGAAGCCAGCAGGAGACAAAAAACACCGGTACACAATGTCTTCCGAAGCCAGTAGAGGCAAAAAGCACCGGTACACAATGTCTTCTGAAGCCAGTAGAGGCAAAAAGCACCGGTACACAATGTCTTCCGAAGCCAGCAGAGGCAAAAAGCACCGGTACACAATGTCTTCCGAAGCCAGCAGAGGCAAAAAGCACCGGTACACAATGTCTTCTGAAAGGACATTTTTAAGTGTCATATCGCATCGATGTCGCGACACATGTTTAAATTTACTGGAATGACGATATCATTTTCCAGAAAAGTTGCCGATGTTACGTGACAAAACACACATATAATGTTGCGGGTATGGCGTCCTTCTTCCTGCTTCTTCTGGAAATTTGCATGCATCTCCGTAGCAGCACCTTGAAGCGTTTTGAATTCCTAGCTTTGTTCTTTTATGTCTGAAGCAAATTTGGCCACGGGATGTTCTCATAAAATAATATTTTATTATCAGTTTTGGTACGAATACGGTGGCAGATTTCCAGGAAAAATTGGTGCCTGCTGTCAAGTCTGTGAGTTGATTGCATATATTTTTCATTCTCTATACGACACAACCTTCATTTTGATGTATAATTTGTGTATATTCAATCTGAATTTATGGAATATCAGAGGTGGGAGTTTCAAAGTGAACATATTTCCCTTACTTATTTTGCACCTTAAACAAATTCAGCAAAACCATGTCAAGTTACCTCCTCATAGGAACTACCTCGATTTGCTCGTTCCAGTTAGGGTGTCACATGATATGGATTTGTTGAATTTAAAAAATAAAATTTCCACTGCACAGTTTGAATATCGCGCGATGGATGTAGCCGATTCAAAAGGTAAGGTTTAATCGCTCACTTGGTGAAACCGAGGCGCGATGCCGTGTACACGCAAAAAGGAAAAAAATGCAGGTGCGATGGGGCACAAGAGCGATAGCTCACCTCAACCTCAAAATCGAAAGACTGGTAATAATGATATAGTTTTGGCAAATCGATGGATTTGAGCATATCAATGAAACAACTGCCCCCTAAGCATTGTATCATGTATTGCTAATATGTTCTGAAACACCTGCATCTGTATTTGACTCCTTGTCATTTGGTTTGTATAGAATATTGGGTGGCACCTGTCAACATATATTAAATATAAACACTTATTAACTGAGAGATAGGTAAGAAAACGAGTTATTTATCGGGCACCTGTTATAACTGTTATGTGTATGACATGCCATAATTCTATAACATATTGCTACACATACCTATACAATCGACTGATTAGTCATGTTTCTTTCTTACAGTAATTCTCATATTCATTATTGTAAATATAGAATAAAAAGTACAGTATGTCAGCATTCATTTTTTTCCAGCCTATTTATTTATTGGGATTTAACGGCAATTTGAACGGCAGGGTCACCTTGTATTTTACGGGGGTGGGGGAGGATTTTTCCAGCCTAAGGTAAAAAATAATACCAAAAAAAAATAATTTTGATTTTCAGAGAATTTTTTTTATCAAATTACTGACGGTGGGATAGCCACTGTGTACAAGATCGCAGAACAAATGTTATATAGAGTTACATTTTTTTTTATTTTTTCGATATTAACCCTTTACCCAGCGTAACGGCCAAAATCCACCAGCACTATTCTCAAAAATCTCCAATTCATTTTCATTATTTTTCTTTTTTTGACTCAACAACATAGATTATGACCCCCGTTGGAACGTACTTGTCCATCTCGTTCCAACGAGGGGTCATAACCTATGTTTTTGAGACAAAAAATGTTAGGTAAAGGGTTTAAATGCGAATCAGCAGACGTATAATACCGTACAAACGTTGAACTAATTGGCAAAATCTCTCGAATGAGGACGTCATTCAATGCATGACATGTATACTCATAATTAGAAATAAATCCCCAACAGTTACATTTGCATTCGGAGGTGCACGTGTATACACAAACGGACGTGTTTGTTTCCTTCAATTCGACCACTTCGTATTTTTGGAATACTTTTCAACAAAAGCTACTTCCATTGTATCTGCTGTTTTTCGTGGTTATTTTACAAGAATAAATCGACTACTCAGTATATAGATTCACGCTTAATTCTTAGAATAATTTATGTTACGGGGGGGGGGGGGGGGGGGGCGGATGTAAAAAATATATATGACATGATATATTTAGTTTATGTATCCCATGAAAAGACGTTTATTCAGTTCTTAAGAGAGTGATATAAATGGTTGTTTTATCCCTCACATGGGTAATAAATTTTCTACACAGATTCAGCACTCAAAGAAATTGTCCCAACTGTGATGGCAAACGTCATGACTATGCAAATATACTGACGTGACAACCCATTACTTATTCCCAGTTCGTTATTCGACATTCGTTATTCGCCGATTCTGTCGGTTGATAACGAATGTCGAATAAGGAACTGTGAATAAGTAACGGTTGTCAGGTCCCCATTAAATAAAAATATTCCAACTATATACATCATCAAGGCATGCCGTCGTCGTTGAAGTCATGCCTTGATAGTGTAGTTGGAATACCGTCGTCGCTGAAGTCATGCCTTGATGGTGTGGTTGGAATACCGTCGTCGCTGAAGACATGCCTTGATGGTGTAGTTAGAATACCGTCGTCGCTGAAGTCATGCCTTGATGGTGTGGTTGGAATACCGTCGTCGCTGAAGACATGCCTTGATGGTGTAGTTGGAATACCGTCGTTGCTGAAATCATGCCTTGATGGTATAGTTGGAATACCGTCGTCGCTGAAGGCATGCCTTGATGGTGTAGTTGGAATACCGTCATCGCTGAAGGCATGTCTTGGATGGGGCAATTGGAGTACCGCCGTCGCTGAAGTCATGCCTTGATGGTGTAGTTGGAATACCATCGTCGCTGAAGGCATGCCTTGATGGTGTAGTTGGAATACCGTCGTCGCTAAAGGCATGCATTGATGGTGTAGTTGGAATACCGTCGTCGCTGAAGTCATGCCTTTGATGGTGTAGTTAGAATACCGTCGTCGCTGAAGTCATGCCTTGATGGTGTAGTTGGAATACCGTCGTCGCTGAAGGCATGCCTTGATGGTGTAGTTGGAATACCGTCGTCGCTGAAGTCATGTCTTGGATGGTGTAATTGGAATACCGTCGTCGCTGAAGGCATGACTTGGATGGTGCAGTTGGAATACAGTCGTCGCTGAAGGCATGCCTTGGTGGTGTAGTTTGAATACCGTCGTGGCTGAAGGCATGCCTTGATGGTGTAGTTTGAATGCCGTCGTCGCTGAATGCATGCCTTGATGGTGTAGTTGGAATGTTAGTGTCGCCTTGATGGTGTAGTTGGAATATCAGTGTCGCCTTGATGGTGTAGTTGGAATATTAGTGTCGCCTTGATGGTGTAGTTGGAATATTAGTGTCGCTTTGATGGTGTAGATGAAATATTAGTGTCCCCTTGGTGTAGTTGGAATATTGGTGTCGCCTTGATGGTGTAGTTGGAATATTAGTGTCGCATTGATGGTGTAGTTGGAATATTAGTGTCGCCTTGATGGTGTAGTTGGAATATTAGTGTCCCCTTGATGGTGTAGTTGGAATATTAGTGTCGCCTTGATGGTGTAGTCGGAATATTAGTGTCGCCTTGATGGTGTAGTTGGAATATTAGTGTCGCCTTGATGGTCTAATTGGAATATTAATCAGTTGGCATTATAGTTCAACTCCAGACTTCTCTGAAATTTATTTTTGAATGTATAAAATATATATGGAGTAGTCGTGACGCAACTTCCTATTTAATTAATACGTACCGTACGTGTGTACTCCAAATTGATCATACTACGCTCGCAATAGTACTGTAGCCTTCCAACTGTATGATTAACTGTGTGTGACGTAAGTCTCAAGTATCAAGTCTTGTCTCGTAACAAATGCTTCATTTTACACAATATCGAATCAACATTAACAATTCCAACGCAAACGAAAATGTCCTGACTAGAAATTTATTGGGGGTCTCTCCCAGGGACGCCGAAAGCACGGGGAGTAAAGCTAAAATACACCCCAAATCCATTCTGGGAGCTTTCAAAATTCAATGGGGAGTTGGGAGAGTTTGGGAGGAGGTTCCCTATGGGAGGGGCACCTCCTCTCAAACTCCCCCAACCCAGGCCTTCGACTCTTGAAACATGCATGCTTCGACATGTCATAGCGGGGCTGCTAGTGCGAGTAAATGTCCTTTTCTGGAGGTCTAATCCTCTGCCCTGTAGTTCTTCCGGCAACCCTGGTGTCTCCCCTTAACCCCACCCTAGCGACGCCACTGTTATATGTATCTGAAAACTATGTCATTTGGCATTTCCAAACGCCTTGCAATTTAAAGGCAGATTTGTCAGATTCAAAGTGTGTTATCATATACAGGTGAGTTGTTATCTATCTATAGTCAGGAGAGTTGTTATCTTGTCGCTACTGACACTTCTTATCCCTTTCTGATTTATCAGCCATGTATACAGATGTTAAAAAAATATGCTCTACTCCAGGAACACGGCAGTAAATAAAAAAAAGCTTCCGTCTAGTTATAATTATACTAATTTACATCGATTTATTTGTTATCTCGAGATTTAAATCTCATTTTTTTCAAAATTTAAAAATAGCCAAACTCTTACAAATCAACATTATATTTTTACGTTCGAACTGCAGATTAATAACACTATAGTTTACTTGTAATTAATACTTTCAATCTGATTCCTGATTTCATTCCTGACTCATGTTTTATGTATTTTGCAAGCACTGATAACTCCGGCGCAGAGGTGCCGGGAGCACTTCAGGGTGGGGTCAGACCCCGGGAAAATGGCATTTACTCGCACTAGCAGCCCCGCTATAACATACCGAAATATGCATGTCTCGAAGGCCGAAGGCCCGAGATGGGGGAGTTTAGGAGGAGGTGCCCCCCAACTCCCCCATTGAATTTTGAAAGTTCCCAGAACGGATTTGGGGTGTATTTTAGCTTAACTTCGAGAATAAATCATTAAAAAAAATTGAGTGACGAACATGGGAAGGGCATTGTGTTGTTTGTAATTCTTTATTAACGTGACATGTGCAATACAATTCAGCATAACAAATGTAAGATTTACAATCAGATGCACCCGGCCCAAGGAACCCACAATTCACCTATTCCCCGAGATATGACAAAAAAGTGCTGCCCAGCATTCACAGAAAAAATACTACGGAGTGAAAAAAGAAAAAAACATGTTTCGTAATTTCCTAATTTGTAAAAGATATGGATGTCTCAGTACCCATCCGTGTCGCCAACCATGAACAGGTCGGAGTGTTTCCAGTCTCGCGTAGCCAACAGCAAGGCGAAAATGGAAAATCAAGACCGGTGTGACAGGAATGACAGTCCGTAGGAACGTTAGTCCCTCTGGACTATTATTCCGCGGAATAATAGTCCAGAGGGACTAATTTTCCTACGGACTATCATTCCTGTCACACCGGCTTCATAATTGTCGAGATGGGTTCAAAAACACTCTTTTTGCTTCACTGCGATCAGGCATTACTCGAAACACTCCTTGGTCCTTGTATGTCCCCTCTCGCCCGTAGTGCGAAGGCAGGAGGGCAGTTGCCCCCTCTGTCCCGTGCTTTCTGGCAAAAATGGATGTATAGTTAAGACACGAAACTTTCAGCACTGTCGGTATTTCTCTGTGAAAGAGTAGATTTTACCTTGACCTTTAACATTATGTTCAATAAAAACGTTAAAATGGACTTCACGCATTTAAATTTGAAACAAATCCCTTGATTTTTACTGGAATCCCTCTAGTCTCGACATGTATCCACCCCCCACCCCAATACCCACCCACACATTCACCTTCACACACAGGGTGACACACTCAGTCTTGCTTGTTTAACCGCTTTTATGGGGACTTGTTTTTTCTTTTGTTCTCTGTCACAAAAAAGTCTTCACAAAATCGGGAAGAGAAATCCAAACCCATTGCTTTCTTTGCGAGAACTTTGTAACACAGTTATTACCGGTTAAGTTTTTGATTATAGATTGCCAGTGCGTCCAGTGCGTATGTTTGGGACTTTTAGGAACAGGTAGCACCTGAATATGGATGCCACTTGGATGTAACTGGTCAATACGAGAATTCCTGGAGTGAATTTCTATCAGTTCTCTCTCCATTGATGCTATGCCAAAAAACTATAAGTGTAACACAACAGACAGCTGCGGAAATGTTAAAATCCCTGATGAATTTTCAATCTCAGTCATCTAAATTCTTCACAAATCTACCGAAGACGAAGTTAAGGAATGTACTTTATAGTTACTGGCATAAATCACATACTTATCTGCTATCTGATGAGGTGTTTGATTCTATAAAAATAGAACTATATCAGACTGCTAGATTCCTTTGACCCTTTTAGCACTGAGCTCCTAAACATATATTTACAGAAACGTAGGGGGTGGGGGAGGGGGGGGGGGCTAAAGTTTTCGCTGGCACCATTTGCCAAGAGCAAGTTTTACAAAACAAAGAATACAAAACGGTCTCCTGTATAGGGCTACGTAGGTACAAAAGTCTCAGGTTCGCTCTTAGCGCGCTAGCTTTTGCAAAGGTTTCTTGGAGGATGCCTATCCCTACCTCCCAGTTCCCCTCAGGGAGTGAGAGGAGGGAAACACCAGAGGTTCCTAGTTAGGACTGGTGGGGGGGGGGGGTGAAACACCCAACAACGGCCTTCCAAATATCATGACCCCACCAAAAAAGAACAGGCTTGGGCATCCCTATTATAGAATCCTGGCTACGCGCCTACAGAAAAGTAGAAGAGTTTATTTTGTATTCATATATAGGGAGAATCAGTAATTTAATCTTACAGTTCTGTATGCTTGTAAAATAAAAGTATTGCTCACCCTCCCCACCGAGTTATTCTGTATTGTATCATTATGTTATCGAATGTTACTAGTTTCTTTACGCAGAATATATTGTCCACTCAAGGGAACGCGGTGGCTCAATTGTAGACTGTTGGACTTCTATGCTAGAGGTCCCGAGTTCGATCCCAGTCCGGGACGACCCGCCTTGTGTCCATGGGCAAGGCACTTTATCCCGGTTGCCTACATGGGGGAACGATGACGTCGTGTACTAAGGCGTACTGCACGTCAGTGGTCCACATGTCTTCAACCGCTGTAACCCTGCTTGAGCGGAGCTTGAACAGAGTTAGAATGTTGAGGAGCTGACAGTTGCTTGTCGATGCTTGATGATTCTCTCCGGGTACTCCGGCTTCCTCCATCCGTAAAACGATTAGCCATTGTGCATAAGTATGTGACCATAAACACCAATAAATAAATAAATAAATAATAAATAAATATTATCCACTTATATAACTAATTAATATTTTCGTTAATATACCATGCTATGGCTCCGTAATTTGTGAGAATATGTGATGTTTTGTCCTTGACATTATAACATCAAAAAGTGAAAATCAAAAATGCTATATAGCTCATTTCTGCATGAGCCTCTCGATATATATATTTATGCATCACAGTATTAAAGTTAAATCACAAAGCGACTGTTCGTCTATAAATTTAACACTTTCAACAACAGTGACGCCCTGAATGGCATCTATCTCATTTACACTACTATATCCAGAGAAATGAGTGAATCTCGGGGGGGGGGGGGGGGGGGCGTCAGTAGTAATTTAATTTTCTAGACCTCTGGAGCAGTTTGTGAGTGCTTGTCTCCGTACTTTTCAGATCGGTTGATACACTTTGTCAATTTATTCCGTTGACTGTCGCCCTGCCTTTCAGATCTGTTGATACACCTTGTCAGTGACTGTCTTCCTGCCTGTCAGATCTGTTGATACACCCCCACCAATACTTATCTCCATACCTGTAAGATCCATTGATACACCTTATCAATGTTTTTCGTCATCAGACTCCTTGTCTGTAAGATCTGTTGATACTCCTTATCAATACCTGTCTTCCCGTTAAAAAGATTTGTTCATACACCTTGTCCATGCTTGCCTCATCGTATATAATGAGATCAGTAGAAACTTCTTGTCAGTTGATACATGTTTGTCACACTGCCTTCGGTTTCACTTAAGCCTCTCACGTTTCTATTCGGTATAATACACACAGTACATAACATATGATAGTGTATATCACCACTATCAGGGACGCCAGAAGCACGGGGGAGAGGGGACAGCTGCCCTCCCTGCCTTCGGACCAAGGGGGCGAGAAGGTGTCGTTCCCTGCTTCGTCACTCAATTTTTTTCAATGATTTATTCTCGAAGTAAATCTAAAATACACCCCATAATCCGCTCTGTGAGCTTTCAAAATTCGTTGGTGTAGTTTGGGCGGAGGTGCCCCCTCCTGATGGGAGGGGGCACCTCCTCCCAAACTCCTCCCTCGGTCCTTCGGCCTTCGAGACATACTTTGGCATGTCATGCTGAGGCTGCTAGCGCGAGTAAATGCCCTTTTCACGGGGTCTGACCCCCACCCACCCTGCCCAGAAGTGCTACCGGCGATCCTGACCACTAGTCGCTGAACTTGGACCTGAACATCTTGCCGTAATTTGCGACATTTCCTGATGAATTTTCATTTTTATTCGGATTTTCAATTTTAAATAGATTGGTTGAACCTTTTCCGTCACATTCATTTTAACGGATTCAAATCTGTCTTTTGCAACTCGTGCTTTTTTTGAGTCCTAACATCATCTGAACCCGTTTTCTCTGGTTTATTTAACAACCAGCCTCTTTGAAAGCAGGTAGGCAAATTAAGACGTCTTACTGTAGTTTTAAAAATATCAAATCAACATTACGTGAATAGAATTTTACAGTATTTCAGAAGTGCTTCCATATGCCATTTGTAGACTTCTAATTGTGCGGTTCGTTATATTATACTTTCCATCACTTTAATGGTCAACACATGCCATTTATTATTCACGCTAAATTAACGAGTTCCTGTTGAAGTTCTGGATATAATATCGCGTCTGATTGATAATACACCGTGTGTCATCTATCAGAATTTACAGTGTTTGAAGCAGTTCCATTTGTAACGATTCTAGTGGCTCCAGGCGAACCGACACGTGCTGCTTGTAATCATAAGAAGAATTTTAGTAAATTTTGTGGTTATGATCACCTACTGTTTCCTGTAAAGTCTTGAAGCATTGAGAATGTGGATACACACGGACAACGAAATATCGTGAACTTAAAAATATTCTCACTATTTGCTTGTTTTACTGCAAAAGACTTCAACATGGCAGTTCTTTAGACTGTCAGGAATTATTCTCTCATTATGACCTTTTCTTGGCTGCGGAGTAATTTTCAAATATATACTAACACGAGTTAACCATCATCAGCAGTCACTTGTAGTGGAAGTATTGTTGTTTTCACGGCAGTGACTGAAGTTGCTGTGGTAGTAATTGTGGTAACAGGGGTGGTAAAAGTTATTTGTCGCCCGAAATTTTTTTTTCGGGGGACTATTAAAATAGCCGGTGTCCGTCAGTGCGTTCGTACCACTTTGGTTTCACAATGATAACTTTAGTTATAGGTGGCAAAATCAAATGAAATTTGATATGTAGGTGTATCAACATAAAATACAGGTCAAATTTGAATCGGGGTGAGGTCCGACCACTTTTTTGCCAGAGTTATGCCCCTTTTTCGACTTTAAACAATCATTTTTTTGGTTTCCCGATGATAACTTCAGTTATAGTTGGCCGAATCAAATGAAAATTGGTATGTAGATGTATCAATATAAAATACAGGTCACGTTCGAATAAGGGTGTGATCCGACAAGTTTTGCCAGAGTTATGCCCCTTTTTCGACTTAGAAAATTCTTTTTTTTTTGGTTTCCTGATGATAACTTCAGTTGCTGTTGACCGATTCAAATAAAAGTTGGTATGTAGGTGCATCAACATAACATACAGGTCAAGTTCAAATCAGGGTGTGGTCCGACATTTGTTTGCCAGAGTTATGTCCCTTTTTCGACTTCGAAAAATTCAATTTTTCAAAGTCTCGAATTGCACACCTTTTTCGGGGACCGTGTGTCCGGACGGCCTTTTATTATTTATTTATTGTGTGGTTTAACGACACTTTCGACAGCCAGAATCACCTCGTGTCGAGCTGTTTTACGGGTGGAAGTATCCGGGTTAATCAGAGAGAACCAACGAGCAGAGGGCGAGCAACTGACAAGACTCCCCAATGTAATAACTCCGCACGCACAGGGTTAGCCTTGGTTGAAGGCAAGTGCACCATCAACACACAGTACGCATTAGTACACAGCTCAACCGCGCCCCCATGTGGGCAATCGAGATTACGTGCTTTTCTTGCTCAAGGTCATAACGCAGCGAACCCCAGTCAGGGTCGAACCGTGGATAGCTCGGTTTGAAGTCCGATGCTCTCACCACTGAGCCACAGTAGTAGTAGGGCTGAACCACCGTAGTAGTAGTAGTAGTAGTAGTAGTAGCATCGTAGTAGTAGTAGTAGCACCGTAGTAGTAGTAGTAGCACCGTAGTAGTAGTAGTAGTAGTAGTAGTAGTAGTAGTAGTAGTAGTAGTAGTAGTAGTAGTAGTACCGTCGTAGTAGTAGTAGTAGTAGCACCGTAGTAGTAGTAGTAGTAGTAGCATGGTAGTAGTAATAGTAGCACCGTAGTAGTAGTAGTAGTAGTAGTAGCAGTAGCATAGTAGCACCGTAGTAGTAGTAGTAGTAGTAGTAGTAGTAGTAGTAGTAGTAGCAGTAGCATAGTAGCACCGTAGTAGTAGTAGTAGTAGTAGTAGTAGTAGTAGTAGTAGTAGTAGTAGCAGCAGTAGCATAGTAGCACCGTAGTAGTAGTAGTAGTAGTAGTAGTAGTAGTAGTAGTAGTAGTAGTAGCAGTAGCATCGTAGTCGTAGTAGTAGTAATATAAGTAGTAGTAGCAATCGTTGTAGAAATAGTAATGGTAGTAGTAATAGTGATATAAGTAATAGCAGCATCAGCAGTAGTTGTAGGGATACAAGTAGTGGTAGTAATGGTAGTAGCAGTGTAGTCTTAGTGTAGTCGTAGTAAGTAGTAGTAACAGCAGGAGCCGCAGTAGTAGTAATGGTAATGGTAATAGTGACAGGAGCAATAGTCGTAGTGGTGGTAATGGTAGCAGGAGTAGTAGCTGCATCAGCAGCAGAATGAGTAGTAGTAGTAGTAGTAGTAGTAGTAGTAGTAGTAGTAGTATAGTAGTAGTAGTAGTAGTAGTAGTAATAGTATTAATAGTCGTGATAGCAGTAATAGTAGTAGTAGTAGTACAAAACATAGTAGAAGCAGCTGCAGTGGGGCCGCTGTTGTATAATAAGTACAAAAACACATAAGTTATAATGACGGGAAGAATAGAGTAACAAACATGCAGTGACAAGGAGCAGAAATATGTCTTTGCAGTTTTGATGATGTTCTTGGTGTTCTGGCCTGTGTTGTAGAATTCCAGAACCACTTATCAAAATATTTTGACATTTGGTACACAACGTCCTTAGAGGGGTCAGATTCAGGTTTGTGGGAAACAAGTCTCTGAGGTAATATTTGGGCTCCCTTTGGGAACCTGAATGTTAACTTGGTGCAAAATGGGGAAATTTATTTTAAAATATTCTTCTTCTTCTGATCTGCGAGTCAAAATCTCTTATATTTGGTATACTGCATCTTTAGAGGGGTTAGCTTGAAGTTCGTTAAAATCAAGTCCCTGGAGTCATATCTGGGCTCGTTGTTGGAGCCCGAATTTTAAATGTGAGGAATGTTTTTAAAAAATCTTCTTCAGATCTATTATTCAGAATCTTTTGATATTTGGAATATAACGTCCTTAGTGAGGTGCTGCGATTCAAGTTGTTTTCAAATAAACTCCCTAAACGAATTTTAACTGCGTGTAGTTTTAGGAATATTTTTCAAAGGTCTTCTTCAGACCAACTGGCAGAATCTTTTGATATCTTGAATACAACAGTACTATAACTCCTAGGTTAAAGTTTGTTCAAAGTGTTATGCTTGACTGATTTTGGTGGGCACCAGAGGGGTTTGAAATTTAAAAAGGAACCCAATGGAGAAAATACTGATGATTGATTGATGATTGATTCTTTATTCAGTAGTATACTGGCAACGTTCATATATACATAAGTACTCAATAGTAGTTGTGTAATAGCGTGTATACTACAGGGAGACAACATGGCCAGATTGGCTGTCTACCTGTTGTCTCTCGGAAAGCTGAATCGTGCAACAATGGAATCAGACTGCGAGGCTTCTTGGTCACTGGTGGCTCGGTGTCACTTACACTTCTACCTATCCACCACCCCTGAACTCTCAGTTAAATTGCTGTGTTCGGTAACATTTCGTCCCCTGAGTTCCCATGTGTTCTATGTGCCAGTAGGAACATAGAACACATTGGAACTCAGGGGACGATTTGTAATCCAAATTATGTCCCACACAGTCGTGTTTAAGAGGTCTACTCTATTCCCAATTTAATTTTTCACATAAAACCCAATGAGAAAGTAAACAAACAATGCAATTAAATTGCCGGTATCAATTTATAATTACAATAGCCAATCTATTCCAAGAATCGTCGTGTGATTAATACCATTTTTCTATTTAGTTATAAAATGCTTTGAGACCTGACCAGGGAGAAAAGGGGGAAAGGCGCGAAAGAGAGGGACCATTACTTCCTTTTTACTTATCTGACACAGCTTTTACAAGGTGTCCAGAAACAGGGGTCGAGAGACGAGATATATCCAGACGTTTTTCTATTCTTGCTATGCGTTTGAACAGTATTCTGTTGAGCATTCAGGCCCACCCAATTACTCTTGGAAAATTCTGTTTGTCATGTAACACAGTCGATATTATCCAAGTAAAGGGAAAGTAATTTTAACGTTTATTTGTGGGTTTTTTTTGTTGAAAATATTCCTGTTGCTCATGTTACGTAAATACGTTTGAGTCATACCAGCTGTTGGTTTAAATGAATTGTTCTCACTCGTGATAGAGCTGATGGTAGTAAACTTTAGTTAGATGTAAATGTGTGAGTACACAAGATTAATGTTTGCTCAAATGTAGACCACCAGGCCACTTGAGCACCGGGAATGAAGGGTTCTTTGGACAAAAAAGAAGATTTGGAGGTTTTTGAGTAATTTTATGCAATATTGAACTTTCACCCTGTTGGGGGTGGGCAGTTTAAGGGGGTCCGCTGGGGGATTTTTTTCTCTTTGCTTCAAAAAGTGTTTTGCAGGGAGGGGTTCGAGTGATTTTACACAAAAAATCCACCCAATAGACCCTTCTCACCATCCCACCCCTAGCTGAATTAAATTAGTTATATTAACATGCAGATGCTGAATGTGACCTTAAGTCCTTATTCGAGCAATTTTATGAGTTGAGCGATTAAGGCCCCTTGGTGCCTCTTGTTTCTTTTGTCCTCGATGAAAACAGTGACAAACAAGTTCCCACATGAATCGGGAAGACACACTATTGTTGGGAAGAGAGACCGCTGAACACACGTGAACGTCAATACGCTTCCACACATACCCCTCCACGGCCACGATCACAAGCATATTGTGATTATACCGAGGCCACTTCGCACTATCTCACTTGCTGGAGGGATTTTATGGACGTGTCAAAAGAAGACTTAATGCTACTGAAATAAGGAAGAAGCTCTTCTTCACTAGTACCCGAACAGCTGGAAACCATGACCAAATCTCACAGCCGCATTGATAGCTTTTCGCCAGGGGCGGGGAGCAAAAGATTCCGTTTGGCCAATAAAATTCGTTCGACATTTTTTGAATGGGAAACCACATTTCTTCCGATTTGGCACCCAAAATGGGTTAGCTATCGGAATTTCAGTCAAAAAACATATTTATTATGTTTTACTTTTTTACTGTGTACTGAGGCGTATGGGTATATAACGGTGATGGTAGACCTGTCTTCGACTGAAGCTAACCTTGCTTATGACATGTTAGTACGCTGGAGAGTCCAACATTTACTTATCTCAGGACACGACCACGTATAAGCCTTTTTATTTTACATAAAACATTTCTGGTCCAGCAAAATACATTTCCATCTGAAATTATCTTCGACTGGAGCTTAAGGTGTAGGTAGGTAACGGTGATGGTAGACCTGTCTTCGACAGAAGCTAACTCTGCTTATGACATGTTAGTACGCTGGAGAGTCCAACATTTACTTATCTCAGGACACGACCACGTATAAGCCTTTTTATTTTACATAAAACATTTCTGGTCCAGCAAAATACATTTCCATCTGAACAAGTAAAGAGACGTGTGGTTGAGTATAAATACCAGTCCATGCTGTGTAAATATCTCTTCCGAACAGCCATGAACGGGGACATGGATGGTCATGGTTCGGGAAAGCGCCCCCTGAATTTCCAACAATTCCCTCCTTCCCATTGCCGAAAATACAACTTTTGAGAAAACGGTTTCCATGCCCCCCCCCTCCCCCCACTCTGGAATGAGAATAGTCCCACTGCTACCTGTGAATATCCAACGACTGAAGAAATCCGAATGCACCCTCTCCACGTGTGTTTGAAATATATGGCCTATGGATTCCAGACTTGGAAATCGCTTCTTGAGTAAAACAAGTCGCCATCTGCAATGCTTCAGCATTGCAGATGGTGCCTTGTTGCACCGAAGAGACGAAATAAAGACTCCAGTTGGAAAAAATCCTATGAAATGCGGTTCAAAATAGTGTTTGTTAGAAACGGTCACAGCCACATATAAAATCCCACGAAATTTACAGGGCATGAAATTTCCAACTTTTTGTGGTTTGAGACTATAAATTTCTAAATATTGGAAATTTTGGTCTGGGCTGGATGATAAATAATTGTTATTTAGCTGTATACAAACTCATACATTACATTACATAACATTACATTACATTAATTGTATACAAGTTTCTACCTGCCATCTCTCGGAGAAACAGTGTTCGAAAACACTGGATAGAGACTGTTGCTGCTAACCTAGAGACAGAGTAGAAATTGTTGAATAGGAGTTTAGTTTGGGGTTGGGTGAGATAACCTAGAAAAGTGTGACTTATCCCTCCTGCCATGACCAGCCTAATACAGATAGTTGTATATAAGTTTCCGATGACCCATCAAAGTAGCGTGATACGATTACTTTTTAATCTGTTTTTTTTTATAGCTAGTTCGACAATTACCATGAACATTTCTCTCCACTTACTGTCTTGGTTTCATATTTTAAAGCATAAGAGGGCGAGAAATACACCTCTCACTGTTTCCACGTCCCTGGCCATGAACGTTAGCAAATTCAGAAAAAAAATCAGGTCATCTGAACGCATTGAGGAAGCATTAAAGCATAATTGTATTATTAGAGCGACTGTTTGTATTTTTCAAAACAGATGTTGACCGTTGGTCACGGAGATTTTGCATCCAAATTGTTTATTTCCGGTAGCGCAGTTGTTAGTTTGAAGACTCTGTGGGAATAGAGCCGAGTGGGAGTGATATATGGATTGTTTATTGTCAATTTGAACCATAAAATAAAAAAAAATATACCACGGTAGAAATAACGAAGGGATAGTAGTATAACATCTGGAATTGTTCATCAAAAGGAACAACACTTGAATCTAATACGTATCGTTAAGTTGAGTTTAACTTTTCGATTAATCAGATCTTATGCAGAAATGATCAGTTTTCGATGTTTCATCATTTTGTAACTGTGAATGATGGAATTAACTCAGGATAACGGTTTTACATGATGTAATTTTCTTGAAGTGCATTTCGAGGATTTTTTTTATTACGATAAGTAAACGTACTATAGAAATCTCGTACCGATTGACATCATGCATACTTATGAAGCTCTATATTGCGTACACTGTAGTTGTAAATAGTAACAGCTGGAATCTTTGCCGATTTGAAACCGAGTTGGAATTTTGTGAAGTAATGGAGACGGCATCACAAAAGAAGCTCTAAAATCCAGATAGATGGAATTTCCAACTACCCATGACCCGAATTTCCAACTATAGGAAATTTTGGCCAAGATTGGGGGTGGGGGGGGGGGGTGACACCCCCACACACCCTCTGTCGTCACGCCCATGATTGTAACTTGGAGGTTTGTGCAGAGATGAGAGACAAAACTTCAATTGAACCCTCAGTTACAGAATACAAAGTGATAAGGGATGCAAAAAGATGGCATGCAAATATTTTCTTTCTCTGAACAAATAAGACGAAGGAAATCGTTCTGCAATGCTAAGGGACGAAATGAAAATCAGTATGTCTTTTTGAATACATCATTTTACCTTTCAATGATCAAGACGGGTATCGCAAGTCATGATGGACGCTGCTGCAGTGGGGCGGAAACGATGTGAGAAGCCCCTCCCATTTTTATGTATAATATATAATCTGTTCATCATGTTTTGATTGAAAAAATTACTCATCGACGTTTGGTTAATTATATTTCTGACACGGTTGGCTGCCTAGAATGGGTGCCATGGCTGATATTGTTTTCTTTTTAAGTTTTTTTTTTTTATTTCTGATAGATAAGAAACTCAATAATTATATCACAGTTTACTTGTATACAGTATTAGTGAGATACTAACGACATAAATCCCACGATGCACCATAAAGTTTGTAAGCTACAGTGTTATTGATACTTTCAATATTATTTAACAATTTTCGAATAGTAGACGTCACCAAACATGGTGAAATAACAAAATATCATTTCTTTTCTGCTTTGCGGCAGCAAAAAAAATAAAAATAATTTAAAAAATATTAGTACCCTCACCCACCCCACTTTCATTTTAGTCCGGTGCCCAGGGACTGGGTTCCAACGACCAATGCCAAAAGTGGGATGCAGTAAGGAAGATGCTGCATGTGGGGGTGCTTGGTAAACTTGTTCGCGACACACCTATCCTATTGTGGGAATTTGGATCTCATAATCACCAAGTGTTGTTATTGATCCCATAATACCTCCTCCTCTCCTCCTCCTCTCCGTATCATCGGATTAATTGTTGGAAAGATCTGTCTGTGATCTTTCCAACAGTTAATCATGACAGTGTTGATTTGAGCATGTTGGCACATGTAGAACATGGCAATAAAATTCCCAGAAATGCTCGATATAGGCAGAATAAGGGTGAAGTTCGATATAGGCAGAATAAGGGTGAAGTGGAGGAGGGGGGGGGGGGGGGCTTTCAGAAACATAGATAATGTGTGTCAAAATGAATGTCTAAATGACGCAGTTTACCTGATTTCTTCTGGTTACTGAGAATTGTCAATTCTATGTGCCCTAAGCAAGATTATAAGTGTAAGCCTAAAATATATAAAACAAGCCTGTTGTTAAGTTTCGCCCCTTTATTGGGGTTTAATCTCGGGAACGGGAATTTTCTGGTTCTCTTTTTTAAAAGTCAGTCACGATATCAGGAATTTTCCAGTTCTCGTTTCTGAATATCAGTCCGGAAACCCGGGAAATTGATAGGACAGAACTGGGAATCAAAGGTTGCGTTTTCACAACCTTTGATTCCCGATTCTACTCTATGAATTTCCCGATATAGAAGCACTCTTTTTCAGAACTGGCAACCGGGAAATTTCTGTTCACGAGATTAAACCGTAGCGTCAAAGGTGAACCTGGTCTCGGAAGAAATTGGTATTCGCCGTAATCTCATAAACTATAATTAGCGGGGGAGGAATTCGTCACATACAGGTGAATTGTGCACTTGGTGATACCTTCTTGAAATTTGGCACACTGTTAGTGTAGGCTATGAGGTTCTCAAAAACGATCGGCTACAAGTTGACACCGACCGGTGGCGACCAGTAGCGGCACAATCCAAAATGGCCGCCAGCGGCTGAAGGGAACCTCCTTTTCGACGGTCTACCGACTATACATCCGATTGTAAGGGCGCGAAAGTGAACTCTGATCCACGCACGTGTTGGAAACAGACGTGGGAGATGATGTAGAATAAAACGAGATTCTCTATACGGACGCATCAATTTCTTGGAACTTGAAAAGAGCGTTGTTTCTCCGGGATCAGCGTCATTCAGGCAAACCTGAATGACGCTGATCCCGGAGAAACAACGCTCTTTATGAAGCAGTCTCTTTGCCATACAATCTCTTGTTTGGCGTAATTCCGCAAGCAATTCTGATTTGTCTGTCGAAATTAATTCGAGAACGCGATTGTTCACAAAAATCATTCACAGAATGAGTGAGAATCCTCTTCGTGTACGGACTAGTACTGACTGGGAACGTTGTTGCTTTTGCCAGCAAGACAGTTCCAAGAAATTGATGCGTCCGTATAGAGAATCTCGTTTTCATGACGCCTATAAAGCTATTGAGGAAGACATAACGCGCTTCCTAGATAATGGCGTTGAGCTTCCATATAATTTGACCATTGATTGTTTGATGAGAGAGAGTGATGAGTGTATGTCGATGTCACTGTTGACGAATAAGGCAATATATCATAAGACATGCCGTGACAGTATTCGGACTCACATCGTACAGCGCGTGCTACACAAGCGAGAGCGAAATGAGGCAGTGGCATCCTGCTCCACGCTGAGTCCTAAAAGAACACGGACAAGTTTTGAATCTGGCTGTGACAGGAAACTGCCCCAGTGTGTTTATTGTCACAAACGCGAAGGTGACAGCAGTGAGCCTATTTGCAGATCAATGTCTGATAACAATAAACTCAAAATTATGGCAAAGGAAGCCGAGAACTGGGTTGTTTTTTCTCGGGTCAATGCAGCATTTGATTCCGCTGCTAGTGATCTTTACTATCACAAAACCTGTTATTGTAAGCTTGCCAATGAAGCACGAGCGGCTAAATCTAAAAAGTCGAAGAACGCCGAACATTCCGCGTCAGGCCTGCCCTATGACCCTCTCGTTATGGCAGAGCTCATAACATTTGTTGAACACAACGATTCCGCGATGAAGCTTGTCGATCTCAAGAATCTGTACAGTCGGAGGTTGAAGCAAGTCGGTTCTGATTGGCTTAGTGAAGAAATACATTCCACTCGATTCAAAGAACATTTGTTGCAGAAATTGGGCGATGGCTGGGACGCCTTCACACAGGGTAGAGATGTGTTTATTTCAAGTAGGTTTCGAGTTGGCTCCTTGTTGTCCGAATCTTTAACTCGTATAGTGTCTGAGGAAGAGGCAAAAAAGATAGTTGATGTGGGTCTTCTTCTGCGTAAACACATACTCATATCTCAAGCTCCTTTCACGGGATCATTTTCATCTTATTGCTTGAGCGAGCCTGTACCCAACTCACTCCTGACTCTTCTTAGAGTTCTACTTAAGGGCACATGTAGTATACAGAACTTAGGCGATGATGAGACTGTTAATGCCAAGACTCGAGTGGCTTGTACTATTTCACAGATGTTGATCAGCAATTCAGCGAAACGCTCCGAACATGCACAAAATGTTCACCAGAGACGTGACAGAGAAACTCCAATGCCTCTTTATGTGGGTTTGAAGTTGCATGCCCATGATCGTATGAAAAATCTTATCAGAGATTTTCATCAAATGGGACTCTCTGTCTCTTATGATCGCGTAATGGATGTTCGCAGGAGTTTCGCGAGAGCTGTTTCACTGCGGTTCAAGAACGAAGGTGTTGTAGTCCCAGCTAACTGCAAACGTAATGTTTTCTCGATAGGAACCACTGATAACATTGATGTATCTGGTAGATCTGATATGCATGGTACGTCCATCACACTCATTGGTCAACTGAGCAGGGACAATGTGGGTACTGATCCCCCACCACTGAGTTTAGATGTTCCAGAAGACACACAAATTGAACTCCCAGACGACTATGCATTTGTTCCTTTCGTTGAAGACTTTGGTGGGGACATCAGGCTTGAATCTCCAGATGAATGTAATGTACGGCCCAATGAATATGCAGATTTGAACGTGGGAGAGAATGACTGGTTGTCTCATGTGTCACAGATCAGCAATAAAGGGAAGGTTGATGGCAGCTGGCAGCTTGATGAAGTCCCTGTGACCTTTTCAGGCTTCTTTTCAAAACATGAAGATCAAGACAATGTCAAACCTCGTGCAGTTATTGGGGTATTCCCTGTTTTCAGTGAGCAGAAAGCGGACTCACTCAGTATGCAGAAGCATGCTATGTATGTGGTCAGGGAAGCTACTGCTTTCGTAAACCCCGGCCAGATACCTGTCATTGAAGGTGACTGTCCGTTGTATGCCAGGCAGAAAAAATGTCAATGGCTGTTCCCAGAGGAGATAGGTGAGGATCGAATGGTGTGTATGATTGGATTCCTGCATCTTGAAATGTGCACCCAAGAAGCTGGTGGTAAGCTTATGGGTGGTTCTGGTTGGGAGCGAATGTTTCACCTCGCAAAGATATTCACACCCGGTGTAGCATCATCCCTACTTGGTGGGAAACATGTCAAGAGGACGCGACAGGCATATCTTCTCACTCTAGCTTGGCTTGAGATCCTCAGAAAGAATGCTTATGAGATTTACTGTCAGCAGACTGGGCCCCATGAGTCATTTGAAATGTGGGAACAGAGGATTCTTTCACAATCTCCAACTGCGCGCTATTGGGGTGAAATCGTTCGGAACTTTCTCTTGACAAGCTGTCAATTCGTTCGGAACCAACGAATCGGTAACTGGCCTGGTACACTGTGTTCTATCGATGAGTTGTGCAGTTACTTTTTTGCCCTAGGACATACAAATTATTGTCGGTGGGTCCCCGTATTTCTGAGAGACATGTCTCAGCTACCCAGGCGGCATCCTTCAATCCACAACAAATTCATGGAAGGCCATTTTGTGGTCCAGCGTAGTGAGAGGAAGTTCAGTATGATGGGTTTAGATCAGAGCCAAGAACATAGTATCCAACTACTCAAAGAAGACAGTGGTCCAAAAGGTCTCTATGGCCAGGCTGAAGAGAAAGTCGTTATTGAGCTTTCAAGGTCAGAAGTTCTGCGTGTTATAGATGAGTATGAATATGCAAGTTTCCACACAACATCATCAGATAACACGGAACACCCGGAAAGTTCGGTATCAGAGCAGAAAAAATTTCTGAATCAATTGAAATCTCTCCTCGATCTGGTGAATCAGGGACTCATTATCAACCCTTATGATGAAACTAGTGGTCAGCTGGTGACATTAGATACTGGTGAATATATGGACCCCGAAGTTAGTAAGAGTTTACGGTCATTACCCGAAAGGGGCAAGCATTTATATTCCACTTTCTTGAAGGAAAGGCTTGTGGAATGCACCGTACCCCTGAATGATGTTATTCCCAAGGCAAATATATATACCTTCCTTAACCCACCCCCAGCCAACCTGGACAAAGGCCGAGACAAACTCATGTCAAGTAAAGCAACTGCCGCAATAGTTACCCAGATGTTCGTTTCACTGCAAGCCCGGCCTGATTCAAACATGGATGAGTTTTTCATGCACGAGAATGCACGTGATCCGCCAGCATTATCCGATAGAGGTAAGCTACGGAGTGGGACAAAATCTCAAATTCTCAATTGTTTACCAGCTATTCCTGCACAAGGGAAGAATTCAGCAGCTAGACAAGCTTCAGTTGTCATCTTGGATATGCCTGCTGTAGTCCATGTAATCAAACCACAGAAAGCGGATCTGTTTGGAGAATATGCTCGATTGCAATTATTGCCATACATCGAATCTCTGATTAACACGAACACCACAAGGGTTGATGCGATCTATGACTGTTACCCCGAAGGCAGTTTGAAGAATCAGACGCGAGCAAAACGCCTCGGTGAGACAGCAGTTAGGTTGATACGGGTGTCCGAGAACGTCCCTTTACCTAAAGGGAAGAATTGGCAGGCATTCTTGAAAGTTAGTGAGAATAAAGACGAATTTTTCAAGTTCCTGTCTGCTGAACTGCTGAAATTAACATCAACATCCGAGTACCAGTTGTTAACGACATCAGGAGAATATGTACTATGCAATAAGGATGTTAGCTTATGTGACATATCTCCATCGAACCACGAGGAAGCAGACACGCGCATGATGCTTCATCTCAACCATGCAGTCTCACAAGGTCACAAAATAGCTTTTCTTCGCACGGTTGATTCTGATGTCGTCATTCTGTCTTTGCACCATTTCGCAACATTCCGTGACCTTGGACTCAGTGAGCTGTGGATTGGGTTTGGAATTGGAAAGGCATATAAAGATATGCCAATTCATGAGATAGCTTCACAACTTGGACCTGATTACTGTAAGGCCCTGACTTTCTTCCACGCCTTCACAGGTTGTGATGTAACATCCAGCATGCTCGGCATTGGGAAGAAGACAGGATGGAATGCATGGATGAATTTTCCCGCATCAACTGAAATGATGATAGAATTGACTGAGAATCCGCAAGTCTTTTCAGAGGATTCCCCTCATATGCAGCATATCGAAAAACTCACCATACAGATGTACAGTAACAGTTGTGTCAGTACACGTGTCAATGATGCGAGACGGCATATGTTCACACATGGCCTTAAGTCTATGGAAAACATCCCGCCCACCAAAGCAGCTCTGTATCAACATGTAAAAAGGGTAATTCTTGTGTCATCTTTCATTTGGCATCGTGCTCTGCAGAAACACTTATGTGTGCCAGACCCATCACAGTACGGATGGGAGTGGAATCCACGTCTCAATATTCTGGTCCCATTTTGGACTCACCTAGGAGACGCAAGTGCTGCATGTGCACTGATGCTCCACTGTAGTTGTGCCAAGGCCTGCAAGGGCAATTGCAAATGCTTGAAAGCTGGATTAAGGTGCACACCTTTGTGTAAGTGTGAAGGTGGCTGTTGTAACAATATTGAGTAGTATACTGTCATGTTAGGACCAGTCATCTCCTATTCTGGTATTTTTTTTTCCATTTTCGGCCAGTTAACACATGTCATGTTTCTAGTTGAGTTGATTTTGCTAACAAATGTTCATCCCATGTGGCTTGCTACATTGTCCGGGGTATAGGAATACAGTTTTAGATTTCGGAAAATAGTCTGTTATTTACTGCACAAGACGGTGTTAATTCATGCATAGCATGATACAATATCCCCAACTATTTTGCCTCTGTACAACAGTTGATACCTTCGTTCACCCGTGTGTTCATCTATGGTATCCTTGTCTTTCTCTGGCCATAGGCCACATGTGACTAGTCAGTTCCTACTCCATAGCAAATCAACTTGGAAATCCTTCATCTTGTAGCGCACTCATGTCTCAATGAATCCATACCTGAGTTGATCTAATAAATCTAACGTAAGGTATCAAATTGCCATACCGGATCATATTTCGATAAGTTATTCGCTAAAACATTTCGACCACTCATCGACATCAAAGGTCATGTTTTGGCTCCCAGTGGTGGCTATATCTCTATATCCCTGGTAAAGTAGCATACCATGAGGGATGGGCATTAAGTGTCGGCAACATTAATCCTGACTTGGAACACACCACATCTTAACTGGCCGAAAATGAAGAATACTACTTGTAGTCAAAAAATATTCCTGTACCTCGAATGACTGCAAACATACACTCACCCCTTCTAGTCCCATTTTGCCAATGTTCTATACTGGCAAGATAACATTGTATAATTAACAACGGGAACTAATGCATCCCGAGTTCATTCCAGCACTGCCCTTGCTGGCAGACGTGTCGCTATGGTGTTGAGATTGAACCAGAACTCCTCTAGAAATTTGATAGTTTTATTTTCTTAGAAAATAAATCTATCGAAAATGCCGGAAGTTGAGAATAGACTGTCACTTTAATTGGATTATCAAATGTCCAAGTATCCCCACTGCTGCATACTATCGAGTACCCTTGTTCATGTGTTGACAGGAATCTCTCATACCATGTTCATTTGACCATTGCATTCCCGAGAAACATTCAACACTAATTTATCTACGGACGGACGATCATACTGACAGTCAGACACACAGACGCACACATCGACGGAAATTCTGATCCCATTATCCATTAATCTTCCCCCCAACTTGTTCCAAGGGCTTCACTCCATCATTCACATCAATTACAGCACATGTATGGTGTTAGGTTTGGAGCTTCAGTTGTGCGATCGGCGAAAATAGCTTTTTTTCGATCCGCTTGGCGGCCATTTTGGATTTCGCTGCTAGTGGTGGCTAGAGGATGGTGCCAACTTGTAGCCGATCGATTTTGAAATCTCTGATGCCTACCCTTACATCATGCCAAATTTCAGGAAGGTATCACCAAGTGCACAATTATAGCGAATTCCTCCCCCGCTAAATATACAATCATTAATACCATGGTGTATGAATTTCCGGGGTATTGTGATTCACTTCCAGCAGGGGCGATGGAACTGCCCAAACACAGCATAACACCCAGATCCCTGTTTTTTCGAATTGCTGCCATCGATTATGTGGGGGAGAAAAAAATGACAGTGTATGCAGTTCGTCTTTCGAGGAACGTAACATGACAAAATTCCCTGCCAAATGCAATTTGGCAGGGAATTTTGTCATATTATGTTCCTCGAAAGACGAGCTTTAATGTGCCCCCCCCCCCCCCCCCCCCACAAATGCGGGGGCCCTGGGCGTCCGCCCAGTCTGCCTATTCGTAAATCCGGCCCTGCCCCCAGAACGTGTTTGAAAGTTTGAAAAATGACATCTCTCAGACCCATCTTGGGGCTACTTCTTTAGTATTCCAACCGCTTCCAAAGCGGTTGGAATACTAAAGAAGTAGCCCCCAAATCTCCTCATCTTACGTTAACTCGTCATTAATAGCCGCCATTGTGTGCGCGATATTAAAGAAACTAGACGATCTATGCGCGCACTATTTTCGAATATCCGCCAGAACAAAATTAAAAAATAATAGCCTAGTTATTTGATATGAATGGCGTTCGGCTGAAGGTCGATCACGAAAATATCATGATCGGCAAATGTTTTGCCCCGACATTTGTCGGGGTGGTCGGCGGCTCCGGCGCCCCTGTCCAGAATCGGGAATTGAGAAGAGTCGTGAAATTCCCAATTCTGGTATTAAATCTTACTCATAATCTAAAGCCCTGAGTATAGTACATATCCGCTCCCTCGTGTCAGTGAACCAGAATATTGGGCGTGTTCACATCGTGTTACAATACTAAAACTGCCAACTAGAACTTCTCTGCACTTATAAAGCCGTAAAACAGAGAATTACATACTTAGGTTTATTGCATATCAACAGCTGACAAAAGTATACAATGAAACTTCTGTAATGATTTAATCTCTCTCGACTGTTTATCAACAAAAAACAAACAATTGACAAAACACAGCGACGGTATATCATATTTGTTACGTCAAAATACAAAGTTGTGGCATGCAACTCAAGAAAAAATGTATTCGCTATTTTGCTCCCATCGACGAAACAGAAATGTTTGCATAGAAAATGACAGATTTATGGTAAAAAAGACAAGTGACACATTGCTTCTTGACTGACGCGTAAGATTAAACAGTTTAAAGTTATTTTTGCTGAGTTGCTGGAGACGACTGTTTATTTTATGCTTCCCCGCTGCAAATATAATGAAATGTGTTGCGTGTAATAAAAAATTCTATAAACAACTAACATGACACTAAAAGTTTGAAAGAAACTGTACGTATTCCTTGCATTCAGTGGCGTCACAAGGGGAAGGGGAGGGTGTGTGACCCTCCTCCCTCTATATTTTTTCCAGTGGCATCGCAAGGGGAAGGGGAGGGTGTGTGTGACCCTCCTCCCTCTATAATCTTTCCAATGGCGTCGCAAGGGTAAGGGGGGTGTTAGTGACCCTTCCCTCTCTATAATGTCTCCAGTGGCGTCGCAAGGGTAAGGGGGGGGGGTGACCCTCCTCCCTCTATAATATCTCGAGTGGCGTTGCAAAGGTAAGGAGAGGGTGTGTATGACCCTTCTCCATCTATAATTTCTCCAGTGGCGTCGCAAGGGTAAGGGGAGGGTGTGTGTGACCCTCCCCCTCTATAATGCCTCCAGTGGCGTCGCAAGGGTAAAGGAGGGTGTGTGTGACCCTCCTCCCTCTATAATGTTTCCAGTGGCGTCGCAAGGGTAAGGGGAGGGTGTGTGTGACCCTCCTCCCTCTATAATTTCTCCAGTGGCGTCGCAAGGGTAAGGGGAGGGTGTGTGTGATCCTCCTCCCTCTATAAGTTTTCCAGTCAGGAGCTTTTCATCTGGATGAAAGTGTTAGACATCAGTTCCCTCTCACTTGTGATCACGTACTGTCTCACGAGACGAGATTTGATACTTGGACTTATGTGACCCACACACGGCCGACAAGAAATCTGAAGTTTTTTTTTTAACTTTAACACTCTGCACACTGATGTCAAAATGGCAAAGTATTCTGCAGCAAATATTTCCCACAATGCAGTTTATTTTACCAAATATACCTTGTTTGACAGAGCTCAGTTAGATCCTCACCATGGCGTTTACTAAATGGACAGGAATTCGGCACCAACTACACATATAATTTACAATTTTGTGAACGTTTGTACTACTGTTCAACCAGTGTAATAGACCTGTGGACCACACAAAAGTCACATCAACAAAATAATATGTTATCAATACATTTCCTGACTTGCAATAACAGTTATGAAGCATATGTGCCGATAGATATGTAAAATTACCCTTCAACGAGAATAATAACAATCTCACGAAGGAATGGAAGAGATGTGGTTCAGTGACCCAGTTAGTCCTCATTAAAATATTAACTTAAGCTTCCAAAAAATAATGAAACAAGTCAGCTTCAGTGAAATCACACATGTATGTGCATTTGTTATTTATTTATTTATCGGTGCTTCACGACGATGTATAGCTCTTAAAGAACGGCCGCACATTCTTACACGTTCTTACTTGTGGGGCTTTTCCCATGTTAAACTCTAACCCCACAAGGTCAAAAAATTAACCCCACAGTGCAAAAAATAACCCCACAAGTGGCCACTGTACTAACCCAACCCCACAACTACCACTGACCCTAAATTGTAAACCCCACAATGTACCTCTGCTAAGCCCGCCGTGAACTGGTAATTTTCCGCGGATGGCCAATATTTCGACGGACACACCAATATTAGATCCCAAACACTAATTACAGGAATAATCAACAACGGTTTAATTAATGAAGCACCGGGTATAACCCGGTACAACCCGGTATAACCCGGTGTTTCATTAATTAAAATTTTCCTAATGATTAACTTTTATTACCTGGTATACGCATGCGTTGACATCACTGCCCACGCGTGGATTACGAACAGTCCACGGTGACTTAATCTAACACAACTAGTGCCGTCTCATAAACATACTGAGCTTCAAATTTTCATGTTTTGCTTCAACAGCTCATAGGCCTCTTTTGGGGCGAACTCGACTAGCTCAGTCCTATTAGTGAAATTAGGTATATGTTTTGGAGGCAAAAATTAAAAACCATTTTTGACCAATTTGCTTAGGCGAAAGGATTAACAATTGCGCGAATAAGCTCAGTCCATTCGTTCCTGTTAGGGGATCATTGGCTATCTTTTAGAAATTCGAAAATAAAAATATCTAATGCTACATATTTTCACTCGTGGAAGATTATTTCAAGGGTTATTAATTAACAAGTGGTGTCAGTTACCTGGGAAGTTTATTTCAAGAGTTATTAACAAGTGGTGTCAGTTACCTGGGAAGAATGAATATTTCAAGGGTTATTAACAAGTGGTGTCAGTTACCTGGGAAGAATATTTCAAGGGTTATTAACAAGTGGTGTCAGTTACCTGGGAAGAATATTTCAAGGGTTATTAACAAGTGGTGTCAGTTACCTGGGAAGATTATTTCAAGGGTTATTAACAAGTGGTGTCAGTTACCTGGGAAGATTATTTCAAGGGTTATTGACAAGTGGTGTCAGTTACCTGGGAAGAATATTTCAAGGGTTATTGACAAGTGGTGTCAGTTACCTGGGAAGAATATTTCAAGGGTTATTAACAAGTGGTGTCAGTTACCTGGGAAGATTATTTCAAGGGTTATTAACAAGTGGTGTCAGTTACCTGGGAAGAATATTTCAAGGGTTATTAACAAGTGGTGTCAGTTACCTGGGAAGAATATTTCAAGGGTTATTAACAAGTGGTGTCAGTTACCTGGGAAGAATATTTCAAGGGTTATTAACAAGTGGTGTCAGTTACCTGGGAAGATTATTTCAAGGGTTATTAACAAGTGGTGTCAGTTACCTGGGAAGATTATTTCAAGGGTTATTAACAAGTGGTGTCAGTTACCTGGGAAGATTATTTCAAGGGTTATTGACAAGTGGTGTCAGTTACCTGGGAAGAATATTTCAAGGGTTATTAACAAGTGGTGTCAGTTAGTTACCAGGGAAAGATTATTTCAAGTGTCATTAACATGCATTAGTTTTCTGGGAAGAATAGTTCGTGCCATAACAAGTTGTGTTAGTCACCAGGGAAAGATTATTTCAAGTGTCATTAACAAGTTGTGTTAGTTACCAGGGAAAGAATATTTCAAGTGTCATTAACAAGTTGTGTTAGTTACCAGGGGAAGATTATTTCAAGTGTCATTAACATGTACTAGTTTCCTGGGAAGAATATTTCAAGTGTCATTAACAAGTTGTGCTAGTTACCCGTGAAGATTATTTCAGAAGTCATTAACATGTGTGTGTTATGGGGGACGATTATTTCAATCAAGTGTCATTAACATGTTGTGTGTATCTGGAGAAGATGATTTCCAGTGTCATTAACAAGTTGCATAAGTTAAATAGGGAAGATTATTTCAAGTGTCATCATCACGTAGCGTTCGGTAATTGAGTGAGATGATTTAAAGGACCATAGCAAGTTCCATTAGTTAACGTTTCATAAGACAACCAAGGGGGACTGAAAGGCAGCCACGCCTAGTGGCCGCAAACCTTTTCCCAGACTCCTGCGGCGCCAAAATCAACATATCATACCGATTAGTTAACTGGAGAAGATTACTTCAAGGGTCATTAACAAGTTGCGTTAGTTACCTGGGAAGATTTTATTATCTCAACTTGACAACAAGTATGGGCTATTGGGGTGGGTTGCGATCCGTCGTCCGTCCATCCATCCATCCATCCATTCCTCTGTCCGTCCCCTTTTCCTTTAGCACACCATACAGACCGCAGCTCTCACCTGATCAGTTCAAAATTTCATACGTGGCTTTGGGACAATGTCTAGATGGCAGCTATTGATTTTTTTTCCGAATTTCGTTGAAAAACATGGCCGCCAGCGGCCATCTTAGATTTGGCACATAAATTATTAACAATTTCATTAGTATTCCGCACAGAGCGCATCCCCCACCCGATCTTTTTGAAATTTCAAATGTGGCTTTGGTGTGATGTCTTTTCTGTAGAAACTTGATTGAATGACTTGGCATTACTGGGACTTTCTATTTAGTTCAGTTTCTTCTTGGACAAGTTGAGCCACAGTGTCATTGATACTTTCATTTCAAGTACCGTTAACAAGTTGCATTAGTTACCCGGGGAGATTATTTCAAGGGTAATCAAGGGGAATTAACAAGTTACGTTAGTTACTTGGGGAGATTATTTAAGGTGCCATCAGTAAGTTGTGTTAGTTACTCGGGGAAGATTATTTCAAGGGTCATTAACTAGTTGCCTTAGTTACCCAGGGAAGATTATTTCAAGTATCATTAACCAGTTGCATTAGTTACCTGGGGAAGATTATTTCAAGTATCATTAACTAGTTGCATTAGTTACCGGGGGAAGATTATTTCAAGAGTCATTAACTAGTTGCATTAGTTACCTGGGGAAGATTATTTAAAGTGTCATTAACTAGTTGCATTAGTTACCTGGGGAAGATTATTTCAAGAGTCATTAACTAGTTGCATTAACTACCCGTGGAAGATTATTTCAAGGTTGTCAACTAGTTGCATTAGTTAACCTAGAAAGATTATTTCAAACAGCATTAGCAAGTTGCATTAGTTATCCAGGGAAGATTACTTCAAGGGTAATCAAGGGTAATTACAAGTTATGTTAGTTACCTGGGGAGATAATTTAAGATGTCATTAGTAAGTTGCGTTAGTTACTCGAGGAAGATTATTTCAAGGGTAATTAACTAGTAGCCATAGTTACCCGGGGAAGTTTGTTTCAAGTGTCATTACCAAGTTGTGTTAGTTACTTGGGGAAGATTATTTCAAGTGTCATTAGCAAGTTACATTAGTTACCCGGGGAGATTATTTCAAGTGTCATTAACTAATTGCATCAGTTACCTGGGGAAGATTATTTCAAGTGTCATTAGCAAGTTGCATTAGTTACCCGGGAAGATTATTTCAAGGATCATTATTAACTAAGTTGCATGATTTACCCGGGGAAGATTATTTCAAGTGTCTTTAGCAAGATGCGTTAGTTACCCAGAAAGAATATTTCAATGGTCATTAACTAGTTGCATTAACTACCTGGTGAAGGTTATTTCAAGGATAATGAACTAGTTGTATTAGTTACAAGGGGAAGATTATTTCAAGGGTCAATAACTCATTGCATTGGTTACCCGGTGAAGAATTGTCAAGGGTCATTAACTAGTTGCATTAGTTACCCAGGGGAGATTATTTCAAAGGCCATTAACATGTTGCATTAATACCAGGGGAAGATTATTTCAAGAGCAATTAACTAAGTTGCATTAGTTACCCGAGGAAGATTATTTCAAGTGCCATTAACTAGTTGCATTTGTTACCCGAAGAATATTATTTCAAGGGTCATTAACTAATTTGCATTAGTTACCTAGGAAAGATTATTTCAAGTGCCATTAACAAGTTGCATTCGTTACCCAGAGAAGATTATTTCAAGGACCATTAACTAGTTGCAGTAGTTATGTGGGGAAGACTTTTTCAAGTTTGATTAACTAGTTGCATTAGTTACCTGGGGAATATTATTTCAAGTGTCATTAACAAGTTGTCTTAGTTACTTGGGGAGGATTATTTCAAGGGTCATTAATCAGTTGCCTTATTTACCTGGGGAAGATTACGTCAAGTGTCATTACGATGTTGGGGAAGATTTCAAGGGTCATTAACAAGTTTCCTTAGTTACCTATGGATGATTATTTCAAGTGTTGTTAACAATTTGAGTTATTTACCCAGGCAAGGTCATTTCAAGGGTTATTAACAAGATGCCTTAGTTACCTTATGCTTATTTGAAGCGCCATTAATGAGTTGCAAAAATTATCAGGGGAAGATTATTTAAAGTGTCATTAACAACTTGAATTTGTTACCTGGGAGGATTAATTCAAGTGTCATCTACAAGTTACCTGAGGAAAATTATTTCAAGGGGCCATTAGCAAGTTGCGTTAGTTACCTATGGAAAATTATTTCAGTGTCATTAACAAGTTGCGTTAGTTGCCTAGCGAGATGATTTCAAGTGTCATTAACAAGCTGCTTTAGTCACCCGGTGATGATTATTTCAAGTGCCATTAAGAAGTTGTGTTAGTTACCTGGAGAAGATTATTCCAAGTGACACTAACAAGTTCCTTCAGTTACCCAGGGAAGATTATTTCAAGTGACACTAACAAGTCCCTTCAGTTATCTGGGAAAGATTATTTCAAGTGTCTTTAATATGTGTGAGTTACCAGGGAAAGATTATTTCAAGTGTCATTAACACATTGCATTAGTTATCTGGGGAAGATGATTTCAAGTGTCATTAACAAGTTCTGGGAGTTATCTATGGAAAATGATTTGAAGTGTCATTAACATGTATGAGTTATCTGGGGAAGATGATTTCAAGTCTTGTTAATAAGTTACTTTAGTTACCTGACAAAGATTATTTCAAGTGTTGTTAATATGTGTGAGTTATCTGGGGTAGATTATTTCAAGTGTTGTTAATATGTGTGAGTTATCTGGGGAAGATTATTTCAAGTGTTGTTAATATGTGTGAGTTATCTGGGGAAGATTATTTCAAGTGTTGTTAAAATGTGTGAGTTATCTGGGGAAGATTATTTCAAGTGTTGTTAATATGTGTGAGTTATCTGGGGAAGATTATTTCAAGTGTTGTTAAAATGTGTGAGTTATCTGGGGAAGATTATTTCAAGTGTTGTTAATATGTGTGAGTTATCTGGGGAAGATTATTTCAAGTGTTGTTAATATGTGTGACTTATCTGGGGAAGATTATTTCAAGTGTTGTTAAAATGTGTGAGTTATCTGGGGAAGATTATTTCAAGTGTTGTTAATATGTGTGAGTTATCTGGGGTAGATTATTTCAAGTGTTGTTAATATGTGTGAGTTATCTGGGGAAGATTATTTCAAGTGTTGTTAAAATGTGTGAGTTATCTGGGGAAGATTATTTCAAGTGTTGTTAATATGTGTGAGTTATCTGGGGAAGATTATTTCAAGTGTTGTTAATATGTGTGATTTATCTGGGGAAGATTATTTCAAGTGTTGTTAAAATGTGTGAGTTATCTGGGGAAGATTATTTCAAGTGTTGTTAAATATGTGTGAGTTATCTGGGGTAGATTATTTCAAGTGTTGTTAATATGTGTGAGTTATCTGGGGAAGATTATTTCAAGTGTTGTTAATATGTGTGAGTTATCTGGGGAAGATTATTTCAAGTGTTGTTAATATGTGTGAGTTATCTGGGGAAGATTATTTCAGATATTATTAACAAGTTCTGTTATTTATCTGGGGAAGATGATTTCAGGTGACATTAACAAGCAATTTGAGTTATCTGAGGAGGAAGATTCAAAGTGTCATTAACAGGTTATGTGAATTACCTGGAGAAGATTATTTCAGTTGTCATTAAAATATTTTGTGAGTTATCTGGGGAAGAAGATTCCAAGTGTCATTAACATGTTGTGTGAATTATCTGGGAAGGATTGCACTCTGTCTGTCTGTCTGTCTGTCTGTCTGTCTGTCTGTCTGTCTGTCTGTCTGTCTGTCTGTCTGTCTGTCTGTCTGTCTGTCTGTCTGTCTGTCTGTCTGTCTGTCTGTCTGTCCATCCATCTCTCTGTCTGTTTTTATGTTACCACCTCTCCCTCCAACATGTTTTAAGCTACACCTTTCATATTTGGTACATGGATAAATGGTTCTGAGGGGATGATGCACGCTCAAATTTTTTTTTCAAAATCCAAGATGGCGGAATGGCGGCCATTTTTGTTGTGTTTTTTAAGCTTTTTTCTCTATTTTATGTTACCACCCCTCACTCCAACATGATTCAAGCTACACTTTTCATATTTGGCACATGGATAGAGGGTTGTGATGGGATGATGCACGTTCAATATTTTTTTTTCAAAATTCAAGATGGCGCCATGGCAGCCATTTCTGTTGTGTTTTTTAAGCTTTTTTCTCTATTTTATGTTACCACCCCTCCCTCCAACATGGTTCAAGCTTTGGCTGGCAGTCATCTTTGTTTGTTTTTCAACATTATTTTCCATTCAACGTTACCAACTGTACCTCCAATGTCATTTAAGCTGAACATTTATATTTTGCACTTGGTCTTAGATACTTGTGTTTATCATCATATGCATATAAGATGGTCATTGTGCAAACATAAACTTGATGCTTTCTGTAACACAAATGCATATACCAATTCAATCATTATAAAATACCTTAAATGAAGGAAAATGTTTTAATATCTTCATTTTTTGGTATTACCAAAAGTAAGATTTCATCACCTTTCCCTTCATTTAAGGTTATTATAATGATTGGACCGGTCCAGGCAAAAATACTGCACCACCGAGAGCTGGACTCAACCTTCTTTTCACTGGACTGGACCATTACTGGTGGTCTTTGTACTTCTTACACTACTAACCTGAAATGCAGAGATGCTTATATATATACTCTAGTGTCTTATGTGACAAAAACACCTTATGTCACAAAAGCGCTGTAGGGGACTAATACCACCTCGGTGGTCAAACACTTGTTTCAGTTGTCATTAACAAATTTTGTGAGTTATCTGAGGAAGAAGATTCCAAGTGTCATTAACATGCTGTGGGAATTACCTAGGGAAGATTATTTCAATTGTCATTAACAAATTTTGTGAGTTATCTGGGGAAGATAGTTTCAAGTGTCATTAAACAGTTGTTTTATTTACCCAGGGAAGATTATTCAAGTGTCATTAACAAGCTGTGTTACTTACCTGGAGAAGATTATTTCAAGTATCATCAACAGGTTATATTAGTTACCAGGGGAAGGTTATTTCAGGTGTCATTAACACATTGCCTTAGTTATCTAGGGAAGATTATTTCAAGGGTCATTAACCATTTGTGTTAGTTACATGGGGAGTTTTATTTTAAGTGTGATTAGAAAGTTGTTGTACTTCCCTGCAGAAGATTATTTCAACGATAAACTTGTAGCATTAGTTATCTAGGGAAGATTAATTCAAGTGTCATTTACAAGTCATGTTAGTTACACTTGTAGAAAATTATTTAAAGTGTCATTAACTTTTTAATTTTCCTATGTTGATTTTAAATTTTTGGTATTTGATCATTTCAGGCTTGTGCACCACGATATGTTTATTATTCTGCATTATTTGATAAGAGAGAACCAGTTGGTACTTGTTTTATATCTCGAGCTTCATCAACTAGCTTCCAGGAATACTCACCCTGTAAAACATGTAAGTAATGAGATAACAAGTTGGATATTACCAACATTCACAGATAATTTCTATCTCACAGCAAATGTTTTCAGTTAATCCTTTATCTAACTTGAACAGGAGGCAAAACCTGAGAAAATATTTCTTGAATAACTAAACATTTTCACTCAAAACCAGAGCTTATGAGTGGAACAATTTCAAGGTAAAAAATTGAAAAAATACAAAAATTTGGTGACTTTTGTAAACAGCACTGGTTATTTTTTTGCTGTTACATTGATGAAGGTTTAATGTTTACAGCAATTATAGTATATGTCTCATTAAATTTTATTCAGTATTGATTACAGTTTTTGGCAACTGTTGTATCTTCCCCAGAGTAATTGGATGACACTGATTTGCCAGTTGGATTTTCTAATTGAATTTTTTCAATCTTTTTTATTTTGAAGAAGATGAGACTGACATTTCTTTTTTCAGTTCTGGCATCTACAAGAGAGCCAAAAGCAATTCAGGTAGCAGGTGGCAAGAAATATGAAAAGTTACTGGGTTGAACTTGGGGAATCATTCTCCCCTTCTCAAACCCTCAATCTATTTTGAACTTAACTCTTTGCATGCTGCAGGTGGATATTCCTGCCCAGCACAGGGTTTCTCTTTTCTCTGAAATTAGTATAATTTGGGCATATTTTATCAAATTTTCCGCTATTTTCAAGGTATTTTTTCCCCCTATTTTCAAGATATTTTTCTTCAGATCTAGTCATGGCTGCTATGTAGCAGCCATGACTATATTTGAGGAAAAATATCTTGAAAATACCTGGTATGTTAAGAGTTAATGAGTTATATACAGAGGAGACTTTTGTGAATTTATTTGTGGTTATTTTTTATCATCAAGACTCTTAGTACCTGGTATGCATGAGGTTTTGCATACAAGAAAGCTGGGGGCGCGGTGGCATTGCAGTAATGGGTTCTCGTCAGATCACCAAAGTTAAGCAACATCGAGCCCAGTTAGTCCTTGGATGGGTGACCGTCTTAGCGATTGATTCGGACTCCCGCATTGTGTCCTTGGGCAAGGCACTTAACCCCAATTGTCCACATGGGGGCACGATGATGCCATGTACTAAGGCGTACTGCATGTCGATGGTATGCATGTCTTCAACCAGTGTAACCCTGCCTGTGCTGTAGTGCAGAGTTACGATGTTGGGGAGCTGGTAGCTGCTCGGTGGTTCTCTCCAGGTACTCCGGCATCCTCCACCCATAAAACTGTCACCGTCACGATTAGCCATTGTGCATAAGTATATGACCTTAAACACCAATAAATAAATAAAGGTTGGTTGTCAATTAGCATACAATATAATGAACACCAGTTAGTTAACCTTTTACCTAATGAAGCAACTGGATCTACCCATATAATTTATAAATTGTGCTGTTGAAAAAACCTTTTCAACAAAACCATATCATGGCCCTCATTGTAACAAGCGGAATGAGCTTGTTCCACTGAGTGGGTTACTGGATTTGGTTTTGTTGAAAGTTTTTGAAAAATTTGAAAAAAATATAATTAAAATAAGAAATTTTGATATTATGTGTGTTGGGTAATGGGTTAAGGAGGATCAGTAATATATTAATTCTGTAATTCTATTGGATAACAGTGTTATTAAATTATTACAGAGACAACCTACATACACAATGGGTACTGTAGACAATATTACATCCAACTGTTAAATTCACAAACTCCACTTTCAGTGGTTAATCAGTAATAATTTAATTCTACAACTCTATTGGATAACAGTGTTATTAACTGGTAGAGTGCTAAATTATTTTTGGTCCTTAAAATTTCTTTGTTCATCTGAGTGTGCCAGTACTCTCCCATAAATTGTAACAAGGCAAATCTTAACAGATAAAATAATATCATTTTAAAGATAATGTGAAGCACATTCACAGAATATGAAGCCTTTTAATTGTGGTACTGGCACCTCAGAATAAAGCCCAAATATGGGCTTCCAGCACTCTACCAGTTAAACTATTACAGAGTCTACCTACATATATAATGGGTACAGTAGACAGTAGTACATCTATCTGTCAAATTCATAAACACAGCTTTCAGTGGTTATTCCATTGAAATGGGGGAGGGGGGCATTGGCTCTATGGTAAGAGCATTGAACTCCAGACAAAAAGGTTAAGAGTTTGATGCTGACCAATGATATGTTAACATTGTATCCTTGGGTTATGCACTTCCTTAATGCTGATTGCATACATGATTATTTCATATGTTTTTTGGAGTGGTTCCATACTTATTTCATTCACGTTTAGCAGTTGATATATACATTTTCAGCTCTTATATTTCACCTGCTAGTCCCTCATGAAATAATCGTGGTATTCAAGTGAAAACCATCGGTATCCTTTATTTATTTATATCAGATTGTTACTTGGCAATAACATCTTTGACCTAATATTCTGATGACATTTGTTTGTTATGAGATGTTTTTTTCTCTATTGAAAGGTAAATACACTTCCTTGATATGAGAAGAGTCCATATAAAAAGTATAGGTTGCTGTGGAGCTATTGATTTCCAAGAAAATTATGGTTGACCCAAATGAAAACTTTCTTTTTCTTTTTGTTAATAACTATATTCTTGTCTTGTTAAGAGAATTGTTTACCACCCTATAATAAATGTCATCCTTATAATCTTCAAATCAAAAACTAGACTCTTTCATCTCTCAAGAGCTTGGGCAAACTAAAATTAACTTAATTGAATTCTTGTTTCCCTCCCTCAAGCTACATTATTAAAGCTTTGTATTATTAATGGTCATCCAAAATATAGAATTTCTCTAAAAGGGATGAAGTTGATTATCTGATCAGAAAACATCAGTTACTCAGAGGCACACAATATATTCTATAAATGAGTTCTGTTAAAGAGACAATGAGCCAGTAATTTGAAAAAATATTTACTCCCAGATTTTGCTTGTACGTGAAAGAACATGTAAAAGAACCCACTGTATACAAAGTGTAAGACATTATTAGAAGCCATGTGAAATTACTTGAATCTGTAATTAAAAATAATGTAGACACAATTTCATAAAATGTGACATTGTCAAAATTGGGCCCTGCGAATCACCAATTTTCACTTCGGATTATTGTTTATTGTTTATTGGTGTTTTAAGGTCACATACTTATGCACAATGGCTAATCATGACCATGACAGTTTTACGGGTGGAGGAAGCCGGAGTACCCGGAGAGAACCACCGAGCAATGACGAGCAGCTGCCAGCTCCCCAACATTGTAACTCTGCACTGCAGCACAGGTAGGGTTAGATTGGTTGAAGACATGCGCACCATTGACGTGCAGTACACCTTAGTACACAGCGTCATCGTGCCCCCATGTGGACAATCAGAGTTAAGTGCCTTGCCCAAGGACACAACGTGGGAGTCTGAATCGATCGCTCAGATGGTCACCCATCCTAGGATTACCCGGGCTCGCCGTTGCTTAACTTCGTTAACTTCGGTGATCTGACGAGAACCTGTTACCGCAATGCCACCACGGCCCCTCACTTCAGATTAAATCTCGAATTAAATTGGGTCTATATTATTCGAATTCAAATTGAATCTCCAATAGAATCAGGGACGTCTTGAAGATGACCGACTGGGGGAAGGGAAAGGCCTGAAAACAAGCAGTCTGACATTTGCAGAATGAGGGCCCCAGAGGGTGAATTTGATCATGCTATTCCATACAGTGGGCCAGTTTATCCTCTGGGTACCTCTTTCTGTTTAGTTTTGAGAACCTGATTCAGACTGAGGTTCACAGAGGGTAAATTTAGTGATGCTACCCTGCTGTGCATCACTAAATTCACCTTCTGGGGACCTCATTTTGCAGATGACAGTCTGCTTATTTTCTGGCTTGGGAAGGGATGCTGTAAACCTGATTAGTTCCGATAGTGATGGCTGATAAAATATTCCAACTACATCACCAAGGCATGCCTTCGTTGAAGTCATGCCTTGGTGATGTAGTTGGAATATTACCCAGTAAGGATTATAGTTTAAAAACAGAAACGAGTGCGAGAAACATTGGTACTGGGCACTACACAGGGCTAGCAACCGCTCATCATTGATATTGCTTGGAAACTTTAAATTTTTTTTCAACAGTAGTAGTGTCTAGAGAGACAGGAATTAACATACGGCTGGTGGCTTGTGTAGACATTATTTCTGTTTAGAAAACAGAAACTACACTCAGTCTTCATTTTCAATATTATTTATGTACAATTTCCACCAGATTCGAATGGAAATGAATCATGCAGCCAATTTGAATCGAATCGAATAGCATCTCAAGTTTCAAAATCGAATCTCATCATAAAGTTTCGCAGGGTCCCAGTCAAAAGATAAATGAAGTTGCTTGAAAGTGTTCAGAACAGCCTGATATAATATCTGAATACATGTGGAACTAATTTTAATTTGGCAATTGTCAAAATGAATGACCACTAATGACCACTATGAACTACAAATGCTGCATTATTTTATCAATAATTAGACATTATGAGATCAATAACTTTATTTTAAATAAAGCATTTTTGTTTCCCATAAAACTCACAGCACATGTATCACCAACAACAATTCTGATCAAATCATGGGTGCATAAACGGAACATGTATAAATAAACTTTACCTTTGTCTTCCTGAGAAAACAAATAATGCTGAATATGGAAAATGACATTGCAGTTTGTGCTATCCGAGAATTTTACATGAGAAATCAGCTGACCAGCGCACTGTCTAAAACTATAGTATAATGAAGTAATCAGGACACTTTCAACAGCCAGGGTCACCTTGTGTCGGAGAGTTTTATGGGTGGAGGAAGCAGGAGTACCCAAAGAGAACGACCGAGCAATGGCGAGCAACTTCAGACTTCCCAACATATTAACTCCGTGCAAGCAGGATTGGCATGGGTTCAAGACAAGTGCACTATTGACATGCAGTATGCCTTAGTACACAGTGCCACCATGCTCCCAGTGGGCAATCGGATTTAAGTGACTTGCCCAAGGATACAATGCAGTTACCCATGGTGGGGATCAAAACATGGGCCTTTCAGTTTGAAGTTCAATGCCTTAACCACTAAGCCACCGTATTCCCATTTAATAAGAGTACCAATGTTGAAAATGCAATATTTATTTAAAAATTTTTATTATGAGGTTATGGACAGTTGGAATGAAAATGAGCTGTAAAAGTTTAATAGTGCCTCTTGGGTGTTTGTACAAAAATTATTGTTGGATGGAAAATTACTTTCCACCCCAATGTTTTGGTTGCAATTTATCCACCCCTACTTTAAGAATTAACTCTTAACTTGCTGAGTATTTTTTTCAATATTTTTAATCAAATATAGTCATGGCTGCTGTAGAGCAGCCATGACTAGATTTGATGTAAAATTCATGAAAATTTAACTCAATAAGTTATTGGTTAAGAAATGGGTTTAATTTACAGGAGAAAATTTGTGTATTTGTGCCAAATTATACATATTTTAAGAGACTCCCTGTCCTCGACACTTTCGACAGCCCGGGTCACCACCTCGGGTTGGACAGTTTTATGGATGGAGGAAGCCAGAGTACCCAGAAAGAACCACTGAGCAATGGCAAGCAACTGGCAGTCTCACCAATGTACTACCCACATGCAGGGTTAGTATTGGCTGAAGTCAAGTGCACCATCAACATGCAGTATGCCTTAGTACACAGTGCCACCATGTCCCCACATGGGTGATCAGGATTAAGTGCCTTGCCCAAGGACACAATTCAGTTACCCCTGGTGGGGATCAAACTGTAGATCTATTGGTTTGAAGTCCTATTCCGTAATCACTGAGAAATCAAGCTATATTGATTTCTTTTAATGAATTTTGATATACAATTAAAACAAGAAGTAAGACTTTATTTGAAATTTTATATGGAGTGATTGCTTCAGAATGTTCAGTAGATGTACATATGTTTGTAGAGATTTTGCAGCACTTTTTTAAAATTGATGATGAAGTGTTCAACTAGCTGGGATGAGCACATTTTCATGTCTCTCTAAATTAGATTAACCCTTTACCCAACATAATGGCAAAAACCAGCTAGCGCTATTCTAAAAAACTGCCAATTAATTTTCATTGTTTTTTCATTTTTTGTCTCAAAAACATAGGTTATGACCCCTCATTGGAACGAGCTCATTGAGCTCGTTCCAATGAGGGGTCATAACCTATGTTTTCGAGACAAAAAATGAAAAAAATTAGTTATTCAAGAATTTTTTTTGCAAGTATCTGATTTTCAGGTTAGATAAAGGGTTAACAATTCATCTCTTGAGTACAACAAGGTGCCATCTACAATGTTTTCAAGGGATGAATTGTTTCCATCAACCATCGTTCACTTTCTTGAGAAGGCTATATTTTGGGGGGGAGTTACCGTAAGATTTTAAGCATATGACAAGACATTCACCCTTTCACCAAGGTTGTACATAAAAAATCTGGCTTTTGAAAGAATAAATTATAAAGTTAACCCTTTACTTAACATAACTACAGAGAAACTTAAATAAATGTTTTCTTTTTCTGCTTAAAAAATATACTAAAGTTTAGACAATTTTCCCATGATGCAACCTGGAATTTGACTAATTCAGTCTTATTTGACAGAACACAGTGACTCAGTGAGTACAGTGAGCTCTGTGAAACAAGATTGAATTTGCTTAAATTTCTAGATGCATAATGGGGGAGAACTTGAAGGTTGAAATTTTGGTCTTCTGACATCAGATTGCAAAGGGTTCATACAACAGTCAATTATCTTAACAAAATAAAGATTATGATATTTTTAACTGACCTAATTATCTGATTTGGATGGACTTGATATTATTTACATATGAATTATTGTTGCACAATTAACTAGGAAAAAACTCATTAAGCTTTTCTGTTACTTACCATGTCACTTCATTGACAGTACCAAAAAACACAGGGTACTGTGTTCCTTATCATGTCAGTTTAGTGTTACTTACTATGTCAGTTCATTGACAGTACCAAAAAAACCCCACAGGGTAATGTGTTCCTTACCATGTCAGTTTAGTGTTACTTACCATGACAGTTCATTGACAGTACAAAAAACAAGGTAATGTGTTCCTTACCATACCAGTTCAGTGTTACTTACCATGTCAGTTCATTGACAGTACAAAAACACAGGGTAATGTGTCCCTTACCATGCCAGTTCAATGTTACTTACCATGTCACTTCATTGATAGTACCAAAAAACACAGGGTACTGTGTTCCTTACCATGTCGTTTAGTGTTACTTACTATGTCAGTTCATTGACAGTACCAAAAAAACCCACAGGGTAATGTGTTCCTTATCATGTCAGTTCAGTGTTACTTACTATGCCAGTTCATTGACAGTGCAAAAAAACACAGGATAGTGTGTTCCTTATCATGTCAGTTCAGTGTTACTTGCATGTCAGTTCACATTCACAGTACAATAATACACAGGGTGGTATGTTCCTTCCCATGTCAGAGTTCAGTGTTACTTACTATGTCAGTTCATTGACAGTACAAAAAGACACAGGGTGATGTGTTCCTTACCGTGTCAGTTCATTCATGCTACAAAGAAAAACCACACAGGGTAATGTGTTACCATGTCCATTCAGTGTTGCTTACCATGTCAGTTCATTCATGGTACAAAAAAACCCACAGGGTAATGTGTTCCTTACCATGTCAGTTTAGTGTTACTTACCATGACAGTTCATTGACAGTTCAAAAAACACAAGGTAATGTGTCCCTTACCATGTTAGTTCAATGTTACTTACCATGTCAGTTCAATGATAGTACAAAAACACAGGGTAATGTGTCCCTTACCATGTTAGTTCAATGTTACTTACCATGTCAGTTCAATGATAGTACAAAAACACAGGGTAATGTGTCCCTTACCATGTTAGTTCAATGTTACTTACCATGTCAGTTCAATGATAGTACAAAAACACAGGGTAATGTGTCCCTTACCATGTTAGTTCAATGTTACTTACCATGTCTGTTCAATGATAGTACAAAAACACAGGGTAATGTGTCCCTTACCATGTTAGTTCAATGTTACTTACCATGTCAGTTCAATGATAGTACAAAAACACAGGGTAATGTGTCCCTTACCATGTTAGTTCAGTGTAACTTACCATGTCACTTCATTGACAGTACCAAACAAACACAGTACATACCGTGTTCCTTACCATGCCTGTTTAGTGTTACTTACTATGTCAGTTCATTGACAGTACCAAAAGACCACAGGATAATGTGTTCCTTATCATGTCAGTTCAGTGTTCCTTACTATGTCAGTTCATTGACAGTACAAAAAAACACAAGGTAATGTGTTTCTTACCATACCAGTTCAGTGTTACTTACCATGTCAGTTCATTGACAGTACAAAAAACACAGGGTAATTCCCGTGGGAACCCCGGGAAGTAAGCAGCACTTGTTTACTGTGGTAAACCAGTTCCGCTTTACTAGTAAAATAGGACCCAGTCACCAATGCTTGGGGTGAAAGTCCTCTAAAATGGGCAACATGTTGATCAACGATTGACTACACTTGACTTCATCTCCATGTTGTGTCACGATTAGCCATGGTGCATAAATATGTGACGTTAACCACCAACAAACAAACAAACACAGGGTAATGTGGCCCTTACCATGCCAGTTCAGTGTTACTTACCATGTCAGTTCATTGACAGTACCAAGAAACACAGGGTAATATGTTCCCTACCATATCAGTTCAGTGTTACTTACCATGTCAGTGCATTGACAGTACACAAAACACACAGGGTAATGTGTTCCTTATCATGTCAGTTCAGTGTTACATACTATGTCAGTTCATTGACAGTACAAAAAAACCCACAGGGTAATGCGTTCCTTATCATGTCAGTTCAGTGTTACATACTATGTCAGTTCATTGACAGTACAAAAAAAACACAGGATAATGTGTTCCTTATCATGTCAGTTCAGTGTTACTTACTATGTCAGTTCATTGACAGTACAAAAAAACACAGGATAATATGTTCCTTATCATGTCAGGTCAGTGTTACATGTACTTACTATGTCAGTTCATTGACAGTACAACAAAAACACAGGGTGGTGTGTTCATAACCATTTCAGTCCAGTGTTACTATTTCAGTTCATTGACAGTACAAAAAACACAGGGTGGTGCGTTCCTTACCATGTCAAAGTTCAGTGTTACGTACTATGTCAGTTCATTGACAGTACAAAAAGACACAGGGTGATGTGTTCCTTACCATTTCAATTCCGTGTTACTTACCATGTCAATTCATTCATGCTACAAAGAAAAACCACACAGGATAATGTGTTCCTTACCATGTCCGTTCAGTGTTACTTACCATGTCAGTTCATTCATAGTACAAAAACAACACAGGGTAATGTTTTCCTTATCTTATCAGTTCAGTGTTACTTACCATATCAGTTCATTCACAGCACAAAAAAAAACACAGGGTAATGTTTTCCTTATCTTATCAGTTCAGTGTTACTTACCATATGAGTTCATTCACAGTACAAAAAAACCCCACAGGGTAATGTGTTCTTTACCTTGTCAGTTCAGTGTTATTTACCATATCAGTTCATTGACAATACATGTACACATTGGGAACATGGTGACGCAGTGGTTAGAGCATTGAACTTTAACTCCTTTCATGCTGCTGGAAGATATTCCAGCCTAGGAAAGGATTTCTCTTGCCAATGAAATAAGTATAATTTGAGCACATTTAATCAAATCTCCCCCTCCCCCTCCCCCTCCCCCTGTAAATTGAATGGGTTTTTTATCAATGATTTATTGAGTCAAATGTAGATTAATTTTTTTATCAAATCTAGTTATGGCTGCTTCAAAGCAGCCATGACTAGATTTAATGAAAATATCTTGAAAATACACAGCAGGGTAAGAGTTAAACTGAGATAAAAGCTTAATGAGTTATTCCATAGATATATATATATATACAGTAGATATTTTTACTAACAAATATTAACACTTTCATTGATGCATTATCAAGAACCACATTAAATTATTAAATTAATAATAAATAATTGTTTGTAACATGTTTATGTACTGTTAAGTATTAATTACAGGTGGTAAGCAGTGGAGGTTATTAGTTGAATGAATTTTGTCAAATGGAATTATTTGTTATAATTTATTTAGACTGAAGAGTTTGTACTAGCTCTGACAAATTTTAGTAGAACAAATTTCTCTGTGAAGCACTTTTGCTAATTAACTTTTTATCTTACGAGTTGCCCACAGTCGCATGCATAATTCACAAAACGAGTAGTCAAAACAAATTTTTTTTAAAAAAATGTCAACAAAACCATATCATGTGGCCCTCTCAGTGGAACAAGCTCATCAACCTCAACCTCAACAAAACCGTATCATATGACACTCTCAGTGGAACAAGCTCATCGACCTCATTCCATTGAAGGATCACATGATATGCTTTTGTTGAAATATTTTGAAAAATGTGAAAAAAATAATTAAAATAACAAATTTGGATATTGTGTTCTTTGGGTGAAGAGTTAAATAGAATATGATGAACTCCAAACCCTGAGATAGGAATACTAATATGTCAACTCAATGTAAGGAAAATTAATTTGATTAAAATGCTAGGAAATTTCTTATTTTTTATGTTCTGCTAATTTAGAAGTTTGGAAAGTTTTATTTTACTGATATCATATAGGACCCAGTTACCATTGTCTGGGATATAAGTTCTCGAAAGTCAACCCATTTACCATTGTCTGGGATATAAATTCTCGAAAGTCAACCCAGTTACCATTGTCTGGGATGTAAGTTCTCTAAAGTGGACAATGATTGGCTAAGCTTAACTTTATTTTTTCTGTTGCTGTCATGATATAGACATAGCTGCCTGAATGTTACATTAAGTCTTAACCCACAAAGTATTTTAAAGATATTTTCATCTTATCCAGTCATGGCTGCTGTGAAGCAGCCATGACTAGATTTGATGAAAAATTCCTCCAAATTTAACCCGAGAAATCAGTGGTGTATAAATCCATTCAATTTACAGGGTTGAAATTGGATTAAATATGCCCGGATTATTTATAAATATTTCACTGGCATGAGAAATCCTTCCTGGGCATGAATATCATCCCCCAGCAGCACGCAAGGGGTTAAATTCCAATAAATAAATCAATTAGGTTTTTGTACTCAAATTAGAACGTATTTGGAGGTGGCATAATTTCTCACATCAGTTTGTTGGCAAATTTTGTCACATTTTAACTCCCCGAAATGGCTAAAAAGAAACCCACTACAAACCTTTTGTCAAAATATTTTTTTACTGTTTGTTTATGATTGGTATTAGTTACATACTATCACTGTTATGTGTTTAGTTAAACAAAAGTAAAAAGCAATAAATGGTAAAGTCATTTGGATCTTTCAATACACGAGCATAAGGCCACACAAAGTAGAGCTTCTGTTTCTCAGGCCATTATTTGTGAAATTGCATGCGGGCGAGCGTTTTTTTATTTTATTTTTTATTTCAGTAATTACTTCTTAGCCATCAAAAGTTCATGTTCTTGGTTCAAATTTTAGGCCTCATAATCTACAGAATAGCATGGGTGGTGGGGTATTTCATCCCTTGAGTGCAAGAAGGCTTTGCAATGCTAAAGCATTGCAAAGCCTTCTTGCACTCAAGGGACAAATTCATCAATTTTTTTAACTTGGGTAAAATATCAGGCATAAATCATTTAATTTTAATTTTTTTAAAGTTTAAATTGGTTATAAAAAGAGAGCATGCGGCAGCCAAAAGGACCATGCGGGAGGGCCTGAGAAACAGATTTTTTATTTTTTTAGGCCTAACAATGTTATTATATAGAGTGTCTGAGAATGAACAAAGTTAAGTATAAAATATTATAATTGTAAGAGGGGTGAGGGAGGGGCGAATGACTCCCCCAACCCCCCTGGGGTCAGAACTCTTGTTGGAATTTCCATGTTGGTCTTCAAATTCGTGAGGATCCGGGTCAACTAGCAAACCATGGATAAAATGTAACTCAATCCGGATGTAGAATAATCATTAAGTTATGTGTTGTGGTCTGGATGAATACACAATAAAATAGGAATAACAGTTTATACATGGTTTATTAAAAAGCCAAAAATAGTATGATATGAAATGGACATGAATATGAATGATGGATCAAAAACCATGGGCCCAATACACTTTCACCCAAAAGAGGTTTAAATTCCACCCAGCATATGTTCAGTAAATGTGGATGGTTCCCACAGAACTCAGTCCTGGAGAAATTCATTGTCAAAAACGTTGATTCTCACCAGGGTCGAGTTGAACGGGTCCAAAAATTATGGTACCCATTATGGTTAACCTTTATACAGGTTATAAAGTGTTCTCGTAACTAACCTAGTGTACAGCTTTAAGTTTGGCCAGCTAGATCAAAGATTTATTGCCAAACATAAAGTCGATGGCAAACAAGAGCGCACATATCGCTGAAGCAATACAATGTCCCCTACTGCACTAATGAGCTTTAATAATTATACAAATGTTATAACCTATATGTGATCAGCATGAATTCCGTTGAAGCGTTTCCAAAAAAAGTCCGGAGAACCGATATTTTGACGCTTTTCCATATTTCCAAGGGCCATAACTTACACAAGAATAATGCAATCAGCATGAAACTCAAACTTGATCTGTAAGTCATCGTTCTATAGTAGGTTACCAAAAATAAAATCATTTCGTTGAAGTGTTTAAAAAAAAAGTCCGGAAAACTGATATTTTGGCGCTTTTCCATATTTCCAAGGGCCATAACTCACACAAGAATAATGCAATCAGCATTAAACTCAAACTTGATCTGTAAGTCATCGTTCTATAGTAGGTTACCAAAAAATGAAATCATTCGTTTGAGGCATTTCCGAAAAAAGTCTGGAAAACTAAAGTGTGACTGACATTTTCCATATTTGCAAGGGCCATAACTCACACAAGAATAATGCAATCAGCATGAAACTCAAATTTAATCTGTAAGTCATCATTCTATAGTAGGTTACCAAAAATGAAATCATTCGGTTGAAGCATTTCCAAAAAAAGTCCGGAAAACTAAAGTGTGACTGACAGACTGACGGATGGACAGAGTGGAGACCTATAGTCCCCTCTGGCGATGCCGGTAAGAGACTAATTATGAGCGAGACCGCTCTTATATAGGATAATTTCGTGGGGAAAGATTTTAAATACTGGAATCTGATTGATCCTTCTCTTTCACCTTGACGTATGAAACAACAGCTAAATGCACTACATTTGATTCATTTTGAACATGGAAATAACTAGAAGCCAATAAAAACTGAATTAAACTTCTGTTAGGAACAGATGAATAATAACAGAGTAATTTAGAACTTTTTTTGTATATTATGTTTCAACTGTTGTTACCAAATCTGTTACATAATTACAGGGTGTACAAATGATATAAATATGAGTATAACAATGTTATAATGAAATAAATAGAGTATAACAATGTTATAATAGATTGTGTAAGAATGAAATAAATATGAGTTTCACAGTGTTATAACATAGTGTGAGAATGAAATAAATATGAGTATAACAATGTTGTAATGAAATAAATAGAGTATAACAATGTTATAATAGATTCTGTCAGAATGAAATAAATGTGAGTTTCACAGTGTTATAATGTGACGAATCCACTATCCCCAACCCAACACAAGTCTAGATTCAATTTCTCCCTCCCAAAAACAGTTCGATCAGCCGAGGCGGTGCGGTTTCTAAAACCACATCACCCCAGATGGTCGAACTATTTTATAAGAGATATTTAACATTTGCGTTTCCGACCGGGCTTTAAAATAAGGAAAAGGGATCGCAGTTATAATGGGTAGGTCGGAGCCCCACATAAAGTTCTCGGGTAGATGACCCACCTTTAGACTGAAATTAAAAACTACAAACCGTCAAGATGTAGCAAGGTAACAATAATTCAACACTAAGAAATGTTATGGTATAATTTATTGAATGAAATTAAACATTATTACATATCCAAAAAGCGTTTGTTTCACTATCTTAAATTGGGCTGAAATTCGGAGGCTAGAGAAAAAAAAATATCAAGAATCCGATAAACAAGGCCCTTTTTATTATGTCCAGGCCACCCAGATTTTCTAATATAATATTAGGAGACTACTATTCTCCCATAGAGGACGTACCAATGACCAAAGGGAACTGTCATAAGAAGCTTCCACCCTCGAAGAACCAGAGTTCGTCGAGTGTGAAGTCTTCCAATATAAATGAGGAGTCACCTTCGTTCCTCCATAGATGTTATCTCCCAATAGTAATGATCAGGACTACACAGGTAAGAAGCTTTCACCCTCGAAGAACCAGAGTTCGTCGAGTGTGAAGTCTTCCAAATATAAATGAGGAGTCACCTCTGCTCCTCCATAGGTGTCATACCAAATATTAATAATCAGGCCTCAATCAAGTAAGAAGCTTTCACCCTCGAAGAACCAGAGTTCGTCGAGTGTGAAGTCTTCCAAATATAAATGAGGAGTCACCGCTGCTCCTCCATAGGTGTCATACCAAATATCAATAATCAGGCCTCAATCAAGTAAGAAGCTTTCACCCTCGAAGAACCAGAGTTCGTCGAGTGTGAAGTCTTCCAATATAAATGAGGAGTTACCGCTGCTCCTCCATAGGTGTCATACCAAATATCAATAATCAGGCCTCAATCAAGTAAGAAGCTTTCACCCTCGAAGAACCAGAGTTCGTCGAGTGTGAAGTCTTCCAAATATAAATGAGGAATCACCTACATTCCTCCATAGATGTCATCTCCCAATAGTAATGGTTAGGACTACACAGGTAAGAAGCTTTCACCCTCGAAGAGCCAAAGTTCGTCGAGTGTGAAGTCTTCCACATATAAATAAGGAGTCACCTCTGCTCCTCCATAGGTGTCATACCAAATATTAATAATCAGGCCTCAATCAAGTAAGAAGCTTTCACCCTCGAAGAACCAGAGTTCGACGAGTGTGAAGTCTTCCAAATATAAATGAGGAGTCACCGCTGCTCCTCCATAGGTGTCATACCAAATATCAATAATCAGGCCTCAATCAAGTAAGAAGCTTTCACCCTCGAAGAACCAGAGTTCGTCGAGTGTGAAGTCTTCCACATATAAATAAGGAGTCACCGCTGCTCCTCCATAGGTGTCATACCAAATATTAATAATCAGGCCTCAATCAAGTAAGAAGCTTTCACCCTCGAAGAACCAGAGTTCGTCGAGTGTGAAGTCTTCCACATATAACTAAGGAGTCACCTCCGCGCTGCCATCTCTGACACCCCGCACACTCGGTGACTACCCAACAAGAAGAACTCACACTCGACAAAAGTTTGTCGAAGGCGAAATTCTTCAAAAAAATATTCCCGGAGTTCCAGAGAAAAAAAAAACTACTCTAAAACTTACTTAACTCTGATTCCATTGATCCGACAGACGGAGAAAAAAGAATACCAAATAAATTCCTAAATAACTATCCCGGTCTCACCAATGGCACAGAGAATTCGGTGTTTAGTTTCTCATTCCGGAACTCCAAGGAATTACTATTTAAACTCATGACCAGCCGGCTCTTCCCAAACCTTCCAGAGAAAAGCCAAACAACCTACCCCAGTGAAATCCTATCTCGAACTGACTTTTACGACGGTCCAGATCACCCACTTCAATTCATACACAACACGAAAAAATCATGCAACCTCTGAAATCTTGTATCGATTCAGGAAATCGCTGGTGTGTGCATTTCCCTCAGTGAAACTTGACAACAATTCAATCAACCGTTACTAGATCTCGTGCTACCTGACACTCTAATCACTGGTGGAGACAACCACCACAGAGAGAGCAAATAAGTAATATGGAATTAACCCCTGTTGGACGACAAACCTCCGACTCCATTTATCAAAAAACAGCACACTACCCCCACCCCAAGGTAAACGTCCTCGTTTTTGGATGGCTCAGATAGTGTTTTTGATTTCTTATTAATAAAGATAAAAATAAAAAAAAAAATGATTAATGATTTATAATGACTATATTTACACAAAAAAAAATGGGTCCGAAAAAAAAATTGAGTACGATCTGTTCATACCTACTATCTAGATTAAATCTTTAGGCATGGGAAGTGCTACATCTGACGGAATAATCCGCCATCACATTTTATGTTTTATACAGCGGTAGGCAGGCCTGGGATACAGAAATCCAACCACCGACCAATTTCAATAAAAATTGAAACCGCTTACCGCCACGATCACTGACATGCGATAAGAGATATTACCGTCTGGATTAGTTAAATCCCTGATCCGAAGAAAGCCACCACTATAACTTATATATTTATAAAACAATTAAACGGACCATACTTCATTGGAACACTACCCATAATTTACTACATATGAATTTTATCATCGTCCAGATGATGCTGCTCGCAGCGCCAAAAACTATCTTGGAAACCCTGCACACTACTGTATCCTTTTCATCACGACAACCCAGACAACAGCCACAAGATCCATTTATTGTTGGCGCGCTTGAATCATTCTAGATTAGAAAACAATTATCCAATATTTTTATGAATCCCGGAACTCTATTTCTCAATCGCCAACTCCATATTTCCAATTCAAAACAGTTGCAATTAATGCTTCGCTTGGGCAGCATAGTGAGCCCAACAAGGAATCACCATACCATGCCCAATCGAACCATCAACAGAGCCAACAATTGCCATCAAGGTCAATGTGAAATATCTCCAACTTTCACATTAATCACTTCTTTCCCACTTAATAAACCATCAACACATTCCCAATCACCCTGACTAGTGGGTTTTAAATTATAACATCTGGTAAATTTTCCTTTTTATTCTATCCCAAAAATTCTTTTGTGCATTCGGCCGGAGATGTACACCATCTGACAGAAAATGATGAGGATAAACCTGTCGATGGTGAAAATATAAAATATCTTCATCACCTACAGCCTTAAAAGCATCATTGACAGCCATACGTCTAAACTCATAAATCTCATAAGATACATTTCGGGGCTTCACTCTAGGAAATATACTACCTAATGTTATTTTCTCCACCCCAGCAAGCTTCCATTTCTTTAGCAATTCTCGGAGGTCCCGCAGGAAACATTCAAAAGAGAATGTAGCGCAATCAATATCATTACCCCCAATCTGAAGAACTATCCATCTAGCCCCTCTGACATTAATATTTTGCAAATGGCTAATCTTTCCCCCAGGTATCCCAACAAATTTCACGGAGGCAAACAGTATGGTACAATGCCATACTTCTGGGCACAATAATAAAAATCGGTACAATCTCGCCACAAAACTGTGTCCAATCACCAGACCCTCCATTTTAAGGAGTCAAAATTAAATCCTAAAAAGCAAAGTTAAATTAGGAAGGTTTACAAGAACCAATTCACATTCAAGAGTCAATGTTAATGGACAACTGTCAATATCGTCTGAACTCATAACCATCAAATACCATGATACACCTACACAACTTCACTGTCATTGGACAACCATCAATATCGTCTGGTTTCATCACCATCAAATACCATGATACACACACATAATTTCAATGTCAATGGACAAACATCAGTATCATCTGGATTCATCGCCATTAAATACCATGACTCACATACATAATTTCAATGTCAATGGACAACATCAGTACCGCCCGGACTCATCGCCATCAAATACCATGATACACATACATAATTTCACCGTCAATGGACAAACATCAGTATCATCTGGATTCATCGCCATCAAATACCATGATACACATACATAATTTCAATGTCAATGGATAACATCAGTATCGTCTGGATTCATCGCCATCAAATACCATGATACACATACATAATTTCACTGTCACTGGACAACTACCAGTATCGTCTGGATTCATCGCCATCAAATACCATGATACACATACATAATTTCAATGTCAATGGACAACATCAGTATCGTCTGGATTCATCGCCATCAAATACCATGATACACATACATAATTTCAATGTCAATGGACAACATCAGTATCGTCTGGATTCATCGCCATCAAATACCATGATACACATACATAATTTCACTGTCACTGGACAACTACCAGTATCGTCTGGATTCATCGCCATCAAATACCATGATACACATACATAATTTCAATGTCAATGGATAACATCAGTATCGTCTGGATTCATCGCCATCAAATACCATGATACACATACATAATTTCAATATCAATGGACAACATCAGTATCGTCTGGATTCATCGCCATCAAATACCATGATACACATACATAATTTCAATGTCAATGGACAACATCAGTATCATCTGGATTCATCGCCATCAAATACCATGATACACATACATAATTTCACTGTCACTGGACAACTACCAGTATCGTCTGGATTCATCGCCATCAAATACCATGATACACATACATAATTTCACTGTCACTGGACAACTACCAGTATCGTCTGGATTCATCGCCATCAAATACCATGATACACATACATAATTTCAATGTCAATGGACAACATCAGTATCGTCTGGATTCATCGCCATCAAATACCATGATACACATACATAATTTCAATGTCAATGGACAACATCAGTATCGTCTGGATTCATCGCCATCAAATACCATGATACACATACATAATTTCACTGTCACTGGACAACTACCAGTATCGTCTGGATTCATCGCCATCAAATACCATGATACACATACATAATTTCAATGTCAATGGATAACATCAGTATCGTCTGGATTCATCGCCATCAAATACCATGATACACATACATAATTTCACTGTCACTGGACAACTACCAGTATCGTCTGGATTCATCACCATCAAATACCATGATACACATACATAATTTCAATGTCAATGGATAACATCAGTATCGTCTGGATTCATCGCCATCAAATACCATGATACACATACATAATTTCACTGTCAATGGACAACATCAGTATCGTCTGGATTCATCGCCATCAAATACCATGACACACATACATAATTTCAATGTCAATGGACAACATCAGTATCATCTGGATTCATCGCCACCAAATACCTCCCTCAACCTAAAACAAAAAAAAGGAACACCACAGCAGTATACAAAATTTCGCAATTTTCTGTTTCCAACAGCTGAAATTAATTTATGTAATTTATTAGTTACATTACATGAAAGGAATGACCTCCAGTATTAAAAAAAAACAAAAAACAATCTTTCTGTGACTCAGTCAAACTGCAACCAATAGGTTTCCAAGCAATCCAAATTTTTAAGTCGTAAATTTCTGGTGGTCTTGCATATTTACCACGAACACATCACTTACGAAAAGTTACATACTGGCGACGCCATCATAAATTACTTACGAAACCCATTCTTACCCTAGCAACATCAACCACCACCCATCAGACACAATCATACCTAACCCCCACCCCAAATGCCCATCCCACATGCGCGCCATGCAAGTCACACCAAAATAAACGACGTATTTAGAATCACTCTTCTACTGGCTCAATTTCACTAGCGTATAATGCTCCCTTTCACGAGCATTTCCAAGTGTAATTCCCAGGGGTCACATTTACAAAACACAAATAGCGCTAGTATTTTTGAGATTACTAAGGTAATTTTTTTACATTTTTAGAATTGCGCTGAGTTAGGGTGTTCGTTTACACAATTTTTCCTAATGGAACACCTCCATTACGACACCCCGTAAGGGAAACCATGGAATCAATTGATTTCCATCCTTTCCCTACATTATGTGACCCATGAGAATACTATATCATTTATCAATCTTTACTTTATCCAATCCACTACCATAGGACATGACCACCGGTCTAATGACCCTACAACTTGTCCTATATATGACTGTTTGAAAGTCAAAATTGAACAATTCTGATTCAAAAGTTTCCAAATGAATCGAACAGCAAATTCAAATGAATTTGCAGTTTATTTTGTCTCCGCCCATTAACCCTTCCTTGGATCCCCAGCACCATTCCTCCTTGCCTATTAATTACAACTTCCAAATGGAAGACATAATTTAACCCTTGCATCGACATATAAGGCACACTCCGGGTAATTTAACAATTTTCCCATGATCACTGGGCACCACATCAAAAATTTAGCAAATCTTATCTTTGCTCGTGAGCTAGAGTTCTCGCCAAATGAATTCATTAAGCCAAATCTTAAATCATAAAATCACCGAATTTAGACCGGGGTCATTCCAGAATAATAAATACAAATCTTTTTTTTTTTTTTTTTTTTTAAGACAGATCGTACTCATTTGAGTTCAACCAGCGGGGACGACGGACCCTTCGCCCCCGGTGGGTGACAGGATCTCCGCTAGGGGCAGGATTGTTTAAGTTGCTGGAACTGCCCTGAGCCGACTGGTCAGAATCTTCCTCCCGATCAATGAGTTCCGAAAAAGGTAACCTACCAGAATCTCCTGAATTGTCTACACTTGTTCCCATATTAGATCGTTCAAAACATTTTTTTAATCTATTAAAGTGGACCACCTGCAGCCGACCACCATGCTCTCTACAAATAACATAATTTGCATCAGAGAGTCGCTTTTTAACCACAAATGGCCCAAACCAATATTTAGCAAATTTGGGGGTTTGACCTTGCTTTATTTTTGAAATATATAGCCACACTTTATCACCAACCTCATAAGGTCTTCCATGAACTCTACGGTCGTACAACCTTTTCCTATGTTTAATAGCAGTTTCACACTTACTGCTCACAAACTGGAAAATGGTTGCCATTCTATTTTCCAAATCCATCACATATTGAACTCGACTAAGATCCTTATCAGGAACTTTACCAGCCATAAATTCAATAGGTAATCGGATTTCTTTCCCAAAAAGGATCATATTTGGAGTAAGGCCCGTGGTCTCATGAACAGCACTACGATAAGCCATCATAACAAAAGGTAGATAGTATTCCCAGTCGTTATGATTATCTTCAACAAAACATGCTAGCATAGCTATCAATGTTCTGTTGAAGCGCTCAACCTGGCCATCAGACTGAGGGTGATATGGAGATGTTCTTGTCTTGGAAATCTCAAAATATTTACAGATTCCCAAAAACAATTCAGACTCAAAGTTGGCCCCTTGATCAGAATGGATAAACTTAGGCATACCAAAACGGGATATCCACTCTTTAACCAATATTTCTCCAATTGTACTTGCACGCTGATTAGGCATGGCATAGGCTTCAGTCCATTTAGAGAAATAGTCAGAAACAACCAGAATGTAAATGTTTCCACTCACAGATTCCGGTAGGGGACCCAATACATCAAGTGCAACCCTCTCCATCGGTTCCGAAACACGGTCGGTAACCAGGGGGGCCTTTAACGCTTTGTTGGGACTTTTCCGACGTTGACACACCTCACAAGTCTGCACCCACTGTTCTACATCCTTCTTTAGACCAATCCAAAAAAATCTTTGCCTAATTTTCAAATAGGTTTTCATCATACCTAAATGGCCTCCCACCACGGAATCATGGCAATGTTTTAAAATTTCAGGTTTTAGTTTCCCAGGAACAATCCACAAAAATTTATTTTCCTTTCCAAATTCCAACCATTCTCGATAAAGCATACCTTGCCTAACAACAATTTGTTCCCATTGGGCTACATATTTTTTAAATATTAATTCTTCACCCTTCATTTGCTCAGCCGACGGCTTAGAATCATTTGTTTTATTTTCAAACAATTTCTTTAATATTGGATCACTCATCTGATCATCAACCGAAATTACACCTCCTGGAGACAAATCAATAGCATTAGTCTCCAAAGATATCCTACTCAAGGCGTCGGCATTCTTATGTTGCTCTCCTCTACGATGGATGATAGAAAAGTCAAATCCACTCAAATATTCCAGCCAACGAGCCACTTGCCCCGTTGGTTCTTTAAAATTAAACAACCACCTCAAAGATCCATGATCGGTGCGCAGAGTAAAGTGTTTTCCTATCAAATAATGACGAAAATTTTTAATGCTTTTAATAACTGCCAATAGCTCTTTCCGAGTGACACTATAATTACGTTCTGGAGGAGAATGCACTTTACTAAAATATGCAATTACCTTCTCCTGTCCGTTAACTAACTGAGACAACACAGCCCCACTAGCCTGATCACTCGCATCTGTGTCCAAAATAAACTCTTGCTCAAAATTTGGAAATCCCAAGATTGGACTCTCACATAGTTTATTCTTTAAAATTTCAAAAGATTCTTTTCTAGCCTTATTCCACTCAAATTTTACATTCTTTCTAGTTAATTCCAACAGGGGACCAGCCAAATCTGAGAAGTTCAAAATAAATTTTCTGTAATAAGAACACAAACCGACAAAACTGCGTATATCTCTGACACATCTTGGAATCGGCCAATCCTTAATCCTAGCTATCTTTTCTGGGTCAGCCCGTATCCCCTCTGAGGACACGATATGGCCCAAAAAAGATACCTGTTTTCTAAAAAGAGCACATTTAGAAGGCTTGAGTTTCAAACCAGCTTCCTTAATTTTTGTGAACACCTCTTCCAACCTTTCTACATGTTCTTGGAAAGTTTTAGCATAAATAATTATGTCATCCAGATATATCAGACAGGTCTTCCAATGAAGGCCCTTCAAAACGAGCTCCATAAGCCTCTGAAAGGAATGGGGAGCCCCAGAAAGCCCGAAAGAGAGTACCTTGAACTCATAAAGCCCTTTACCTGTACTAAAAGCAGTTTTTTCTTGAGCTGAGGAAGCCATCTCCACCTGCCAATACCCTGAAGCCAAATCTAATGTAGAGAACCAACTGGCCCCCTGCATTCCTTCAAGGCTGTCATCAATGCGTGGCAAGGGATATGCATCCTTCCGAGTTACAGCATTTAACTTACGATAGTCTACACAAAAGCGTAGGCTACCGTCTTTTTTTTTAACCAAGACAATGGGGGCCGCCCACGGACTATCCGAGGGTTGTATTATCCCCTGTTCTAACATTTCTTGTAACTGCCTATCAACTTCCTGTCGCTTATGTACAGGAAGTCTATAGGCTCTTTGTTTTATGGGTGGATGTTTACCCGTGTCAATATCATGTTTTATAATACTTGTTCGACCTAAATCTTTATCATGGCGGATAAAAACCGACTCATTTCTATCAAGAAGCATTTTAACTTGAAATACCTGATCCGTAGTCAAAACAGTTTCATCAATTGTTTGCTGGAGAGAATACTTATCAACATTTTCTTGTTTTACATTTTCTTGAATTACACTATTTCCCAGAACCTCCCCTTGCTGGAATACTGCCACTGTTTCACCTTTTTTCAAGGACTGGGGTACCCCGGTGGTATTTACTAACCTCATTGGCACAACATCTCCATTTGAAGTACCCACAAAACTTCGCCCAACCATAATCCCATTATGTTTTTCTGAAAATTTTTGATCTACCTCACAAATTCCCTCTAAAAGAGAAACATTACTTACCTTACCATTAATTATAATCTCGGAAGATGGAGGTATAGTTACATTTTCAATAAGCATGACCTCATTACTATCGTTGTTATTGCCAAAATTTAGGGGAATTTCTTTTCCTGCTAATTTAACACAATTCCTCCCCAGATAAATGTCTAAGTCTAGGGCAGTCATCAGATCAACCCCCAATATTCCCTCAAATGATAACTCGGCAACATAAAACTCTTGATCAAAACTATTATTACCTATATTAATGGGAAGGTTGATAACTCCTGGCACCTGCAAGGGTTGTCCGCTAGCTCCACAAACCTCTCTAGGAGCTGCTTGTAATTCTGAAGAATCCTTTCCAAATACCTCTTCCAATACCTTAGTACTTAATATGCTAATGGCTGATCCAGTGTCCAGCAAAAATTTTACCTCTTTGTCACAAATGGTTAAGGGAAGAAAAAAATGACCAATCTTTTTCTCAGGGTGGGCCCCATTCTGTTGGAGCTGAGGTTTGACCCCAACCCCAGCTCTTATTCTTTTAAACCTTGCCTATTATTCCACCTTCCACCTCTTCGACCCCCATAACTCCGACGAACATTTCCTCGACCACGTCCACGAGAAAAATCTTCCCGAGTATTTTGTATTTCCGCTATTTTGTCAATTCCATCCTCCTTCCCCAATTGTTCTAAAAATTCGCATCTCATTTCCCTTTGTTCTTTGCGCAAATCATCAATCTGAAACCGCAGATCAGTCAGCGTCTGAGTTAATAATTCCAATTGCTCGGAATTAACAGCTTCGTTGTCAGAAGGTTGGACAGTGGAAGCAACTTCCACTCTCCTATATGATTCTTCCTCTAATGCCAAACGAACCGCGGCATCCAACGTCTCGGGTTTTCCACGCAACACCTGCATCCGAACGTCTTTATCCGTTATGGCTTCAACAAAAGCTTCTTTTGCCAAATCGTCCCTTAAAATGGATGGGGCTGAAGGGTAAGCTTTCTTTACCAATCTACGTATACTACTAGCCAGCTCGGGGAGTGTTTCTCGAGCGGTTCGCCTTCTCGAACGCAATTGTGACCTATAAATTGCCGTACCTCTAAAGGGATCAAATCGATCTATCAAACTTTTTAATATTTGTTTTAGGCCAATCTTATCATTACTATCTAGATCTTCGTAAAATTGCAATGCGGCCCCTCTTAATGAAACTACCAAAAATCTACAAGCCACCACCTCTGACCATTCATTGATTTCTACACATTTTTCAAAATGCGTCACCCAATCAACCACATTGGTGGACCCATTAAATGTTTCTGGTGTAACCACCGGTTTTCTGGGCCCGTTATATTGTTCACCACTTTTGGATGGACGTTCCTTAAGAGCAGGAAGGTCCGCACCCGGTGCCACTAACGCCCGATCACCCTTATCTTGATAGCTGACCCTCGCAAGAGGAGTTTTAACTTTCTTAGGAATGGCACCCGAAGCTCTTCTTCTACAAAATTCACGCGCAGAACTTCCTACCTGTTTATGAATTCCATTGTCCAAACCATTATGTTTTGGAATTTCACTCACTTGAATTTCTACATTTTCATTAAAAGACGTAGGAGTGGCCTCTGGTGTTTCTTGAAAAAAATCTAGAGCCTCAGCCATGGGGTATCTCCTTGGTGTGCTAATATCTGGATTTGTAGCCAAATCAGTTAACTTTTTAGATGCCCCCAAGTATTCATCCAGCCCTTCCGAAATTCCCGTAGCCATATTAAATTTGAACCAATACTAAACAATTTACCTGTATTAAATTTCTATACATCAGTCTTATGGTATCATAAAATATCCTGTCGGCGACGCCAATAACTGTGACGAATCCACTATCCCCAACCCAACACAAGTCTAGATTCAATTTCTCCCTCCCAAAAACAGTTCGATCAGCCGAGGCGGTGCGGTTTCTAAAACCACATCACCCCAGATGGTCGAACTATTTTATAAGAGATATTTAACATTTGCGTTTCCGACCGGGCTTTAAAATAAGGAAAAGGGATCGCAGTTATAATGGGTAGGTCGGAGCCCCACATAAAGTTCTCGGGTAGATGACCCACCTTTAGACTGAAATTAAAAACTACAAACCGTCAAGATGTAGCAAGGTAACAATAATTCAACACTAAGAAATGTTATGGTATAATTTATTGAATGAAATTAAACATTATTACATATCCAAAAAGCGTTTGTTTCACTATCTTAAATTGGGCTGAAATTCGGAGGCTAGAGAAAAAAAAATATCAAGAATCCGATAAACAAGGCCCTTTTTATTATGTCCAGGCCACCCAGATTTTCTAATATAATATTAGGAGACTACTATTCTCCCATAGAGGACGTACCAATGACCAAAGGGAACTGTCATAAGAAGCTTCCACCCTCGAAGAACCAGAGTTCGTCGAGTGTGAAGTCTTCCAATATAAATGAGGAGTCACCTTCGTTCCTCCATAGATGTTATCTCCCAATAGTAATGATCAGGACTACACAGGTAAGAAGCTTTCACCCTCGAAGAACCAGAGTTCGTCGAGTGTGAAGTCTTCCAAATATAAATGAGGAGTCACCTCTGCTCCTCCATAGGTGTCATACCAAATATTAATAATCAGGCCTCAATCAAGTAAGAAGCTTTCACCCTCGAAGAACCAGAGTTCGTCGAGTGTGAAGTCTTCCAATATAAATGAGGAGTTATCGCTGCTCCTCCATAGGTGTCATACCAAATATCAATAATCAGGCCTCAATCAAGTAAGAAGCTTTCACCCTCGAAGAACCAGAGTTCGTCGAGTGTGAAGTCTTCCAATATAAATGAGGAGTTACCGCTGCTCCTCCATAGGTGTCATACCAAATATCAATAATCAGGCCTCAATCAAGTAAGAAGCTTTCACCCTCGAAGAACCAGAGTTCGTCGAGTGTGAAGTCTTCCAAATATAAATGAGGAATCACCTACATTCCTCCATAGATGTCATCTCCCAATAGTAATGGTTAGGACTACACAGGTAAGAAGCTTTCACCCTCGAAGAGCCAAAGTTCGTCGAGTGTGAAGTCTTCCACATATAAATAAGGAGTCACCTCTGCTCCTCCATAGGTGTCATACCAAATATTAATAATCAGGCCTCAATCAAGTAAGAAGCTTTCACCCTCGAAGAACCAGAGTTCGACGAGTGTGAAGTCTTCCAAATATAAATGAGGAGTCACCGCTGCTCCTCCATAGGTGTCATACCAAATATCAATAATCAGGCCTCAATCAAGTAAGAAGCTTTCACCCTCGAAGAACCAGAGTTCGTCGAGTGTGAAGTCTTCCACATATAAATAAGGAGTCACCGCTGCTCCTCCATAGGTGTCATACCAAATATTAATAATCAGGCCTCAATCAAGTAAGAAGCTTTCACCCTCGAAGAACCAGAGTTCGTCGAGTGTGAAGTCTTCCACATATAACTAAGGAGTCACCTCCGCGCTGCCATCTCTGACACCCCGCACACTCGGTGACTACCCAACAAGAAGAACTCACACTCGACAAAAGTTTGTCGAAGGCGAAATTCTTCAAAAAAATATTCCCGGAGTTCCAGAGAAAAAAAAAACTACTCTAAAACTTACTTAACTCTGATTCCATTGATCCGACAGACGGAGAAAAAAGAATACCAAATAAATTCCTAAATAACTATCCCGGTCTCACCAATGGCACAGAGAATTCGGTGTTTAGTTTCTCATTCCGGAACTCCAAGGAATTACTATTTAAACTCATGACCAGCCGGCTCTTCCCAAACCTTCCAGAGAAAAGCCAAACAACCTACCCCAGTGAAATCCTATCTCGAACTGACTTTTACGACGGTCCAGATCACCCACTTCAATTCATACACAACACGAAAAAATCATGCAACCTCTGAAATCTTGTATCGATTCAGGAAATCGCTGGTGTGTGCATTTCCCTCAGTGAAACTTGACAACAATTCAATCAACCGTTACTAGATCTCGTGCTACCTGACACTCTAATCACTGGTGGAGACAACCACCACAGAGAGAGCAAATAAGTAATATGGAATTAACCCCTGTTGGACGACAAACCTCCGACTCCATTTATCAAAAAACAGCACAATAACATAGTGTGAGAATGAAATAAATATGAGTATAACAATGTTATAATGAAATAAATATGAGTATAACAATGTTATCATGAAATAAATAGAGTATAACAATGTTATAATAGAGTGTGTAAGAATAATGTAGATATGAACATAGCAGTGTTATAATAGGATGTGTGGGAATGAATTAAATATGACTATATGAGTATAATAACAATGTTATAATGGAGTCTGTGAGAATGATATAGATATGAGTGTTTGATGGAAGATTTAAGATAAATTGCTAGCTCTAAGGTATTGTTGTTGCCCCATATGTTTTGCATGTTAAATCCTGTGATGATAAATCAAAGACTAGGTTTAAATATTAAAAATCTATTTACACACAGAATAAACCTCTATCTTCTTTAGATTCTTCTGTCCAATATGTTCACACAACTATCATCAAGTAGATGAATTGAAATCTTAATAGCCTTTCTGCTATGATAGGAGTGTATTCACCCATTGTGGAGGGAAAAAATTTGAAAAATTCCAATACAATGTTAACTTGGAGGGTGCTATATTAATTTGTTCACATATAGGTTTCTCTTTCCCCATGCAAACCTCTGAAAGCAAACCAGTGATTGTTAACTATGGTAAACAATTTCTATTTTTCTTGTAAACCAAGACCCAGTAATCAATGTCTGATGTGAAATTAAATCATCACTTTATACATATAGAGGTCTATGGTCCCAGCTTTTAAACACAGGAATCTGTATTTAGGCTTAAAAAAAGTTAAAAATCTGTTTCGCAGGCCCTCCCGCATGATCCTTTTGGCTGCCACATGCTCTCTTTTTATATCCAATGCAAACTTTCAAATAAATAAAAATTAAATGGTTTATGTCTGATATTTTACCCATGTTAATAAAATTGATAAATTTATCCCTTGCGCGCAATAAGGTTTTGTAATGCTTTAGCATTGTAAAGCCTTCTTGCCCCCAAGGGATGGAATACACCTCCACCCTTGCTATTCTGTAGATTATGAGGTCTAAAACATAAAACAAACCAAGAACATGAACTTCTGGTGGCAAAGAAATAATTACAAAAATGAAAAATAAAATAAAAAAACACCCACCCACATGCATTTTTACAAAAAATGGCCTGGGAAACAGAAGATTTACTTTGCGGTGCCTAATGGAAGATCTGTGTCTGAATTTAATATTATATCAAGTAAGAATTCCACCAGTCATAGTGCTGGGTCTCAGCCATTGAACTGAAAACTGTAAAGTTTTTCAGAAGTTGACCCCCACGGGAGTCAATCCCATGTCTCTGGCACCCATTCTCCTCGCCATAAATGTTCTGCCACCATACCAATTGGGCAAACACCTAAGAGGTTCAAAACTCCAATATGTACCTTAAGCCAAATAATTTTATTTTTATTGACCTGAAGAAAAAATATTCAATGTATTGTATTAATTCTTTCCTTGCCAAATACATTCAATGCCTTCAACAGATTTTTTGAACATAGTGTATTCAGATGGCATCTATGTCTATTTTTTTCTAAGTTCTTTTTCAGAGTAAAACATAATGGAATACACAAATTTTAAGATCATAAAAAATAATTTTTATATTTTTTTCAGAAAAGTAAATATGGGAAAATGTCTTTTGTTAGAACTAACCACATGAAAGAAATATATGAATTGTTATGATTTTGTTGTGAAATGTTTTTACTGCTATCAGTAGTCTTGTTATTAACCCTTTACCCAACGAATCGGCCGCATCCGACCGCATAATATGAAAATTCAGCACTTGAAAAAATATTATTTTTTAAAAAATTTCAACAAAACCATATCATGTGAACCCTCGTTGGAACGAGCTCATCGAGCTCGTTCCAACGAGGGCTCACATGATATGGTTTTGTTGAAATTTTTTGAAAAATGTGAACAAATGGTATTTGAAATAATAAATTTTGATATCGTCTGCGTTGGGTAAAGGGTTAATTAAATAAGGAATGTTGATGAAATAGGAAGCAATTTGTAAGGCAAGGATTAACCCTTCGAAGACTGGAATATTCCATCTGTTGGGAGAGTCCACTATAAAGTATCAATCAGTTACCACAGGGTAGCTAGCCCACTTAATTGGATATTTGCTACTAGAATAACCCTGTTAATTGCATGTAATTTTCAAATACCCAACAATTTACTATACCTTCAGTATGAATTTGACCTGCCAATTGCATATACAGTATGCCCGCCGTGGACTGGTCACTTCATCGGGTTGGGCATTATTTCCACAGATGCAATAATATTAGATTGCAAACACTAATTACAGGAATAATCATCAAAAATTTAATTAATGAATCCCCGGTTACAACCCGGTGCTTCATTAATTAAAATTTTGAAGATCATGATTTTTATCACCTGCTAAAGGCATGCTTGGATACTGCCCACATGTAGATTATGACCAGTCCATATCGACTATCCTGTAGAGTACTGAGAAAACTCCTGATAATTCATTTATAAATTTTGAGGTCTGGCAAATTACTCTGGCAACCACTCAATATCCCACAACTTTTTTTTACATTTTTGCCTCAGTTGAGTTCATTCAGGGAAAGTATTTAATTTACTATACAGCTTGTTTTACTGTGCACCATGAATTGTTTAATTTACTATACAGCTTGTTTGACTGTGCACCATGAATTGTCAAACAAGATAGAATAGAACAAGAGAAACAGAATTTACTGTGATCAGTAAATTTGAGTCTATTTGAAATGGTGAAAGCTTCAGAACCAAACTCTCCAGAAAGGGAAATATTTATTTGTTGATGGGGGTTTAATGACACTTTCAACAGCCAGGGTAACCTTGTGTTGGACAGTTGTATGGGTGGAGGAAGCTGGAGTACCCATAGAGAACCACTGAGCAACAGTAAACAACTGTTAGACTCCTCAACGTACTAAACTCCACACAAGCAGGGTTAGTATTGTTTGAAGACAAGTGCACCATCAACGTGCAGTACACCTTAGTACACAATGCTACCGTGCTCCTACGTAGTTGATTGGTAATAAGTGTCTTGCCGAAGGACACAACATGGTTGCTGCAGGTGGGATTCAAATCACGCACTTCTCAGCTTGCAGCCTGATCTCTACCTACCGAGCCACTGTGCTCCCTAGAAAGGGAAATTAATGGAGACTTATTTTGGGGAGTAAAATATTAAAGAAATCAAAAATGGGTTTTGTGTATGGATTTTAAAGATTTTCATACAAGAACCAAAAATAATTTTGAAAGAAATCAGAAATAAGTTTTCTGCACAGCATTTAATTGGTTGCGTGCTTTCAGAAAAATGAGGGTAGTGGAGCAAAATCCATTTTCCTTGCTCATGTTTCATATTCAGTCAAACACAAATAATATTTTGTTTATGTAATTTTGTTTTATTACAAATTATTGAAGAGTGCCAACAGGCACTCTCCAATAATTTGTAATAAAACAAATTTTGAGAACAAATTTAGACCACCAAAAATAATATAGCACTCAGCTGTTAATAGGCTCTATATACAGATAAGAATTGGATATTGAGGAAAGCAGAAATACATTATTGTGTACCATATCAGAAGAGTTTCATGCAGAAAATGGAAATAATTTGCAAAAAAACTGGAACTGATTTGACACTCCTGTCCCCAACTTGTGCCCCAACAAGGGGAGACATAAGTATGAACAACTTTCAAAATTATGATTCTGTTAAATTTTTTGCACACTGATACGAATTTCTGTGGAACCAACAATTTAAGAGTGGGTCACACTTATATCCAAAGCATGGCATTACCTATAGAGCTGAGATCAATACCGAATGAGTAGAAAATCATTGAAAGTTGAAAACAAGAGTCAAGATTATGGGGGTCATCATACGGCCAATGAGTACATTTTTCAGAAATTCACTTCAACAATGTGATTACCAGCATTTCTGAAAAATGCATTCAGTAACCCCTGATTGACCTTTTTGAGTTTCCAGTGAGGGGCTTGAATTTAGTGTTCCTCCCAGGTCCATCCATATACCATGCCATGCTTCAGATATTAGCATGGCCCACTTTCAAAATATTTGGCTCTGCCCACTTTTTTGAAGTGTTGAAATTCATATATGAACATCATTAATGCAATGGGCGTCTTATAATATGATTTCCTGAAAAATGCACTCAGTTATCTCCCCATGGTGACTCCAGTCACCTTGACCCATAATTTTAGCCTCCCATGAGATTTCATGGTGACTCCAGTTACCTTGACCCATAATTTTAGCCTCCCATGAGATTTCATGGTGACTTCAGTTACCTTGACCCATAATTTTAACCTCCCATGAGATTTCATGGTGACTTCAGTTACCTTGACCCATAATTTGAGCCTCCCATGAGATTTCACTCATTTACAGGTCAATAGACCATACAATATAAGGATGACCTACTTTCGAAATTATAGACTCCACCCAATTTTTTGAGTGTTAAAATATACATAAAATCTTTTGAAATGCATTAGTGCATCACAAATTGCTCTCAATGACTCATGGGTGACACGTACAGTGATCTTAAACCATATTCAGTGAGATTTGGACTCATTTGGTGTTGGTTCCAAGGTCCATGCCATATTGAAGATATAAGTACGATCCACTTCCAAATTATTTAGTTTGAACAATATTTATTTCAAACTTTCGATAAATATTTGAAACAGTGTAAAAGATATTTGTGAATTCAACAGAAAGCTGAAAACTTATACATGGTCTTTTCTTATCAACCTACCTTACAATTGTTTACTACAGACTTACACTACAGTGGAAGTCCCTAACTCTGGTTAACAGAAGTCGTGGAATCGTACTAAGAGAAGAGCGTCCCCTACTGGATGTGCGTCGATGGTGCTCGACCCAGTTTTGGCTTATTTTTTCGTGGTGTCTTTACACCACTTTTCTTTCCCAAATCTCTTGGGGAAAGATTAAAATAGAGAGTATTTTATCTGAGTTAGGGTCTTCCACTGTAGTGCAAGCCTGTAGTAAACAATTGTAAGGTAGGTATAATAAGAAAGGAAATTTACTATAAAATTTAAATTTTCAGTCATAGTAAAATTACAGATTTTACCCAAAATGTTAATTATATATAAACAGACATTAGTCAGAAACAAATCATTTAAGTTATAACTCAAAGTAAACAAAAATGAGAAATGAAAAATAAAAAAAAATAAATAAAATAGATGACACTTGAGAGATAGCAGCCAAGCCAGAAAATAAGTAGACTGTCATCTGCAAAATGAGGTCCCCAGAGGGTGAATTTAGTGATGCTACCCTACTACAGCATACTATCATTATATATAGACTCTGTGAACCTCAATCTGAATCAGGGTCACAAAACTAAACAGAAAGAGGTACCCAGAGGATAAACTGGCCCACTGTATGGGATATCATCATCAAATTCACCCTCTGGGGACCTCATTCTGCAAATGTCAGACTGCTTATTTTCAGGCCTGATAGCAGCAGACAGTAAAGAAACTCTATTGCCCTAGAATTGAAGCAGCCACCACAATAATCTGGACCAAAACTGGGCCAACAATAAGAGTATGTTATGTACACATTTCGAAATATTTGGCTCTACAAACTTATTTCTGAGTGTTAAAATCCATGTATGAACATCGAGAATGCATTAGTCAGTCAGGAAATGTAATTTCTCACATTTCTGAAAAATCAGTAATGCATTAGGATTATAGTACAGGTATAAAGCCAAAATTTAGCTCATAGGCTAATACTTCAGCGCTTATTAGAGGACAAAAAAAAATAAAGGCCTCCAGGTTACACCCTGAACGCATAGATGGTCATTTACAAGTGACAGCCTGAGAGTGTGTCAAAAAAGTACTGAGAAATGAATACATGTATCTGTATTTGAGTTATCCACAAGTCGCATGTGCCTCTGATTAATTTTTTGTCAAGAGAATAAAATTAACCCTTTGAAACTTTAATTATCCTGACGTTCAAATGTCACTGGGAATGCAGTTTCTTCAATGTTTTTCAAAATGCGACGTCAAATTCTGGAAAGTACAAACAACAAGATATTTTTCACATTAATGATTATCAAGTTGAAGGCTAGATTATTTTTGGTGGTCTGAATTTGTTATTCAAAACTTGTTTTATTACAAATAATTTGTGATAAAACAAATTTATATAAACAAAATATTTTTTTGTGTTTGACCGAATATGAAATATTAGCAAGGAAAGTATTGGCTTTTGCTCTGGTATCCTCATTTTTGAAAGCTTTGACAGGGCTTCTATCACTCAACCAGTTAAGAAGTCTTGACAGCAGGATTATATTAATATTTTAAGCTGCGATAACATTTGGCTCAACGGTTGTCACTGGGCACTATTTGGGAGAAAATAGCAATTTGAGGTTAAAACTTTAAAAAATCAAAGAATAATAACAAAAAACAAATAACCACAGTGTCTCAATGTGCTGTTTGATTTCGTACGTAATAACTCTTACAAAAGTATCAAAGGGTAAAATAGAAATATATATACTAAATATGTAAAAAGGTCACAATTAAATTTTAACCCTTTATCTAACTGAAAGGCAGATGACACTTGTAAATATAATTCTTGAAAAACTATATTTTTTCATTTTTTTGTGTCAAAAACATAGTTTATGACCCATCATTGGAATGAGCATGTCAAGCCTGTCCCAATGAGGGGTCATAGGCTATGTTTTGACACAAAATTAAAAAAAAAATAACGGTGATTTTTGTTAATAGCACTAGCCACTTTTGGCCGTTACATTGGGTAAAGGGTAATCACACTTGTATTAACACTGTTGTAATCCGTACACAGAGTTGTCTCAATAATACAATTATCTTCCTTGTGTGAACTCTCATGTCACAAGATTCAATTTCCACTAAATATGGAGCAGTGTTTGTGATATTTTAGAACACTTTCTGGATTCAAAATATGAACAGCTTAACAGGGTACCCTTTAGGGCTGAAATGGCTGGCTCATGTTCATAACCGACTAACCAAGAGCTATAACGATAAAATCTGGTTATCAGTGGCCATTATTTCACCGAATATGGGATTAAAACCATAGGAATTGGAAAGCAGTATTCTCAAACTATTCTGCAGTGTGTATACAAACGAACGTTGTTGAGTACTCGACAACATTCGTTTGAATACACACTATGGAATAGTTTCTGCGATTACTCATTACTCACAGAAACTGCCGATCGTTAACGAAGTCTTGACTGCCAAAGTCAATTATTTTTCAATATATACACTGCATCTTCGATGTGTAATCTATCTGAAAGGAGAAGTGGCAGATTTACTATGTTTTAAACATGGAATGACTATCACTATCGATATTTTGGATAGCGGTTGACGGTTTTTCTAATCAGTTAGGTAGCTAACTGGTTTCAAACCGATTATTGGGTTAACCATTTCAGTACTAGTGCCCTTGGTTATGGTTATTAAAATTATATAGCAGTATACCAGATGTAAATAGGTCACAAGGAAATGGTAAAATTTACTTTATTTAAAGTGTTGTAATCCATGCACACACATTCATACACACATTACTAACATCAGCGACTTCTAGTTATACACTGTGTTATGGTAGACCAATTACTGATGGGCAGATTTGCTTTCTTAAGATGGAATTTTGTGTTTTTAAGGAGTATATAAGTAATGGAATTTTGTTTATTTTGAAGTATCCACCTCTCATATTCCTTAAATTCAAATTAAATATACAAAAACTGTACACCAAAATGAAGGTTGTGCGAGAACACGAAAAATGTATGAAATCAACTCACAGAGTTGACAGCAGGCACCACTGGTTCTTGGAAGTCTGCTACCGTATTCGTACCAGAACTGATAATAAAGTAATATTTCATGAGAACAACAAAGCTAGGCATTCAAAACACTTTCGAATGCAACGATAGGACTGCATTTGAGAAAAAGACAACACTGTCTACATTTTTTATTGAAGATGGATTCCATGTTCAACGGACATGTGCAAATCACTCTATACCACAAATTTCCATAAAAAAACAAAATCGCAATTCTAAGAAATTTCACCAGGTGTTATGATACCTTGCATTGAATATGACAACTTTGCAGTCTATATATAATGATAGTATGCTGTATTAAGGTGATCTTTCTCATTATTTGATTTTAGACAGTGTTGTTTTTCAATGCTTTTCCCGTCCGATGACATCGACCAGAAATCGAAAGTAAGAATATATGTAAACAAAGCAATCACTTTGAGAATTTACCCCCATGCAGCTCTGTCACTGCGTTTTGAAGGATTTTGGATATGTTAAGCACATTTGGTCACAAGTTGTTCTCAGGAAATATTATTAGCTCATCTTGACAAAGTCAAGCTGAGCTAATCTCATCGCTTGCCGTCCGTCGTCCGTCGTCTGTCGTCCGTCGTCCATCAACACCATGTTTTGGTCTTCTCCTCCAAAGCCACTGGGCCAATTCAAGTGAAAGTTTGTGTGAGTGATGGTCCCAAAGGGGCATTTCATTTTTGTTCAACTCAGTATGCCCAGCCCCATAGGGAGGGAGTGGGGGAAAATGCTCCAAAATATTTTTAAAATCTTCTTCTCAAGAACCAGTGTGTACAATGATTTGATATTTGCTATGGAGCTTCCATATGAGGTGTAGAATCAAGTTTGTTCAAACGAAGTTCGTGAAGTAATATTTGGCTTTGCAATAGGAGGGGTAAGATTTTTGGCCCCGCCCAAAATTTCTATTTTCTGAACCGATGGTCCAGTATGAACCAAATTTGGTTTGTGGTAGTATTGGGTCATAAGTACTTGACCCATGCAAAAAAAAAAATTCCCACATCCCCATGGGAACCCTGGGAGCTAAAAATAGAAATATTTTCAAACGCCCATATTTCCCAAACCCCACGGAACAGAGAGCTTTTATTTGGTATGAAGTATCCTTATGACCAGTAGAATTGAATGGTAAAAAAATTGCCATCGGTTATGTTAGGGTGTTCTGTAATGGGCATCGATAAAATGCTGAGTCAGCATATTTGCAAAAATTTTAAAAAATCTTTTCTCCAGAACCAATCATCAGAATCTTTTGATATTTGGTATACAGCATTCATAGGGGGGGGGGGGGGGGGGGGGGGGGGGGGGGGGGGTCAGATAAAAGTTTTTTGAAATAAAGCTCATTGGTTCATATTTGGGCTCTCTACAAGAGCCCGAAGTTTTAACATAGGGTAATATGGGGAATATTCTTTAAAAATCTTCTTCTTCAGAACCACGAGTCAGAATCTTTTAATATTTGGTATACATCATTGTTATGAGGTCAGATTCTAGATTGTTCAAACCAAGTCCCTAGGTTAATATTTGGGCTTCCTATGGAAGCCCAAATTTGATCTTTGTTCAATATGGAGGGTAATTTAAAAAAATCTTCTTCAGATCCATCAGTCAGAATGCTTTGATATTTGGTATGCAACATCTCTATGGGGGTCAGATTCAAGTTTGTTCAAATCAGATCCCTAGGTATATATTTGGGCTCACTATGGTAGCCCAAATTTTTACTTAGTGCAATATGAGAAAATTTCTTTAAAAATCTTCTTCTTCAGATCCACCAGTCGGAATGCTTTTATATTTGGTATACAACATCTCTAGGGGGGTCAGATTCCAGGTTGTTCAATTCGAGTGCCTAGGTTAATATTTGGGCTCCATATGGGAACATGAAATTTAACTTAGTACAATATGAGGGAATTTCTTCAAAAATCATCTTCTTCAGATTCACTTCTCAGAATGCTTTCACATTTGGTGTACAACATCTCTAGGGGGGTCAGATTCAAGTTTGTTCAAATCGGATCCATAGGTCAATATTTGGGCTCGCTATGGTAGCCCAAATTTGAACTTAGTGCAATTCGAAGAAATTTCTTTACAATTTCTCTTCTTCAGATCCAAAGGTCAGAATGCTTTCATATTCGGTACACAACATCTCTAGGGAAGTCAGATTTAACTGTGTTCAAATCAAGAGCCTGGGTTAATATTTGGGCTCTCTATGGGAGCCAGAATTGGCCATTTTGCTGAAGAATTAAAAATTTTGTATTCAGTACCCTCTAGAGGTACTAAGATTAATCCACATAGGTTGTATCAAGGGGCTTCATAGGGGAGCTCTACATTTTACTTATGATCAACTGAAGAAAAGGCATGATGCCTAGATTATTTTTGTCACTCCTGAGGGACTCAAGGATTGACAGTGTAGCCTATGGAGATGGCTTGCTTAATGTATACTCATTCTTGGACTCTGTTTAAATTGTGTTCTGTACAAGATGAGCGCTTCAGGCCCCGTGGGGCCTCTTGTTTTATTATCAGTTCTGGTACGAATATGGTAGCAGACTTCCAGGAACCAGTGATGCCTGCTGTCAACTCTATGATTAGATTTCATATATTTTTTGTGTTCTCTATCACACAACCTTCATTTTGGTGTGTAATTTGTGTATATTTAATTTGAATTTAGGGAATATCAGAGGTGGGAATTTCAAAATAAACAAAATACCATTACTTATATAGCCCCTTAATGCAAATTCATGGCACTTGATGTCAGCAGAGAAGGCTCCTGAATGAATTGATAATATTTCACCAGTTTGTAATTGCATGACAGAGTGAGGATGATAGTCAATTCAATATGAAATACATGCTACTATTTATTTATTTGGGGTTTAACAACACTTTCAACAGCCAGGGTCACCTCATGTCGGACAGTTTTATTGGTGAAGGAAGCCAAAGGACAAAGAGAACCACTGAGCAGGAGTAAGCAACCGTCAAGACTCCCCAGTGTACTAACTCCAGACATGCAGTGCAGGATTATTATTGGTTGAAGACAAGTGCACCATCAACATGTAGTACACCTTAGTACACAAGTGTCACCGTACCAACCACAAAGACATGCTACTATTTGATTCGATGTTCTTTTTGAGCAAAAAACACTATTGTCCAGTCCCCATCTACTCTATAACCCATATGTAGTTAAAAGGTAATTTTTTATGCAGATATGGTAAGTTGTTTGGTGTTCGACAATTATATTCAGTTAACAGGTTTTTTGGCCTATGTTGTTTGGCAATATTAGATTTTTGTGGGGTTTTAAGAGTTAATTGCCTGGATGCCTATATGCGAATGATAGCTTTTGATATATGATAGATAGGGCCCTGCAAAGCCTCAACATTCGATTCAGTTTCGAATCTTAATTGGTATTCAGTTCAATTCAAATCGGCTGCTTGGTTCGTTTCCTCTCGAATCTTCTTCACATGAATATAACTAGGTATCAGTCCTCTTCGTCATCTCACAAAACATTTAGTTCAGATGAAAATTGTACAGAAATAATATTGAAATAAATAGAGGATATCTAGTGTTTTAGAGTGGATACCGAAAATTATGTCATTTGTGACTGAGATAAATGTTTATTTTTAAAATAATAATAACCATTTGTCTCGGTCACGAGTGAGATATCGATATCCACTGAAAACACTAGATTTTCTTTTTATTATACACTTTTTATAAGAATCTGATCATTCCTATTGATAATTCCACTTGTTTCAACCTTTAATTGATGCATGAAAGTAAACAGAGTATTGATATGCAGAAATGATTTGATCGATACTCGGAACAGGTAGCGTCTTGTGATCTGATTCAGCGGGTGGGTTTCATGCATCAATTCAAGATCAGTACATGTTGAATTATTGCTGGAAATGATCTGTATCCACTCAAAAACATTATACGTTTTTAGGACAAATTGATTATTTCCAGTGATAATTTGACTCAACTTGAAGTGATGCTTTGAAAGCTGCCATTTTGATTGATACCGTGAAAGTGAAAATTTCTATGTCTTCACAGTGGGAGATACGATTTCTATCTTTCTGCAATTTTTTCGATAATATATCATTTAGTGTATAATAAAAGTCTGAGTGTAATTTTCGCTACATTAACATGAATAACATCTGAACTCATGCCGCTAACTATGCGAATTCCAGTATCACTAGTCTCTACCACTGTTAAATGCAAATTCAAAATAAGCAATGTTAACAGTGAACTATAATTCTGACAGAGTAACATTCCAACTACATCATCAAGGCATGCCTTCGTCGAAGGCATGCCTTGATGACGTAGTTGGATTATTTTATCAGTTCGGACTTGAGTTATCACAGTTAGAACAAATCATGTTTATAGCCACCCCAACCCTCATTGTTCATCATCAAGATGCCTCCAATTCAATTCAAGGTTCGATTTGGTTTTGAATGACAGACGTGGTCTGATTTGAGATTCGATTTCAATTGAGAATGTGTGATATGCAGGGCCCTAATTATAGATATTAGATATTTTAGATGTTTACTAATACATAATGTCTTGTTTTGCATGCGATCAAACGTAGATATAGATGAGAGATTGTATATTTATAAATACACACCAAGTCAGTATGATGAACACGGATTATGTCAGGCAGGATTTTCTGTTCTCTTCAGCAATGTGAGTATATCTTGAGTAACAATAAATATCACATGCATTATTTTTCAGTTTTCTTTTCATAACATGATCTGTTCCTTTTTCCATATAGGTTAATACCACCATGTAGGTTTCTGAGATGGTGTATTGAATTCTCGATCTCAACTCTTGGTCATATATCAACTCATTTGTTGCATGTAGGTTTTCGAGAAGTGTATTAAAGTGAAGGGGAGCGTGGTGGCTCAGTGGTAGACTGTTGAACTTCTATGCTAGGGGTCCCGAGTTCGATCCCCGTCCGGAACGAGCCGCGTTGTGTCCTTGGGCAAGGCACTTTATCCCGGTTGCCTACATGGGGGCACGATGACGCCGTGTACTAAGGCGTACTGCACGTCGGTTGTGCACATGTCTTCAACCACTGTAACCCTGCTTGAGTGGAGCTTGAACAGAGTTAGAATGTTGATGAGCTGACAGTTGCTCGTCGTTCCTCGGTGGTTCTCTCTGGGTACTCCTGCTTCCTCCATCCGTAAAACTGCCATAGTAACGATTAGCCATTGTGCATAAGTATGTGACCTTAAACACCAATAAATAAATAAATTAATTAACCCTTTACCCAATGCAGATGATATCAAAATTTATTATTTCAAATATCATTTTTTGAGTTTTTCAAAAAAATTCAACAAAACCATATCATGTGACCCCTCGTTGGAACGAGCTCGTTCCAACGAGGGGTCACATGATACGGTTTTGTTGAAATTTTTTGAAAAATAATATTTTTTCAACTGCTGAATTTGCATATTACGTGGGCGGATGCGGCCGATTCGTTGGGTAAAGGGTTAAAGTGAAGACCTCATCTCTGGGATATTTCAACGAGATGAGGTTGAGACTTCAATACGCTATCTCGGAAACTCACATGGTTGTAAAAACCAATTTGTCTGACAATATTCCTTTCTTTTTTTCACTTTTCCTTATAAAGGGATTGGGTACAGTTTTAACACCATCTGTTTTGACAATCATTCGGCATCTATAAATAGTTTTATCATGAATGAAGATCATGGTGTCAAGATATTGCATTCTTGCTCAGCTGTGCTGCATTTGATGCAATCTCCATTCATTGTTCTGCAAGTACTGTAACTCTCAAGTTTAAAGTAATGTTTCAGCTGTGTATTTCTTTGTTTTATTTCTCATGTTTAACATGTGGTACATTAAAATATCGTAATGGCCCATAATTCTCTATTCTAATGTATTTCATTGAGCTGGTGATTTATTTATTACTTATTATTGTTATTAAAAATGGTGACCTTGAAGCGTATTAACTCAGTGCCAGTTGAGTGCATTTAAAAAACATTCTCTTTCTGAACTGAATGATCCAGGGATGAGATTTTTCAGTTTTTTATCGGATTTCATTCTTTTTGGAATTTTTAAAAATTTTTTGATTTCTTTGAATTTACATGAAAATGGTCTTTCAGACCATTTTCGTGTGCATTCAGAGAAATAAAGGTCCCATCACAGCTTAAATTGGTTATCATATAATTGGGGGGATAATGGATGATTTTGATACATTTCCCTTCATGCAAGCACAATTTCAGTTTATTTTCAGTTTTTTTATTAAACTAAAGTCTCATGCTTGATGATCACACATGCGGTTGCTACCACCCTCAGTACAGATTTGTATTTTGTCAATACATTTTTACCTGTATCGAGGGAAATACATACTTTTTGTAAGATAAATCCATTTATCTCATACTTTATAATGATACGTCAGTAGAATCACAAAATACGACCAGAAGACTGAGAAGATCCACTTCCTTCATTGACAAGTTTAGCCTCCAGAAGTTTACCCTTTACCTAACATGAAAAGCAGACGGCACTTGCAAAAAAATTCCTGAATAACTAATTTTTTTCATTTTTTGTCTCAAAAACATAGGTTATGACCCCTCATTGGAACGAGCTCGATAAGATCGTTCCAATAGGGGGTCATAACCTATGTTTTTGAGACAAAAAATAAAAAAATAATGAAAATGAATTGGCGATTTTCTAGAATAGCGCTGGCCATTTTTGGCCATTACGTTGGGTAAAGGGTTAGAAGTGGTGATGACACCAGGGGCTGTGACTGTTGTTCTTCAGGCAAGTATAGTCTGCCACCTGTTGTTGTAGTTGTGTCCCAGGTTCATTGAGAGACATGTACTAGAATAGATTACATAATGATGTCATACAACTTCGCTGTGTTTGTTTGGAGACATGAACTGCAATAGTGATGTCCAAAATCTTTGCCAAGTTCTTTCAAAGACTTATGTACTAACTCAAATTTATCATATAGTGATGTCAAACATCATCTTTGCCATGTTTGTTCAAAGACAAGCACTCAAATAGATTGTAGAATGGTGTCGAAACAACATATCCGTGTTCGTTCAGAGACATTCACTCACATACATTATATAGCGGTATCCAACAAATTTGCCATGATGTTTCTTCATTTACAATTTCATATATTTTAATCGTATCAGTCTTTATCTTATATATTTTTGCATAAGGCTAAACAAAATTAATCTTTTGATTCTCAGGCAGCGGCAGATTTGTTTTCATCCCGCGTTCGTCATATTCAAAAAAATACTGCATCACATTGCGATTTACGATGCAATATGTTGTATACACATTGATAAAGTGTTGTTATTCTCTTCGTGAAATGTGACATGATTCTCGTATGTATATACAAAATAATACGAAAAACAATCAGAGAGTGATTTTTTCTTGGGTCGCTCTGGGGACATTTTCATATCTGAACGTTTATCATTCAAGGGACATTACTCTGGTGTCAGACATCACTGGAATGTTTACCAGTATTCACGAGAACTCGTGTTGGTTTCCATGCCAGATGAGCTGTTTTGAATCATGTTTACACCTATGAACAAGATATTTATTGAGAAATTAGAATAATTAGTTTGTTAGTAAATGATAATAGTGTGATATTTTATGGAAAATTCAGAAAAATGCAAGTTACTTTCGAAAATTGTAAGTAAAATGGAGATGAAAAGTAATAAGAGTATTATTTATTTAAAAAACTCTTATTTTTGACTCACTTGACTGAAAGTCATGTGGAGCTTAAGTGTTCACTTTCTCTCCATCATCCATCTGTCCATCTGTCCAGTCCATCCGGCATGAACTTTACATTATCAACTTCTCCTAAACCCCTGGGCCAAATTATTTGGTATATAACATCTCTAGGGGGGGCATTTTCAAGTTTGTTCAAATCAAATCCCTGGATTAATATTTGGGCTCGCTATGTGAGTCTGAATTTTACCTAAGTGCAATATGGGGAAATTTCTTTAAAAATCTTCTTATTCAGATCCACAATTCAGAATGCTGTCATTTGGGACACCACATCTCTAGGAGGGTCAGATTCAACCTTGTTCAAATGAGGTTCCTGGGTTAATATTTGGGGTCTCTATTGGAACCCAAAGTTTAACTTAGTGCAATATGAGTAATTTTATTTAAAAATCAACTTTTTTTAAAACTATCAATTAGAATCTTTTGATATTTGGTATACAACATCTCTAGATGGGGGGAGTGGGGGGGGGGGGGGGGAGGGGGGGATTGGGTCAGATTCAAGTTTGTTCAAATCCAGTCTCTGGGTTAATATTTGGGCTGACTACAGGAGCCAGAATTTTACCATAACGCATTATGAGGAAATTTCTTTGAAAATCTTCTTCTTCAGATCCACCCATCAGGATGTTTCATATTTGGTATACAGCATCTGGGGGGACAGGGGGGGGGGGAGGCTGGGGGATTTAAATTTGTTAAAATCAAGTTTATGGGTTAATATTGAGGCTGGGTATGGGAGCCAAAATTTTACCTTAGTGCAATATGCATATTTGGTATACAACATCTTTATGGGGCTCAAATTCAAGTTTGTCCAAACAGAATCTCTGGGTTAATATTAGGGTTCTCGGTTGGAGCCCAATGTTTAACTTGGAGCAATATGAGTAAACTTCTTTAAAAATCGTCTTCTTCAGATCTCCCAGTCAAAATCCTTTCATATTTGGTATACAACATTTCTAGGAGGTTCAGATTCAAGTTTGTTCAAATTGAGTCTCTGGATTAATATTCAGGCTAACTTTTGGAGTCCGAATTTTAACTTAGTGCAATCTGAGGGAATTTCTTTAAAAATTTTCTTCTCCTGAAGCATCAAACAGGATCTTTTCATATTTGGTATATAACATCTCTAGAGGGATCAGATTCCAGTTTTATTTCAATTTGAGTCCATAGCTTAATATTTAGGGAGGGGGTTGGGGGAAGGTTAGGTTCAAGTTTGTTCAAATCCATTCCTTGGTGTTTTTCCATAAAATTTGCTTTTCGAACTGCACTGACATAACAACGCTTGGAAGTTTGGCAGTGCTTGTCTATAGCTGATAGAATTGAAACCAGTCAGGAAGACCTATGATAATAATCCTCTGACATGGACACTAGAGTTATGGATAATTTCATGACTTCATTCCTCTGTAGTGTTGATGAACTATGACTAACTGAATGTGACCCAAAATAGTTCTTTGAACCAATTTGTCAGGTGAGCGATTAAGGCCCTTTGGGTACTCTTGTTTTATCTCCACTTTATTTTTTCTGTATTGATTTTGTGTTGTATGATAGGACTCTGCGAAGCTTCAAGATTCAATTCGGATTTGAATCTTCTGTGAGCTTCGATTCAATTCAAATCCATCGACGGGTATACAAAATTTTGAATCCATGGTGTAGAGTTTTGTTATAGTTATTACTACAATGTTTTATTGAAGAGAATTTCCTCCAATACAGTTGTCAAAACTATTATACAATTGTAATATAATAATAACCAGGTACAAGAACATTTTTGTTCATCTTGATAGAATTGTAATCTGTACTCGTCGCGTCAGCGACTGTTATCTTTAAATTAGCACAGAATTACAATATAATAATAAAAGCAAATATGACTCACAATTCCTTCTATTGGAACTCACATGCCTTTATGCATTACTCAATTGATCATGTGCTCACACAATGTGACTGTTAATTGAAAGCCCCATAGAATGTGACTAATCCAAAATACGAAAGTTAAAATGGTGGAAATTCATTCTCTTTTCGATACACGGGAGGTTGAGAAAGATACATATGTAAAGAATGCTTGGCATGATCGTGTTCTGTTTGCTGCATCAATATAATGGGAGCAAGAATGTGTGGTTAAATTACTTATCATTTTGTTGCGATGTGTTCCAGATGGATTAGTAACAATCATTAATTACATAATACTCACATGCTTGTAAATGTATCATCCCTCTTCTAATGATATATTTATACTGGCACTCCCAATATTACATTTGTTTTTCATTGCAGTCATGAAAAATCATGCAGTTTTCTGACTTTATTAGGTATTTAACACAATTAATCAATTTGGATTCCCCCCACCCCCCCCCCCCCCCCCCCCCACCCCCACCAGCTGTTGGAACAAATTATAACTGAAGCTCCCCTACAAATACACAAATAATAGCCTGTATCGTATACAGTTGATGAGATCATTGTGTAAAGAGTTACTGAACTAAAGAAACAGAATTTACTGCATCCAGTAAATCCAGATCTGTGTGAAAAGGGTTTAAAGTATCAGGAATAAACTATATAGAAAGAGAATTTATGGAGGATTATTTTCGGGAGTAAAATATTTTTTAAAAAATACGAAATGTGTTTTCGTTAGCAGTATTTACAGATATTCATACAGGAATCAGAACAATATTTATAAGAAACCAGAAAAGGCATATTTGTGACCAGCATTCAAAGGGTTCGATACACGAATCAGAAATGGACATAAAAATGCATGCATGGACTTCGGGAATGATTTAGAGTGTCAAAAAATGTGATTTTCAGCAATTCTGAAAAATTCACTCAATGACCACCAGGTGGCCTTGACCCATATTTTGAATCTCCACGGAGTGTCGACTCATTTAGTATTGGTTACAGGTCCATGCATCATATCATGCTTGAGATATGAGCATGACTCATTTAGTGTTGGTTACAAGTCCATGCATCATATCATGCTTGAGATATGAGCGTGACTCATTTAGTGTTGGTTACAGGTCCATGCATAATATCATGCTTGAGATATGAGCGTGACTCATTTAGTGTTGGTTACAGGTCCATGCATCATATCATGCTTGAGATATGAGCGTGACTCATTTAGTATTGGTTACAGGTCCATGCATCATATCATGCTTGAGATATGAGCATGACTCATTTAGTGTTGGTTACAGGTCCATGCATCATATCATGCTTGAGATATGAGCGTAACTCATTTAGTGTTGGTTACAGGTCCATGCATCATATCATGCTTGAGATATGAGCGTAACCCTTTGAACATGAAAAAAGGCTTTTCTGGGCCAGGATTGAAATACAACCCAAATTCCTAAAGTAGATACTTGCTCATTGAATTTGTGTGATAGACCAATCATGATTTTTAACATGCAGCCCCATGGCTGCATGTTAAATATATTGATTGGTTTCCCCAAGTAATGATTATAGACTCTACCAGTAGATGGCGCTGAACTGGCATGGAATATACCATCAGGGGGCCAAAGAGTTAAAATTTGTCCCATTTCACAAGAATCAATTTTGTTTCTCTCAAACTCCTGCTTTTAGAATCAATTTTCAGTTCATAAATAATTAAGAATTTGAGGGTACTGTTATACCATCATGAGTGCAACTCATCACAGATGGGAGCTCACTGGCTTCGTGGTTACGGCATTGGACTTCAAACTGAAAGGTCCATAGTTCAATCTCTGCCAGGGGTACCTGTGTTGTGTCCATGGGCAAGGCACTTAATCCCAATGCCCTTGTGGGGGAGTGTTGTGTACTAGGGCGTACTTCACATCGATGGTGCACTTGTATCCAATTAGTGCTAACCTTGCATGTGTGGACTTAGTACTTTGGGGAGTCTGACAGTTGCTTGCCATTACATGGTGGTTCTCTCCAGGTACTCCAGCCTTCTCCACACATAAAACTGTCTGACCAGAAGTGACCAGAATCAAAAACAAATCTTATATTTATATATTTAGTAGTGTTTACTCCCCCACCCCCAACCCTCCCCTAAAGACCATATAAAAATTTATTATATTAATTTTTGTTTTTTAAAAAATTTTCCAAAAAGTTCAACAAAACCATATCATGTGACCCTTATTGGAATGAGCTTGACAAGATCGTTTCAATGAGGGGTCATATGATATGGTTTTGTTGAAATTTTTTGAAAAATAGATTTTTTTCTTCAACTGCTCAATTTTTAAATTATGTGGGCAGTTGTGGACGATTCGTTAAGTAAAGGAGAATTAACTGTCGACAAGGGATATTGTCGTTGGACTGAAAGCATGTGAGCAGTGTATTTTCACCTTTGTCAGTCAACTCATGCCTTTTATTTGCCCTTAATTTGGTCCATGTTCTGGACAACCATATGGGTGGATTTCCACTCTGAGATTATATAATTTATATAACTGTTTACTGCTGCTGGGAATAGATTAGGCTGTATCAGATGTAAGCACCTTTATTTATGGGTCACTTATTTGGCTGTTGGCTGCTTTATCAAAGTGCTTGGCTGTTTTATTGAAGAGCTTGGTTGTGTAATAGCAGCATTTGGCTGCTTTATAGAAGAGATTTGCTTATAGGCCTTCCTCTAATTTCTGTGCCAACATACTAACATTTAGTGGGCTTGCTGATGGCAGTTACATCATCTTCTCAGTGGTTTCTTGTGAAGTCTTATGGGTGACCATCTAAGCGATCAATTTGGAAACCCGTGTTGTGTCCTTGGGCAAGAGGCACTTAACCCCAATTATCCACATGTGGGCACGATGACGCCGTGTACTAAGGCGTACTGCACATCGATGGTACGCATGTCTTCAACCAATCTAACCCTGCCTGTACTGCAACGTGGAGTTATGATGTTGGGGAGCTGGCAACTGCTTGTCGTTGCTCGGTGGTTCTCTCTGGGACAGCTGCTCATCGTTGCTCGGTGGTTCTCTCCTCCACCCGTAAAACTGCCACGGTCACGATTAGCCATTGTGCATAAGTATATGACATTAAACACCAATAAATAAATAAATAAATAAAAATTGTGAAGTCTTGGCTGCTTCTGAAGTACCACTGCTAAGTTGAAGTATTACTTCATTATTGTGTGGCAAAAAATAAGAAAAATTCTTGGGTCCTTTACAAACACTTTCAGAATCAATGAGAAGAATCAGATGAACATTTTGTGGGAATTGCCGTTATTTCATATTGTTTGCCTTGTAAGAATCATTTTTGAGAATCAATTCTGACTCTCACATGGATTTTAACCCTTTACTTAACGTAATGACCAAAAACGGCCAGCGCTATTCACAAAAATCGACACTGAATTTTTATTATTTTTTGTCTCAAAAACATAGTTTATGACCCCTCTTTGGAACGAGCTCATCGAGCTCATTCCAATGATGGGTTATAACCTATGTTTTTGAGACAAAAAATGAAAAAAAATAGTTATTCAAGAATATTGTTTGCAAGTGTCATCTGCTTTTCATGTTAGGTAAAGGGTTAAACTCTGGAAATAAAAAAGAGAGATTCTTGACATTCAACAAGAGATTTATAGATTCATTTTGAGGTTTCTTTGTAACTGTTTGTGGCATGTAAATTTATTGAATTTAATTATAAAGCTTTTATTAATAAAGAAATCTATGATCAGGGGATTTTTATACCATCCACATCAGAGATATACCTGTAGAATAAACACATGAAAATATTAGAACCCCCAGAAGTACTCATTGTTAATAATATTAATAACAAACTGTTGGCAAACAATGTGATACTTATTCCAGCTGATGACTTAATGTCATAGTTGTACATTGTTAACAAGTTTTATTCATTACTACAAACACTTACAACAAGAATGCAATAACAGACGTGACACACACCTTGTCATAGTTTTTTCCATCAAAACAATAATAATTGTTTCTGAAGATGTTATATTGTTTGTATGAGAGAGAAATGCTTCTAGCATTCAGACCAAAGTACTTCTAGATTTTCTGACAGTATTGAGGTTATATATAGTGATTAATATGTGTTTATTGGGGTTTAACCCTTTACCCAACACAGACGATATCAAAATTTATTATTTTAAATATCATTTTTTTTTAAAAATTTTTCCAAAATTTTGAACAAAACCATATCATGTGACCCCTCGTTGGAACAAGCTCGTCGAGCTCGTTCCAACGAGGGGTCACAAGATATGGTTTTGTTCAAATTTTTGGAAAAATAATATTTTTTCAACTGCTGGATTTGCATATTACGCGGGCAGATACGGGTGATTCATTGGGTAAAGGGTTAATAACACTTTCAACAGCGTATGGCCCAATGGCATATTGTGTAAGATAGTTCTCATGGAGAAAGCTGGAATATATCAGTGGGGGCTCAAATTTTTGCACTGTGGGTAACAGAAAGCCAGTCTTCTCCAGAAGGGCTGCTCCAAAGACTTATGAATTTGACATACAAAATATTTGTATGAATGACACAAAGTTTTGTTCAAATTTGAATTCCTGGGTTCCTATTTATTATATGCCCCTGGCCCCTGAAGAAGGTTTTGGGGTATCTAGTGAAGTCCTCCATCCATCCATCTGTCTGTCATACCATCCATCCCCATCCATTAGTACAAGCATTTTGCATTGTAATTTCAAAGCCATCAGTCGAATTTGGATCTCCTTTGGTATGCTTATAGACCCACATGGGGGAACGGATATGCACAAGGAATGGGTTCCATTCAATAATTTTTTCCAGAGTTATGGACCTTTTTCACTGTTTTAACTCTTTCAACTTAAAAAATTTTCTGTGCCACAATATCTTTAAGGCTACTTCAAACATGCCTATGAGTCGGGGACAGTGGTCCACGGTTTGCATTGCCCATGTTGGTGTTATGGTGAATTGAAATCTTGTCTCTGAAGAATCAATTGTGTTTTTTCTGGTAAGCCCGACAAGGGTTTTGGGGGCTTCATGTGTTTTTTCATTTTTGTGTGTTCACTGGGTACTTCTGTTAACCCTTTAGCTAATGAATTGACTGAGAAATTGAAAAAAAATATTTTTAACAAAATTTCAACAAAATCATCTCATGTGACCTCTCATTTGAACAAGCACATCAAGCGCATTCCAATGAGTGGTCACATTATTAGCTCACCTGACTGAAAGTCAGTGTGAGCTATTGCCATCAATTGGCGTCCGTCGTCCATCTTCCGTCGTCCATCGTTCGTTAGGTTTTACAAAACAATCTTCTCCTCACAAACCAATGGCCCAAATTGAAACATATATGGGCCACATCATCTTGGGGGTATTCTGTTTTAGTTTTGTTCAAATGGGGTCTCTGTCCTTTTTGGACATGGTCTTATGCCCAAATATGATGAAATTCTTTAAAAATCTTCTTCTCATGAACCACAAGTGGGAATGCTTTGATATTTGGTATGAAACTTCTTCTGGTGTTCAAGATTAAAAGTTGTTCAAAGAAAGTTGATAGGTCCATATCTGGGCTCTCCAGGGGATGGGCTCACGTTTGAGCTCCCCAGAAAATTACTATTTCAAGAACCAATGGAGCAATTTGAACCAAATTTTTATATGTGGCATTAGTTGACCCTAAGTACTTCATTCATGCTCCCAAAATTTTTTTGCGGTTTCCCGTGGGAACACCTGGCGCGAAAAATAAAAAAAATGAAATGTCCACAATATTTCCCAAACTGCATGGACTAGAGATTATGTATCTGGTATGAAGCTTTCTTCTGAGCAATTGAAACAATTGGACAAAAAAATTGCTGGTGAATCTGTCATATGGTTCATTCAGATGACATTTTCTCCATACCCATAACCCTTACAGCTTAGGACAACTTGGTCCAGGTGAGTGTTTTAGGCTCTCTTGAGCCTCTGCTATGTTTTTGTTCACAGTTTGTGAAAAATTTGAAAAAATAATAATTGAAATAACAAATTTTGATATCATGTGCATTAAAGGGTTAATGAATACATTAACTTATTGTCTAACACAACCAGAAGATGACACTTATGTACCCTCAATGAAACAAGCTCAGATAGCTTATTAAAGAGATGGATTATAAGATCCCACAAAGTAGATCTTCTGTTTCTCAGGCCATTTTTTTGTAAAATTGCATGTGGGCAGGCAGTTTTAATTTTATTTTTGCATTTCTTTTGCAATCAAAAGTTCATATTCTTGGTTTGTTTTATGTTTTAGGACCTCATAATCTACAGAATAGCATGGATGATGGTGTATTTTCATCCCTTGAGTGCTAAAGCATTGCAATGCCTTGTTGCACTCAAATACAGATTTTTAGTTTAAACAGTATTTTTATTCAAAGCGTAAAAAATAAACACATGCAAAACATATACAATAAGGAGATATACAACTTAATAATAGGAACATCGATACAAGTTAAGCATAATTGAATAATGGAAAATTGAGATATTGACAGGATTCGGCATCAAGCCTGAGCTTATTTTAAGCTGTCTCCTTTCACCTTCAGCATTCACATTTGAGAAGGAGGGATTGACATTTTGTGAAATGTTCTGTACAAGCTGTATTGGAACTGTTTTTGCTGTGAGAGAGAGAGAGAGAGAGAGAGAGAGAGAGAGAGAGAGAGAGAAAAAAAAAAGAACGTGTGAGAGAGATAGGAAAGGGAGAACAAGAGAGAGGGAGAGGAAGAGATAATGTATGAATGGTGCCGGTCGACGTAGGGAGGTAGTAAAAACGCTCCTTGGAGTATAATTATCACAAAAAGGTTGCAGATGAATTGTAGCTGACTCTTTGAAGATTATACAGGTCTTTACCTGTGTGTTGCCTTTGCAACAACACTGATCAAAAGAGACCGTTACGCGATGTAAAAGGCCTGCTTTTATCCACACTTCTCATAACAGAATATTACTAAAATCTTTTACTTTTGATTATAAACTCTTGGACTTTTAGAAATACCTGAGTATTTGTTATGTTATCGTTGTATTGTGAACCAAATATTAAAGTATCATTGTCTAAATGAATACCGAGAGCTCCAAGGGTACTGAGCCGCATTGCATCGTAAATCGGACAATACAGTAAAAAATGTTCACATGTTTCAATGGCTCCACACCGACAGAGGGGTGAATCAGACAAATGATTATTGAAGAGGTCTGCCTGAAGGTTACTACATCTTCGTCTTATAAATACAGATTTTTCAGTTTTATCAACTTGGGTAAAATATCTGATATAAACCATTTAATTTTTAGTTATTTAAGTTTGCATTGGTTAAAAAAGAGAGCATGTGGCAGCCAAAAAGACCATGCGGGAGGGCCTGCGAAACAGATTTTTTAAACTTTTTTAGGCGTAAACTATGTTATGAAGGCCAAAAACTGAAAAAAATACTACAATTTGAATGACAATGACAATGTTTGTGAATACCTTGAGTTGGATATGATAATTAAGTTAATTAAAGGGTGTCTTATTTCTAATTCTCTTTTAATTTAACCCCTTCCCTAATTCCCTCAATGATAATGACAATGTTTGTGAATAGCTTGAGTTGGATATGGTAATTAAGTTAATTAATGGGTGTCTTATTTCTAATTCTCTTTTAATTTAACCCCTTTCCCATTTCCCTCAATGATAATGACAAATAGTTTCCACAGAACTGGGAGATTTTGACTTTTCATATCCGGTTTCAGTTTGGTTTTGGGAAAAAAACCTTGGTTTTGTTTCAGTTTTTCCAAGTCTTAACAACATACAATATGGTAACTAACCTCAACTGCAAAAAAGTCTGCAATAGTTTGTGTGACACCACCCACCACAAAAAAAACCCTGTCCATAAGTATCTCCGCTGGATTCAGCCCAACTTCCCAAAAATCATTCTTTAGGGATTCTTGGAGATTAACTGAAGAGTCTTTTGATTCAGATAAAAATATAAATTAGTGTAATAAATGAATAAAATATAAATTAGTGTAATAAATAAAATATAAATTAGTGCAATAAATAAATAAAATATAAATTAGTGTAATAAATAAATAAAATATAAATTAGTGTAATAAATAAAATATAAATTAGTGTAATAAATGAATAAAATATAAATTAGTGTAATAAATAAAATATAAATTAGTGGAATAAATAAAATATAAATTAGTGTAATAAATGAATAAAATATAAATTAGTGTAATAACTAAAATATAAATTAGTGTAATAAATAAAATATAAATTAGTGTAATAAATGAATAAAATATAAATTAGTGTAATAAATAAAATATAAATTAGTGTAATAAATAAATAAAATATAAATTAGTGTAATAAATAAAATATAAATTAGTGTAATAAATAAAATATAAATTAGTGTAATAAATGAATAAAATATAAATTAGCATAATAAATAAAATATAAATTAGTGTAATAAATGAATAAAATATAAATTAGTGTAATAAATAAATAAAATATAAATTAGTGTAATAAATAAAAAAATATAAATTAGTGTAATAAATAAATAAAATATAAATTAGTGTAATAAATAAATAAAATATAAATTAGGGTAATAAATAAAATATAAATTAGTGTAATAAATGAATAAAATATAAATTAGTGTAATAAATAAAATATAAATTAGTGTAATAAATGAATAAAATATAAATTAGTGTAATAAATAAAATATAAATTAATGTAATAAATGAATAAAATATAAATTAGTGTAATAAATGAAATATAAATTAGTGTAATAAATAAAATATAAATTAGTGTAATAAATGAATAAAATATAAATTAGTGTAATAAATAAAATATAGATTAGTGTAATAAATAAAATATAAATTAGTGTAATAAATGAATAAAATATAAATTAGTGTAATAAATAAATAAAATATAAATTAATGTAATAAATAAAATATAAATTAATGTAATAAATGAATAAAATATAAATTAGTGTAATAAATAAATAAAATATAAATTAGTGTAATAAATAAAATATAAATTAGTGTAATAAATGAATAAAATATAAATTAGTGTAATAAATAAATAAAATATAAATTAGTGTAATAAATGAATAAAATATAAATTAGTGTAATAAATGAAATATAAATTAGTGTAATAAATAAAATATAGATTAGTGTAATAAATGAATAAATATAAATTAGTGTAATAAATAAATAAAATGTAAATTAGTGTAATAAATATAATATAAATTAATGTAATAAATGAATAAAATATAAATTAGTGTAATAAATAAAATATAAATTAGTGTAATAAATAAATAAAATATAAATTAGTGTAATAAATAAATAAAATATAAAGTAGTGTAATAAATAAATAAAATATAAATTAGTGTAATAAATGAATAAAATATAAATTAGTGTAATAAATGAAATATAAATTAGTGTAATAAATAAATAAAATATAAATTAGTGTAATAAATAAAATATAAATTAGTGTAATAAATAAATAAAATATAAATTAGTGTAATAAATAAAATATAAATTAATGTAATAAATGAATAAAATATAAATTAGTGTAATAAATGAAATATAAATTAGTGTAATAAATAAAATATAAATTAGTGTAATAAATAAATAAAATATAAATTAGTGTAATAAATGAATAAAATATAAATTAGTGTAATGAATCAGTAAAATATTAATTAGTGTAATAAATAAATAAAATATAAATTAGTGTAATAAATAAATAAAATATAAATAAGTGTAATAAATAAAATATAAATTAGTGTAATAAATGAATAAAATATAAATTAGTGTAGTAAATGAAATATAAATTAGTGTAATAAATAAATAAAATATAAATTAGTGTAATAAATAAAATATAAATTAGTGTAATAAATAAATAAAATATAAATTAGTGTAATAAATAAATAAAATATAAAGTAGTGTAATAAATAAATAAAATATAAATTAGTGTAATAAATGAATAAAATATAAATTAGTGTAATAAATGAAATATAAATTAGTGTAATAAATGAATAAAATATAAATTAGTGTAATAAATAAATAAAATATAAATTAGTGTAATAAATAAATAAAATATAAATTAGTGTAATAAATAAAATATAAATTAATGTAATAAATGAATAAAATATAAATTAGTGTAATAAATGAAATATAAATTAGTGTAATAAATAAAATTTAAATTAGTGTAATAAATGAATAAAATATAAATTAGTGTAATAAATAAATAAAATATAAATTAGTGTAATAAATAAAATATAAATTAATGTAATGAATGAATAAAATATAAATTAGTGTAATAATAAATAAAATATAAATTAGTGTAATAAATAAATAAAATATAAATTAGTGTACTAAATAAATAAAATATAAATTAGTGTAATAAATAAAATATAAATTAATGTAATAAATGAATAAAATATAAATTAGTGTAATAAATGAAATATAAATTAGTGTAATAAATAAAATATAGATTAGTGTAATAAATGAATAAAATATAAATTAGTGTAATAAATAAATAAAATGTAAATTAGTGTAATAAATATAATATAAATTAATGTAATAAATGAATAAAATATAAATTAGTGTAATAAATAAATAAAATATAAATTAGTGTAATAAATGAATAAAATATAAATTAGTGTAATAAATAAATAAAATATAAATTAGTGTAATAAATAAATAAAATATAAATTAGTGTAATAAATAAATAAAATATAAATTAGTGTAATAAATGAATAAAATATAAATTAGTGTAATAAATGAATAAAATATAAATTAGTGTAATAAATAAAATATAGATTAGTGTAATAAATAAAATATAAATTAGTGTAATAAATGAATAAAATATAAATTAGTGTAATAAATAAATGAAATATAAATTAGTGTAATAAATAAAATATAAATTAATGTAATAAATGAATAAAAAATAAATAATGTAATAAATAAAATATAAATTAGTGTAATAAATAAAATATAGATTAGTGTAATAAATGAATAAAATATAAATTAGTGTAATAAATAAATAAAATATAAATTAGTGTAATAAATAAAAAAATATAAATTAGTGTAATAAATAAAATATAAATTAGTGTAATAAATAAATAAAATAAATAAATGAATAAAATATAAATTAGTGTAATAAATAAAATATAGATTAGTGTAATAAATAAAATATAAATTAGTGTAATAAATGAATAAAATATAAATTAGTGTAATAAATAAATGAAATATAAATTGGTGTAATAAATAAAATATAAATTAATGTAATAAATGAATAAAATATAAATAATGTAATAAATAAAATATAAATTAGTGTAATAAATAAAATATAAATTAGTGTAATAAATAAATAAAATATAAATTAGTGTAATAAATAAATAAAATATAAAGTAGTGTAATAAATAAATAAAATATAAATTAGTGTAATAAATGAATAAAATATAAATTAGTGTAATAAATGAAATATAAATTAGTGTAATAAATAAATAAAATATAAATTAGTGTAATAAATAAAATATAAATTAGTGTAATAAATAAATAAAATATAAATTAGTGTAATAAATAAAATATAAATTAATGTAATAAATGAATAAAATATAAATTAGTGTAATAAATGAAATATAAATTAGTGTAATAAATAAAATATAAATTAGTGTAATAAATAAATAAAATATAAATTAGTGTAATAAATGAATAAAATATAAATTAGTGTAATGAATCAGTAAAATATTAATTAGTGTAATAAATAAATAAAATATAAATTAGTGTAATAAATAAATAAAATATAAATAAGTGTAATAAATAAAATATAAATTAGTGTAATAAATGAATAAAATATAAATTAGTGTAGTAAATGAAATATAAATTAGTGTAATAAATAAATAAAATATAAATTAGTGTAATAAATAAAATATAAATTAGTGTAATAAATAAATAAAATATAAATTAGTGTAATAAATAAATAAAATGTAAATTAGTGTAATAAATATAATATAAATTAATGTAATAAATGAATAAAATATAAATTAGTGTAATAAATAAATAAAATATAAATTAGTGTAATAAATGAATAAAATATAAATTAGTGTAATAAATAAATAAAATATAAATTAGTGTAATAAATAAATAAAATATAAATTAGTGTAATAAATAAAATATAAATTAATGTAATAAATGAATAAAATATAAATTAGTGTAATAAATGAAATATAAATTAGTGTAATAAATAAAATTTAAATTAGTGTAATAAATGAATAAAATATAAATTAGTGTAATAAATAAATAAAATATAAATTAGTGTAATAAATAAAATATAAATTAATGTAATGAATGAATAAAATATAAATTAGTGTAATAAATAAATAAAATATAAATTAGTGTAATAAATAAATAAAATATAAATTAGTGTACTAAATAAATAAAATATAAATTAGTGTAATAAATAAAATATAAATTAATGTAATAAATGAATAAAATATAAATTAGTGTAATAAATGAAATATAAATTAGTGTAATAAATAAAATATAGATTAGTGTAATAAATGAATAAATATAAATTAGTGTAATAAATAAATAAAATGTAAATTAGTGTAATAAATATAATATAAATTAATGTAATAAATGAATAAAATATAAATTAGTGTAATAAATAAATAAAATATAAATTAGTGTAATAAATGAATAAAATATAAATTAGTGTAATAAATAAATAAAATATAAATTAGTGTAATAAATAAATAAAATATAAATTAGTGTAATAAATAAAATATAAATTAATGTAATAAATGAATAAAATATAAATTAGTGTAATAAATGAAATATAAATTAGTGTAATAAATAAAATTTAAATTAGTGTAATAAATGAATAAAATATAAATTAGTGTAATAAATAAATAAAATATAAATTAGTGTAATAAATAAAATATAAATTAATGTAATGAATGAATAAAATATAAATTAGTGTAATAAATAAATAAAATATAAATTAGTGTAATAAATAAATAAAATATAAATTAGTGTACTAAATAAATAAAATATAAATTAGTGTAATAAATGAATAAAATTCATGTAATCTATGTTGTTTGTGTTCTCATTGTCATATTTTCTCCCGTATTGACTCATCCAGTGGATGACTTGTTCCGTGGATGACTTGTCCAGTGGTTGACTTGTCCGGTGGATGACTGGCCAGGTAGATGATTCGTCCGGGGGATGACTCATCTGGTAGATGACTCGTCCGGTGGATAACTTGTCCAGTGGATGACTTGTCCGGTGGATGACTGGCCCGGTAGATGATTTGTCTGGTGGATGACTCATCTGGTGAATGACTCAGCCAGTGGATGACTTGTTCGGTGGATGACTTGTCCAGTGGATGACTTGTCCAGTAGATGACTCATCCGATGGATGACTTGTCCAGTGGATAACTTGCCCAGTGGATGACTTGTCCAGTAGATGACTCGTCCGGTGGATGACTTGTCTGGTGGATGACTTATCCGGTGGATGACTTGTCCAGTGGATGACTTGTCCAGTGGATGACTTGTCCAGTGGATGACTTGTCCGGTGGATGACTTGTCCAGTGGATGACTTGTCCAGTGGATGACTGGTCCAGTGGATGACTCATCCAGTGGATGACTCATCTGGTGGATGACTTGTCCAGTGGATGACTTGTTCAGTGGATGACTTGTCCAGTGGATAACTTGTCCAGTGGATGACTTGTCTGGTGGATGACTTGTCTGGTGGATGACTTGTTCAGTAGATGACTTGTCCAGTGGATGACTTGTCCAGTGGATGACTTGTCTGGTGGATGACATGTCTGGTGGATGACTTGCCCAGTGGATGACTTGTCCAGTTGATGACTTGTCCCAGTAAGATAGGGTAATTAAGATTCCATTGGGGTACCAGTTCTCTCTCAGTGATATAGGGTAATTAAGATTCCATTGGGGTCACAAGCCCAGTTTTCTCTCGGTGAGATAGGGTAACTAAGATTCCATTGGGGTCACTAGACCAGTTCTCTCCCAGTAAGATAGGGTAATTAAGATTCCATTGGAGTCACTAGACCAGTTCTCTCCCAGTAAGATAGGGTAATTAAGATTCCATTGTGGTCACTAGCCCAGTTCTCTCCCAGTAAGTTAGGGTAATTAAGATTCCATTGGGGTCACTAGACCAGTTCTCTCCCAGTAAAATAGGGTAATTAAGTTTCCATTGGGGTCACTAGACCAGTTCTCTCCCAGTAAGATAGGGTAATTAAGATTCCATTGGAGTCACTAGACCAGTTCTCTCCCAGTTAGATAGGGTAATTAAGATTCCATTGGGGTCAATAGACCAGTTCTCTCTCAGTGAGATAGAGTAACTAAGATTCCATTGGGGTCACTAGACCAGTTCTCTCCCAGTAAGATAGGGTAATTAAGATTCCATTGGGGTCACTAGACCAGTTCTCTCCCAGTAAGATAGGGTAATTAAGATTCCATTGTGGTCACTAGACCAGTTCTCTCCCAGTAAGATAGGGTAATTAAGATTCCATTGGGGTCACTAGACCAGTTCTCTCCCAGTAAGATAGGGTAATTAAGATTCCATTGGAGTCACTAGACCAGTTCTCTCCCAGTTAGATAGGGTAATTAAGATTCCATTGGGGTCACTAGACCAGTTCTCTCCCAGTTAGATAGGGTAATTAAGATTCCATTGGGGTCACTAGACCAATTCTCTCCCAGTTAGATAGGGTAATTAAGATTCCATTGGGGTCACTAGACCAATTCTCTCTCAGTGAGATAGAGTAACTAAGATACCATTATGGTCACTAGACCAGTTCTCTCCCAGTAAGATAGGGTAATTAAGATTCCATAGTAGTCACTAGGGTAGGATTTGTTCGGTTTCGCATCACAGTTTGCAATTTTCCTCTAATGCGAATCAGTTCCATAAAATTGGATCACAAAGTGTGATGCACATGTATTTCGGTAAACACAATAGGATTATCCCTCTTTGTTCTGGCATTTAATGCACTCACATAGAATAGTTTATAGGCACATCATAACTACAAAGGATGCTTTTATAGGCACATCGTAATTACAAGAGATGTTCAAAACAGGCACTCACAAATGTGAACGGCATACAGAAACACTTGATTGCTAACCAACCAATCAATTGTACTTTGCTTGGAGGTCATCAAGCTCTTCCAGGCTAGAAGTCCATCTAGAGTGTTCCAGTTTTCAGTGTAAAAATAAAGCTCTTTAATAATCTGTAAACGGAACATGCAACTTTCTCACCCAAGTGTTCAGGTTTTAATTATCTATATTGTGCCCAGTGGTTATAACATTAACATGGAGAAATACCCACTTCATGTGAAATAAAAGTAAAAATATTAAAAAATGATTGATAAGGCATTTTTGTCTTTTAATAGGTATTGGGTCCGTTCGCCCTAAATACCTGTTCACCCTGAGTTTGTCTGTTCACCCTAAAAGTGGGTCTGTTCGCCCTAGGTTTCAGGTTCGTTCGCCCTGTGGTCTGTTCGCCCTAATATTTTTTCAGGGGTTTAATACAGAAAAAATTATTCTTATAAATAGGAAAAAAACTGCTAAACAAAAATTTTAAACCTTTACCTAACGTAGCGGCCAAAACCAGCCAGCTCTATTCTAAAAATTCGTCAGTTATTTTTCATTATTTTTTCATTTTTTGTCACAAAAACATAGGTTTTGACCCCTCATTGGAACGAGCTCATTGAGCTCATTCCAATGAGGTGTCATAACCTATGTTTTTGAGACAAAAAATGAAAAAAATTAGTTGTTCAAGAATTTTTTTTGCAAGTGTCGTCTGCTTTTCAGCCTTTTCATGTTTGGTAAAGGGTTAAAACAAATCCTAACCTGGTCCAGTTCTCTCCCAGTAAGATAGGGTAATTAAAATTCCAATGGGGGGGGTGGGGTCGGGGGGGGGGGTGGGGGTCACTAGACCAGTTCTCTCCCAGAAAGCTAGTTGGATCAGTTTGTACACAAACACAATAAAGTGATTTGGCCGTTTTTTTTCTGCTGAGTCTTGCAGTTCAGTTTTTCAGTTTGCTGCAGAAACTATAATCGAACTGGAAAAAAAACCCTCTCCTCATCTCTAAGTTTGCCTATAATGTTCTATTTAGTGTGATAGTTGACTAGTACATTATCACCATCACATTTATTGTTACAAAGTTTGGCTAGTAGAAGATACATTTGGAGAACTTAGTTGTTGATTCAGTTAAACTACACCATTGCTTTCAATTCTTCTAAACTCAGTGATACCACAATTAACGATTATGTCAAAATAACAATTATTTTCATTTATAGAAGGTTGTTAACCTATACTTGAACAAATTGAAGGATAAACTTCCTCAGTCAACCCATTTTCTAACTTGGTGTTAGTAGAATATCCGACTCTTGACCTGTAGAGTGTAATTTCTTGAATGTGCAGCAGCCATGACTTGATCTGATAAAAAACATCAATAGATAAAGGCATTAACCCTTTACCCAACGCAGATGATTTCAAAATTTATTATTTTAAATATCATTTTTAAAATTTAAAAAATTTTTTTTTACAAAACCATATCATGTGATCCATCTTTGGAACGAGCTCGTTCCAAAGAGAGGTCACATGATATGGTTTTGTTGAAATTTTTCGAAAAAATAATATTTTTTCAGCTGCTGAATTTGCATATTATGCGGGCGGATGTGGGCAATTCGTTGGGTAAAGGGTTAAGAAATTTTTTTAGAACAGGAATATTGCTATTAACTGGTTGGATGCTGGAAGCCCATATTTGGGCTTTATTCTTAAGTACATGTACCACAGTTTAATGGCTTCATAATCTGTGGCTGTGATTCATATTATCTTTGAAGTAATATTATTTATTCAGTTAGGATTTGCCGTCTTACAATTTATGGGAGAGTGCCCAAAGGGACTCTCACATAAATTGTAACAAGGCAAAGACATGTGAACAAATTTTGACGATCAAAAATAATTTATCTCTCTTTTAGTTAACCCTTTACCTAACATGAAAAGCAGACGACACTTGCAAAAAAAATTCTTGAATAACTAAATTTTTTCATTTTTTGTCTCAAAAACATAGGTTATGACCCCTCGTTGGAACGAGCTCGACAAGCTCGTTCCAACGAGGGGTCATAACCCATGTTTTTGAGACAAAAAATGAAAATATTTTGAAAATTAATTGGCGATTTTTGAGAATAGCGCTGGCCGGTTTTGGCCGTTACGTTGGGTAAAGGGTTAATAGGGAGTGTATTTTGGTAACAAGAGCCAGAATTATGCCTTGTCAACGTTGTTGTAGGTAACAGGGTATTTTTTGGTTTTCTTTGCTTTATTGGGGTTTATTGACACCTTCAGTATCCAGGAACATAATATGCCTGATTATTTTATGGATGGAGGAAGCCAGAGTACCTAGACAGAACCACCATGCAACAGAATATTTTTGTATTGGCAAAACATAGCGTGTGATTGAGCTCATTAAAGCGAGGGGTCATAAGCTATGTATTGTGGCAAAAATTAAATTATTTATGACAGTTAATCATCTGTTGGTCATGTTATGTAAGTGCATTAACCCTCTGCACTCAGATGTCAAAACAGCAAAGTATTCAGCAGCAAATATTTCCCATGATGTTGTCTCATATTTAACCAAATATACCTTGTTTGACAGAGCTAATTGAGTTCTATCAAACAAGATATAATTGGTTAAATTGATCAGTTAAACAAGAGAAAAACAGTGATTGTAGACAATTCTCTTGCACTTCCAGAGTGCCAGGGTTTAACTACAATAAATGCCCCCACCTCAACACTCCACTGCTATGTCCTCACTCTCCAGGTTTGTCAACACTCCACTGATGTGTCCTCACTCTTCAGGTTTGTCAACACTCCACTGCTATGTCCTCACTCTTCAGGTTTGTCAACACTCCATTGCTATGTCCTCACTCTTCAGGTTTGTCAGCACTCCACTGCTGTGTCCTCTTCAGGTTTGTCAACACTCCACTGCTAATGTCCTCACTCTTCAGGTTTGTCAACTCTCCACTGCTATGTCCTCTTCAGGTTTGTCAACACTCCACTGCTAATGTCCTCACTCTTCAGGTTTGTCAACTCTCCACTGCTATGTCCTCTTCAGGTTTGTCAACACTCCACTGCTAATGTCCTCACTCTTCAGGTTTGTCAACACTCCATTGCTATGTCCTCACTCTTCAGGTTTGTCAACACTCCACTGCTATGTCCTCACTCTTCAGGTTTGTCAACACTCCACTGCTATGTCCTCACTCTTCAGGTTTGTCAACACTCCACTGCTATGTCCTCACTCTTCAGGTTTGTCTACACTCCACTGCTATGTCCTCACTCTTCAGGTTTGTCAACACTCCATTGCTATGTCCTCACTCTTCAGGTTTGTCAGCACTCCACTGCTATGTCCTCACTCTTCAGGTTTGTCAACACTCCACTGCTATGTCCTCACTCTTCAGGTTTGTCAACACTCCACTGCTGTGTCCTCACTCTTCAGGTTTGTCATAGAGATGAGCGGTATTGGAATTTTGAGTTCAGTATTGGTTTTGGTATTTTTCGGGGAGTATATCTCAGTTAGGTATTCGGTATCTGACTTGACTGAGATTTGCTGATAGTACCAAAGAGGAACTCACATCCGGAAAAACAGAATAAATTGTTGTAGTATCATTCTTCCACAACGCTATAAATGACACTGCCAACGGGCTCAACAGCAGAATTCTTTTACGACCACAAATCAAATCTACAGTAATTTGTGACTTGTTCTAAACACACCTTAATGTTTAAAGACCTATTTTAGGCTTTTGCGATCCCGGAGCATTTTCCCTGATCATGCCACTTTAGGATGTCCTGCTAAAAATAGACAAAACACCTGAGCAGTGATTTCTTGTCAGGTCCTGGCTGCCTTAAAAGGCAGCCAAGACTAGACTAGAAATAACTGCTAAGCAATTGGACATGTACAGGTTGAAGTTTTGTGAGAATTCAGGACAGTTGTCCAGTCCATTGAGGGTTAACAAAACTGAAAAGAAAATCAGTCACATCTTTCATGAAAATGAAACTTTCAACTGTTATTAACCCTTTACCTAACGAATCACCCGCATCCGCCCACGTAATATGCAAATTGTGCAGTTGAAAAAATTAAATTTTTCAAAATATTTCAGCAAAACCATATCATGTGACCCCTCGTTGGAACGAGCTCGTTGAGCTCATTCCAACGAGGGGTCACATGATATGGTTTTGTTGAAATTTTTTGAAAAATTAAAAAAAATTATATTTAAAATAATAAATTTTGATATCGTCTGCGTTGGATAAAGAGTTAAGCCTCAATAGAGACTCATAAATAGTGAATGTTGGAAAATTTGAAAATTCAGACAGTTTCGTTATTCAACAGTTGATTTGGTTTGGTTTTACAGTATCCCCATAATATCTGTATCGGTTTGGTTTTACAGTATCCCCATGATATCTGTATCGGTTTGGTTTTACAGTATCCCCATGATATCTGTATCGGTTGGGTTTTTCTGTATATTGCCTATCTTTAGTTTGTCGTAAAGGAGACTGTTTATTTATTTATTTATTTATTTATTTATTTATTTATTGGGGTTTAAGGTCATATATTTCTGCACTGTGGCTAATTATGACCATGACAGTTTCACGGGTGTAGGAAGCCAGAGTACCCGGAGAGAACCACCAAGCAACTGTCAGCTCCCCAACATACCAACCCCACACAAGCAGGGTTAGCATTGGTTGAAGACAGGTGCACCATCAACGTGCAGTACGCCTTAGTACACAACATCACCGTGCCCCCACGTGGGCAATGGGGGTGAAGTGTCTTGCCCAAGGACACAATGCAGTTGCCACAGGTGGGATTCGAACCGAGGACCTCTCGGCTTGCAGCCTGCACCTCTACCAACTGAGCCACCGCGCCCCCAAAGGAGACTGTTACTAAGATTACAATTAATAAGGTTCATGCTGCACATGGAGTAGATAGTTAGCCCGTTACCCAACGCAGACGATTTCAAAATTTATTATTTTAAATATCATTTTTTAAATTTTTTCCAAAAATTTCAACAAAACCATATCATGTGACCCCTCTTTGGAATGAGCTCAACGAGCTCGTTCCAAAGAGGGGTCACATGATATGGTTTTGTTGAAAATTTTTGAAGAATAATATTTTTTCAGTTGCTGAATTTGCATATTATGCGGGCGGATGCGGGCGATTCATTGGGTAAAGGGTTAACAAACCTCACTATATAAACAATGCAGTTTGGTAACATTAGAGTCTTGGAAATCAAATTGTGTGAACCACAAAATCAGATCAGTTCATTTGAGATAAGTTGTAAAATGGTTGTGGTTACTGGAATTGCCACCTGATGCTGTAAATATGTCTGTTTTACTTGACATAACATTACTCATTCATAATACACTGATTTGAAATTTATTTTTCATACAAATACTTCAAAGAGTTGTAGCTGTTGAAATGTATCATTGATATTTGGCAACAGACCTGTAATACAACCATTCTTATATTTGTTTATTTAATGGACTGCAAGAAAATCTCCCTAATGTTTTTCTATTTCAATAATCAATGGAAACTAATACAGTTCTTTGCTTCAACTCATATCTTGTGCTCGTGAATTATTTTCTTTCTAAGATGTTAAAAACTAACATTTTTACTCTCACTTGACTGAGCACTGGTTCTTGGTGAGTGAAATCTTGTTATTGGTACACATGCTCCCAACAAATGAAACTCTGTTTTTCTGTCCTTTCTTGTCTCACTTCCCTTTACTCTTTTTTCCATCTTTCTTACTTTTCTCACATTCATGGTTTAAGCAATATCAGGTATAGTCGTCATATGTTCTGACAACTCACGCTTAATTTCCTTTGCTTCAAGCTAACTTTGATCAGACTATTATCCTTGCACTGGCTGGGGAATCGCACCCATGCACTGTTGTGTTCATGGATGCGAGGCCCCACCCAGTTAGCTGGGCATCTGCCCAGACTATATTATTACTTCGAATATGGGTCATGATCTTAGGTAGCTTTGAACAAACATAAGTAGTGTTTTTACCACCTCAGATAATTGATATATTTCATGGTTTAGGGAGATGATGCACATAAGCTTTCAGCTTTTTGTCAAATCCCTCTATTATTCTGTTACTCTACATTGTTAAACAAATGTTATATAAGATATCTCATCCTTCTTCTTTACTGTTTGTAAACATTCTGTTATATATGACATTTTTAAAGAATAAAATATTGTTTAAACCAAATGAAACCCAGAATCAGGTACAAACAAAAAAACTAATATTCAAGTTGATCCCACTTAATTATATAACTCTGTTAAATGCATAAAACGCCAAACACCAAACAATGTTCCATACCTTCAGAACAAGACCTGTTAATTCCATATAGTTGTTAAAATCATTTCTTTTTAATTAATTCCTTGGATACTGCTGATGGATATTCCTGCCCAGCACATGCGTTCTCTTAATAGTTAATAATTAACCTTATGCAGATTGAGGTCAGTATATGAAGATTTCAACCTGCATATTTTCCATCCATCCATCCATCCATCCATCCATCCATCCATCCATCCATCCATCCACATCCATCCATCCATCCGTCTGTAGACATAATTTTGTCTCAAGATTTTCACAGACTATTATGGACCAATTTACTAAAAACTTGGTAAGAATGTTCACCACCATGGGAACCTGCACACCTGCTTTTATAGTTCCAGTTGGATTATTTTTGCCAGAATTATGCCCCTTTTTGATTTGAAAAAGAAGGCCTAGAATTTTGTCCGAAGATTTTCTGGAATGTTTATGGGTCGATTCTTTGAAACTTGGTGTGGATGTTTACTACCATGGGAACCTGTGCACCTGTGATTATAGATTTGATCAGACTTTTTTCCCAGAGTTATCCCCCTTTTCATCTTAGAATGCCTGAATTTTGTCCGGAGATATTCTCCAATGTTTATGGGTAGATTTCTTTGAAACTTGGTATGGATGTTCACTACCATGGGAACCTGTGCACCTGTGATTATAGTTTCGATCAGACTCTTTTGCAAGAGTTATCCCCTTTTCATCTTAGAATAATCATGGCACTGGGGGTATGGACAAGCCAATCTGGGACAGTCACACCTCTTGTTGGTCTCATAACCATAATGTGAGCACTTCATTGATTAGAACTCGTTTGACAGAAAACCTTGAGCTCTGTCACTAGAGACTGTACATAATTTATCCCAAAGCTTAGGCATTGCAGATGGTGCCTTGTTGCTCCCAAGGGGTGATATAGTAAGTCTGTTCTACATGCTGGTCTCAGCAGTAGTGTTCAAGCCCAGCACTTCATTCGGTAATGGGTGTGAACAGTGGACATGATAAATTTTTAAACTGTTGAAACAATCATGTAGGCTTACTTTGTTTTCTGTTCTAGACGTAACAGCTTGCTCTCCACATGCATTAACTGATTTGAGTGCTGGAAACCCTAATTTGGCTTTACTGTGAAGGGTGGGTACTACAACATGAAGACTTCATATTTTGTGGATGTGATTCATATTATCTTTTTGAAGTGAAATTAGTTAGTTAGTTAGTATGGTTTTACCTTGTTACAATTTGTATAAGAGTGCCTTGGCATAAATTGTAATGAGGCGAAGACATGTGAACAAATTTTATAGCCAAAAATAATATGGCACTCCACTAGTTAATTAACCCCCTGCACACTGATATCAAAATATTTAAATTTCAGGCAGAAAAAATTTCCCATAATGCATCTAGAAATTTAACCAATTCAATCTTGTTTGACAGAGCTCATTGAGCTCTGTCAAACGAGATTGAATTGGTTAAATTTCTACTTGCATTATGGGTAAAAACAGCTTCCTAAAATTTTTGTATTTTGACATCAGAGTGAAGGGAGTTAAAAGCTGCTATCTAGTTCCATTGTTATGGGATTTACATGTGACATGATATCTATCAGAAAAAGAAATCATCTACATTCTCCATGTTGCAGACTTGGAAATATTTCCTCCATGACAGAAAACTGTCATCTTCTATTTTGTGGTGTTGAAGTATGCAGACATTACAAAATATCTGTCTATCATGATTTTTTTCTGTGTTGAAGACTTGACAATTTTCTTTCCATCACAAAGAATGATAATGTATACTTTTTCGGTGTTTTAGAATGTACACATGATATGTTCACTGTTTTATCAGAAAGGATGAGTATGTACTTATTTCACAGTTCAATGAATATTTATTCGAACAAACTGCCTGGTAACAATTGAAAATTTATTGTGGATGTTTATCTCATCATTGTCCTCATATTTCTCAACTTAATAGTTGTGCCATCTGTCAATTACACAGAGCACATGCTAGAGAAGTAATATTGAAGTGATTTATGGGGCATAGAAGTATGTAAAACATTGAAGCTATATAATTAGGTAAAAAAAGATACAGAAATAATCATCTTTAGTTTATGTTTGTCATTCAACAATTCATTCAGTGTTGTCTTCATCAGACTGTGACAATGGAAGCCAGTGTAAACTGAAGTTTTATTTTTTTCTGCTGACATAATATTATATCAATGCCTAAGTTTTGTAATCTGTGGGTAGATTTTCTTGCCAGAACAAAAATATTCCATTGCCATAAACCATTGATGTATCAGGTCATCAGATTATTCAACAAAGATTCACCATATTGTAGCCAGTAGAGGAGAAAGATCCACCATATTGTAGCCTGGGGGAGAGAAAGGTCCACCATATTATAGCCTGGTAGGAGAGAAAGATCCACCATATTGTAGCCTGGGGGAGAGAAAGGTCCACCATATTGTAGCCTGGTAGGAGAGAAAACACCACCATATTGTAGGCTGGTAGGAGAGAAAGATCCACCATATTGTAGGCTGGTAGGAGAGAAAGATCCACCATATTGTAGCCTGGGGGGGAAGAAAGATCCATCATATTGTAGCCTGGTAGGAGAGAAAGAACCACCATATTGTAGCCAGTAGGAGAGAAAGATCCACCAAATTGTAGCCTGGTAGCAGAGAAAGATCCACCATATTGTAGCCTGGGGGAGAGAAAGGTCCACCATATTGTAGCCTGGTAAGAGAGAAAACACCACCATATTGTAGGCTGGTAGGAGAGAAAGATCCACCATATTGTAGCCAGTAGCAGAGAAAGATCCACCATATTGTAGCCACTAGGAGAGAAAGATCCATCATATTGTAGCCTGGGGGGGAAGAAAGATCCATCATATTGTAGCCTGGTAGGAGAGAAAGAACCACCATATTGTAGCCAGTAGGAGAGAAAGATCCATCATATTGTAGCCAGTAGGAAAGAAAGATCCATCATATTGTAGCCTGGTAGGAGAGAAAGAACCACCATATAGTAGCCAGTAGGAGAGAAAGATCCACCATATTGTAGCCAGTAGGAAAGAAAGATCCACCATATTGTAGCCTGGTGGGAAAGAAAGATCCATCATATTGTAGCCTGGTGGGAAAGAAAGATCCGCCATATTTTAGCCTGGTAGGAGAGAAAGAACCACCATATTGTAGCCAGTAGGAGAGAAAGATCCACCGTATTGTAGCCTGGTGGGAAAGAAAGATCCACCGTATTGTATAGCCTGGTGAGAGAGAAAGATCCACCATATTGTAGCCAGAAGAAGAGAAAGATCCACCATATTGTAGCCTTGTAGGAGAGAAAGATCCACCATATTGTATAGCCTGGTGAGAGGGAAAGAACCACCATATTGTAGCCAGTAGGAGAGAAAGATCCCCCATATTGTATAGCCTGGTGAGAGAGAAAGATCCACCATATTGTAGCCTGGCGGGAGAGAAAGATCCACCATATTGTAGCCTGGTAGCAGAGAAAGATCCACCACATTGTAGCCTGGGGGAAAGAAAGATCCATCATATTGTAGCCTGGTAGGAGAGAAAGATCCACCATATTGTAGCCTGGTGGGAAAGAAAGATCCATCATATTGTAGCCTGGTAGCAGAGAAAGATCCACCATATTGTAGCCTGGGGGGAAAGAAAGATCCATCATATTGTAGCCTGGTAGGAGAGAAAGAACCACCATATTGTAGCCAGTAGGAGAGAAAGATCCACCATATTGTAGCCAGTAGGAGAGAAAGATCCACCATATTGTAGCCTGGTGAGAAAGAAAGATCCATCATATTGTAGCCTGGTGGGAAAGAAAGATCTGCCATATTGTAGCCTGGTAGGAGAGAAAGATCCACCATATTGTAGCCAGTAGGAGAGAAAGATCCACCGTATTGTAGCCTGGTGGGAAAGAAAGATCCACCATATTATAGCCTAGTGGGAGAGAAAGGTGCCAATATTTTCACCTTTTTGACATCCGTTTTATCAACTTTTTAAGATTTTCTACCTTAGAATCATAGTTTGCAGTCTCTAGTTATAGGTCTTCACCATTAGTATTGGTTCTCCAGCTAATGATTACTCAAGAAGATAGGGTCCTTTGAATCACACATTTTCAATTTGAATCGAATCAATTTTATTATTCAAAATCAAATCAAACCTCAAATTGAGTCACTTACGTCTTCAAGATGACTGATGGAGATTGGGGTGCTGTAAACCTGATTTGTTCTGACTGTGATGGCTCAAGTCCTGACTGATAAAATAATCCAAGTACATCATCAAGGCATGCCTTCACAGAAGGCATGCCTTGATGATGTAGTTGGAATATTACCCTGTAAGGTTTGTAACAGATCGTGAGAGAAGTGTGGAAGCCGAGGCTCGAACCATCAACCTCTAGCACACAAAGCAACCAATTTACCACAAGACTAAGAGATCTGGACCAACCAGACTGGTTGGTAAATGGCCCTTAAACCTTCACCTCAACACTCCTCTCACATTCTTTTTCCCCTCAGAGCAGTCAAAACATCCACCATGCTTCAACACAGCATGCACAATGCCACCAACTGCTGAGGGCTAGTCACGCCACCAACATAACATGATCCAAGGTGAACAACAGACGATACAAAGCAAAACAGTTTCTGGAGTAACTAAAAATTTCGAATTTTTCCCCCAAAACTTAGCTTGTGACCCATCAGTGGAAATGAGCTCATTCCAATGAGGTATCATAACATCAGTGGACCTACAAAAGATCATATCTCCCCTTTGACATGAAATGCCTTTTGACAAATTTGGAATCTACAAGGCCGATTACATAAGATGTGCAAGAACAGAAGCAATTTTTCACAGCAAAGTGTGTTTCTTGGAACAAAATGTTCACATATAATTTCAAAATGTCATATCATTCACCCTTTACCCAATGCAGACGATTCCAAAATTTATTATTTTAAATATCATTTCTTAAATTTAAACAAATTCTACAAAACCATATCATGTGACCCCTCTTTGGAACGAGCTCGTTCCAAAGAGGGGTCACATGATATTGTTTTGTTGAAATTTTTCGAAAAATAATATATTTTCAGCTGCTGAATTTGCATATTACGCGGGCGGATGCGGGCGATTCGTTGGGTAAAGGGTTAAAGCATTTTTTGAAAACTTCACAGAGCTGATTCGGAAATGTTTTATCTCAAATTTCCTATCCCCATGGTAAAAGGAGGCAATCAGCTTGTTCCTGATAGATGGAAATGAAACCGCAGGAAGCCTTGACAAACAAATCCTAGATTACTTCTAAAATGACAGAAATATGATCCATTCAAATCTGTTGTATAGTTTCCCTTACAGTAAGTTAACTGTCTAAATGTCATATGACCACCTAAATGTCATTTTACACACAGAAAACACCTCTAATACACACTTAGTGTTTTTTAAAACAACAAATGTATTTTCCTGTTTCAGGATCAGTTATGTTTTCTGCATACCTGCTACTTGGAATTATTAAGTATTTTTTTCTCTCCTGAAAAATTGGAAAAATTAACCCTTTACCTAACACGAAAAGCAGACGACACTTGCAAACAAAATTCTTGAATAACTAATTTTTTGTCTCAAATGCATAGGTTATGACCCTTCTTTGGAACGAGCTCGTCGAGCTCGTTCCAAAGAGGGGTCATAAGCTATGTTTTTGAGACAAAAAATGAAAAAGATAATGAAAATTAATTGGCGATTTTGGTGAATAGTGCTGGCGGTTTTGGCCGTTACATTGGGTAAAGGGTTAAGACGACATTTTGGAAGCTCACTGATGATAAGCTATGTTTTTGAGAAAAAAACTAATAAAATTAAATACCGGTAGGTACTTTTGTGAACAGTACTGAATGTTTTTGGTCTTTACATTAACCCAGTGTACTCCTTTTAACCCTTTACCTGACATGAAAGGCAGACGACACTTACAAACAAAATTATTGAATAACTAATTTTTTTCATTTTTGCATCAAAAACATAGATTATGACCACCTCATTAGAGCAAACTCAATGAGATTGTTCCATTGAGGTGTCATAACCTATGTTTTTGAGACAAAAAATGAAAAAAATAATCAAAAGTGAATGGTGATTTTTGTGAATAGTGCTGTCCAGTTTTTGGACACTATGTTATGTAATGTGTTAACAATCATTCATCTTATACTTGAATCTATTGAATTTTTCATCAAATCAAGTCATGGTTGTGTTTTTTTTATGAGAAATTCTACAAAGTACTACTTGAAGAGGGGGGTTAAGTGCTAAATCTTTACATTGTATGCAAGCTATATCCAACTATTGCCATAAACAGTAAAACCTGTCTTGAGAGACCACTGTCTTGAGAGACCACATCTGCCAGACACCGATTGGTTTTACTCTATAATGAACCTGCTATGGGAGACCTCTTGTCTTGAGAGACCACCTGTTTTGAGAGACCACTGTGACCTGGTACCAACTTGTATTTTTATGCCATAATGGACCTGTCTTGAGAGGACGGAATGGTTTCGCGTGCCAAAAGCGTGCAGGGATGGTTTGGGGTAAGCCCCTTTCGACCCTCAGTGGCTGTGTATGATCAATTTTGTCTCATGTCAAGGCATGTTGAAGGAGGAAGAGGTTCTGGTACTTGGCAGGTGTCTCCGGTTGAGGTGTAATGGGTACGAAAGGAATGGTTTCGCACACCAAAGGCGTGCAGGGACGGTATGAGGGACAAGCCCCTTTCAACCCTCAGTGACTGTAGATGATTAGTTCTCACATGTCTAGGCGTGTTGAAGGAGGAACGGCTTCAGGTACTCGGCAGGTGTCACCAGTTGCATCGTGATGGTCTCTTGGCTGATGTCGGTTGAACCCTCGGGTGAGGACCAGTGTGAGAGGTTGGGTCCTCTCACAAAGGTACTACCTCTCCCCGAGGGTGCAGTCGATCTGGATTTTCGGGCAAGTATAGTCTGCCACTTCGAGGATGATTTTGAGTGATGTTGAGTGATGGCCATCACTGGCAAGTATAATCTGCCTCAGGCTGTCTCTGTTTGGTTGGACTCTTTGAAGGAAAACAACAACGACCCCTTTTGGGGACCACCAAAAGGAAGACCCGAACTTCCCTGGTTCGTTGGCAGTCCTGCATTGTAATCCTAATGGATTGGGACAAAAAGATGCGCAATGCACTTACAAAAAGGGGCTGAGGCGGGACGCAGGACCAACGCTCGCTTCCCTTAAAGTGGTCGACCACTTTTAGGGATGGAGCGGAGGATGTACCGGAACCATGGGGGTTACCGTTTCTGTAACGGTTGGACTGTCCGTAGCGGTTATTGGGGTGCAGGTCAAAAAGCATCTTCTGTGTACCTGCTTAAAAGAAGAAGGCAGAATTAGTTTTCATTAGAATAAGAGATAAAAGAAGCACATTATGTTTTAATTATGACCACAGTTAAGGTGCTGATCAGCCTGTTAGATCACCTTCATAGGGTGATAGCGAGTTTGTAGCGGGAGTGTAACAGGTTTAGACACTAAACCACACCCGAGGGTGTTTCTGTTATGCCCTTCGCTGGTTTCGACCATATTTAGATTAATTTGAGTTTATTTAGGATCACGATTTAGAGGTAGCACAAATGTGGTAGTAAGCCTCGAAAAAAGGCGAGTATTTTGTTGTTATTGGACGCAGATTTGCTGAGATTGTGGGGGCAGGGTAGTTTGGTTTCGCGCATTGTAGCATGCCTGTAGCAGGACATGTCGTACTGTGGGGTCGCAGTAGATTTGCTTGACAGTGGCTTGGCCTACCTTCCCTTCCCCTTTGTTGTTATTGGCCGTAGATTTGCTGAGATTGCGGGGGCAGGGTAGTTTGGTTCCGCGCAGTGTAGCATGCCTGGAGCAGGACATGTCATACTGTGGGGTCGCAGTAGTTTTGCTTGACAGTGGCTTGGCCTACCTACCCTTTCTCTATGTTGTTATTGGACGTAGATTTGCTGAGATTGTGGGGGCAGGGTAGTTTTGTTCTGCGCATTGTAGCATGCCTGGAGCAGGACATGTCGTACTGTGGGGGTCGCAGTAGATTTGCTTGACAGTGGCTTGGCCTACCTACCCTTCCCCTTTGTTCCCCGTGTTGTTTTTGCGTGCTGACTGTTGACTAGTTTTTTTTACGAGCGGTCTTAGTTTTGATTGCAATTTTTGGGCTTTTGTCGGCTTTCACAAATGGCTCCAAGTTTGGAGATTAGTTCGCTGTTGGCTAACTGGTCATGATTTTTCGCGGCCAGGGTGGCTAGGCAGTCTTTAATGGTGTAATGGGTGTGTGACTTCGTTGACTGATGTAGGTTGAACGAAGCCACACACCCATTACACGTCTTGAGAGACCGCCCCTTTGAAGACTGAAACCATGACAAAAAACTTTTTACCTGTTCTGCAATTGGAAAATCCATTGTGGTTATACTAACATAATTAAAGTATTAAAAGCTCTTAATTGGGTTTCGATTGCTATTCAGTCACATAACTCATTAAAGATTGAGATGTTTTTTATAAGACCCCCGTGAGAAGATTAGGATTATTGTTGAATAAACAATTTCATACATACCTGAAATGTGACAGATAGGAATAAAAATAAATTTGTGTTGAAAATCTTCAATGAAGATTTTCAACACCAATTTATTTTTATAATTTTTATAACAGTCTATTTCAATGTGTTACAAAAACTTCATAAAAAAGAACAACTACAAAGTAATTACAAAAATTCTATTCTTCATTTCTGAATTTTGTGGTTGGTTATTCACTGACTTGAGAACACCTGAAACCTGTTATAAGAGACCACCTGTTTTGAGAGACCAGTTTTGTGTGGCCCAAAGGACGGTATCTCAAGACAGGTTCTACTGTATACTGAGTCAAAAAAGAAAGTTTTATAGAAACAAATGTGAAAAAATAGTATAAAGGATGAAATATAATAGTTATAATGTTGCATGTTTGTGGACAAGAAGTCGTGCAAAGAGTTTAATGACATGTTGCTGTTGTTGTCCACCCAGCCATATACAATTTTGCTATAGATTTCAAAATAGCATGTGCTGCCCGAGAATATTAAATTGAATGGGTGACGGACGATTTTCTTTGTGTTATGTTGTGCTAGAGAGCCTGGGTTATTGAGAAAACATATTAGTTTTTGTCTTCCGACATTTTAAAAAATGCCAAAGTTAACTGAAAATCAGAGGTTGTGTGCCATTGGTATGCATGAGGCTGGGATACCTCCAGATAAGCTCGCTGCTGAGTTCGGAGTCACTGTGGCCACTATTTACCATCTCATTGGAAGGTATAGATCCACTGGATCTACTGCCGACCGATCGCATTCAGGTCGACCAAGAGTTATGACCCCTGCACAAGACCGACACATCAGGACGTCTCACTTGTGAGATCTCTTCCTTCTGGCGACAAGGACAGCAGAAATTACTCCTGGTAGAACTAGCAATAGAATCAGTGCACAAGCTATCTGCAACAGACTCGCTGAACATGGCATCCAAAGTAGGCGCCCATACCACGGACTAATCCTTACCCAACGTCATCGTACCATCAGAATGGAATGGGTACGTCAGCGTGTTTGCTGGTCTCAGCAGCGTTGGGGCACAGTTCTTTTTAGTGATGAATCACGATTTTGTCTATGGCATACTGGTGGTAGGGCAAGAGTGTATCGCTGACGGGGAGAATGGTTTTCTGATGCTTGTGTGCGGGAATGCGACTGTTTCGGCAGGGGTAGTGTAATTGTTTGGGGAGGAAGTTCCTTGCACCATTGAATGCAGTTGATCTTCATTGATGGTAATCTGAATGGACAGCGATATAGGGACAGTATTCTTAACGCAGTTGTATCTCGTTCTTTAACGCTAATGTCGGATTGCAGTTATTCCAGCAAGACAATGCCCGATGTCAAATGACGCATATCTGTTGTGACTTTCTTGAAGAGCAGAGAATCAAACTTCTTCCCTGGGCCCCACTTTCGCCAGATTTGTTGCCAATCGAGCATCTTTGGGATCAATTGGACCGTCAGGTACGACTTCATGATCTTCAAATGTTACGCAATTTACGTAATGTTGTAAGGCAGGAGTGGAATGCAGTACCACAGGGTGACATCCAGAGACTTATCAGGTCCATGCGCTGTCAATGTTTTGCTATCCAAGAGGCAAACGGTGGACATACACGCTATTGACTACATGTGTGAACTTTTTATTTCACCACTTGTCTAAATTGCGACGTCCTGACGTGACACTGGCAACAGTGAGAACATGCAATTATGCAAATTCATACAGCTAGACTCGAAATAAGAATTTACAATAATTTGTTTGGGATGAAAGTGGATAATACTAAAAAAATTGCTCCTCAAAGTTTATTATACTTTCTTTTTTGACTCAATATATATACATATCAGAAAGTTTAAACAAGTCTTTGTGCAGGTTATGTGATATAAATCTGTATATATTACACTGACTGATGGGGTGATATAAGTCTGTAAATATTACATTGACTGATGGGGTGATATATAGACAGTAAACATATAGTGTGCTTTTATATCTGTGTTATACAACGAGTTGAAATATGGTTTATTTTTTCGAGGCTTCGCCGAGAAAAAATAAACCATATTCCAACGAGTTGTATAACACAGATATAAAAACACACTATATGTTTATTGTTTTTATCTGATAACAAACAGACACCCGTCTCGTGCGTCTACCCGACTTATATATGCTTCCCACGGGCCTCCAAAGAAAACCAGTCTACGAGACAAAAGAAATAGGACAAGACGCATAGAGTTGTGTCCCTTACATTACAAAATCGATGACGGCGATTGTAAAGTGCGATTGCACTTCTTGCATCATGTAACTGCACTGGAACAAAATAAATTTCAACTATTTTATTAACAGTAACAAAACGGTGTTTCAGTAGAGTTATTCTTTTTTTGACATAGTTCCAGTTTTCTTCCGTGTTTTATGCTGTAGTCCCAATATAACAAATAATTTTGCATTTGTTTACAATTTTTACGAAGTGTTTTTTTTTCAGGTAGAGCAGACAAACTTTTAATTAGCGCAATTCCGCGAGTACTTTTGATCGAGGCCGTGACTATAAATAGTTCGCAGTCGCCGCCTACTAATTACTATTAACATTCAAGTAATTTCTACAATGTTTTGAAGCAAAATTTTAGGTTGCCTTTATTGAAGCAAAATAAATAAGAAATGACACCATCAGAGGATTTTGACAAAGTGCAATAAGCATACAATTAAAACCTGCCCTGTGATATAACGATGTTTCATGAATGAATGAATGAAAATGGAATTGAAAGAGGTCAGAGGTCGTTTGCATAAATTATAATTATATACAACACCCGTTGTATATACTTCAAGTATATACAACGGTTGTTATACTCTATGGTTATCAGATAAAAGTCTGTATATATTACACTGACTGATGGGGTGATATAAGTCTGTATATATTACACTGATTGATGGGTGGTATAAGTCTTATATATTACACTGACTGATGGAGTGATATAAGTCTGTATATATTACATTGACTGATGGGGTGATATAAGTCTGTATATATTACACTGACTGATGGGGTGATATAAGTCTGTATATATTACACTGATTGATGGGTGGCATAAGTCTGTATATATTACACTGACGATGGGGTGGTATAAGTTTATATATTGCACTGACTGATGGGGTGGGATTATTATGATCCCCGATGAGTCTGGAGGTGGGATGGGGAAATCTCACCCGAGGGGCACGATATTTGAACCAGACCCGAGGCTTGCCGAGGGTCTGGTTCAGATATCTTGTCCCGAGGGTGAGATTTCCCCATTCCCTCCTTCAGACTCATCGAGGATGATTTTTCCCCCCACACACGAGGATTACGTCATTATAGATAATTGGCGGTACCGTGCTGACATACTCAATTTATCAAGTCATAGTCCTTTCGAAAAACGAACAATTTCATCGGAAAGATCGTACAAAAGTTAGGTATATACCATAGGTATGTACTAAAAAATTGATTTGTAACACTGTCCCTTAAGAGGTTAATGAATTTGGGCGTGTCAAACTCTAATGTAAAGGGCATTGTGAGATTATTGATCGATTGATAAATTCGTGCAGTGATATTATTAAATCTGCAGAGAAACATGGGGTTGAAACAAATCAAGTTTAATATTTGAATAATAATTAAATATTGAGTCTATATCAACAAGGAACATATAAATAGGTAATAAACTAACACATCTAAGAAGCGTTTGCAAATCGTGAAGCCATTTTGTTTATTTACAATTATGCAGACGATGATGAAATAGTTCCGGTGACCTAATAAAATATGCAAATGAGTATGTCACATGGGGTGGGTGGGATAGAAATATCCCACCCTGCTGTCTCACCTGGGACATGCGTGTGTTTCACGTATAGTGGGGGGAGAAAAGTCTGTATATATTACACTGACTGATCAGTGATATAAGTCTGTGTATATTACACTGACAGTTTGTGATATAAGTCTGTATATATCACACTGACTGATGGGTGTTATAAGTCTATATATATTACACTGGCTGTATGCAATATAAGTCTGTGTATATTACACTGACAATATGTGATATAAGTCTGTATATATTACACTGACTGATGGGTGGTATAAGGCTGTACACATTACGCTGACAGTGTGTGATATTATAAGTTACATGGTGTGTATCTGGCTGATACATTTCCATGCAAGGCGATGAGAATTCATATCAGGTGAGGCAAAGCCGAACCTGATATGAACTCTCTTTTGCCTTGTATGTAAATTTATTATGCCCCAAAGTTAATTTGGCCAATCAGAATGCTGGAATACCATCTAAGGGTTACACAGTATCAGGTAACTCACCTGATATTATCTGATATCAGGTGAGTAGCAGCCATTATTCTTTTGATCAAATTGATGCATTTTCACTTTCTTCAAATGTTCAAAATTTGAATTAAAACAAAATAAGAGAATTTAAGTACCAAAAATATTTTCAAGGTACCGTATTTATTGATTTAAAACATTAGATATTAAAAAAAATGGACAAAAAGTATTATTTGTTGTCCCAAAAGTTCTTTGTTGTTTTTACGACTCTGTACCAATTATAGTTTATCGATTTTTATTCTGAAGCAACCATTTTCTTCACAGTTTACTGAACAGATTAAAAGTGATTTTTTGAACATTTAAAGGTGCTTTAGTAACCCTTTTCAGGTGGTAATGACAGTAAATGTATTTCAGATAGGCTTGTAGTGATAGGTTTTATCTTGTAAACAAATATTGCACTTCAAAAAGCGAAGATTGTTTACTGTCACCCTAGATACCAGTTACTGTTCATGATTCACATCACCTGATATGAACTCCCATCGCCTTGTATGGAAATGTTTCAGCCAGCTACACACCATTTAACCCTTTACCCAACGCATACAATATCAAAATTTATTATTTTAAATATCATTTTTTAAAATTTTTCAAAATATTTCAACAAAACCATATCATGTGACCCCTCATTGGAACGAGCTCAGTGAGCTCATTCCAATAAGGGGTCACATGATGTGGTTTTGTTGAAATATTTTGAATTTTTTTATTTTCTCAACAGCTCAATTTGCATATTATGCGGGCGGTTGCGGGCGATTCGTTAGGTAAAGGGTTAACATATTTATTATGTTGAAAGTCCATGTAAATCAAGGAATTAATAAATTTTCACGAGAAACAAAGAATGACCAGGCTTTTATTTATTAAAACCCGCTATTGACAGCACTACACAGAATCATCAACAGTAATTGGTACCGGTACGTATCCTTGGTGACAGTAAACAAACTTTGCTGTTCGAAGTGCGACATTTCTTTACAAAATAAAACATATCTGCGGCAGCTCATTTGATCCAGTGATCTGACCTCCTCAACTCAATGTGATACTATGACCCAGATCACTTCACTGTAGCAATAATATGTATGTATATATTACACTGATTGATGGAGTGGTATTAGTCTGTATATTACACTCACTGATTGGGTTGGATAAGTCTGTACATACCGCTGACTGTATTTGATATAAGTCTATATATATTATGTTGACTGATGGAGTGGTATAAGGTTGTACATATTACACTGACTGTATTTGATATAAGTCTGTATATATTATGTTGACTGATGGAGTGATATAAGTCTGTATATATTATGCTGACTGATGGAGTGGTATAAGTCTATATATATTATGCTGACTGATGGAGTTGTATAAGGCTGTACATATTACACCAACTGTATTTGATATAAGTCTGTATATATTATGCTGACTGATGGAGTGGTATAAGTCTGTATATATTATGCTGACTGATGGGGTGGTATAAGGTTATACATATCATATTGATTGTATTTGAAATAAGTCTGTATATATTATGCTGACTGATGGAGTGGTATAAGTCTGTATATATTATGCTGACTGATGGAGTGGTATAAGTCTGTATATATTATGCTGACTGATGGAGTGGTATAAGTCTGTATATATTATGCTGACTGATGGAGTGGTATAAGTCTGTATATATTATGCTGACTGATGGGGTGGTATAAGGCTGTACACATTACACGGAGTGTGTTTTTTAAAGTCTGTGCATATTACACAGACTGTATTTGATATAAGTCTGTACATTCACTGACAGGTGATATAAGTCTGTATATATTACATTGAGTAATGGAGTGGTTAACAATTTCAGTTTTTTTTTCTGAATAACTTGAACCAAACATTTCTTTCCAAACCATATCAATCATAGCTTATGAACATGGCCCCTCGCAGGAATGAGCTCATTGACTTTTAATAGCAATTTTCTCAATAACACTGTGCTGATATTTCCAGTTTTCTATTTAAAGTATGAAAGTAAATCCATGCTGACATATTCTGTGTCAAGATTAATATAGCATTTTGTATGTTTTATTGTTGTAGATAATGTTATCATAGGGTTTATATTAACTAACAGCATGGTCACATATCAGTAGGAGTTGTGTTCAGTTTGCATGCATCAGTTTCTGGAGGTCACCAAGTGCATTCCACGTCAGTTTTATGAAGCTGATAATATTATTTGTGTTGATTAGCTATTAATTACAATTTATTTGTTTATACTGTCTGTGTATCCCAATAGTTTATTTGTTAATTATGTTCATATGTTTATTTAGCATTGGAAATTACTCAACTTTGTTTTTTTGATGTATTTTATAAATTTATTTTTATAATATATACATTCTTACTATTTTGGGTCAGCTGTCAACAATTATTTGTCCTACTTGAAAGAGGATTATCACTCAGATTCGGAGGTCATGCTGTGGATCTCTATATCTCATTGTATCACTCAGATGCGGAGGTCATGCTGTGGATCTCTATATCTGATTGGAAAGAAGCTTCACCACTAATGTTTGAAGCGGAACCAGGGAGGGGAAATTTAGGCCCCAGCTTTAATTCTGTGACGGGCCCCCTTTCGAAAGTGACAGGATACTGATGCAGGTGCCAAAGTTCTTGAAGTGAAGAATTCTTGAAGTGATAAAATTGGGACTGGTGCATATGTATATAGATAAAGCCAAAACCAGGCAGCACTATTCACAAAAATTGCCATTCGATTTTCATTATTTTTTCATTTTTTCTGCCTCAAAAACATGGCATATTACCCCTCACTGGAACGAGCTTGAGCTCGTTCCAATGAGGAGTCATAAGCTATGTTTTTTTACCCAAAAATTAAAAAAAAAATAGTTGTTAAGTAAAGGGTTAACAGATTAAGCATCTCCCTGGGCACTCCTATTCATTCTTTACATGAGTGACAACTAATATTCCAATACGATGGGCAACTTATCTTGCTGATTCTTGCTCAGGGATCGCTGACCTAGGCTTGGAACTGGAGTCAGAACTTTGGGGGACCTAGGCCTGACCCAAGAATCTTGGACTCCTGGGCCAACCCTTAGCTCCCAAGGTTCTGGACCCTGGGTCACTACCTTGGGCCTCCACTCTCTTCCTGGCCCTGGTTTGAAGTACATTATGAATTGAACAAATTCAATTTGAGGGCAGCCTCAGATTTTGTGACACATTTGCTTGACAAAATTGTCTTCTGAGTTCAGACTTGGTGATACATGACAAAATTGTGTTTTGAGCTTATTTTATTCACCAAATTCAGTTTTGAATAAACTCTGACAAACGTCAATGTAAGATCACTCGCTGGCTTAGAGTGGGTCAGCAGGCTTGATTGTGAGAAGATGACAAACATGTTCGCATCATTTGTGCACTTTTAATTGTCCACTTCATATTTACAGACAGTATGTATAACGTCATAACTTGTGAACCGACTAATTGAAACAGCTTACTTTTTCAGTGGAAAAACAAGACTCATTGTTTGCATTTTAGCCTGTCTTCTAACTTAACTTATTTGGGAGCGTGATGGCTCAATGGTTATGGCACTGGACATCAAACCAAAAAGTTCACAGTTTGATTCCTGTCGGGGGTAACTGCATTGCATCCTTGGGCAAGGCACTTAATCCCAGTTGCCCCTGTGAGGGCACTGTCGCACCTTGTACAATCGACATACTGCACGTAGATGGTGCATTTGTTTTCAATCAATGCAAACACTGAGGTAGTACATTATTAGGGAGTTTGACAGTTGCTTGCTCTTACTCTGTGGTTCTCTCTGGATACTCCACCTTCCTCCACCTGTAAAACTGTCCAGCACAAGATGACTCTAGCTGTTGAAAGTGTTGTTGAACCCCAATAAATAAACTAGATGATGTCAATGAATAAATGAACAAGATGATGTCATTATATAAATAAACTAGATGGTGTCAATAAATAAATAAACTAGATGATGTCAGTAAATAAATAAACTAGATGATGTCAATAAATAAATAAACTAGATGATGTCATTAAATAAATAAACTAGATGATGTCAATAAATAAATAAACTAGATGATGTCAATAAATAAATAAACTAGATGATGTCAATAAATAAATAAACTAGATGGTGTCAATAAATAAATAAACTAGATGGTGTCAATAAATAAACTAGATGGTGTCAATAAATAATTAAACTCGATGATGTCAATAAATAAATAAACTAGATGGTGTCAATAAATAAATAAACTAGATGGTGTCATTAAATAAATAAACTAGATGATGTCAATAAATAAATAAACTAGATGTTGTCAATAAATAAATAAACTAGATGGTGTCAATAAATAATTAAACTAGATGGTGTCAATAAATAATTAAACTAGATGGTGTCATTAAATAAATAAACTAGATGATGTCAATAAATAAATAAACTAGATGGTGTCAATAAATAAATAAACTAGATGGTGTCAATAAATAAACTAGATGGTGTCAATAAATAATTAAACTCGATGATGTCAATAAATAAATAAACTAGATGGTGTCAATAAATAAATAAACTAGATGGTGTCATTAAATAAATAAACTAGATGATGTCAATAAATAAATAAACTAGATGTTGTCAATAAATAAATAAACTAGATGGTGTCAATAAATAATTAAACTCGATGATGTCAATAAATAAATAAACTAGATGGTGTCAATAAATAAATAAACTAGATGGTGTCAATAAATAAATAAACTAGATGGTGTCAATAAATAAACTAGATGGTGTCAATAAATAATTAAACTAGATGGCGTCATTAAATAAATAAACTAGATGATGTCAATAAATAAATAAACTAGATGGTGTCAATAAATAAATAAACTAGATGGTGTCAATAAATAAACTAGATGGTGTCAATAAATAATTAAACTCGATGATGTCAATAAATAAATAAACTAGATGGTGTCAATAAATAAATAAACTAGATGGTGTCAATAAATAAACTAGATGGTGTCAATAAATAATTAAACTCAATGATGTCATTAAATAAATAAACTAGATGATGTCAATAAATTAATAAACTAGATGGTGTCAATAAATAAATAAACTAGATGGTGTCAATAAATAAATAAACTAGATGGTGTCAATAAATAAACTAGATGGTGTCAATAAATAATTAAACTAGATGGTGTCATTAAATAAATAAACTAGATGATGTCAATAAATAAATAAACTAGATGGTGTCAATAAATAAATAAACTAGATGGTGTCAATAAATAAACTAGATGGTGTCAATAAATAATTAAACTCGATGATGTCAATAAATAAATAAACTAGATGGTGTCAATAAATAAATAAACTAGATGGTGTCAATAAATAAACTGAATGGTGTCAATAAATAATTAAACTCGATGATGTCATTAAATAAATAAACTAGATGATGTCAATAAATTAATAAACTAGATGGTGTCAATAAATAAATAAACTAGATGGTGTCAATAAATAAATAAACTAGATGGTGTCAATAAATAAACTAGATGGTGTCAATAAATAATTAAACTAGATGGTGTCATTAAATAAATAAACTAGATGGTGTCAATAAATAAATAAACTAGATGGTGTCATGTGTGGAGCCTTTCGCAGGAAACAGATTCTCTAATGACAAATGTGTTACTATGGGTGCTACATGGTGCCGAATCAAAAATCTGAAACCTTTATGCACATCTAGACACCCTACCTGAACATATGAACACACTTTTCAGTATTTTGAATTTACCCCCCCTAGGAGCCTTTCATGGGAAACTGATTCTCTAATGACAAATGTGTCGCTATGGGTGCCACATGGTGCTGAATCAAAAATCTGAAACCTTTAAGCACATCTAGACACCTTACCTGAACATATGAACACACTTTCAACATTCCAAATTAAAACTCCTAGGAGCCTTTTGCCACAAACCGATTGTCTAACGAGAAAAGTGGCACAGCGGGTGCCATATGCAGCCAGATAAAAAACTCAAAACCTTTATGCACATCTAGAGAGCCTACCTGAACATACGAACACACTTTAAGAGTTTTGATTTAAAACCCCTTGGAACCTTTTGCCAGAAACTGATTCTCTAATGACAAAAGTGGCGCTATGGGTGTCCCACGGGGCCAAATCAAAAATCTGAAACCTTTATGCACATCTCAAGACCCTACTGGAACATATCAAGACACTTCAACATTTCAAATTAAAACCCCTAGGAGCCTTCACTATAAGCTGTTTTTTCTAACAATAACAACAAAAGTGGCACTACGGCACCACTCGTGGCCGAATCAAAATTCCAAAACCTTTATGCACATCTACAGATGCAACCGGAACACCTCAGCATAGTTTAAATGTTTCGAATTACATACTCTTGGTGATATGAAGTTTGGACATACAGAGGGGACGGATGGCACGGACGGGACAAAACTTATCAGCAGGTTTCCTTATACTCTGTATAAAATGTCTACTCTTCAATTGACTTTAGGCTCTTTTTGTTCCACCTTCTTTCCCATTCGGTTCTTTGGACTAAGACTATAGTTTACTGGAGTAAAAACCGAGACATGATGTAACCTTGGCTGTTGAAAGCATCATTAAACCTCAATAAATAAACAAACAATTTATTTTTATGGGTAACATGTTTTTCAAAGAGAAAGTTTGTTGTTTTTCTATATTCTTCTTTAGCTATGTGAGAGTTGATCAGAAAATTAAAAAAAACTTTTGTTTCAAGTTCACTGCAAGATAATTTCAAGCTTTTCTTTATTAAGTTAAATCTTAGTTTCTCTCTTACTGTTAAAATATTTCAGCTGCTTGGGGCTATCACAGATTAGGATATTGTCAAGCTGGCCTCAGTGCAACATTTTCTGAAGTGAGTCCCGTTTTATTTACAATGTAGTCAGTAGAAGGTAGAATGTTGTAGAAAAGCTATATTTTGCAAGTTTGCAAGCTGCTTTTGTTGTTTGAAAAAGCCAGATATTGTTACTGTAGAATTATTATTTGTGAATGTATCAATGTAATATTTTGTTGAGTTTATTCTGTTTGACATCACTTTGATTGGTACAGTAAAACCTGTCTTGAGAGACCACTGTTTTGAGAGACCACCTGTCTTGAGAGACCACTGTGGCCCTGTGTACCGATTGGTTTCACTCTATAATGGACCTGTCATGAGAGACCACCTGTCTTGAGAGTCCACATGTCTTGAGAGACCACAAGACTGTGGCAAAAACTCAGTTTTTCACCTGTTTTGAGAGACCGGAAAATCATTTTTTGGCAATTTCAGAGTATTAAAATCAATAAACAGGTTGAGGGTTAGATTTTTTTTGGGTGGTCTGAATTTGTTATTCAAAATTTGTTTTATTAAAAATTATTGGAGAGTGCCTGTAGGCACTCTCCAATAATTTGTAATAAAACAAATTTATACAAACAAAATATTTGTGTTTGACTGAATAGGAAACATGAGCAAGGAAAAAGATGGCTTTTGTTCTGGTACCCTCGTAACTCAGCCAGTTAAGATCAATGCAGTGTGCACAGAAATCAATAGTTCAAAAATGTAACCAGGACATCGGCCCAACAGTGAAGTTGTTCAGTTTATGTACTTTTATCTATAATTTATTAAACAATACCTTTGTACTTGTATTTAAACTGAATTAAAATAAAACAATAATAAAAAAAAAATTGAAAAATCAGTTCTTCTCCATTTCTGAAACAAATATTCTCTGGTTGTTCATTCACTGACTAGAGAAAACGTCAAACTGTAATGAGAGACCACCTGTCTTGAGAGACTACTTTTGCTCGGAAAAGGGGTGGTCTCTCAAGACAGGTACTACTGTAATACAATAGATTCTGGTATGATGTATTAGTTTGATCTTTTAATTGGTTGAGTTCCAGAAGCCACTATCATGGCTCTATTGAAAAGTGCTGAAAACCACATTAGTGGCTTTACACTACATTTTTTTTTATAGGATTGCAATGGAAACTGGCCAGCTGGAAGTAGGAACAATAGCTCTTTAGACGGGTTGCAAAATCTACAAAAAAGATGCCCCAGCTATTGAGGAGTATCTAGATGGATCTTATGCAGGGTCTCTGTTGTTCAAAGTGAGGTCGAAGTCACTAGAGTTAATGGGGAGAATTGGCAAAGGCATGGAAAGAGTGTGGCAAAGGTGTAATTTAGGAGTAACGGAGACCTTGGAACACTTCATTTTAGAATGCCCCAATTATTTTCCTAATAGAACAAGACTCTGTGGAAAATAATTGAAGATGGGATTAAAACATGATGGATAAGTAGATGGGGAATGACATGAGGGACAGGGTCAGTTTTATTGTTAGGGAGATCGAGAAAGTGCCAATGTGAGGAATTATGAAACACTTGATGACTGAATGCTGGGGGATTAGGAGGGAGAGTGAGGGAGGAATAGCCTGGCAGGGGACTGGGTTAATGCAGGCCTCCTCGTTAGAGAACCACGACAAATCAGCGAAATTAAGGCCAAAGACTTATTATTATACATAAGCTTGCTGTTTGTTCGACAGTAGAAAAAAATATTTTTATAAAATTGCTTTATTACAATTTATTGGAGAGTGCCAATAGGCACTCTCCAATAAATTGTAACAAAACAATTATTTATGGGTAAAATCTTGCTAAACTAATGTTCTTCTTGCTGCTAGCATGGTATCTTTAAAAAAAATACTCAATTTTCAAATCAGCTTTGAAAAATGATTTTGCCCTTGACCTGAGTTAAGAGATATAAAGTGGGGCCCACTTGATTGGATACCTCTTAAATGAATAACCCTGTTAATTGCATATTAATTACAAACACAAAACCACTTACCATACTTCAGTTCATATTTGACCAGTTGATTGCATTTGGAGTTTTGAGTACCCTCCTGTTTATTGAATAATTTACACTGGCAAATTTTCTATTCCGTTAAGAGGTTCCACTCTATATTTTGATCTGAACTGAGCTGGGTATTTTGGAGCGTTGCTGTCAGAAATTCATGTTGAGTGATTAAGGGTTAAACAAAAAACAAGAACCGTAATGATGGGTAAAGAAAAAACAAAACTTGTCAGATTATGATTTCAAAGGAAAAAATTCAAAGCCAGTAGGTGTATGTTTTTATCTTTTGTCACATAATCAGAGGGGGATGTAGGAGTAGGTTCTATTAATCCTTCTGGCTGTTCTTCCATCCATCCATCCTTCCTTCCAGCTGTCCTTCCAAACATCCTGTCTTCCCTGTTTCTTTTCATCTGATTTTAAAGAAAACTATTCAACATATTCTTCCCAAATTTGATATGTTGCTTTTTGGTAATAATATCATGATTGGGATTGCAAACCAGTTGTGCCCAAGTATTTCATGCAAAGTTATTGCTCTTGTTGGACTTGAAATTTTTTATCATCACATTACCATTTCTTATCACTTTTCAATTTTTTTTTCACGTAATATATACTGAGTCAAAAAAGAAAGTATAATAAACTTTGAGGAGCAATTTTTGTAGTATTATCGACTTTAATCCCAAACAAATTATTGTAAATTCATATTTCGAGTCTAGCTGTATGAATTTGCATAATGTCATGTTCTTACTGTTGCCAGCATCATGTCAGGACGTCGCAATTCAGACATGGGATGAAATGAAAAGTTCACACATGCAGTCAATTGCGTGTATATTGTCCACTGTTTGCCTCTTGGTTGGCAAGATATTGACGGTGCATGGACCTGATAAGTCTCTGGATGTCACCCTGTGGTATTGGGTTCCACTCCTGCCTTAGAACATTACATAAATCGCCTAACGTCTGAAGATCATGAACTCATACCCGACAGTCCAATTGATCTCAAAGATGCTCGATTGGCAAGAAATCTGGCGAAAGTGGGATCCAGGAAAGAAGTTTCATGCTCTACTCATCAAAAAAGTCACGACAGATATGCACCACATGGCAACAGGCATTGTCTTGCTGGAATAACTGCAATCCAATGTTAGTGTTGAACAACGGGACAACAATAGCGTTAAAAATTTTGTCCCTATATCATTGTCCATTCAGATTACCATCGATGAAGATCATCTGCATTCGATGGTGCAAGGAAATTCCTGCTCAAACAATTACACCACCCCCGCCGAAATGGTCACATTCCCACATGCAAGCATCAGAAAACCGTTCTCCCTGTCGGCAATACACTCTTGCCCTACCATCAGCGTGCTGTAGACAAAATCATTATTCATCACTAAAAAGAACTGTGCTCCAACGCTGCTGAGTCCAGTGAACACACTGATGTACCCATTCCATGGTGACGGTACGATGACGTTGGGTAAGGATTGGTCCGTATATATAATTTTTTGATGATAATATCATGAATGAGTTTGCAGAAATTTGAACTTTGTGCAATGTGAGGAAAATTCTTTTAAAATATTCTTTTTCAGATTCACCAGATTCACATGTCAGAATGTTCTGATGTTCGTATTCAGCATCTTTATGGGGATCAGGCTCAAGTTTGTTCAAATCAAGTTCCAGGGATCATATTTGGGCTCCTAATTGGAACCTAAATTTTACCTTAGTACAATATGAGGAAAATTCTTCAAAAATCTTCTGATCCACCACTCAGAATCTTTTGATATTTGGTATTCAGCATCCTCAGGAGGATCAAATTCAGATTGTTTAAATCAAGTACCTGGGTTCATATTTGGGGCATACCTTCCAAGTTTATTCAGTAGAAATTGCAAAGCTGAATGGGATGGGAGGATCATGTCTGAAATCTTCGCATACACCACCAGTTTCAATCCTTTGAAAATTGGAAGGCTCCCTTTGGTATGTGCGGAAGATTTCAATTTTTTTTAAAAGAGAGTTGGTGAGACAATATTTGGACTTGGGTTTGGAGGTGCAAAGTTGTTGGCCATGCTTCAAATTTCTTTTTTCTAGAACTGTTGGCCAATTTGATCCAACCTTTGTATGCAGTTGTATCAGGTGACATGTACTTGATTTATGCCAAATAATGTTTGTTCATCTCAGAAGCTCAAAATAGAAAAATTAAATAAAAAACCCATATTTCCAAAACAGCATGGAGCAGAGAATTGTCACTTAAGTTGGTATGATGCATTAGGACCATTGGAATTGAATGGGTCAAGATAATTGCATAAGAAGCATTGGTATAGAATGGGTCCAAATAATTGCTGTCGGTTGTGTCACAGGATATCATATCAGACTGCCCATTTTTAACACTGCAGGGAATGGGAAAATGCTGAGTCATGTTCTTTCTTGTTTTCAGAAATTAAAAAATCTTCCCTATATCCATTCATCAAATTCTTTTGATATGTAATATTTATCTTACAATCAACATGTATTTTGTCTGTATTAACTCCACAACTGTCGTGTATACGACCCCTTGATACAGATGTTTGTATCAGGGGGGAAGATACAAGCACGTTCCTTTCGCGTGAGTTCCATTTTTTTTCTTTTTGTTCATCCGTACGAATAAATAGTTCGTTATATATTCATCTACATTCTTGACTTATCCCCAATATAGTAAGATAAAATGATCATTTCCATTATGTGGATGTACAAAATGTGCATCCGAGTCTCGCTCCGGGTTCTAAGGGTAGATCACGACTCGTCTTCGACTCATCGTGATCTGCCCATAGAACCCAGAGCTCAACTCGGATACATATTTTGTACATCCACATAATGGTAATAATCTCTGTATATAGATTATAACAGTAAAGTGATCTTGTTTGTTGTATTCTGTTGAGTTGACGAGGTCAGATCACATGAGCAACAAAGGCAAAAAGTGTGATTTGGTGATCTGACCTCGTCAATGAAATGGAATGCGACAAGCCAGATAACTTGGTTGACGTTTTCTATTGCTCTCCTCTTTCTGAGACCAACCATCTGATACGGAATCGGTAAACCACTCAATGTGATCCAGCAATCAATCAGAAAACCACTCAATGTGATCCAGCAATCAATCGGAAAACCACTCAATGTGATCCAGCAATCAGGATTCGATGGTGAAAACATGACATATCATTGATAGGTATATAATAAACAACATTCTGAGGGGGATCTGGGTTTTTATTTGGGCTACCTATGGGAGCCAAAGTTTAATCTTCTTCAGATCCACCACTCATAATCTTTTGATATTTATACTTCAGCATCCTTGGGTGTCAGATTCAAACTCATTCAAATCAAGTTCCTGGGTTCATATCCTTATGGGATCCCAAATTTAACATAGCTCAATATAAGAAATATTCTTTAAAAATCATCTTCTACAAATTTACTAGTTAGAGAATCATTTGATGTTTGGTTCACAACATCCTTATCGGGGGCAGATTCTGGCTTGTTAAAATCAAATCCTTTGGTGTACATTTGGGCTCCTCATTTTAGCTTAGTGCAACATGAGGAAATTTCTTTTATAATATTCTTTTTAAGATCCACCAGTCATAATTTTGATATTTGGTATACAGCATCCTTATGGGGTCTATGCTCATGCTAAGCTTTGAGATTCAATTCAGATCTAATCCTTCATGGGACTCGATTTGATTCAAATCCATTGTCAGGTATTCAAAATTTTGAATCCATAGTGCAGTTTGTCAAGCACAAATCTACAATAATAATTTACACATCAACATCTATGAATTACGTCAATTTACGTCAATATTATCTGCAAAATACAGATACATAATTATGCGTGTGCAGTTCTTGAATTCTTTTACATGAACAATGAAATATTGGCGATACATTTTATCGCAATTCAGTAACACTCATCACAAGAATGTGGCGAGAGACGATCACACTAGACACAAATGTAAATACACATTCTGGATATTGAAAATACGCCTATCGCATTTTGTATGATGTTACATCATGACTGTTTGCCAAAACAGTGAAATTCCGTTGCTTGTCATTATGAAATGGGAATCAGAACAAAATTTTAACTAATGGTACTTTAGTTGAACTAATTGAATTGTGAACTTGGGGTCTGCACCAGGTGATTATAATATGTACATTTATCATATGACTCGTCCGTTTTGTTCACTTTAAAACATTTGATATTTTGTTTTCATATTAATCAGTGATAAATAAAGCCTTCCGTCAGTTCATTGGTCAATTTCAAAAGTAGACAATTTGATTGGCTGAACAAACTACAACTGGGCCACATTTTCATAATTTGCATAATTAGAGTTGGGAGCTTTCATTGGTCAATTTCAAAACTGGACAATTTGATTGGCTAAACAAAATACAACTGGGTCACATTTGCATAATTTCAGTAGGGAGAATTTACGTTATCTGTCCTATTTAGGGAGAGTTATATTGTATTAATCTTTTACCTACAAGAAAAACACCATTCATTTTTTTTTATATTTTCACTTTTTGCTTCCAAAACATAGGTTATGACCCCTCATTGGAACGAGCTTGACAATCTTGTTCCAATGAGGGGTCATAACCTATGTTTTGGAAGCAAAAAATGAAAATTTTTAGTTATACGAGGATGATTTTCCAAGTGCCGTCTGTAACTCAAATTAGGTGATGGGTTAAAAAGTCATACTAAGTGGCTAATTTGTGTGTGTGTGTGTCATATGATAAATAGAATATGAAATGAGTGTTTTTCTCATATAATATTTATGAAACTTGTCTAAATTTTCCATTTGGGCTCTCCAAAATGAAAAATTCTTAGGCTCGTTACATAATATTATACGAGAAAATTACTCATTCCATATCCTCCATATAGACAATGAACGTGATTGCTTTTTGTTTCAAGTACCCTATTCGCTCAATCATTCATGATTTACATTAGATTTTTAATGCAAAAATTGGAATAGTTGATTAGCTCGGCAGAATAATTTCCTTCAATGGATTCAATTTGGATTTGAATCTTTTCACAGATTCAATTTGACATTCGTTTCAAACCAGAAGATAGGATTTGCAAGGGCCTAATGGGTTCAGACTCCATGTTGTTCAAATCAAGTCACTGGGTTCATATTTGGGTTCCTCATGGGAACCCAAATTTTAACTAAGTGCATTATGAGGAAAATTCTTTAAAAATTTTCTTCTTCAGATGTTTGGATATTTTGGTATCCAGCATCCTTAGTGGAATCAGATTAAGTTTTGTTCAAATCAAGTACCTGTGTTAAATTTGGGCTTCCTACTTGAGCCCAAATTTTAAATTACGGCTATCTTAGGAATATCCTTAAGAATATACTTAAAAAATATTCTTAATAATATTCTCCAGTCAGACTCTTATGATATTTGGTATACAGCATCCTTGAAAGGGGAGGGGATTGAAGATAAGCCAGTTTAAATCAAATTCCTGAGTCCATATTTGGGCTCTCTATGAGATTCCAAATTTTCTCTAGTGCAATATGAGGATTATTCTTTGAAAATCTTTTTATTCAGATCCACTCATCAGAATCTTGTTATATTTGGTATACAGCACACTTCAAGTTTGTTCAAATCAAGTTCCAGGGTTCATCTTTGGGCTCCTTTTGAGAGTCCAAAATTTACCAGAGCAATATGAGGAAAATTCTTTAAAAATCTTTTCAGATGAGATCCACCAGTCAAAATTTTTTGATATCAGGTATACAGCATCCTTAATGAAGTCAAGATTCAATTATTTTTCAAACCAAGTCCTTAGGTTCATATTTTGGCTCCTTATGGGAACTTAAATTTTAACTTAGTGTAATGTGAGGAAAATTTCTTTAATAAAAATCTTCTTCCTCCCACCAGAATTGTTTGCTACTCAGTATTCAGCATTCTTTGGGGGGAGGGAGGTGGGGTGGGGGGAGGGGGCATATTCAAGTTTGTTCTACTCAGATCCCTAGGTTTATATCTGGGCTCCCTACAGGAGACCAACTTTTAACTTGGTGCAGTATGAGGGAAAAAATTCTTTAAAAACTTCTCAGATCCATCAGTCAAATTTTAAATCTTCTGATATTTGGTGTGCTATATGCATTGGGGTAGGTGGTTCAGATTCACGTTTGTTTTAATCAACTCTCTGGGTTCATATATGGTCTCTATATCAGAGCCTTCATTTTAACATAGTGTAATTTTGCAATATTCTTCAAGGATCTTCTTCCAATCGACCAGGTAGAATATTTTAATATTTGGTAACGAAACAAATTGTCTTTAAAACAAATATTTTGTTCATGACTGTGTAAGAACACTCAATCCGAAAGCCATAATTTGTCAAAAAAGACCTGTGTCAATTATGTCCTTGTTAACCCTTTACCTAACATGAAAAGAAACCGACATTTGCAAACAAAATTTTTGAATAACTAATTATTTTCATTTTTTGTCTGAAAAACATAGGTTATGACCCACTCTTTGGAATGAGCTCAATGAGCCTGTTCCAAAGAGGCGTCATAACCTATGTTTTTCAGACAAAAAATGAAAATAATATTGAAACTTATTTGGTGATTTTTGTGAACAGCGCTGGCCTCTTTTGGCCGTCATGTTGGGTAAAGGTTTAACTACCATTTCACTCCATTTCTTCACACAACTGATGGCTGCCAGGAGCTCTCAGTATTCCACCCAGTTTCATCCAAAAATCCTAGCAAATTAGAATCTAATGAGGGATGTGTGCTCACTGTACTGAGATGAGGGTCAAGTGAGGATTGAGAGGAGGGATGTGTGCTCACTGTACTGAGATGAGGGTCGAGTGAGGATTGAGAGGAGGGATGTGTGCTCACTGTACTGAGATGAGGGTCGAGTGAGGATTGAGAGGAGGGATGTGTGCTCACTGCACTGAGATGAGGGTCAAGTGAGGATTGAGAGGAGGGATGTGTGCTCACTGTACTGAGATGAGGGTCGAGTGAGAATTGAGAGGAGGGATGTGTGCTCACTGTACTGAGATGAGGGTCGAGTGAGGATTGAGAGGAGGGATGTGTGCTCACTGCACTGAGATGAGGGTCGAGTGAGGATTGAGAGGAGGGATGTGTACTCACTGTACTGAGATGAGGGTCGAGTGAGGATTGAGAGGAGGGATGTGTGCTCACTGTACTGAGATGAGGGTCGAGTGAGGATGGAGAGGAGGGATGTGTGCTCACTGCACTGAGATGAGGGTCGAGTGAGGATTGAGAGGAGGGATGTGGCTCACTGTACTGAGATGAGGGTCGAGTGAGGATTGAGAGATAGAACATTTTTGGTAAGAGTGATGTCATTGCAATATGCACACAGTACAAGGTGACACTTCCTTTTTGTTTTCATCTTTCTGATCCCTTAACAGTAACACACATTTTTCTCGTTTGCTTCCTTCCTCTAACTCACTTCAAATCGCTTATGACAATTTGACCCAGGTATTCGTTTAAGGCTCACTTGAGCTTCTGGTTTTGTGTTTTTGTTTTTTTGTTTGTTTTAAGGTGTCATTTGTGGTTTTATAGATTTATTGATTGGTAATTAACAAGCCAGGAAATAAGCAGACTATCATCTGAAAAATGAGGTCCCCAGCAAGGTAGCATCACTAAATTTACCCTCTGAGAACCTTAATCTGAATCAGGGTCTCAAAACTAAACAGAAAGAGGTACCCAAAGGATAATTTGGCCCACTGTATGGGATAGCATCATCAAATTCATCCTCTGGCAAACTCATTCTGCAAATGTCAGACTGCTTATTTTCAGGCCTGGTAATTAATGTTTCTAGCATACAGACCTCATTCACTTCAATGTCTGTTATGAGACAGAGTATGAGAGTCCATGTCTGTTATGAGACAGAGTATGAGAGTCCATGTCTGTTATGAGACAGATTATGAGAGTCCATGTCTGTTATGAGACAGATTATGAGAGTCCATGTCTGTTATGAGACAGATTATGAGAGTCCATGTCTGTTATGAGACAGATTATGAGAGTCCATGTCTGTTATGAGACAGAGTATGAGAGTCCATGTCTGTTATGAGACAGATTATGAGAGTCAATGTCTGTTATGAGACAGATTATGAGAGTCCATGTCTGTTATGAGACAGATTATGAGAGTCCATGTCTGTTATGAGACAGATTATGAGAGTCCATGTCTATTATGAGACAGATTATGAGAATCCATGTCTGTTATGAGACAGATTATGAGAGTCCATGTCTGTTATGAGACAGATTATGAGAGTCCATGTCTGTTATGAGACAGATTATGAGAGTCCATGTCTGTTATGAGACAGATTATGAGAGTCCATGTCTGTTATGAGACAGATTATGAGAGTCCATGTCTGTTATGAGACAGAGTATAAGAGTCCATGTCTGTTATGAGACAGATTATGAGAGTCCGTGTCTGTTATGAGACAGATTATGAGAGTCCATGTCTGTTATGAGACAGATTATGAGAATCCATGTCTTTTATGAAACAGATTATGAGAATCCATGTCTGTTATGAGATGATTATGAGAATCTATACAGATGTTGACTTCGATGTCTGTTATAAGACAGATTACGAGAATCTATACAGATGTTCGCTTCGATGTCTATCATGTGACAGATTATGAGAATCTATACAGATGTTCGCTTCGATGTCTGTTATGAGACAGATTATGAGAATCTATACAGATGTTTGCTTCGATGTCTGTTATGAGACAGATTATGAGAATCCATGTCTGTTATGAAACAGATTATGAGAATCCTTACAGATGTTCGCTTTGATGTCTATTATGTGACAGATTATGAGAATCTAAACAGATGTTCACTTCGATGTCTATTATGTGACAGATTATGAGAATCTAAACAGATGTTCGCTTCGATGTCTATTATGTGACAGATTATGAGAATCTAAACAGATGTTCTCTTCAATGTCTATTATGTGGCAGATTATGAGAATCCATGTCTGTTATGAGACAAATTATGAGAATCCATACAGATGTTCGCTTTGATGTGAGTGTTATGAGACAGATTAGGATAATCTCATACTCCATTAACAGTCTAGCTGTTTCTGGACTGACAACCATCCACCATGTCAGCGCTGCTTTTTTCAGTGATACTGATTATGCCTCCATCTCCTTTCACTATTGTATTCAGCTGATCATGAACTTGGTCATGGGCTAGTGCAGAAAACGTGTGTGGTTTTCTTTGTAACAAAGATAAAGTGTTGAATCACAGATATATGATACATTTAAAACTTGAATACTTGTCTAGTATCTTTATACCCCCACAAAACAAAGTTTAGGGGGTGGGGGTATATAGGAGTCAACTTGGGGGGTATATAGGGGGTGGGGGTATATAGGAGTTAACTTGTCTGTCAGTCGTTCATCGGCGGTCCGTTGCACATGCAAAATGTGGAGCGAACTATATCCACAGTTTTAGCCACATTTTCATGAAACTTCACAAAAGTGATCAACATGATGAGGAAAATTGCGTGACATCATTTTTTTCCTGCTCAGTTTCAAGATAGCCAACAGGTGGCCATATTGGAATTTTTTTTATGTAAACTACTTCCACAGTTTTATCTGCATTTTCATGAAACTTCACAAAACTGATCAAAATGATGAGGGGAAGTGCGTGTCATAATTTTTTTCTTGCTCGGTTTCAAGATGGCCAACTTGTGGCCATATTGGATTTTTAGCTTAACTTGACAAAGTCAAGATAAGCTATTGCCATCACCCATGCAAAAGTCTGTTAGTCTGGGAGTCTGTGAGTTTGTGAGTCTGTTCACATTTTCCTTTAGCACAGGCTGCACCCCGTACTTCTTATCCGATCGTCACAAAATTCAATATGCAGGTTTGAGGTCATGTCTAGATGAGGACGTCCCCTTTTGGTTGCGATCGGTCAACCATGGTGGCTGCCCAAGCCCAAAACCTAAAAACCATTAGCACAGTCTACAGGTTGTATTTGTGAAGGAATTTCACTGTAACTTGGTGGTAGGATGCCTCTGTATAATATCGAGATGAGAACGTCCCCTTTTGGTCATGATCTGTCAACCGTGATGGCTGCCCAAGCCTAAAACCCCAAAACTTTTAGCACAGTCTACAGGTCATATTTAATGTGGAGGGATTTCATTGTAACTTGGTAGGTTGACTCCATATAATGTCTAGATGAGAAAGTCCCCTTTTGGTCGCGATTGGTCAACTGTGACGGCTACAGGGGCCCGAAGCCCCAAAACCTTTAGCACAGTCTATAGGTCATATTTATGAAGGGATTTCATTGTAACTTGGTAGGATGACTCCAGATAATGTCTAGATGAGAACGTCCCCTTTTGATCGTGATCATTCAGCCATGACAGCTGCCTGAGCCCAAAACCCAAAAACCTTTTAGCACAGTCTACAGGTCGTATTTATGAAGGGATTTCATTGTAACTTGGTATGTTGATCCCATATAATGTCTGGATGATAACATCCCCTTTTGGTTGCTATTGGTCAACTGTGATGGCTACAGGGGCCCGAAGCCTGAAAACCTTTAACACAGTCTACAGGTCATATTTATGAAGGGATTTCATTGAAACTTGGTAGGATGACTCCAGATAATGCCTAGATGAGAACGTCCCCTTTTGGTCGCGATCATCCAACCATGATGGCTGCCCGAGCCCAAAACCAAAAAAACATGACTCAATCTAATGTCTAGATGAGGACATCTCCTTTTGGTTGCGATCGGTCAACCGTGATGGCTTCACAGGCCCGAAGCCCAAAAACCTTTAGCACAGTCTACAGGCCATATTTATGAAGGGATTTCATTGTAACTTGATAGGATGACTCATTTTGGAATAATTTTACTGTAAATTGGTAACTTTCAGTGGTATACATTAACTGTGAGGGCCACATACATTAACTGTGAGGGCCAAATTAACCCACCCCTTTAGTATAGTCCACACCTCATTACTTTTATTGAAAACATAGCATACAGGGAACAGAAATTAACATATTCCCAATTTTCATAATTTTTGTTTTATTTCATAATCCTTTCATAAACATTGAACATTATCCTTTTCATCAAACATAACACACAGACAAGTTAAGCTACATTGTCATTGACACTTTCATTTTTTTATGTAAACTTGTGGAGCAAACTACTTCCACAGTTTTAGCTGCATTTTCATGAAACTTCACAAAATGATCAACGTGATGAGGGGAAGTACGTAATATAATTTTTTTCCCGCTCAGTTTAAAGATGGCCAACTGGTGGCCATACTGAATTACTTGTTTACTTAGAAAAATTTAATGCCCCTTTTCAGTCACCCACACCAGACGTATGCCACGGCAGAGGTATACCGGGCGACACAGACCATCTCTAGTTTTGGCAGTTAAAGGGATCCAACACCTATACTAAAAGCATTTTTAAAAATATTTTTACCGTAATATGTATGTTATGGTATTTCACATGTGTTCTATTGTATTACTTGGCCCTCATAAACATATGTATAGACACTTAGGTTGTGGTAATTTATGCACTTGCAGCCGACTTATGGGGAAAACATATTTTTCTAGCGGCCATTTTGAATTTTTACATTTTTATTGGGAAGATTTATGTTATGATATTTCACATGTTTTATTGGATTAGTTAGCCCCACAAACACATGTCTGGACACAAAGATCATCTAATCGGGGCACAAAGACCCGCTTTATAGGCAAAAACAGGTTTTGTGGTGACCATTTTGAATTTTCTATTTTTTGGCGGGAAATGTTGGAGTGACGTCATGATTCCTGCAATTTTTTAACCATTTACACAACAAATCGCCCGCATCCACCCACGTAATATGCAAATTGAGCAGTTGAAAAAATTTAATTTTTCAAAATATTTCAACAATACCATATCATGTGACCCCTCATTGGAATGAGCTCATTAAGCTCATTCCAATGAGGTGTCTCATGATATGGTTTTCTTGAGATTTTTTGAAAAATTTTAAAAAATGATATTTAAAATAATAAATTTTGATATCATCTGCGTTGGGTAAAGGGTTCAATCAACATGCTCAAAACCCCCACCAGGCAAATTTTTATGCTTCTTTCCAGAAGTGCACACTTTGGGTAAAAATCTGCTATACTAAAAGCAAAAACAAGAACACAGACATAACTTACCTATTACTTGACAAAAATGAAAACAGAGAGAGGGTGGGTGAAAAAATAACCATAGCCTGAGAAAATAGCATGGAGTAGAGTAGGGTGAGGTTTCAGTATATTTCTATGTTTGTTTTTCTATTACACCACAATGTTTTAATATATTATTCTGCACTTTGTTTTAAGGTTGTAGTTCAGGCATCTGGTTGTCTTTACCTATCTCATATTGGCCTTTTTTGTATTTGTCATTTCAACAAGTTGTTGTTTTTTACCTGCTTGTTTGACCTCCATTGTTATAAAGTAGTTAACACCCTAATAACCCTCCACACAACAACTATACTTAACTTACAAGTTTAAATAACATTATTGTAAAAGTTCTCACTAATAAGATGATTTAATGCTGGTAAAATTAATTGTCAACTGTCAAATAGTGTCAGGGAGATTATGCTCTTTTTTAAGGCCCCCACAAAGTAGATCTTCTGTTTCTCAGGCCATTTTTTGTAAAATTGGGTGGGTGTTTTTTTAGTTTATTTTTTATTTTTGTAATTATTTCTTTGCCAGTAAAAGTTCATGGTCTTGGTTTGTTTTTAGTTCCGCCTGACAAAGTCAGCAGAGCTTTTCTGATATCAAGTTGTCCATCCGTCCGTCCATCCGTCCATCTGTCATCCGGCGTCAACTTTTTTTTTGTCCGGGCCATAATTTCTTTACCACTGGATATTTTTTAACAAAACTTTCTAACAGTATGTATTGTCAATAAGCAGTGTGTCATCAATCAGAATAGGGTCTGTATCCATCAAGGTCAAGGTCACAGGCAACATGGTAAAGGTAACACTCAGGAAAACGTCAACATTTTGTTTGTCCGAGCCATAATTTCTTTACCACTGGATATTTTTTAACAAAACTTTATAATAGTATGTATTGTCACTAGGCAGTGTGCCATCAATCATAATAAGGTCTGTATCCATCAAAGTCAAGGTCACAGGTGACATGGTAAAGGTAACACTCAGGAAAACGTCAACTTTTGTTTGTCCAAGCCATAATTTCTTTACCATAATTATGTATTGTCACTAGGCAGTGTGCCATCAATCATAATAAGGTCTGTATCATCTGTCCGTCCATCCGTGTTTACATTACGATACTTATGTAGCTTCGATTTGGTAAAACAGGATACTTATGTGGCCAATTTCAGTGGTGCACATGTCTTCAACTGCTGTAACCCTGCTTGAATGGAGCTTGAACAGAGTTAGAATGTTGAGCTGACAGTTGCTCATCGATGCTCGGTGGTTCTCTCCAGGTACTCCAGCTTCCTCCATCTGCAAACTGTCATGGTCACGATTAACCATTGTGCATAAGTATGTGACCTTAAACATCCATAAATAAATAATATTTACACATTCAACAACCAGAGTGACATCGTGTGAGACAGTTTTCCAACTGGAGGAAGGCACAGTATCTACAGAAGAACACTCGAGCAGCAATGATGAGCTGTCAGATTATCCAACTTGTTAACCCAACATAAACAGATATAACAGCAGTTGAAGGCAAGTACTCCATCGACATACAGTAGACTTGTCTTAGTACACAACACCACCATGCCCCCACATGGACAATCAGGATTAACCCTTTACCCAACGAATCGAAAGCATCCGCTTGCTTAATATGAAAATTCAGCAGTTGAAAAAATATTATTTTTCAAAAGATTTCAACAAAACCATATTACATGACCCCTCGTTGGAACGAGCTCGTTCCAACGAGGGGTCACATGATATGGTTTTGTTGAAATTTTTTGAAAAATATGAAAAAATCATATTTAAAATAATAAATTTTGATATCGTCTGCATTGGGTAAAGGTTAAGTGACTTGCCCAAAGACACAGCACGAATGGCGTGGAGTCAGGTTCGAACCACTGACTTTCGATTTAACCCTTTTATAACAACACACACGATATCAAAATTTGTTATTTTAATTAATCTTTTTTACAAATTTAAAAAAGAATTTCAAAAGAACCATATCATATGACCCCTCATTGGAATGAGCTGAATGAGCTCATTCCAATGAGGGTTACATGATAATGTTTTGTTGAAACTTAATTTTTAACCCTTTACCTAACCTGAAAAGCAGACGACACTTGCACAAATAATTCTTGAATAAATAAATTTTTTCATTTTTTATCTCAAAAACATAGGTTATGACCCCTCGTTGGAACGAGCTCAATGAGCTCGTTCCAACGAGGGTCATAACCTATGTTTTTGAGACAAAAAATGAAAAAAATAATGAAAATTAATTGGCGATTTTTGAGAATAGCGCTGGCCGGTTTTGGCCGTTACATTAGGTAAAGGGTTAAATAATTTTTTCTCAACTGCTCATTGTGCAAATTATGTAGAGAGAGGTAACTGATTCATTAGTTAGAGGGTTAAACTCTAGTATTCTATAACCAATGTACCATCATGCTCTCATTTGGAAAGTGAATGAATTGAGATATGGTTTATAATAGCACCTCTCACTATGAAGAAACATTATTTTTGTGAAGAATTAAGACATTGATTAGCACTCAGAAATATTTATTTGTATTCATTGCTTCGTTATATTAAGGTCCATTCAAGTATTTATACAACTTAATACTAATATTGTTTTTGGAATCTGAAAGAAGACATAATGATACATAATTTGCTCTTGGTGTACATTCAAGTTTTTATCTTGTTTTTTGTTCTGTGGTCAAAGTTATTAACAACTTTACTGCTAACACAACATAAATTAATTATAAAGTACAGAAAGAATGAATTAAAACAACATTAATTACTATCATTGTAAAGATCAAGGTTTGTATGGGTTCTGCAGCACTGAAAAAGTCATAAACTGAAAAGTATTTTTAAGAGATAGGCGGTATTGGAATTTTGAGTCCAGTATCGGTTTCAGTATTTTTAGGGGAGTATTCCCCAATATCGTCAAACCATAAAAATCTTTGCCCTTCCTTCCCACTCTATAAACCATCAAACTCCTTGCCCTTCTCTCTCACTCTACAAACCACAAAAATCCTTGCCCTTCTTTCCCACTCTACAAACCATAAAAATCCTTGCCCTTCCTTCCCACTCTACAAACCATAAAAATCCTGGCCCTTCCTTCCCACTCTACAAACCATAAAAATCCTGGCCCTTCTTTCCCACTCTACAAACCATAAAAATCCTTGCCCTTCTTTCCCACTCTACAAACCATAAAAATCCTTGCCCTTCTTTCCCACTCTACAAACCATAAAAATCCTTGCCCTTCTTTCCCACTCTACAAACCATAAAAATCCTGGCCCTTCTTTCCCACTCTACAAACCATAAAAATCCTTGCCCTTCTTTCCCACTCTACAAACCATAAAAATCCTGGCCCTTCTTTCCCACTCTACAAACCATAAAAATCCTTGCCCTTCTTTCCCACTCTACAAACCATAAAAATCCTTGCCCTTCTTTCCCACTCTACAAACCATAAAAATCCTTGCCCTTCCTTCCCACTCTACAAACCATAAAAATCCTTGCCCTTCCTTCCCACTCTACAAACCATAAAAATCCTTGCCCTTCTTTCCCACTCTACAAACCATAAAAATCCTGGCCCTTCCTTCCCACTCTACAAACCATAAAAATCCTTGCCCTTCTTTCCCACTCTACAAACCATTAAAATCCTTGTCCTTCCTTCCCACTCTACAAACCATAAAAATCCTTGTCCTTCTTTCCCACTCTACAAACCATAAAAATCCTTGCCCTTCTTTCCCACTCTACAAACCATAAAAATCCTTGCCCTTCTTTCCCACTCTACAAACCATAAAAATCCTGGCCCTTCCTTCCCTCACTACAAACCATAAAAATCCTTGCCCTTCTTTCCCACTCTACAAACCATTAAAATCCTTGCCCTTCTTTCCCACTCTACAAACCATTAAAATCCTTGTCCTTCCTTCCCACTCTACAAACCATAAAAATCCTTGCCCTCTCTACCCACTCAACAAACCATAAAAATCCTTGCCCTTCTTTCCCACTCTACAAACCATAAACATCCTTGCCCTTCCTTCCTACTGTGCAAATCATAAAAATCCTTGCCCTTCCTTCCCACCCTGTCTCAGCCTTTGATTACTTAACCCTTTACCCAACATATACAATATAAAAATTTGTTATTTTAATCTTTTATTTTCAGACATAAAAATCCTTGCCCTTCCTTCCCACTCTACAAACCATCAAACTCCTTGCCCTTCTCTCTCACTCTACAAACCACAAAAATCCTTGCCCTTCTTTCCCACTCTACAAACCATAAAAATCCTTGCCCTTCCTTCCCACTCTACAAACCATAAAAATCCTTGCCCTTCTTTCCCACTCTACAAACCATAAAAATCCTTGCCCTTCTTTCCCACTCTACAAACCATAAAAATCCTTGCCCTTCTTTCCTACTCTACAAACCATAAAAATCCTTGCCCTTCTTTCCCACTCTACAAACCATAAAAATCCTTGCCCTTCTTTCCCACTCTACAAACCATAAAAATCCTTGCCCTTCTTTCCCACTCTACAAACCATAAAAATCCTTGCCCTTCTTTCCCACTCTACAAACCATAAAAATCCTTGCCCTTCTTTCCCACTCTACAAACCATAAAAATCCTTGCCCTTCCTTCCCACTCTACAAACCATAAAAATCCTTGCCCTTCCTTCCCACTCTACAAACCATAAAAATCCTTGCCCTTCTTTCCCACTCTACAAACCATAAAAATCCTGGCCCTTCCTTCCCACTCTACAAACCATAAAAATCCTTGCCCTTCTTTCCCACTCTACAAACCATAAAAATCCTGGCCCTTCCTTCCCACTCTACAAACCATAAAAATCCTTGCCCTTCTTTCCCACTCTACAAACCATAAAAATCCTGGCCCTTCCTTCCCACTCTACAAACCATAAAAATCCTTGCCCTTCTTTTCTACTCTACAAACCATAAAAATCCTTGCCCTTCTTTCCCACTCTACAAACCATTAAAATCCTTACCCTTCCTTCCCTCACTACAAACCATAAAAATCCTGGCCCTTCCTTCCCACTCTCTACAAACCATAAAAATCCTTGCCCTTCTTTCCCACTCTACAAACCATTAAAATCCTTGTCCTTCCTTCCCACTCTACAAACCATAAAAATCCTTGCCCTCCCTACCCACTCAACAAACCATAAAAATCCTTGCCCTTCTTTCCCACTCTACAAACCATAAACATCCTTGCCCTTCCTTCCTACTGTGCAAATCATAAAAATCCTTGCCCTTCCTTCCCACCCTGTCTCAGCCTTTGATTACTTAACCCTTTACCCAACATATACAATATAAAAATTTGTTATTTTAATCTTTTATTTTCAGACTTGTCAAAAAATTTCAACAAAACCATATTCAAAAAAGGGTCTCATCATATGATCTTGCCAAAATGTTTTGAAAAATAATTTTCTTTCAACAGCTTAATTTGTAAATTTTGCAGGCAGATGCCTACAGTTGATTTGTTGAAGGGTTAATAGTTATGTAAGAATGTTAAGTGACAAGACTAGCTGTACTCCCAATAGTAGCTGCCATTGCTGAGACAATTAAATAAGCATTGTGTATTAAAACAGAGGATGTATGCCCCATCCTTCAATAGTTGTGCAGGAACTACACAGTATGAGCTGGGGATGTATTTCCTTTTCTACTCTGTGTATATACTTGTACAATAAGTAATTACAGATAAACTGTTTCAGATAACACATGGTGCACACTTGGATTCAATAAATTGACACTTGACGTTTTTTTGTTGATATGCTAAATTTTTTTAATTATTAACTTGAGTGCATGCATTTTACAGGAAATAGATCATCAGACACACAGAATTTCTCCTAGGTTATTACACTAACAAAAGTTGTTTTTTTTTCAAGATGGCCACTGCAAATTCTATAGTCTCTTTTTATGAAAAATTCATTAAAAAATTGTTAGAGTACGTCGTGCTCACTTAATTGGATTTCTTTTAACTGAATAACCTTATTAATTGAATATAATTTTCAAACATTAAATGATTTACCATACCTTCAGTTAAAAATTAATCTGTTAATTGCATTTAGGATATAGAGTAAAGTCCTGTTAGTCAAATAAAAAATATCTTGTAATCTATTAACCCTTTACCCAACGAATTGCCCGCATCTGCCCGCGTAATATGCAAATTCAGCAGCTGAAAAAAATATTATTTTTCGAAAAATTTCAACAAAACCATATCATGTGACCCCTCTTTGGAACGAGCTCGTCGAGCTCATTCCAAAGAGGGGTCACATGATATGGTTTTGTGGAAATTTTTTGAAAAAATTTGAAAAATGATATTTAAAATAGTAAATTTTGAAATCGTCTGCATTGGGTAAAGGGTTAAAGAATCACCCCAACAACCACTGAATTTATTTATTTATTTATTTATTTATTTATTTATTTATTTATTTATTTATTTATTTATTTATTGGGGTTTTAAGGTCACATATTTCTGCACAATGGCTAATCATGATCTTCACAGTTTTAAAGGTGGAGGAAGCCGGAGTAACTGGAGAGAACCACCGAGCAACGGCGAGCAACTGTCAGCTCCCCAACATATTAACTCCACACATGCAGGGTTAGCATTGGTTGAAGAAAAGTACACCATCAATGTGCAGTACGCCTTAGTACACAACGTCACTGTGCCCCCCACATGGGCAATGGAGGTGAAGTGTCTTGCCCAAGGTTGCCACAGGTGGGATTCAAACCAAGGACCTCTCGGCTTGCAGCCTGCACCTCTACCTACTGAGCCACCGTGCCACCACTACTGAATTTGATATGCTTATAGATCTATCTTGCCTGCCATTGCAGTACATTGAATATAAGCATCTAATCTATTATATCTTGTTTGACTGAGCTCCATGAGCTCGGTCAAACAAGATATAAAAGAATAAATGCTTAGTTTATCACCAGAATTCAGAAAAATAACCCAATTCATGTTAATAGAATTTTCCTGTTAAATCTCAGGGGTTCCATTATAGGGGCAGGGGACCCCTTTGAGGGATCTTATCCTCTCACTCAGTTTTCCCCTAGACCCTCAATATTTTTGGTAATAATTAACTAAAGTTGTCAAGAACATAAACTCCATCATTACAGTTAAGTAACAATGCAGGTTCCTCATGGTTGTGTCGGCATCAAACTGGACAATTAAATGGGAATTGAATGCGCGATTCGTAGAATGGGTGCTATTAATAGAAATCTTATGGTTCTGTCAATAGTGGACTAGATAATTAAATGAAAATTGAAAGTAGAATTGTTTCTCGCGGTTGTTTTCTTAAAATGCATGTAACATTCATTCAGTGCTCGCACAGAAGTGGAACATGGCATGTTATATTTATTTACTGCCATAAGATTTGCATTCAAAGCAAGCCTGCATATAAGCAACCTGTCATTTGCAGGTCAAGCTGAGCTAATCTCATCACTCTATGTCCGTCGTCCGACGGTTGTCTGACGTCCATCAACACCATGTTTTGGTCTTCTCCAAAACCACTGGGCCTCGCCCAAAATTTCTATTTTCTGAACTGATGGTCCAATTTGAACCACATTTGGTATGTGGTATTATTGGGTCATAAATACTTGACTCGTGCAAAAAAAAAAATATTCCCGGATCCCCATGGGAACCCCAGGAGCTAAAAATAGAAATATTTTCAAATGCCCATATTTCCCAAACCACATGGAACAGAGAGCTGTTATTTGGTATGAATTATCCTTATGACCAGTAGAATTGAATGGTAAAAACAAATTGCCATCGGTTATGTTAGGGTGTTCTGTAATGGGCATTGAAAAAATGCTGAGTCAGCATATTTGCAAAATTTTAAAAAATCTTTTCTCCAGAACCAATGGTCAGAATCTTTAGATATTTGGTATACAGCATTCATAGGGGGGTCAAATACAAGTTTGTTAAAATAAAGCCCATTGGTTCATATTTGGTGTCAATACTGAAGCCCAGATTTTTAACTTAGGGCAATATGGGGAATATTCTTTGAAAATTTTCTTCAGAACCACCTTTGTTATGAAGATCAGATTCAAGATTGTTCAAACCAAGTCCCTAGCTTAATATTTGGGCTTCCTGTGGAAGCCCAAATTTAAACTTAGTTCAATATGGGGGATAATTTTCAAACAATCTTCTTCTTCAGATCCACCAGTCAGAATGCTTTCATATTTGGTATACCACATCTCCAGTGGGGTTAAGATTCAAGTTTGTTCAAATCAGGTCCCCAGGTATATATTTGGGCTTGCTTTGGTAGCCCAAATTTTAACTTAGTGCAATATGAGGAAATTTAAAAAAAAATCTTCTTCAGATCCTCCAGTCAGAATGCTTTCATATTTGGAATACAACACTTCTGGGGAGGTCAGATTCAGATCCACTAGTCAGAATGCTATCATATTTGGTCAGAGGGGGTCAGATTCAAGTTTTTTCAAATTGGTTCCCGGGTTAATATTTGGGCTCGCTATGGTAGACCAAATTTTAACTTAGTGCAATATGAAGAAATTTATTTAAAATTTTTCTTCTTCAGATCCAACAGTCAGAATGCTTTCATATTTGGTATTCAACATCTCTAGGAAGATCGGATTCAACTTTGTTCAAATCGAGAGCCTGGGTTAATATTTGGGCTCTTTATGGGAGCCAGAATTGGCCATGTAGCTGAAGAATTAGAAATTTTGTATTCTGTACCCTCTAGAGGTGTGTAACTAAGATTAATCCACATAGGTTGTATCAAGGGGCTTCATAGGGGAGCTTTACATTTTACATTATGATCAACTGAAGAAAAGGCATGATGCTCAGATTATTTTTGTCACTCTTGAGCAGCTCAAGGATTTACAATGTATCCTATGGAGATGGATTGCTTAATGTAGACTCATTCTTGGACTGTATATCGTGTTCTGTTCAAGGTGAGTGCTTCAGGCCCCAGGGGCCTCTTGTTTTTTTCTAGAACAACTAAAAATTTTCAGTTTTTACTTCAACTATATTTAGTTTCTGAGTCCTCAATGAAACAAGCTTGATGAGCTCATTCCAACTATGGAGATCATAAGCTACATTCAGGAGTAAACAGCAGGGTTTCCACTAGGAAGGCAAGGCACCCTTTTAGGGTCCCATTTTCCTGCCCATTTCCCCCCAAACTATATATTTCCCTTGTTCCTGTGTGAGTTTGGCATGCACCACAAGCAGTGTTAAAAGCAGAATGTGCCTTCCTGCAATCAATCTGACGTTGATTTTGTTGTGGATCTGGTATGGTTTGTCGGTTAACTTCATTGATAATACATCTAAACATTTTTTTTCCCTCAGCACCAAAAAGTCCCCAACATAGAGAAAACCCTGAAACAGTCAGGTAAAAACTGAAAGCATCATCTCTACTCTGATTCTGCAGGCCAGTTAACTGACTGGTAATTAGGCAAAAAAGTCCACTATATGAGTGACCAAGTAATTAAACACACAGTATAATGTAGATACCATAATGTTCTCTATACAATAAACCTTTCAAACTCAAGTTGTAGTAAGTGCGACCCTGGATTTGGGAGGGTCAGTAACCGGGATTGATCACAGCCCATTTTGGGCTCTCGGTACTATAGAGTCAAGAATTCAAACAACAACAATATTTTATTTGTACAAGTGAGAGGTATACACATAGTGGTTCAAAGTTGACTGTCCCTCCCTCAAGCTCTGAGGTGACTGTATATACGTACTGTTTTTGAAATAGTCAAGTATAAATTTATGACATAACTAATTACATACTAAATCATTGATAGGGATGATACTTCCGAATTGCATAATTTTGATGGGAGGTTTCCTTCAGTAATATATCTTAAATAGATGAGTTGTGCAAATATGATTAGAGAACATGATAAATAGTATATGTGCTGATAAGTTATATTTCCTTTACATACTTAACCCTTTTCTACCCTGTCTACATAAGTATAAAATCGCCAACAGTAGTGGAAGGAAATACTATCTAAAGTAGGGAAGTGTCATAGACATTATTACAATTATGTGGAATTACAAAATATGTATCCGAGTCAAGCTCCAGGTTCTAAGGGAATATCACGACGAGTCTTTGAGTCGTCGTGATCTACCCTTAGAACCCGGAGCAAAACTCGTATACATATTTTGTACATCCACATAATGGTAATAATCATTTTATCTTACAATATATTGGGGATAAGTCAATATGTAGATGAATATATAACTATTTATTCATACGGATGAACAAAAAGAAACAAAATGGAGCTCACACGATAGGAACGTGCTTGTATCCAACCCCCTGATACAAACATCTGTTTCAGGGGGTCAGATACATGACAATTGCGGAGTTAATACAGACAAAATACATGTTGATTGTAAGATAAAAACCTTTACATAACATCACAGCAATATTCAACCACCACTAATCACCACAAGGGCTACACAGCATTCGAAACTGAATATCGCTATCGGTGTTGAAAAAAATACCGTGGTATACTGGTATATCAAAAGACTTCAGATATCTGAACATACGTATCATAATCAGGACTTGAGCCATCACAATCAGAACAAATCAGCATGCCTTGATGATACAGTTCAAATAACCCTTTACCCAACCCAGGCGATATCAAAATTTATTTTTTTAAATATTAGTTTACCGAATATAAAAAAATTTCAACAAAACCATATGAAATGACCCCTCATTGGAACTAGCTTGTTCTAATGAGAGGTCACATGATATGGTTTTGTAGAAATTTTTGGAAAAATAATATTTCTTCAACTGCACAATGGGTGTATTACCCAGGAGGATGCGGCCAATTTGTTAGTTAGAAGGATACTATTATTCATTCTGGAGTACAGTTAAAAAATTCAAAACATCCGGAAAATTAAATTGTGGGTAAAAAAACCAATGACAATTAATAAACCAATATTTTTGCAATTACACTGGTGTTCAATCAATACTGGTTTGAATACTAGGGCTGTCATGATTAATCGATTGTTGATTGGTCACACCAAAATCAATTAGTATTTTTCTTGTTGACAAATCGATAAATTTTACTCCGTTTTAGACGTTTAATAATTTAAAAAAATTGGATGAAAAAACTATTGTTGCTAAAGATAAAAAAGGTCAAGAACATCGACGTTAAACCTCAAGAAGCCGTTAGAAGCATTTGTCTTTCAGGTACATTAAAGCTTTGATGTTCTGAACTTTTAAACCATCAGTGTAATAATCAAGACTGGTTGCCAGTTGCGAACTTGCAAAGTTCGAAACTGACAACCAGTCATGATTATTACACTGATGGTTCAGAACATCAAAGCTTTGAATGTACTTGAGGTAGGTCAGCTAATTTGAACTTCATTTTCAACGACTTCAAAGAGAGGGAGGGTCATCTGGGTACGATTAATAAATTACAGTAGAATCCTCTTAATTGAATATCTATTTTGCCAGTAAAAATTATTCAATTAACAGGATTATACAATTAACAGGGATTTGGTCTAAGAGCTCTGTCAAACAAGATATAATAGAATAAATGCCTGTATATTGGATGTAGTGAGGCCAAAAAGGTTGATAAATAAGGGGAATTTGGTGCATCTCACAGTAATTTTTTCGACATATTACAAAAATTTATATACAATTAACAGGAGTTTACTCTGCAACCCATATGCAATTAACAGATCAAATTTGTACTGAAGGTATGGCAAATGGTTTTGTGTTTGAAAATTATTTTTGATTAACAGGGATATACAATTAAGAGATATCCAATTAAGTGGGCTCCACTGTATTATTGATTATTTGCGACGATTAATCGATTCCTAAATTAAAAAATTGTGACAGCCCTATTGACTACCAGTATGTATCAGTTTATCGATACTAGTATACCGTGCACCCATAACCACCAACAGTTAAAATTTTATTATTTTTTTCATTGAGCTCATTCCAATGAAACACCACAGGCTATATTTTTTAGGCAAAAAATGAAACTGTTTAAATATTCAGGAGATATGTTTGTCCCCTGGTCATATTATCATATTATTGCTTACAATGGTGTTAGAATAAAAGTGAATTGTGGTCAGTTTACTACTATCAGTAACTGTCTGTATGTTAGTTAATCTCTACCTCAGCATGAAACTAAGGTTAATGTACAATGATCTTCTCATACAGTGAAAACAGTTTATTTTCTAAATAATCAATTAGTTTCATATATAAATATTTACTTAACCAATCCAGGTTTGCATATTCAAAGTTCTTCAGTAGTTTACCATCCAGATTTTATTCTGAGTTATTCTACATGTATTCATCATATCTTACAGCAGTGAAACTATTTGTATAAATAAAACATAACGTGTACTTTAAGACCACCAATCACCCCATCTTCAAACTTTGTTTTTATCATATTATTTGGAGACCGAGACCCGTAATTATCCCCTACTCCATACTCCCAACCTTTGTGGGTCTCATATTATTTGGAGACCAGTAATTACCTCCTACTCCATACTCCCAACCTTTGTGGGTCCCATATTATTTGGAGACGAACACCAGTAATGACCCCCTACTCTGTACTCCCAACCTTTGTGGGTCCCATATTATTTGGAGACTGAGACCAGTAATTACCCCCTACTCCATACTCCCAACCTTTGTGGGTCCCATATTACTTGGAGACCGAGGCCAGTAATTACCTCCTACTCTGTACTCCCAACCTGTGTGGGTCCCATATTATTTGGAGACTGAGACCAGTAATTACCCCCTACTCCGTACTCCCAACCTTTGTGGGCCTCATATTACTTGGAGACCGAGACCAGTAATTACCCCCTACTCCGTACTCCCAACCTTTGTAGATCTCATATTATTTGGAGACCGAGACCAGTAATTACCTCCTACTCCGTACTCCCAACCTTTGTGGGTCCCATATTATTTGGAGACTGAGACCAGTAATTACCCCCTACTCCGTACTCCCAACCTTTGTGGGTCCCATATTACTTGGAGACCGAGACCAGTAATTACCCCCTACTCCGTACTCCCAACCTTTGTAGATCTCATATTATTTGGAGACCGAGACCAGTAATTACCTCCTACTCCGTACTCCCAACCTTTGTGGGTCCCATATTATTTGGAGACTGAGACCAGTAATTACCCCCCTACTCCGTACTCCCAACCTTTGTGGGCCTCATATTACTTGGAGACCGAGACCAGTAATTACCTCCTACTCCATACTCCCAACCTTTGTGGGTCCCATATTATTTGGAGACATAGGCCAGTAATTACCCCTACTCCGTTCTCCCAACCTTTGTGGGTCCCATATCATTTGGAGACTGAGACCAGTAATTACCTCCTACTCCGTTCTCTCAATCTTTGTGGGTCTCATGTTATTTGGAGACTGAGACCAGTAATTACCCCCTACTCCGTACTCCCAACCTTTGTGGATCTCATATTATTTGGAGACAGAGACCAGTAATTACCTCCTACTCCGTACTCCCAACCTTTGTGTGTCTCACATTATTTGGAGGCCAAGACCAGTAATTATCCCCTACTCCATACTCCCAACCTTTGTGTGTCTCATATTATTTGGAGACTGAGACAAGTAATTACCCCTACTCCGTACTCCCAACCTTTCTTCAGTCAGAATATGACAAGGAATTGTATTTGTTTAACCCATTGTAGTCTCTTAGTCAGTTTTAGGGGGCGCAGTGGCTCAGTAGGTAGAGGTGCAGGCTGCAAGCCGAGAGGTCCTCGGTTTGAATCCCACCTGCGTCAACCGCATTGTGTCCTTGGGCAAGACACTTCACCCCCATTGCTCACGTGGGGGCACGGTGATGTTGTGTACTAAGGCGTACTGCACGTCAATGGTGCACCTGTCTTCAACCAATGCTAACCCTGCTTGTGTGGAGTTAGTATGTTGGAGAACTGACAGTTGCTCGCCGTTGCTCGGTGATTCTCTTTGGGTACTCTGGCTTCCTCCACCCGTAAAACTGTCGAGGTCATGATTAGCCATTTTGCAGAAATATGTGACCTTAAACACTAATAAATAAATACATAAATAAATAGCCAGTTTTAATTCTTGACTCCTTTTAGTGACTGAATTAGTGTATTTTACTCATCCAGTCCTTATATTATTGTTCCTTTCTGTGTTTTTACAGCTGATTAACCCTTTACCTAATTAATCGGCTTCATCTGTCCACATAATTTACAGACATTTTTTCAACAAAACCATATCATGTGATCCCTTCTTTAGAATGAGCTCAATGAGCTCGTTCCAAAGAAGGGGTCACATTATATGGTTTTGTTGAATTTTTTTGAAAAAATAATATTAAGTAATAAAGTGTAATATGATATGCTTTGGATAAAGGGTTAATAATTGTATATGCTACCAGCATTTTGTTTATGCAACACACACACACACATTCTCACATACATGCATGCAAAAAAAACCCCACACAGGCCTGTGCCAGTCATCGTCTGAGGCCACTCACAGCACTTTTGCCATACTGTAGCCAGTGCGTTCCACACTTTCATGCTGCTGCCGACAAGAAAGTAAACCAAGCAATCATGAGAACTTCATCTAAAAAACTAGATTCCAGTCATCGTTTTTGATGGTGTGTAATAGACTGGTGGTTTAAATGTTGGACATCTGATTGCCAGGTGGGGTATTTATTTATTTATTTATTAGGGTTTAATGACACATTAACAGCCAAGGTCATATCGTGTTGGTGACAGTTTTACGGGTGGAGGAAGCCGGAGTACCCAGAGAGAACCACTGAGCAACGATGAGCAGCTGCCAGCTCTCCAACATCGTAACTCCGCACTGCAGCACAGGCAGGGTTAGATTGGTTGAAGACATGCGCATCATCGATTTGCAGTATGCCTTAGTACACGGCGTCATCATGCCCCATGTGGAAAATCGGGGTGAAGTGCCTTGTCCAAGGACACAATGCAGGAGTCTGAATTGATCGCTCAGACAAATCACCCATCCAAGGACTAACCGGGCTCAACGTTGCTTAACTTTGGTGATCTGACGAGAACCGGTTACCGCAACACCACCGCACCACCTCCAGGTGGGGTGGCTGAGAGTTTGACTCCTGGCAGGGATTAGAAACCAACATTCTAAAACATGCTTGTGTCCTTCAAAACACATACACACACCCTCACACACACACACACCACACACACACACACACACACAGCGGTGTATTTATATTCTGGCTGTTGTAGAATTTTTTGCACTGCTGTGGTAAAGAAGATATCATCTATTTAATTATCAGAGATTACTACAGCCTATTAACTTCTCATTCTGTGCATTTTTGTTTAACCAGGTGGTGACAGTTAATGTCATCTGAAATAAAGAAAGTGATTGAGATAAGACAGTGTACTAGCATTTATAGCTATAATGTCAGTTAACCCAGATGTGTCTGACTCATCACTAACCTTTATATAACTCAAATCTTTTGTTGTAATGTTTCTTATACACTGCCAAATGCTACAGCTTTATTGCAGAGTTTTACATCTGTTGATATTTGGTCTATTAACCCATTTCCTAATGCTACCGTTCAATGGCAAAAGCATTGTTCTATCACTACATCTGTAGCTTTGAGGTCAATTAACCCAGTGTCAGAAACTAGTGCTTCACAGCAAACAGTTGCTTCCTCATCAGAATCCCTAATATCAATACACACACTGCCCAATGCTACTCCTCCATGACCAACTATCAGGGATGTAGAGGGTACATGGGGCATAAGCCCCCTCAACTTTTTCCAGAAATCATTGAGGGGAGAGTGCGTAGGCCAACATTATCTTACAACCCATCAAGCCATTCTTAATGAAAATTATCAGGACGTGTCACACAAACTCTATACTCTTAAGATGTGATCAAGAAGGGGCACACAGACTTGACTTTAGGGCCCTGTGAAGCTTTGAGATTCAATTTAATTTCAAATCCTAAGCTGCTATTTGATTCGATTCGAATCGACTGCACTTTTCATTTCCATTCAAATCTTTTCACAGGAATATAGCTTGGCATCAATCATCTGACGATCTCACAATACGTATAGTTCTAGTGGAAATTGTACATAAATAATATTGAAAATAAAGACTGAGTGTAGTTCCCCATTATCTAAACAAACAACATCTGTACCCATACCACCAGTCATACTAATTCCAGTCTCACTAGACACTACCACTGTTGACAAAGTTTCCAGACAGTATCAACGATGAGTTATTGTTGCTAATGGCTAGCCCTGTGCAGTGCCTAGTACCGATGATTCTCGCACACATTTCTGTTTTCAAACTATAATATTTACTGGGTAATATTCCCATTACATCACCAAGGCATGTCTTTGACAAAAGGCATGCCTTGGTGATGTAATTGGAATATTTTATTAGTCGGGACTTGGGCCATCACCTGTGGGAACAAATCAGGTTTACAGCACCCCCCCCCCCCCCCCCTCTTCAAGACCACCCCTGATTCAGTTCAAGATTCAATTCAAATTTGAATAATAGACTCAATTCGATTCGCGACTCGATTTGAAGCGAAAATGTGTGATTGGAGGGCCCTACTATACTTTTAAGATGTGATCAGGAAGGGGGCACACAGACTCTATACTCTTAACCCTTTACCTAGCAAATCGCCCGCATCCGCCCACGTAATATGAAAATTCAGCAGTTGAAAAAATATTATTTTTCAAAAAATTTCAACAAAACCATTTCAACGAGCTCATTCCAATGAGGGGTCATGATATGGTTTTGTTGAAATTTTTTGAAAAATTTGAAAAAGTGATATCTAAAATAATAAATTTTGATATCGTCTGCATTGGGTAAAGGGTTAAGATGTGACTAAAGATTACCTTGTATCATTTTTGTCAACTTCAGACTTTAACCTGTTGAACTTACAAGACCGATTTTTTGGTCCACGGCATAATTTCATCCCATTGTTGTCTTATTATAAGAAGTCTTGGGGCATTGATGATAAAAAACTACAGTCTGCAGCCAGACGACTGCAGACTGCAGTTATTATTTTATCCTCCCTATATATTAATATTGGACTGACCCATCTTGATGTAAGTCTAACAGGAGGAGAGATAAGTGAGGCAACCGGGGTTCAAACTGTCAACCTCTAGCACACAAAGCGACCGATTTACCACGAGACTAAGAGATCCGCACCAACCAGGCTGGTTGATAAATGGCCTTTATACCTCAACCACTACACTACTCTCCCCTTCTTTTTGAGATTCACCACGTGAGAATCTCACCCAGGTTTCTCCCTCAGAGTGGTCGAAACACCCGTAGTGCCACCTACTGCTGAGGATCGGACAAGCCCCCAAATGTAACAGGAGGAGAGATAAGTGTGGGAGCCAGGGTTCGAACCAACGACCTCTAGCACACAAAGCAACCGATTTACCACGAGACTAAGAGATCTGGACCAACCAGACTGGTTGGTAAATGGCCTTTATACCTTTACCGCTACATAAGTGTACACCATTCCAGGAAAGGAGGGTTTAGAGGGTTACAGTTCAGAAAATTGCACATTTTTGGCTCTGGCTGAAAGCATTCAGTTTTACTTCTGAAACCAACTTATTCACATTTTAAGATGTCACATTGACTTCTGATGTAATGTGTTTCTTGAGAGTGTTGTGGATAATATTTTATAATAATGGGCCATTGTTTAATGCTGTCATTGTTGGGAACTAATTGTTTTTTCCCTAACATCCAGCTGTTATGTCAATTAACATGCTGTCCAAAACTGTGGTTTCATTACACACCATCTTTTATCATTTATATCTGCAGCTGTAATAACCAACATGTTGCCAAAGTTTCTGCTCCATCACCAACCATTGCTTTATCACTAGCTTTGAGTTGTAACATTAATTAGTCCAAATTGCCGACATTATGCCAGTACCGTAAACTGGGGTGTATAGGGACAGGGGTATGAATAGGGACAGAAAACTGAAAAGTTATTTCAAGTTTTGTAAACATGCCTAGATTATTTTTTTAAGAATCTTTATATATTATTTCCCGATGGGTCTATAAGTGAAGAAAAAAATATCTAGGCGTGTTTAAAAAACTTGAAATAACTTTTCAGTTTTCTGTCCCTATTCATACCCCTGTCCCTATACACCCCAGTTTACGGTAACTATCTCATTGCAAGCCATTTTTGTATCTTCACAATGGTAGTTGTAATGTCAATTAATTTTCTGCCTACTTGAGTAGCTAGCAGCAACTTCCCTTTTGCTTTCTCTAGAACCTCTGCATGGTGCTGCGAATGTCTTGATGTGTTTGTGCTGTTTTGTTTTTCCTTTTTTTTGTCGGCACAATTTCATTGTTTTCTGTGGTTTCAGGGAGACTATATAATGTCTGAAGTGCAACATTAACCCTTTACTCAACGAATCGGTCACATCCACCCGCGAACTATGCAACTTCAGCAGTTGAAAAAATATTATTTTTCAAAAAATTTCAACAAAACCATATCATGTTATCCCCCGTTGGAACGAGCTCATTCCAATGAGGGGTCACATGATATGGTTTTGGTTTTGATATGGTTTTGACTTTTTAACCCTTTACCTAATGTGTGTTGCAAAAAACATCATCATATAACTAAAAATTTTCATTTTTTGCTTCCAAAACATAGGTTATGAACCCTCATTGGAACGAGCGCAATGCGCTCGTGTCAATGAGGGGTCATAACCTATGTTTTTGAAGCAAAAAATGAAAATTTTTCGTATATAGCACTGGCTGGTTTTGGTCATTATGTTAGGTAAAGGCTTAATGCAATATAACCCAACCTAAATAGGACAGATAATGTAAAGTCTCCCTACTCAAATTATGCAAATGTGACCCAGTTGTATTTTGTTCAGTCAATCAAACTGTCCATATTTGAAATTGACCAATAAAATCTTTCAACTCCAGTTATGCAAATTATGAAAATATGGCCTAGTTGTATTTTGTTCAGCCAATCAAATTGTTTAGTTTTGAAATTGACCAACGGAAGGCTTTATTTATCACTGACTGATATGAAAGCAAAATATCAAATGTTTCAAAGTGAACAAAATGGACGAGTCATATGATAAATAAATAATATGAAATGGACAATAGAGTTATAAACTGGAGGCTGTAAAGAGCCTGTAATCACTCACCTGGAACTACATATAAAAATGTGGTTTCCCATAGGCTTTCCATGGTAAATATGAGCTGCAACGGTGGTCATCTGTGCAACATTACATGAGGTCATTGGTAGAAGGTGTCCCAGTCCTCAATCATGTGAAGTTTCAAAACATTTGACTTTGTAGTTTCAGAGGGGAAGATTTTTGCAAAATCCATCAATCAGAATCAGAGAATGTCTCTCTGGTCAGGTGGCCATATTTTCCAACCAACGGGAACAAAGAGAGGATCGTTTGTAGAGGGCCTCCTTTAGACCATTCCTGCGAAGTTTGGTTCACGTCGGCTCAGTAGTTCCAGAGAAGAAGATGAAAATTTGATTTCCTATAGGGTTTCTATACTAACTATAAGCCACAATTGCAGCCATGTTTGCAACCCTTTCAACATTAAATGAGGATTGTTGGTAGAGGGTGTCTCTGTGGTTTCAGAGAAGATTTTTCAAAATCCACCAATCAGGATCAAAGAATGCCTCTGCGACCATGTTTTCAAACTCATGAGAACAAAATGAGGATCATTTGCAGAGGACCTCCCATAGACTATCCCTGCCAGGTTTGGTTCACGTCGGCTCAGTTGTTCGAGAGAAGGAGATGAAAATGTGATTTCTCATAGGGTTTCTATAGTAACTGTAAGCCACAATTGCGGCCATGTTTCTAACCTGATCAACATTGAATGAGGAGGATTGGTAGAGGGGGTCCCGGTCATCATTTATGTGAAGTTTCAGAACATTTGGCCTGGCAGTTTCAGAGAAGTTTTTTGAAAATCCACCAACCAGAATCAAAGAATGCCTCTGGAAGCCATGTTTTTCATCCGACGGGAGCAAAATGAGGATCATTTGTAGAGGACCTCCCATAGACCACTTCTGCCAAGTTTGGTTCACACTGGCTCAGTGGTTACAGAGAAGAAGATGAAAATGTGAAAAGTTTATGGATGCCGGACGTTGACGGACGCCAAGAGATGTGAAAAGCTCACATGGCCTTTTAGGCCAGGTGAGCTAATAATTACATGACTTCATTCATCTGTAATGTTAGTTTGTTTTTTTGTTAGGATTTAACATCACTTAAGTAGCCAGGGTCCCTCTTTGTTAGGATTTAACAACACTTCAGTAGCCAGGGTCCCTCATGGAGGTGGAGCAGTGCTTATTTACTGTGGTAAACAAGGTCTGTCTTACTTGTAGAGTAGAACCTGTAGCCAACACCTGGAGTGGAAGTCTTCTAAAGTGGAGAGAATAGGTATTAATGAATGGCTAAACTTCACAGCCATGTTGCAGTCATGATGTAGCAAAAGATGCTGAAAATGAGCTTAAAGGCCAATAAATAAATAAGAGCCAGGATCAGGTCAGACACAGGTGGAGGAAGCTAGAGTACCTGGCGAGAAACACTGACTAGCACAATCAACTATCAAAACTCTCCAACGTACTAACCCACTACAAGTAGAGTTTGCTGTGATTACAGACAAGTGCACTATTGGCCAGTATGCCTTAGTACACAGCACCAGTGTACCCTCACATGGGCAAGCAGAATTAAGGATCCTGCCTAAGGATGCAACACACATGACATGGGTCAGGACCAACCATTAAAGTCTAGTGCTTTAAACAAATGACACAGCCTAGAGTTCATGCGGGAATCAGAAATGATTCGCGCAAATGATTCTCACAAGAAAAATAATGAGAATCAACTTTGACTCGCATGAAATGTTCATTGGATTTTTGTGCTACATTCTAAGAGTGGCTTTAAAAAGACAGAACAATTCTTATTCTTTGCACCCTCATAATAAGGGAACAAAACTTACTTAGCAGTGGTGTCTAGTGGAGTCTTGGCTGTCTATTTAGGCAGCCAAGACTTCATTAAACACCACTGCCATGATACTGTAATTTTGTTCAGCAAGATGACCAAAACCCTGCATGTTGGAACATGTGTTCTACACATACTTGTATGACAAGAAACTCATCCAAATTGAAATTGGGTTCTCAAATGTTTAACTTTCCAAAGTATATGACGTTTGGCTTTTACTTTGGCATATGTGCATGTTGCACTCACAGGGGTATTACAATACTCTCAAATTCAAAATATTTAAGAACTGAATATTGATTCTCGCAACAGGAATTCATGAAATCAAAACTGATTCTCGATCATGAATCATGACATTTTATAACCCTTTACCCAATGCAGACTATATCAAAATTTATTATTTTAAATACCATTTTTTCAAATTTTTCAAAAAATTTCAACAAAACCATATCATGTGACCCCTCGTTCGAACGAGCTTGTTCCAACGAGGGGTCACATGATATGGTTTTGTTGAAATTTTTTAAACATATTTTTTCAACTGCTGAATTTGCATATTACGCCGGCGGATGCGGCCAATTCATTGGGTAAAGGGTTAAGGCCCGAATGAACCACCATACTATCAATCACCTGTAGTGTTAACTATAGCCATAGATGCTGATTGTGACCTTAAATCCATCTTTAAACAACTTTCTCTCTCATGTGCGTACTTCTGGCCCCTTGGGGTCTCTTATTTCATATTGGAGGTCAATCAATAAAAATGAATCTATGTCAAAAAGAAAAAAATCTGACATTTGGATGCAGGATTGCTTTATAGAAAAACTATAATTGCTATGATTAATGTAGAGAACAGCATGGATCATATATATAATTAGGCTACTCTTCTGTCAGAAAGTTGATAAATCAACAGTGTGGCCATTAATGAAATATCTCACTAACACATAAACTATACAATCATCATATCAGTATTGGTGTTATTGTAGTTTTATCTAACCCTTAAAGTGTAGTAGGTCAGTCTAATTCTCAACTGTGTTTAGAAATAAAATGCATTTTAATACTTCAAGTGATATGTGTATTTCGGCTCATGAATAATTTCTCTTGAAATTATTCCGTTTAAATTGTTTCTCCTGGACTTCATTATTGTTATTTGTAAACACTTTGGAGACAATGCCAGCACTCGGGAGCAAGGTGGATCGTGATTGGTTATTTGTTTCCAATCAGATTCGTCTTTTATCTTACAATCAACATGCATTTTGTCTGTCATTTTTGTTTCATGAACTGAAAATAATGAAAGGTTGCAATTGAATTGTTTTTATTTTCTTTAAATTTGTTATCGAAATAAAAGAAATTTAAAGGGGATTTTGTTTTCATCTTGTCTATTATACTCGACAGTGACCACATCCAGTGATCAGAACCAGGCTAGTCCGACCCACACCGCTTTTCGAACACGACCCTACTACAAAAGGAATACCACACACAATAAAGTTCCTAAAAAAACTAAAAAACATTCAGTACAGTCACCTTGGACTGGTCATAATCCATGCGTGGGTAGTGATGTCCATGCATGTGTTTACCAGGTATAAAAATTATAATAATATTATGCTTCATTAATTAATTTTTTGATGATGATTATTCCTGTAATTAGTGTTTTCATGCCCGTGAAAATTACTGGAAAGTGACCAGTCCTCCAATGATGGGTAACAACCTACATTTACCAATAAGGGGTAGGGAGCGTGGTGGCTCAGTGGTAGACTGCTGGACTTCTATGCTAGAGGTCCCGAGTTCGATCCCCATCCATGGCGACCTGCATTGTGTCCTTGGGCAAGGCACTTTATCCCGGTTGCCTACATGGGGGCACGATGATACTGTGTACTAAGGAGTAGTGCACGTTGATGGTGCACATGTCTTCAACTACTGTACCCCTGCTTTATCAGAGCTTGAACACAGTTAGAATGTTAAAGAGCTGACAGTTGCTCGTCGATGTTCGGTGGTTCTCTCTGGGTACTTCAGCTTCCTCCACCCATAAAACTGTCACGGTCATGATTAGCCATTGTGTATAAGTATGTGACCTTAAACAAAAATAAATAATAAATAACAATGAGGGGTAATTGTAAGTTATTACCCCTCATTTGAATGAGTCTACAGAGTGCATTCCACTGGGTGGAAATAAGCTATGTTTTTAAGATACACATTAAAAAGAAATTGAAATGTGAATTTTGTAGAGGGTGCTGGCCATTTTTACTGTTACATTAGATAAAGTGTTGAAGTTTACATGTATTTCAGTCTTGTACACACAAGCCATAAAATAAGCAGACTGTCATCTGCAAAATGAGGTCCCCAGAGGGTGAATTTAGTAATGCTACCCTGCACAGCAGGGTAGCATCACTAAATTTACCCTCTGTGAACCTCAATCTGAATCAGGGTCTCAAAACTAAACAGAAAGAGGTATCCAGAGGATAAATTGGCACACTGTATGGGATAACATCATCCAATTCACCCTCTGGGGACCTCATTCTGCAAATGTCTGACTGCTTATTTTCAGGCCTGCATGTGCACACATAATTTTTGCTGTTCATCACTTCCTACAAATATTACAGAGAAAATAAATATTAATATATAGTTAATTGAAAACCATAGCAAATCGAAGTTTTGAATAGCACACTTCGATTGCACAACATTTCATTTCAGTTCGACTGAAAAGGAAAATGCCGCGAATGTCCGAAGTTGATAGGAGTAGGGCTATTGCTCTAATCATGCAGGGCCAATCGCAATGTCTTGTTGCCCAGCAATTTGGGGTCCATGAGCCAACGATAGCTCATTTAGTTGGGCATCTCAGAGCCACAGGAAGATTAGCTGATCATCCCAGGAGCGGATGTCTGCATGTTACGTCGCCTTGTCCAGTTAGAGGCATATGCCTCTCACATATCCGCAACTGATTTTAGACAGCGACGGAGATGGTGAGTCAGGTTGTAGGCACACATGGTTGCTGAATGTGGCCAAGAACAGTTAGGAATCGGTTGTGGGAGTTCAATTTAAGGCCACGACATCTAGGCTACGTCAATGTCGATTGCAGTGACTGCAGGCACATGCACAAAATCAGTTTCACTTAGCCCACTGGAGATGTGTGTTATTCACTGACGAGTATCAGTTCACGCTTTATAGGTCAGATGGATGACAACGTTGCTATTGACGATGAGGTGAGCGATATTCAGAGGAGGGTCTGTTATAATTTGGGGGGGGGGGGGGGGCATTTCTCATGACGAGAAAACATCTCTCATGCTCATCCAGAGCAATCTTACAGCTGTAAGATATCGGGATCAGATCCTCATGCCTCATGTCCTTCAACTTATCCATGCGTGTAACCTTACGTTGCAGCAGGATATGCGAGTCCACATGTTGTTTGGGTTTGTCGTGACTTCCTCAACCAAAACAATGTTCCAATTCTCGATTGACCACCCTACAGACCAGATTTGTCCTCGATCGAGCATTTGTAGGATGAGCTGGACAGGAGGGCCAGGAATCACATCAACGTACCAAACAACTTCACTCAGCTCATGCAGGCCCTTCTTCAGGAGTGGAATAACATCTCACAAAGGACCTTAAACAACTTGATGGGGTCAATGGTAAGTAGAGTTAGAGCAACAACTGAAGCTGGGGTGGGCACACCCACTATTGATTTTGATCAGGAAATGGCGTAGGATACCCACCTTGGAACGTTATCCATGCGAATACAATTTGTGTTAAGACAACAAACTCATCAAAATTTAATCAGTAATGATGAAATAACATCAAAATTCCAACAATGAAATAATCATTCATAACACATTTGAAATATTTACCACAGAAAAAAACTTGCATTTCTTTTTTCCACGAGTATATATATAGCCTCCAGGGAGAAGATCATATTTTTCTTAAACTGGGGTCGGGAGCTAGAAATATTTTTTTCAGACACAAAGTAAATTAATTTTCTTTTCATCATATTGTAATTGTGTTGTTTTGAGACTAAGCTGTGATGGTGCAGCTGTGGTATCTGTAGCATCCTGATGAAGGTCTAGTGCCGAAAGCTTGGCGAAGAGTTGTTACGATGTTATATAAATTAATTTATTGTGCATTTGGAATTTTGAAAACTAATGCACAGGATTTCCCGGTGGAAACTCCAGGAAGGGAAGCAGTACTTGTTTACTGTGGTAAACAAGCTCTGTTTTCTTGGTAAAATAGGACCTGATAACCAACGCTTGGGGTAGAAGTCCTCTAAAATGAGCAACATGGGTATAAATAACCATAAATTTTATAGTAGTGTTTTAGCTGTGTATTTCTTTGTTTTATTTCTCATCTTTAATGCATGGTAGGGTTATATGAAAATATCATTATGGCAAAAATTGATCTGCATTTAATATAAGTTATGGGCTTTCAGTGGGCGGATATGGTGTGATATAAGGCTCAGTGAGATCAATATTGATCTCGCTGAGCCTTATATCACACCATATCTTCCCACTGAAAGCCTCATAACGAATTTATTAAGCCAGTCCTTTGAAAGAGACACAACCATAAGTGTAATTTCTGTTCGATATCGATCAACCTTCAAGTTCAATCATCCAAATCAAAACAAAACAGACGATAAAATTTACAGTTCAGGGGGAGTAACTCGAAAATATTTGCATGAATTGAGTGAGAAGGGCAGATTATTCGGGTAAGGATTCTCGCTTGAGTTCATCTCAGACAGTGCCAGATGTCTTCTATACATGTCGTTTTAGTGGTTTATTTATTGTATTTATTTACATTTGTTCTTTAAAATTTCTCAAAGACTGAAACAAACATATTATAGTTGTACATTGCTCAACAGACACACACGCAAAATTATTTATTGTTCGTTTAACACGCGAAATTAGGAAAAACATCGAAGCGAGCATTGGATGTCAAAAACAAAATGTCGGAACCGACCATATATAAGCTCTATATATTATCAGCTCGATGATACACAGTCTCATATACGGTCACTAGATATTGAAGCTGATTGGTCAATAACAATTACTGGCATATACGGTCACTAGATATTGAAGCTGATTGGTCAATAACAATTACAGTAGAATCCTCTTAATTGAATATCCATTTTGCCAGTGAAAATTATTCAATTAACAGGAGTATACAATTAACAGGGATTTGGTCAGTTTCCTGTGTTCTGGAGGTAAACTGAGCATTTGTTCTATTATATCTTGTTTGACAGAGCTCATTGAGCTCTGTCAAACAAGATATAATAGAATAAATGCCTGTATTGGCTGTAGTGAGGCCAAAAAGGTTGATAAATAAGGGGAATTTGGTGCATGTCACAGTAATTTTTTCGACATGTTACAAAAATTTATATACAATTAACAGGAGTTTACTCTACAACCCATATGCAATTAACAGATCAAATTTGTACTGAAGATATGGTAAATGGTTTTGTGTTTGAAAATTATATTTAATTAACAGGGATATACAATTGAGAGATATCCAATTAAGTGGGCTCCACTGTACTGGCATATACAGTCACCAGATATTGAAGCTGATTGGTCAATAACAATTACTGGCATATACGGTCACTAGATATTGAAGCTGATTGGTCAATAACAATTACTGGCATAATAATTTATTTTGCTGAGTTAATGATTTGTTTGTCATGTAATTATCAAAATGGTGACCTTGAAATGTGTAATCAGTTTTTTGAGGCGTGCAGGCAAATACTTTCTCTTTCTGAATCGAATGATCGCACTTGTTTGCAGAAATTACCATGGTAGATACAAATTTGTATCAGTCTAGACTTTTTAGCTTGTATCGATTGATTATAAAATAAAAATTATGTTGAGAAATTATCCTGAATGAATTCTTCTTCTGTATAGAGACTTAATTGGTATCATTAAATACAATACAAGCTCTGTCAAACAATATATTAGAGAATAAATACTAAGTTTATCTCTAGAATACAGAAGAGTGACCATTTTCATTAAATATATGTCTCTTAATTGAATAATTTTCGTTGGAAGCTTGACAATGTTCCGTTGTTTTGATAAATGTTATGCATGTGGTGGAATGTATATGCATTGGTGAATCTTTCCTTCTGAGGTAGGCTGTAGAAAAACTCTCCAACTCCCCCAACTACTGATGTAATTTCCCATGTTTCCACAGTATGTGTACCCCAGTAAGTAATTCCAGATCTAGTGCAGATTATCATATTAACCCTCTGCACTCTGATGTCAAAATTGCAAGGTTTTCAGCAGCAAATATTTCCCATAATGCAGTTTGATATTTCACCAATTATACCTTGTTTGACAGAGTTTAGTGAGCTCGGTCAAACAAGATATAATTGGTTAAATTCATAGTTAAACAAGAAAAAAAATAGAGTGATTGGAGAAAATTTTGTTGCACTACCAGTGTGCTAGGGGTTAAAATATTGGGGGTATTTCAGGATAGTGCCATGGTTTCATCATCGCAAGACACACCTCACTGTGTCAATGTAGAACTTTTTTGTGTGATATTAGTTTTATGTATGTTTTTATGTTTTAAATCAGTATTTATATTTCATGATTTGTTTAGGCCTAAGAAAGTACATAATCTGTTTCTCAGACCCTCTCACATAGTCATTTTGGCTGCCACATGCTCACTTTTTAAACCAGTGCAAACTTAAAAAAATAAAAATGAAATGGTTTAGGCCTAAAAAGTTAAAAATCTGTTTCTCAGGACCTCCTATATGGTCCTTTTGGCTACTGCATGCTCTCTTTTTATAACCATTGCAAACTTCAAAAAATATAAATTAAATGGTTTATGTCTGATGTTTTTACCCAAGTTAATAAAATTGATAAATTTGTCCCTTGAGTGCAACAAGGTTTTGCATTTAGTGCTTCAAAGCCTTCTTGCACTCAAGGGATGAAAAACACCATCACCCATGCTGTTCTGGACTGTAGATTATGAGGCCTAAAACAACCAAGAACATGAACTTTTGATAGCAAGGAAATAATTACACAAATAAAAAATGAAATAAAACACTGCCTGCCTACCTGCCTGCCTGCCTGCCTGCCTGCCTGCCTGCATGCAATTCTATAAAAAATGGACTGAGAAACAGAATATCTACTTTGTGGAGCCTTATATGTCATTCATATCATGTATAAAAAGAGACTGAAAACAAACTAGTGTTTACACCAACATACCTAGGTATGCACTGAAATACCTTGCACGGGCAGCTGTACCAGTGTGTGTGTATTTGTGTGTGTGTATGTTGAGATACACTTGTGTATGATGGGAGAGGTGTATGTGTGTTTTATGTGACTGAGTGTAAAATTCCTATTTATCTATATATATTTTTGCTTGATATATAATTTTTTGTATTATCTTGTTCTTTAATTTGCCCAACCTTTACATTGTTTATTGAAGTACAATGAAGTATTCTATTAATTTCTAGCCTAATGAGGATTCATTTTGATTTCACTCAGCTTTATAAATCCTGCAAGGGAGTGTCTGGGGATGGGGAGGTGGTTGTCCCTGACTTCCTAACTTCCTATATATACATCAGTATCTCCTCAATAACACAGAGATAAGTTAATGTGCCTGTTAGTTGCTGACATTTCTTGGTAGAATTAAAATGCAACAAAATTTTATTCAGTGACTATTACAGTGCTCATGAATTTTGGTTCCAGTTTAATATTTTGTTGAATCCATTCGACAGAGTAAGAATCAAATTACAGTCATCATTCCTTAAATAATGAAATTTTAAACTGAAAATAAATATTACCTATTGCTTTATGGCAATACATCTAAGGTCTAATCGAGGGTAGTCTATTTTATTCATCATTTTGACTCAGTTGTCTATTCTGTTCATCCTTTTTCGATTCAGTAGTATATTCTGTTCATCATATTGTTTATAATTTTAAATTCTACTGATCATATTTTGATTCAGTAGTCTATTCTATTCATCATATTTTGACTCAGTAGTCTATTCTATTCATCAGATTTTGGCTCAGTAGTCTATTCTATTCATCATATTTTGACTCTGTAGTCTATTCTGTTCAGCATATTTGGACCCAGTAGTCTATTCTACCCATCAGATTTTGACTCGGTAGTCAATTCTATTCATCATATTTTGACTCAGTAGTCTATTCTATTCATCATATATCATATTTTGTTTCAGTAGTCTATTCTATTCATCATATTTTGATTCAGCAGTCTATTCTGTTCATCATATTTTGACTCAGTAGTCTATTCTGTTCATCAGATTTTGGCTCAGCAGTCAATTCTATTCATCAGATTTTGACTCAGTAGTCTATTCTATTCATCATATTTTGACTCAGTAGTCTATTCTATTCATCATATTTTGGCTCAGTAGTCTATTCTATTCATCATATTTTAATTCAGTAGTCTATTCTATTCATCATATATCATATTTTGATTCAGTAGTCAATTCTATTCATCATATTTTGACTCAGTAGTCTATTCTATTCATCAGATTTTGGCTCAGTAGTCTATTCTATTCATCATATTTTGACTCTGTAGTCTATTCTGTTCAGCATATTTGGACCCAGTAGTCTATTCTACCCATCAGATTTTGGCTCGGTAGTCAATTCTATTCATCATATTTTGACTCAGTAGTCTATTCTATTCATCATATATCATATTTTGTTTCAGTAGTCTATTCTATTCATCATATTTTGATTCAGCAGTCTATTCTGTTCATCATATTTTGACTCAGTAGTCTATTCTGTTCATCAGATTTTGGCTCAGCAGTCAATTCTATTCATCAGATTTTGACTCAGTAGTCTATTCTATTCATCATATTTTGACTCAGTAGTCTATTCTATTCATCATATTTTGGCTCAGTAGTCTATTCTATTCATCATATTTTAATTCAGTAGTCTATTCTATTCATCATATATCATATTTTGATTCAGTAGTCAATTCTATTCATCATATTTTGACTCAGTAGTCTATTCTATTCATCAGATTTTGGCTCAGTAGTCTATTCTGTTCAGCATATTTTGGTTCAGTAGTCTAGTCTGTTCATCATATTTTGACCCAGTAGTCTATTCTACCCATCATATTTTGACTCAGTAGTCTATCCTACCCATCATATTTTAACTCAGTAGTCTAGTCTGTTCATCATATTTTGACCCAGTAGTCTATTCTACCCATCATATTTTGACTCAGTAGTCTATCCTACCCATCATATTTTGACTCAGTAGTCTAGTCTGTTCATCATATTTTGGTTCAGTAGTCAATTCTATTCATCATATTTTGACTCAGTAGTCTATTCTATTCATCATATTTTGACCCAGTAGTCTATTCTACCCATCATATTTTGACTCAGTAGTCTATCCTACCCGTAATATTTTGACTCAGTAGTCTAGTCTGTTCATCATATTTTGGTTCAGTAGTCAATTCTATTCATCATATTTTGACTCAGTAGTCTATTCTATTCATCATATTTTGACTCAGTAGTCTATCCTACCCATCATATTTTGACTCAGTAGTCTAGTCTGTTCATCATATTTTGGTTCAGTAGTCAATTCTATTCATCATATTTTGACTCAGTAGTCTATTCTATTCATCATATTTTGTTTCAGTAGTCTAGTCTGTTCATATTTTGACTCAGTAGTCTATTCTATTCATCAGATTTTGACTCAGTAGTCTATTCTATTCATCATATTTTATTTCAGTAGTCTAGTCTGTTCATCATATTTTGACTCAGTAGTCTATTCTATTCATCAGATATTGACTCAGTAGTCTATTCTGTTCAGCATATTTTGACCCAGTAGTCTAGTCTGTTCATCATATTTTGACTCAGTAGTCTATTCTATTCATCATATTTTGACTCAGTAGTCTATTCTGTTCATCAGATTTTGGTTCAGTAGTCTATTCTATTCATCAGATTTTGGCTCATTAGTCAATTCTATTCATCATATTTTGACTCAGTAGTCTATTCTGTTCAGCATATTTTGACCCAGTAGTCTATTCTGTTCATCATATTTTGGTTCAGCAGTCTATTCTGTTCATCATATTTTGACTCAGTAGTCAATTCTATTCATCATATTATGGCTCAGTAGTCTATTCTGTTAATCATATTTTGGCCCAGTATGTTCTATTCATCATATTGTGGCTCCATGTATTCTATTCATCATATTGTGGCTCCATTTATTCTATTCATCATATTGTGGCTCCATTTATTCTATTCATCATACTGTGGCTTAATTTATTCTATTCATCATATTGTGGCTCCATTTATTCTATTCATCATACTGTGGCTTAGTTTATTCTATTCATCGTACTGTGGCTCAATTTATTCTATTCATCATATTGTGGCTCCATTTATTCTATTCATCATACTGTGGCTTAATTTATTCTATTCATCATATTGTGGCTCCATTTATTCTATGCATCGTATTGTGGCTCCATTTATTCTATGCATCGTATTGTGGCTCCATTTATTCTATCTATCGTATTGTGGCTCCATTTATTCTATGCATCGTATTGTGGCTCCATTTATTCTATCTATTGTATTGTGGCTCCATTTATTCTATGCATCATATTGTGGCTCCATTTATTCTATCCATCGTATTGTGGCTCCATTTATTCTATTCATCACATTGTGGCTCCATTTATTCTATGCATCGTATTGTGGCTCCATTTATTCTATGCATCGTATTGTGGCTCCATTTATTCTATCTATCGTATTGTGGCTCCATTTATTCTATGCATCGTATTGTGGCTCCATTTATTCTATGCATCGTATTGTGGCTCCATTTATTCTATCTATCGTATTGTGGCTCCATTTATTCTATGCATCGTATTGTGGCTCCATTTATTCTATGCATCGTATTGTGGCTCCATTTATTCTATCTATCGTATTGTGGCTCCATTTATTCTATGCATCGTATTGTGGCTCCATTTATTCTATCTATCGTATTGTGGCTCCATTTATTCTATGCATCGTATTGTGGCTCCATTTATTCTATGCATCGTATTGTGGCTCCATTTATTCTATCTATCGTATTGTGGCTCCATTTATTCTATCTATCGTATTGTGGCTTCATTTATTCTATGCATCGTATTGCGTCTCCATTTATTCTATTCATCATATTGTGGCTCCATTTATTCTATTCATCATACTGTGGCTTAATTTATTCTATTCATCATATTGTGGCTCCATTTATTCTATTCATCATACTGTGGCTTAGTTTATTCTATTCATCGTACTGTGGCTCAATTTATTCTATTCATCATATTGTGGCTCCATTTATTCTATTCATCATACTGTGGCTTAATTTATTCTATCTATTGTATTGTGGCTCCATTTATTCTATGCATCATATTGTGGCTCCATTTATTCTATGCATCGTATTGTGGCTCCATTTATTCTATGCATCGTATTGTGGCTCCATTTATTCTATCTATTGTATTGTGGCTCCATTTATTCTATGCATCATATTGTGGCTCCATTTATTCTATTCATCACATTGTGGCTCCATTTATTCTATGCATCGTATTGTGGCTCCATTTATTCTATCTATTGTATTGTGGCTCCATTTATTCTATGCATCGTATTGTGGCTCCATTTATTCTATGCATCGTATTGTGGCTCCATTTATTCTATCTATCGTATTGTGGCTCCATTTATTCTATCTATCGTATTGTGGCTCCATTTATTCTATGCATCGTATTGTGGCTCCATTTATTCTATGCATCGTATTGTGGCTCCATTTATTCTATGCATCGTATTGCGTCTCCATTTATTCTATCTATTGTATTGTGGCTCCATTTATTCTATGCATCGTATTGTGGCTCCATTTATTCTATCTATTGTATTGTGGCTCCATTTATTCTATGCATCATATTGTGGCTCCATTTATTCTATTCATCACATTGTGGCTCCATTTATTCTATGCATCGTATTGTGGCTCCATTTATTCTATCTATTGTATTGTGGCTCCATTTATTCTATGCATCGTATTGTGGCTCCATTTATTCTATGCATCGTATTGTGGCTCCATTTATTCTATCTATCGTATTGTGGCTCCATTTATTCTATCTATCGTATTGTGGCTCCATTTATTCTATGCATCGTATTGTGGCTCCATTTATTCTATCTATTGTATTGTGGCTCCATTTATTCTATGCATCGTATTGTGGCTCCATTTATTCTATGCATCGTATTGTGGCTCCATTTATTCTATCTATTGTATTGTGGCTCCATTTATTCTATGCATCGTATTGCATCTCCATTTATTCTATCTATCGTATTGTGGCTCCATTTATTCTATCTATTGTATTGTGGCTCCATTTATTCTATGCATCGTATTGTGGCTCCATTTATTCTATGCATCATATTGTGGCTCCATTTATTCTATGCATCGTATTGTGGCTCCATTTATTCTATGCATCGTATTGTGGCTCCATTTATTCTATGCATCGTATTGTGGCTCCATTTATTCTATGCATCGTATTGTGGCTCCATTTATTCTATGCATCGTATTGTGGCTCCATTTATTCTATCTATTGTATTGTGGCTCCATTTATTCTATCTATCATATTGTGGCTCCATTTATTCTATCTATCATATTGTGGCTCCATTTATTCTATTCATCATATTGTGGCTCCATTTATTCTATGCATCGTATTGTGGCTCCATTTATTCTATCTATTGTATTGTGGCTCCATTTATTCTATCTATCGTATTGTGGCTCCATTTATTCTATCTATTGTATTGTGGCTCCATTTATTCTATGCATCGTATTGTGGCTCCATTTATTCTATGCATCATATTGTGGCTCCATTTATTCTATGCATCGTATTGTGGCTCCATTTATTCTATGCATCGTATTGTGGCTCCATTTATTCTATGCATCGTATTGTGGCTCCATTTATTCTATGCATCGTATTGTGGCTCCATTTATTCTATGCATCGTATTGTGGCTCCATTTATTCTATCTATTGTATTGTGGCTCCATTTATTCTATCTATCATATTGTGGCTCCATTTATTCTATCTATCATATTGTGGCTCCATTTATTCTATTCATCATATTGTGGCTCCATTTATTCTATCTATTGTATTGTGGCTCCATTTATTCTATTCATCATATTGTGGCTCCATTTATTCTATGCATCGTATTGTGGCTCCATTTATTCTATCTATTGTATTGTGGCTCCATTTATTCTATGCATCGTATTGTGGCTCCATTTATTCTATGCATCATATTGTGGCTCCATTTATTCTATGCATCGTATTGCATCTCCATTTATTCTATCTATTGTATTGTGGCTCCATTTATTCTATGCATCGTATTGTGGCTCCATTTATTCTATGCATCGTATTGTGGCTCCATTTATTCTATGCATCGTATTGTGGCTCCATTTATTCTATCTATCGTATTGTGGCTCCATTTATTCTATGCATCGTATTGTGGCTCCATTTATTCTATCTATCGTATTGTGGCTCCATTTATTCTATGCATCGTATTGTGGCTCCATTTATTCTATGCATCGTATTGTGGCTCCATTTATTCTATGCATCGTATTGCATCTCCATTTATTCTATCTATCGTATTGTGGCTCCATTTATTCTATCTATCGTATTGTGGCTCCATTTATTCTATGCATCGTATTGTGGCTCCATTTATTCTATGCATCGTATTGTGGCTCCATTTATTCTATGCATCGTATTGTGGCTCCATTTATTCTATGCATCGTATTGCATCTCCATTTATTCTATCTATTGTATTGTGGCTCCATTTATTCTATGCATCGTATTGTGGCTCCATTTATTCTATGCATCGTATTGTGGCTCCATTTATTCTATGCATCGTATTGTGGCTCCATTTATTCTATTCATCACATTGTGGCTCCATTTATTCTATGCATCGTATTGTGGCTCCATTTATTCTATCTATTGTATTGTGGCTCCATTTATTCTATGCATCGTATTGTGGCTCCATTTATTCTATGCATCGTATTGTGGCTCCATTTATTCTATGCATCCTATTGTGGCTCCATTTATTCTATGCATCGTATTGTGGCTCCATTTATTCTATCTATCATATTGTGGCTCCATTTATTCTATCTATCATATTGTGGCTCCATTTATTCTATGCATCGTATTGTGGCTCCATTTATTCTATGCATCGTATTGTGGCTCCATTTATTCTATGCATCGTATTGTGGCTCCATTTATTCTATGCATCGTATTGTGGCTCCATTTATTCTATGCATCGTATTGTGGCTCCATTTATTCTATCTATTGTATTGTGGCTCCATTTATTCTATGCATCGTATTGTGGCTCCATTTGTTCTATCTATCATATTGTGGCTCCATTTATTCTATGCATCGTATTGTGGCTCCATTTATTCTATGCATCGTATTGTGGCTCCATTTATTCTATCTATTGTATTGTGGCTCCATTTATTCTATCTATTGTATTGTGGCTCCATTTATTCTATGCATCGTATTGTGGCTCCATTTGTTCTATCTATCATATTGTGGCTCCATTTATTCTATGCATCGTATTGTGGCTCCATTTATTCTATGCATCGTATTGTGGCTCCATTTATTCTATGCATCGTATTGTGGCTCCATTTATTCTATGCATCGTATTGCATCTCCATTTATTCTATCTATTGTATTGTGGCTCCATTTATTCTATGCATCATATTGTGGCTCCATTTATTCTATGCATCGTATTGTGGCTCCATTTATTCTATGCATCGTATTGTGGCTCCATTTATTCTATGCATCGTATTGCATCTCCATTTATTCTATCTATTGTATTGTGGCTCCATTTATTCTATGCATCGTATTGTGGCTCCATTTATTCTATGCATCGTATTGTGGCTCCATTTATTCTATGCATCGTATTGCATCTCCATTTATTCTATCTATTGTATTGTGGCTCCATTTATTCTATGCATCGTATTGTGGCTCCATTTATTCTATGCATCGTATTGTGGCTCCATTTATTCTATCTATCGTATTGTGGCTCCATTTATTCTATGCATCGTATTGTGGCTCCATTTATTCTATGCATCGTATTGCATCTCCATTTATTCTATCTATTGTATTGTGGCTCCATTTATTCTATGCATCGTATTGTGGCTCCATTTATTCTATGCATCGTATTGCATCTCCATTTATTCTATCTATTGTATTGTGGCTCCATTTATTCTATGCATCGTATTGTGGCTCCATTTATTCTATGCATCGTATTGCATCTCCATTTATTCTATCTATCATATTGTGGCTCCATTTATTCTATCTATCATATTGTGGCTCCATTTATTCTATGCATCGTATTGTGGCTCCATTTATTCTATGCATCATATTGTGGCTCCATTTATTCTATGCATCGTATTGCATCTCCATTTATTCTATCTATTGTATTGTGGCTCCATTTATTCTATGCATCGTATTGTGGCTCCATTTATTCTATGCATCGTATTGCATCTCCATTTATTCTATCTATTGTATTGTGGCTCCATTTATTCTATGCATCGTATTGTGGCTCCATTTATTCTATGCATCGTATTGCATCTCCATTTATTCTATCTATCATATTGTGGCTCCATTTATTCTATGCATCGTATTGTGGCTCCATTTATTCTATGCATCGTATTGTGGCTCCATTTATTCTATGCATCGTATTGTGGCTCCATTTATTCTATGCATCGTATTGTGGCTCCATTTATTCTATGCATCGTATTGTGGCTCCATTTATTCTATGCATCGTATTGTGGCTCCATTTATTCTATGCATCGTATTGTGGCTCCATTTATTCTATGCATCGTATTGTGGCTCCATTTATTCTATGCATCGTATTGTGGCTCCATTTATTCTATGCATCGTATTGTGGCTCCATTTATTCTATGCATCGTATTGTGGCTCCATTTATTCTATCTATCATATTGTGGCTCCATTTATTCTATGCATCGTATTGTGGCTCCATTTATTCTATCTATCATATTGTGGCTCCATTTATTCTATCTATCATATTGTGGCTCCATTTATTCTATGCATCATATTGTGGCTCCATTTATTCTATCTATCATATTGTGGCTCCATTTATTCTATGCATCGTATTGTGGCTCCATTTATTCTATGCATCGTATTGTGGCTCCATTTATTCTATCTATCGTATTGTGGCTCCATTTATTCTATCTATCGTATTGTGGCTCCATTTATTCTATGCATCGTATTGTGGCTCCATTTATTCTATGCATCGTATTGCATCTCCATTTATTCTATCTATCATATTGTGGCTCCATTTATTCTATGCATCGTATTGTGGCTCCATTTATTCTATGCATCGTATTGTGGCTCCATTTATTCTATGCATCGTATTGTGGCTCCATTTATTCTATCTATCATATTGTGGCTCCATTTATTCTATGCATCATATTGTGGCTCCATTTATTCTATTCATCATATTGTGGCTCCATTTATTCTATGCATCGTATTGTGGCTCCATTTATTCTATGCATCGTATTGTGGCTCCATTTATTCTATGCATCGTATTGTGGCTCCATTTATTCTATGCATCATATTGTGGCTCCATTTATTCTATGCATCGTATTGTGGCTCCATTTATTCTATGCATCGTATTGTGGCTCCATTTATTCTATGCATCGTATTGTGGCTCCATTTATTCTATCTATCATATTGTGGCTCCATTTATTCTATCTATCATATTGTGGCTCCATTTATTCTATGCATCGTATTGTGGCTCCATTTATTCTATGCATCATATTGTGGCTCCATTTATTCTATGCATCGTATTGTGGCTCCATTTATTCTATCTATCATATTGTGGCTCCATTTATTCTATGCATCATATTGTGGCTCCATTTATTCTATTCATCATATTGTGGCTCCATTTATTCTATGCATCGTATTGTGGCTCCATTTATTCTATGCATCATATTGTGGCTCCATTTATTCTATGCATCGTATTGTGGCTCCATTTATTCTATGCATCGTATTGTGGCTCCATTTATTCTATGCATCGTATTGTGGCTCCATTTATTCTATCTATTGTATTGTGGCTCCATTTATTCTATGCATCGTATTGTGGCTCCATTTATTCTATGCATCATATTGTGGCTCCATTTATTCTATGCATCGTATTGTGGCTCCATTTATTCTATCTATCATATTGTGGCTCCATTTATTCTATGCATCATATTGTGGCTCCATTTATTCTATTCATCGTATTGTGGCTCCATTTATTCTATCTATTGTATTGTGGCTCCATTTATTCTATGCATCGTATTGTGGCTCCATTTATTCTATGCATCATATTGTGGCTTCATTTATTCTATCTATTGTATTGTGGCTCCATTTATTCTATGCATCGTATTGCGTCTCCATTTATTCTATCTATCGTATTGTGGCTCCATTTATTCTATCTATTGTATTGTGGCTCCATTTATTCTATCTATCGTATTGTGGCTCCATTTATTCTATCTATTGTATTGTGGCTCCATTTATTCTATGCATCGTATTGTGGCTCCATTTATTCTATCTATTGTATTGTGGCTCCATTTATTCTATGCATCGTATTGTGGCTCCATTTATTCTATGCATCATATTGTGGCTCCATTTATTCTATCTATCGTATTGTGGCTCCATTTATTCTATGCATCGTATTGTGGCTCCATTTATTCTATGCATCGTATTGTGGCTCCATTTATTCTATCTATCGTATTGTGGCTCCATTTATTCTATTCATCATATTGTGGCTTCAGTCAAGACATTTTCTTTGTAGGACTGGAATCTAAGACATCGTTATACTCTCTTGCTAATAATTATGTACTTTCTTAACCCTTTACCCAATGTAATACCCAAAACCGGCCAGTGCTATTCATAAAAATTGCTAATTAATTTTCATTATTTTTTTCATTTTTTGTCTCAAATACATGAGTTATGACCCCTCTTTGGAAGGAGCTCATTGAGATCCTTCGAATGAAGGGTCATAACCTATGTTTTTGAGACAGAAAATGAAAAAATTAGTTATTCAAGAATTTTGTTTGCAAGTGTTGTTTGCTTTTTGTGTTAGTTTTGATATTGGGCTTTTTCCATACACACAGTCTCAGTCATACAGATGGAGATCTATAGAAGGGCAGTCAAGAGTATTCGATTAATTGATTATCGATTCTTCATGGCAAAAGTGATTAGTATCCTCGTAAGTTGAATAATCTGTAATTTTTTATTCCTTTTAATGCCCCCAAAAAATTAAATGTGTCCCTGTATATTTTAAAAATAATATATTTAAAAATAAATTTCAAAGAAGTCTTGAGTTTTTTTAACTATAATCCCAAATACTTAATTTTCCATCAACATCAATGAAAACATCTCTTGATTATATTATCATGTAAGTTGATCCATCTAGACTTTAGCCATCACCGTGAGAACAGATTAGGTTTACACCTCTCCAATCAGTCATCTTCTTGATGCCCCTGGCCACCGATACTGACAGTGACCTTAAACACCAATAAAACATACATATGAAATAATGTGTCGGTACAGGATCACCCAAAATACAGTGCATGTATCATAACACACAAACTTTTGTATCGGGTCATTGCTATAAAATAAAGGGTTTGTTCCTCACATATCACCAAAGTGTTTAACCCTTTACCCAATGCATCGGCCACATCCACCCACGTAATATGCAAATTCAGCAGTTGAAAAAATATTATTTTTCAAAAGATGTCAACAAAACCATATCATATGACCCCTCGTTGAAACGAGCTCATTGAGCTCGTTCCAACAAGGGGTCACATGATATGGTTTTGTTGAAATATTTTGAAAAATTTGAAAAAATGATATTTAAAATAATAATTTTGGATATCGTCTGTGTTGGGTAAAGGGTTAACTAACTACAAAATATTATGGCTCCATTTTTATCAATTGAGAATTGAGAATCCCTGATTATGTCTTAAAATGCCCCTTGACTGAGAGAAGTTTATGTGAAAAATAACAGGATGTGTTGTTATCAAGTTATTTGAAATCAAATTATTAGGATTTCTTTCTTGTACACGGGTGACCAAATCATTTTTTATTCAATAACTCTATTTTCTCTAATTTCAGAATGGTCAGAATATGCTAATAGGGGCAGTTGGCAGTTGGTATTGGCAAGGTAAGAATTTCTTCAAATCCCTTTCATGGTTCTATCAATTTCGAACATTTCAAAAACATTTCTCTACAAAAAATTTTATTTCAAGCTCTTTATAATCTTAGTTGTGCATTGTGGAACCATAGGTAGACAGACGATGATGGATGGATGGATGGTTTGACAGCTCATAAAGCTCACAGATTAAACTGAGTATTTATCCCATTATATCTTGTTTAACAGCTCTTGGAGCCCACAGATTAAACTGAGTATTTATCCCATTATATCTTATTTGACAGCTCTTGGAGCTCACAGATTAAACTGAGTATTTATCCCATTATATCTTGTTTGACAGCTCTTGGAGCTCACAGATTAAACTGAGTATTTATCCCATTATATCTTGTTTGACAGCTCTTGGAGCTCACAGATTAAACTGATCATTTATTCCATTATATCTTGTTTGACAGCTCATTGAGCTCACAGATTAAACTGATCATTTATCCCATTATATCTTGTTTGACAGCTCATGAAGCTCACAGACTAAACTGAGTATTTATCCCATTATATATTGTTTGACAGCTCTTGGAGCTCACAGATTAAACTGAGTATTTATACCATTATGTCTTGTTTGACAGCTCATTGAGCTCACAGATTAAACTGGTCATTTATCCCATTATATCTTGTTTGACAGCTCATAAAGCCCACAGATACAACAGGGCATTTATACCATTATAACTTGAAACAAAATTTATGTGAACGGTTGAAAGTTTAAATATAATCTTCCAACATTCAAATGTCTGGATAACAATTCTTGACAAGTGTATTTGTGTTGATTTGTCTTGGATGTAACATAATTTCAACTGCCATCTGATCAAAATTGACTCAGTATAACCCAGGTCATGTCTCAAGTTTCTGAACAAGATTGACTCCGTATAACCCAGGTCATGTCTCAAGTTTCTGAACAAGATTCACTCAGTATAACCCAGGCCCTGCCTCAAGTTTCTGAACAAGATTGACTCAGTATGACCCAGGCCCTGCCTCAAGTTTCTGAACAAGATTCACTCAGTATAACCCAGACCATGCTTTGAGTTTCTCCCATTAAACAAAAGAAATATTTACAAACTATTAATTGAAAATAGAATATGTTTTAATTTTTGGAATTCACTAAAAACGAACCCAACGAGGGTTCTTAAGCTGAGTTTGAATAGTACTGACTGATTTTGACCATTACATTGAGAAAAGAGTTGATGAAGATAACATTTACACTGCTGTATAGTGCACAGGGTTAGTTTTTCAGTTAGAAATGAATTTTTTTTTATAACCACAAAGTGTGACTAACCCTGTGCAGTGCACAGGGTTAGTCACTCTTTCTGGTTATAAAAAATTGGTAACTGCCATATCGCATGCTACATGAAAATATATAATGACTACAGCTGTAAAAATGCTTTGGATAAGTTAGTTACATGTCATTACATAGGGTTCTGGATTCAAGGAACTATTGGAAATACTTATACTGGATTGTGGAAATTTTTTAAAGTGAATTCCAAAAATGAAAACATATTCTATTTTCAATTAATAGTGTGTTTATTATGTGACACACTGTTGGAAAGAGCACCCATGGCTCACAGAGCCCTCTCCAACAGTGTATAATAAAGTAGCATTTATCCAAGCAATAGCAAAGGCACACAACAATGTTGGTTTCTTCTCATCTCTCATCAGAATAAATACATGATGTGGTGTCTTTTAGTTTAAACAGTCTTTTTGTTTTGAGAACATGTATTGATACTGGATAGTAACTTGAGATATTGTTGGTAAAAAATCAGGAACATGAATGTCCAGAAGATTAAGTTGATGAATGGTTAGCCATATTAAATTCATGTAACTTGTCTCTAGATTTATGCTAGTTACCTCCACCTTAATACTTTAGGTCTCACTAGTTTCTGACATGTTGAGCAATTTATTCATATATGGTGAACAATATGGTATTTTATGTGGAACATCCTCATGGACCAGTGTATGTTCCCGATGTTCAGTATACTTTCTTTAGTATTAGAACCATATAGGATGGGTTCCTGACCCAGTATTAGAACCGTATGGGATGGGTTCCTGACCCAGTATTAGAACCATATGGGATGGGTTTCTAACCCAGTATTAGAACCATATAAGATGAGTTCCTGACCCAGTATTAAAACCATAAACGATGGGTTCCAGACCCAGTATTAGAACCATAGAGGATGGGTTTCTGACCCAGTATTAGAACCATATAGGATGGGTTTCTGACCCAGTACTAGAACCATATGGGATGGATTCCTGAACCAGTATTAGAACCATATGGGATGAGTTTCTGACCCAGTATTAGAACCATATGGGATGGGTTTCTGACCCAGTATTAGAACCTTATAGGATGGGTTCCTGACCCAGCATTAGAACCATACAGGATGGGTTCCTGACCCAGCATTAGAACCATATGGGGTGGGTTCCTGACCCAGCATTAGAACCATATGGGATGGGTTCATGACCTAGTATTAGAACCATATAGGATGGGTTTCTGACCCAGTATTAGAACCATATAGGATGGGTTCATGACCCAGTATTAGAACCATATAGGATGGGTTCCTGACCCAGTATTAGAACCATATAGGATGGGTTTCTGACCCAGTATTAGAACCATATAGGATGGGTTCATGACCCAGTATTAGAACCATACAGGGTGGGTTCCCGACCCAGTATTAGAACCATATGGGATGGTTTCTTGACCCAGTATTAGAACCATATAGGATGGGTTTCTGACCCAGTATTAGAACCATACAGGATGGGTTCCCGACCCAGTATTAGAACCATATGGGATGGGTTCTTGACCCAGTATTAGAACCATATGGGGTGGGTTCCTGACCCAGCATTAGAACCATATGGGATGGGTTCATGACCCAGTATTAGAACCATATAGGATGGGTTTCTGACCCAGTATTAGAACCATATAGGATGGGTTCCTGACCCAGTATTAGAACCATAAAGGATGCGTTCCTGACCCAGTATTAGAACCATATGGGATGGGTTCCTGACCCAGTATTAGAACCATATAGGATAGGTTTCTGACCCAGTATTAGAACCATATGGGATGGGTTCCTGACCCAGTATTAGAACCATATGGGATGGGTTCCTGACCCAGTATTAAAACCATATGGGATGGGTTTCTGACCCAGTATTAGCACCATATAGAAAGGGTTCCTGACCCAGTATTAGAACCATATAGGATGGGTACCTGACCCAGTATTAAAACCATGTAGGATGGGTTCCTGGCCCAGTATTAGAACCATATAGGATGGGTTGCTGACCCAGCATTAGAAAGATATAGGATGTGTTCCTGACCCAGTATTAGAAACAAAAGGATGGGTTCCTGATCCAGTATTAGAACCATATAGGATGTGTTCCTGACCCAGTATTAGAAACAAAAGGATGGGTTCCTGGCCCAGTATCAGAACCATATAGGATGGGTTTCTGACCCATTGACATTTAAAGTAATCAAATCTATCACTTTGAATGGATCACTACCTCAATGAGTTTTTACTTTTTCTGTTCTTAATATTCCAGTGGTGAAAAAGTTATTCCACATTTATCTTAATAATGGAACTAGATTCAAACAAAAGTTGTCCGGACTTTAGCATTGCAGATTGTGCCTTTTTCCACTCAAAGGACAGTATATTGTGCAAACTAGAAGAGCTGCAGTTTCTGCTATTGCTTCATAAGACTCTGTAGGAATTTTTCAACTGAAGCTGTGTTATCTACAAGCCTGGAAATAAGCAATCTGTCATTTGCAGAATGAGGCAACCAAAGGGGTGAATTTGCTGATGCTATCCCATTTAGTTGGTCAGTTTATCCTCTGGGTACCTCTTTCTGTTTAGGCTTGAGATCTTGATTCAGACGGTCCACCTGTAAAGTGGAACCACGCGTTACTTCCACTGGGGAATCGCTCATTCAGGTGTCTATACAGGTGTTAGCACTTTCTGATAAATAGAAATTACTGTCCCCTGGAATGCCGCCGTGGCAACGTCTTGGAGAGAGTGAATATTTATTTGTCAGAGGGCGCTTGTCAGTGGAGGGCCAAGGCTGGGGATGATCAACTTTGCTGGGGACCTAAGATACTCTTTCACTGGGGACAGTAGATTTTCACTAGCTCACTTTTGTAGATCGCAATTGCTTATTCACAAGCCACAGAGTAGCGCCGCGCTTTAATCAATTGCTTTCAACGGTAATGAACTAGCATGGGCTAATTTCTTGGCGGGGCTGAGGTTACATCAATTCCTAGGGTACTCAGGGCTTCCTCATTAATAAGATAAAGACTATTAACAATCCAACAATCTTTATATATAAATCTTCTATACTCTTATTTACAAATAGCCAACAAATCCTAAATAAATAATCCCAACCACAAATGAAATGAGTTTTGTGACTAGTCACTGAATCCCATCGAAAACAAGTACTAAAATATTATCTAAAATTAAATTTGTTTCCCAAATTTATATTCGTAGAGAAAGGTCGAAGCTGCGACTACTGACAAGAAATCACGAAATCTTTCACTCAACCACTCATGCGCGTATTTATCCTGTTGCGACTACCACGTTATGGGGAATTACCTTTAATACTAAATTTCACCTTTTAGAATATTTTATCATCTACAATTTCTGCTAATAGTGCTTCTAACTCGCAATAATAACAACTGATCATCTAATAACACAGATCACCAAATTCATCCTCTGGGGACCCCATTTTGCAAATGACAGTCTGCTTGTTTCCAGGCTTGGTTATCTAGTCAGAGTGGATGTAGTTAGTTAATTTCCAGGCTTGGTTATCTAGTCAGAGTGGATGTGGTTAGTTTATTTCCAGGCTTGGTTATCTAGTCAGAGTGGATGTGGTTAGTTTATTTCCAGACTTGGTTATCTAGTCAGAGTGGATGTGGTTAGTTTATTTCCAGGCTTGGTTATCTAGTCAGAGTGGATGTGGTTAGTTTATTTCCAGACTTGATTATCTAGTCAGAGTGGATGTGGTTAGTTTATTTCCAGGCTTGGTTATCTAGTCAGAGTGGATGTGGTTAGTTTATTTCCAGGCTTGGTTATCTAGTCAGAGTGGATGTAGTTAGTTTATTTCCAGGCTTGGTTATCTAGTCAGAGTGGATGTGGTTAGTTTATTTCCAGACTTGGTTATCTAGTCAGAGTGAATGTGGTTAGTTTATTTCCAGGCTTGGTTATCTAGTCAGAGTGGATGTGGTTAGTTTATTTCCAGACTTGGTTATCTAGTCAGAGTGGATGTGGTTAGTTTATTTCCAGGCTTGGTTATCTAGTCAGAGTGGATGTGGTTAGTTTATTTCCAGACTTGGTTATCTAGTCAGAGTGGATGTGGTTAGTTTATTTCCAGGCTTGGTTATCTAGTCAGAGTGGATGTGGTTAGTTTATTTCCAGACTTGGTTATCTAGTCAGAGTGGATGTGGTTAGTTTATTTCCAGGCTTGGTTATCTAGTCAGAGTGGATGTGGTTAGTTTATTTCCAGACTTGGTTATCTAGTCAGAGTGGATGTGGTTAGTTTATTTCCAGGCTTGGTTATCTAGTCAGAGTGGATGTGGTTAGTTTATTTCCAGACTTGATTATCTAGTCAGAGTGGATGTGGTTAGTTTATTTCCAGGCTTGGTTATCTAGTCAGAGTGGATGTGGTTAGTTTATTTCCAGGCTTGGTTATCTAGTCAGAGTGGATGTAGTTAGTTTATTTCCAGGCTTGGTTATCTAGTCAGAGTGGATGTGGTTAGTTTATTTCCAGGCTTGGTTATCTAGTCAGAGTGGATGTGGTTAGTTTATTTCCAGGCTTGGTTATCTAGTCAGAGTGGATGTGGTTAGTTTATTTCCAGGCTTGGTTATCTAGTCAGAGTGGATGTGGTTAGTTTATTTCCAGGCTTGGTTATCTAGTCAGAGTGGATGTGGTTAGTTTATTTCCAGGCTTGGTTATCTAGTCAGAGTGGATGTGGTTAGTTTATTTCCAGGCTTGGTTATCTAGTCAGAGTGGATGTGGTTAGTTTATTTCCAGGCTTGGTTATCTAGTCAGAGTGGATGTGGTTAGTTTATTTCCAGGCTTGGTTATCTAGTCAGAGTGGATGTGGTTAGTTTATTTCCAGGCTTGGTTATCTAGTCAGAGTGGATGTGGTTAGTTTGTTTCCAGGCTTGGTTATCTAGTCAGAGTGGATGAGGTTAGTTTATTTCTAGGCTTGGTTATCTAGTCAGAGTGGATGTGGTTAGTTTATTCCCAGGCTTGGTTATCTAGTCAGAGTGGATGTTGTTAATTTAATTCCAGATTTGGTTATCTTGTCAGAGTGGATGTGGTTAGTCTCATTTCTCAAAAAACTACAGGATTAGTTGTCATCTTCAGAAAGTTGACAATAAAAAAATGTGTAAAATCCCAAACTCTCTCAGATTCAATCTTTTTTCAATTAATGGAAATGATTACAAATCAATGAAAAGATTTAAAACTAAATGAAATATTCTTGACCATTTGTCAGGCCCTAGCCTGAATGACACCAGGTTTCACTCTCGCAGTTTGATAATTCATTCTTCGCCCCCTCACCACTCCAAAGTTCTTTTTACCATACTGCTAAAGTACTGAAGCATCTTTCTGGTTATGTTATTTCTCTTCATGCTTGGTGGTATTTTTTCTGTGTTAGAAGATTCTAATGTTCTTTTTTATGTTGTTCACATGACCTGATACTTTACACTCCCCCCATCTTACCTCGCCATATAATGGTGATTAATTTATACAGATAGAGTACAAAGATAAACTTAGTCGAGCTGAAAAAACTCAACATCTCTTGCATTCAATCAAACTGATGTTATTTATTGCACCATGTACTGAGAAGAATCCAATGAATGCAGTGTTACCATATGTTCTGGTATTTCAGTCCACCCCTAATTTGTTCCATTCAATTGACTACTGTTCTTTAGTTGAGTTCTCCATTTACTCTCCTCTCTACGGTCTCTGTGGTGTATTTATGTTAGTTTAGATGATGGAATTAGATAGAGGGGAAATCCATTTTTTATTGCACATATTTCTCCAAAGGTCCAAACCAACACAAAATAACACCTTGTGTCAGCATTGTATTCATTTTCTGTTGATGTCAGTTCTATAAAAAAAACTTTTATGTTATTCTGTTCAACAGAACTTCTGTAGGTATTTATACATTCATTCTCTATCGATGTCAGTTCTATAGCAACTTTGTTATATTCATTCTCCAGCAAAGTCAGTTGTATAGAATCTCTGTTGTGCAGTCCAACAGACCTTTTATTAGTAAAGCTTTCATTCTCTATCGATGTCACTTCTACAGCAACTTTGTTACATTCATTCTCCAGCAAAGTCAGTTGTACAGAATCTCTGTTGTACAGTCCAACAGACCTTTCGTCAGTAATACATTCATTCTCTATCGATGTCACTTCTATAAAAATTTTGTTGTTATTCAGTTAACCCTTTACCCAATGCAGATGATTTCAAAATTTATTATTTTAAATATCATTTTTTAAATTTTTTTGAAAAATTTTAACAAAACCATATCATGTGACCCCTCTTTGGAACAAGCTTGACGAGCTCGTTCCAAAGAGGGGTCACATGATATGGTTTTGTTGAAATTTTTCAAAAAATAATATTTTTTCAGTTGCTGAATTTTACGCGGGCGGATGCGGGCGATTCGTTGGGTAAAGGGTTAAACAGACCTTCCATCAATATTGTACTTTTCTATAGTAACTTTGTTACATTAATTCTCTGTTGATGTTAGTTCATTGTTATACTGTTCAAGAGACCTTTTGTCTGTATTACATTCATTCATTCATTCATTCTCTATCGATGTCAGTTCTATAAAAATTTTGTTGTTATTCAGTTAACCCTTTACCCAATGCAGACGATTTCAAAATTTATTATTTTAAATATCATTTTTTAAATTTCTTCGAAAAATTTCAACAAAACCATATCATGTGACCCCTCTTTGGAACGAGCTCGTTCCAAAGAGGGGGTCACATGATATGGTTTTGTTGAAATTTTTTGAAAAATAATATTTTTTCAGTTGCTGACTTTTACACGGGCGGATGCGGGCGATTCGTTGGGTAAAGGGTTAAACAGACCTTCCATCAATATTGTACTTTTCTATAGTAACTTTGTTACATTCATTCTCTGTGGATGTCAGATCTATAGAAACTTTGTTGTTATACTGTTCAACAAATCTTGTGACAGCAATACATTCATTCTTTATCGATGTCAGATCTATAGAAACTTTGTTGTTATACTGTTCAACAAATCTTGTGTCAGCATTACATTCATTCTCTGTGGATGTCAGATCTATAGAAACTTTGTTGTTATACTGTTCAACAAATCTTGTGACAGCATTACATTCATTCTCTGTGGATGTCAGATCTATAGAAACTTTGTTGTTATACTGTTCAACAAATCTTGTGACAGCATTACATTCATTCTTTATCGATGTCAGATCTATAGAAACTTTGTTGTTATACTGTTCAACAAATCTTGTGACAGCATTACATTCATTCTTTATCGATGTCAGATCTATAGAAACTTTGTTGTTATACTGTTCAACAAATCTTGTGTCAGCATTACATTCATTCTCTGTGGATGTCAGATCTATAGAAACTTTTTTGTTATACTGTTCAACAAATCTTGTGACAGCATTACATTCATTCTCTGTGGATGTCAGATCTATAGAAACTTTGTTGTTATACTGTTCAACAAATCTTGTGACAGCAATACATTCATTCTTTATCGATGTCAGATCTATAGAAACTGTGTTGTTATACTGTTCAACAAACCTTGTGACAGCATTACATTCATTCTCTATCGATGTCAGATCTATAGAAACTTTGTTGTTATACTGTTCAACAAACCTTGTGACAGCATTACATCCGTTCTCTATCGATGTCAGATCTGTAGAAACTTTGTTGTTACAAGCCTCCTGGCAGAAATGAGCAATTAACTGATTTTTCAGTTCAGTTTCAATGTTGTTTCCTAAACCTAAACAGTGAGCCATCACGATTGCAAAAATACCATGATTTTGATGTTTTGTAACGGTGGATGATATTTTATCGACACCGGATCACATTGTTAGCTGAATCAATAAACCAAGGGATGTTTTTAAAAATGAAAATAATCCCAAACATATCACTGTCTCAATAAGAGCATGGATAATCTGAAACAGGTTTAATGGCAGTTGTTTTTGTTGTACATAGAGGATGTTGACTGTAATAATTTTTGACTTGTTCCAAATGCCTCTTTCCAACAAAATGGGGCATTGAACCTCATTTAAAATATTTTTGAAAGCACAAGTATTTGGTATGTAAAATCAATATCAAGTGGAATTAACTAACATCAGTTTGAAATCCAATTTGTGTAAAAATTATCAATTTTCAACATATTAATCTTCACAAAAATAACATTGTTGATTTGATTTTGACTGCATTTTATCTTGACATCACACAGTTAATAAATAGAGCCAATCAAATGCTTCAGTTGACAAAACAAAAGGGAATTCTCTGCTAATTTTCAATCATAAGCAATACATCAGTTCTATTGTCCAGGAACAACCACTGCGTATGTGTACATGCTTTTTTCAAGTTTCAAGTTTTTATTCCTTTGGATGCACTGTATTGAAAACAATGAATCCATTTATTAAATAAAACATACATCAAGCCTTTCATCGATTTTAACCCTTAGGGACCTAGAGATTGTTACATATTTTTTCTACACTTTGACAATCTACGTCCTGTGACTTTGCTGCTGTTTTTAGGCAAGTCTCAGCTGCCTATTTGCAGCCAAGACTTGCCTAAAGACAACTACCAAGGTGCTTAGAATGTAACTTGTGAGTTAACTCAAATACTGCGTGTAGGAGCACCTGTTGTGTTGTAAAAATTGTGATCATAATTGGAATTAGGCCCTTAACATTTTGAACACGGGTGGTATCTCCTATGCCAGTTAACTGGTAGAGTGCTGGAAGCCCATATTTGGGCTTTATTCCGAAGTGCAGGTACTCAACTTAAAGGCTTCAGATTCAGTGGCTGTGCTTCATATTATCTTTAAAGTGTTATTATTTAGCCTGTTATGATTTGCCTTGTCACAAGGCAAAGACATGTGAACAAATTTGATGGCCCAAAATAATTTAGCATTCTACCAGTTAAATGGCAGAAATTGGAAGAATCCATATCTATTATTTGGGGGTAGAGCAATTAATATTTTCAAAGTGCAGCCTTCAGGCTACCACACATGTTCACTTAGTAGCCATCCTACTTAATGAAATTATGACGTATTGTGTTCCAGAAAAGCGACCTCTCGTGTTGAAAGAGTTAAGGGTTGACCATGCATTAGTTCATGTTTGTGCAAGCTAAAGAACCATTTTGCCCTACAAAATTGGGCATGCATCACCACCAAAAAAGGACACTTTGTCCATACTATGAATTAATGGTTTGTGATTTTGAGCTCTATACCTGATGAGGCATGGAATTATTTACCACCGAATATCGAACTGGAACCAAAAATACTGATACTAATACCAAACTCAAAATGTCAGTACCACCCATCTCTACCTCCTGTCAGTATGTCAGTACCACCCATCTCTACCTCCTGCCAGTATGTCAGTGCCACCCATCTCTACCTCCTGTCAGTATGTCAGTACCACCCATCTCTACCTCCTGTCATTATGTCAGTACCACCCATCTCTACCTCCTGTCATTATATCAGTACCATCCATCTCTACCTCCTGTCACTACCACCCATCTCTACCTCCTGTCAGTATGTCAGTACCACCCATCTCTACCTCCTGTCATTATGTCAGTACCACCCATCTCTGCCTCCTGTCATTATGTCGGTACCACCCATCTCTGCCTCCTGTCATTATGTCGGTACCACCCATCTCTACCTCCTGTCATTATGTCAGTACCACCCATCTCTACCTTCTGTCATTATGTCAGTATCACCCATCTCTACCTCCTGTCATTATGTCAGTACCACCCATCCCTACCTCCTGTCAGTACCACCCATCTCTACCTCCTGTCATTATGTCGGTACCATCCATCTCTACCTCCTGTCATTATGTCAGTACCACCCACCTCTGCCTCCTGTCATTATGTCAGTACCACCCATCTCTACCTCCTGTCATTATGTCAGTACCACCCATCTCTGCCTCCTGTCATTATGTCCGTACCACCCATCTCTACCTCCTGTCATTATGTCAGTACCACCCATCTCTACCTCCTGTCAGTACCACCCATCTCTACCTCCTGCCAGTACCACCCATCTCTTCCTCCTGTCATTATGACGGTACCATCCATCTCTACCTCCTGTCATTATGTCAGTACCACCCACCTCTGCCTCCTGTTATTATGTCAGTACCACCCATCTCTACCTCCTGTCATTATGTCAGTACCACCCATCTCTACCTCCTGTCAGTATGTCAGTACCACCCATCTCTACCCCCTGTCATTATGTCAGTACCACCCATCTCTACCTCCTGTCATTATATCAGAACCATCCATCTCTACCTCCTGTCAGTATGTCAGTACCACCCATTTCTACCTCCTGTCATTATATCAGTCCCATCCATCTCTACCTCCTGTCAGTATGTCAGTACCACCCATCTCTACCTCCTGTCAGTACCACCCATCTCTACCTCCTGTCAGTATCACCCATCTCTACCTCCTGTCAGTATCACCCATCTCTACCTCCTGTCATTATGTCAGTACCACCCATCTCTACCTCCTGTCATTATGTTAGTACCACCCATCTTTACCTCCTGTCAGTACCACCGATCTCTACCTCCTGTCAGTATGACATTTATTCTCTAATGATGTCAGTACCACCGATCTCTACCTCCTGTCAGTATGACATCTATTCTCTAATGATGTCAGTACCGCCCATCTCTACCTCCTGTCAGTATGACATTTATTCTCTAATGATGTCAGTTTTTATGTTCTTCAACTTTTATGTTTATCCATTTATCAAACACAACTACAGATCAACAATTATAAAAACATTTCTAGAATAACTCAAAATGCTCATTTTCTATCTCTTTGGAACAGAAGCTATTTTTTGGAGCAAGACTTAAAAAAACAATAACAGTTGAATGGCAGTTTTAGTAACTAGTGCTGGTTAGTTATGGTAGCTAACTTACACACACATTATTACACCCAAATTACACAAACATATGAACAATAGAAGTATTTGAGAGTTAATTTTCATGAGATGTTTATAGTCCTATGTATATTACTGTAATCAGAAAGGTCACCATCTTTTTCTAAATCAGATCTTCATTTCCTGGTTGACTCCTTTTTGACTTGGTTCTTTTCCTGACTGATTAAAGCACAAAGTATATGTGATTGTAAAAAATATATGTATATTAATTTAACCCTTTACCCAACAAATCGGCTTCATCCACCCGAGTAATATGCAAATTGAGTAGCTGAAAAAATATTATTTTTCAAAAAATTTCAACAAAACCATATCATGTTACCTCTCATTGGAACGAGCTCGTTCCAATGAGGGGTCACATGATATGGTTTTGTCGAAATTTTTTGAAAAATTTAAAAAAAATTATATTTAAAATAACAAATTTTGATATCATCCCCGTTGGGTAAAGGGTTAATGTATTACTTATAATAATTTCATCAAAAAATAATGCACTGTAAGTGAACACATATGTTTGTAATCTAAAAAAAACTAACAGATTTTAGGCCACACAAAGTAGATGTTCTGTTTCTCAGGCCAAGTTTTGTAAAATTGCATGCGGGCGGGCAGTTTTTTATTTTATATTTTATTTTTGTAATTATTTCTTTGCCATCAGAAGTTCATATTATTGGTTTATTTTATGTTTTAGGCCTCATAATCTACAGAATAGCAAGGGTGGTGGTGTATTTCGTCCCTTGGGTGCAACAATGCTTTGCAATGCTAAAGCATTGCAAAGCCTTATTGCACTCAAGGGACAAATTTATCAATTTTATTAACTTGCGTAAAATATCAGACATAAACCATTTAATTTTTATTTTTTCAAGTTTGCATTGGTCATAAAAGTAGAGTATGCGGCAGCCAAAAGGAGCATGCGGGAGGGCCTGAGAAACAGATTTTTAATTTTATTAAGCCTTATCACTGTTTGATAATATCAAGCTAATGTCTAGTTCTATGTTTGGGAACTTACTATAATAAGACTATCATTGTCAGAAACACTTGCTGTTGTATTTCATGAGTTTCTGATGGTACTCAGACAAGAATGTTCCATTCTTTGCAAATCTAATATTTTAGGTAATTTGGACCACCCCTTCACATTGCATATACATTTCTGATGTTGTTGATACCTGTATTCAGTCAACACACTTGGCTGCACATTATAGGATGTGAATTCATGCTACTTGTGCAGTAAACAGCAAGTTTCCTTCAAGAGATGGAAATTTGCCATGCCTCCTACATAACTCTTCACAGCTACAAAAATATGATGGCACAAATATATTCAAGGAAAGAAAATACAGTGGATCCCTGTTAATTCAATAGCCCTTTGCCAATGAGAATTATTCAGTTAACAGGAGCATTCAGTTAACATGGATTTGGTCAATTTTCTGTATTCAAAAGATAAACTGAGCATAGGGCTGCATGATATTCTAAACTGAATACCGGTATCTGCAAAGAAATAACACCGCAGTATACCAATATATCAAAGGACTGTTCAGATATCTGAACATACTTACCACAATCGGTACTTGAGCCATCACCACCACAGTCAGAACGAATTAGCATGATGCAGTTCGAGTAGCCCTTTACCCAATGCAAACAATATCAATATTTATTATTTTAAATGGTGGCACGGTGGCATTGCGGTAACCGGTCCTCATCAGATCACCAAAGTTAAGCAACGTCGAGCCTGGTTAGTCCCAAGATGGGTGACTGTCTGAGTGATCGATTCAGACTCCCGCATTGTGTCCTTGGGCAAGGCACTTAACCCTGATTGTCCACATGGGGGCACGATGACGCTGTGTACTAAGGCATACTGCTCGTCGATGATGCGCATGTCTTCAACCAATCTAACCCTGTCTGCAGTGCAGTGCGGAGTTACGATGTTGGGGAGCTAGAAGCTGCTCGATGTTGCTAGGTGGTTCTCTCTGGGTACTCCGGCTTCCTCCGCCTGTAAAACTGTCACAGTCATGATTAGCCATTGAACATAAATATGAGACCTTAAACACCAATAAATAAATGAATAAATAATAACTATTTTAAATATTAGTTTATCAAATTTTTCAAAAAATGCCAACAAAACAATATCAGGTAACCTCATTGGAATGAGTCTGACAAGCTCGTTCCAATGAGGGGTCACATGATATGGTTTTGTTGAAATTATTGAAAAATATTTTTTTAACTGCTGAATTTTTATATTATGCGGGTGGATGCAGCTGATTTGTTGGGTAAAGGGATAATATTATTCATTTGGGACTACAGTTAAAACTCAAAACATCTTGAAAATTAAATTGTGGGTAAATAAATAATGACGATAAACCAATATTTTTGTAATTACACCAGTATTCAATCAATACTGTTTGAATTACTGATATGTTTTGGTTTATCGATTTTTTGTGCAGCTCTAACTGAGCATTTATTCCATTATATCTTGTTTGACAGAGCTCATGGAGCTCTGTCAAACAAGATATAATAAATTAAATGGAAGTATTGAGAATACTGAAGTCAAATAGGTCTATAAATAAGTGAGTGGGGAATTCAGTGATTGTCAGTTTAATTTCTTGACATTACCAGATTTTTTATTAAGTTAACAGGAGTTTACTTGATGTGTTCGCAATTTATATTTATTTAACAGAATTATATTTAATTAAGAGATATCAAATTAAGTGGGCTCCACTCGACTCACTTTTGTCTCTTCTTCATCTGAAATCACTGCAGTGTAACAGACTATTTCCCAGGTGGAGTTGGAATTATAAAGGAAAGTAGGACAACTCTCATAGATGAACAAGATTCACTTCTCAAATGTGCAGAACCAAAAATTTAAAGACCATATTTTTCAAGGTATACAAAATCCTAGGATTGTTTGTAAAAGAAATGGGAGTGCGGTGGCTCAGTGGTAGACTGTTGGACTTCTATGGTAGAGCCCCCAAGTTCTTTCCCCATTGTGTTCTTGGGGAAGGCACTTTATCCCGGTTGCCTACATGGGGGCACACCATGTTCTAAGGCGTACTGCACGTCGAGGGTGCATGTCTTCAAATGCTGCAACCCTGCTTGAGCGGAGCTTGAACAGTGTTAGAATGTTGAGGACCTGACAGTTGCTCGTCGATGCTTGGTGGTTCTCTCCAGGTACTCTGGCTTCCTCCATCTGTAAAACTGACACAGTCACGATTAGCCATTGTGCATAAGTATGTGACCTTAAACACCAATAAATAAATATAATTTTAAAATAAATTTATATTGTCCAATTTTGGGGTCAGTTTTACTGACTATAACGTGAAATTGTTTTCTTGTGATTAATCTCAAAACTACACTTGTATTTGTACACATACAATACTCTATGGAGTGAAAATTTGAACAGTTCAGTTTGACACAAGTAACAATGGCCTAAAAGAAGATACTCACATGTACAGCAGGCCGGTGATCATGCTACAGCAGTGGTTCATATTGACATGTCTCAACAAAATGTGGTCTGGGATTTAATGTGAAGTGAATTAAGTGTCATTGGAAGATTGTGACAATGTCATTTTAAAATTAAGCAGTTGAAAAAATTTTTTTTTCATAAACTTGCATCAAAACCATATCATGTGACCCCCATTCTAGAATGAGCTTATTCCAATGAGGGTGTCACAGGATATGGTTTTGTTGAATTTTTTTTTTGAATTAAAAAAACCCCAATATTTAAAATACTAAATTTTGATATCCTTTGTGTTATGCTCAGGTGGTGGGGTAGATATCAAGATCACAATAGCCTGTCACACCTCAATATTTTTCTTTAACAAATTTCAGCATTTGTGACTTGAAAATATATATCATATGGGTGATTACCTCCCTAGCTAAGAAATTCAATATTTCAAGAATTTTTTTTCCTTGGATTTATTTCCACATCTAGCACTGACTGAGAAGTTTTCTATGCACTGCAGTTGTTTTTTAATCTAACAGAAAGGTATTAAAACCCATTCTTTTAACCCTTTACCTAACTTGAAAAGTAGACATCACTTGCAAACAAAATTCTTGAATAACTAATTTTTTTAAATTTTTTTGTCTCAAAAACATAGGTTATGACCCCTCATTGGAATGAGCTCATTCCAATGAGGGGTCATAATCTATGTTTTTGAGACAAAAAATGAAAATATAATGAAAATTAATTGACAATTTTTGTGAATAGTGCTGGCCGGTTTTGGCCGTTACATTGGGTAAAGGGGTAAAAAAAAGTTCTGTGTGATTGAATGGAAAAGTTAAATTCAGGTGGCAGTGGGATTTATAGAGTGGGGAAGATAAACTAGGTTATGTCTCCCCTTCCCTCTTACACCTAGATGAAAGGATCAAAAAAATAAAATGGACAAAAGTCAAAACAAGGCCTTCTAGCATTGGATAAATCACTTTGTACAGCCAGGTGCAAGCAAACGGCATAGAAAGTTTATATTGCCAGAAGTGTTATGCACATTAGGATAATCTGTAACATCTGCCACTCAATTCATTCCTGACACTGAAGTAAAAAATATTTATTAATCATTTAGCCCCACCAGGCAAAACATTAACTCTTCTTTAATTTCTATACAACACAAGGTTTAGATACATTTGTACAAATAATTAACTGCACCAGCAGTATTAATATAACAGAAAGATTTTTTTCTTCTGTACCTCGTCAGGTGGTAGTGTATCTTCTGAATGGAGGAGGTAAAGAAAGAATGATTTATCAGTTTTGTTCATCAATGTGGCACTTATATCGCACTTAGAAGCTTTAGAGAATAAGAAAAACTGGAGAAAACCATTTAGGCCATCTTCCATTAATTTTGAGTTGCAATGGACATAGTTGATATCAGGGCCATTATGAATGAGTGGGAGGAGAAAGATTCTGACATGGGTATACACAAACATGCCATGGAGGACAAAACATTGGTTTTGGAGAGACTGTTCCTGCAGCTGGTGGGGATATCTTTTGGTACTACACAGGGCTTATATTTCATCTAAACTTTGGAGAATCCATTTGGATTCTCATGAAAATGGTTTCAAGAATCCATACCTGCTTTGAGTTTCCCATGATTCCATTAGGTCATCATGGTTGCACCCCTGTTGTATGCTGATAACACATGCTAGCCCTTTACCCAACACATTTTTAATATTTAATATGTGACCTTGAACACCAATAAATAAATAATAAATTTTTAAAATATAAACTGAATTTGAGAATTTTTTAAAAATAAACAATATTTATCAATAAAACCTTACACATATGGATGTCATCGGACCCGGCTCATTGAGCCGGTTCCAATGACAGCCATATTTGTAAAATTTTATCGATACAGTGTCAGGATATTTCGTGTCATGTTAGCCTTATAATGGTTAATTTGCTGCTGCTGTGTTTGCTAAAGGGTTAAATTTACTCATCAAATTCTTTTTACACAAATCCTAGCAGAGGTGCAGCAAGAATCTACATGGATTCTCACTGGCTTTGTTGCAAGAATCTTTGCGTGAATGGATTCTCGTATTCTCGTCAAAATATAAGCCATGCTAAGCATGGAATTCATCAGCATACTATGCATGAAGGACAATAACATTGGTTTGGGGGAGAGTGCTTCTTCCATTGGTGGGGATCTCTCTGTGTGAAATTTTGGAGATGTTGGGTGTATCATTATAGTGCTGCCTGCTGGTATCCTGAGCATACATGTTTGTCTTATTTTTGCAATGCATTTGGGGAATTTCTCGTATTGCTGAGCTACAGTATAAGCCAAAGTAACTTGTATTATACCATGCTTGTTCTGGGTATTTAACATTACCTGATTCAGTACAGATATTGGGAAATCTGTAAGCTTCACCACAGGTGAAATCCTGATTACACATAAGAACATATCTGATTGGACGTTACACATCTGAGTGATGTTATGATGTGAATGAAATGCGTTGACATAAAACAGTGTCATGCAAGAAACATATGGTAGACTGCTGAAGTTGATAGTTTTCTTTAAAAATATCAGGTTCATTTACTTAATTAAAGTTTAATCGTTATTTAAAAACAGAACAGAGCTCTGATATAGTATGGGGGACCGGAATCATTGTCCCTATATCCCAGTAAATTTTGTCTTCTGCTTGGTCAGAATGCCTAGGACAAATAGCCATGGCAAAAGGCACACCCATCATCCAAGGTATATGAGGGCGTGCAACATCCAGGATATAATGGCACATGAAACATCAGGGGTATATGGTTTAAATAAATTAAGCTTTTCACTTTCGCTTCCCTCGATATAAAATCGAACAGAAAAACTTGAAAATAGTCACAAATATCATCAGATTTTTGACAATTCAATCATATTTTTCTGATATAAATTAAATAGTCGAATAATTAACAATTAAAAAACCGACTGAAAAGTGCTTTCTGTTCATGCCATATGGTTGTAGCGTTATTAGCTCATATATCCACTGAATCTCCCTGTGTCGTCGTCGTTCCGTCGCATTTGGATCTTCCGGGTCGGAGTTTAGTACCTCTATAATGCGGTAACGTAGATGTGACAAGGCGTGAGGATGTGCATTGAAATGAATTGCTACAGGAGTGTCGCAGTTATGTCTGATATCGGCCTGGTGTTCCTTTATGCGTAGTTGGAACTGTCGTTTTGTTTCGCCCACATATTGTTTTTTGCAAAGGGTGCATGTTATAAGGTAGACACAGTTTCGAGTCCGACAATTGGTTTTGCCGGGGCCCTTGTAGCGTTTAGATGTCCTTGTACTGGAGAACCAGAGATGTCGGGGTAAGCTAATAGTATCTCCCCACTGGCCCTAACCAAAATGTCCTGTAGCTGGATCTTCAGGGTGTCAGGGCGGGCCCCTCGTGATGTTGGTATAGTTGGTCTGAGGCCCGTCGGACACAGGTTTCGTTCGATACATGTATTTAGGAATTGGGCCTGTAAGTCTAGCCTTAATTGTTTTAGGGCTAGATTTCTCACTATCCTGTAGGCGGCTCGACTGTCTTGGTTGATCCTGGTAGGTGTTTCGGCGCGGCCATCCGAGTCCAGTCTATGTCTCTTGCCTCGTTGTTCTTCCTCTTCATGCTCCATAATGACTGTGGTGTTTGAGTCTGAGGTGAGGGTTAGGTTATCTAGGGAGTCTGATGCCGTGGACGTGCTTGCCATAACTGTCCTATAGGTCTGAAGTAATTAATATAATTTGTAAACTGACTAAAAAGTCCGAGAGGGCCTATAGGATAAGTAATCCCTCTATTATTGCCAGACCAGTTTCGATCGATTGGTGATCTTCATCAGAGGCGTTGGGCTCAATGTCGTCTGTCCTTATATACAGTTTGTTGGCGAATGACTTGGCGAATGCACTTGGTAGATGCGCTTGGCGAATGACGTGGCGAATGCATTGGCGAATTACAGTTGTTGTGGCGAATGCATTGCATGTACGTTCAATAGCAAGGGAAATAACTCTCTCTTGTGTTTGTTGGGTATTTGTGTTGTAGAGTTGTTCCCCTTGTTGTGTTGAGGGTTAGTGAATCTGGGTGATGTTCCCCTCCCCTACCTTCGTTTTTATTGTCATGGTAGGGTGTTGGCGGTTATAGTTTTAGCAGGTCGTCATGTTAAACCAAGTGTCTATTTTGATGTCATCCCAACAGTCAGTGTCTAATGCCAGCTGTTTTTTTTTAAAATTGTAGATGTGGCGTGCGGACATGGTGCCCATTATACAGATTGCTGCAGAGCGGCCTGCATGCTGAGAACGACGGACTACTGGACGAATATGCCAAGGGGTGGCGATACCCCGTATGAGGTGGACGTTGTAGAAGTGATCCGAGCAGATGGTGTAGAGGGTGTTTTAAATAAAACAAAAACTGAATACCTGTCTTTTTATTTTTTGCCCTTTAATTGGTGCTGTCATCAACAAATGTGTGTCGCTCTCCAAGTTGCTGTTATATAAGATTCTGGCAGCGTACTTGAGCACTTTCCCGGTATTGTATAGTGAGGTAATGTCTCTTTGGTGGCGTATTACCCCTATGAGCAACGTTGATTGGATGCGGTGAGCCTATATCTGGATTTGCTATGTAAGGGCTATGATCCGTTGTGGAGTTCTCTATTGGTTCTGTTATGCTCCCAGTGTCTATTGGTGATGTCTGGGTGGCTATGTTCCTACTGGATGGTTCAGTGGTGAAGTAACTGGGTGTAATGATTGTGGCTACAGCCTGTTCGAGTAGGTCTGGGCCATTTTCTGGAGTGGTCTGGAAGTTTTGTAATCTGTCTTGGTGGCACTTACGGTGTAAGTGTTTGCGGAGGTATTCGGTCCTAAGGAATGTGTAGTTACATAAACTGCAGATGGCAGTGCCCCGTTGGTGGTGTACGGTCCTGTTATGTTGGTATAAACCCTGACGGTATTTGTATTCTTTGTTACACAGATCACATTTAAAAACCATGGTTTCTGGGGTTTTCCGTAACTATCCTCTCTCGTGTAGGGTGGTGTTATGTCGTCTTTATTGTGACGCAGAGTGCGTATGCACAACATAGTTCCGCAGAGGGCAGTTGGCGTTCAGGAGAACAGAAAGCAAAAATAGATAGATAAACAATTAAAAAACCGACTGAAAAGTCCTTTCTGTTCATTCCATATGGTTGTAGCGTTATAAGCTCATATATCCACTGAATCTCCCTGTGTCGTCGTCGTTCCGTCACATTTGGATCTTCCGGGTCGGAGTTTAGTACCTCTATAATGCGGTAACGTAGATGTGACAAGGCGTGAGGATGTGCATTGAAATGAATTGCTACAGGAGTGTCGCGGTTATGTCTGATATCGGCCTGGTGTTCCTTTATGCGTAGTTGGAACTGTCGTTTTGTTTCGCCCACATATTGTTTTTTGCAAAGGGTGCATTACCTCACTATACAATACCGGGAAAGTGCTCAAGTACACTGCCAGAATCTTATATAACAGCAACTTGGAGAGCGACACACAATTTGTTGATGACAGCAACGATTAAAGGGCAAAAAATAAAAAGACAGGTATTCAGTTTTTGTTTCATTTAAAACCCCCTCTACACCATCTGCTCGGATCACTTCTACAACGTCCACCTCATACGGGGTATCGCCACCCCTTGGCATATTCGTCCAGTAGTCCGTCGTTCTCAGCATGCAGGCCGCTCTGCAGCAATCTGTATAATGGGCACCATGTCCGCACGCCACATCTACAATTTAAAAAAAAACAGCTGGCATTAGACACTGACTGTTGGGATGACATCAAAATAGACACTTGGTTTAACATGACGACCTGCTAAAACTATAACCGCCAACACCCTACCATGACAATAAAAACGAAGGTAGGGGAGGGGAACATCACCCAGATTCACTAACCCTCAACACAACAAGGGGAACAACTCTACAACACAAATACCCAACAAACACAAGATAGAGTTATTTCCCTTGCTATTGAACGTACATGCAATGCATTCGCCACAACAACTGTAATTCGCCAATGCATTCGCCACGTCATTCGCCAAGCGCATCTACCAAGTGCATTCGCCAAGTCATTCGTAAACAAACTGTATATAAGGACAGAGGACATTGAGCCCAACGCCTCTGATGAAGATCACCAATCGATCGAAACCGGTCAGGCAATAATAGAGGGATTACTTATCCTATAGGCCCTCTCGGACTTTTTAGTCAGTTTACAAATTTTAGTCGAATAATTAAATCAAACAACTTGAGAAAAATAAAATAAGAGCATATATGTCAACAAAATACTATTTACTCATTTTCTTACCAACCCATGGGATGTAACTCTATCTGTTGTCTTCATCGTTTGTAAAAAGAAAACAATTTTTCATGAATGTAGTCCAAGTGATTGCCGAGCGTGAGAAATGCAACCACAAATTTGTTTCCATGATGTTTCTATTGCATTCCAAACGGGACAAAAACGTCATCTCTGCGGACATGTATGATATATGGAGATTTAATACCTGGATGTCTCATTTAAACTCATTTAAACACCATGCCTGTGGCTCGGTATTTAAAATCCGACATCCAGGTATTAAACCTCCATATACCATACATGCTGGTGGACATAACCTATATTATCTATTGACTAAAGTGAATTTTTTGATTTGATTGGTTGATAGATACGTGGTATGAGACCATATTCACTGAAACCCACGATACGTCTGCCCAGCCACTGACAAATTTCCCATACCCAGTGGAAGCCTCGTTCCGAAATCTACAAATTGTCCATACCCCGTATAATATTTTTATACTAGTCATATCAGCATATTTTCACAAAAACTCTTTTGCACAAAAATTCCACAGAAACCTGTATGGCTCAACAATGGAAGATAAAAGATCTCATGCTGTGTGTGTTCACACATGAAATAGATTGTACTTCTAAAACAGAAAGTCAATAGATAAATTTGTTACCCCGTGTCTGATCACGTGGTACGGGTTTTTACCTACCCGAAGCCAGCTGTATCCCATGAGGCCTTCTGCCTCATGGGATACGGCTGGCTTCGGGTAGGTAAAAACCCATACCACGTGATCAGACACAGGGTAACTAATAATGACCCTTGGTGGAATTTTTCCTGTGTTTCACTTTGTGCCCTCATCGCTTGTGAAATACAGCAAAAACTCTACCTAGGTGCATGGATTCCAGTCCACCATACTCCACCCACATGGTGTATTGACCATGAGTATAAATTTTCTGTTACATTCTTAGATCCACCAGTCAAAAGCTTTTCATATTTGTATAGAGGGGAGGGGGGGGGGGGGGCAGATTCAAGTTTATTTGAATCAAGTCTCCTCTGGAGCCTACCATGGTGTAATATTAGGAATACCATTTATACTTCTTCCCCAGAGATCCATCAGTCATAATCTTTTGATATTTGGTTTGTAACATCTGTAATGAGTTCAGATTCAAGTTTGTTCAAATCAAGTCCCAGATTCATATTTGGGCTCCCTGTGGTTTCCTAATTTTAACTTTGTACAGTATAAGGAAAATTCTTGAAAAGATCTTCTTCAGATCAACCAGTAAAAATCTTCTGTTATATGTTATTTGGCATCCTTAATGGAAATAGAAGTTTGGCCTAATCGAGTCCCTGGGTTCATATTTGGGTGCTCTTTCTGAGCTGAAATTTGAACTTATTGCAGTATGAGGAGTATTCTTCAAAGATCTTGATCCACCAGGCAGAATCTTTTGATATATGGTACATAGCATTACTATGATTCTAGAGGTTTGAAGTTTAACACAGACCTCAACAATGGAGAATTTACTTTCTGCTTAAATGAATTCTGTCCTTGTGTGACAGACCCAAATGTAGTCAACTTTAGTTTGATGTAAATGTGGGTGGATAAGATTACTGTTTGTTCAAATGGGGCCCACCAGGTTACTTTAGGCCCTGAGGCAAACTTTTTGTTTTGCTACAAAATAAGTTATAGAGGATTTTATGTGCTTTTGAGCAACAAAAAGAATAAAATGTTCACCCAAGTAATCCCATTAGGGGAATGGTTTTTGGTCTTTTAGGTGATTTTTAGCTCATCTTGACAAAGTCAAGCTGAGCTAATCTCATCGCTTGCCGTCTGTCGTCCATCGTCCGTCGTCACCATGTTTTGGTCTTCTCCTCCAAAGCCACTGGGCCAATTCAAGTGAAAGTTTGTGTGAGTGATGGTCCCAAAGAGGCATTTCATTTTTGTTCAACTCAGCATACCCAGCCCCATAGGGAGGGAGTGGGGGAAAATGCTCCAAAATATTTTAAAAATCTTCTTCTCAAGAACCAGTGTGTACAATGACTTGATATTTGCTATGGAGCTTCCATATGAGGTGTAGAATCAAGTTTGTTCAAACGAAGTTCGTGAAGTAATATTTGGCTTTGTAATAGGAGGGGTAAGATTTTTGGCCCCGCCCAAAATTTTTATTTTCTGAACCGATGGTCCGGTATGAACCAAATTTGGTTTGTGGTAGTATTGGGTCATAAGTACTTGACCCATGCAAAAAAAAAATTCCCACATCCCCAAGGGAACCCTGGGAGCTAAAAATAGAAATATTTTCAAACGCCCATATTTCCCAAACCCCATGGAACAGAGAGCTTTTATTTGGTATGAAGTATCCTTATGACCAGTAGAATTGAATGGTAAAAAAAAATTGCCATCGGTTATGTTAGGGTGTTCTGTAATGGGCATCGAAAAAATGCTGAGTCAGCATATTTGCAAAAATTTAAAAAAATCTTTTCTCCAGAACCAATCATCAGAATCTTTTGATATTTGGTATACAGCATTCATAGAAGGGGGGGGGGGGGGGGGGGGGGGGGGGGGGGGCAGGGGGGGGAGGGCAGATAAAAGTTTGTTGAAATAAAGCTCATTGGTTCATATTTGGGCTCTCTACAGGAGCCTGAGGTTTTAACATAGGGTAATATGGGGAATATTCTTTAAAAATCTTCTTCTTCAGAACCACCAGTCAGAATCTTTTAATATTTGGTATACATCATTGTTATGAGGGTCAGATTCTAGATTGTTCAAACCAAGTCCCCAGGTTAATATTTGGGCTTCCTATGGAAGCCCAAATTTTATCTTTGTTCAATATGGAGGGTAATTTAAAAAAAATCTTCTTCTTCAGATCCATCAGTCAGAATGCTTTGATATTTGGTATGCAACATCTCTATGGGGGTCAGATTCAAGTTTGTTCAAATCAGATCCCTAGGTACATATTTGGGCTCACTATGGTAGCCCAAATTCTTACTTAGTGCAATATGAGAAAATTTCTTTAAAAATCTTCTTCTTCAGATCCACCAGTCGGAATGCTTTTATATTTGGTATACAACATCTCTAGGGGGGTCAGATTCCAGGTTGTTCAATTCGAGTGCCTAGGTTAATATTTGGGCTCCATATGGGAACATGAAATTTAACTTAGTACAATATGAGGGAATTTCTTCAAAAATCTTCTTCTTCAGATTCACTTGTCAGAATGCTTTCACATTTGGTGTACAGCATCTCTAGGGGGGTCAGACTCAAGTTTGTTCAAATCGGATCCATAGGTCAATATTTGGGCTTAGTGCAATTCGAAGAAATTTCTTTACAATTTCTCTTCTTCAGATCCAACGGTCAGAATGCTTTCATATTCGGTACACAACATCTCTAGGGAAGTCAGATTTAGCTGTGTTCAAATCAAGAGCCTGGGTTAATATTTGGGTTCTCTATGGGAGCCGTAATTGGCCATTTTGCTGAAAAATTGAAAATTTTGTATTCAGTACCCTCTTGAGGTACTAAGATTAATCCACATAGGTTGTATCAAGGGGCTTCATAGGGGAGCTCTACATTTTACTTATGATCAACTGAAGAAAAGGCATGATGCCTAGATTATTTTTGTCACTCCTGAGGGACTCAAGGATTGACAGTGTAGCCTATGGAGATGGCTTGCTTAATGTAGACTCATTCTTGGACTCTGTTTAAATTGTGTTCTGTACAAGATGAGCGCTTCAGGCCCTGTGGGGCCTCTTGTTTTCATTTTTTGTCTCAAATACATGAATTATGACCCCTCTTTGGAAGGAGCTCATTGAGCTCCTTCCAATGAAGGGTCATAACCTATGTTTTTGAGACAGAAAATGAAAAAATTAGTTATTCAAGAATTTTGTTTGCAAGTGTTGTTTCTTGGACTCTGTTTAAATTGTGTTCTGTACAAGATGTGTGCTTCAGGCCCCGTGGGGCCTCTTGTTTTTCTTTGGCTTGGAATGAGTTTTGAAGGGTTGTGAATGATTATATGCACCCCCCAATTCAATTCACTTAATAGACCCAACCCTAGCACACTCTAGCTGAATTATATTAACTAGATTAACATGTATATGCTAAATATGATCTCAACCCTTTGAACCCTGGTGGTATCATCCATGTAAGTTCAATGGTAGCAATTGGACAAGCACTTGTTCATTATTTCAGGGGGGGGGGGGGGACCAATTAATATTTTCAACCTACATTCTTTAGGCTGCACATTGAAAATATTGATTGGTCTGCCCGGGCACATTCACATAGCAGCCATCCTAGATAATAAATTATTAGGTATAATGTTTCTGGGCCAGAAAAGCAGCCTCTCAGGTAGAAAGGTTAAATCCTCCTTGAAACAATTTTATCTTGTGAGTGATTAAGGCTCCTTGGGACCTTTTTAGCTGCGACTAGCAGCTCTATAAGTGGCAATGTCAGTCTGTCGGTCTGTCTGTCGGTCAGTCTGTTGGTTGGTCTGTTGGTCGGTCTGTCGTTCGGTCTGTCTGTGACCAACGAGTTTCAAAACTCAATAACTTTTGAAATACTTGATGGAATGACTGTATATTTGGCATGTAAGTGTATCTTATTGATGTCTAGCCACTGTTCAATGCATGTGTTGTTCCAAATATTTTTCTTGTAGTTATGGCCCTTGATGAACTTAGAATTTTGTGAGATTGCACCACCCATCGCAGCTACGGCGTCGATGTCCCGATTTTTTTTACATATACTCTTAAGCCTTGAAGGCCTATTTCCCAGTTACGACCTCAGAACAGGTGCCCTCAACATTCCATCATGAGAAAATCCTGCTAATAATAGACAAATTACCTAGGCAGTGGTTTCTAGTCAAGTCTTGGCTGCCTTAAGAGTTGACTTGACTAGAAATCACTGCTAAGCCACTGGATGTGCACAGACAGTGGTCAAGTGTGAATTTAAGACAAGTGTAAAGGCCTGTTGGAGTTGAATCAAGTTTAATTATGTTTAGAAATTGGTTTCTATCGAGAGAGAGATAAAATAAAATTTGTAAAACATTGAATTGAAATTGAATATTAAAAAAATAAAGAAAAATGAATTTTATATATAGGAATATTTCCATGGAGGATAGTGAAAAAAAAATTCCCAGACTTTTTTATCCACTTCATCTCATTAAAATGACTTCCTACCAACTGTCGACAAGCTTGATTAACTAACAACTGTGTATTCCATCATGTTAGTTAATAATATATTATATGGCACAATAATGTTTAGGTATCTATCTACTGAAACAGGTTTCTGAAAAATGTTGATAACTCATATTTTATTTCTCTGTTTTGGTTTATTCATGTTTTTTTAACCCTTCATCTAATGAAATGGTCAAACCAACACAATTCCATTTACAAAAAGAAAATCAAAATCTGTGTTTTGGGAGCATAAACTGATGCTGATGGTGATACTTAATTCATATCTATCATTTAATTAAAACAGTTAAATATCAATATACATGTACACCACAGTAATCAGCCCTAGTAACAACAATATACATGTACACCACAGTAATCAACCCTAGTAACAACAATATACATGTACACCACAGCAATCAACCCTAGTAACAACAATATACATGTACACCACAGTAATCAGCCATAGCAACAACAGAAATATACATATACACCACAGTAATCAGCCCTAGTAACAACAGAAATATACATGTACACCCCAGTCATCAGCCATAGCAACAACAGAAATATACATGTACACCACAATAATCAGCCCTAGCAACAACAGAAATATACATGTACACCCCAGTAATCAGCCCTAGCAACAACAGAAATATACATGTACACCACGGTAATCAGTCCTAGCAACAACAGAAATATACATGTACACCACAGTAATCAGCCCTAGCAACAACAGAAATATACATGTACACCACAGTAATCAGCCCTAGCAACAACAGAAATATACATGTACACCCCAGTAATCAGTCCTCGCAACAACAGAAATATACATGCACACCCCAGTAATCAGCCCTAGTAGCAACAGAAATATACATGTACACCACAGTAATCAGCCCTAGCAACAACAGAAATATACAAATACACCCCAGTAATCAGCCCTAGCAACAACTGAAATATACATGTACACCACAGTAATCAGCCCTAGCAACAACAGAAATATACATGTACACCCCAGTAATCAGCCCTAGCAACAACAGAAATATACATGTACACCACAGTAATCAGCCCTAGCAACAACAGAAATATACATGTACACCCCAGTAATCAGCCCTAGCAACAACAGAAATATACATGTACACCACAGTAATCAGCCCTAGCAACAACAGAAATATACATGTACACCACAATAATCAGCCCTAGCAACAACAGAAATATACATGTACACCACAGTAATCAGCCCTAGCAACAACAGAAATATACATGTACACCACAGTAATCAGCCCTAGCAACAACAGAAATATACATGTACACCACAGTAATCAGCCCTAGCAACAACAGAAATATACATGTACACCCCAGTAATCAGCCCTAGCAGCAACAGAAATATACATGTACACCACAGTAATCAGCCCTAGCAACAACAGAAATATACATGTACACCCCAGTAATCAGCCCTAGTAGCAACAGAAATATATGTGTACACCACAGTAATCAGCCCTAGCAACAACAGAAATATACAAATACACCCCAGTAATCAGCCCTAGTAGCAACAGAAATATATGTGTACACCACAGTAATCAGCCCTAGCAACAACAGAAATATACATGTACACCCCAGTAATCAGCCCTAGCAGCAACAGAAATATACATGGAGTTGTTGCAGACATGCCAGATTTTCTAATTTCATTTCCACAAGAGAAAAAGAGTTGTAGATAGTTTATTGCACCTGGAGCAGAAAATTTTAAACATCATCTGATGCATATTGGCCAGATTTTGTAAGAAGAGATTGCATGATCTCAAGCAGAAAATTTAAACATCATCTGATGCATATAGGCCAGATTTTGTAAGGAGAGATTGCATGACCTGGAGCAGAAAATTTAAACATTATCTGATGCGTATAGGCCAGATTTTCTAAGGAAAGATTGCATGACATAGTTGTCAGGAGAGCAATATAATGCTCAACCACATTGTGGTTTGTTTGATGCACAGGTCGCTACCAGTGTTTGATAACAAACAAGTCATTGATAACAAAAAACCTACATTATGAGTGCCTTGCCTCTGATATTGTACAACAGGTGCTGTATTAGCGATTGTACGGATAAAAAATTGGTGTTATTTATCTTAAATATTGTGTCCATGCAGGGGATTCATGAAGATGACTGATTTGGGGTGAAAACCCAATTTGTCTCATTTGTCATGACTTAACTGGTAGATTGATGGAAGCCCTCATTTGGGCTTTATTCTGAAGTGCATGTACTGCAAAGTTAAAGGCTTCAGATTCACTGGCTGTGCATCATATTACCTTTGAATTGATATTATTAGTATTCAAACGATTAGTCGACTAGTCGATGTCGACTCTGGGCAAACCAGTAGTCGACTCTCAATTGTGCAGTCGACTAGTCGGAGGAATTCAAGCTTTTAGGTAAATAGTATTCCTTCTGTGCCACTGTCAGACAGTTTGAACAGCAATATTGGGCAATCAATGTGTTAGAATTTGCCCAATTACAATGCAGTGCCCATACTCTCCTATAAATTGTAACAAGGCAAAGACATGTGTACAAATTTTGGTGGTCAAAAATAATTTATCACTCTACTAGTTAAGTCCCGACTGAAGAAATATTTCAACTACATCATCAAGGCATGCCTTCTAAGCCTAAGCCTAACCTAATCCTAACCCTAACCTAACCTAACCCTAACCCTAACCCTTCTTCAAAGGCATGCCTTGATAACCCTAACCTAACCAAACCCTAACCCTAACCTAACCCTAACCCTTCTTCAAAGGCATGCCTTGATGCAGTTGGAATATTTGTCAATGGGGGAATTATAGTTGAAAAACAATGGATTTTTTTTGTGAATAAATACAGGTAGTAGTCATGATTCATGCGCTTCCCAACTTCTTATTCACTTAGCATATATTAGACACAAAATTGCATTCTGGGACCATAACATCTCTAATCAACCACAGACCAACTGCCTGTGTGTCTAAGTAAATCTAGTCATGTTAGAAAGTACATGATTACCAGCAAGAACAAATTAATATCTAAGTCTCAATCTGATCAAAGTAAAAATGTTCTGACTGGAAAATTATTGGGAAGGGGACATACCACCTATAACCCCACCCTGCCATAGTTATACCCATTAGTACTCAAACGATTAGTCGACTAGTCGATGTCGACTCTGGGCAAACCAGTAGTTGACTCTCAATTGTGTAGTCGACTAGTCGGAGGAGTTCAAGCTTTTAGGTAAATAGTATCCCTTCTGTGCCACTGTCAGACAGTTTGAACAGCAATATTGGGCAATCAATGTATACATCTATTGCCATCTAATAGTAGTGACAGTAGTTTGTTTTAACTGGTACTAGTAGAGTGCCGAATTATTTTGGGCTATCAGGATATGTTATTAATTTGCCTTGTTGCGATTTATGGGAGAGTGCCTATAGGCACTCTCCCATAAATCGCAACAAGGCAAATTAAATAAGACTATATAATTTCACTCTTAGCATAATTAGAAGCACATTAACAGAATAATGTTCCAGTAAGTTGCTGTATATGAATGCCCAAGTGAAGCCAAATTTGGACCTTCAGCACTCTACCAGAACACCAACACTGTTATAACGAGACAGATTACAACCAATGACTAGTCGAAGTCAACTTGACTTTTGGGTATTGACTAGTCGACTTTGGAATTCACTAGTCGTTTGAGCACTAATACCCATCCCTACAACATCTGCTTGTACAGGCAGAAAAAAATTAATCAAACTTCTAAGCCATAAGCCTTGATAATTTGTCTTGATCAAGATACCAACTTGTTATTCCACATGTAACAAGCTGTTAATTGAAAATAGAATATGTTTTTATTTTTGGAATTCACTTTAAAAAAAGAGACTTCCACAATCCAGTATAAGTATTTCCATTAGTTTCTTGAATCCTGTGCCTTACATAACATGTAACTAACTAACACTGTACATTTTAACAGCCTTAGTTAGTGTATATTTTCATGTAATGTGTAATATGGCAGTCTATCAACAAATCTTGTGTAATGTAAATTTGAAAAAGACAAGTGTCGCTGATTTCTTCTGAGGTTCAGTTCGTAGAATTAAGTACTTAGATGCAACTATCTGATGAATAATTAAATAATTGAGTATTCCGTGTGTTCTGTATTGGCCTCGTATATACTTGGTTAACTAGCATTCCCTTTTGTGGTCTGTCGGTGGCTGAGTGGTGTGTGTGGTTCAGTATAGTTTCGTTAGGCTTTAACTCATACAAGTCTTGGAAAACCAGCGTCCTTTCTTAACAAAACCAGCGTCCTTTCTTAATTCTATGGCATCTGGGAAATTTGAAAAAGACAAGTGTCGCTGATTTCTTCTGAGGTGCAGTTCATAGAATTAAGAACTTAGATGCAACTATCTGATGAATAATTAAATAATTGAGTAGTCCGTGTGTTCTGTACTGGCCTCGTATATACTTGGTTAACTAGCATTCCCTTTTGGGGTCTGTCAGTGGCCGAGTGGTGTGCATGTGTTCAGTATAGTTTTGCTAGGTGGTTGATGCCAAAGGAAACTGTCTCGGCATAGGTTCGAACCCCCACCATACCAATGTAAACAAAAACAGTTTCCTTTCTTAATTCTATGGCATCCGGGAAATTTGAAACAGAGAAGTGTCGCTGATTTCTTCTGAGGTGCAGTTCGTAGAATTAAGTACTTAGATGCAACTATCTGATGAATAATTAAATATATAAGCTTTTAGCTTGCTGCTGAATCCATTTCCTAATTAGTTGTATGCTTCTGTTGAATTGTATAAATTGTACTTTCACATTGTGGAAATAAATACAGTTTAAACTCCTACCAGACTAAATAATTTCACTTCAAAGGTGATATGAAAAACATCCACAGAATTTGAAGCCATTATGTTAAGCACTTCAGAACAAAGCCCAAATATGGGCTTCCATTCAGCACTCTACCAGTTAAACAGTGAAATATAACAAGCTTCTCTTTAACCCTTTACCCAACGCAGACGATATCAAAATTTATTATTTTAAATATAATTTTTTCAAATTTTTCAAAAAATTTCAACAAAACCATATCATGTGATCCCTCGTTGGAATGAGCTCGAAGAGCTCGTTCCAACGATGGGTCACATGATATGGTTTTGTTGAATTTTTTTGAAAAATAATATTTTTTCAACTGCTGAATTTGCATATTACGCGATGGATGCGGGTGATTCATTAGGTAAAGGGTTAAGACTTGGCTTCTTCAATTCTTTCTTAATTTGTTAAAGATAAAATTCTTAACAAGCATCAATATTTATATTTTAGGACAGCTATTCAACTATGTTCTTAGTGATGGAGTTAAACCTAAGTATTCAACACCCGAGGGACCAGCATCATTAGATGATACATATATGGGATATGCAAGTGCTGTTGGAGATTTTGATGGTGACGAAGTAGATGGTAAGTTGGAAATAGTTAGTTCTTGATCACTGATCACCACCTCCAAAATCTCTTAGCTGATACATGTCTGGAGATAAGAGAGAATTATCTATTAACTCATACAAGTCTGGTAAATGAGAGAGAATTCTCCATTAACTCATACAAGTCTGGTAAATAAGAGAGAATTCTCCATTAACTCATACAAGTCTGGTAAATAAGAGAGAATTCTCCATTAACTCATACAAGTCAGGTAAATAAGAGAGAATTCTCTATTAACTCATACAAGTCTGGTAAATAAGAGAGAATTCTCCATTAACTCATACAAGTCAGGTAAATAAGAGAGAATTCTCTATTAACTCATACAAGTCTGGTAAATAAGAGAGAATTCTCTATTAACTCATACAAGTCTGGTAAATAAGAGAGAATTCTCTATTAACTCATACAAGTCTGGTAAATAAGAGAGAATTCTCTATTAACTCATACAAGTCTGGTAAATAAGAGAGAATTATCTATTAACTCATACAAGTCTGGTAAATAAGAGAGAATTATCTATTAACTCATACAAGTCTGGTAAATAAGAGAGGATTATCTATTAACTCATACAAGTCTGGTAAATAAGAGAGGATTATCTATTAACTCATACAAGTCTGGTAAATGAGAGAGAATTCTCTATTAACACATACAAGTCTGGTAAATAAAAGAGAATTCTCTCTTAACTCATACAAGTCTGGTAAATGAGAAAGAATTCTCTATTAACTCATACAAGTCTGAGAGATAAGAAAGGAATATTTAACTCATACAAGTCTGGTAAATAAGAGAGAATTCTCCATTAACTCATACATTAACTCTGGTAAATAAGAGAGAATTCTCCATTAACAGAGAATTCTCTGTTAACTCATACAAATCTGGTAAATAAGAGAGAATTCTCTATTAACTCATACAAGTCCGGTAAATAAGAGAGAATTCTCTATTAGCTCATACAAGTCTGGTAAATAAGAGGGAATTATCTATTAACTCATACAAGTCTGGTAAATGAGAGAGAATTCTCCATTAACTCATACAAGTCTGGTAAATAAGAGAGAATTCTCTATTAACTCATACAAGTCTGGTAAATAAGAGAGAATTCTCTATTAACTCATACAAGTCTGGTAAATAAGAGAGAATTCTCTATTAACTCATACAAGTCTGGTAAATAAGAGAGAATTATCTATTAACTCATACAAGTCTGGTAAATAAGAGAGAATTATCTATTAACTCATACAAGTCTGGTAAATAAGAGAGGATTATCTATTAACTCATACAAGTCTGGTAAATAAAAGAGGATTATCTGTTAACTCATGCAAGTCTGGTAAATGAGAGAGAATTCTCTATTAACACATACAAGTCTGGTAAATAAAAGAGAATTCTCTCTTAACTCATACAAGTCTGGTAAATGAGAAAGAATTCTCTATTAACTCATACAAGTCTGAGAGATAAGAAAGGAATATTTAACTCATACAAGTCTGGTAAATAAGAGAGAATTCTCCATTAACTCATACATTAACTCTGGTAAATAAGAGAGAATTCTCCATTAACAGAGAATTCTCTGTTAACTCATACAAGTCTGGTAAATAAGAGAGAATTCTCCATTAACTCATACAAGTCCGGTAAATAAGAGAGAATTCTCCATTAACTCATACAAGTCCGGTAAATAAGAGAGAATTCTCTATTAACTCATACAAGTCTGGTAAATAAGAGGGAATTATCTATTAACTCATACAAGTCTGGTAAATGAGAGAGAATTCTCCATTAACTCATGCAAGTCTGGTAAATGAGAGAGAATTCTCCATTAACTCATACAAGTCTGGTAAATAAGAGAGAATTCTCCATTAACTCATACAAGTCTGGTAAATAAGAGAGGATTATCTATTAACTCATACAAGTCTTGAAAATAAGAGAGAATTCTCCATTAACTCATACAAGTCTGGTAAATAAGAGAGGATTATCTATTAACTCATACAAGTCTTGTAAATAAGAGAGAATTCTCTGTTAACTCATACAAGTCTGGTAAATAAGAGAGAATTCTCTATTAACTCATACAAGTCTGGTAAATAAGAAGGAATTATCTATTAACTCATACAAGTCTGGTAAATAAGAGAGAATTCTTCAATAACTCATGCAAGTCTGGTAAATAAGAGAGAATTGTCTATTAACTCATACAAGTCTGAAAGATAAGAGAGAATACTCTATTAACTCATATAAGTCTGCGAAATAAGAGAAAACTATCTATTAACTTGTCAACCTGAAAGATTCACGGTTCGATCCCTGCCAGGGGTAACTAACTGCATTGTGTCCTTAGGCAACACATTTAATCCTGATTGTGCATGTGAGGACATGGTTTCACTGTGTAATAAAGCTTGCTGTACTTCGATGGTGCCCTTGTCTTCAACCATTGCTAACCCTGTGTACGTTTGGCTAGTACGTTGGGGAGTCTGACAGTTGCTCATCACTGCTCGGTGGTTCTTCCCTGGTACTCCAGCTTCCTCCACCCATGAAGCTGACCCTGGCTGTCAAAAGTGTCATTGAACCCCAATAATTAAAAGTAAATAAATAAAATAAATAAATAAATCTCTTAACCCTTTACCTAACGAATCGCCCACATCCGCCTGCATAATATGCAAATTGAACAGTTGAAAAAATTAAATTTTTCAAAATATTTCAACAAAACCATATCATGTGACCCCTCAATGGAACGAGCTCATTGAGCTCGTTCCAATGAGGGGTCACATGATATGGTTTTGTTAAAATTGTTTGAAAAATTAAAAAAAATTATATTTAAAATAATAAATTTTGATATCGTCTGCATTGGTTAAAGGGTTAACTTGTACCGGTAAATGAGAAAAACATCCAGTAAATTAGGTCTTGACTTTGCAAAGGGCTTGCTCTGTATTTCATTCACCGAACTTGCTACTACCTTACATCAAAACGTAACAAAACTTCGAGATTTATAGTTAATTCATATGTAGATTATCTGACGAGATTTATAGTTAATTCGTATGTAGATTATCTGACGAGATTTATAGTTAATTCGTATGTAGATTATCTGACGAGATTTATAGTTAATTCGTATGTAGATTATCTGACGAGATTTATAGTTAATTCGTATGTAGATTATCTGACGAGATTTATAGTTAATTTTGTATGTTGATTATCTGACACTTGACTACAAACAACTCCTCATGAGGTTATTCAGTTTTTACTATTATCAAATACAATCAGTATGAGAGCATCTGTTGTTAGGGCACTCCCTTCTTTTGTGTACAAAGTTACGAGAGTCGGTGTTAAACCTCTAAGGGTTAATAGATATTCTGAGGCATTAATAAATCCATTAGAGGTCCAAAAATAACATTTCAGGCCTTCAGAATCAGAATAAATTTTTTTCAGAAAGCTGAAAATGAATTGACATGGCGAATCTGTGATGTTCCGAAATTAGGCCGGACTGGTTGAAAGCCTTGAAACAATATTAAATGCAATGAGTACATTTATTCTTATGTGAAAAGTTTGGATCTACCTGATGTTTGACACTTAAAAAATCTAGATAGACAAATATGTACAGTACAGTCACAATAGACTGGTTATAATTCATGTGTGGGAAGTGATGTCCACGCATGTGTTTACCAAGTGATAAAAAATCATCAACAAAATTTTAATTAATGAACTACTGGGTTGTACCTGGTGCTTCCTTAATTAAATTTTTGATGATTATTCCTGTTATTAGTGTTTGGAATCTAACATTAACCCTTTACCTAACACGAAACAAGACAACACTTGCAAATAGAATTCTTGAAGCACTAATTTATTTTATTTTTTGTCACAAAAACATAGCTTTTGACCCCTTTTTGGAACAAGCTCAATGAGGGAGGTGTCAAAAGCTAGGTTTTTGTGACAAAAAATGAAAAAAAATAACAAAAATTGAATGGTGAATTTTGTGAATAGCGCTGGCCGGTTTTGGCCATTATGTTGGGTAAAGGGTTAATGCATCCAGAGAAATATTGCCCACCTGTAGAAAGTGACCAGCCTGTACATAGGGATGCCAACACAATAAATCAGCCTGTTTATATAATTTTTTATCACCTCTGATTCACAACCCACTCTCAGTTTTACCCATCAATATTGATATTGGGTACATTTAAGAAACATCGAGCCCAGTTAATCATTCTGAGCGATCAATTCGGACTCTCGCAAGGCACTTAATGCTGATTGTCCACATGGGGGCACGATGATGCCGTGTACTAAGGCATACTGCACATCGATGGTATGCATGTCTTCAGCCAATCTAACCCTGTCTGTGCCGCAGTGCAGAGTTATGATGTTGGGGAGCTGGCAGCTGCTTGTCGTTGCTCGGTGGTTCTCTCCAGGTACTCCGGGTTTCTCCACCCATAAAACTGTCACGGTCATTATTAGCCATTGTGCATAAGTATATGACCTTAAACACCAATAAATAATATCAGATACAAATGAGATTCCTACCTAGTTTCAGTTAGCTTAAAATTCACAGCTCTGAGGAAATTCAACAATAACTTACCAGAAGACCAACTTTTTATGGCTGTCTAACCAAATAAGGGCCCTAACATTGTAAAAAAAACTGTCAAATTAAAAATTCTTTTCCACATGTGCATCTACACTTCATACTCATTCATCAAACCAAGTTTCATAAAAATACAATAAGAGAGTAGGAGAAGTTTTGCGGACAAACTTTTATGATAGAATTCTAGCAATAATAAGGTCAATAACTGTGGCAAAAATTACTGAATAAAAAATGTCTTTACTTATGAATATCTTAACTCCATACTGCATTCACACCAAGTTTCATAAAAATCAAAATGATTTGTAGAAGAAATTAAGTGAACAAACTTTTATGATAGAAATCTGGCCATAAAAATGGCAATAACTCTGGAAAACTTCACCAAAAAAAATTCTGTACACCTCATACACATACATCACCCAAATTTCAAGAAAATTCAATACAAAGTGTGTGATAAGTTAAGCAAACAAGATGGATGGATGGGCAGATGGACAAACAGATGGATGGGTGGATGGATGGATGGATGGATGGGCAGATAGCAAGACAGATGGATGGATGGATGGATGGATGGATGGATGGATGGATGGATGGATGGATGGATGGATGAACAGATGGATAAACAGATGGATGGGTGGATGGATTGAACACTCTGGCTACCATATGTAGTCAGACTATGTATCTATATATTAAATATTAACGGATCACTACATAATGCATCTCTCATGAGAACATAGTTTCCACAACTAATGTGTCAAATTTCAGGACTTGCACTGAGCGCACATATTAAGCCACAAAGAGTCTTTTTAAACATGTTTGCTTGTGCATCTAGCCACACATGCAAATTAGACACACAATGTTCCTTTAGGTGAATTACTAGCCACACATTGATAGATTTGACCTATCCTCCATAAAATGGCCATGTTTTCAGATACTAGACCAATTTTTTGGGGAAAGATGTTGAAAGTTATTTTTATATACAAGAATGTCTGGGTTCACATGGTCAGTTAAGATTAATAACTCTCATTTTTAAACGTAATTGAAGTCACCATTCTGTTCATATTTAGATTAGTTACAATTATATACTACTCAAAGTTTGCTAAGCATCAAATATTTGGCACATCATTGTGACATTTGCTTGTGACATATTTGCTATATTTTTGGTGGATATGATTGAGGAATGTATTGAGATGGTCCCCAGTGTTTACATTAGCTCGCTTGGTAGGCAGACTTTTCGTGACAGTCATGGAAAGCATGTACCCCTTGATTTTCATGATGTTTTCGTGTACTGTCTACATGTACATGACATGTGTAGGGTATTCAATCTTCATTTCATCACAAACCCTTGTCATTTAATGATTGAATACGGCAAATGCAAATGTAAGAAGACATTTGTCTGAAGCAGAAATGTGGCAGGCTGTAGGGATGGTGGAGCAAGGAGCTACCCATCGTCAGGTTGGTGAAGCCCTTGGTGTGCACCATACGGTGATCACCAGAGCCTGGGCAAGATTTCAGCAGTATGGCACGCCAGTAAGACGGCATGGTGGTGGCAGAGACAGGGCAACATCTGCAGCTGAAGACCGGTTTTTGATCCTTCAGGCTCGTAGGAACTGCTTTGCCACAGCAACTCAGCTTCGCAGTCACCTTCATAATGCATCTGGGGTAAATGTTTTGATGCGGACCATCTGTGCAAGGTTGCACGAAGGTGATCTCTGATCGAGAAGACCATGTATTTGGATTCTGCTGTCCCAGAACCACCGCCAGGCACGATATGAATGGGCCATGGACCATGTTGGATGGATCAGAGAAGATTGGCGACCTGTCCTTTTTACAGATGAATCAAGGTACTGCCTAGACCACACAGATAGGCATCTTAGGGTATGGAGAATACACAGGAGAGCGATTCCATGCAGCCAACATTGCTAAGCATGACCACTATGGTGGAGGGTCAATCATGGTCTGGGGCAGATTCCATAGGGATGAACATACAGAGCTCTGTGTCCTTGAACATGGTACATTGACTGCACGGGGGTATATTGATGAGATCCTGGATGTCCACGTCAGATTGTATGCAGGGGCAGTGGGTGATAGATTCATTCTGGTGGATGATAATGCCTGTCTCCATGTTGCCCATGCTGTCGGGGAGTACCGACAGAGGGAGGGGATTGAGCGCATGGACTGTCCAACAAGATCCCCTGACCTCAATCCAACCAAACATGTCTGGAATGAGTTGCAGTTTGCAATTTCAGCCCATCCAGTCCAGCCAAGAAGAGTCCAGGAGCTTGGTGCTATGCTGGTCCAAGAATGGAACAACATCCCACAAAGGACCACCAGGAACCTGATCAGGAGCATGAGAAGGCGGTGTCAATCTGTAATTAACAATAATGGGTCTCATACTCGATATTGAAGCCATACCAGTTGGCTCTGTCAACTTTTTGGCAAGTTGAAAAATTTCCTCTTTTACCAATAATATCCATTTTCCATGGTTATCATATTCAAAAACTAAAAAATAATGTCAAACACAAATAAAAGCTTAATTTCTGTACTTAAATCATTAACCCTTTACCTAACGAATCGCCCGCATCCACCCGCGTAATATGCAAATTCAGCAGTTGAAAAAATATCATTTTTCCAAAAAATTTCAACAAAACCACATCATGTGACCCCTCGTTGGAACGAGCTCGTTCCAACGAAGGGTCACATGATATGGTTTTATTGAAATTTTTTTAAAAATTTCAAAAAATTATATTTAAAATAATAAATTTTGATATTGTCTGCGTTGGGTAAAGGATTAAAGATATAATTAAATAAAAAATATATACACTTTTTATTACAATATTTCAACTGAAACGTAAAACCGGTAGTTGGATATACTTGATGCTTAGCAAACTTTGAGTAGTATATATATAACAAAAGCAATGACTATAAGAACAAACTTGGTGATGGCATTATCATGTATTTATTCAACAAATAACTTTACACTTCAGTTTCTTTGTTTTAAGTTTTCTGAATTCAATTGTTTGTTTCTTCTTCAGATTATGTTATAGGTACTCCTAAAGCCGACACTCTGAAAGGCAGGGTAAGTTATAAAGAATTATAACAAGTCTCTAACTGTATTGTCTGAGATATTTAATGTGTATAACAATCTATTAACCCTTTACCCAACGTAACAACCAAAACCAGCCAGCGCTATTCTAAAAAATCGTCAGTTAATTTTCGTTATTTTTTCATTTTTTGTCTCAAAAACATAGGTTATGACCTCTCATTGGAACGAGCTCAACGAGCTCGTTCCAATGAGGGGTCATAACCTATGTTTTTGAGACAAAAAATGAAAAAAATTAGTTGTTCAAGAATGTTTTTTGCAAGTGTCGTCTGCTTTTCATGTTAGGTAAAGGGTTAATTAAAACAGAATATGTTTTCATTTTTTGGAATTCATCCCCCGAAAAGATTTCCACAATCCAGTACGAGTATTTCCATTAGTTCCTTGAGCCCTGCACCTTATTTATTTATTGGTGTTTAAGGTCGCATACTTGTGCACAATGGCTAATCATGACTGTGACAGATTTATGAGTGGAGGAAGCTGGAGTATCCTGAGAGAACCACTGAGCAACGACAAGCAGCTGCCAGCTCCCCAACATCGTAACTCCGCATTGCAGCACAGGCAGGGTTAGATTGGTTGAAGACATGCGTACCATCGACAGTACGCCTTAGTACGTGCCGTCACTGTGCCCCCATGTGGACAATTGGGGTTAAGTGCCTTGCCCAAGGACACAATGCGGGAGTCCGAATCGATCACTCAGACGGTGACCCAGGACTAACCGGGCTCAACGTTGCTTAACTTCAGTGATCTGATGAGAACCAGTTACCTGCACCCTATGTAACATGTAACCAACTAATCCTGTACATTTTTACATCCTTTATCAGTGTATACTTTCATGTAGTGTGTGATATGGCAGTTACTATTTTTTTTTATAACTAGAGCATGTGACTAACCCAGTGCATTGCACAGGGTTAGTCACACTTCCTGGTTATGAAAAAAAATTGTAATTTTGACGGACGTAATATTTTATAAACATTTCCCCTCTTTAGATCCACCCTCAAAGGTTCGTTCTGCGTAGATTTGAGATTGGCTCTTCGTACCCACTTAAAGTCGTCCCCCAACATTTCAAACCATATTAACATGTCCCATTCTAATTATTGGATCTTCACTTTTTGACCCTGAAATAGTTATGAAATATGGTACCCCCAAAATTTGACCCCTATACATTTCGCCTCATAAATCATAAATATTCTTCACTAAATTCTAGCTTACAGTTCCACCTCTAACATCAACTAAATGAGGGTGCGTCCCTTGAACCTCTCCTCAGATCAAATTCATTTGATTGATGTTGAAATAAATATAATGAAACAAATATAAAATTTATTATTTATTGTTGCCAGCCATAGAGATCCAAAGAACCTCTTACAGGACCCTATATTATTGAAGAGCTCCCATTATATAATTTTCAGCTGAGTAACTAACCCTGTATACTGTACAGCCTTAGTGTAAATCTCAACTATATCAACTCCTTATTCAATGTAATGACCAAAACCATACATTACTATTTGAACTGGGCTTAAGACCCTTTGATAAAATAATTTAATGCTCAATGCATCAAACATTCAGCCAATGGCTTTCGTCAGGATAAAGTTATCCTGAAGAAAGTCATTGGCCGAAAGCGTGATGTATTAACCCTTTACCCAGCGCAGATGATTTCAAATTTTATTATTTTAAATATCAGTTTTTTAAATTTCTCAAAAAATTTCAACAAAACCATATCTTGTGACCCCTTGTTGGAACGAGCTTGGCGAGCTCGTTCCAATGAGGGGGTCACATGATATGATTTTGTTGAAATTTTTTGAAACATAATATTTTTTCAACTGCTGATGCAGGCGATTCATTGGGTAACGGGTAAAGCATTAAATTATTTTATTGATGACATCGACCCCTTCTATTTTGGGTCACCAAAAATTACAAGATTAAGACCCCTTATTTGTTTTTCAAATGAATTCCAGTCAAAAATTAAAACTTATTCTATTTTCAGTTAATAGTTTGTTGTATATTCTGTTTCTAATTGGGATGATGGTGTGGATGTCAATTACAGTGTTAATTAAGTTTGGGATATAGTTGTTAAAATTTATTGTTATATGGTGATGATATAGAATTAAAATCTGTTATAATTAAAGTTTTCTGGCATAGATTGGTTAATGTATTTGAGAAACACATGTCGATTAGTTTTTTGTAAGTTGGTAGAAATTGGAATGGTGTGTTTCCTAACACCATTATTTCATCAATCTTCCCTTGCATCTGCAGTTTTTCTGTAATTCAGTAGGATGAAAACACATCATTATTTCCTTTGTACTGATGGAAAACTCAATTTATAGTCACATGGTGAAGATCTGTTTTATTTCTGGAAATCATACAGCAGCTAAAACATGCTTGCTTATTACATTTAACCTACATCTATCTCTGATCTTAATAGTCAACAGAAATACAATAAATCTCTTTCTATTATTTCTTCAGTAAACTCTTCACAGTGCAATTTTGTAATTCATTCAGAATTCTAGTATTGAAGGAGTTGAAGAACTGTAGAGAGGGGGTGGAAGCTCAATGAAGATGAAGTGGCACAAAGACTATTGTGGGAGAAAAGTTATAGCAAATGTTTAATTACCATCTAGGCTCTCGTTTGGGTGAGCATGCGACATTCAGATTATCACCACAGTGTGTGTCTCTGGGATTCAGATCAAGTCGAGTTGTAGGAACAGAATCGTATTTCGACGAGCCCGTTAGGGCGAGTCAAAATACGATTCTGTGCCTACAACGAGATTTGATCAGAATTTCCGGAGACACACGCTGTGGTGATGATAAATTTATCTCACAATATTGACTACAAAATGTGTTTTAAGAGGAACTTTTTCATTTGCCTGATCGATGGAAAGACGCAAATTGAAAAATAGAATAGCATTGATCTCCATATTGAGGTCAGTGATGACGTTACACTTCAGAGAAAATTACGTCACTGGGATTCACTTTACTGAATACTGTCTTGCAAAGTGGAGCAACTGTGTGTTTCGTCAACGTGAATTTGGTTGTAACTTTTGCAACAATTACTGGTGAATTAAATATCCCTCTTGGTGTAAAGGTTTATTATATTTTAAAATATGCCGTTCATCGTTTATTGAGGTGGAGTTTTCCACATTTCATAGCAAAAGCTAATCCTTTAACTTCAAGAGAGAAGCCTCGACTCAAGTGTTCTGGAAAATCCCAACAATAGGCTACAAACCAGCTCAAGATGCCGTAAAGTGCGCATAATTTAACTATTCGTTGAGTTTACTTCCCCAGTGATATTTTAACATGCCGTGCATAATAAATACGTTACAGGGCATTTAGTTGGCAGATACAGTGTCATATACGGCTCAGAGAAAACAATATTAGGTTCGGCTTTGCCTCACCTAATTTTGTTTTCTCTGAAGGGAAAAATGCGATGCGATCGAAAAATGATATTAATGCCGTTGTTTTGGCAACAGCAGAATCAGGGGCCCTTGATACGGATTTGGAACAAGGGCCCAGATACATTAAACTTTAGTTACGTAAGAGTGCAAACCCCCCCTGATTGTGAGATAAAGTGTGGTTACTGTTTGGTCTGTTTCTTCTCCTTCAATCATCTATCTAGCTAGCCTTCTGGTCAGAAGATGGTTGTGGGAGAAGAGCCAGACCAATGTGACCAAAAGTTGATTTTTGGCCAGATGCAACTAAACTTGATTGTTTGATTTGCATATATTGTATAGTACTGGTATTCATGTATATTGACATATTTGCATACACCCATTTTAAACTCATGCACAGCCATGTAAAATGTCTGCAGAAAAAAGTGGAGGGAATCATTTCTCCTGTGACCCCCCTGGTTCCACTGTCTCTAGAACAGTATTCCGTTTTTGACTCTTGTAAAGTTAAGTATAATCCAAAAGAGATCAGATGTATCAGATGAGCTCATTCCAGCGACGATTTCACATTATATGGTTTTTGTTGATTTTTTTGTTTTTACAAGAAATATTAATATACTAAGTTGTGATATCATGTGCACTGTGTAGGAAGGGTTAACTAGCATTGTATAGGAAGGGTTAACTAGCATTGTATAGGAAGGGTTAACTAGCATTGTGTAGGAAAGGTTAACTAGCGTTGTGTTGGAAGGGTTAACTAGCATTGTGTTGGAAGGGTTAACTAGCATTGTATAGGAAGGGTTGACTAGCATTGTGTTGGAAGGGCTAACTATCATTGTGTAGGAAGGGTTAACTATCATTGTGTTGGAAGGGTTAACTAGCATTGTGTTGGAAGGGTTAACTAGCATTGTGTTGGAAGGGTTAACTAGCATTTTGTTGGAAGGATTAACTAGCAATGTATAGGAAAGGGTTAACTAGCATTGTGTTGGAAGGGTTAACTAGCATTGTGTAGGAAGGATTACCTAGCATTGTATAGGAAGGGTTATCTAGCATTATGTTGGAAGGGTTAACTAGCATTGTGTTGGAAGGGTTAGCTAGCATTGTGTTGAAAGGGTTAACTAGCATTGTGTTGGAAGGGTTAACTAGCATTGTGTTGGAAGGGTTAACTAGCATTTTGTTGGAAGGATTAACTAGCATTGTATAGGAAGGGTTAACTAGCATTGTGTTGGAAGGGTTAACTAGCATTGTGTTGGAAGGGTTAACTAGCATTGTGTAGGAAGGATTAACTAGCATTGTATAGGAAGGGTTATCTAGCATTGTGTTGGAAGGGTTAACTAGCATTGTGTTGGAAGAGTTAACTAGCATTCTGTATGAAGGGTTAACTAGCATTGTGTTGGAAGGATTAACTAGCATTGTATAGGACGGGCTAACTAGCATTGTGTTGGAAGGGTTAACTAGAATTGTGTTGGAAGGGTTACCTAGTATTGTATAGGAAGGGTTAACTAGCATTGTATAGGACGGGTAACTAGCATTGTGTTGGAAGGGTTAACTAGCATTGTGTTGGAAGGGTTACCTAGTATTGTATAGGAAGGGTTAACTAGCATTGTGTTGGAAGGGTTAACTAACAATGTATAGGAAAGGTTAACTTGCATTGTGTTGGAAGGATTAACTAGCATTGTGTTGGAAGGGTTAACTAGCATTGTATAGGAAGGCTTAACTAGCATTGTGTTGGAAGGATTAACTAGCATTGTGTTGGAAGGGTTAACTAGCATTGTGTTGGAAGTCTTAACTAGCATTGGGTTGGAAGGGTTAACTAGCATTGTATAGGAAGGGTTAACTAGCATTGTGTTGGAAGGATTAACTAGCATTGTGTTGGAAGGGTTAACTAGCATTGTGTTGGAAGGGTTAACTAGCATTGTGTTGGAAGGGTTAACTAGCATTGTATAGGAAGGCTTAACTAGCATTGTGTTGGAAGGATTAACTAGCATTGTGTTGGAAAGGTTAACTAGCATTGTGTTGGAAGGGTTAACTAGCATTGGGTTGGAAGGGATAACTAGCATTGGGTTGGAAGGGATAACTAGCATTGTATAGGAAGGGTTAACTAGCATTGTGTTGGAAGGGTTAACTAACAATGTATAGGAAGGGTTAACTAGCATTGTGTTGGAAGGATTAACTAGCATTGTGTAGGAAGGGTTAACTAGCAATGTATAGGCAGGGTTGACTAGCATTGTGTAATAAGGGTTAGCTGGCAATGTACAGGAAGGGTTAACTGGCATTGTGTTGGAAGGATTAACTAGCATTGTGTTGGAAGGAGTAACTAGCATTGTATAGGAAGGGTTAACTACCAATGTATAGCAAGGGTTAACTGGCATTGTGTTGGAAGGGTTAACTAGCATTGTGTTGGAAGGATTAACTAGCATTGTATAAGAAGGGTTAACTAGCAATGTATAGGAAGGGTTAACTAGCATTGTGTAATAAGGGTTAGCTAGCAATGTACAGGAAGGGTTAACTAGCATTGTGTCGGAAGGGTTAACTAGCATTGTGTTGGAAGGGTTAACTAGCATTGTATAGGAAGGGCTAACTAGCAATGTATAGGAAGGGTTAACTAGCATTGTGTTGGAAGGGTTAACTAGCATTGTGTTGGAAGGGTTAACTAGCATTGTATAGGAAGGGCTAACTAGCAATGTATAGGAAGGGTTAACTAGCATTGTGTCAGAAGGGTTAACTAGCATTGTGTTGGAAGGGTTAACTAGCATTGTGTTGGAAGGGTTAACTAGCATTGTGTTGGAAGGATTAACTAGCATTGTGTGGGAAGGGTTAACTAGCATTGTGTAGGAATGGTTAACTAGCATTGTGTCAGAAGGGTTAACTAGCATTGTGTTGGAAGGGTTAACTATCGTGTAGGAAGGGTTAACTAGCGTTGTGTCAGAAGGGTTAACTAGCATTGTGTCGGAAGGGTTAACTAGCATTGTGTTGGAAGGGTTAACTAGCATTTTGCTAGAAGGGTTAACTAGCATTGAGTAGGAAGGGTTAACTATCATTGTGTAGGAAGGGTTAACTAGCGTTGTGTCGGAAGGGTTAACTAGCATTGTGTTGGAAGGGTTAACTATCGTTGTGTAGGAAGGGTTAACTAGCGTTATGTCAGAAGGGTTAACTAGCATTGTGTCAGGAGGGTTAACCAGCATTGTGTTGGAAGGGTTAACTAGCATTTTGTTAGAAGGGTTAACTAGCATTGTGTGGGATGGGTTAACTAGCATTGTGTTGGAAGGATTAACTAGTATTGAGTTGGAAGGGTTAAATAGTGTTAACTAGCATTGTGTTGGAAGGGTTAACTAGCATTGTGTTGGAAGGGTTAACTAGCATTGTGTTGGAAGGGTTAACTAGCATTGTGTTGGAAGGGTTAACTAGCATTGTGTTGGAAGGGTTAACTAGCATTGTGTCGGAAGGGTTAACTAGCATTGTGTGGGATGGGTTAACTAGCATTGTGTTGGAAGGATTAACTAGTATTGAGTTGGAAGGGTTAAATAGTGTTAACTAGCATTGTGTTGGATGGGTTAACTAGCATTGTGTTGGAAGGGTTAACTAGCATTGTGTTGGAAGGGTTAACTAGCATTGTGTCGGAAGGGTAACTAGCATTGTGTTGGGATAGTTAACTAGCATTGTGTGGGATGGGTTAACTAGCATTGTGTTGGAAGGATTAACTAGTATTGAGTTGGAAGGGTTAAATAGTGTTAACTAGCATTGTGTTGGAAGGGTGAACTAGCATTGTGTTGGAAGGGTTAACTAGCATTGTGTTGGAAGGGTTAACTAGCATTGTGTCGGAAGGGTTAACTAGCATTGTGTCGGAAGGGTTAACTAGCATTGTATAGGAAGGGTTAACTAGCATTGTGTCAGAAGGGTTAACTAGCATTGTGTTGGAAGGGTTAACTAGCATTATGTCAGAAGGGTTAACTAGCATTGTGTCGGGAGGGTTAACCAGCATTGTGTTGGAAGGGTTAACTAGCATTTTGTTAGAAGGGTTAACTAGCATTGTGTAGGAAGGGTTAACTGGCATCGTGTTAGAAGGGTTAACTAGGATTGTGTTGGAAGGGTTAACTAGAATTTTAATTTCAGGTTTCATTTTCAAACTCATAAAAATACTTGTCTTTGCGGTTGAAGCAGTATTCAGCTGCCTTGAACTTTTGCAGTCATGGATAAACTTATTGAGTGCGTACATGTTCAACATTGTGAAAAGATTGTGCACTTCAACAGTACAACTTCCTGTTGCTCCAGATTGTGCACTTCAACAGTACAGCTTCCTGTTGCTCCAGATTGTGCACTTCAACAGTACAACTTCCTGTTGCCCCAGATTGTGCACTTCAACAGTACAACTTCCTGTTGCTCCAGATTGTGCACTTCAACAGTACAACTTTCTGTTGCTCCAGATTGTGCACTTCAACCGTACAACTTCCTGTTGCTCCAGATTGTGCACTTCAACAGTACAACTTCCTGTTGCTCCAGATTGTGCACTTCAACAGTACAACTTCCTGTTGCTCCAGATTGTGCACTTCAACAGTACAACTCCCTGTTACTCCAGATTGTGCACTTCAACAGTACAACTCCCTGTTACTCCAGATTGTGCACTTCAACAGTACAACTCCCTGTTACTCCAGATTGTGCACTTCAACAGTACAACTCCCTGTTACTCCAGATTGTGCACTTCAACAGTACAACTTCCTGTTGCTCCAGATTGAAGGCTCCGAGTGATTCAGATACAAAAGCATAAAAGCAATGTAGTTCCATATTTTAATAATAATAATGCTGAGAAGTGTTTTTTTTTATCTCCCGCCAAAACGAAGTTTGCGGGGGATAAGCAAATGGGGTCTGTCTATTCACCTGTCTGTCCATTCATTCATTCATCCATTCATTCATCTGTCTGCATGTCCATCTATCTATCAGTCCATCTGTCTGTCCATAACAACTTTGGACCTTTGTATCTTAGTCAGTGGATGTTGGATTTAAATGATCTTTGGTATGCTGATAGACCACCATGTAGGAAAGGATATTCACAAGCAACAGGTTTTGTCCATTTTTTTTTCTAGAGTTACAGGCCTTTTTCCAGTTTTTTAAGCTTAGAAACCCTTGGCGATTGACCGGTGGTGTTGCACCTTGTTATCTCTCTTTTCGTGTTGGAAACAAACAACGTCCCATACAAATGTGTTTTGAAGCTTGTAATTTTCTATAAATAGTAACATAAACAAACATAAATGAATCATAACTAAGTACGTGGTAGTATTAAGTAGTTGCAACATACAGATTTTGTATCAAGGACCCCTTATACACGCTGTATTTGGGTAATTAATTACTAATTCTAGACCCAACATGCACTCATTCCAGGATATCTGAGAGAAGTTTAGTCTTGAAGAATTAATGAATATGCTTTCCTGGTGTGGTGTGGAGTAGTGTGAGCCCTTCAGTTTGAAAATGTGATGACTTCCCTCCGCTCCCCATCCCATTCACACACGTGTCATTAGCAATCAGTGCCAGCAAGTTTTCGTAACTGTTGAACTTTTTAATACTATTCACTGCCCCAACAGGGCTTATATTTCATCTAAATCTGGGAGAATCCATTTGGATTCTTGTGAAAATGGTTGTGAGAATCCATACCTGAGTGTCTCAAGATCCCATGAGGCCACACATGGTTGATACCCTGTTATATACTAATAACATTTGTTAACCCTTTACCCAACATAGCTTTTTAATTTTTAAAATATAAACTAAATTTGACAATTTTTAAAAAAATAAACAATATTTACCAATAAAACCTGAAAAATTTGGCTGTCAATTGGAACCGGCTCATTGAGCCGGTTCCAAATGAAAGCCATATTTGTACAATTTTATTGACTAAGTGTCAGGATATTTCAGGTCATGTTAGCCTTATATTGGTTAATTTACTGCCGCTATGTTAGGTAAAGGGTTAAATTGCCTCAATTCTTTTCATGCGAATCCTAGCAGAGGGGCAGCGAGAATCTGCTTGGATTCTTGCTGGTTTTGTGGTGTGAATCTTGGCATGAATCGATTCTCGGATTCTTGTCGAAATTTTAGCCCTGCCCAAGCAGGATTTTGAACTCGGTTGACACTATTTGAAGGTATGTTTACCAATATCTTAACACACCATGTTTCTCTCCGAACAAGTGATGTGAATTGTCCAGTCTGATAATAAAGCATGAAACTCTAGGTTGAGCCTAGTTTGGTGTGATATTTCCCTACACCATGTAAAAATTCTATTGAATAGGAATTCTAAGGTATAGACATGATGTTTAATCCTTTCTAAACTCATCAACCAGAGTCATCTTTCATATTCACAAATTGAAGAGTTGAGGTTTTTCAAATTTTTCTTTCTTTTTTTCAACAAAACCATTTGTGATCAGTCATTAGAATGAGGTTAATACTTATGCTAAATGTCTCACTGCAGGAAGTCCACATTTGGGCTTTACTAAAATGTTTAGGTATGCCACTAAAGTTATATTCTAAGCAGCATATTCAGCTGAACAGTCTTTCGATTTTGAAAATGGGATGCATTTGAAGTGAAGCACACTATTGTTGAGTCCTGGTATCGGGAAAATGTTTTCAATAAAAACATCAACGAGCATCTATATTCTGTTCTCTCCAATGGTGCACAGTAAGTAAGGATTTGAAGAAAAAATTTTCAAATTATTACCTGATTTTTCGGATAAGCTTTTCACAGTAATAATCAGATTTATTTGAGTTCGGTTTAATACATGAAAGTACAGTGCAACAATCATAAGTCAATCAGATGATTCTCCATGAAATGCATGAGTGAAAAGACAGTTAGTAGCATTACTGGCCTTTAAAGTTTGTCAAAATATGTTGTTCACATACCAATTGCTGTATTGAACCAAATTGTTCTTACGTCGATTCACAAAAAGTAAAAATTGTAGGTGTGAAGGTGTCTCTTGGTATGTAACATGCTAGCACTCTCAGTTACCAATATTGGTATTTCATTGATCTCTTCAAGATGTATTGATCAGACTGAAGTAACTATTTTTTTTATTTTCAGGTCTCAGTTTTTACACAGAATTTAACAAATATTCACAACATTACCGGAGAGCAGGTTTGTATGGATTCTATTTTTTATAGTAGCCTATTCACCTTGTAACTGGTGAAAGCATATCTTTCAGCTACATTTATGGAATTCCCATTTTACAGGCCCGTACTGATGATTTCTCACATGGAAGTACAGTAGAACTTGCTAGATTGGATTCTTTAGGGTTAATCAAATAATTCTGTGGAGGCGGTACATGTATTATGTCACCCAAAATGTCCATCCATCCATTTGACTGTTGAAAATCCCCATATGTGCAACTCCTTGAACTTAGAGGAGTTAACCCTTTACCCAACGCAGACGATATCAAAATTTATTATTTTAAATATCATTTTAAAAATTTTTTCAAAAAATTTCAACAAAACCATATCATGTGACCCCTCATTGGAACGAGCTCGTTGAGCTCGTTCCAACAAGGTGTCACATGATATGGTTTTGTTGAAATTTTTTGAAAAATATTTTTTCAAATGCTGAATTTGCATATTACTCGGGCGGATGTGGGCGATTCATTGGGTAAAGAGTTAATATAAATTTCTATTCAAGATTATTGTGCGTGCAGCCCCCGTCTACATTTATAAACTGAATTTCAAGGAAAAACATCCAGTCTGATCTCATATTTGGGCTCCTTATGAGAACCCAAATTTTCGCTTAGTGCAATGTGAGGAAAATTCTATAACTGGTTGAGGGCTAGATTATTTTTGTTGTTCTAAATTTGTTATAGAGAATTTGTTCTATTACAAATTATTGGAAAGTGTAATAGAATAAACCTGTATGAACAAAATATTATTTGCATTTGACTGAATATGAAACATGAGCAAGGAACATGTTAGCTTTTGCTCTGAACCCTCATTTTTCTGAAAATGGCTTAAAAATCATCTTCAGATTCATCGCTCTGAATCTTTTGATATTTGGTATTCAGCATCCTATGGGTGAAGGGTGGGTGGGGAGTGGGTTAGGTTAAAATTTGTTTAGATGAAGTCTCTGGAGTTATATATTTGGGCTTCCTACAAAATGTTCTTATTCAGATTCTCTAGTGTTTTGATATTTTTGTATACATAATCGTTAGTGGAGATGAGATTTCAGTTTGTTCAAATCAGTATCCAAGATTTATATTTGGGCACCTTATGTGAACCCAGAATTTAACTTTGTGCAATATGAGAAAAAATCTTCATCTTTGGATCCACCAGACAAACCCTTCGATATTTGGTAATACTTTATTTATTTATTGGTGTTTAATGTCACATACTTATGCACAATGGCTAATCATGACCATGACAGTTTTACAGGTGGAGGAAGCCTGAGTACCCAGAGAGAACCACCGAGCAACGACGAGCAACTGTCAGCTCCTCAACATTCTAACTCTGTTCAAGCTCTGCTCAAGCAGGGTTACAGCGGTTGAAGACATGTGCACCATCCACATGCAGTATGCCTTAGTACACAGCATCATCATGCCCCCATGTTGGCATGCAGGATAAAGTGCCTTGCCCAAGGACACAACGCATGTCGTCCCAGATGGGGATCGAACTATTTGGTAATAAAGCACATACATTTTCTTCCACAGAAATAATTTGTTTTTATTACTGATTCCATGTGTTCATTAGTGATCGAGTAACATCGTATAACCGTAATGCCCTTATTTGTCAAAACAACTCTCTCAATCATGTCTTTGTTGTCCCCATTTCACAATATTTCTCAACCCTTTACCCAATGTAACAGCCAAAACCGGCCAGCGCTATTCTAAAAAATCGCCAATTAATTTTCATTATTTTTTCATTTTTTGTCTCAAAAACATAGGTTATGACCCCTCATTGGAACGAGCTCGTCGAGCTCGTTCCAATGAGGGGGTCATAACCTATGTTTTTGAGACAAAAAATGAAAAAAAATTAGTTATTCAAGAATTTTTTTTGCAAGTGCCGTCTGCTTTTCAAGTTATAAAGGGTTAAAGTAGATCTTCTGTTTCTCAGGCCATTTTTTATAAAATTGCATGTGGTCGGGCAGTTTTTTATTTTATTTTTTATTTCTGTAATTATTACTTTGCCATCAAAAGTTCATATTCTTGGTTTCTTTTATGTTGTAGGATTCATAATGTACAGAATATGGATGCAAAAAAACAATTCTCAGGCAATTCCTCAAAGAAACCCCCCTCATGGGATGTTTTTATTGCCTTGCAGTGTCTTCCAGTATTACTACAAAATCGCGAGACTAGAAATTTTTTAAGTTTTTGATGAATGTAACTGACATTTGAAGAGCCACTGGCTCAAATTAATTATTATACATCTTTTGTAAGATGTCATTTATAAATGTAGACTCAAGTTTGTCAAATCCCAAAGTTCCTTGAGAAATGTTTGAGGTTGCCCAATCTAGTAAAACCTAATGCCTCTGTCCTAGTCATCACTTTTCACAAACACCATATCGAGTTGAAACAAACATGACATGCAACATTTCTGAGTGAAATGTACTTAACTTTTGTAATGAAAAACAAACTTACTAAAGCTAAAAATGGCACCTCATAGGCAAAAAAATTCAAAAATGTTTTTAAAATTGTTTTTTAAGTTTTGCAAAATATGATTAACAGGGGCGGATCCAGGGGGGGTTCTCTGGGTGCTCGAGCACCTTCACACACACACACACGCCTACTCACTACTCACAGTCATCCAAGAAAACTTGAATTTGCAGACATTCTGAAAGAGTGAGAACTTCATCCCAATCACAAGTGTTACTGTAATAAGCATACGCGATTACTGTATTTCCGATCCAGCCTCCAATAATCTATCTTGAAGATTTAATTTCAATAAAATGTAATTGTTATAAGAATGTGCCTGGAATTTAACCAGTTACCAATCACAGCTTTTCCAAAAATTGTGAATTTCTTTAAAAAAAAAATTAAAATACGCCAATATCCATACAAATATGGATGGCATTTGAATCAGTTGACGAGCTGATTCCAATGTCATTCATATATTTACGGTCTTATGGACAAAGTTTCCACGTATATCAGCTCTTTTCGTAAATATATCTTTGTTCAGCTGAATCAGTGATGCAAAAGTGACGTTCGCCTTCAGCAATAGTTTTACACAATGACATGATTGAATGGGACAATTTAATATTTAACAAAAAGCATTTAACATTGGTGAATGATTCACCAATGTTAAATGCTCTTTGTTAAATATTAAATTGTCGCAACAGTTGAACTTGCTGGATAATGCCTACAGGCATTCTCTAGTAAACTGAAACAATTTAATGTTACAGAGCAACAGGACATCTAGTATCCAGACTTATTTCTTCGATAACTTGAATAAAATAATTAAGCTACTTACCAGTTAAGATCAGTTGATGGAACAATGTATTTACACAGTGTACAAGTTTGTGCGTTCACATAGCACGGTAGAAGCACACAAACTGAGACAGGACTTGGGTGTTTCAGAAGCGAATCCAGGATTTTGAAATGGAGGGACGTCGCCCTCTATACTTATATGGTCACAAACTGTTGTGATGCAAGTGTGCACATACTATTAATTTATAGTACGCACTGGCTTCAATTATTTTATTAGAATTGACTGGGGTGTGCCTTTGCCTTTGGCACGCTCCAGTCAATTCTAACAAAATAATTTTCAACGACATATACTTTTTATATCTGATTAATAGACGGGGACGCACGCGGCGTGCGCCCCTCTATTTTCTCAGAAATGATTTCTGAGAAAATAGAGGGGCGCACGCCATGTGCGCCCCCGTCTAAATCTGCCTTTGGGGTGTTTAACATTTAAATAGTATATGCATCTCAAAGTTGACCAGAAGAAATGTGACCTCCCCCCCCCCCCCCTCGGCCTCTCACCCAGTGGCACCCACCCATCCACACATTCACCCACCTACACACACTCATACTTCTTGGAACTTCTGTCGCCCCTGCGTACAACAGGTATGTCATGGTGAAAATTATTATGTTTCTTCCAGGCAATCCCCGCATTTCAGTTAATTTGATGCAAAATCCATGGGTGATTATATTTGCTTCTTGGTAGGTAACAATTTCGAATGATTATTTTGTTTTTCATTGGGCAGTGTCAGTACCATAATTGTTTTTACCAAATTTCAAGCCAAATCGGCAGAAAATAGGTTTAAGAGAAAAGACAAATATATGACCAGGATACGTCTCAGATAGCATCTGATGGGTTCCTAATTCAAATTTTTTTCTGGGGGAGGACCCCCAGACCCCCCGCCAATTGCTGCGCGCCTTCGGTGCTTGCCGACCAACAATAGCACCCCCCCTTATAAAATCCTGGATCCGCCCCTGATTAATTTTAATGTGGCATTCACAGGGATAGCCAAACAAAACAATTAACAGACAAAATATTCTTGTAAATGATAGATATAAAAAGTTGCCTAAGGCAGAAAAATACCCCCAACTGAGAATTACTATCAGGATAAAACATCAAGGGAGGTAATTAGATAACTTTTTTTCACATTTAACATTCTTTCAATGTAATTTAATAATATCCACTGAATAACTGTTTTATAATATTTTAGAAAGACTACTGAGCCCAAGATTTGTGGCAGTCAATTTACAGTTTTTTGAGACAATTAACATATGATGAAATTGAAATATTCTGAGATTTTCTGTCTTAACCATGAAGGGACTGGAGATTTTTATACATTTCCGCTGCACTTTGAAAGTCTACCTCCAGTGACTTTGCAGTTGTTTCTTGTCAAGTCTTGGCTGCCTACATAGGCAGCCAAGACTTGCCTAGAAACAACTGACAAGATACTTAGAAAACAAGTTTTGAGTTTACCCATACAATGTATGTTGGGGTATATGTTCCTTTGCATTAAAAGTCAGATTTAGGCACTAAGGGTTAAAATTTTGAATGGAGTGGAAAATTTAGAATTTATTGGAATGGGAAAATTTGACTGAATGTACTTTAGTAATAATTTGTTGTGAAATATTAGTTGGAATGATTCTATTCACTGTTTTATTATTGTAGATTGGAACATATTTTGGTTACAGTATAGCTGTTACTGATCTCAATGTTGATGGGTAAGTTATGTCTCCTCTATGATATCTGTCAAGTTGTCTGTCAATCTATCCATCCACTTTCTATCCCTCCTATTGTTGTCTGTCAATCTATCCATCCACTTTCCATCCCTCCTATTGTTGTCTGTGATCTATCCATCCACTTTCTATCCCTCCTATTGTTGTCTGTCAATCTGTCCATCCACTTTCTACCCCTCCTATTGTTGTCTGTCGATCTATCCATCCACTTTCTATCCCTCCTACTGTTGTCTGTCAATCTATCCATCCACTTTCCATCCCTCCTATTGTTGTCTGTCGATCTATCCATCCACTTTCTATCCCTCCTACTGTTGTCTGTCGATCTATCCATCCCCTTTCTATCCCTCCTATTGTTGTCTATCAATCTGTCCATCCACTTTCTATCCCTCTTATTGTTGTCTGTTAATCTATCCATCCACTTTCCATCCCTCCTATTGTTGTCTGTCGATCTATCCATCCACTTTCTATCCCTCCTATTGTTGTCTGTCAATCTGTCCATCCACTTTCTATCCCTCCTATTGTTGTCTGTTGATCTATCCATCCACTTTCCATCACTCCTATTGTTGTCTGTTGATCTATCCATCCACTTTCTATCCCTCCTATTGTTGTCTGTCAATCTGTCCATCCACTTTCTATCCCTCCTATTGTTGTCTGTCAATCTGTCCATCCACTTTCTATCCCTCCTATTGTTGTCTGTCAATCTATCCATCCACTTTCCATCCCTTATATTGTTGTCTGTCAATCTGTCCATCCACTTTCTATCCCTCCTATTGTTGTCTGTCAATCTGTCCATCCACTTTCCATCCCTCCTATTTGTCTACCTAGTTGTCTGTCAATCTACACATGCACTTTCTATCCCTCCTATTGTTGTCTATCGATCTATCCATCCACTTTCCATTCCTCCTATTGCTGTCTGTCGATCTATCCATCCACTTTCCATCCCTCCTATTGCTGTCTGTCGATCTATCCATCCACTTTCTATCCCTCCTATTGCTGTCTGTCGATCTATCCATCCACTTTCTATCCATTCTGTTGTTGTCTGTCAATCTATACATCCACTTTCTATCCCTCCTATTGTTGTCTGTTGATCTATCCATCCACTTTCTGTCCCTCCTATTGCTGTCTGTCAATCTGTCCATCCACTTTCTATCCCTCCTATTGTTGTCTGTCAATCTATCCATCCACTTTCCATCCCCTCTATTGTTGTCTGTCAATCTGTCCATCCACTTTCTATCCCTCCCATTGTTGTCTGTCAATCTGTCCATCCACTTTCCATCCCTTCTATTGTTGTCTGTCAATCTGTTCATCCACTTTCTATCCCTCCTATTGTTGTCTGTCGATCTATCCATCCACTTCCATCCCTCCTATTGTTGTCTGTCGATCTATCCATGCACTTTCCGTCCCTCCTATTTGTCTATCTAGTTGTCTGTCAATCTATCCATCCACTTTCTATCCCTCCTATTGCTGTCTGTCGATCTATCCATCCACTTTCTATCCCTCCTATTGTTGTCTGTCGATCTATCCATCCACTTTCTATCCCTCCTATTGTTGTCTGTCAATCTATCCATCCACTTTCTATCCCTCCTATTGTTGTCTGTCAATCTGTCCATCCACTTTCCATCCCTCCTATTTGTCTATCTAGTTGTCTGTCAATCTACACATGCACTTTCTATCCCTCCTATTGTTGTCTGTCGATCTATCCATCCACTTTCCATTCCTCCTATTGCTGTCTGTCAATCTATCCATCCACTTTCCATCCCTCCTATTGCTGTCTGTCGATCTATCCATCCACTTTCTATCCCTCCTATTGCTGTCTGTCGATCTATCCATCCACTTTCTATCCATTCTGTTGTTGTCTGTCAATCTATACATCCACTTTCTATCCCTCCTATTGTTGTCTGTTGATCTATCCATCCACTTTCTGTCCCTCCTATTGCTGTCTGTCGTTCTATCCATCCACTTTCCATCCCTCCTATTGCTGTCTGTCGATCTATCCATCCACTTTCTATCCCTCCTGTTGCTGTCTGTCAATCTGTCCATCCACTTTCTATCCCTCCTATTGTTGTCTGTCAATCTATCCATCTACTTTCTATCCCCTCTATTGTTGTCTGTCAATCTGTCCATCCACTTTCTATCCCTCCCATTGTTGTCTGTCAATCTGTCCATCCACTTTCCATCCCTCCTATTTGTCTATCTAGTTGTCTGTCAATCTACACATGCACTTTCTATCCCTCCTATTCTTTGTCTGTCGATCTATCCATCCACTTTCCATTCCTCCTATTGCTGTCTGTCGATCTATCCATCCACTTTCCATCCCTCCTATTGCTGTCTGTCGATCTATCCATCCACTTTCTATCCCTCCTATTGCTGTCTGTCGATCTATCCATCCACTTTCTATCCATTCTGTTGTTGTCTGTCAATCTATACATCCACTTTCTATCCCTCCTATTGTTGTCTGTCGATCTATCCATCCACTTTCTGTCCCTCCTATTGCTGTCTGTCGTTCTATCCATCCACTTTCCATCCCTCCTATTGCTGTCTGTCGATCTATCCATCCACTTTCTATCCCTCCTGTTGCTGTCTGTCGATCTATCCATCCACTTTCTATCCCTCCTATTGCTGTCTGTCAATCTATCCATCCACTTTCTATCCATTCTGTTGTTGTCTGTCAATCTATACATCCACTTTCTATCCCTCCTATTGTTGTCTGTCTATCTATCCATCCACTTTCTGTCCCTCCTATTGCTGTCTGTCGTTCTATCCATCCACTTTCCATCCCTCCTATTGCTGTCTGTCGATCTATCCATCCACTTTCTATCCCTCCTGTTGCTGTCTGTCAATCTGTCCATCCACTTTCTATCCCTCCTATTGTTGTCTGTCAATCTATCCATCCACTTTCCATCCCTTCTATTGTTGTCTGTCAATCTGTCCATCCACTTTCTATCCCTCCCATTGTTGTCTGTCAATCTGTCCATCCACTTTCCATCCCTTCTATTGTTGTCTGTCAATCTGTTCATCCACTTTCTATCCCTCCTATTGTTGTCTGTCGATCTATCCATCCACTTCCATCCCTCCTATTGTTGTCTGTCGATCTATCCATGCACTTTCCATCCCTCCTATTTGTCTATCTAGTTGTCTGTCAATCTATCCATGCACTTTCCATCCCTCCTATTGCTGTCTGTCGATCTATCTATCCACTTTCCATCCCTCCTGTTGTTGTCTGTCAATCTGTCCATCCACTTTCTATCCCTCCTATTGTTGTCTGTCAATCTGTCCATCCACTTTCTATCCCTCCTATTGTTGTCTGTCAATCTGTCCATCCACTTTCCATCCCTCCTATTGTTGTCTGTCAATCTGTCCATCCACTTTCTATCCCTCCTATTGTTGTCTGTCAATCTGTCCATCCACTTTCCATCCATTCTATTGTTGTCTGTCAATCTGTCCATCCACTTTCCATCCCTCCTATTGCTGTCTGTCGATCTATCCATCCACTTTCCATCCCTCCTATTGTTGTCTGTCAATATGTCCATCCACTTTCCATCCCTTCTATTGTTGTCTGTCAATCTGTCCATCCACTTTCTATCCCCCCTGTTGTTGTCTGTCAATCTATCCATCCACTTTCCATCCCTTCTATTGTTGTCTGTCAATCTGTCCATCCACTTTCTGTCCCTCCTATTGTTGTCTCTCAATCTATCCATCCACTTTCCATCCCTCCTATTGTTGTCTGTTGATCTATCCATCCACTTTGTATCCCTCCTCTTGTTGTCTGTCGATCTATCCATCCACTTTCCTTCCCTCCTATTGTTGTCTGTCAGTCTATCCATCCACTTTCTATCCCTCCTATTGTTGTCTGTCGGTCTATACATCCACTTTCTATCCCTCCTGTTGTTGTCTGTCAATCTATCCATCCACTTTCTATCCCTCCTATTGTTGTCTGTCAATCTATCCATCCACTTTCTATCCCTCCTATTGCTGTCTGTCGATCTATCCATCCACTTTCTATCCCTCCTATTGTTGTCTGTCAATCTATCCATCCACTTTCTATCCCTCCTATTGTTGTCTGTCAATCTATCCATCCACTTTCTATCCCTCCTATTGCTGTCTGTTGATCTATCCATCCACTTTCTATCCCTCCTATTGTTGTCTGTCAATCTATCCATCCACTTTCTATCCCTCCTATTGTTGTCTGTCAATCTATCCATCCACTTTCTATCCCTCCTATTGCTGTCTGTTGATCTATCCATCCACTTTCTATCCCTCCTATTGTTGTCTGTCAATCTATCCATCCACTTTCTATCCCTCCTATTGTTGTCTGTCAATCTATCCATCCACTTTCTATCCCTCCTATTGCTGTCTGTGAATCTATCCATCCACTTTCTATCCCTCCTATTGTTGTCTGTCGATCTATCCATCCACTTCCATCCCTCCTATTGTCTGTCGATCTATCCATCCACATTCTATCCCTCCTATTGTTGTCTGTTGATCTATCCATCCACTTCCATCCCTCCTATGGTTGTCTGTCAATCTATCCATCCACTTTCTAACCCTCCTATTGTTGTTTGTCGATCTATACATCCACCTTTCTATCCCTCCTGTTGTTGTCTGTCAATCTATCCATCCACTTTCTATCCCTCCTATTGTTGTCTGTCAATCTATCCATCCACTTTCTATCCCTCCTATTGCTGTCTGTCGATCTATCCATCCACTTTCCATCCCTCCTATTGCTATCTGTCAATCTATCCATCCACTTTCTATCGCTCCTATTGCTGTCTGTCGATCTATCCATCCACTTTCTATCCATTCTGTTGTTGTCTGTCAATCTATACATCCACTTTCTATCCCTCCTATTGTTGTCTGTCGATCTATCCATCCACTTTCTGTCCCTCCTATTGCTGTCTGCCGTTCTATCCATCCACTTTCCATCCCTCCTATTGCTGTCTGTCGATCTATCCATCCACTTTCTATCCCTCCTGTTGCTGTCTGTCGATCTATCCATCCACTTTCTATCCCTCCTATTGCTGTCTGTCGATCTATCCATCCACTTTCTATCCATTCTGTTGTTGTCTGTCATCTATACATCCACTTTCTATCCCTCCTATTGTTGTCTGTCGATCTATCCATCCACTTTCTGTCCCTCCTTTTGCTGTCTGTCGTTCTATCCATCCACTTTCCATCCCTCCTATTGCTGTCTGTCGATCTATCCATCCACTTTCCATCCCTCCTATTGTTGTCTGTCAATCTGTCCATCCACTTTCTATCCCTCCTATTGTTGTCTGTCAATCTGTCCATCCACTTTCCATCCCTCCTATTGTTGTCTGTCAATCTGTCCATCCACTTTCTATCCCTCCTATTGTTGTCTGTCAATCTGTCCATCCACTTTCCATCCATTCTATTGTTGTCTGTCAATCTGTCCATCCACTTTCCATCCCTCCTATTGCTGTCTGTCGATCTATCCATCCACTTTCCATCCCTCCTATTGTTGTCTGTCAATATATCCATCCACTTTCCATCCCTTCTATTGTTGTCTGTCAATCTGTCCATCCACGTTCTATCCCTCCTATTGTTGTCTGTCAATCTATCCATCCACTTTCTATCCCTCCTATTGTTGTCTGTCAATCTATCCATCCACTTTCTATCCCTCCTATTGCTGTCTGTGAATCTATCCATCCACTTTCTATCCCTCCTATTGTTGTCTGTCGATCTATCCATCCACTTCCATCCCTCCTGTTGTCTGTCGATCTATCCATCCACATTCTATCCCTCCTATTGTTGTCTGTTGATCTATCCATCCACTTCCATCCCTCCTATGGTTGTCTGTCAATCTATCCATCCACTTTCTAACCCTCCTATTGTTGTTTGTCGATCTATACATCCACCTTTCTATCCCTCCTGTTGTTGTCTGTCAATCTATCCATCCACTTTCTATCCCTCCTATTGTTTTCTGTCAATCTATCCATCCACTTTCTATCCCTCCTATTGCTGTCTGTCGATCTATCCATCCACTTTCCATCCCTCCTATTGCTGTCTGTCAATCTATCCATCCACTTTCTATCCCTCCTATTGCTGTCTGTCGATCTATCCATCCACTTTCTATCCATTCTGTTGTTGTCTGTCAATCTATACATCCACTTTCTATCCCTCCTATTGTTGTCTGTCGATCTATCCATCCACTTTCTGTCCCTCCTATTGCTGTCTGTCGTTCTATCCATCCACTTTCCATCCCTCCTATTGCTGTCTGTCGATCTATCCATCCACTTTCTATCCCTCCTGTTGCTGTCTGTCGATCTATCCATCCACTTTCTATCCCTCCTATTGCTGCCTGTCGATCTATCCATCCACTTTCTATCCATTCTGTTGTTGTCTGTCATCTATACATCCACTTTCTATCCCTCCTATTGTTGTCTGTCGATCTATCCATCCACTTTCTGTCCCTCCTATTGCTGTCTGTCGTCTGTCAATCTATCCATCCACTTTCTAACCCTCCTATTGTTGTTTGTCGATCTATACATCCACCTTTCTATCCCTCCTGTTGTTGTCTGTCAATCTATCCATCCACTTTCTATCCCTCCTATTGTTTTCTGTCAATCTATCCATCCACTTTCTATCCCTCCTATTGCTGTCTGTCGATCTATCCATCCACTTTCCATCCCTCCTATTGCTGTCTGTCGATCTATCCATCCATTTCCATCCCTCCTATTGCTGTCTGTCGATCTATCCATCCACTTTGTATCCCTCCTATTGTTGTCTGTCGATCTATCCATCCACTTCCATCCCTCCTATTGTTGTCTGTCGATCTATCCATCCACTTTCTATCCCACCTATTGTTGTCTGTCAATCTATCCGTCCACTTTCTATCCCTCCTATTGCTGTCTGTCGATCTACCCATGCACTTCCATCCCTCCTATTGTTGTCTGTCAATCTGTCCATCCACTTTCTATCCCTTCTATTTTCTTTTTCTTATGACATTTTGATGCTTTGAATAATTCATGAAAAAACGCCAAGGAATAAAATTATATTAGGGTAAGTGTATCATTGCAGAAGCTAATCCAATTTCTGCTTTTTTCAAATTCTGTCAATTTTTCCTGAAATTATGTCCCCTTCTTTTACTGAGAATTTAAAATTCCCATTCTGAATTTTTTAAAGAGACAAACAAAATGAAGTGCATTTTTGTACTTAGGAGCATCTTAGGAATATTTAAGCTGATTTTTTTATTTGAAGTAAAATTTGGTTTACTTTTTTATTTGAAATTTATGGTAGGTGTATACTTAATTAGTCAAATTTATGGTAGGTTTTTACTGGATTAGTCAAACATGTAGATAACTATTGTATCTCCTCATAACCATGAAAAAACATTGTCAATCTTCACAGACTTACAGCAGTATCCACTTAATTTGATATCCCTTAATTGAATAACTCTGTTAATTGAATATAACTTCTAAACACAAAGCCATTTACCATACCTTTATTACAAAATTGATCTGTTAATTGCACATGATATAAAGTAAACTCCTGTTAACTGAATAAAAAAACCTACAATATGTCAAGAGATTACGCTGATAATCAGTTAATTTACTCTTGCTTATAGACCTGTCTGTCCTCACTACACCCAAAACAGGCTTTTAATCTTTGTTTTACTGGTAAAATAGGACCCCGTCATGAATGCCTGGGGTATAAATAAATAAATAAAAATAAAATAAAATAATTAAAAATAAATAGATAAATAAATATATAAATAAATAAATATATTTTGTTTGACAGGGCTGCATGAGCTCTGTTGAATGGGATATCATAGAATAAATGCTCAGTTGATCTCTTGATTATAGGAAAGTAAACTATTCCCTGTTAATTGAATACACCAGTTTATTGAATAGTGTTTTCTGTATTAGGGACCTGTGAATTGCCGATTTTGAGTGAATTGAATTGAATTGGAGAAAACGGATCAAATTTTGAATCGAATTTCGAATCAAACTTCGAATCGAATCACAGTTAATGGATACGTCGTCAAAAGAAAAGTTTTTTCTAAAATAATACCCCCAATTATTAAAAGACACACAGTTAAGTAGAGTGCATTGTTAGCCTCGCCACTTACCATGCTATAAACTGAGATATAAACCAATATACTAGCTATTGATTGAAACGATTCAAATTGCAGACTTTGTCGCCTCAAAACAGCAGCAATAAACATTTTTAAATGAACCTGGATGATACTTCACTTTGATCACATCTTTTCTTGGAAAAAAACTTTGTTTCAAATTGAATCGACTCAATTCGGTTGGGAAGCCATTTGTTTTAAATTAAAATGTGGAATGACTAAAACGAAACAATAATTCAACACCAAATGGAGTCATTTTGCTTGTAAATTGAAGCCTCCTGTACTCCTGTTTATATTATAATCAGGTGTATTCTTTTAGAAAACTGTTGCTTTTGACAATGTATCCAGTAACTGTGATCAAACAGAACAATACTCAATATAAAACAATGTGCTCATGTTGTGGAACAAAGCATTTATTGAAGTTGAACAGCTGAATGTCTTATCAAAGTTCAAAACTTGAAATTTTTATAAATCACTGTGGAGGAACCACACCGCGACTTTGCATATGCTTCTGAGTTCTGGCAGTAATTTTATAAATGGCTTCTGGTTCTCTCATGGAAAATTTTGAATTTTCCTGGGAAGAAAGTGAAGAAAACTGAAGATTTCATAAGCATTTTGTTTCTTTCAGATTTCGATCTCATCGCTATTATTACATAGCACAAAGATGTGTCGATAACATGAAAAACAACAAGCAGAAATGCTCAAAATTGGGCATTTTGTGATTTTTTTTCGGTGCTCTCTCGAGTGGACTCTATTCTCTCTTGATTGCTTAGTGCTCTCCGAAAAGCTCAGTGCTCTCACCTGAGATACACCTTTGTATTATATCATCCACACAAGCTTCGAAAATCATCAAAACACATTGCTGACCAGATAGATAATGGTCCTTCTGGCAGATCATTTTAGGGTTTGTAAGCCCAATACAATTTGGCTTCCTGAATAAAGCACCGATTCTCGGGGGGCTTGTGATATGAAGTTATTGTATACGTGCAATGACAGAATTGAGTGATTGTTGCATTCTAGCTCATATTTTCGATGAAATCCTTTCAAAATAATTACAAAATCTGTTACATTTCTACTTATTTTGACTGTATGTGCTATTTACTTGGAATTACTGATCTGTTCTATACCAATTTGGACATGTCTTTTTTTTATATAATTATCCGATAATTTATGCAACAAAACAAGTGTGAAAATTTGTACAGAATAGATAAGTAATTTCAAATTACCCTCATCTCTTTAATCATACACCCACTGAACTTTTCCTTGTCACTACTCAATTTTGAACCACCGTTATAGTCATGCCTATACCTGGGCATAACTGAAAATTCCCATGGTATATACATAAACTACCTTTATCCTCGCAAAATAAATTTGTGACAATCCCAAATTTGTGACATCACATGAAATGTGGAAAAAAAAGGTTTTGGCTATCGCTGGGGCAGTTCACAAAGTAATTTGACCCCCCACCTCCCCCCCACCCCCACCCCACACACACACACATACATGCATACACACACTTGCTACACATTTTGTTGAGTTTGGCATGAAATCGAGTCATGGTTACTATATCTGCCATGACTTGATTTGATACCAAACCCAAGAAAATTGTAATATACAGTTAGTCATGAATACGCATACTATGATACATATTGTTCAGAACATCATTTTGTATCTTACCTTAACTGGTAGAGTGCTGGAAGCCCATATTTGGGCTTTATTGTTAAGGGCAGTTGCCATAGTTAAAAGCTTTATAATCTGTGTTTGTGCTTCATATTATCTTTGAAGTGAAATTATTTCATCTGTGTGGATTTGCCATGTCAGAATTTATGGGAGAGTGCCTCTGGGCACTCTCCCATAAATTGTAACAAGGCAAAAACATACGAACAAATTTTGGTGACCCAAAATAGTTTAGCAGTCTACCTGTTAAGTGAATTCAAGCTGGGAACTGACACAGTTCTATGCGGTAACACAGAAAACAATCAGCATGTAAGTTATACCTATAACACACCATACCTGTGACATCACCTTCGAACATGCCCTCTTGTCGGGTGTGCATTTGAGGAAGTTTGTGCGAGCTGTATCCCTTTCACATAGGTGCAATGTAGGTGCAGTGGTAGTATGGCTATTGCTTCAGGTCGTATGTGTCCATGTGCTCATGAAGTTCAGTACTATAACTGATATTTGCGGGAAAGGACATAGAAATATACTTTTGAGATGCCAGAAACCTGCGGTTATAGTTGTTCCCGTGACGATTTTGGACAATTCTCAGGATTCTTTGGGTAATCGAGGCCTCACACAAGCGTACTAGATACTAGTTTGTTTCATGGCCACACACAGGAAAGCACCTATGGCTTTATGACGCTAAAGGGGCAATTTTCGACAAATTTAGTGTTGTTCTGTGTAATTCGATGGAAAATGGGGGACAATTGGCACCAATATCCCTCAGAGCAGGAGAGAGTACTATTACAGCCATAACTACCCCAGCCTTGTTGGGCGAGTACAAAAAGCATTTCTCTAAAACAAAACGTCGCCCAGCATGGTTCGGAAAAGAAATCTCCAGAGATTTCAGGAGAATTAAACACCTCAGAATCACGTGTGTACATGCACACTAGAGACCACATATCGCTGTAATAATGAGGTGTCAAGATTGCTGCTGGTGTGCCCTTCCCATAATACATCACTTCCCATGATGTCAGTTCTGGACATGCACTCCACGATGAGAACATGCAATGAGGACATGCAAATGGGGGTTCAAAACCACCTGGCCTACTACTTTAAGTGAATCGCTTAGAGAAACCCTCCCATCTTGGGACTTTCGGACCTCGACAGAATGGCTTCTGCAAACCATTCAACTCAGACTCGTTTTTTATCCATTACCTAAACATTCAAGAAAATACTGACACCTTTAGCCAAAGGTCAGTTTAAATTTGATTCCTGCTCTAGAAATCAAGATAATGCCTTTTAAAGAAATGTATCTGCTTGAAAACAGAATTATAGGTCTTCAACAATGTCGCTAAACAAATTGCATTCTAAAAACTAATAGATTAGATGAGGATTACACCACACAATTGCTCGTTTGGTTCAAACATTTGTTTTTTTGTCTTCGGAGAGCAGAGGAATTGCCAAGATGCACTCGCTAGAGCACCTGAACGCTGTAGAAAGGACCGGAATATCCTACTTTTCCCTGATTCCCCAATTCCCTTGCTTTCTGAAAACAATAATACATTTTTCTTGTCTGAATTTTTGGAAAATTGAACAAGGGGTTGCAGCACAAAGTCACAGTTTTTAATTGGAAAAAATGCCAATAAAGCGATGGATTTCCTGTATCCAAATCTAAACTCGTCTAATTGGCTGACATAATTGGACAACCATGAGTTAAAACGGCTTCTTGATATTATATATATATATATATCAGTAACCGTGTTTGTGACGTCCATTCATGGTGGTGTCGTTTTTCGCTGTTCATGCACATACAATCTGTGGTTCTAACTCCTGTTGTGTTTTGAGCAAATATGGACAGAGCACCAGGATATTTGCTCGTAGAGCACATAAACATCGCTCGGGAGAGCACACAAAGTCAAGGAGTAGTTCCTACACAGTGTAAATGGTCACTGCTCATAATGCACAATAAGTTGAAATGAACAGTTGTAGCGGTAACAGTGTTTGTAGCGATGTTGTACAGTTGTAGCTTCATCGCTACAAACACTGTTACCACTACAAGTCAGTTGCGTTTCTACTCAGAACAATACTCAATATAAAATAATGTGATCAATTACAATCTGTAAACAGTCACTTTTATGGCCGGAGTATATTTGAAAATATTTGAATTTCCGATTTCAAATTGAATAGAATCAAATATTTACTTTCAAATCAAATTTCAATTTGAATTTTGAATTTTCGTAGGAGCCTACTCTGTATCCAACTAACAGGTCTGCTCAGTATTGTATTTTGCTAACTGATTGAACCCACAGGGAACAGATTTCAACAGCAACTTGTTTTCAGATTGGGGGAAGCAGAATATTCCAGAAAGAAAATCAAAATTTTATAAATAGAACCTTCTTGAACAGGAGACGTAATGCTGGAAGAAGAGTTCTAGGGGAAACAATTTATCAGTTGAGTTTGTCATGTGATCGTTGTTCCACTTGGAAGATGCAATTGCATTCCTACCCAGATTGAATAGTGACAAATCAAAGGGAAGTCAATGATGAGATTATGAGACATCCATAGGATTAGAAAATTTCTGAATCGAGTCATCAGATTGATTTTGATGATACATATTTTGAGTTTTGCAGGGCCTTATAGTTATTAAGCTTTTGAACCCTGGTGGTATCTTCATGGCCGTTCAATGGCAGCAATTGGAAGAGTCCATCTTCATTATTTGGGGGGGGGGGGGGTAGACCAATTCATACTTTCAACGTGCAGCCTTGAGGCTGCACGTTGAAAATGTTGATTGGTCTTTCCGATACCTTCACTTAGCATCCATTCTACATAAAAAAATTATGACATATCATGTTCCTGGCCCGGAAAAGTGGGCTCACAGGTTCAAAGGGTTAACACATCTAATAGGTCTCACGATTATGTCTTTTTCAATGATTCAAAATATCTCAACTCCTTTTGAGAGGCTTTCTTTCTTCAGATGTTCTATAAATCAACATGTTAGGTTTGACAAATTTAAGGTCTGTCAAATGAGAAATTCTTTGTCAGATTTAGTTTAAACAATATTTATTTCCAAAGTTTAAAAAAAAGTTACACAAATCGAGTACGATAATGATACACATATCAGCGAGTGCAAAACATTAATGGAAATGGATTCCGCAACAAGCTGGTAGCTTATTCTAAGCTGTTTCCATATAGATAAGTCGTTTATGTATAATCTAGGACTGACGACGATGATACGAGTCAGTGGCTAAGTGCAGGTGCATAGGGCTTTGTATAAACTTACGTATTGTCAGTGATTTATTGATGCCTCGGGGATGAAGTGAGCCATTGTATGCCTTCTAAAAATACAAAGCCGCACGTACCTACAACCAAGTCACAGGTTGTTAGGAATACGTATAAACAGTTGTACTTTGGATTTAAACATTGAGTAGAATAATGAAGGAGTATGGTGGAAAGGTTTTGGTATCTAAACTGTTTTGGTGTTTGTAATAGTTGGTTGGGTGGAAAGCCTGCATGTAGATCGGCAGTGTAATTAATCGGTGTGGGGAGACCAGTCAGTCACGGAAAGTCGATCCTCATGATTGATACGGTACATATTTCTAGGATTGGGTTTCATAGAGCGCATATGACTGAGGTGGTTACTTGGTAAAGAATATAGACACTGCCAAGCTCGTTTCCTAAAAAAGATCAAGCGTTAAACCAACAGTTCAGACTGCGTGGGCACCACCTTTGGTAATTAAATTCTCGAATGAGCATGCAGTCGTACATTCTTCCATGAATATGCACACCCAGACACATCTGTGGCTACAGATATGTAGCTGTGCAACACACAGCATACACATGCTCGCATATAAGTATGCACACTCACCGAATAATAAAAAAAAGTTCCTCGCGTAATGCCACACCGTTATGTAAAATAAGCGTGAACGCGAGCAGTGGGGCACAGTTATTTTTTTATTTAAATCTTTTAGTTAGCAAGATAAAACTGTGAGTTGTTTCAAAAACTTTTCTATTGATTTTGGGAGTGAGAAGAGAACTGCCGTACAAAAGGGTGTCGACGTTGACAATACATAACCGACCTATTGTAACTGTTCGTACGTCATCATGGAGCGGGCAGCGTAGCAGGAAATGTTCTGTTGTTTCCTGTTTGCCACATCTACAATAGAATGAAGACGATAAGTGATTTCTGAATAGGTGATCGTTAAGATTGCTGCATCCTAGGCGGAGTCTACAATGTAGAATCTGTGCTAATCAGGATTTATGACTGACATAGAAGCTGGGTATCTTGCGATTGTCTTTGTTAAGATATTGTTTGAAGCTGGTGGGATTAGGGTTTTCTCTCACCTGAACTGGGGTCAGATTTGTTAACTCTGTGATTCAACAGGAGGCAAAATTGTTACTGCCCAGAACAAAATACGCTTTTACAATATGTTAATTTCGAAAACAACATTATGCTAGTGGAGTATGTTACGGCCCAAAGCAATAATATGCAAGTAGAATATATTTCTGCCCAGAAAAAAAATATGCTAGTAGTACTAGTTACTGCCCGAGCAAAATACGATAGTAGAATATGTTTCTACCTAGAGCAACATATGCTAGTAGAGTATCGTACTGCTGAGAGCAAACATATGTTAATCAAATATGGTACTACATTGAGCAAAAATACACCAGTAGAATATGTTACTACCCAGAGCCAAAATATGCTAATAAAATATGGCACTGCTCGGAGCTAAAATAAGCAAGGAGAATATGTTACTACCCAGAGCCCAAATATGCTAATAGAATATGTCACTACCCAGAGCCAAAATATGCTAGTAGAATGTTCCTACCCAGAGCCAAAATATGCTAGTAGAATATGTCACTACCCAGAGCCAAAATATGCTAATGAAATATGGCACTGCTCATAGCTAAAGTACGCTAGTAGAATATGTTACTACCCAGAGCTCAAATGCTCTAGTAGAATATGTTACTACCCAGATCCAAAATATGCTAATAAATTATGGCACTGCTCAGAGGAAAATGTGCTAGTAGAATTTGTTACTACCCAGATCCAAAATATGCTGGTAGAATATGTTACTACACAGAGCCAAAATATTCAAGTAGAATATGTTAATACACAGAGCCAAAATATGCAAGTAGAATATGTTACTACACAGAGCCAAAATTTTCAAGTAGAATATGTTACTACACAGAGCCAAAATATTCAAGTAGAATATGTTACTAAACAGAGCCAAAATATGCTAGTAGAATATGTTACTACACAGAGCCAAAATATTCAAGTAGAATATGTTACTACACAGAGCCAAAATATGCAAGTAGAATATGTTACTACACAGAGCCAAAATATGCAAGTAGAATATGTTACTACACAGAGCCAAAATATTCAAGTAGAATATGTTACTACACAGAGCCAAAATATGCAAGTAGAATATGTTACTACACAGAGCCAAAATATTCAAGTAGAATATGTTACTACACAGGGCCAAAATATTCATTTTCAAATATGTTACTACACAGAGCCAAAATATGCAAGTAGAATATGTTACTACACAGAGCCAAAATATTCAAGTAGAATATGTTACTACACAGAGCCAAAATATGCAAGTAGAATATGTTACTACACAGAGCCAAAATATGCAAGTAGAATATGTTACTACACAGAGCCAAAATATGCAAGTAGAATATGTTACTACACAGAGCCAAAATATGCAAGTAGAATATGTTACTACATAGAGCCAAAATATGCAAGTAGAATATGTTACTACACAGAGCCAAAATACGCTAGTAGAATATGTTTCTACCCAGATCCAAAATACGCTAGTAGAATATGTTTCTACCCAGATCCAATATACGCTTGTAGAATATGTTTCTATCCAGATCCAAAATATGCAAGTAGAATATGTTACTACACAGAGCCAAAATATGCTAGTAGTATATGTTTCTACCCAGGTCCAAAATATGCTAGTAGAATATGTTACTACATGGAACCAAAATATGCTGGTAGAATATGTTACTACCCACAGCCAAAATACGCTAGTAGAATATGTTACTACCCACAGCCAAAATACACTAGTAGAATATGTTACTACCCACAGCCAAAATATGCTAGTAGAATATGTTACTACCCACAGCCAAAATATGCTAGTAGAATATGTTACTACATGGAACCAAAATATGCTAGTAGAATATGTTACTACCCACAGCCAAAATATGCTAGTAGAATATGTTACTACCCTCAGCCAAAATAAGCTAATAGAATATGTTACTACCCACAGCCAAAATATGCTAGTAGAATATGTTACTACCCACAGCCAAAATATGCTAGTAGAATATCTTACTACCCACAGCCAAAATATGCTAGTAGAATATGTCACTACCCAGAGACAAAATATGCAAGTAAAATATGTTACTACCCAGAGCCAAAATATGCTGGTAGAATATGTCACTACCCAGAGACAAAATATGCAAGTAGAATATGTTACTACCCAGAGCCCAAATACAATAGTAGAGTAGGTTACCAGCTCTTGTTAACTAGGAATATTCCTAGTAATAGGCTCTCTCCAATAAATTGCAACCAAACATTTTTATATAAAAAACATTTTTTCTACTGCTGAGCAAACATCAAGCTAATGCATACAATGTAAAGACACTAAAATGGCTTCTAGCATTTTTCAATAGAACCATGATAGTTGGTTCTAGAACTCAAAACAGTTAAATGACATGTGAGTTACTTTTCTAAATCAATCATTAAATGACAGTTGAGTTACTTTTTTAAATCTGTCATTAAATGACATGTGAGTTACTTTTTTAAATCTATCAGTGAAATTTCGAGAACTATCAGAATAAATACTCTTGATTTTTTAAGTAATAAAATTTATTAAAATTACAAACTTTGAAGATTATGAATTATATATAATTATAGATTAGATGATATTGTTGTTGGTGCACCATTCTATTGAGGCTGTAATAATTATGAATTATATATAATTATAGATTAGATGATATTGTTGTTGGTGCACCATTCTATTGAGGCTGTAATAATTATGAATTATATATAATTATAGATTAGATGATATTGTTGTTGGTGCACCATTCTATTGAGGCTGTAATAATTATGAATTATATATAATTATAGATTAGATGATATTGTTGTTGGTGCACCATTCTATTGAGGCTGTAATAATTATGAATTATATATAATTATAGATTAGATGATATTGTTGTTGGTGCTCCATTCTATTGAGGCTGTAATAATTATGAATTATATATAATTATAGATAAGATGATATTGTTGTTGGTGCTCCATTCTATTGAGGCTGTAATAATTATGAATTATATATAATTATAGATTAGATGATATAGTTGTTGGTGCACCATTCTATGCTGACTACTCATCACCTGATTCCTATGAGACTGGTAGAGTTTATATATTTTATCAAACAGCAAAGGTTAGTGGTAGTATCACATATGACTTGTTTTTTATTTTGATCTTAACGACAAACAAGCCCCACAAAATTGGGAAGTCAAACCCTAACCCATTGTTTTCTTTGTGAGATCATAGTGAAAATAAAGAAAATCCTTGCGGGGATGCAAACACTATTGTCTGGGTTCTCTAATGTCAGGAAGACAGACCTACACATACACACTCACTCACTCACAAATGAATTTTTTCTCAAAGCTTAACATAATTTCCTTTTAACCCTCCACACTCTGATGTCAAAATACCACCATTTTCAGGAGCAAATTTTTTCCACATTGCAACTGAGAATTTTAAAAATTATATCTTGTTTGACAGAGTCCATTGAGCTTTCTCAAACAAGATGTAATTTGTTAAATTTTTCATACTTCATGGGCAATATGGAATCCATGACGAAAGATTGGAAATACTACCACAGTGCTAGGAGTTAAAGTAAACTGTATTTTTGTTGGAAACAAAAGTAAACATATAAATGCATACAGTATAGATCTTTTGTAAGGCTTAATAAAATTAAAAATCTGTTTCTCAGGCCCTCCCGCATGGTCCTTTTGGCTGCCGCATGCTCTCTTTTTATGACCAATGCAAACTTGAAAAAATAAAAATTAAATAGTTTATGTCTGATATTTTACACAAATTAATAAAATTGATAAATTTGTCCCTTGAGTGAAAGAAGGCTTTGCAATGCTTTAGCATTGCAAAGCCTTCTTGCTCTCAAGGGATGAAATACACCACCACCCATGCTATTCCGTACATTATGAGGCCTAAAACATAAACCAAGAGCATGAACTTTTGATGGTAAAGAAATAATTACAGAAATAAAAAATAAATTAAAAATCCGCTCGCCCGCATGCAATTTTACAAATAATGGCCTGAGAAACAGAAGATCTACTTTGTTTGGCCTAAACATATACAGCAGGTATACAGGTACTAACTCCAATAATAAATTTGTATGAATAAAATTAGGATTCAACACCACGCTGAAAGCCTTTTTAATTTGTTTCCTTTCATTTCATTCCATTTCTCAGTTTTAGTTACAGCCGATTACAGGGAGATTTCGGTAAGCAGTCAGGGGGATTTGTGCATGCATACGGCACATCAATAATTTACATTTTACACATCCCTCCCAGTCATTATGCATTATATTTCTTTTTGTTTGAACAGTTTTAACCCTTTACCCAATGCAGACGATATCAAAATTTATTATTTTAAATAACATTTTTTAAATTATATTTTTTCAACTACTGAATTTGCATATTACGTAGGCGGATGCGGGCGATTCGTTGGGTAAAGGGTTAATGGCATTTGTCAATGAAGGCATACAAATGTTGATATCACTAGATCCAGCTCTCTGAGCCTGACCAAATGACTTCCATATTTGAATGGTTTTATTGACAAAGTTCTTTGATATTCCAGGTCTTCTTAGGCCTGTATTTGTTTTGGAACGTCTGTGTCTGAATTTTAGGATTCATTTGAGTAATTTTAGGTACTCGTCTGATTAGTTTCTGGTAATTCAACATCCTCAAAACCACATGACCACTGTATTGATGGGTAAATGAAAAGAGGTAGTTGGTCATTGATGAAGGAGATTTGGATTTTGGGATAATCTCATTTTAAATTGAAACATGAGAGTTATATCACAAGATGGAAAGTCTCTGGGTTTAAATATCCAAGTACAGTGGAATCCTCTTAATTGAATATCCATTTTGCCAGTGAAAATTATTCAATTAACAGGAGTATACAATTAACAGAGATTTGGTCAGTTTCCTGTGTTCTGGAGGTAAACTGAGCATCTATTCTATTATATCTTGTTTGACGAAGCTCATAGAGCTCTGTCAAACAAGATATAATAGAATAAATGCCTGTATTGGATGTAGTGAGGCCAAAAAGGTTGATATATAAGGGGAATTTGGTGCGTGTCACAGTAATTTTTTCGACATTTTACAAAATTTATATACAATTAACAGGAGTTTACTCTACACCCATATGCAATTAACAGATCAAATTTGTACTGAAGGTATGGTAAATGGTTTTGTCATTTAAAATTATATTCGATTAACAGGGATATACAAATAAGAGATATCCAATTAAGTGGGCTCCATTGTACTCTCAAAGATTTAGTTTACCCAAAAAACTAGTTCCTTTAACAACCTACCTTATAATGTAATAAATTGGAATTTTTTTCCCCAATTTATTTCAAATTACCACAACCCATTAGAATCCGTATTTCATCTACAAGCACTACTTTTGCACAATTAGAATTAGAAAATGAAAATCTGTTCCGCACACATGTGCGGAACAGAAATCGTTGATTATTTTTTAAATAGAAGCAGAATTTCACTGGAATTATCTACAAATCGTGCACCACAATTACAATTTGAATCGCTAGCGATAGCTAAAAATAGTAACATGGTTTCCCATCGCAAATTTGGTTGATGATAAAATGTGTTATTTTTTGTTGATAGTTCGTCCACTGAGTTCCAATGTGTTACACATTGTAACTCAGGGGACCAGTTGTCAAATGAATTGTTTAGAGTCCTTCTAATGATTGCTTTTATAGGCGTGAAGGCATATAGTAAACACAGAATGACACACGCGTGTGAATGGGTTAACCATTTACCCAACGCAGACGATATCAAAATTTATTATTTTAAATATCATTTTTTTTAATTTTTCAAAAACTTTCAACAAAACCATATCATGTGACTCCTCATTTGAACGAGCTCATTCCAATGAGGGGTCACATGATATGGTTTTGTTGAAATATTTTGAAAAATTTAATTTTTCCAACTGCTCAATTTGCATATTATGCGGGCAGATGCATGCGATTCATTTGGTAAAGGGTTAATCGATGTGGCCTCTCGTTTTATCCTTCCGAGCTGGCACTCGGGCCATATCCATTAACCCATTCACACGCGTGTGTCATTCTGTGTTTATATTATCATTTTCAACAACTATTCTGCATCTCAAATTCTAATATTTTGGTAAGCATGGAAGCTTGTCTCTATTTAAAAATACACAAAATGAGTCACAATTAAGCTTTGAAAGAAGGAAAGATGAATTTACACAGAATCTGATGTCAGTGATGATGTTTCACACAAACTTCTGTTATCTCATGTATCTGTCATTTGAGTGTTTCTAAACATTGAAAAATGTGATGGATTACTCAATAACTATTGTGAAAAACTTGTGTCAAAACAGAAGAAACCATGAGAGTGGGAGATCTGGCTCCAAACAGGAGTCTCCTGTCTCCTGTTGAAATCAAGAGAGTTAACAGGTCTAGTCCACATCTATTATTGGAGTGTAACAGATCGAGGGAGAAGTGTGGGAGTTGAGTCTCCAACTGTCAACCTCTAGCACACGGAGTGACCTATTTACCATAAGATTAAGAAATCTGGACCAACCAGGCTGGTTGGTAAATGTCCTTTATACCTCGACTGCTACAGGAGAATGAAAAATATCTCAAACCTGTGATTGCCACCAAACCCACACTGATAACCAGTGTCCTGAAATTACAGGGATGTTCCCAAATTAAGAAGCAAAATATATATTATGGTTTGTTATTTATGCCTTTCTGCTAAGTTCATAAGAAGTGATTAATTCCTGGGGATTCCGATATATTTTACAGTCTGTGTTATTTGCATTTGCAGTTGTTTCTAGGCAAATCTTGGTAGCCTATATAGGTAGTCGTGTCTAGTGAAGCCTATATAGGTAGTCATGTCTAGTGAAGCCTATGTAGGTAGTCGTGTCTAGTGAAGCCTATATAGGTAGTTGTGTCTAGTGAAGCCTATATAGGTAGTTGTGTTAGTGAAGCCTATATAGGTAGTCATGTCTAGTGAAGTCTATACAGGTAGTCGTGTAGTGGACCCTATATAGGTAGTCGTGTTTAGTGAAGCCTATATAGGTAGTCATGTCTAGTTAAGCCTATATAGGTAGTCGTGTCTAATGTAGCCTATATAGGTAGTCGTGTCTAGTGAAGCCTATATAGGTAGTCATGTCTAGTGAAGCCTATATAGGTAGTCGTGTCTAGTGAAGCCTATATAGGTAGTCGTGTCTAGTGGACCCTATATAGGTAGTCATGTCTAGTGAAGCCTATATAGGTAGTCATGTCTAGTTAAGCCTATATAGGTAGTCGTGTCTAGTGAAGCCTATATAGGTAGTCATGTCTAGTGAAGCCTATATAGGTAGTAGTGTCTAGTGAAGCCTATATAGGTAGTCGTGTCTAGTGAAGCCTATAAAGGTAGTCGTGTCTAATGAAGCCTATATAGGGAGTTGTGTCTAGTGAAGCCTATATAGGTAGTCATGTCTAGTGAAGCCTATTTAGGTAGTCGTGTCTAGTGGACCCTATATAGGTAGTTGTGTCTAGTGAAGCCTATATAGGTAGTCATGTCTAGTTAAGCCTATATAGGTAGTCGTGTCTAGTTAAGCCTATATAGGTAGTCGTGTCTAGTGAAGCCTATATAGGTAGTCGTGTCTAGTGAAGCCTATATAGGTAGTCGTGTCTAGTGAAACCTATAAAGGCAGTCGTGTCTAGTGAAGCCTATATAGGGAGTTGTGTCTAGTGAAGCCTATATAGGTAGTCATGTCTAGTGAAGCCTATTTAGGTAGTTGTGTCTAGTGAAGCCTATATAGATAGTCGTGTCTAGTGAAGCCTATATAGGTAGTCGTGTCTAGTGAAACTTACATATGGAAATTGTGTCTAGTGAAGCCTATATAGGTAGTCGTGTCTAGTGAAGCCTATATAAGTAGTCGTGTCTAATGAAGCCTATATAGGTAGTTGTGTGTAGTGAAGCCTATATGGGTAGTCATGTCTAGTTAAGCCTATATAGGTAGTCATGTCTAGTTAAGCCTATTTAGATAGTTGTGCCTAGTGAAGCCTATATAGGTAGTTGTGTCTAGTGAAGCCTATATAGGTAGTTGTGTCTAGTGAAGCCTATATAGGTAGTTGTGTTAGTGAAGCCTATATAGGTAGTCGTGTCTAGTGAAGCCTATACAGGTAGTCGTGTAGTGGACCCTATATAGGTAGTCATGTCTAGTGAAGCCTATATAGGTAGTCATGTCTAGTTAAGCCTATATAGGTAGTCGTGTCTAATGTAGCCTATATAGGTAGTCATGTCTAGTGAATCCTATATAGGTAGTCATGTCTAGTGAAGCCTATATAGGTAGTCGTGTCTAATGAAACCTATATAGGTAGTCGTGTCTAGTGAAACCTATGTAGGTAGTCGTGTCTAGTGAAGCCTATATAGGTAGTCATGTCTAGTGAAGCCTATATAGGTAGCTGTGTCTAGTGAAGCCTATATAGGTAGTCATGTCTAGTGAAGCCTATATAGGTAGTCGCATGTAGTGAAACCTATATAGGTAGTCGTGTCTATTGAAGTCTATATAGGTAGTCGTGTCTAGTGAAGCCTATATAGGTAGCCGTGTCTATTGAAGCCTATATAGGTAGTCATGTCTAGTGAAGCCTATATAGGTAGTCGTGTCTAGTGAAGCCTATATAGGTAGTCGTGTCTAGTGAAACCTATATAGGTAGTCGTGTCTAGTGAAGCCTATATAGGCAGCCAAGATTTGCCTAGAAACAACTGCCAAGGTACTTATACATTTAATGTACCCAGCGACTGCATATTGTGGCACCTGTTCTGCTGCACTAAAAGTGATCAAAGTAAGAATTAGGCTCTTAAGAGCCAATAGAAATACTGTGGTGCCAATAAAGCCCTGTGGAGCCAAACAAATGGCAGTTTAGACAGTCAATGTTACACACATTTTCTTCATTGTGGATGAACAACAACTGGTTTAGGAAGGCAGTGATGTCTCCAAATTTAACCAATCCAAATTTCTATTGACAAAAATTGTCAATGAACATTTGATAGAGAATTCATCATTGATATGCTTCAATTTGTGTTTAGATTTTGTCCAGCCAGTTCAAGAAAACGTGTCAATAGGTTAGAAGGTAAGAATCATGACATCCCCCCCCCCCCCCCCCCCCCATTGTCAGATGAATGTTTTTCGCAATATTCCAACACAGCCCCCCACCACACACACACATACCCCCACCCCTCCCCATGCTCCTTTTCCCACACCAAATGATGAGCCATGACTGAATGAAATCTGAATATAAATGGAACATTTGTGAAAAAATCTATACTATTCAATCTTTCACACTTGATAAAAACAATAGTCATAGTATCTTTGCTCAACCCTAAAACAAAATATTTTAGTCGATATGATGAAGTCAAACTCTACTAATAGTTTGCTATAGGAGAGTATCTGGGCAAGCATGAACAATTGGTTTCCAGGCAATAACATGAGTTCTATTAACCCTTTACCCAACACAGACAATTTCAAAATTTATTATTTTAAATAACATTTTTAAAACTTTTTCAGAAAATTTCAACAAAACCATTTCCTGTGACCCCTCTTTGGAACGAGCTCATCGAGCTCGTTCCAAAGAGGGGTCACATGATATGGTTTTGTTGAAAATTTTCGAAAAATAAATATTTTTTTCAGCTGCTGAATTTGCATATTTTGCGGGCGGATGCGGGCAATTCGTTGGGTAAAGGGTTAAATACAACTTCATATACTTACAGAGTTGATACTCTCATGGAAGGGGAAGAACTGTATTAAGTTTCAGGTTTCTGAGCCAAAGGGCAAGGTCACTGTTAATAAAAATAATGGAAAAAGAAGAAACCTATGTATTTGAAGTTGGTCGCTGCAAGATCCAAGGTGATAGGACTGCTACTATAAATAGAATTTTAGTATACCCCAGCTTTTTTCAAAAAGTGGGATATACTGGATTGTGCCTATCCGTGTGTCCATCCATGTGTCCATCCATGCATCTGTCCGTATGTCTGTCTGTTTGCACTCGGATGTTTGTTCGCATTATAACTTCAACATTACTGCTCAGATTTCGATGAAATTTCATACAGATGTTCACTGTCATGAGATCTTTCAGAAGCAAAGCTATTTTTGCTGTTGGAATATTTTTTTCTGTGAGTTATGGCCCTTTGAATATTCAAAATAGCCTATTTTTGATCTGTCTGCCTCCCATCTCAGGTTTGGGTTATAGGATCTCAATGAAATTTGGAATGAAGATTGTTTCTATATCTCTTATGTGGATGGTCCAGTCGTCACTAGACATCAGTAACAGGTGTTTCTGACCTTCACAATTACCTCTGGGTGGGATTATATTAATTTTTTGCTGTAAAACAAAGGCAATAATTATGCTGTTTGCCTCATAAAATAGCCATTTTTTTGTCTGTTCGCCTCATATCTCTGTTTTGGGTTATCAGATCTCAATGAAATTTGGAATAAAGATTGTTTTTGGGAAAGGCTTTTACAGTACCATGGTTTATTTCTTCTCTTGCCATTGTTTGGTGATCTGCACCATAGGATATGGGGCATGGCCCACCTCTTCTTTGTCTCCCAACAGATAGAGTGCAAAATTAATTTGAGTTGATAAATTAAATTGTAACAAGACAAAGCCATGCCATGTAAGCAAAATAATTTCATTCCCAAGAGAATATGAAACACATCTACATAAATATGAAGCCTTTTAACACCAGTAACATCATGTCAAAACTGAGCCCAAATATAGCGTTCCATAACCCAAACAGTTAATATCTTCCAACATTAACATCATGTCGGAAGTTAGCCCAAATATAGCCTTCCATAACTCAAACAGTTAATATCTTCCAACATTAACACAGTAACCTCACGTCAAAACTGAGCCCAAATATAGCATTCCATAACCCAAACAGTTAATATCTTACAACATTAACACCAGTAACCTCATGTCAAAACTGAGCCCAAATATAGTGTTCCATAACCCAAACAGTTAATATCTTACAACATTAACACCAGTAAAATCATGTCAAAACTGAGCCCAAATATAGCGTTCCATAACCCAAACAGTTAATATCTTACAACATTAACACCAGTAACATCATGTCAAAACTGAGCCCAAATATAGTGTTCCATAACCCAAACAGTTAATATCTTACAACATTAACACCAGTAACTTCATGTCAAAACTGAGCCCAAATATAGCGTTCCATAACCCAAACAGTTAATATCTTACAACATTAACACCAGTAACATCATGTCAAAACTGAGCCTAAATATAGCCTTCTATAACCCAAACAGTTAATATCTTCCAACAGTGAAATAGTTAATTTTCTCTTTCAGAGAAAACTTAAACAACACAAAAAAGATATACTTGATGGTAAAGATGTTAGATCAAGATTTGGTTCAGCTATAACTGCATTGAATGATATCAATTTTGATGGAGCAAATGGTAAGAAGATTACAAGTATACATTTAACCTTAACATGGTCAAAGATCATATATGTTCTGATTATACTGAATGCTTGATATTAACGTATCTCTTGGTGAATTTATTATCCCTTCACCCAACCAGTGTTCATGCTGTTGGTGCCAACCAGTGTTAATGCTGTCGGGGGCCAATGGTGCCAACTGCAGTTAACAAATTCGTTTGGCACCAAAAATACAGCATTTGGCACCAGAATTCGGAACTAAAAATATTTGTTTGATACTCTCAAAAGCTTTGTGGTTTATTACTTCAGCACATCCTTTTCAATAAAATCTCTGTCTGACAACACAGGAGGCGAGACAGAATTTACTCCTGTCAAGTATACTGTCGGTATAATGGGGTCTTCCCAGAATGCTGACATCTATTGTTCTCATACAGTTGACCATTAAGGTGTAATAAGGTGTGATAATCTGATTAATCACCTATAACCTGCTTCATATTTGTGGACAGTTCAGCCGAAGTTGTAACAAACAGAAACTCAGTTCACATTTTGATTAATTTCAATGGGGATTTTCAAGGATATTCTTCACACATATTAGATAATCCCACCCTCCAATCCTGGCCAAAATTTCCTATAGTCATGAGTAGTTGGAAATTCCATCTATCTGGATTTTAGAGCTTCTTTGGTGATGCTGATGTCTCCTTTACTTCCCAAAACCCAACTCGGTTTCAAAACAGCAAAATTTCCAACTGTTACTATTTACGACTACAGTGTATGCAATATTGAGCTTCATAAGTATGCATGATGTCAATCGGTACAAGATTTCTATAGTATGTTTACTTATCATAGTAAAAAAATCCTCGAAATGCACTTCCAGAAAACCGCATCATGTAAAATCATTACCCTGAGTTAATTCCATCATTCACAGTTACAAAATGATGAAACATCGAAAATTGATCATTCCTGCATAAGATCTGATTTAATGTTAGGACAGTGTGAATTGTTCAAAGTTCTCAGCTTGAGCATTTGTTTAACACATATTCAATTCCCAGAATAATACCAAATAATAATAACCTGATAGTTTTATCATAAATGTGTTGGCATTTCAGTTACTAGAATCAATTTTATGCCCCCTTTAATGGCTTCATTTTCAAAATGTTTCTCGGTAGTGAATTTCCAACTATGGGGAGGGATGGGGAGGTGGGTTCCCCCTCCCAGTCCCTCCCCCTAGTTGGAAATTCACTACCCTACACCCCTCCAAACCTCTGGCCACATCCCTGCTGCTAAGCCACTGGAAGTATAGAGGCAGTGGGCTGGTGCGAATTCAGTACACTTGTCCAGGCCTTTAAGGGTTAATTTAGCCAATGGAGTGCTTTGAGATAATACACTATTGCAAAGATCTCTGGAGCCCTTTGATGCTGTGTTTTATATCACAACACTTTACATTCAATGTCAAACGACAAGTTTTATCTTTGTTATAAAGCAGATGATGGTTGTGAAAGAGTTAACAAATCAATACCAAAACAATAGTAGAATATATGTTCATGTTATTTGTCTATAGTTGAGTAATGTAGGTGAAATAAAAATCACTCTTATTTCTGTTAAGGTGACCAATAGGCAAACAAAATGATCTACAGGCCTGTAACAGATTGAAAGAGAAGTGCAGGTGCCGTGGCTCGAACCTATGCCCCCTAGCACAGAATGCGATTGAATTACCACGAGACTAAGAGATCCAGACCAACCAGGCTGGTTGGTAAATGGCCATTATACCTCGACCCGCTTCACAACTTTCCCGTTCTTTTTGCAATTCTCCCGTGAATCGCACCATAAGTTTGTAAGTTCCCCCTCAGAATAGGCGAAACAACACCAGGATTATCAGCATCTGCTGAGAGCTGGTCATGGCAACAATGTAACAGAACAAGAGAGAAGTGCTAGATCTGACGCACAAACCTACAACCCCTAGCACAGAAAACAACTGATTTGCCATGAGGCTAAGAGATCCGGACCAACTCAGCCAGCTGGTTGGTAAACTGCTTTTATACCTCGACCGCTACTCTACTCTCCCATTCTTTTTGCGATTCACCACCTGTGAATCACACCCTAAGGTAGTAAGTTCCTCCTCAGAGCGGTAAAAACAATGCCAAGATTGTCAGCAAATGTTGAGAGCTGGCCATGGCACCAACATAACAGAACGAGAGAGAAGTGCTGGATCCGAGGCTCGAACCTATGACCCCTTAGCACAGAAAACAGTTGATTTGCCATGAAACTATGAGATCTGGACCAACTCGGCTGGTTGGTAAATGGCCTTTATACCTCGACCACAACAGGTCTGTTGTGAGAGTTTTTTATCAATGAGATAAATATTGTCACTGAGATTGATATTTGTAGGTTATGAATATTTTGATGTTAAAATGAAATGAATATTCAAAGTTTCTGGTGTTTTTAAGCTAAATGAGATGACTATTAACTAGTTGAGTGCCCATATTTGGGCTTTATTGTGAAGTGTAGGAACTGCATCCTAAAGACTTAATATTCTGTGGATGTGCTTCATATCATCTTTGAAGTGAATTTATTTTGTCTGTTTGCAATTGCCTTCCTACAATTTATGGGAGAATGCCTAAAGCTACAATTTATGGGAGAGTGCCTTTAGGCATTCTCCCATAAATTGTAACTAGGCAAAGATATGTGAACAATATTTTGACAACCAATAATCATTTAGCACTCTATGAGTTAATTATTTGCTGTTTTGTTTTGGTTGAGATATCATTATTTATTGATTGAGACAAGGGGACTCTTTAGATCAAGGAAAATATTCCTTTATTGTTGATGCTGCGTGATGAACCATTTATTGATCTGTCAAATCAAGTAACATGGTCCCATGTCTATTATCATTTCAGACATTGCTATTGGTGCTCCATATGGAGGAAAAGGTGGTAAAGGAGTTGTGTATATATATCATGGATCGTCCGAGGGAATAATAACAGAACCGTCACAGGTAATTATAGAATCATGTCATTATACAGGTAATGGTACCATCAAGTCATTCCACTGTAGTAGTCTCTTCTTTGTGTTTTACATCTTAATTACACTTAATAGTTGTCATTAAATATCTCTTATCTGTGAGTAGAACATCGTATGCACTTAGGATTTCTGTATATGTCACTGTCAGAGTCTAGCTATCTCTCCGTCTTACAAAACTCTGGATGAAGGTTGCGGTACACTGGAACTGGGTTAATTCTCTTGTATATGATTATGTTGGCAATCCCAAGGCTTCAAACTGCATACAAAAGTAGGGTAATAGATGGTGAAGAAATTGCCTTCTCTGCATTAGTTGGTTTTTCTTGGTGTTATGGAATGGTTCATATTTCAAAATAATTTTTGTCTCAATTCATTTCATTTTCAGTTCTGAAAATTGACTGCATAATGTTATCCCGTAAAGGCCTATTTTTGACTTCAATCACTTTTTTATACAACAAATCAGGGGCCTAACATGCAGTTTTGAGGTAAATTTGCAGTTTACATTCAAAATGCTTGGGCAGTTTTTTCTAGGTATTTCTTGGATGCCTATCTGGGTGGCAAAAAATTGCCTACAAACAGCTGCTAAGTTACAGGATGTAGACTGTAGAAGTGTAGCAAAAAAGTATAAAAATCTCTCTGGAGATAGTTACATTTATTGTGCAAGGCTGGTGATGTCTGCTTCTCTTGGTACATTGTTTTAACCCTTTACCCAATGCAGACGACTTCAAAATTTATTATTTTAAATATAATTTTTTAATTTTTTAAAAAAACATTTCAACAAAACCATATCATGTGACTCCTCTTTGGAACGAGCTCAACGAGCTCGTTCCAAAGTGGGGTCACATGATGTGGTTTTGTTGAAATTTGTCGAAAAATAATAATTATTCAGCTGCTGAATTTGCATAATACACGGGCGGATACGGGCGACTCGTTGGATAAAGGGTTAAATGGCATTTATGGTTACTAAGGTACAATGGTTGAACTCCACCAAATGTGGTCTTTTGGTGGGGAGAATACAGCCTTTGAGGCAGTGGTTGGTGGTGTTGGGGGAATGATTGAATTAAACGATATGTGTGTTTTGTTGTGATGGTTGCTAGGGGAGGGAGATGGTTGAATTTTACCATATGTGAGCTTTGTGCTGATGGTTGGTGGAAGTGGATTGGTTGACTTTCATTATATGTTAGCTTTAGTTTGGGGAATGGTTGAATTCAACTGTATGTGAGATTTGGTTTGGTAATTGCTGGTTGGGAAATGATTGAATTTTACTCCATGTAATCTTTATGCTGATGGTTGGTGGAGTAGTTGGGATGTAATGGTTGAATTCATCATAATTATGTTGGTTTGCATTGGAAATGTTTGAATCCCGACATTTGTGGGCTTTTTGGTGATGATTGGTGGGTGGAAGAATGATGGAATTCAGCTATGTGTGGCTTTGTGTTGATGGTTGGTGGTGGTTGGGTGGGAGGGGGGGAGGGTATTTGAATTTTACCATCTGTGGGCTTTGCACTGATGGTTGGAGGGGTGGTAGGGGTGGAATGGTTCAATTTATCATATGTTGGTTTTTGTTTTGAAAATGGTTGAATCCCCCACAAATCTTTTTTTTGTGATGATTGGTGGTTGAGAGAATGGTGGAATTCAACTTTATGTGGGGTTTGTGGTGATGGTTGGTGGGGAGAGGTATTTGAATTTGATTACCAAAATCCATTCTTCTCCATTTCTGTTATTCACTGACTTAAGAAAACTGGAAACCTGTTATGAGAGACCACCTGTCTTGAGAGACCACTTTTGTGTGGCTCAAAGGGCAGTCTCTCAAGACAGGTTCTACTGTACATTCACTACAATTTTTTTGTTTCAGATAATTCAAGCAACAGATGTAAGCCGCAAATTATCAGCTTTTGGTTACTCATTATCAGGTGGACAAGATATGGATGGAAATGCTTACACAGGTATTCCATAAAATCAATGGATCTGTATATTGTAATGGGTTAAATGTTCCCAATTTTATAAAAAATATATTGGTCATTAATTGAAAAATTGTGTTGACTTCCTGTAGATGGAGGGAGTTATTGCCCTTTGTTGGTTCCATTTTCCTTGATTTTCTAATATTTATGTGATAACTTGAAAAATAAACATCAGATTTCAATAAATTATTTGTATTTCACTTGGTCTTAGGCATACTTAGTGCTTTTATGAAGACAATTTAGTGTATGCTTGCCACAAATGTTGACTTTTACTTTGAGCAGGTGGGCAGTGGCCTGTTGCTATGAGGCGCATTTCTTTCTCAAATTATTTTTAGCTTAACGTGACAAAGACAAGATAAGCTATTGCCATCACGCATGCGGAAGTCTGGTAGTCTGTGAGTCTGTTCACATTTTCCTTTGGCACAGGCTACATCCTGTAGTTCTTGTCCAAACGTCACAAAATTTCATATGCAGGTTTGAGGCCATGTCCAGATGAGAATGTCCCCCTTTTGGTCATGATCAGTCAACTGTGGGCCCGAAGCCCGAAAACCTTTAGCACAGTCTACAGGCTGTATTTATGAGGGGATTTTATAGTAACTTCGTAGGATGACTGTGTAATGCCTAGATGAGAACATCCTTTTTTGGTCGAGTTCAGTCAACTGTGATGGCCACAGGGGCACTTTACCTAGATTCCTTTAGCACAGTCTACAGCTTGCATTTATAAAGGGATTTCATTGCAAATTTATAAGATGACTCAGTATAATGTCTAGATGAGCCTTTCCTATTTTGGCCATGATTAGTCAACCATGACAGCCGCACAGGCACGTGACCTAGATTTCTTTAGCACAGTCAACAGTTCATATTTATGAAGCAATTTCATTGTAACTTGGAAGAATAACTTGGTATGATGTCTAGATGAGACTTTCATATTTTGATCATTATCGGTCAGCTGTCACTGCCACCTGGTCACTTGACCTAGATTCCTTTATCACTGCTTACAGGTTGTTTTGATAAAGAGATTTCATTGTAACTTGGGAGGATAACTTGGTATGATATCTAGATGAGACTCTTCTATTTTGGTCATGATCGGTCAGCTGTGACTGCTGAACCATCATGTGACCTAGATTCATTTAGCAAAGTCTACGAGTTATATTTATGAATAGATTTCATTGTAACTTGTTAGGATGACTTGTTTTGGAATGATTTTACTGTAACTTGGTGTGGTCATGATTAGCCATTGTGCAAAAATATGTGACCTTAAAAACCAATAAATAAATAAATATAAATAAATAAACTGTAACTTGGTAACTTTGGTTGACATACATTAACTGTTAGGGCCACATCAACCCAGATCTTAATTCTTTAGTACAGTCTACACTCAAATTATTCTTATTGAAAACATAGCATACAGGGAACAGAAATTAACATATTCTCAGTTATCACAATTCTTGTCTTATTTCATAATCCTTTCATAAACATTCCAGCCCAAACTTCAAGTGTGACAACCCAGCCTGTCCTGATTTTATTAGCCATCAAAACTCTCTGGTATCTCATCCTCCTCCCAGCATATGACCTATTGATCCCATCTAGCCGCATGATTCATAGACAGACTATCAGATATTCCTGTCTTTGAAAAGAATTTTCAATACACTGATGCCAAATCGAGTTGATATATTTTTTACAGGAATGGCAGGAAGACAGCCTTTTAGGCTATGCCATTTTCATGCTGTAAACTAGGTTATGTTCTTGTAGTTTGTAATGTTATGTTGTTGTTAATGGACTAGTATACTGCAGAATAAAGATATATATATATATAAACATTGTACATTTATCCTTTTCATTTATTTCTTATCATGAAACAAATGAATTTAAGAAGATGCAGTGTGCCCCTGTATCTGTTGTATGAACTGTAAAAAATGAAACAAATAATGTATTTGAAAAATAAATGAAATTATATGATGAAGCAAAATATAATAAATATTTAATATTGGCCTAATACGACTAATGGTAGAAACCTGCCTGTGTTTGTATCTGTTTGCTTGTGGGAGTCTGTTAGTCTATGAGTCTGTTCACATTTTCTTTAGCACAGGCTAAACCCCATAGTTCTTGTCCAATCATCATAAAATTTCATATGCAGGTTCGAGGTCATGTCTAAACGAGAACGTCCCCTTTTGGTCTCAATCGGTCAATGGTGATGGCTGCATGGGCTCAAAACCTAAAAACCTTTAGCACAGTCTGCAGGTCGTATTTATGAAGGGATTTCATGGTAACTTGGTAGGATGACTCCGTATAATATCTAGATAAGAATGTCATATTTTGATCGGGTTCAGTCAACTGTGACAGCCACAGGTGCACATTACCTAGGTTCCTTTAGCACAGTCTACAGGTTGATTTATGAAGAGATTTCATAATAAAATGGTAGGATAACTCGGTATAATGTCTAGACGAGAATGTCGTATTTTGGCTATGATTGGTCAACTGGGACAGCCGCACAGGCACGTGACCTGTATTTGTTTAGCACAGTCTACAGTTCATATTTATGAAGTGATTTCATTGTAACTTCGAAGGATAACTCGGTATGATGTCTAGATGAGACTGTCCTATTTTGATCACAATCGGTCAGCAATTACCACCACCTGGTCATGAGGCCTAAATTCCTTTAGCACTGTCTGCAGGTTGTTTTTATGAAGGGATTTCATTATAATTTGGTAGGATAACTAAGTGTGATATCTAGATGAGACTCTCTTTTTTTGGTCATGCTCGGTCAACCGTGACCGCTGAACCAGCATGTGACCTAGATTCCTTTAGCAGATCCTATGAGTCGTATTTATGAAGGAATTTAATTGTAACTTGGTAGCATGACTCATTTGGGAATAATTTTACAATAACTTGGTAACTTTGGTTGACATACATTAACTGCGAGGGCCAAATCAACTCAGGCCTCAATTCTTTAGTGCCGTCTACAACTCAAATTATTCTTATTGAAAACATAGCTTGCAGGGAACAGAAATTAACTTATTCTCAATTATCACAATTCTTGTATTATTTCATAATCCTTTCATAAACATTGAATATTATCCTGTTCATCAAACACTACACACAGTTAAGTTAGGCTACAGTGTCACTGACACTTTCATTTTATTTCATTGAAAATGTTTATGATCATGTGATAACCTGAACAGTAATAATCAGATTTCAATAATGTTCAGTTGATTACACTTTTGCTTATGTCATAGTTCATTGGAAATGGGGGACTTGCTGCTCTGTGTGAGACTATTTTCTTGAAAAAAGGCAGCCAAGGCTTGCCTGGATACAACTAACCAGCCATTAAATATAGACTGTATATATACAGCCAATGATTGCCTGGATACAACTACCCAGTCATTAAATATAGACTGTATATAGACAGCCAATGATTGCCTGGATACAACTACCCAGTCATTAAATATAGACTGTATATAGACAGCCAATGATTGCCTGGATACAACTAACCAGTCATTAAATATAGACTGTATATAGACAGCCAATGATTGCCTGGATACAACTACCCAGTCATTAAATATAGACTGTATATAGACAGCCAATGATTGCCTGGATACAACTAACCAGCCATTAAATATAGACTGTATATAGACAGCCAAGGCTTGCCTGGATACAACTACCCTGTCATTAAATATAGACTGTATATTGACAGCCAAGGCTTGCCTGGATACAACTAACCAGTCATTAAATATAGACTGTATATAGACAGCCAAGGCTTGCCTGGATACAACTACCCTGTCATTAAATATAGACTGTATATAGACAGCCAAGGCTTGCCTGGATACAACTAACCAGTCATTATAGACTGTATATAGACAGCCAATGATTGCCTGGATACAACTACCCAGTCATTAAATATAGACTGTATATAGACAGCCAATGATTGCCTGGATACAACTAACCAGCCATTAAATATAGACTGTATATAGACAGCCAATGATTGCCTGGATACAACTACCCTGTCATTAAATATAGACTGTATATAGACAGCCAATGCTTGCCTGGATACAACTACCCAGTCATTAAATATAGACTGTATATAGACAGCCAATGATTGCCTGGATACAACTAACCAGTCATTAAATATAAACTGTATATAGACAGCCAATGATTGCCTGGATACAACTACCCTGTCATTAAATATAGACTGTATATAGACAGCCAATGATTGCCTGGATACAACTACCCAGTCATTAAATATAGACTGTATATAGACAGCCAATGATTGCCTGGATACAACTAACCAGTCATTAAATATAGACTGTATATAGACAGCCAATGATTGCCTGGATACAACTACCCAGTCATTAAATATAGACTGTATATAGACAGCCAATGATTGCCTGGATACAACTACCCTGTCATTAAATATAGACTGTATATAGACAGCCAATGATTGCCTGGATACAACTAACCAGTCATTAAATATAGACTGTATATAGACAGCCAAGGCTTGCCTGGATACAACTACCCTGTCTTTAAATATAGACTGTATATAGGCAGCCAAGTCTTGCCTGGATACAACTAACCAGCCATTAAATATAGACTGTATATAGACAGCCAAGGCTTGCCTGGATACAACTAACCAGTTAGACTGTATATAGACAGCCAATGCTTGTCTGGATACAACTAACCAGTCATTAAATATAGACTGTATATAGACAGCCAGTGCTTGCCTGGATACAACTACCCAGTCATTAAATATAGACTGTATATTGACAGCCAAGGCTTGCCTGGATACAACGAACCAGATAGACTGTATATAGAGAGCCAATGCTTGCCTGGATACAACTACCCAGTCATTAAATATAGACTGTATATAGACAGCCAATGCTTGCCTGGATACAACTAACCAGTCATTAAATATAGACTGTATATAGACAGCCAAAGCTTGCCTGGATACAACTACCCAGTCATTAAATATAGACTGTATATAGACAGCCAGAGCTTGCCTGGATACAACTACCCAGTCATTAAATGTAGACTGTATATAGACAGCCAAGGCTTGCCTGGATACAACGAACCAGTTAGACTGTATATAGACAGCCAAGGCTTGCCTGGATACAACTAACCAGTCATTAAATATAGTCTGTATATAGGTAGCCAATGCTTGCCTGGATACAACTAACCAGTCATTAAATATAGACTGTATATAGACAGCCAATGCTTGCCTGGATACAACTAACCAGTTAGACTGTATATAGACAGCCAATGCTTGCCTGGATACAACTAACCAGCCATTAAATATAGACTGTATATAGACAGCCAATGCTTGCCTGGATACAACTAACCAGTCATTAAATATAGACTGTATATAGACAGCCAATGCTTGCCTGGACACAACTACCCAGTCATTAAATATAGACTGTATATAGACCGCCAATGCTTGCCTGGATACAACTAACCAGCCATTAAATATAGACTGTATATAGGCAGCCAATGCTTGCCTGGATACAACTACCCAGTCATTAAATATAGACTGTATATAGACAGCCAATGCTTGCCTGGATACAACTAACCAGTTAGACTGTATATAGACAGCCAATGCTTGCCTGGATACAACTAACCAGTCATTAAATATAGATTGTATATAGACAGCCAATGCTTGCCTGGATACAACTAACCAGCCATTAAATATAGACCGTATATAGACAGCCAAGGTCTGGATACAACTACCCAGCCATTAAATATAGACTGTATATAGACAGCCAAGGCTTGCCTGGATACAACTGACCAGCCATTAAATATAGACTGTATATAGACAGCCAAGGCTTGCCTGGATACAACTACCCAGTCATTAAATATAGACTGTATATAGACAGCCAAGGCTTGCCTGGATACAACTAACCAGCCATTAAATATATACTGTATATAGACAGCCAAGGCTTGCCTGGATACAACTAACCAGCCATTAAATATAGACTGTATATAAGCAGCCAATGGTTGCCTGGATACAACTAACCAGCCATTAAATATGGACTGTATATAGACAGCCAAGGCTTGCCTGGATACAACTACCCAGTCATTAAATATAGACTGTATATAGACAGCCAAGGCTTGCCTGGATACAACTAACCAGCCATTAAATATAGACTGTATATAGACAGCCAAGGCTTGCCTGGATACAACTAACCAGTCATTAAATATAGACTGTATATAGACAGCCAAGGCTTGCCTGGATACAACTAACTAGTTAGACTGTATATAGACAGCCAAGGCTTGCCTGGATACAACTACCCAGTCATTAAATATAGACTGTATATAGACAGCCAATGCTTGCCTGGATACAACTAACCAGTTAGACTGTATATAGACAGCCAAGGCATGCCTGGATACAACAACCCAGTCATTAATTATAGACTGTATATAGAAAGCCAATGCTTACCTGGATACAACTAACCAGCCATTAAATATAGACTGTATATAGACAGCCAATGCTTGAGTGGATACAACTAACCAGTCATTAAATATAGACTGTATATAGACAGCCAATGCTTGCCTGGATACAACTACCCAGTCATTAAATATAGACTGTATATAGACAGCCAATGCTTGCCAGGATACAACTAACCAGCCATTAAATATAGACTGTATATAGACAGCCAATGCTTGCCTGGATACAACTACCCAGTCATTAAATATAGACTGTATATAGACAGCCAATGCTTGCCTGGATACAACTAACCAGTTAGACTGTATATAGACAGCCAATGCTTGCCTGGATACAACTAACCAGTCATTAAATATAGATTGTATATAGACAGCCAATGCTTGCCTGGATACAACTAACCAGCCATTAAATATAGACCGTATATAGACAGCCAAGGTCTGGATACAACTACCCAGCCATTAAATATAGACTGTATATAGACAGCCAAGGCTTGCCTGGATACAACTAACCAGCCATTAAATATAGACTGTATATAGACAGCCAAGGCTTGCCTGGATACAACCAACCAGTCATTAAATATAGTCTGTATATAGGTAGCCAATGCTTGCCTGGATACAACTACCCAGTCATTAAATATAGACTGTATATAGACAGCCAAGGCTTGCTTGGATACAACTAACCAGTTAGACTGTATATAGACAGCCAAGGCTTGCCAGGATACAACTAACCAGCCGTTAAATATGGACTGTATATAGACAGCCAAGGCTTGCCTGGATACAACTACCCAGTCATTAAATATAGACTGTATATAGACAGCCAAGGCTTGCCTGGATACAACTACCCAGTCATTAAATATAGACTGTGTATAGACAGCCAATGCTTGCCTGGATACAACTAACCATCCATTAAATATAGACTGTATATAGACAGCTAAGGCTTGCCTGGATACAACTAATCAGCCATTAAATATAGACTGTATATAGACAGCCAAGGCTTGCCTGGATACAACTAACCAGTCATTAAATATAGACTGTATATAGACAGCCAATGCTTGCCTGGATACAACTAACCAGCCATTAAATATAGACTGTATATAGACAGCCAATGCTTGCCTAGATACAACTACCCAGTCATTAGATATAGACTGTATATAGACAGCCAAGGCTTGCCTGGATACAACTAACCAGTTAGACTGTATATAGACAGCCAAGGCTTGCCTGGATACAACTACCCAGTCATTAAATATAGACTGTATATAGGCAGCCAAGGCTTGCCTGGATACAACTACCCAGCCATTAAATATAGACTGTATATAGACAGCCAAAAATGTATCAGAATCTCCAGGAAATTAGTGGTAAAAATATTGATGAACCCCTTCCTATCTTTCTGATTTGTGTTTTTTGTTAATACTTTACTAATAGACTTTGTACATTTCTTTTCAGATTTGCTGGTAGGAGCTTATAATTCAAACAGAGTTGTTTTTTTCAAGTAAGTTAAACTTTCCAATTTAAAAATTTGATTTAAAATCATTTTTTTTTGAGGCCATTTGGTATTTATCCACACTATTTCATACACCTGTAGTTGATGTTTGGTATGAGTGTACATGAAGTGTAGATACACACTATTACGTACTCCTCTAGTTGATGTTTGGTATGAGCATACATGGAGTATAGATACACACTATTTCATACACCTGTAGTTGATGTTTGGTATGAGTGTACATGAAGTGTAGATACACACTATTACGTACTCCTCTAGTTGATGTTTGGTATGAGCGTACATGGAGTATAGATACACACTATTTCATACACCTGTAGTTGATGTTTGGTATGAGTGTACATGGAGTATAGATCCACACTATTTCATACGTTTGTGGTTGATGTTTGGTATGAGCGTACATGGAGTATAGATACACACTATTTAGTATGTCTGTAGTTGATGTTTGGTATGAGTGTACATGGAGTATAGATACACACTATTTAGTACGTCTGTAGTTGATGTTTGGTATGAGCGTACATGGAGTATAGATACACACTATTTCATACACCTGTAGTTGATGTTTGGTATGAGTGTACATGGAGTGTAGATACACACTATTACGTACTCCTCTAGTTGATGTTTGGTATGAGCATACATGGAGTATAGATACACACTATTACGTACTCCTCTAGTTGATGTTTGGTATGAGCGTACATGGAGTATAGATACACACTATTTCATACACCTGTAGTTGATGTTTGGTATGAGTATACATGGAGTATAGATACACACTATTACGTACTCCTCTAGTTGATGTTTGGTATGAGCGTACATGGAGTATAGATACACACTATTTAGTATGTCTGTAGTTGATGTTTGGTATGAGTGTACATGGAGTATAGATACACACTATTTAGTACGTCTGTAGTTGATGTTTGGTATGAGCGTACATGGAGTATAGATACACACTATTTAGTACGTCTGTGGTTGATGTTTGGTATGAGCATACATGGAGTATAGATACACACTATTACGTACTCCTCTAGTTGATGTTTGGTATGAGCGTACATGGAGTATAGATACACACTATTTAGTATGTCTGTAGTTGATGTTTGGTATGAGTGTACATGGAGTATAGATACACACTATTTAGTACGTCTGTAGTTGATGTTTGGTATGAGCGTACATGGAGTATAGATACACACTATTTAGTACGTCTGTGGTTGATGTTTGGTATGAGCGTACATGGAGTATAGATACACACTATTTAGTACGTCTGTAGTTGATGTTTGGTATGAGTGTACATGGAGTATAGATACACACTATTTAGTACGTCTGTAGTTGATGTTTGGTATGAGTGTACATGGAGTATAGATACACACTATTTAGTACGTCTGTAGTTGATGTTTGGTATGAGTGTACATGGAGTATAGATACACACTATTTAGTATGTCTGTAGTTGATGTTTGGTATGAGTGTACATGGAGTATAGATACACACTATTTAGTACGTCTGTAGTTGATGTTTGGTATGAGTGTACATGGAGTATAGATACACACTATTTAGTACGTCTGTGGTTGATGTTTGGTATGAGCGTACATGGAGTATAGATACACACTATTTAGTACGTCTGTAGTTGATGTTTGGTATGAGTGTACATGGAGTATAGATACACACTATTTAGTACGTCTGTAGTTGATGTTTGGTATGAGTGTACATGGAGTATAGATACACACTATTTAGTACGTCTGTGGTTGATGTTTGGTATGAGCGTACATGGAGTATAGATACACACTATTTCATACACCTGTAGTTGATGTTTGGTATGAGTGTACATGGAGTGTAGATACACACTATTACGTACTCCTCTAGTTGATGTTTGGTATGAGCATACATGGAGTATAGATACACACTATTACGTACTCCTCTAGTTGATGTTTGGTATGAGTGTACATGGAGTGTAGATACACACTATTACGTACTCCTCTAGTTGATGTTTGGTATGAGCATACATGGAGTATAGATACACACTATTACGTACTCCTCTAGTTGATGTTTGGTATGAGCGTACATGGAGTATAGATACACACTATTTCATACACCTGTAGTTGATGTTTGGTATGAGCATACATGGAGTATAGATACACACTATTACGTACTCCTCTAGTTGATGTTTGGTATGAGCGTACATGGAGTATAGATACACACTATTTAGTATGTCTGTAGTTGATGTTTGGTATGAGCGTACATGGAGTATAGATACACACTATTTCATACACCTGTAGTTGATGTTTGGTATGAGTGTACATGGAGTGTAGATACACACTATTACGTACTCCTCTAGTTGATGTTTGGTATGAGCATACATGGAGTATAGATACACACTATTTCATACACCTGTAGTTGATGTTTGGTATGAGTGTACATGGAGTATAGATACACACTATTACGTACTCCTCTAGTTGATGTTTAGTATGAGCGTACACCTGTAGTTGATGTTTGGTATGAGTGTACATGGAGTGTAGATACACACTATTACGTACTCCTCTAGTTGATGTTTGGTATGAGCATACATGGAGTATAGATACACACTATTTCATACACCTGTAGTTGATGTTTGGTATGAGTGTACATGGAGTATAGATACACACTATTTAGTATGTCTGTAGTTGATGTTTGGTATGAGTGTAATGGAGTATAGATACACACTATTTTGTACATCTGTGGGGCATTACTCAACCTCTTTTATGTCTGATTAATTCTTTGATATATTACAAGATATTTTATTCAATTAACAGGAGTTTACCACATAACCTACATGAAATTAACAGAGAAAATTTGTACTGAAGGTTTATAAGTTACATACGATTAAAAGAGTTTTTGAAATACATAGACAAAACTACATGTATGTTTCAATGAGTCATTTTGTATTCAATGAGTCAGATGTGCGTAGGAAGAAAACGTCGAGACCGAAGGTCGAGACGTTTTCTTTCTACGCACATCTGACGAATTGAATACAAAACGACTCATTGAAACATACATGTGGTTTTGTATTTATTACATGACCCAAGCACCTACTGACCTAATTTTCTTTTCTATCAACGGTGGTAAACACCATGCACTTTATGCAGTTGCATTGCATAAAAAAAGTCCCGGTTGGAACAGGTTGGTGTGCAATACGGAATTCCGTATTGCACAGCCATATTGCACACCATATTGCATAAGAGAGACTGCATGGGCATGTAATAAAAGATAAACCATTAAATGTGCTCCTCTGTATCACTGAGGCTGAATACTTCAAGAAAGGGAATTAACAAGAAATGAAATCATTAATTTGTTTAGGCCTAAATAAGTTAAAAATCTGTTTCTCTGCCCTCCCATATGATCCTTGTGGCTGCTGCATGCATGTGGGCAGGCATTTTTTATTTTTAGCTTAACTTGACATAGTCAAGATAAGCTATTGCCATCATGCGTGCGGAAGTCTGTGAGTCTGTGACGTCTGTTCACATTTTCCTTTAGCACGGGCTACACCCCGCAGTTCTTGTCTGATCGTCACAAAATTTCATATGCAGGTTTGGGGTCATGTCTAGATGAGAACGTCCCCTTTTGGTCACGATCGGGCAACCGGTATGGCTGCCTGAGCCCAAAACCCGAAAACCATTAGCACAGTCTACAGGTCGTATTTATGAAGGGATTTCTTGTAACTTGGTAGGGTGCCTCTGTATAATGCCTAGATGAGAACGTCCCCTTTTGGGCATGATCTATCAACTGTGATGAATGCCCAAGCCCGAAACCCAAAAACTTTTAGCACAGTCTGCAGGTCATGTTTAATGTGAAGGGATTTCATTGTAACTTGGTAGGATGACTCCTTATGATGTCTAGATGAGAATTTCCCCATTTGGGCATGATCTGCCAACCGTGACGACTGCTCGAGCCCAAAACCCGAAAACCTTTAGCACAGTCTACAGGTCATATTTATTGAGGAATTTCATTGTAACTTGGTGGGTTGACTTCATACAATGTCTAGATGAGAAAGTCCCCTTTTGGGTGTGAACGGGCAACTGTGACGGCTACAGGGGCCCAAAGCCCGAAAACCTTTAGCACAGTCTAGAGGTTATATTTATGAAGAAATTTCATTGTAACTTGGTAGGATGACTCCAAATAATGTCTAGATGAGAACGTCCCTGCATCATGCAGCCTTTATGGGTGTCCGAGCCCAAAAACCTTGCATAGGCAAAAGGTCATATTTATGGAAGGATTTCATTGTAACCTGTTAGGTTGACTCCATATGATGCCTAGATGATGACGTCCCCTTTTGGTCATGATTGGTCAGTTGTGATGGCTACAAGTGCCCGAAGCCCGAAAACTTTGAGCACAGTCTACAGGTCATATTTATGAAGGGATTTCATTGTAACTTCTTAGGATCACTCCAGATGATGCCCAGATGAGATTGTCCCCTATGGTTGCAATCATTCAGCCATGATGGCTGCCCGAGCCCGAAGCCCAAAAAACCTTTAGCACAGTCTACAGGTCATATTTATGAAGGGATTTCATTGTAACTTGGTAGGTTAACTTCATATAATGTCTAGATGAGAACGTCCCTTTTTGGACATGATTGGGCAACTGTGACGGCTAAAGGTGCCCGAAGCCCGAAAACCTTTAGCACAGTCTACAGGTCATATTTATGAAGGGATTTCATTGTAACTTGGTAGGATGACTCCAAATAATGTTTAGATGAGAACGTCCCATTTTGGTCGTGATCATTCAGCCTTGATGGGTGCCCGAGCCCAAAAACCTTTAGCATAGGCAAAAGGTTATATTTATAGAAGGATTTTATTGTAACCTGTTAGGTTGACTCCATATAATGCCTAGATGATGACATACCCTTTTGGTCGTGATTGGGCAACTGTGATGGCTACAGGTCCCTGAAGCCCGAAAACCTTGAGCACAGTCTACAGGTCATATTTATGAAGGGATTTCATTGTAACTTTGCAGGATCACTCCAGATGATGTCTAGATAAGAATTTCCCCATTTGGGCATGATCTGCCAACCGTGACGACTGCCCGAGCCCAAAACCCGAAAACCTTTAGCACAGTCTACAGGTCATATTTATTGAGGAATTTCATTGTAACTTGGTGGGTTGACTTCATACAATGTCTAGATGAGAAAGTCCCCTTTTGGACGTGATTGGGCAACTGTGACGGCTACAGGGGCCCGAAGCCCGAAAACCTTTAGCACAGTCTACAGGTCATATTTATGAAGAAATTTTATTGTAACTTGGTAGGATGACTCCAAATAATGTCTAGATGAGAACGTCCCATTTTGATCGCGATCATGCAGCCTTGATGGGTGCCCGAGCCCAAAAACCTTTAGCATAGGCAAAAGGTCATATTTATGGAAGGATTTCATTGTAACCTGTTAGGTTGACTCCATATAATGCCTAGATGATGACATCCCCTTTTGGTCGTGATTGGTCAGTTGTGATGGCTACAAGTGCCCGAAGCCCGAAAACCTTGAGCACAGTCTACAGGTCATATTTATGAAAGGATTTCATTGTAACTTCTTAGGATCACTCCAGATGATGCCCAGATGAGATTGTCCCCTATGGTTGCAATCATTCAGCCATGATGGCTGCCCGAGCCCAAAGCCCAAAAAACCTTTAGCACAGTCTACAGGTCATATTTATGAAGGGATTTCATTGTAACTTGGTAGGTTAACTTCATATAATGTCTAGATGAGAATGTCCCCCTTTTGGACATGATTCGGCAACTGTGACGGCTAAAGGTGCCCGAAGCCCAAAAACCTTTAGCACAGTCTACAGGTCATATTTATGAGGGGATTTCATTGTAACTTGGTTGGATGACTCCAAATAATGTCTAGATAAGAACATCCCATTTTGATCGCGATCATTCAGTCTTGATGGGTGCCCGAGCCCAAAAACCTTTAGTACAGGTAAAAGGTCATATTTTTGGAAGGATTTCATTGTAACCTATTAGGTTGACTCCATATAATGCCTAGATGATGACATCCCCTTTTGGTCGTGATTGGTCAGCTGTGATGGCTACAAGTGCCCGAAGCCCGAAAACTGTGAGCACTGTCTACAGGTCATATTTATGAAGGGATTTCATTGTAACTTGGTAGGTTAACTTCATATAATGTCTAGATGAGAACGTCCCCCTTTTGGACATGATTCGGCAACTGTGACGGCTAAAGGTGCCCGAAGCCCAAAAACCTTTAGCACAGTCTACAGGTCATATTTATGAGGGGATTTCATTGTAACTTGGTTGGATGACTCCAAATAATGTCTAGATGAGAACATCCCATTTTGATCGCGATCATTCAGCCTTGATGGGTGCCCGAGCCCAAAAACCTTTAGTACAGGTAAAAGGTCATATTTTTGGAAGGATTTCATTGTAACCTATTAGGTTGACTCCATATAATGCCTAGATGATGACATCCCCTTTTGGTCGTGATTGGTCAGCTGTGATGGCTACAAGTGCCCGAAGCCCGAAAACCGTGAGCACTGTCTACAGGTCATATTTATGAAGGGATTTCATTGTAACTTCATAGGATCACTCCAGATGATGTCCAGATGAGATTGTCCCCTTTGGTTGCGATCATTCAACCATGAAGGCTGCCCGAGCCTGAAGCCCGAAAACCTTTAGCACAGTCTACAGGTCATATTTATGAAGGGATTTCATTGTAACTTGGTAGGTTGACTTCATATAATATCTAGATGAGAACGTCCCCTTTTGGACATGATTGGGCAACTTTGACGGCTAAAGGTGCCCGAAACCCGAAAACCCTTAGCACAGTCTACAGGTCATATTTATGAAGGGATTTCATTGTAACTTGGTAGGATGACTCCAAATAATGTTTAGATGAGAATGTCCCATTTTGGTCGTGATCATTCAGCCTTGATGGGTGCCCGAGCCCAAAAATCTTTAGCATAGGCAAAAGGTTATATTTATAGAAGGATTTCATTGTAACCTGTAAGGTTGACTCCATATAATGCCTAGATGATGACATCCCATTTTGGTCGTGATTGGTCAACTGTGATGGCTACAGGTGCCCAAAGCCCGAAAACCTTGAGCACAGTCTACAAGTCATATTTATGAAGGGATTTCATTGTAACTTCGCAGGATCACTCCAGATGATGCCCAGATGAGATTGTTCCCTTTGCCTTTGGTTGTGATCATTCAGCCATGATGGCTGCCCGAGCCTGAAGCCCGAAAACCTTTAGCACAGTCTGCAGGTCATATTTATGAAGGGATTTCATTGTAACTTGGTAGGTTGACTTCATATAATGTCTAGATGAGAACGTCCCCTTTTGGACATGACAGGGCAACTTTGACGGGTTCAGGAGCCCAAAGCCCGAAAACGTTTAGAACAGTCTACAGGTCATAATTGTGAAGGGATTTCATTGTAGCTTGGTAGGATGACTCCAAATAGTGTCCAGATGAGAACGTCCCCTTTTGGTCATGATCATTCAGCCTTGATGGCTGCCCGAGCCCAAAAACCTTTAGCATGTCTGTAGGTCGTATTTATGGAAGGATTTCATTGTAACTTGTTAGGTTGACTCCATATAATGCCTAGATGATGACATCCCCTATTGGTCGTGGTTGGTCAGCTGTGATGTCTACAGGTGCCTGAAGCCCGAAAATCTTGAGCACAGTCTACAGGTCATATTTATGAAGGGATTTCATTGTAACATCATAGGATCACTCCAGATGATGTCCAGATGAGAATGTCCCCTTTTGGTTGCGATCATTCAACCATGATGGCTGCCCAAGCCTAAAGCCCGAAAACCTTTAGCACAGTCTTCAGATTATATTTATGAAGGGATTTCATTGTAACTTGGTAGGTTGACTTCATGTAATGTCTAGATGAGACCAGCCCCTTTTGGACACCATTAGGCAACTGTGTTGGCTACAGGGGCCCAAAGCCCGAAAATCTTTAGCACAGTCTACAGGTGATATTTATGAAGGGATTTCATTGTACCTTGGTAGGATGACTCTAAATAATGTTCAGATGAGAACGTCCCCTTTTGGTCGCGATCATTCAGCCTTGATGGCTGCCCGAACCCAAAACCCCAAAACCTTTAGCATAGTCTATTGGTCATATTTATGGAAGGACTTCATTGTAACCTGTAAGTTTGACTCCATATAATAACCTTTAGCACAGTCTGCAGGCCATATTGATGAAGGGTTTTTAATGTAACTTGATAGGATGACTCATTTTGGAATAATTTCAATGTAACTTGGTAACTTTTGTTGATATACGTTAACTGTGAGGGCCACATACATTAACTGGTAAAGTGCTGAGTTTTTTCTGACAACAAATCAAAGCTCATCATATACTGCTCTATTACATTTAATTGGATAGTGCCTTATAGGCACTATCCAATTAAATGTCAGAGAGCAAGGTATTGTATAAAAAATCTGATTCATATCAGGGACAATAAAGGCTTCCTCAGGCAGAATGTAGCTACAGACAGTTATTGCCTGTCACTTTCAGTAAAGCCCAAAATAGGGCTTCCAGCACTCTACCAGTTAACTGTGAGATCATATTAACCCACCCCTCAGCTCTTTAGTACAGTGTACACCTCATATTATTTTTATCATAAACATAGCATACAGGGAACAGAAATGAACATATTCCCAATTATCACAATTCTTGTCTTATTTCATAATCCTTTCATAAACATTGAACATTATCCTTTTCATCAAACACAACACACAAGTTAAGCTGCAGTGTCATTGACACTTTCATTTTTTTTTTATTTTTGTAATTATTGTTTTGCCATCAAAAGTTCATGTTCTTGGTTTGTTTTATGTTTTTAGGCCTCATAATCTATAGAATAGCATGAGTGGTGGTGTATTTCATCCCTTGAGTGCAAAAAGGCTTTGCAATGCTAAAGCATTGCAAAGCCTTGTTGCACTCAAGGGACAAATTTATCAGTTTCATTAACTTGGGTAAAATATCAGATATATAGACAAAACTACATGTATGTTTCAATGAGTCGTTTTGTATTCAATAAGTCAGATGTGCGTAGGAAGAAAATGTCGAGACCGAAGGTCGAGACGTTTTCTTTTTACGCACATCTGACAAATTGAATACAAAACGACTCATTGAAACATACATGTGGTTTTGTATTTATTACATGACCCAAGCACCTACTGACCTAATTTTCTTTTCTATCAACGGTGGTAAACACCATGCACTTTATGCAGTCGCATTGCATAAAAAAAGTCCCGGTTGGAACAGGTTGGTGTGCAATACGGAATTCCGTATTGCACAGCCATATTGCACGCCGTATTGCATAAGAGAGACTGCATGGGCATGTAATAAAAACCATTTAATTTTCAAGTTTGCATTGGAAAAAAAATAAAAAATGCCCGCCCACATGCGATTTTACATAAAATGGCCTTAGAAACAGAAGATCTGCTTTGTGGGGTCCTGTATGTTAATTTACATCTTCTGAAACTTGATTTTTTAGATCTCGACCAGTTGTTCAAGTAATTGCAAGTTTACAGTTAGATCCAACATTCATAGAACTTAAAACGAAGGATTGTCTTCTTCCTGATTTAACAGAAGTTATATGGTATGTTTAATTGTATTTAATTAAAGCTGTTTCTACAATCGCACTGTATTCTCGATATGTATTTTTAAATTATGAACATCTTCAGTTGAATATTTGAATTCTTTCTACATTATTTCCTGTCATGGGATATATATAGGGATATATATTGTGAAAGATAGGATCTGTTTTTGTAAGAGTTATCATCCATCCCATACAAAACATTTTTAATTAAAAAATTTAACTAGAAAATAATTACATTATGTACATCCTTTGTGTTTTAAATTCCAATATTGTATATTTTTTTACATACTATATGAGAAATAGAGGATATGGGATGAGTGTTTTTCTCATATAATATTTATGAAACGAGTCTAAGAATTTTCGGATGAGTTTCATAAATATTATATGAGAAAAACACTCATTTCATATTCTATTTATCATATGACGCACACACACACAAATTAGCCACTTAGTAGGACTATTTAACCCATCACCTAACCTGAGTTGCAGACGGCACTTGGAAAAAAACATCCTCGTATAACTAAAAATTTTCATTTTTTGCTTCCAAAACTTAGGTTATGACCCCTCATTGGAACGAGCTCATCGAGCTCATTCCAATGAGGGGTCATAACCTATGTTTTGGAAGCAAAAAGTGAAAATATAAAAAAAAATGAATGGCGTTTTTCTTGTAGGTAAAAGATTAATACAATATAACTCACCCTAAATAGTACAGATAATGTAAATTCTCCCTACTGAAATTATGCAAATGTGACCCAGTTGTATTTTGTTTAGCCAATCAAATTGTCCAGTTTTGAAATTGACCAATGAAAGCTCCCAACTCGATTTATGCAAATTATGAAAATGTGGCCCAGTTTTATTTTGTTCAGCAAATCAAATTGTCTAGTTTTGAAATTGACCAATGAAATTGACGGAAGGCTTTATTTATCACTGAGTAATATGAAAACAAAATATCAAATGTTTAAAAGTGAACAAAACGGATGAGTCATATAAAAATCTATTCAAAACTATCCCGAGAATTATAGAAAATAACAAGTGAGTGTCAATTTTCACTTCGAATTTAATCTTGAATCAAATTGGCTCTGTTATTTGAATTCAAATCAAATCTTTGGTGCTGTAAACCTGATTTGTTCTGACAGTGATGGCTCAAGTCCTGACTGATCATATATTCTTACACACCAAGGCATGTCTTTGTTGAAGTCATACCTTAGTGATGTAGTTTGGATGTTACCCAGTAAGAATTTTAGTTCAAAAACAGAAACCGGTGCAAGAATCATTGGTTCTAGGCACTACACAGAGTTAGCAACAAGCAACAGCTCCTCATTGATATTGCTTGGAAAGTTACAATTATTTTTCAACAGCACTATTGTCTAGTGAGACTGGAATTAGCATGGGTACAAACATTGTTAATGTTTAGATAGTGGAAACTACACTCCATCTTTATTAGCTCACCTTGATGAAGTCAAGCTGAGCTTATCTGATCGCTTTCCATCCATCCATCCGTCGTCCATCAGCACTTTGTTCTGGATTTCGCCTCCAAAACCACTAGGCCAATTCAAGTGAAAGTTTGAAGGTCAGATACAAGTTTGTTAAAATGAAGCCCCTTGGTTATATTTGGGTTCAATACAGGAGCCCGGATATTTAACGTAGGGCAATACGGAGAATATTCTTTAAAAATCTTCTTCTTCAGATCCACCAGTCAGAATCCTTTCATATTTGGTATACAACATATCTTGGGTAGCTCCCAACACTCCCTATGGTAGCCCAAATTTTAACATAGTGCAAAATGAGGATATTTCTTTATTCTGGTGGGGTGATATTCAAATTTGTTCAAATTAAGTGCCTGGGTGAATATTTGGGCTCCCTATGGGGGCTGGAATTGGCCATGTAGCTGAAGAATTAGAAATATTTTATGCTCTAGAGGTGTGTAAAACGTTTCAACTGGAAAGGAATTGTGCAGCCGATTTGAATTGAACAGAATAGCAACTTAAGATTCCAAATCAAATCAAAACTCGAAGCTTTGTAAGACTCCATTTCTATAACTGTAGACAAGCCTTAGATGAATGTTCACATAATGTTTAAGATTCCATTTCATATTGATTGTTGTTTTTGAAAACTGTAAATTTTGTAATGTTCTGTTGTAGGATTTAATCCTTTACCTAACATGAAAAGCAGACGACCCTTGAAATTAGTTATTCTTGAATAACAAATTTTTTTCATTTTTTTGTCTCAAAAATATAGGTTATGACCCCTCATTAGAATGAGCTTGATGAGCTCATTCCAACGAGGGGTCATAACCTATGTTTTTGAGAGAAAAAAATGAAAAAATACTGAAAATTAATTGCCGATTTTTTAAAATAGCACTGACCAGTTTTGACCATTCCATTGGTTAAAGGGTTAAATTAAACAACTTGTATATTAGACATGTGTTTGTCATGCAAGGGCATCAGAATCCCACAAATATATGAGTCAGGATATATTTTAGAACTGATTGGGAAGCAGTTGCATCTCAATGATTGCCAGTCCAGTTTTCTAATTTTCGTGACTGAATTTGAAATTGTATTCTTAACCCTTAAACCCTGATGTCCTGGAAGGTATCAATTCAGTCAGTACAGTCAATGGCGAAATGGGTGAAACCATCTTGGTTTGTTGGGAGGTTCAGTAATAATTTAGTCCAACAGCTCTGTCGAGCCATTGGATTAAAATATTACCGAGCCTCACTTAAGATTTTTTGCTCTTTATATCGTCTGCCAACTTTTTTTTCATGCAAAAATTTTTATGCACACCACATTGAAAGGGTTGACAGGCCATTAGTTTTATTACATGACATGCATTTGTTGATCCAGAGATCTCAAATCAGTATTATTTATTCAACATGACATATAAGCTATCACTTAGACAGTCAGATTGCCTTCAGAATAGTTACATGAAACACCCTTTATTGCCCTTCATTGATATGAATTCCCATGATTTTAATTAAGTTGATTGTTGATAACTCCAGCTATACATGACAAAGCAGATTCATATTTGCCATACAACCTTACTCACAGAGAAGCCAGATCATATTTAAAAAAATTACCTCGGGGTAGACCTGGGGTTTTTTCTTTAAAAGCATTTTAAAGAATTTCAAGTAATTTTATGCAAAAAAGGAAGAAAAAAAAAATTCTAGGGTTAGGGTAACAGGGGTGATAGGTTTGGGCAGGATACACTAGGAGAATTTTGTGCTGCAAAATGAGTTTCAAAGAATTTTGAGTAATTTTATGCCCAAAAGAAATTGTATGCTGTGGTGGGGGAGGGGGGAGTTGCCCAGTTGGGGAGTTTTTTTTCCTTGCTTCTCAATCTGACACTCAACCAACTAACATATTCTGTCATTGTTTTATCTAGTCCTGCAGAAAGAAGTGTTCATCCCTCATTGTTATAACAAATTCTTATATTTTTCAAAAGTGATGATATAAATGTCCCTCACACATATGTATTTTCTATACTTTACTGATAATTTTTGTTGAAGTATATAATAAAAAGTCATTATCTAACAATCATATAGATTTTGGCCTGAAAACCACGAGAAACTGTACGTATCACATAATGTGTTCCGATTCCGTATCATATAGACAACTCATTCTAATTCCATATTATATAGATGACTTGCTTCCTGTAGCACTACGGGCTATCATAACAGGCACATGGATACATTCTATGCGCGTTTCAGTGATCGACCGAACATTATGTCCCTAAAATGTTTAAAAATAATTTAACCCTTTACCTAACATAAAAAAGCAGATGACACTTGCAAAACAAATTCTTGAATAACTAATTTTTTTTCATTTTTTGTCTCAAAAACATAGGTTATGACCACTCGTTGGAACGAGCGTGATGAGCTCGTTCCAATGAGGGGTCATAACCTATGTTTTTGAAACAAAAAATGAAAAAATAATGAAAATTAACTGGCGATTTTTTAGAATAGCATTGGCCGGTTTTGGCCATTACGTTGGGTAAAAGTGTTAAGATTTAATCTGTTTATGTGACAGAATTGTTAGATAAATGAATTATCATGATAATGTGCATGTCTTGTGATTTGCATCAGATTCTCAGTGGTGTCCAAAAATAGGATCACAACTCGCTTTTTTTATATCTCTTGGTATTTTTCTTTTTTTATATCTCTTGGTATTTTTCTTTTTTTATATATATATTTTTTTCTCATGGTATTTTTCTTTTTTTATATATATATATTTTTTTCTCTCTCTCTCTTTTTTATCCCTCTACTTTCCCGTCCAGTTTGATGATAAATGCAAGTTACGTTAACATCATTATTTAGCTATATAAACTCAGCATTTTGCAGCTCGTCCACTTAACTCCCAGAAAAAAATAGACATATCTCCACAGCCAATAAATCAGCATATATGCCCTTGCCCTAAGCTGTCCAACTATACCCTAAGTCCCAAACCACTGGACAGCAGACCAGATCACCTGTGTTATTGAAAGCTCCCTGTTTCCTTCATTGTGCGTCAGACTCCATAATGACTAATGTTGTCTCACTTGATGAAGTTCAGAATGATGCTGCCTTTGACTTTGTTGCACAATTCAGCCATGAAATCGACCGTGTTTCTGAAGATGATCCTCTCACCCCACTTAATGCCGATGCGAACAACTGCCAATACTACACATCAGAAGAGTTTTCCTCAAGGGTTGGCACATGTAAGAAATCCTTCGCTTTACTCAACATTAATTGCAGGAGCCTGAATGCCAATTTCGAACACCTGCAGAGTCTGCTTTGTGACCTCCAAACAACTGTAAATATTTTTGACATCATAGGTATCACTGAAACATTCAGCGTAAAAGAAAATATATCCTACAGCTTAGACGGCTATCAGCCACTTGTTTTGCGTTCTCGTCCTGCCGGTGATGACGGCAGGGGAGGTGTTGGTGTCTTCGTTAAAGATTCTATTCCATTCAAAGTAAGAAACGACTCAAGTATTTTCATTCCTCATGTTTTCAAATCACTGTTCATCGAACTTACTGGAAAATCTAAAGTAATTGTAGGAATTATTTACTGACCTAACACTGCCCCAAAAGCTGATTTGGACCTGTTCTTATCTCAATATTCAGATCTACTTGAACTAATCAGTTCCGAAAAGAAGACAACTTACTTGATGGGAGACTTCAATATAGATTTATTAAATTTTAACCAACACCAAAAAACTAATCATTATCTAGAATCGCTGTTCAGCACCAGATTCACACCCATGGTAACTAAACCAACAAGAGTAACAAGTCACTCGGCCACAATAATTGACCATACCATATATTTTGTAACAAACTAAACCCAAACACCTCTGGTATAATTATTACTGATGTGAGCGATCATTTCGCCACATTCTATATCGAAAATCCGAAAACAACCCATCCTATTGACACAGACCAACCTAAGAGAATCTTCAACACAAGGAACATCAACCTATTTAAACAATTGCTATCCGAGACTGACTTCAGTCATGTGTGCCAAGAGACCAGTGTAAATGAAGTGTATGAGAAATTTATAACAATCCTAAACACAACGTTTGACCAAGCCTTCCCGTTGAGAATAATAAAGACCTCGAAAAAATACATCAAACGAGAACCATGGATGACTTCCAGCCTCTTACAATCCTCCCTGAACAAACATAAACTTCTGGAAAGAAAGTACAGATCCCCCAACTAACCACAATATTATGCGATACAAAACCTATTGCCAAATTTTTAATCAGCTTAAATGTAAACAAAAAAAGAATTATTATAGTCAATTACTATTAGAAAATCAGGGTAACATTAAGAAAACATGGGAAATTCTCCATAAAGCAATAAATAAGTCAAACCTTCCTCCTTCCCTACCATCATCATTTATTGAAGATAACGTAGAGTTTAGTGACCCCATCCACATTGCTGAGAAATTCAACAGTTACTTCCTCAAAATTGGAAATTGAATAATCAGCAATATGGCAAGCTCCACTCATCCATTCTCGGATTACCTAAAAAACAGTGTCTCCGATTCATTTTTCATATCACCTACAAGCATCGATGAAGTCGTATCCTCCATAAAAAGCCTTTCTACAAAAACTTTGGCTGGCCAGGACAATATTTCTCCAAAACTAATTAAAGAAATTATACATGAAATAGTCGTTCTTTTAACCCATATTATAAATATGTCATTTTCGACTGGAATTGTCCCATCCAAAATGAAAATCACAAAAGTAATACCCATTTTTAAATCTGGCGACAGACAGTCATTCGACAACTACCGTCCAATAAGTATTCTTCCCTTGTTTTCAAAATTCCTAGAGAAATTAATGCATAAAAGGCTAACAAATTTCTTAGATGACAACAACGTTATGAGTGACTTTAATGGACACATAGGTGATAAGGAAGAAGGCATAGAGGGTAGGGATAAGAACGTCAACAGGAATGGAAGAAGGCTGTTGAACTTCACACATCAGCTCGGTGTGAAGATTCTGAACAGGGACGCTAGATGTAAGGAAAAATGGTCATGTGAGAGGAACGACAGCAAATCAATAATCGACTATATTCTCACAGGTATTAATTTATGTAGGGAGGTGATGAGTGTAAAAGGGAGTTGAATAGTGATCACAACTTCATTACCGAGAATACTAAAGACCTCGAAAAAATACATCAAACGAGAACCATGGATGACTTCCGGCTTCTTACAATCCTCCCTAAACAAACATAAACTACTGGAAAGAAAGTACAGATCCCCGACTAACCACACTATTACGCAATACAAAACCTATTGCCAAATTTTCAATCAGCTTAAACGTAATCAAAAAAAAAGAATTATTGTAGTCAATTACTATTAGAAAATCAGGGTAACATTAAGAAAACATGGGAAATTCTCCGTAAGGCAATAAATAAGTCAAACCTTCCTCCATCATTTATTGAAGATAACGTGGAGTTTAGTGACCCCATCCACATTGCTGAGAAATTCAACAATTACTTCACCAATATTGGAAATCAAGTAAGTAACAATATGGCAAGCTCCACTCATCAATTCTCAGATTATCTAAAAAACAATGTCCCTGATTAATTTTTCATATTACCTACAAGCACCGAAGAAATTGCATACTCTATAAAAAGCCTTTCCACCAAATCTTCGGCTGGTCAGGGAATATTTCTCCTAAACTACTTAAAGAAATTATAAAGAAATTAGCCCATATTATAAATACTTCATTTTCAAATGGAATTGTCCCATCCAAAATGAAAATCGCAAAAGTTATACCAATTTTTAAATTCGGGGATAAACAGCCATTCGACAACTAGCGTCCAATAAGTATTCTTTCTTTGTTTCAAAAATCCTAGAGAAATTAATGCACAAAAGGCTAACAAATTTCTTAGATGACAACAACGTTATTTATAACTACCAGTTCGGATTCAGAAAGGGACATTCAACATTTCATCCAATAATGCATCTTATCAACCACGTTTCCATAATGAATAACAAAGCATCTAAAGACTGTACACTATCCATGTTTTTAGATTTTTCTAAAGCCTTTGATACCATTGACCACAATATACTCGTTAGGAAACTCGAACATTACGGCATTAGAGGTATAGCTAATTCTTGGTTTCAGAACTACCTCTCTGGGAGGTTCCAATATGTGTGATTCACGAGTGAATCCTCTGACCTATTAAATATTACTACAGGGGTGCCACAGGGTTCTGTACGTGGCCCTCTTTTATTTGTACTATTTATTAATGATATTTGTGAGCCTACTGACATGAGCATCCTATCATTTGCGGATGACACAACAGCTTATAAGTCTGCGAATCAATCTCCTGATGGAGATGGCCAACAATGAATTATCGTAAATCAACAATTGGTGTTTAGCAAATGAGTTATCGTTAAATGCTAAAAAAACAAAAGTTATACTTCTTCACCCTCAAAACGACAACTATAAATACAACATCGCATAGCCCAAAATTTCCTTGAACAACTCAGACATAATATTTGCAGGTAATAATAGTTATGACAAATTCATAAAATTTCTGGGAATTAACCTGGACGAGAATCTTAAATTTAATCAGCATGTATCTGCTCTCTGTACAAAGCTATCCAGGGCAATTTATATTCTGAGAAGAGCCAAACATTTTCTGCCGGTCGAGACATTATGTTCACTTTATTTAACCCTAATTCAAAGCCATTTAATTTACGGGATCCAAATATGGGGTAACACACCAGCAAGCAAACAAATTCTGAAGTTGCAGAAAAAGGCTGTTCATATCATAGCGAACAAAAAGTACAACTCACATACGGACCCCATTTTCAAACGTTTGAAAATTCTCAAATTTAACGATTTGTACAAGCTACACTCACTTCTATTCATGCACGACTGGTCAGAACACAACCTCCCTGTCAGTTTTGAAACTACATTCTAAGTGTACTCAAACCCCTCAGGCATGAATACAAAGCAATGTGGAAACCTGAACACACATAAACCCCGCACCCAGTTCTCAGCATCTCTTCCATATTTTTCTATTCCTAAAATGTGGTACGACCTTGATACAACGTTAAGAACCTCCAACCTCAGGTTATTCAAAAAAACATTAATTGATCAATTTCTAAACACATATAACGCTGATATCAGCTGTTCCTACCCGAGATGTCCCGACTGCCTGCTGCCTAATAGTTAGTCTCCTGGGTTGTTATCGCCTTTTTTTTCTCCTCGGGAGCTCAAGAACATATTACCTTGCCATTTACGGTTTTCCGATCATGCATCACCCATGACCTAACTGGTCTACTCAGCAAAAATATATTATTTCATTTATTCGGAAATACAGTCAATTAATTAATTAATTGATTGATTATTTGATTACTTAATTGCCAACTACCGCCTAATATGTAGACTCTCAGGTCGTTATCGACTTCTTTTTCTCCTCGCGAGCTCAGGAACATGTTCCCCCTCCAATTTACGATTTACGGTTTTCCGATTATACATTACTCCATTACCTTACCTTACTGGTCTACTTGCAAAAATATATTATTATTATTTCATTTATTCAGAAACACGGTCAGTTTATTTATTGATTAACTGATTAATTAGTTGAGTGGCCAATTGTTCAATTGACTGATCAACTGATTAACCAATTACTCGATTACTCATTCAATGCGCTAAATCAAAATAACAAATGATAGAACATTTTGGAGTTTGATTCATGACGAAGAAAATTTTAACCAGTTCCAATCATGACGAAGAAAATTTTAACCAGTTCCAATCAACTCGATCTCAAAATAAAAGTAACAACTACTTGCTGTCCAGATAGAGCTTATTTAACCCTAACATTTGCCATTTGCCATTCTGTTCTTTTGACTTACATTATTAGATTGTCCAGGGGATGACAGGAAGACAGTCGTAAGACTATGTCATTCCCCACAGTATACATCTGTCTAGGATTTTGAAACCTTGTTTTTTTGCCTCATGTTTGTATTTGTATGCTGTGAAATAAATTGAATTGAATTGAATTGAATTGAGACCCCATTCTGGACACCACCTTGAATCTGATACAAATCACAGGACATGCATATTATCATGATAATCTGTATTTATTTGATAAAAAAGTCATTATTTGTTGTTTTTTTCTTTCAGTTTAACAATAGCTACATGTTTAAAGTACAAAGGTATAGCTGTGCCTGAAGAAGTAGGTATGTATTTTGTATTAAACACCATAGTTGGTAGAGTTTTAAATTATTTTGTGAAGATGGTTTGTGAGATCAGTATTTTTTTCAAGTATATCATTCTACCAGCAGGAGGAGCCTTAGTTTACCAAAATTTTGTTCATAAAATTGTTTTGTTCTTTTATTTTATTGGAGAGTACCTATTGGCACTTGTCAGTATATTGTAATTTATTTTATTGGAGAGTACCTATTGGCACATGTCAGTACATTGTAATTTATTTTATTGGAGAGTACGTATTGACACACGTCAGTACATTGTAATTTATTTTATTGGAGAGTACCTATTGGCACACGTCAGTATATTGTAACTAAACAATTCTATATATTTCATTTCTGCTGCTGAGCAAACAAAAAGCTACTGCATAATTTATAAAGCCTCTCAAGTGTTTGTAGTTGTTTTTAGAACCATGATAGTGGCTCTATCACTGGACCAGTTAAGCCCCACAAAGGGTTAGTAAAGGGGGTCGGGGGAGCTAAGTCATGGGGTGCAGGTGCAGGTAAAGAAGTGTGTTGGATTTGAGCGGGAAATTGCAGAGATAAAGGGGAGGTTGGTGTATCTGGAGTCACACCATTGAAAGTTACCTATGATTGTGTGGTGGAAGGTGGGTGGAGGTCATTGTGGACTCAAGGAGGGGAAGCCGGGAGACAGGAAACGTGGTGGGAGAATGCTTGATGTGGGGTACAAGTGAGGAAGGGTATCCAGTAGGAGTCGTACAAAGGTTAAGTCAGCAAACTGCTCAGTAGGAATGCAAGAGTAGTTGTATCTGGGGTCCTTCCTGTCCTAGAAGGTTAGGACGAATGGAACTCAAGGATTATGGCACTGAATGAGGAGTTGGAGGACTACTATGCTGACCTGGGAATACTCTTTATCGACCATTAGGACACATTTTGGGGCAACACGAGCATGTACAGATGTGACAGCCTGTATCTTAGCATTATGGGGACACGGGTATTGGGGGAAAAATTCTACAGGTAGCAGAGCCTTTTTTGGAGGGGAGCGGGATGAGAGGCCAGAGTGGACACAGGTGGGATGAACAAGAGCAAGGGGGAGAGAACGAGTTTACCAAGGCTAGTGCCAGAAAACAATGGGCCCAGTAGGCGGAAGCCAATGAATCTCGGTACCCTGAAATTGGGTTATAGCAACAGCGAGGGTCTCCACAGGAAAGTAAGTGAAATTTCTACATTGATCGAGGCAGAGGACTTTGATGTCATGGGCTTAAGCGAGACATGGTTAAGGCTGAGGAATGGGTAGATCAAGTAAGGGTGTGCATGTGGATAGGTTTAGGACAAACAGAAGGCCAGAAAAAGGGGGAGGGGTAGGCATGTTCATTAAAGAGGATTTAAAACTATTGCCGATCACAGACCTGGAAGATGTCAGCACCTCGGCTGAGGTATTGAAAGAAATTGGAAGGGTAAAGGTTAATCTAAAAAACAAAAGTATTGCACTTGGGATTGTGTACTATGCAGTGGAGGGAAGCAAACCCGAGTGGAATGACTCAACAGCACTAAGGTCCAGTATCACAGAACTAGAAAACAGGGGGCTCGGTATAATTTTAATGGGTGACTTTAATGGACACATAGGTGATAAGGAAGAAGGCATATAGGGCAGGGATAAGAAAGTCAATAGAAATGGAAGGAAGCTGTTGTACTTCATAAATGAGCTTGGTTGGAAGATTCTGAACAGGGACGCGAGGTGTAAGGGGAAATGGACCTGGGAGAGGAACGACATAAAATCAATAATTGACTACATCCTCACAGATATTAATTTATGGAGGGAGGTGATAGGGGTAGAAATGGACAATGAGGGTAAAAGGGAGTTGGATAGTGATCACAACTTGATTACGGTGATGATCAGGGCCAAAAACCTAGTAAGAAGTAAAAGAAGCTTTTAGGAGATTTGGGAACTCAAAAAGGATGCTGATTGGGCGAAGTTCAAAGAAAAGTTGAAACCAAAGCTTGCAACTGTACAGAGGGGGTGGGGGGGGGGGGGGGGGGGCAATGTCCAGAAAATGGCTGATGCCATAGTTGTGAGTCAAGTGGATGCAGGAAAGGAAAGTGTAGGAAAGATTAGGGTGCCAACACTGGGACTTTGGTACAGAGTGAATGAAGAACTGAAAAGGGCCATAAATGGTAGAAAAGCTAAATGTGCAGCTTACAGAAGAAGTAGAAAACTCAAGGGGGAAGAAAACAAGGCCATGGTAGCAAAGAAAATACCAAAAAGCATGAAATAAAGTAAATAAGATCAAAGACCGTAATTGGAGAATGCGAAATAGCAGTTTTAATAGGATGATAAGAATGACAAGGGGTGGGGGTGGGGGGGGGGGGGGGGGTGTCAAGAGGAAATAAACCACAGAGTATTAAAGTAGATGGCAGAGTTACAGACGATCAAGAACAAATCGCATCAGAACTAGTCAAGCACTGGGAAAAGGTAAACAATAAGTGATGGGACATGGGGAACCCACCAGAGTGTCCGAATCAGGTCAAGGAAAATCTATCAAACTTCATGTGCAGTGAATTTAAAACCGAGGAGGTGTGAAAGGTGATCTCAAAATTAAGGAATGGAAAATGAGTTTCTCAATAAAGGGGGAGAGGAACTCTGTTAAAGCCTAACAGGCCTATTCTATTTAGCCAAAGAAAAACAAGAGATCCCAAAAGAGAGGAGAGAAAGCAACGTGACAGTTATTCACAACAAGGGGGAAAAGGACATTCTGGATAATTATCGAGGGATCTCTGACAGTAGCAACATTGGAAAAGTTTTCTGTTAAGTCCTGTATGGAAGATCAGAAGAGGTAATTGAGGCAAAGGGTTTTTTGGGAGAGATTCAGAATGGCTTCAGGAAGGGAAGGAGAGTCACTGACCATCGTTTCACGCTATCCCAATTGATAGAATCCATGAAAGCAAAAAAGAAAAAGATGTTTATGGCCTTTTTGGATGTTAAAAAGACATATGATAGAGGGTATGTGGCAAAAGCTTGAGGCTCTGGGCTTGGGAGGTGAGTTTGTTGGAATTCAGAAAGCATTATATAAAGATGTACAGAGTGAACTTAATCTGGGTAACATAACAACAAAACATGTGCCTATGGAGATAGGCCTAAGTCAGGGGTGTATCCTTTCCCCAATTCTTTTTACATTGTACATCAAAGGTTTAGGAGATGAACTCCTGCGTAGCAACAAGGGGGTAGCAATTGGGGATTTGAAGATCCCAGGACTGTTTTTTGCAGGCGATATGGTGCTAGTGTCAAGAGAAGAGGGGCTAGCGAAAATGCTGGAAAATGTTGGTAAAGATGGGAACAAATGGAGACTCGAACTAAATGAAAGCAAAAGCAAAGTTATACCTGTGGGCCGTAAAGTGGATCCTACTCGAAGGTGGAGAGTGGGGGAGTTCTGTTTTTCCAGATGGTAGCAGCAAACTTCTTCGTGTAGGAGAGACAGGTGATTAAGAGTATCTGGAGGCAAACATAAACATCACAGGAAGAGGCATCTACCAAAACCATACGAATAAACAAATAAATTGATTCTGAAGGGGAGGTGAATCCTTAATCAAATAAAGCTTATAGGGAGAAACAGTTTCAATAAGGTTTTCGTGGGGAAAACCATTTGGGAAATGGTGGGTCTGACAAGCATAACATATGGTGCGGAAGTAGTTCCCGTAAACCAAACGGCTGTAAAGAGCTTGGAATCCCTGCAGAATGATTTAGGGTAATGGATAAAGGGGTCGAGTAATGCCACAGCACTAGATGCAATCGGGTGAGCTTGGGTGGATGAGGATCAAGGACAGGATAGACTTATTGAAATTCTTTTTTCTTAATTATTTGGTAAATCACCCCGACAGCCGATGGTGTAAAGTAATGTTCCTAAGAATTTTCAACTCAAATATCAAGACAGGGTTGATGGTCCAAGTGATGGAGCTAATAGAGAACTACTCATTGGAGATATCGGACCTAGACATGGGGGGCAAACCAGGGTAAAAAAATCGTCAGAGAAAGGGTCATGGAGGATGGTAACCTTAATTGGCGAGAGGGGGTCAAATCAAAGAGGTCCTTGGGTGGCCTGCGTGATAAAGAGAAGCCTGGTTTTGAAGAGTACCTTGATGTCACTTTGGGGGATCACTGTTGTTCAAGCTGAGGTCCCGGTCCCTGAAGATGAGGAGAAAAATGGGGAAAAACTGAAAATGAGTGCAAGATGTGTAATTTAGGTATGGTGGAGACCCTGGAACATTTTCTTCTAGAATGCCCAAAATACCATTATAAAAGAGTAAAATTCACTGGGAGTGTAATGGGAAAGTGGGATGGGAGAATGAAGGACATGTGGTTATAGTGAGTGATTCAAAGGAGAGGGTTAATATGCTAATCGGAGAGATTGGGAAGAATGGGGCAAGGGATGTCATCCGTCTCTGAGTGTTGGGAGGAGAGAGGGAAGGGAATAGTGGGCAGCCATAGTGTTATTATTATTAAAGATCTTCAACTTCTCAGGACATTTTTTGTAAAATTGCATGCGCCGGGTGTTTTTTTATTTTATTTTTATAATTATTTCTTTGCCATCAAAAGTTCGTGTTCTTGGTTAGTTTTATGTTTTAGGCCTCATAATCTACAGAATACCATGGGTGGTGGTGTATTGCGTCCTTTGAGTGCAAGAAGGCTTTGCAGTGCTAAAGCATTGCAAAGACTTGTTGCACTCAAGGGACAAATTTATCAATTTTATTAAATTGGGTAAAATATCAGACATAAACCATTAAATTTTTATTTTTTTAAGTCTGCGTAGGCGATAAAAAGAGAGAGCATGTGGCAGCCAAAAGGACCTAGTGTCATATTTTGAGACGTAGGATTGGGAGGAGGGATGCATCTGTTGATGAGTTCCTGGTGTCATATTGCGAGATGTAGGATGGGGAGGGATGCAGACTGTTTATGAGTTCCTGGTATCATATTGCGAGATGTAGGATAGGGAGGGATGCAGTCTGTTTATGAGTTCCTGGTGTCATATTGTGAGATGTAGGATGGGGGGGATGCAGTCTGTTTATGAGTCCTGGTGTCATATTGTGAGGTATAGGATGGGGAGGGATGCAGTCTGTTTATGAGTTTCTGGTGTCATATTGTGAGATGTAGGATGGGGAGGGATGCAGACTGTTTATGAGTCCTGGGGTCATATTGTGAGATGTAGGATGGGGAGGGATGCGGTCTGTTTATGAGTTCCTGGTGTCATATTGCGAGATGTAGGTTGGGGAGGGATGTAGGATGGGGAGGGATGCAGTCTGTTTATGAGTTCCTGGTGTCATATTGTGAGATGTAGGATGGGGAGGGATGCAGTCTGTTTATGAGTCCTGGTGTCCTATTGCGAGATATAGGATGGGGAGGGATGCAGTCTATTTATGAGTTCCTGGTGTCATATTGTGAGATGTAGGATGGGGAGGGATGCAGACTGCTTATGAGTCCTGGGGTAATATTGTGAGATGTAGGATGGGGAGGGATGTGGTCTGTTTATGAGTTCCTGGTGTCATATTGCGAGATGTAGGATGGGGAGGGATGCAGACTGTTTATGAGTTCCTGGTGTCATATTGTGAGATGTAGGATTGGGAGGGATGCAGTCAGTTTATGAGTTCCAGGTGTCATATTGCGAGATGTAGGATGGGGAGGGATGTAGGATGGGGAGGAATGCAGTCGGTTTATGAGTTCCTTGTGTCATGTTGTGAGATGTTGGATTGGGAGGGATGCAGTCTGTTTATGAGTTCCTTTTGTCATATTGTGAGATGTAGGACGGGGAGGGATGCAGTCGGTTTATGAGTTCCTTGTGTCATGTTGTGAGATGTTGGATTGGGAGGGATGCAGTCTGTTTATGAGTTCCTTTTGTCATATTATGAGATGTAGGATGGGGAAGGGTGCAGTTATTTTAATAGGCTGTAGTAAAAGCATTTTATCAGACAACTCTGATGAGTATAATTTAATATATAATAATAATTTTAAAGTTTATGGAAATCAAGTTACTGGGGAGAATTTGAGGCATGTTTATCCCTCCCACCATTTTAACTAGCTTTAGAGGGTAACATGAAGTACATTAAGAAAATGTTCTCCCAAATCCTTTTGTCAGGTGAGCACTTCAAGCCCCTTTGGCCCTCCTGTTTAACTTACAGTAACTGTGTGTATCTCCAAAACACCTAATTTTGTAAATGTTTTATTAAAAGTGTTTCCTAAAATTATTTTACAGAGTTGGATGTCTCATGGACATTAGATTTCATGAAGAATGGAACAAATAAACGATCCTTCTTTTTGGATACAAATGAGCCAGTCTTCAATAAAACTATAACATTAACTGAAGTTGACCAATCTTGTGAACGATTATTTGCATATGTCAGGGTGAGTTTAATTTTTATTATATCTATCTCATTGCGAGAAATGTCTAAAAGATATTTATACCGCAATGAGACAGTATATAGGAAACATCCCTGTTATGTATCACATCACCTTGCATCACATATCATCACAGGGTAAATACTTAGCCGCTGTGCCAAATTTAACGAAAGTTGGGGCATGCTCCTTACGGACAAATTATTGAATTGTGCTCAAATTGCTCTGTCCTGCCTCTTCAGGCCACCCCCCCCCCCCCCCCCCCCCCAAAAAAAAAAAAAAAATAAATAAAAAAAAATATTAATCATATACCTAACGTATTGACCAAAACTGGCCCGTGTGATTCACAAAAATCACCATTCAATTTTCATTATTCTTTCATCTCAAAAACATACATAGCTTAGGACCCCTCATTGGAACAAGCTCACTGAGCTTGTTCCAATGAGGGGTCATAAGCTATGTTTTTGATGCAAAAAATAAAAGAAATTAGTTATTTGAGAAGTTTGTTTGCAAATGTCATCTGCCTTTCATGTTCAGTAAACAGTTAAGTGTCTCGGGCACTCTTTTCCAATATCCACATTGTGAATATAGTTTTTGACAATGTGATTGTTTCTGACTGGTATGTTTTCATCTGAAAACGTGTATTGTCATATTCTTGACAACAGGGATTTTAAATATAACAACAGGGATGAATGTTAATAAAAACAACACAAATCAGTATGTATTATAAATTTGTTATTCTTTACAAAGGCAGAATACTCACAATTAATTAATATTAAAATTATGTCACCCACGCCAGTTGCGAGTTGTCAATGTGTCTCAAAGTTGAAAGGTAAAAAACTTTGTGGTAATTCACTATTATTATTATTATTATTATTATTTATTTATTGTCGTTGATTCCCAAATGTGGGTATATGACATGAAACATAGAGTAAAACACATTCAAATATGAACACATGAATGATACAAAACAAACAAACAAACAGAAGAAAAAAAAAAAAAATAAAAAAAAATGTAAATATCAGTTTTGTTTCAATGCACTTTTGTGGACAGATTCACTTGTGTCTTGTCTCTGTGTTTGTATTTTATGGACGTAATGCTTAACTAGTGGGGTTATGTTGTAGTTGAACTCCCCAATTAGTATTTTGGCTAGTTCCTGGTAGCTCATTGAGCCTCTGGTTTAAAAGTGGTTTTATTTTTATGCCCATGACAGCTAATTAGGAAGGGGCTGGTATTATGTTGATAACATGCCTGTCCATCCACCAATCTGGCATCCATCCATCTATGATTGTTTGGTTTCTGTCAATTAACTCAAAAATGCAGTCAAAGATTTCATTCGATAATTGTTGAGATTCTATATTCACTATGGTTCCACAGCACCTACAATACAATCACCGTGGACTGGTCACTTTCCACAGGTGGGCAATATTTCCACAGACGCAATAATATTAGATTCCAAACACTAATTATAAGAATAATCATCAAAAATTTAATTAATGAAGCACCAGGTACAATCCGGTGCATCTTTAATTAAAATTTTTCCTGATGACGATTTTTATTACCTGGTAAACACATGCATGGACATCACTGCCCACACGTGGATTGCGACTTGTTCACAGCAACTGCATTGTATTTTGATTTGGGTTTCTGTCAATTAATTCAAAAAACATCAGTTTGGCGACAACGTTAGTCAGTTGTAAATGCTTGGAAGTGAGATGTTAACAATTAATATTCAAGAAAATTTGTACACATATACATGGCCCTTGAATTTATTACTTCGTGTAGGTAGTAACAAAAACTTTCACTACCCATTCTCAATACATCACCAAGAGATGAGCTATCGGTGATGTATTGAGGATGGGTACTGGAAGGTTTCTTTTAATAATTATCATGAATTGATATTCAATTTGTTCCCATGGAAGCGATACTGATTTTTACATGGTAGGACTTTATTTTAATTGTATTTTTCATCAATTACCTCAAAAACACCTTCACCAATCATTCCAGTCTCTTGATGTGTTGAGGGTGGATAGTGGGTGGTTTCTTGATGTGTTGATGGTGGATAGTGGGTGGTTTCTTGATGCGTTGATGGTGGATAGTGGGTGGTGTCTTGATGCGTTGATGGTGGATAGTGGGTGGTTTCTTGATGTGTTGATGGTGGATAGTGGGTGGTTTCTTGATGTGTTGAGGGTGGATTGTGGGTGGTTTCTTGATGTGTTGATGGTGGATAGTGGATGGTTTCTTGATGTGTTGAGGGTGGATAGTGGGTGGTTTCTTGATGCGTTGATGGTGGATAGTGGGTGGTGTCTTGATGCATTGATGGTGGATAGTGGGTGGTTTCTTGATGTGTTGATGGTGGATAGTGGGTGGTTTCTTGATGTGTTGAGGGTGGATAGTGGGTAGTTTCTTGGTGCGTTGATGGTGGATAGTGGGTGGTTTCTTGATGTGTTGATGGTGGATAGTGGGTGGTTTCTTGATGTGTTGAGGGTGGATAGTGGGTGGTTTTCTTGATGTGTTGATGGTGGATAGTGGGTGGTTTCTTGATGCGTTGAGGGTGGATAGTGGGTGGTTTCTTGATGTGTTGATGGTGGATAGTGGGTGGTTTCTTGATGCGTTGATGGTGGATAGTGGGTGGTTTCTTGATGCGTTGATGGTGGATAGTGGGTGGTTTCTTGATGTGTTGATGGTGGATAGTGGATGGTTTCTTGATGTGTTGAGGGTGGATAGTGGGTGGTTTCTTGGTGCGTTGATGGTGGATAGTGGGTGGTTTTCTTGATGTGTTGAGGGTTGATAGTGGGTGGTTTCTTGATGCGTTGATGGTGGATAGTGGGTGGTGTCTTGATGTGTTGAGGGTTGATAGTGGGTGGTTTCTTGATGCGTTGATGGTGGATAGTGGGTGGTTTCTTGATGCGTTGATGGTGGATAGTGGGTGGTTTCTTGATGTGTTGATGGTGGATAGTGGATGGTTTCTTGATGTGTTGAGGGTGGATAGTGGGTGGTTTCTTGGTGCGTTGATGGTGGATAGTGGGTGGTTTTCTTGATGTGTTGATGGTGGATAGTGGGTGGTTTCTTGATGTGTTGATGGTGGATAGTGGGTGGTTTCTTGATGTGTTGATGGTGGATAGTGGGTGGTTTCTTGATGTGTTGAGGGTGGATAGTGGGTGGTTTCTTGATGTGTTGATGGTGGATAGTGGGTGGTTTCTTGATGCGTTGATGGTGGATAGTGGGTGGTTTCTTGATGTGTTGATGGTGGATAGTGGATGGTTTCTTGATGTGTTGAGGGTGGATAGTGGGTGGTTTCTTGGTGCGTTGATGGTGGATAGTGGGTGGTTTCTTGATGTGTTGATGGTGGATAGTGGGTGGTTTCTTGATGTGTTGAGGGTTGATAGTGGGTGGTTTCTTGATGTGTTGATGGTGGATAGTGGGTGGTTTCTTGATGCGTTGATGGTGGATAGTGGGTGGTTTCTTGATGTGTTGATGGTGGATAGTGGGTGGTTTCTTGATGTGTTGATGGTGGATAGTGGGTGGTTTCTTGATGTGTTGATGGTGGATAGTGGGTGGTTTCTTGATGCGTTGATGGTGGATAGTGGGTGGTTTCTTGATGTGTTGATGGTGGATAGTGGGTGGTTTCTTGATGTGTTGATGGTGGATAGTGGGTGGTTTCTTGATGTGTTGATGGTGGATAGTGGGTGGTTTCTTGATGTGTTGAGGGTGGATAGTGGGTGGTTTCTTGATGTGTTGATGGTGGATAGTGGGTGGTTTCTTGATGTGTTGAGGGTGGATAGTGGGTGGTTTCTTGATGTGTTGAGGGTGGATAGAGGGTGGTTTCTTTCAATTATTTATTTATTTATTTATTTATTTATTTATTTATTTATTTATTTATTTATTGAGGCTTTAACGACACTTTCAACAGCCAGAGTCATTTCATGTCAGACAGTTTTATGAGTGGAGGCAGCTGGAGTATCCAGAGAGAACCACTGAGTAATGGCAAGCAAATGACAGACTCCCCAACGTAGTAACTTCGTACAACCATTGGCGTGCAGTATGCCTTAGTACACAGCACCACCATGCACGCACATGGGAAATCTGGATGACGTGCCTTGCCCAGGACACAATGCAGTTACCAGGGGAGGGGATTGAACCAAGGACACAATGCAGTTACCCGTGGTGGGGATTGAACCATTGACACAATGCAGTTACCCGTGGTGGGGATTGAACCAAGGACACAATGCAGTTACCCGTGGTGGGGATTGAACCATGGAATTTTCAGTTTGAAGTTGTATGCTGTAACCACAGAGCCACCACACTCCCTATTTCAATAATTGCGCAGATTTTTATATTCATTAGGGCTGCCATGGTGGCCATGTTGTTTTCCATCAGTTAATTAAAAATGCCATAATTGATCGCTCTAGTCTCATCTCTTGGTGAGGTATCAAGGATGTATAGTGGAAAGTTCCTTTTGATAGTCTGGATAGTTACCAACACATGTAATATTTTTGGTTTTGCAGCATATGCTCTCTGTGGTAATGTTATAGGGGGGGGGGGGGGGAGGGGGGCATATGCCACAATTTTCATTGCTCTTATTCTGAAAATAAATAAGTTTACTTCATTAGAAATTTATTAACCCTTTACCCAACGAATCGGACACATCCGCCCGCGTAATATGCAAATTCAACAGTTGAAAAAATATTATTTTTTAAAAAATTTCAACAAAACCATATCATGTGACCCCTCATTGGAACGAGCTTGTCAAGCTCGTTCCAATGAGGGGTCACATGATATGGTTTTGTTGAAATATTTTGTAAAATTTGAAAAAAATGATATTTAAAATAATAAATTTTGATATCGTCTGCATTGGGTAAAGGGTTAACCTTGAGAATTTTGCATATTACAAATGACACAACATTACTCCCCATAAGTTCTACTTTTTCACTTCTTTTCAGGGAGATATCAGGGACAAACTCACTCCAGTTGGCATTGAACTTAAATTTGACTTGCGTGAAGAAAAAGGAAGAAGAGGAAGAAGGAGGAGGCGGGAAATTACACCCATTCTTGATCAACATACTTCAAAAGTCTACAGGACACAAGTATAATTATTTTCTTATTGATGTTTTAACCTGGTAACTCCTTTGTACATCTCTCCTCAGCATTTTTTTTCATCCCCCAACAAAAATCGGAGGATCCTGCGATCAGTTTTTTATCTGTACATCCATATGCAGACAAGAAATGAAACTCATGATAAGGCGTTTCTCAGGCCATCACGCATGGTCATTTTGGCTGCCACATACATTCTTTTTATAACCAAAGCAAACTTAAAAAAATTAAAATAAAATGGTTTATGTCTGATATTTTACCCAGATACATAAAACTGAAAAAATAGATGCTTTAGCACTGCAAAGCCTTCTTGCACTCGAGGGATGAAATACAGCACCACCCATGCTATTCTGTAGATTATGAGCCTTAAAACATCAAACAAAACCAAGAACGTGAACTTTTGATGGCAAAGAAATAATTACAAAAATTAAAATTAAAATAAAAAACTGGCTGTCCCCTTGCAATTTTACAAAAAATGACTGAGATATATAAGAGTTACTTTGTAGGGCCTAATAAATTACTAAATCTTAATACAGTGGTGCACATTGAGAAGTAGAGAGGATGTGACATTTTAGTTTTTCCCGGCCATAAAAAATAGCTTTTACTCTAAAAATAGCTATTTTACTTTTTCAGGAAGAACTTTCTTACAGAGATTTTGATTATTCTTGCTATGGAAAACAACTAGAACAATTTACATAATGGAGTATTTGGGTTTTTCTCTTATGCATAAATTATGTAAATTAGTCAGCCATCTTTGTTTTAAAACTGTCTGTGTGTAGACAAAAAATAAAAAATCACCCAGACTAAATTAATTTAAGGCCAATTGCTATGGAACTTAATTCAATGATGTTTATCAACAAGAGGAAGAGGATATCACATTTTGGAGTTTGACACTCATCAAATATGGCCACTGTCATCCATTTTGTTCTAAAAATAGCAACTACACTTTTTTGGCATGAATTTTCAAATGGTGATTGAGACTTACATTATTTTTGGGTATTCATCAAATTTGAACATGGTAACTTTAACCCTTTACCCAATGTAACCGTCCGAAATCATTAAGTTTTCATTATTTTAATTTTTTGTCTCATAAATGTAGCTTATGACCTCTCATTGGAACGAGCTCTTGAGCTCATTCCAATGAGAGGTCAAAAGCTATTTTTGGACACAAAAAAATGAAAACAATTAGTTATTTATAAATTTTCTTTCCAAGTGCCATCTGTCTTTCGTGTTAGGTACAGATGTCGTCAGGTTTTCATGAAACTTGCTATAGTCATACATTGTGAGAAGATCTCAGTCAAGTTGGATATTCACCAAATTTTCTTGCATTTTGTGGGAGTTTTGCCTCTTTTTGTAGGAAATTTGATGTTTGTCTGATAATGACATTGTGACCATGATAATTTGAATAAATTTAGTACGACTACATGTATTACAAAACTTGCTGTAGACATACATTTTGAGAAGATCTCAGTCATGTGATATTCACCAAATGTCTGTGGCTTCTGCAGCAGTTATGCCTCTCTTTGTTGGAAATTCAGTGTTTCTCAGACAATGATTTTGTGATAGCAATAACTTGAAAAATCTAATCAGATTTTCAAGAAGCTTGCTATGGACATACATTGTGATAAAGCCTTTGTCAAATTCAACATTCACCAAATTTCCTTGGCTTTTATAGGAGTTATGCACCTTTTTGTTGGTAACTCAGTGGTTGTCTAATAATGGCTTTGTGAATGTAATAACTTAACAAAAGTGTAATCAGATTTTCTCATTACTCATACTGAAAATCTTATGAATTTTTGTAATAAATATTTTTTATTTTAGGCACCGATTTCCAAGAATTGTGGAAAAGACAATAGATGTTACCCAGACTTATCTCTTACAGTTACATCGTAAGTACCACTCATTGTCATTATTATCAAGCTGTCTCATCCATGACTGCTGAAACACTTAGATAATTCGTTTGTGGTACAGTTTGTCTAACTTAATTACAAATTCAAAATGGAATAACCTTGCCTTTTATTGTCACTCACTGAACCATTTCTCCATATTTTTCTCATGTGAACAAACACTATTTGTCAGTGTCAGTTGCAGCGATACTGATGTCATGAAATACTTTCCTGCTGAGTGGGGATGTGAATTTTCTGTACCTGTTGGGTGGGGATGTGAAATTCTTTTACCTGTTGGGTTGGGATGTGAGACTTCTGTACTTGTGTGGTGGGAACAAACAGATAGATACAACCTCCATGCAGGTGTGAGGTTCCCACAATCAATAATAGAAGTTTGACACCATTGTTTATTTATTTATTTATTGGTGTTCAAGGTACATACTTATGCACAATGGTTAATCGTGACCGTGACAGTTTACGGGTGGAGGAAGCCGGAGTACTCGGAGAGAACCACTGAGCATCGATGATGAGCAACTGTCAGCTCCCCAGCATTCTAACTCTGTGTAAGCTCTCCTCAAGAAGGGCCACAGCGGTTGAAGACATGTGCACCATCGACGTGCAGTATGCCTTAGTACATGGCGTCATCATGCCCACATGTAGGCAACCAGGATATAGTGCCTTGCCCAAAGGACACAACAAGGGTCATCCCGGACGGGGATAGAACTCGGGAGGGTCTCTCGCATAGAAGTCCAACAGTCTGCCACTGAGCCTCCGCACTCCTGTTTGACACCATAGAATCACCACTATACAAAACCTTTTACCAAGGAGAGGCATAAGTATTAATACAGGCTTAAACTATACTAAATTAATTTTGATGTGTTCAATATTTTTCTCAATCACAATTTTTGTGTTGGCTAAGTTAGCTATTCGATTTACAGGGTTTTACCACATGCAATTTTACAAAAAATGGCCTGAGAATGAGATGTACTTTGTGTGGACCTTATGTCATTATCAAATTATGTGTTATCCATCAAGGTCAATCATTTTCCTTATCTCTACAGGATGAATCAGACATATATTCTTGGTAAAACAGATCCAATATCAATCAAATTTTCTGTAGTCAATAAAAAGGAAGATGCATATGAAGCACAATTGGTTATGGATATACCTAAAGGTCTGCAGTATATAAATATCCGTGATATAGAAACGGTAAATATATATCTAGTTTAATATAAAATTTATTTATTTATTTATTAATTTATTGAATGATGATTGATTGATTGATTGATCGATCGATCAGTTGATCAATTTATTTATTTATTTATTTATTTATTTATTTATTTATTTATTTATTTATTTATTGTGGTTTAATGACACTTTCAACAGCCAGGGTTCCCTCCTGTTGATCAGTTTTATGGGTGGAGGAAGCCGGAGTACCTGGAGAGAACCATCAAGCATTGATGAGCAACTACCAGACTCGCCAACATATTAACTCTGCACAAGCAGGGTTTCCATTGGTTGAAGACAGGTGCACAAGTGCTCCCACATCAGGATGAAGAGCCTTTCCCAAGAACACAACACAATAACTACTGACAGGGATTGTACCATGGACAGTTTGAAGTCTTAAGTCGTAACTACTGAGTCACCGTGCTCCCAATATAGAATTAATGAGTTGTGATTGTTTGACCTGATAAATACAGTGGAGCCCACTTAATTGAATATCTCTTTATTGAATATAACTGTCAAACACCAAACCAATTGCCCTAGCTTTAGTACAAATTTAACCTGCTTATATGTTATAGAGTAAACTCCTGTTTACTGAATAAAAAGTTCTGTAATATGTTGAGAAATTATCCTGATAATCAATTAATTCCTCTTGGTTATAGACCAATTTGTCCTCTGTACATCCAAGAACACTCTTTATATCTATTATATCTTGTTTGACAGAGCTCCATGAGCTCTGTCAAACAAGATATAATAGACTAAATGCTTTGTTAATCTTGAGAATACAGTAAAATGACCAAATCCTTATCACTTGTAAACTCCTGTTAATTGAATAGTTTTCACTGGCTATTTTATTAATAGGGTTCAACTGTAGCATATCTTTGTGTATATCACTTCCTTAACCTTTTATCTATTGCACAGAGTGAGCGCGGTGGCTGAGTAGTAACAGCATTGGACTTCCAAGCTGGAAGGTCCATGATTCAATCCCCACCAAAGGAAACTGCATTGTGTCCTTGGGCAAGGCACTTAATCCCAACTGCTTATGTGGGGGCATGCACGGTGGGACTGTGTACTACTGCACATTGATATTGCATTTGTCTTTAACCAATGCTAACCCTGCTTGTGTGGTAATAGTATGTTAGGGGTGTCTGATAGTTGCTTGCCACTGCTCCATGGTTCAATCCAGGTACTCCAGCATCCTCCTCCCGTATAACTGTCTGACATAAGGTGATCCTGGCTGTTGAAAGTGTCGTTAAAACTCAAATAAATAAATAAATTACCCAATGCACACATTATCAAATTATTATTACAGTAAAACCTGTCTTGAGAGACCACTGTCTTGAGAGACCACCTGTCTTGAGAGACCACATCTACCAGGCACCGATTGGTTTTACTCTATAATGGACCTCCTATGGGAGACCACCTGTCTTGAGAGACCACCTGTCTTGAGAGACCACTGTGACCTGGTACCAACTTGTATTTTTATGCCATAATGGACCTGTCTTGAGAGACCGCCCCTTTGAAGACTGAAACCATGACAAAAACTTTTTACCTGTTCTGGAATTGGAAAATCCATTGTGGTTATACTAACATAATTAAAAGTATTAAAAGCTCTTAATTAGGTTTCAATTGCTAAATCATTACAGACTGAGATGTTTTTATAAGACCCCTGTGAAAAGATTAGGATTATTGCTGAATAAACAATTTCATACATACCTGAAATGTGACAGATAAGAATAAAAATAAATTTGTGTTGAAAATCTTTTTGTAACAAATTGAAATGGACTGTTATAAAAATTATAAAAATAAATTAGTGTTGAAAATCTTCAATGAAGATTTTCACCACTAATTTATTTATATAATTTTTATAACAGTCCATTTCAATTTGTTACAAAAACTTCATAAAAAAGAACTACAACAAAGTAATTACAAAAATCCATTCTTCTCCATTTCTGAATTTTGTGGTTGGTTATTCACTGACTTGAGAAAACCTGAAACCTGTTATGAGAGACCACCTGTCTTGAGAGACCACTTTTGTGTGGCCCAAAGGGCGGTCTCTCAAGACAGGTTCAATTATTAACTTGAGCTTTTTGCAGTGAGTAGTCACACAATAGTGTGTTGTTGACATATTGTGGACAATAATTTTTTTTTAACTGCTCAGTATGTAAATTACATAGGTTTATGGTGCTTATTCTTTTGGTAATGGGTTAATATGAATATTAAAACCCTTGAGCTGTTTCATAAAAATGAGAATTAAAACCCTTGGCTGTTTTGTTAATGTGAGAATTAAAACCCTTGGTTGTTTCCTTAATATGTGCAGTAAAACACTTGAGCTTTTCCTTTAGCCCTTTATCTAACATGAAATGCAGATGACACTTGCAGACAAAATTCTTGAATAACTAATTTTTTTCATTTTTTGTCTCAAAAACATAGGTTTATGATCAGATCCCTCTTTGGGGTCATAACCTATGTTTCTAAGGCAGAAAATGAAAAGAATAATGAAAATTAATTGGCAATTTTTGCGAATAGCGCTAACCGGTTTTTACCATTACATTGGGTAAAGGGTTAAGATGATTATTAAAATCCCTGAGATGTTTTCTTGATATGAGCATGAATACCCCTCAATTGTTTCTTTAATGTGAGAATTAAAACCCTTGACCAGTTTTCTTGATATGAGCATGAATACCCCTCAATTGTTTCTTTAATGTGAGAATTAAAACCCTTGAGCTGTTTTCTTGATATGAGCATGAATACCCCTCAATTGTTTCTTTAATGTGAGAATTAAAACCCTTGAGCTGTTTTCTTGATATGAGCATGAATACCCCTCAATTGTTTCTTTAATGTGAGAATTAAAACCCTTGAGCTGTTTTCTTGATATGAGCATGAATACCCCTCAATTGTTTCTTTAATGTGAGAATTAAAACCCTTGAGCTGTTTTCTTGATATGAGCATGAATACCCCTCAATTGTTTCTTTAATGTGAGAATTAAAACCCTTGAGCTGTTTTCTTGATATGAGCATGAATACCCCTCAATTGTTTCTTTAATGTGAGAATTAAAACCCTTGAGCTGTTTTCTTGATATGAGCATGAATATCCCTCAATTGTTTCTTTAATGTGAGAATTAAAACCCTTGAGCTGTTTTCTTGATATGAGCATGAATACCCCTCAATTGTTTCTTTAATGTGAGAATTAAAACCCTTGAGCTGTTTTCTTGATATGAGCATGAATACCCCTCAATTGTTTCTTTAATGTGAGAATTAAAACCCTTGAGCTGTTTTCTTGATATGAGCATGAATACCCCTCAATTGTTTCTTTAATGTGAGAATTAAAACCCTTGAGCTGTTTTCTTGATATGAGCATGAATACCCCTCAGTTGTTTCTTTAATGTGAGAATTAAAACCCTTGACCAGTTTTCTTGATATGAGCATGAATACCCCTCAATTGTTTCTTTAATGTGAGAATTAAAACCCTTGAGCTGTTTTCTTGATATGAGCATGAATACCCCTCAATTGTTTCTTTAATGTGAGAATTAAAACCCTTGAGCTGTTTTCTTGATATGAGCATGAATACCCCTCAATTGTTTCTTTAATGTGAGAATTAAAACCCTTGAGCTGTTTTCTTGATATGAGCATGAATACCCCTCAATTGTTTCTTTAATGTGAGAATTAAAACCCTTGAGCTGTTTTCTTGATATGAGCATGAATACCCCTCAATTGTTTCTTTAATGTGAGAATTAAAACCCTTGAGCTGTTTTCTTGATATGAGCATGAATACCCCTCAATTGTTTCTTTAATGTGAGAATTAAAATCCCTGAGATGTTTCCTTGATATGAGCATGAATACCCCTCAATTGTTTCTTTAATGTGAGAATTAAAACCCTTGAGCTGTTTTCTTGATATGAGCATGAATACCCCTCAATTGTTTCTTTAATGTGAGAATTAAAACCCTTGAGCTGTTTTCTTGATATGAGCATGAATACCCCTCAATTGTTTCTTTAATGTGAGAATTAAAACCCTTGAGCTGTTTTCTTGATATGAGCATGAATACCCCTCAATTGTTTCTTTAATGTGAGAATTAAAATCCCTGAGATGTTTCCTTGATATGAGCATGAATACCCCTCAATTGTTTCTTTAATGTGAGAATTAAAACCCTTGAGCTGTTTTCTTAACCACTTAACTGTATATGACGGATATATCTGTCCCCATGTAACCTTTATACTAATTTGTAAGACGGATATATCTGTCCCCATGTAACCTTTATACTAATTTGTAAGACGGATATATCTGTCCCCATGTAACCTTTATACTAATTTGTAAGACGGATATATCTGTCCCCATGTAACCTTTATACTAATTTGTAAGACGGATATATTTGTCCCCATGTAACCTTTATACTAATTTGTAAGACGGATATATCTGTCCCCATGTAACCTTTATACTAATTTGTAAGACGGATATATCTGTCCCCATGTAACCTTTATACTAATTTGTAAGACGGATATATCTGTCCCCATGTAACCTTTATACTAATTTGTAAGACGGATATATCTGTCCCCATGTAACCTTTATACTAATTTGTAAGACGGATATATCTGTCCCCATGTAACCTTTATACTAATTTGTAAGACGGATATATCTGTCCCCATGTAACCTTTATACTAATTTGTAAGACGGATATATCTGTCCCCATGTAACCTTTATACTAATTTGTAAGACGGATATATCTGTCCCCATGTAACCTTTATACTAATTTGTAAGACGGATATATCTGTCCCCATGTAACCTTTATACTAATTTGTAAGACGGATATATCTGTCCCCATGTAACCTTTATACTAATTTGTAAGACGGATATATCTGTCCCCATGTAACCTTTATACTAATTTGTAAGACGGATATATCTGTCCCCATGTAACCTTTATACTAATTTGTAAGACGGACATATCCATCTTATAATTATAGCATCCTGCTACATCATGAGAGAATCCACAGTAAACCTGTTAGGTTCATAAATCAATTACACACAGATTTGCTCATTCTTCACACTGAGTTATCGTTCTTAATTCCTTCGCTACTTCCGTCTTATAAATTGAGCACCAAACTACGTAACATGGTAATTCCTGAGCAAGCCATTCTATTAATAATTTATCACCAGTTTTCTTTTGTTTCTGAGACACCTGACTGAGACACCTGACAGAGATACCTGACTGAGACTCCTGACTGAGACACCTGACTGAGACACCTGACAGAGATACCTGACTGAGACACCTGACTGAGACACCTTGACTGAGGCACCTGACTGAGACACCTTGACTGAGACACCTGACTGAGACACCTGACTGTTATTATTTCTTGCCAACTTTTGTGTTAAAATGTTTGCATCTAAGAAAAAGTGATTTTCTGAAGATGAAGTTTTGCAATGCGTATTGGAATCTGATGATTTATCATCTTTGAATTGTGAATCGGAATATGAAGTCGGGGACGGCTATTTAGTTGGGGCAACTGATATGGACACTGAAGTTGAAAGTAAAAATGAATGCATGGATTCAAGTTCTGCTGATTCAGATTCGGAGCAGGCTACAAATGACTGAAAAAATAAGAAAATTACACTTGTTTTGTAGTATGTAACCACAGGTTATTACATTCACAAAAAAGCATTTTTTTGCAAAATTTATTGCGCTATGAAGTAAAATTTAACCGATTTGATTACGCACAGTTAACTGCTTAATATTTAATATGAGAATTAAAACCTTCAAACTCTTTCCTTAACATGAACATTACAACTCTTGAGTTGTTTCCTTAACTCTCCCACTGAGTATTTGCAAGATATTTTTCATCAGATCTAGTCATGGCTGCTGTTAAGCAGCCATGACTGAATTTGATAAAAAAATTCATTTAAATTTAACTCAAGAAATTAATATTGACAAAATTCATACAGCTTTCATGGGGAAAATTTGTTGAAATGTGTCAAAATTATACTAATTTCAGTGGTATGAGAAATTCTGTCCTAGGCAGGAATATCCACCAGTAGCATACAATGAGTTGATATGAACATTAAAACCCTTGAGTACCTTTACTGGGTTATTCCCTTTGTCTGTATATTTTAATTTTACGCCATGTTTTTTACTGATGTTTCATATTATGTGAAGATTTGTATATGGCAAATACAGGGTAGGGATGTATTTTTGCTGGTAGGCCTGATGTTTAACCCTTTACCCAATGAATCGCTCGCATCCGCCCACGTAATATGCAAATTCTGTAGCTGAAAAAATATTATTTTGCAAAAAATTTCCACAAAACCATATCATGAGACCCCTCTTTGGAACGAGCTCATCAAGCTCGTTCCAAAGAGGGGTCACATGATATGGTTTTATTGAAATTTTTTGAAAAAAATTAAAAAATTATATTTAAAATAATAAATTTTGGAATCGTCTGCATTGGGTAAAGGATTAAAAAAAAAAGAAAAAAAATTATCATATTTGATGATTCACTTTCATGGGGCACTTTTTTGCAAGTTTTGTAATATTCACCAGTATGCATACTGCCCCAAGTATTCTATTCTATTCGATTCAATTTGATTTGATTTGATTTGATTTGATTTGATTCAATTCGATTATATTCTATTCCATTCCATTCCATTGTTGCTCATAAAATGTAATAATATAAAATAATTTTGTTTTACAGACAGCTTTTGTAACAGCACACAAACTAGAGAGAGATGATGGTACCGAATATTTACTTATTGATGTTGGGAATCCACTTCAAGAACATGGAATTGTGAGTACTGTTTTCACAACTCTTATTCCATCAGTCAATACAGTTACAAGAGGGGCAAGATTTTTGGCCCCACCTCAAATTTCTGTTTTCTGAACCCATGGTCCGATTTGAACCAAATTTGATATGTGGTATTATTGAGTCTCAATTCATGCAAAACAAATTTTTTCCAGAAGCTAAAATAGAAATATTTTCAAATTTCTATATTTCCCAAACCACACGGAACAAAGAACTGTTGTTTGATATGAAGCATCCTTAGGACAAGTTGAAGTGAATAGTAAAAAAAAATTGCCATCGGTTGTGTCAGGGTGTCCTATAGGCGGCATCGAAAAAATGCAGAGTCAACATATTTTCAAGTTTGTTCAAATCAAATGCCTGGGTTAATATTTGGGCTCTCCATGGGAGCCCTGATTTTAACTAAGTGCAATATGAGTGCATTTCTTTATAAAACTCTTCTTCTTCAGATCCACTAGTCAGAATGCTTTCATATTTGGTATACAACATCTCAATGGAGAGGGGGGGGGGATGAGTTTCAAGTTTTTTCAAATTGAGTGGGTGGGTAATATTTGGGCTCCCTATGATAGCTCAAATTTCAACTTAGTGCAATACGAGAGAATTTCTTTAAAAATCTTCTTCCTCAGAACCACCAGTCAGAATGCTTTCATATTTGACATTCAGCATCTCTGGGGGAAGGGGGTGAGATTCAAATTTGTTCAAATCAGGTCCCTAGGTTAATATTTGGGCTTAATTGGTGGCCCGGAGTTTTACTTGGTGCACCACCAGTTAGAATGCTTTCATATTTGATATACAACAACAGGGGGGTGGGGGGGGGGGGGGGGGGCATCAAGATTGTTTAATTTGGGTCGCTAGGTTAATATTTGGGCTCCCTAACTTAGTGCAACATGAGGAAATTTCTTTAAAAATCTTCTTCTTCAGATCCACCAATCAAAATGCTTTCATATTTGGTTACAACATCTCTAGGGGTGGTCACATACTATTTGTTAAAAATCGAGTCCCTGGGTTCGGTTCATGTTTCTTCTTCCTATGTGAGCCCAAAATTTAACTTGGTGCAATACGAGGGAATTTCTATAAAAATATTCATCTTCAGATTCACCAGTTAGAATCCTTTCATATTTGGCATACAGCATTTCTTGGTGGGTCAAATTTAAGTTTGTTCAAATCGAGTCCCTGAGTTAAAATTTGGGCTACCATAGGGAGCCTGAATTTGAACTTAGTGCAATCAGAGTGCTTTTGTATTTGGTACACATCTTGGGAGGGGGGTGAGATTCAAGTTAGTTCAAATCGGGCCACTGAGTTAATATTTGGGCCTCCTATGGTAGCCCGAATTTCAACTTGGTGCAATATGAGAAAATTTCTTCAAAAATCTTCTCCTTCAGATCCACCACTCAGACTGCTTTCACATTTGGTATACAGCATCCTGGTGGTGGAACAGAAGGGCTCAGACTCAAGTTTGTTCAAGTTAACTTCCTAGGTTGATATTTGGACTCCCAAGTTTTGCATTACTGGAAATTGGGGCATTATTGCTGTGGTAGCATCCCAATACAAAATAAAATCATCTGGCATGGACAAGAGAGTTATAAATAATTAAATAACTTCATTCCTCTAGGTGTTAACTAGCTATAGATGCTAATTAAATCCTTCTTTAAACAACTATTGTCAGTTGAATTCCTCAGGTCCCATGGGGCCTCTTGTTTTTCAGAGTTATGGCACTTTATGTTGTTAAATGTCTATTATAATTGGTTGCCTGGTTCACTTCTCAATATTTGTGGGATTTTTCCCAAATGTGGTGTGATGTATGAGTATAAAGTTTAAAAGGACAATAAGATGCTAATTTGGAAAAATATCGACTCTCAGATTTTGCTCCTGAAAGCACGTAAAAAAAATCAGTGTACAGAAAGTGTAAGACATCAGAAGCAACACTAAATTATATAAATCTGTACAGCATAAATACACAGAATAACATGCTCATGTGAATGGGTTAATCGATATGGCACGAATTTCAGAATGGAAAGATAAAAGGAAAGGGCACAGGCCTCTCGTTTTATCCTTCCTCGATGGCACAAAGTGCCATATTCATTAACCCATCATACACAGAATGACATGCACATGTAAATGGATTAATCAGTATGGCATTGTGGCATCTTGGAAGGATAAAACGAAAGGCCTGCAGCCTCTCGGTTTATCCTTCCATGCTGGCACTCTTGCCATTATGTATTTACTACAGGCCTTCACGTCTATAAAAACAATTATTTGAAGGACACTCAGCAATTCATTAAACAACTATCAACAAGTTATTTCGTAATTGGTTCAGTTTTAGGTGTTCAATCATCTGCTAATGTTTACAAACACATGTGCAATTTTAGGGAAATTCCTGTGAGAAGGTTGGTAAATCGGTCAAACATATGTATGTTTGTACTATTGTAGTACATGCATATTTCAGTTAGTTCTATTCTATTTGTTATCATTATACAGCTAATAAAGATTGATTTGACCTCTCCTTTCTAAACTTTAGAGTAGATCTATACGTAGATAAGATATTCAAAATTATTGGAATTCAATCACTTCTTTTAAATTGCTGAGCTTCTGTGATTCCAAGTAGGTGGGGATATGTTAAGTTTTGACAGATGACATGATCATCCAAAAATAGTTTTTCAACAATTTCTGTTTGGCACATGTTTGCGGAACAGATTTTCATTTTCCGCATGGTTTAGTGTCGCTGTAGATGGGGATTTCATAGAACAGGCATGTAATAAAAAAGTTAAAAATCTGTTTCTCAAGCCCTCTTGCATGGTCCTTTTTGCTGTCGTATGCACATAGCTTTGGCATCTGCCAAGTGTACCCCTGGTGTACCATTTTCATCAAAGTCAAACCCCTTTTGACACCCATAAACACATAAATCTATATCTAATAAAACTACACATAAACAGTTATCCTAATTATAATTTTGGTATATCTTTTTCAGTCTAATTTTACTCTGAAGCTTAATCCCAAAAATATAGATGGTTCTGAAGACGCCTTATTTTTTAGTATGAAAGTATTTAGGTAAGTTGTGTATCTCTAGAATGTATCTCATTACTTTTTATGTATCATAGAATGTCACCAAATCGTCTTGATTTTCATTCAGTTCCTTGAAAGTGTGTAAAAAAAATAAATTTTAACCCTTTACCCAATGTAACGGCCAAAATGGCCAGCGCTATTCACAAAAATTGCCATTCAATTTTCATTTTTTGTCGCCAAAACATACCTTATGAGCCCTCATTGGAACTAGCTCATTGAGCTCATTCCAATGAGGGGTCATAGGCTATGTTTTTGATGCAACAAATGAAAAATGTCGTCTGCTTTTCGTGTTAGGTAAAGGGTTAAAAGCCTGGAGATTTTTATCTACTTTTACCACACCTTTGAGAGTCGACATCTGTGTCTCTGCATTTATTTATTTATTTATTTATTTATTTATTTATTTATTTATTTATTTATTTATTTATTTAAGGTCATTTTTCTGTATAATGGCTAATCATGCCTGCAACATGGATATAACGTCAAGTCCAGCAATCGTTTATACCCATATTGCCCATTTTAGAGGACTTCCACCCCAGGCATTGGTGACTGGATCCTATTTTACCAGTAAAACAGAGCTTGTTTACCACAGTAAACAAGCACAGCTTCACTTCCCGGGGTTTCCATGGGGCAGACTCAACAGTTGTTTTCACCGAGAGACTGCATGTCAGGGCACCTGTTTCAGAGTGGGAATTGTATCTTTTTGTCCTTGCATGCTGCTCACAGATATTCCTACTCATCATCTCATGGCTCTAGTTTGAGTTTTATTTAACCAAAGTTTATTTTGTAAATTGAATAAACTTTTTGAGAAGTGATTTTTTTAGTTACATTTTTATAAATTGTTTATCAAATCTAGTCGTGGTACGGAGGTGATGACTAGATTTGACTAACAAATATTTTTATCCCATAAATGGCCATTTATTCAAACAATAAAAGCCTTGGATAAATTTTTGCTTTATTCACCAGGCAATTTTCCCTGTAGGTTCAGCACTGAAAGAATTTATTCCTATAATAGAGACAGACTTGTTGACCTCTGACCCCTACCCCATTCGTGTTGTCGTAACCCATCTTACAGTTGTGGGAGACACAATGAACTGACATTTATCAAATTCTGACCATTACTTAACCCCGTGCACACTGATGTCAAAATATCCAGATTTGAAGTAGCCATTATTCCCATAATGCAACTGGGAATTTAACCATTTCAATCTTGTTTGACAGAGCTCATTGAGCTCTGTCAAACAAGATTAAATTGGTTAAATTTCTAGTTGCATTATGGGAAATATTTGCACCCTGAACTTTAGATATTTCGACATCAGTGTGCAGGGGGTTAAATGTTTAGTTTTAGAATATATGACACATTTCAACTCTGCCTTACAATAAATCAAACAACAATTAATACAGAAAACATAAATTAAATCAATCGAAACCCTGCGTTGAAAAGCGTACATGTTTGATTGTGAAAGGCGAGGCATGATGAGTAATGTTTCATTTTGCAAATTAGGAAAGTATAAATAAACAAATGCATATGTCGTTTGCTTTGTTTATAAAACTCAAATTGAATCGACGACTTTTTTAAAGTATTACACAATGCAGTAGAAAAGACTACACATAGTTCATTTAATAAAGTATTTTTACAAGTTTAGCTAAAGTATGTAGGGGAATTATTTTTGGACAGAAATGTATTGCTGCTCCTTGTTTATTGTAGGCAGTTTTGCTTGTCAATCGAATTGGGCCAATGTGCTCATCACTTCTCACTGTGTTTTGTAGTGAGTAACAACACGATTTTGCTATGACTGCCCTGTGAAAGATTTATGGGATAAACAAAATAAACATATATTGTGTTTTGAAGTAAAAAATGTATTCAACTCATAGAATTAGGAATTAAACAGACTCACCAGAGGTTCATCGGTTTAATTCTTAATCCTACTCGTAGAATAAATTTTTTATTTAAAAACACTATACATTTATTCTATAAATACTGTACATTTATTCTATAAACACTTTACATTCATTCTATAAACACTATACATTTATTCTATAAACACTTTACATTCATTCTATAAACACTATACATTTATTCTATAAATACTGTACATTTATTCTATAAACACTTTACATTCATTCTATAAACACTATACATTTATTCTATAAATACTGTACATTTATTCTATAAACACTTTACATTCATTCTATAAACACTATACATTTATTCTATAAATACTGTACATTTATTTTATAAACACTTTACATTTATTCTATAAACACTATACATTTATTCTATAAATACTGTACATTTATTCTATAAACACTTTATATTCATTCTATAAACACTATACATTTATTATATAAATACTGTACATTTATTCTATAAACACTTTACATTCATTCTATCAACACTATACATTTATTCTATAAATACTGTACATTTATTCTATAAACACTTTACATTCATTTTATAAACACTATACATTTATTCTATAAATACTGTACATTTATTCTATAAACACTTTACATTCATTTTATAAACACTATACATTTATTCTATAAATACTGTACATTTATTTTATAAACACTTTACATTTATTCTATAAACACTATACATTTATTCTATAAACACTTTACATTTATTCTATAAACACTATACATTTATTCTATAAATACTGTACATTTATTCTATAAACACTTTACATTCATTCTATAAACACTATACATTTATTCTATAAACACTTTACATTTATTCTATAAACACTATACATTTATTCTATAAACACTATACATTTATTCTATAAATACTGTACATTTATTTTATAAACACTTTACATTCATTCTATAAACACTATACATTTATTCTATAAATACTGTACATTTATTCTATAAACACTTTACATTCATTCTATCAACACTATACATTTATTCTATAAATACTGTACATTTATTTTATAAACACTTTACATTTATTCTATAAACACTATACATTTATTCTATAAATACTGTACATTTATTCTATAAACACTTTACATTCATTCTATAAACACTATACATTTATTCTATAAACACTTTACATTTATTCTATAAACACTATACATTTATTCTATAAACACTATACATTTATTCTATAAATACTGTACATTTATTTTATAAACACTTTACATTCATTCTATAAACACTATACATTTATTCTATAAATACTGTACATTTATTCTATAAACATTTTACATTCATTCTATAAACACTATACATTTATTCTATAAATACTGTACATTTATTTTATAAACACTTTACATTTATTCTATAAACACTATACATTTATTCTATAAATACTGTACATTTATTCTATAAACACTTTACATTCATTCTATAAACACTATACATTTATTATATAAATACTGTACATTTATTCTATAAACACTTTACATTCATTCTATCAACACTATACATTTATTCTATAAATACTGTACATTTATTCTATAAACACTTTACATTCATTTTATAAACACTATACATTTATTCTATAAATACTGTACATTTATTCTATAAACACTTTACATTCATTTTATAAACACTATACATTTATTCTATAAATACTGTACATTTATTTTATAAACACTTTACATTTATTCTATAAACACTATACATTTATTCTATAAATACTGTACATTTATTCTATAAACACTTTACATTCATTTTATAAACACTATACATTTATTCTATAAATACTGTACATTTATTTTATAAACACTTTACATTTATTCTATAAACACTATACATTTATTCTATAAATACTGTACATTTATTCTATAAACACTTTACATTCATTTTATAAACACTATACATTTATTCTATAAATACTGTACATTTATTCTATAAACACTTTACATTTATTCTATAAACACTATACATTTATTCTATAAATACTGTACATTTATTCTATAAACACTTTACATTCATTCTATAAACACTATACATTTATTCTATAAACACTTTACATTTATTCTATAAACACTATACATTTATTCTATAAACACTATACATTTATTCTATAAATACTGTACATTTATTTTATAAACACTTTACATTCATTCTATAAACACTATACATTTATTCTATAAATACTGTACATTTATTCTATAAACACTTTACATTCATTCTATCAACACTATACATTTATTCTATAAATACTGTACATTTATTTTATAAACACTTTACATTTATTCTATAAACACTATACATTTATTCTATAAATACTGTACATTTATTCTATAAACACTTTACATTCATTCTATAAACACTATACATTTATTCTATAAACACTTTACATTTATTCTATAAACACTATACATTTATTCTATAAACACTATACATTTATTCTATAAATACTGTACATTTATTTTATAAACACTTTACATTCATTCTATAAACACTATACATTTATTCTATAAATACTGTACATTTATTCTATAAACACTTTACATTCATTCTATCAACACTATACATTTATTCTATAAATACTGTACATTTATTTTATAAACACTTTACATTTATTCTATAAACACTATACATTTATTCTATAAATACTGTACATTTATTCTATAAACACTTTACATTCATTCTATCAACACTATACATTTATTCTATAAATACTGTACATTTATTTTATAAACACTTTACATTTATTCTATAAACACTTTACATTTATTCTATAAACACTATACATTTATTTTATAAACACTTTACATTTATTCTATAAACACTATACATTTATTCTATAAATACTGTACATTTATTCTATAAACACTTTACATTCATTTTATAAACACTATACATTTATTCTATAAATACTGTACATTTATTTTATAAACACTTTACATTTATTCTATAAACACTATACATTTATTCTATAAACACTTTACATTTATTCTATAAACACTATACATTTATTCTATAAATACTGTACATTTATTCTATAAACACTTTACATTCATTCTATAAACACTATACATTTATTCTATAAACACTTTACATTTATTCTATAAACACTATACATTTATTCTATAAACACTATACATTTATTCTATAAATACTGTACATTTATTTTATAAACACTTTACATTCATTCTATAAACACTATACATTTATTCTATAAATACTGTACATTTATTCTATAAACACTTTACATTCATTCTATAAACACTATACATTTATTCTATATATACTGTACATTTATTTTATAAACACTTTACATTTATTCTATAAACACTATACATTTATTCTATAAATACTGTACATTTATTCTATAAACACTTTATATTCATTCTATAAACACTATACATTTATTATATAAATACTGTACATTTATTCTATAAACACTTTACATTCATTCTATCAACACTATACATTTATTCTATAAATACTGTACATTTATTCTATAAACACTTTACATTCATTTTATAAACACTATACATTTATTCTATAAATACTGTACATTTATTCTATAAACACTTTACATTCATTTTATAAACACTATACATTTATTCTATAAATACTGTACATTTATTTTATAAACACTTTACATTTATTCTATAAACACTATACATTTATTCTATAAACACTTTACATTTATTCTATAAACACTATACATTTATTCTATAAATACTGTACATTTATTCTATAAACACTTTACATTCATTCTATAAACACTATACATTCATTCTATAAACACTATACATTTATTCTATAAACACTATACATTTATTCTATAAACACTATACATTTATTCTATAAACACTATACATTTATAGTGTATAGTGTTTATTCTATAAACACTGTACATTTATTGTATGTATAAAAATACTCAGCAGGTTAAGAGTAAGGATTAAAACTGAATTCATGCTTTTGAAAGTGCTTAAAGATTGAAATTTCTTTGATACAATCATGAAAAAGTTACTGATGAAGAATCTGCTATCCCAGTATCCTGTGAATGTTTAATGTAACAACCCCTACTGTCCTGATTCTCAAATTTGAGCTGTCACAACCCATATTTATCAATAAGGCACCACTCACATACAAAAAACTCCCTAAAGTTTATCTATTACCTCCCACTTACAATTAAGCCTGGATATCTCGCCCCGTCATGCCCATTAAAAGTCTACCCAGTCTACTGTTATGAACATGCTGTAAGTATGTGTAAGAAGGCCTACACATGTATATCTAATTCTGTCGAGCTGCTGTTGCTGATTATAATTCACAATATAGAGTTATTTCACCATACCCTGTTTATAATTCTCAATATAGAGTTATTCCACCATACCCTGATTATAATTCTCAATATAGAGTTATTCCACCATACCCTGATTATAATTCTCAATATAGACTTAATCCTCCATACCCTGTTTATAATTCTCAATATAGAGTTATTCCACCATACCCTGATTATAATTTTCAGTATAGAGTTATGCCACCATACCCTGATTATAACTCTCAATATAGAGTTATTTCACCATACCCTGATTATAATTCTCAATATAGAGTTATTCCACCATACCTTGATTATAATACTCAATATAGACTTAATCCTCCATACCCTGTTTATAATTCTCAATATAGAGTTATTCCACCATACCCTGATTATAATTTTCAGTATAGAGTTATTCCACCATACCCTGATTATAACTCTCAATATAGAGTTATTTCACCATACCCTGATTATAACTCAATATAGAGTTATTCCACCATACCCATTATAATTCTCAATATAGAGTTATTCCACCATACCCTGATTATAATTCTCAACATAGAGTTATTCCACCATACCCTGATTATAATTCTCAATATAGAGTTATTCCACCATACTCTGATTATAATTCTCAATATAGAGTTATTCCATGGTACCCTGATTATAATTCTCAATATAGAGTTATTCCACCATACCCTGATTATAATTCTCAACATAGAGTTATTCCACCATACCCTGATTATAATTCTCAATATAGAGTTATTCCACCATACCCCTGATTATAATTCTCAATATAGAGTTATTCCATGGTACCCTGATTATAATTCTCAATATAGAGTTATTCCACCATACCCTGACTATAATTCTCAACATAGAGTTATTCCACCATACCCTGATTATAATTCTCAATATAGAGTTATTCCACCATACCCTGATTATAACTCTCAGTATAGAGTTATTCCTCCAAACCCTGAATATAATTCTCAATATAGAGTTATTCCACCATACCCTGATTATAATTCTCAATATAGAGTTATTCCACCATACCCTGATTATAATTCTCAATATAGAGTTATTCCATGGTACCCTGATTATAATTCTCAATATAGAGTTATTCCACCATACCCTGATTATAATTCTCAACATAGAGTTATTCCACCATACCCTGACTATAATTCTCAATATAGAGTTATTCCATGGTACCCTGATTATAATTCTCAATATAGAGTTATTCCATGGTACCCTGATTATAATTCTCAATATAGAGTTATTCCACCATACCCTGATTATAATTCTCAATATAGAGTTATTCCACCATACCCTGATTATAATTCTCAATATAGAGTTATTCCATGGTACCCTGATTATAATTCTCAATATAGAGTTATTCCATGGTACCCTGATTATAATTCTCAATATAGAGTTATTCCACCATACCCTGACTATAATTCTCAACATAGAGTTATTCCACCATACCCTGATTATAATTCTCAATATAGAGTTATTCCATGGTACCCTGATTATAATTCTCAATATAGAGTTATTCCACCATACCCTGATTATAATTCTCAATATAGAGTTATTCCATGGTACCCTGATTATAATTCTCAATATAGAGTTATTCCATGGTACCCTGATTATAATTCTCAATATAGAGTTATTCCACCATACCCTGATTATAATTCTCAATATAGAGTTATTCCACCATACCCTGATTATAATTCTCAATATAGAGTTATTCCATGGTACCCTGATTATAATTCTCAATATAGAGTTATTCCACCATACCCTGACTATAATTCTCAACATAGAGTTATTCCACCATACCCTGATTATAATTCTCAATATAGAGTTATTCCATGGTACCCTGATTATAATTCTCAATATAGAGTTATTCCACCATACCCTGATTATAATTCTCAATATAGAGTTATTCCATGGTACCCTGATTATAATTCTCAATATAGAGTTATTCCACCATACCCTGATTATAATTCTCAATATAGAGTTATTCCATGGTACCCTGATTATAATTCTCAATATAGAGTTATTCCACCATACCCTGATTATAATTCTCAATATAGAGTTATTCCATGGTACCCTGATTATAATTCTCAATATAGAGTTATTCCACCATACCCTGATTATAATTCTCAATATAGAGTTATTCCATGGTACCCTGATCATAATTCTTAATATAGAGTTATTCCACCATACCCTGATTATAATTCTCAATATAGAGTTATTCCATGGTACCCTGATTATAATTCTCAATATAGAGTTATTCCACCATACCCTGATTATAATTCTCAATATAGAGTTATTCCACCATACCCTGATTATAATTCTCAATATAGAGTTATTCCATGGTACCCTGATTATAATTCTCAATATAGAGTTATTCCACCATACCCTGACTATAATTCTCAACATAGAGTTATTCCATGGTACCCTGATTATAATTCTCAATATTCTATTTACTTGTAGTTCTAACAGTGAGAAGTTACCAGATATAGATAATAATGAGGCAGATATACTTATTCCTGTAGAAGCCAGTGCTACAATCATTATTATAGGGTAAGTAATTCTCTTGTTGAGTAAGTTTATGTTTGTTTATTTATTGGGTATTAACTACACTTTCAACAGATAGGGCTAGCAGTTGAAGACAAGCACACATCCATGTGCAGTATGCCTTAGTACACAACACCACCATGCCTTAGTACACAGTGATGACTTACACCTCTCAAATGATGAGGTACACTTTTTCTCATGATCTTAAAAATAGCAGCATGATATATCTGATGATTTCTATGCCTTACCTCAGTCCTGCTTGGACTTAGAGCCAAGGTAGATCTAGCTGAGGTATGGTAAATAAATTATTGGATACTTAATATACTCTTGAGTATGAGAACAGGAAGGCCTGAGGTTAGGCATGGCATTACAGAGACCACTAGTTAAGCAGACACAGCGATATCGATGCCTTGAACAGGAGGCAATGTTTTGTTCCAGTCCTCAGTATAAAGCTTGTAACTATGTCTACAGTCCTCAGTATAAAGCTTGTAACTATGTCTACAGTCCTCAGTATAAAGCTTGTAACTATGTCTACAGTCCTCAGTATAAAGCTTGTAAGTATGTCTACAGTCCTCAGTATAAAGCTTGTAACTATGTCTACAGTCCTCAGTATAAAGCTTGTAACTATGTCTACAGTCCTCAGTATAAAGCTTGTAACTATGTCTACAGTCCTCGGTATAAAGCTTGTAACTATGTCTACAGTCCTCGGTATAAAGCTTGTAACTATGTCTACAGTCCTCAGTATAAAGCTTGTAACTATGTCTACAGTCCTCGGTATAAAGGGTGTAACTATGTCTACAGTCCTCAGTATAAAGCTTGTAACTATGTCTACAGTCCTGGGTATAAAGCTTGTAACTATGTCTACAATCCTCAGTATAAATCTTGTAACTATGTCTACAGTCCTCAGTATAAAGCTTGTAACTATGTCTTCAGTCCTCAGTATAAAGCTTGTAACTATGTCTACAGTCCTCAGTATAAAGCTTGTAACTATGTCTACAGTCCTCAGTATAAAGCTTGTAACTATGTCTACAGTCCTCAGTATAAAGCTTGTAACTATGTATACAGTCCTCAGTATAAAGCTTGTAACTGTGTCTACAGTCCTCGGTATAAAGCTTGTAACTATGTCTTCAGTCCTCGGTATAAAGCTTGTAACTATGTCTACAGTTCTCAGTATAAAGCTTGTAACTTTGTCTACAGTACTCAGTATAAAGCTTGTAACTTTGTCTACAGTCCTCAGTATAAAGCTTGTAACTATGTCTACAGGAGCTCAGAATATATAGAGGCTTTCTATGCAGCAAATATTTTTCCTGCTATCATCTTAGAAGTTTCCACCATTGAACATAGCTTTATAACAGCAATGGGCAGAGAAGCTGATCATGAAATTACTTAACCCTTTACCCAACGCAGGCGATATCAAAATTTATTATTTTAAATATCATTTTTTCAAATTTTAAAAAAAATGTCAACAAAACCATATCAGGTGACCCCTCGTTTGAACAAGCTCAACGAGCTCTTTCCAACAAGGGATCACTTGATATGGTTTTGTTGAAATTTTTTTAAAAATAATATTTTTTCAACTGCTAAATTTGCATATTATGTGGACGGATGCAGCCGATTCGTTGGGTAAAGGGTTAATATCTCATGTATAAAATATATTCCAATTAAGAAAATAATTGACACTTTACAAAATCAGTTCTCCTTGAATATTAATGTTGCCAGTTTTGGCTCACCTAACAGTACTTCTAAACCCTTTGAATCTGAAAGGCAGCTTTTCTGGAATGGGAACATCATACGTATCACCTTCATAATTTCATTAAATGGGATAGCTGCTAAGTGAATGTGCAGGATAGATCAGTCACTATTTTCAGCATGCAACCATGAGGCTACACATTGAAAATATTAATTGATTTACCACCATATAATGAACAGGAACTCTTCAAGTTGCTGCCTTTAAACTGACATGTAAGATACCACCAGGGTGCAAAGGTTTAGTAAATGTAGATGTACTGTTTTTATTAACCTTGGGTTGATAGAAGTGGAGTTAAGACCAGAAAATGTATGTCACTCCACCAGCCATTGAAGGTATAAAAGGAGTACATTTTTTTTTGTTGCTCACTGAATAAAAATTTTTATAAAATAGTGATTATAACAGCCTTGAACTAATTAATTAAATTGTTTAATATCAATTATAATAGCTCATTAAACTAATTTTTTTTAAAATCGATTATAACCATCTGTTAAACTAATTAATTAAATTGTTCAATATTGATTGTAACAACCTGTTAAACTGATTAATTAAATTGTTTAATATTGATTATAACAGCATGTTAAGTTATTAATTAAATTGTTTGATATTGATTAATACAGCTTGTTAAACTAATTAATTAAATTGTGTAATATTGATTATACAACCTGTTAAACCAATTAATTTAATTCTTTAATATCAGTTATAACTATCTGTTAAACTAATTAATTAAATTGTTTAATATTGATTATAATAGCCTATTAAACTAATTAATTAAATTGTTTAATATTGATTATAATAGCCTGTTAAACTAATTAATTAAATTGTTTAATATTGATTATAATAGCCTGTTAAACTAATTACTTAAATCGCTCAATATTGATTATAGGAACCTGTTAAACTAATTAATTATATTGTTTAATATCGATTATAACAGTCTATTAAACTAATTAATTAAATTGTTTAATATGGATATATTGTAGAAAATCAGATCCTGATCAGTTTGTATACAATGGTACGATCAGTGGTAAACAAGAAAAACATATAGGACCAGAAGTTGTACACCTTTTTCAGGTAAGTTCTTAATTACTGTTGAATTAATTAGTATGAAATCTGCCTTATATCATTAGCATTGTTAATTTGCCTCATTAACCCTTAACTAGTGTAATGGCCAAAACCAGTCAGCACTATTCCCAAAATTATCATTCAAATTTTTATTATTTTCATTCTTTGTCTCCACATCATAACATATGACCCTTGATTGGAATGGGCTCATTGAGCTCATTCCAATGAGAAAAGGCATTTTATTTAGGAAAATATGAAACATTTAGGTTATTCAAGAATTTGTATGGCAGCTGTTGTCTACTTATCATGCTGGGTAAAACGTTCATTCTATTGTCTACTTATCATGCTGGGTAAAACATTCATTCTATTGTCTACTTATTATGCTGGGTAAAACATTCATTTTATTGTCTACTTATCATGCTGGGTAGAACGTTCATTCTATTGTCTACTTATCATGCTGGGTAGAACGTTCATTCTATTGTCTACTTATCATGCTGGGTAAAACATTCATTCTATTGTCTACTTATGCTGGGTAAAACATTCATTCTATTGTCTACTTATCATGCTGGGTAAAACATTCATTCTATTGTCTACTTATCATGCTGGGTAAAACATTCATTCTATTGTCTACTTATCATGCTGGGTAAAAGGTTCATTCTACTGTCTGCTTATGCTGCGTAGAACGTTAATTCTATTGTCTACATATCATGCTGGGTAGAACGTTCATTCTATTGTCTACTTATCATGCTGGGTAAAACATTCATTCTATTGTCTACTTATCATGCTGGGTAAAACATTCATTCTATTGTCTACTTATCATGCTGGGTAAAAGGTTCATTCTATTGTCTACTTATCATGCTGGGTAAAACATTCATTCTATTGTCAACTTATCATGCTGGGTAAAAGGTTCATTCTACTGTCTGCTTATGCTGGGTAGAACGTTAATTCTATTGTCTACTTATCATGCTGGGTAGAACGTTAATTCTATTGTGTACTTATCATGCTGTGTAAAACATTCATTCTATTGTCTACTTATCATGCTAGGTAGAATGTTAATTCTATTGTGTACTTATCAGGCTGTGTAAAACATTCATTCTATTGTCTACTTATCATGCTGGGTAGAACGTTAATTCTATTGTGTACTTATCATGCTGTGTAAAACGTTCATTCTATTGTCTACTTATCATGCTGGGTAGAATGTTAATTCTATTGTGTACTCATCAGGCTGTGTAAAACGTTCATTATATTGTCTACTTATCATGCTGGGTAGAACGTTAATTCTATTGTGTACTTATCAGGCTGTGTAAAACATTCCTTCTATTGTCTACTTATCATGCTGGGTAGAATGTTAATTCTATTGTCTACTTATCATGCTGGGTAGAACGTTAATTCTATTGTGTACTTATCATGCTGTGTAAAACGTTCATTCTATTGTCTACTTATCATGCTGGGTATAACAGTAATTCTATTATCTACTTATGCTGGGTAAAAGGTTCATTCTATTGTCTACTTATCATGCTGGGTAGAACGTTCATTCTATTGTCTACTTATCATGCTGGGTAAAAGGTTCATTCTATTGTCTACTTATCATGCTGGGTAAAACATTCATTCTATTGTCAACTTATCATGCTGGGTAAAAGGTTCATTCTACTGTCTGCTTATGCTGGGTAGAACGTTAATTCTATTGTCTACTTATCATGCTGGGTAGAACGTTAATTCTATTGTGTACTTATCGTGCTGTGTAAAACATTCATTCTATTGTCTACTTATCATGCTAGGTAGAATGTTAATTCTATTGTGTACTTATCAGGCTGTGTAAAACATTCATTCTATTGTCTACTTATCATGCTGGCTAGAACGTCCATTCTATTGTCTACTTATCATGCTGGGTAGAACGTCCATTCTATTGTCTACTTATCATGCTGGGTAGAACGTCCATTCTATTGTCTACTTATCATGCTGTGTAAAACGTTCATTCTGTTGTCTACTTATCATGCTGGGTAAAACGTTCATTCTATTGTCTACTTATCATGCTGGGTAAAAGGTTCATTCTTTTGTCTACTTATCATGCTGGGTAGAACGTTCATTCTATTGTCTACTTATCATGCTGGGTAAAAAGTTCATTCTTTTGTCTACTTATCATGCTGGGTAGAACGTTAATTCTATTGTCTACTTATCATGCTGGGTAAAAGGTTCATTCTTTTGTCTACTTGTCATGCTGGGTAGAATGTTAATTCTATTGTCTACTTATCATGCTGGGTAAAATGTTCATTCTTTTGTCTACTTATCATGCTGGGTAGAACATTAATTCTATTGTCTACTTATCATACTGGATAAAAGGTTCATTCTTTTGTCTACTTATCATGCTGGGTATAACGTTAATTCTATTGCCTACTTATCATGCTGGATATAACATTAATTCTATTGTCTACTCATCATGCTGGATGAAAGGTTCATTTTTCATCACTGAAGACAGCCGATGATAAATCACAGTTAATGTTATAAAACCTTTGTCTTACAATGAAATCTTTGTAAATAACCTGAATAATAAACAGAGGTTTTGCTTTGCATCTTAGTTTAAAATGTGAAATATACAAATGAGTTCATACACAGAACATCACGATGTGTGAATGTGTCTGTCTGTACAGCATGAGTGCCAGCCTGAGAGGATCGAACTTAAGGCGCAGCCTAGAGTTCTATCCTTCTGCAATGGCATGAGTGCCGTATTGATGAATGCATTCACAAATCGTGACGTCCCAGTGTTTATTACATGATTCTAGGACACAGAATCACCATTTATAGAATAAGTTCAATTTTGTTAATTTTCACTGTAAATTGGGACAAGTGGATAGGAGTTAGCATTTGATCCCAATAAAAGATGCTTAAATAGATTGAGAAAATATTCCCCACAAAATCTCATATTATGTTGTTGAAAAAACCATAATGTTTGTTCAGGCTATAGATTATCATTAAACTAGGACCTTTTATGTAGAGGTACAGTGTGTTAATAAACATGGTAATGTTTGATGAGGATAAAGGTTATTAAACTAAGATAAAGTTTGATGAGATCATTGTAATGTTGGATGTGGATATAGATTATCAAACTAGGACCAGGTTTTGGTGGGATCATTGTAATGTTTTGATGATGATATAGATTATCAAACTAGGACCAGGTTTTGGTGGGATCATTGTAATGTTTTGATGATGATATAGATTATCAAACTAGGACCAGGTTTTGGTGGGATCATTGTAATGTTTTGATGATGATATAGATTATCAAACTAGGACCAGGTTTTGGTGGGATCATTGTAATGTTTTGATGATGATATAGATTATCAAACTAGGACCAGGTTTTGATAAGATCATTGTAATGTTGGATGTGGATATAGATTATCAAACTAGGTCCAAGTTTTGGTGGGATCATTGTAATGTTTTGATGATGATATAGATTATCAAACTAGGACCAGGTTTTGATAAGATCATTGTAATGTTGGATGTGGATATAGATTATCAAACTAGGTCCAAGTTTTGGTGGTATCATTGTAATGTTGGATGAGGATATAGATTATCAAACTAGGACCAGGTTTTGATAAGATCATTGTAATGTTGGAAGTGGATATAGATTATCAAACTAGGACCAAGTTTTGGTGGTATCATTGTAATGTTGGATGTGGATATAGATTATCAAACTAGGACCAAGTTTTGATAAGATCATTGTAATGTTGGATGTGGATATAGATTATCAAACTAGGTCCAAGTTTTGGTGGTATCATTGTAATGTTGGATGTGGATATAGATTATCAAACTAGGTCCAAGTTTTGGTGGTATCATTGTAATGTTGGATGTGGATATAGATTATCAAACTAGGTCCAAGTTTTGGTGGTATCATTGTAATGTTGGATGTGGATATAGATTATTAAACTAGGACCAGGTTTTGATGGGGTCATTGTAATGTTGTGATGATGATATAGATTATCAAACTAGGTCCAAGTTTTGGTGGTATCATTGTAATGTTGGATGTGGATATAGATTATCAAACTAGGACCAAGTTTTGATAAGATCATTGTAATGTTGTGATGATGATATACATTATCAAACTAGGTCCAAGTTTTGATGGTATCATTGTAATGTTGGATGTGGATATAGATTATCAAACTAGGTCCAAGTTTTGATAAGATCATTGTAATGTTGTGATGATGATATACATTATCAAACTAGGTCCAAGTTTTGGTGGTATCATTGTAATGTTGGATGTGGATATAGATTATCAAACTAGGACCAAGTTTTGATGGGATCATTGTAATGTTGGATGACAATATAGATTATCAAACTAGGACCAAGTTTTGATGAGATCATTGTAATGTTGGATGTGGATATAGATTATTAAACTAGGACCAAGTTTTGATGGGATCATTGTAATGTTGGATGACAATATAGATTATCAAACTAGGACCAAGTTTTGATGAGATCATTGTAATGTTGGATGTGGATATAGATTATCAAACTAGGACCAAGTTTTGATAAGATCATTGTAATGTTGGATGTGGATATAGATTATCAAACTAGGTCCAAGTTTTGATAAGATCATTGTAATGTTGTGATGATGATATACATTATCAAACTAGGTCCAAGTTTTGGTGGTATCATTGTAATGTTGGATGTGGATATAGATTATTAAACTAGGTCCAAGTTTTGGTGGTATCATTGTAATGTTGGATGTGGATATAGATTATTAAACTAGGACCAAGTTTTGATAAGATCATTGTAATGTTGGATGTGGATATAGATTATCAAACTAGGTCCAAGTTTTGGTGGTATCATTGTAATGTTGGATGTGGATATAGATTATCAAACTAGGACCAAGTTTTGATGAGATCATTGTAATGTTGTGATGATGATATACATTATCAAACTAGGTCCAAGTTTTGGTGGTATCATTGTAATGTTGGATGTGGATATAGATTATCAAACTAGGTCCAAGTTTTGATAAGATCATTGTAATGTTGTGATGATGATATAGATTATCAAACTAGGACCAAGTTCTGGTGGTATCATTGTAATGTTGGATGTGGATATAGATTATTAAACTAGGTCCAAGTTTTGGTGGTATCATTGTAATGTTGGATGTGGATATAGATTATCAAACTAGGACCAAGTTTTGATGAGATCATTGTAATGTTGTGATGATGATATACATTATCAAACTAGGTCCAAGTTTTGGTGGTATCATTGTAATGTTGGATGTGGATATAGATTATCAAACTAGGACCAAGTTTTGATAAGATCATTGTAATGTTGTGATGATGATATAGATTATCAAACTAGGACCAAGTTCTGGTGGTATCATTGTAATGTTGGATGTGGATATAGATTATTAAACTAGGACCAGGTTTTGATGGGGTCATTGTAATGTTGGATGTGGATATAGATTATCAAACTAGGTCCAAGTTTTGGTGGTATCATTGTAATGTTGGATGTGGATATAGATTATTAAACTAGGACCAGGTTTTGATGGGGTCATTGTAATGTTGTGATGATGATATACATTATCAAACTAGGTCCAAGTTTTGGTGGTATCATTGTAATGTTGGATGACAATATAGATAATCAAACTAGGACCAAGTTTTGATGAGATCATTGTAATGTTGGATGTGGATATAGATTATCAAACTAGGACCAAGTTTTGATGAGATCATTGTAATGTTGGATGTGGATATAGATTATTAAACTAGGACCAAGTTTTGGTGGTATCATTGTAATGTTGGATGAGGATATAGATTATCAAACTAGGACCAGGTTTTGATGGGATCATTGTAATGTTTTGATGATGATATAGATTATCAAACTAGGACCAAGTTTTGGTGGTATCATTGTAATGTTGGATGTGGATATAGATTATTAAACTAGGACCAGGTTTTGGTGAGATCATTGTAATGTTGGATGAGGATATAGATTATCAAACTAGGACCAGGTTTTGATGGGATCATTGTAATGTTTTGATGATGATATAGATTATCAAACTAGGACCAAGTTTTGGTGGTATCATTGTAATGTTGGATGTGGATATAGATTATTAAACTAGGACCAGGTTTTGGTGAGATCATTGTAATGTTGGATGAGGATATAGATTATCAAACTAGGACCAAGTTTTGATGGGGTCATTGTAATGTTGGATGAGGATATAGATTATCAAACTAGGACCAAGTTTTGATGGGATCATTGTAATGTTGGATGTGGATATAGATTATCAAACTAGGTCCAGGTTTTGATGAGATCATTGTAATGTTGTGATGATGATATACATTATCAAACTAGGTCCAAGTTTTGGTGGTATCATTGTAATGTTGGATGTGGATATAGATTATCAAACTAGGACCAAGTTTTGATGGGATCATTGTAATGTTGGATGTGGATATAGATTATCAAACTAGGACCAGGTTTTGATGAGATCATTGTAATGTTGTATGTGGATATAGATTATCAAACTAGGACCAAGTTTTGATGGGATCATTGTAATGTTGGATGTGGATATAGATTATTAAACTAGGACCAGGTTTTGATGGGATCATTGTAATGTTTTGATGGGGATGATTATCAAACTAGGACCAAGTTTTGATGGGATCATTGTAATGTTGGATGTGGATATAGATTATTAAACTAGGACCAGGTTTTGATGGGATCATTGTAATGTTTTGATGGGGATGATTATCAAACTAGGACCAAGTTTTGATGGGATCATTGTAATGTTGGATGTGGATATAGATTATTAAACTAGGACCAAGTTTTGGTGGCATCATTGTAATGTTTGATGGGGATGATTATCAAACTAGGACCAAGTTTTGATGAGATCATTGTAATGTTGTATGTGGATATAGATTATCAAACTAGGACCAAGTTTTGATGGGATCATTGTAATGTTGGATGTGGATATAGATTATTAAACTAGGACCAGGTTTTGATGGGATCATTGTAATGTTTTGATGATGATATAGATTATTAAACTAGGACCAGGTTTTGATGGGGTCATTGTAATGTTGTGATGATGATATAGATTATCAAACTAGGTCCAAGTTTTGGTGGTATCATTGTAATGTTGGATGTGGATATAGATTATTAAACTAGGACCAAGTTTTGATAAGATCATTGTAATGTTGGAGGTGGATATAGATTATCAAACTAGGACCAAGTTTTGGTGGTATCATTGTAATGTTGGATGTGGATATAGATTATTAAACTAGGACCAGGTTTTGATGGGATCATTGTAATGTTTTGATGATGATATAGATTATCAAACTAGGACCAGGTTTTGATAAGATCCTTGTAATGTTGGATGTGGATATAGATTATCAAACTAGGTCCAAGTTTTGGTGGTATCATTGTAATGTTGGATGTGGATATAGATTATTAAACTAGGACCAGGTTTTGATGGGATCATTGTAATGTTTTGATGATGATATAGATTATCAAACTAGGACCAGGTTTTGATAAGATCCTTGTAATGTTGGATGTGGATATAGGTTATCAAACTAGGTCCAAGTTTTGGTGGTATCATTGTAATGTTGGATGTGGATATAGATTATTAAACTAGGACCAGGTTTTGATGGGATCATTGTAATGTTTTGATGATGATATAGATTATCAAACTAGGACCAGGTTTTGATAAGATCCTTGTAATGTTGGATGTGGATATAGATTATCAAACTAGGACCAAGTTTTGGAGGTATCATTGTAATGTTGGATGTGGATATAGATTATTAAACTCGGACCAGGTTTTGATGGGATCATTGTAATGTTGTGATGATGATATAGATTATCAAACTAGGTCCAAGTTTTGGTGGTATCATTGTAATGTTGGATGTGGATGTAGATTATTAAACTAGGACCAAGTTTTGATAAGATCATTGTAATGTTGGATGTGGATATAGATTATCAAACTAGGACCAAGTTTTGATGGGATCATTGTAATGTTGGATGTGGATATAGATTATCAAACTAGGTCCAAGTTTTGGTGGTATCATTGTAATGTTGGATGAGGATATAGATTATCAAACTAGGACCAGGTTTTGATGGGATCATTGTAATGTTTTGATGATGATATAGATTATCAAACTAGGTCCAAGTTTTGGTGGTATCATTGTAATGTTGGATGTGGATATAGATTATTAAACTCGGACCAGGTTTTGATGGGATCATTGTAATGTTGTGATGATGATATAGATTATCAAACTAGGTCCAAGTTTTGGTGGTATCATTGTAATGTTGGATGTGGATGTAGATTATTAAACTAGGACCAAGTTTTGATAAGATCATTGTAATGTTGGATGTGGATATAGATTATCAAACAAGGACCAAGTTTTGATGGGATCATTGTAATGTTGGATGTGGATATAGATTATCAAACTAGGTCCAAGTTTTGGTGGTATCATTGTAATGTTGGATGAGGATATAGATTATCAAACTAGGACCAGGTTTTGATGGGATCATTGTAATGTTTTGATGATGATATAGATTATCAAACTAGGACCAAGTTTTGATGGGATCATTGTAATGTTTTGATGATGATATAGATTATCAAACTAGGACCAAGTTTTGATGAGATCATTGTAATGTTGGATGTGGATATAGATTATCAAACTAGGACCAAGTTTTGATGAGATCATTGTAATGTTGGATGTGGATATAGATTATCAAACTAGGACCAAGTTTTGATAAGATCATTGTAATGTTGGATGTGGATATAGATTATCAAACTAGGTCCAAGTTTTGATAAGATCATTGTAATGTTGTGATGATGATATACATTATCAAACTAGGTCCAAGTTTTGGTGGTATCATTGTAATGTTGGATGTGGATATAGATTATTAAACTAGGTCCAAGTTTTGGTGGTATCATTGTAATGTTGGATGTGGATATAGATTATTAAACTAGGACCAAGTTTTGATAAGATCATTGTAATGTTGGATGTGGATATAGATTATCAAACTAGGTCCAAGTTTTGGTGGTATCATTGTAATGTTGGATGTGGATATAGATTATCAAACTAGGACCAAGTTTTGATGAGATCATTGTAATGTTGTGATGATGATATACATTATCAAACTAGGTCCAAGTTTTGGTGGTATCATTGTAATGTTGGATGTGGATATAGATTATCAAACTAGGTCCAAGTTTTGATAAGATCATTGTAATGTTGTGATGATGATATAGATTATCAAACTAGGACCAAGTTCTGGTGGTATCATTGTAATGTTGGATGTGGATATAGATTATTAAACTAGGTCCAAGTTTTGGTGGTATCATTGTAATGTTGGATGTGGATATAGATTATCAAACTAGGACCAAGTTTTGATGAGATCATTGTAATGTTGTGATGATGATATACATTATCAAACTAGGTCCAAGTTTTGGTGGTATCATTGTAATGTTGGATGTGGATATAGATTATCAAACTAGGACCAAGTTTTGATAAGATCATTGTAATGTTGTGATGATGATATAGATTATCAAACTAGGACCAAGTTCTGGTGGTATCATTGTAATGTTGGATGTGGATATAGATTATTAAACTAGGACCAGGTTTTGATGGGGTCATTGTAATGTTGGATGTGGATATAGATTATCAAACTAGGTCCAAGTTTTGGTGGTATCATTGTAATGTTGGATGTGGATATAGATTATTAAACTAGGACCAGGTTTTGATGGGGTCATTGTAATGTTGTGATGATGATATACATTATCAAACTAGGTCCAAGTTTTGGTGGTATCATTGTAATGTTGGATGACAATATAGATAATCAAACTAGGACCAAGTTTTGATGAGATCATTGTAATGTTGGATGTGGATATAGATTATCAAACTAGGACCAAGTTTTGATGAGATCATTGTAATGTTGGATGTGGATATAGATTATTAAACTAGGACCAAGTTTTGGTGGTATCATTGTAATGTTGGATGAGGATATAGATTATCAAACTAGGACCAGGTTTTGATGGGATCATTGTAATGTTTTGATGATGATATAGATTATCAAACTAGGACCAAGTTTTGGTGGTATCATTGTAATGTTGGATGTGGATATAGATTATTAAACTAGGACCAGGTTTTGGTGAGATCATTGTAATGTTGGATGAGGATATAGATTATCAAACTAGGACCAGGTTTTGATGGGATCATTGTAATGTTTTGATGATGATATAGATTATCAAACTAGGACCAAGTTTTGGTGGTATCATTGTAATGTTGGATGTGGATATAGATTATTAAACTAGGACCAGGTTTTGGTGAGATCATTGTAATGTTGGATGAGGATATAGATTATCAAACTAGGACCAAGTTTTGATGGGGTCATTGTAATGTTGGATGAGGATATAGATTATCAAACTAGGACCAAGTTTTGATGGGATCATTGTAATGTTGGATGTGGATATAGATTATCAAACTAGGTCCAGGTTTTGATGAGATCATTGTAATGTTGTGATGATGATATACATTATCAAACTAGGTCCAAGTTTTGGTGGTATCATTGTAATGTTGGATGTGGATATAGATTATCAAACTAGGACCAAGTTTTGATGGGATCATTGTAATGTTGGATGTGGATATAGATTATCAAACTAGGACCAGGTTTTGATGAGATCATTGTAATGTTGTATGTGGATATAGATTATCAAACTAGGACCAAGTTTTGATGGGATCATTGTAATGTTGGATGTGGATATAGATTATTAAACTAGGACCAGGTTTTGATGGGATCATTGTAATGTTTTGATGGGGATGATTATCAAACTAGGACCAAGTTTTGATGGGATCATTGTAATGTTGGATGTGGATATAGATTATCAAACTAGGACCAAGTTTTGATGGGATCATTGTAATGTTTTGATGGGGATGATTATCAAACTAGGACCAAGTTTTGATGGGATCATTGTAATGTTGGATGTGGATATAGATTATTAAACTAGGACCAAGTTTTGGTGGCATCATTGTAATGTTTGATGGGGATGATTATCAAACTAGGACCAAGTTTTGATGAGATCATTGTAATGTTGTATGTGGATATAGATTATCAAACTAGGACCAAGTTTTGATGGGATCATTGTAATGTTGGATGTGGATATAGATTATTAAACTAGGACCAGGTTTTGATGGGATCATTGTAATGTTTTGATGATGATATAGATTATTAAACTAGGACCAGGTTTTGATGGGGTCATTGTAATGTTGTGATGATGATATAGATTATCAAACTAGGTCCAAGTTTTGGTGGTATCATTGTAATGTTGGATGTGGATATAGATTATTAAACTAGGACCAAGTTTTGATAAGATCATTGTAATGTTGGAGGTGGATATAGATTATCAAACTAGGACCAAGTTTTGGTGGTATCATTGTAATGTTGGATGTGGATATAGATTATTAAACTAGGACCAGGTTTTGATGGGATCATTGTAATGTTTTGATGATGATATAGATTATCAAACTAGGACCAGGTTTTGATAAGATCCTTGTAATGTTGGATGTGGATATAGATTATCAAACTAGGTCCAAGTTTTGGTGGTATCATTGTAATGTTGGATGTGGATATAGATTATTAAACTAGGACCAGGTTTTGATGGGATCATTGTAATGTTTTGATGATGATATAGATTATCAAACTAGGACCAGGTTTTGATAAGATTCTTGTAATGTTGGATGTGGGTATAGATTATCAAACTAGGTCCAAGTTTTGGTGGTATCATTGTAATGTTGGATGTGGATATAGATTATTAAACTAGGACCAGGTTTTGATGGGATCATTGTAATGTTTTGATGATGATATAGATTATCAAACTAGGACCAGGTTTTGATAAGATCCTTGTAATGTTGTATGTGGATATAGATTATCAAACTAGGACCAAGTTTTGGAGGTATCATTGTAATGTTGGATGTGGATATAGATTATTAAACTCGGACCAGGTTTTGATGGGATCATTGTAATGTTGTGATGATGATATAGATTATCAAACTAGGTCCAAGTTTTGGTGGTATCATTGTAATGTTGGATGTGGATGTAGATTATTAAACTAGGACCAAGTTTTGATAAGATCATTGTAATGTTGGATGTGGATATAGATTATCAAACTAGGACCAAGTTTTGATGGGATCATTGTAATGTTGGATGTGGATATAGATTATCAAACTAGGTCCAAGTTTTGGTGGTATCATTGTAATGTTGGATGAGGATATAGATTATCAAACTAGGACCAGGTTTTGATGGGATCATTGTAATGTTTTGATGATGATATAGATTATCAAACTAGGTCCAAGTTTTGGTGGTATCATTGTAATGTTGGATGTGGATATAGATTATTAAACTCGGACCAGGTTTTGATGGGATCATTGTAATGTTGTGATGATGATATAGATTATCAAACTAGGTCCAAGTTTTGGTGGTATCATTGTAATGTTGGATGTGGATGTAGATTATTAAACTAGGACCAAGTTTTGATAAGATCATTGTAATGTTGGATGTGGATATAGATTATCAAACTAGGACCAAGTTTTGATGGGATCATTGTAATGTTGGATGTGGATATAGATTATCAAACTAGGTCCAAGTTTTGGTGGTATCATTGTAATGTTGGATGAGGATATAGATTATCAAACTAGGACCAGGTTTTGATGGGATCATTGTAATGTTTTGATGATGATATAGATTATCAAACTAGGACCAAGTTTTGATGGGATCATTGTAATGTTTTGATGATGATATAGATTATCAAACTAGGACCAAGTTTTGATAAGATCATTGTAATGTTGGATGAGGATATAGATTATCAAACGAGGCCCAAGTTTTGGTGGTATCATTGTAATGTTTTGATGATGATATAGATTATCAAACTAGGACCAAGTTTTGATAAGATCATTGTAATGTTGGATGTGGATATAGGTTATCAAACTAGGTCCAAGTTTTGGTGGTATCATTGTAATGTTGGATGAGGATATAGATTATCAAACTAGGTCCAAGTTTTGGTGGTATCATTGTAATGTTGGATGAGGATATAGATTATCAAACTAGGACCAGGTTTTGATGGGATCATTGTAATGTTTTTATGATGATATAGATTATCAAACTAGGACCAAGTTTTGATGGGATCATTGTAATGTTTTGATGATGATATAGATTATCAAACTAGGACCAAGTTTTGATAAGATCATTGTAATGTTGGATGAGGATATAGATTATCAAACTAGGTCCAGGTTTTGGTGGTATCATTGTAATGTTGGATGATGATATAGATTATTAAACTAGGACCAGGTTTTGATGGGATCATTGTACTGTTGTGATGATGATATAGATTATCAAACTAGGTCCAAGTTTTGGTGGTATCATTGTAATGTTGGATGTGGATATAGATTATTAAACTAGGACCAGGTTTTGATGGGGTCATTGTAATGTTGTGATGATGATATACATTATCAAACTAGGTCCAAGTTTTGGTGGTATCATTGTAATGTTGGATGTGGATATAGATTATTAAACTCGGTCCAGGTTTTGATGGGATCATTGTAATGTTGTGATGATGATATAGATTATCAAACTAGGTCCAAGTTTTGGTGGTATCATTGTAATGTTGTGATGATGATATAGATTATCAAACTAGGACCAGGTTTTGATGGGATCATTGTAATGTTTTGATGATGATATAGATTATTAAACTAGGACCAAGTTTTGATAAGATCATTGTAATGTTGGAGGTGGATATAGATTATCAAACTAGGTCCAAGTTTTGGTGGTATCATTGTAATGTTGGATGTGGATATAGATTATTAAACTCGGACCAAGTTTTGATGGGATCATTGTAATGTTTTGATGATGGTATAGATTATCAAACTAGGACCAAGTTTTGATAAGATCATTGTAATGTTGGATGAGGATATAGATTATCAAACTAGGACCAGGTTTTGATGGGATCATTGTAATGTTTTGATGATGATATAGATTATCAAACTAGGACCAAGTTTTGATGGGATCATTGTAATGTTTTGATGATGATATAGATTATTAAACTAGGACCAAGTTTTGATAAGATCATTGTAATGTTGGATGTGGATATAGATTATTAAACTAGGACCAAGTTTTGATAAGATCATTGTAATGTTGGATGTGGATATAGATTATCAAACTAGGTCCAAGTTTTGGTGGTATCATTGTAATGTTGGATGAGGATATAGATTATCAAACTAGGTCCAAGTTTTGGTGGTATCATTGTAATGTTGGATGAGGGTATAGATTATCAAACTAGGACCAGGTTTTGATGGGGTCATTGTAATTTTGTGATGATGATATAGATTATCAAACTAGGACCAAGTTTTGATGGGATCATTGTAATGTTGGATGAGGGTATAGATTATCAAACTAGGACCAAGTTTTGATAAGATCATTGTAATGTTGGATGTGGATATAGATTATCAAACTAGGACCAAGTTTTGATGGGGTCATTGTAATGTTGGATGAGGATATAGATTATCAAACTAGGACCAGGTTCTGATGGGATCATTGTAATGTTTTGATGATGATATAGATTATCAAACTAGGACCAAGTTTTGATGGGATCATTGTAATGTTTTGATGATGATATAGATTATCAAACTAGGACCAAGTTTTGGTGGTATCATTGTAATGTTGGATGAGGATATAGATTATCAAACGAGGCCCAAGTTTTGGTGGTGTCATTGTAATGTTTTGATGATGATATAGATTATCAAACTAGGACCAAGTTTTGATAAGATCATTGTAATGTTGGATGTGGATATAGATTATTAAACTAGGACCAAGTTTTGATAAGATCATTGTAATGTTGGATGTGGATATAGATTATCAAACTAGGTCCAAGTTTTGGTGGTATCATTGTAATGTTGGATGAGGATATAGATTATCAAACTAGGTCCAAGTTTTGGTGGTATCATTGTAATGTTGGATGAGGGTATAGATTATCAAACTAGGACCAGGTTTTGATGGGGTCATTGTAATTTTGTGATGATGATATAGATTATCAAACTAGGACCAAGTTTTGATGGGATCATTGTAATGTTGGATGAGGGTATAGATTATCAAACTAGGACCAAGTTTTGATAAGATCATTGTAATGTTGGATGTGGATATAGATTATCAAACTAGGACCAAGTTTTGATGGGGTCATTGTAATGTTGGATGAGGATATAGATTATCAAACTAGGACCAGGTTCTGATGGGATCATTGTAATGTTTTGATGATGATATAGATTATCAAACTAGGACCAAGTTTTGATGGGATCATTGTAATGTTTTGATGATGATATAGATTATCAAACTAGGACCAAGTTTTGGTGGTATCATTGTAATGGTGGATGAGGATATAGATTATCAAACTAGGACCAAGTTTTGATAAGATCATTGTAATGTTGGATGAGGATATAGATTATCAAACTAGGTCCAGGTTTTGGTGGTATCATTGTAATGTTGGATGATGATATAGATTATTAAACTTGGTCCAAGTTTTGATGGGATCATTGTAATATTTTGATGAGGATATAGATTATCAAACTAGGACCAAGTTTTGATAAGATCATTGTAATGTTGGATGTGGATATAGATTATCAAACTAGGACCAGGTTTTGGTGGTATCATTGTAATGTTGGATGAGGATATAGATTATCAAACTAGGACCAAGTTTTGATGGGGTCATTGTAATGTTGGATGAGGATATAGATTATCAAACTAGGACCAAGTTTTGATAAGATCGTTGTAATGTTGGATGAGGATATAGATTATCAAACTAGGACCAAGTTTTGATAAGATCATTGTAATGTTGGATGTGGATATACATTATCAAACTAGGTCCAAGTTTTGGTGGTATCATTGTAATGTTGGATTTGGATATAGATTATCAAACTAGGACCAAGTTTTGAGAAGATCATTGTAATGTTGGTTGTGGATATAGATTATCGAACTAGGACCAAGTTTTGATGGTATCATTGTAATGTTGGATGTGGATATAGATTATCAAACTAGGTCCAAGTTTTGGTGGTATCATTGTAATGTTGGATGTGGATATAGATTATCAAACAAGGACCAAGTTTTGATAAGATCATTGTAATGTTGGATGTGGATATAGATATCAAACTAGGTCCAAGTTTTGGTGGTATCATTGTAATGTTGGATGTGGATATAGATTATCAAACTAGGACCAGGATTTGATGGGGTCATTGTAATGTTGGAGGTGGATATAGATTATCAAACTAGGACCAAGTTTTGATGGGATCATTGTAATGTTGGATGTGGATATAGATTATCAAACTAGGACCAAGTTTTGATGGGATCATTGTAATGTTGGATGTGGATATAGATTATCAAACTAGGACCAAGTTTTGATGGGATCATTGTAATGTTGGATGTGGATATAGATTATCAAACTAGGACCAAGTTTTGATAAGATCATTGTAATGTTGGATGTGGATATAGATTATCAAACTAGGACCAAGTTTTGATGGGCTCATTGTAATGTTGGATGTGGATATAGATTATCAAACTAGGACCAAGTTTTGATGGGATGATTGTAATGTTGGATGTGGATATAGATTATCAAACTTGGACCAAGTTTTGATGGGATCATTGTAATGTTGGATGTGGATATAGATTATCAAACTTGGTCCAAGTTTTGGTGGTATCATTGTAATGTTGGATGTGGATATAGATTATCAAACTAGGACCAAGTTTTGGTGGTATCATTGTAATGTTGGATGTGGATATAGATTATTAAACTAGGACCAAGTTTTGATGGGATCATTGTAATGTTTTGATGATGATATAGATTATCAAACTAGGACCAAGTGTTGATGGGATCATTGTAATGTTGGATGTGGATATAGATTATCAAACTAGGACCAAATTTTGATAAGACCATTGTAATGTTGGATGTGGATATAGATTATTAAACTAGGACCAAGTTTTGATAAGATCATTGTAATGTTGGATGTGGATACAGATTATCAAACTAGGTCCAAGTTTTGGTGGTATCATTGTAATGTTGGATGTGGATATAGATTATCAAACTAGGACCAGGTTTTGATGGGATCATTGTAATGTTGGATGAGGATATAGATTATCAAACTAGGACCAAGTTTTGATAAGATCATTGTAATGTTGGATGAGGATATAGATTATTAAACTAGGACCAAGTTTTGATGGGATCATTGTAATGCTTGATGGGGATGATTATCAAACTAGGACCAAGTTTTGGTGGGATCATTGTAATGTTTTGATGATGATATAGATTATCAAACTAGGACCAAGTTTTGATAAGATCATTGTAATGTTGGATGTGGATATAGATTATCAAACTAGGACCAAGTTTTGGTGGTATCATTGTAATGTTGGATGAGGATATAGATTATTAAACTAGGACCAAGTTTTGATGGGATCATTGTAATGCTTGATGGGGATGATTATCAAACTAGGACCAAGTTTTGGTGGGATCATTGTAATGTTGTGATGATGATATAGATTATCAAACTAGGACCAAGTTTTGGTGGTATCATTGTAATGTTGGATGTGGATATAGATTATTAAACTAGGACCAAGTTTTGGTGGTATCATTGTAATGTTGGATGTGGATATAGATTATTAAACTAGGACCAAGTTTTGATGGGATCATTGTAATGTTTTGATGATGATATAGATTATCAAACTAGGACCAAGTTTTGATAAGATCATTGTAATGTTGGATGTGGATATAGATTATCAAACTAGGACCAAGTTTTGGTGGTATCATTGTAATGTTGGATGAGGATATAGATTATCAAACTAGGACCAGGTTTTGTTGGGATCATTGTAATGTTTTGATGATGATATAGATTATCAAACTCGGACCAGGTTTTGTTGGGATCATTGTAATGTTTTGATGATGATATAGATTATCAAACTAGGACCAAGATTTGGTGGTATCATTGCACTGTTTTGATGAGGGTATAGATTATCAAACTAGGACCAAGTATTGATAAGATCATTGTAATGTTGGATGTGGATATAGATTATCAAACTAGGTCCATGTTGTGGTGGTATCATTGTAATGTTGGATGTGGATATAGATTATTAAACTAGGACCAGGTTTTGATGGGGTCATTGTAATGTTGTGATGATGATATAGATTATCAAACTAGGTCCAAGTTTTGGTGGTATCATTGTAATGTTGGATGTGGATATAGATTATTAAACTCGGACCAGGTTTTGATGGGATCATTGTAATGTTGTGATGATGATATAGATTATCAAACTAGGTCCAAGTTTTGGTGGGATCATTGTAATGTTGGATGTGGATATAGATTATTAAACTAGGACCAAGTTTTGGTGGCATCATTGTAATGTTTGATGGGGATGATTATCAAACTAGGACCAAGTTTTGATGAGATCATTGTAATGTTGTATGTGGATATAGATTATCAAACTAGGACCAAGTTTTGATGGGATCATTGTAATGTTGGATGTGGATATAGATTATTAAACTAGGACCAGGTTTTGATGGGATCATTGTAATGTTTTGATGATGATATAGATTATTAAACTAGGACCAGGTTTTGATGGGGTCATTGTAATGTTGTGATGATGATATAGATTATCAAACTAGGTCCAAGTTTTGGTGGTATCATTGTAATGTTGGATGTGGATATAGATTATTAAACTAGGACCAAGTTTTGATAAGATCATTGTAATGTTGGAGGTGGATATAGATTATCAAACTAGGACCAAGTTTTGGTGGTATCATTGTAATGTTGGATGTGGATATAGATTATTAAACTAGGACCAGGTTTTGATGGGATCATTGTAATGTTTTGATGATGATATAGATTATCAAACTAGGACCAGGTTTTGATAAGATCCTTGTAATGTTGGATGTGGATATAGATTATCAAACTAGGTCCAAGTTTTGGTGGTATCATTGTAATGTTGGATGTGGATATAGATTATTAAACTAGGACCAGGTTTTGATGGGATCATTGTAATGTTTTGATGATGATATAGATTATCAAACTAGGACCAGGTTTTGATAAGATCCTTGTAATGTTGGATGTGGATATAGATTATCAAACTAGGTCCAAGTTTTGGTGGTATCATTGTAATGTTGGATGTGGATATAGATTATTAAACTAGGACCAGGTTTTGATGGGATCATTGTAATGTTTTGATGATGATATAGATTATCAAACTAGGACCAGGTTTTGATAAGATCCTTGTAATGTTGGATGTGGATATAGATTATCAAACTAGGACCAAGTTTTGGAGGTATCATTGTAATGTTGGATGTGGATATAGATTATTAAACTCGGACCAGGTTTTGATGGGATCATTGTAATGTTGTGATGATGATATAGATTATCAAACTAGGTCCAAGTTTTGGTGGTATCATTGTAATGTTGGATGTGGATGTAGATTATTAAACTAGGACCAAGTTTTGATAAGATCATTGTAATGTTGGATGTGGATATAGATTATCAAACTAGGACCAAGTTTTGATGGGATCATTGTAATGTTGGATGTGGATATAGATTATCAAACTAGGTCCAAGTTTTGGTGGTATCATTGTAATGTTGGATGAGGATATAGATTATCAAACTAGGACCAGGTTTTGATGGGATCATTGTAATGTTTTGATGATGATATAGATTATCAAACTAGGTCCAAGTTTTGGTGGTATCATTGTAATGTTGGATGTGGATATAGATTATTAAACTCGGACCAGGTTTTGATGGGATCATTGTAATGTTGTGATGATGATATAGATTATCAAACTAGGTCCAAGTTTTGGTGGTATCATTGTAATGTTGGATGTGGATGTAGATTATTAAACTAGGACCAAGTTTTGATAAGATCATTGTAATGTTGGATGTGGATATAGATTATCAAACTAGGACCAAGTTTTGATGGGATCATTGTAATGTTGGATGTGGATATAGATTATCAAACTAGGTCCAAGTTTTGGTGGTATCATTGTAATGTTGGATGAGGATATAGATTATCAAACTAGGACCAGGTTTTGATGGGATCATTGTAATGTTTTGATGATGATATAGATTATCAAACTAGGACCAAGTTTTGATGGGATCATTGTAATGTTTTGATGATGATATAGATTATCAAACTAGGACCAAGTTTTGATAAGATCATTGTAATGTTGGATGAGGATATAGATTATCAAACGAGGCCCAAGTTTTGGTGGTATCATTGTAATGTTTTGATGATGATATAGATTATCAAACTAGGACCAAGTTTTGATAAGATCATTGTAATGTTGGATGTGGATATAGGTTATCAAACTAGGTCCAAGTTTTGGTGGTATCATTGTAATGTTGGATGAGGATATAGATTATCAAACTAGGTCCAAGTTTTGGTGGTATCATTGTAATGTTGGATGAGGATATAGATTATCAAACTAGGACCAGGTTTTGATGGGATCATTGTAATGTTTTGATGATGATATAGATTATCAAACTAGGACCAAGTTTTGATGGGATCATTGTAATGTTTTGATGATGATATAGATTATCAAACTAGGACCAAGTTTTGATAAGATCATTGTAATGTTGGATGAGGATATAGATTATCAAACTAGGTCCAGGTTTTGGTGGTATCATTGTAATGTTGGATGATGATATAGATTATTAAACTAGGACCAGGTTTTGATGGGATCATTGTACTGTTGTGATGATGATATAGATTATCAAACTAGGTCCAAGTTTTGGTGGTGTCATTGTAATGTTGGATGTGGATATAGATTATTAAACTAGGACCAGGTTTTGATGGGGTCATTGTAATGTTGTGATGATGATATACATTATCAAACTAGGTCCAAGTTTTGGTGGTATCATTGTAATGTTGGATGTGGATATAGATTATTAAACTCGGTCCAGGTTTTGATGGGATCATTGTAATGTTGTGATGATGATATAGATTATCAAACTAGGTCCAAGTTTTGGTGGTATCATTGTAATGTTGTGATGATGATATAGATTATCAAACTAGGACCAGGTTTTGATGGGATCATTGTAATGTTTTGATGATGATATAGATTATTAAACTAGGACCAAGTTTTGATAAGATCATTGTAATGTTGGAGGTGGATATAGATTATCAAACTAGGTCCAAGTTTTGGTGGTATCATTGTAATGTTGGATGTGGATATAGATTATTAAACTCGGACCAAGTTTTGATGGGATCATTGTAATGTTTTGATGATGGTATAGATTATCAAACTAGGACCAAGTTTTGATAAGATCATTGTAATGTTGGATGAGGATATAGATTATCAAACTAGGACCAGGTTTTGATGGGATCATTGTAATGTTTTGATGATGATATAGATTATCAAACTAGGACCAAGTTTTGATGGGATCATTGTAATGTTTTGATGATGATATAGATTATTAAACTAGGACCAAGTTTTGATAAGATCATTGTAATGTTGGATGAGGATATAGATTATCAAACGAGGCCCAAGTTTTGGTGGTGTCATTGTAATGTTTTGATGATGATATAGATTATCAAACTAGGACCAAGTTTTGATAAGATCATTGTAATGTTGGATGTGGATATAGATTATTAAACTAGGACCAAGTTTTGATAAGATCATTGTAATGTTGGATGTGGATATAGATTATCAAACTAGGTCCAAGTTTTGGTGGTATCATTGTAATGTTGGATGAGGATATAGATTATCAAACTAGGTCCAAGTTTTGGTGGTATCATTGTAATGTTGGATGAGGGTATAGATTATCAAACTAGGACCAGGTTTTGATGGGGTCATTGTAATTTTGTGATGATGATATAGATTATCAAACTAGGACCAAGTTTTGATGGGATCATTGTAATGTTGGATGAGGGTATAGATTATCAAACTAGGACCAAGTTTTGATAAGATCATTGTAATGTTGGATGTGGATATAGATTATCAAACTAGGACCAAGTTTTGATGGGGTCATTGTAATGTTGGATGAGGATATAGATTATCAAACTAGGACCAGGTTCTGATGGGATCATTGTAATGTTTTGATGATGATATAGATTATCAAACTAGGACCAAGTTTTGATGGGATCATTGTAATGTTTTGATGATGATATAGATTATCAAACTAGGACCAAGTTTTGGTGGTATCATTGTAATGGTGGATGAGGATATAGATTATCAAACTAGGACCAAGTTTTGATAAGATCATTGTAATGTTGGATGAGGATATAGATTATCAAACTAGGTCCAGGTTTTGGTGGTATCATTGTAATGTTGGATGATGATATAGATTATTAAACTTGGTCCAAGTTTTGATGGGATCATTGTAATATTTTGATGAGGATATAGATTATCAAACTAGGACCAAGTTTTGATAAGATCATTGTAATGTTGGATGTGGATATAGATTATCAAACTAGGACCAGGTTTTGGTGGTATCATTGTAATGTTGGATGAGGATATAGATTATCAGACTAGGACCAAGTTTTGATGGGGTCATTGTAATGTTGGATGAGGATATAGATTATCAAACTAGGACCAAGTTTTGATAAGATCGTTGTAATGTTGGATGAGGATATAGATTATCAAACTAGGACCAAGTTTTGATAAGATCATTGTAATGTTGGATGTGGATATACATTATCAAACTAGGTCCAAGTTTTGGTGGTATCATTGTAATGTTGGATTTGGATATAGATTATCAAACTAGGACCAAGTTTTGAGAAGATCATTGTAATGTTGGTTGTGGATATAGATTATCGAACTAGGACCAAGTTTTGATGGTATCATTGTAATGTTGGATGTGGATATAGATTATCAAACTAGGTCCAAGTTTTGGTGGTATCATTGTAATGTTGGATGTGGATATAGATTATCAAACAAGGACCAAGTTTTGATAAGATCATTGTAATGTTGGATGTGGATATAGATATCAAACTAGGTCCAAGTTTTGGTGGTATCATTGTAATGTTGGATGTGGATATAGATTATCAAACTAGGACCAGGATTTGATGGGGTCATTGTAATGTTGGAGGTGGATATAGATTATCAAACTAGGACCAAGTTTTGATGGGATCATTGTAATGTTGGATGTGGATATAGATTATCAAACTAGGACCAAGTTTTGATGGGATCATTGTAATGTTGGATGTGGATATAGATTATCAAACTAGGACCAAGTTTTGATGGGATCATTGTAATGTTGGATGTGGATATAGATTATCAAACTAGGACCAAGTTTTGATAAGATCATTGTAATGTTGGATGTGGATATAGATTATCAAACTAGGACCAAGTTTTGATGGGATCATTGTAATGTTGGATGTGGATATAGATTATCAAACTAGGACCAAGTTTTGATGGGATGATTGTAATGTTGGATGTGGATATAGATTATCAAACTTGGACCAAGTTTTGATGGGATCATTGTAATGTTGGATGTGGATATAGATTATCAAACTTGGTCCAAGTTTTGGTGGTATCATTGTAATGTTGGATGTGGATATAGATTATCAAACTAGGACCAAGTTTTGGTGGTATCATTGTAATGTTGGATGTGGATATAGATTATTAAACTAGGACCAAGTTTTGATGGGATCATTGTAATGTTTTGATGATGATATAGATTATCAAACTAGGACCAAGTGTTGATGGGATCATTGTAATGTTGGATGTGGATATAGATTATCAAACTAGGACCAAATTTTGATAAGACCATTGTAATGTTGGATGTGGATATAGATTATTAAACTAGGACCAAGTTTTGATAAGATCATTGTAATGTTGGATGTGGATATAGATTATCAAACTAGGTCCAAGTTTTGGTGGTATCATTGTAATGTTGGATGTGGATATAGATTATCAAACTAGGACCAGGTTTTGATGGGATCATTGTAATGTTGGATGAGGATATAGATTATCAAACTAGGACCAAGTTTTGATAAGATCATTGTAATGTTGGATGAGGATATAGATTATTAAACTAGGACCAAGTTTTGATGGGATCATTGTAATGCTTGATGGGGATGATTATCAAACTAGGACCAAGTTTTGGTGGGATAATTGTAATGTTTTGATGATGATATAGATTATCAAACTAGGACCAAGTTTTGATAAGATCATTGTAATGTTGGATGTGGATATAGATTATCAAACTAGGACCAAGTTTTGGTGGTATCATTGTAATGTTGGATGAGGATATAGATTATTAAACTAGGACCAAGTTTTGATGGGATCATTGTAATGCTTGATGGGGATGATTATCAAACTAGGACCAAGTTTTGGTGGGATCATTGTAATGTTGTGATGATGATATAGATTATCAAACTAGGACCAAGTTTTGGTGGTATCATTGTAATGTTGGATGTGGATATAGATTATTAAACTAGGACCAAGTTTTGGTGGTATCATTGTAATGTTGGATGTGGATATAGATTATTAAACTAGGACCAAGTTTTGATGGGATCATTGTAATGTTTTGATGATGATATAGATTATCAAACTAGGACCAAGTTTTGATAAGATCATTGTAATGTTGGATGTGGATATAGATTATCAAACTAGGACCAAGTTTTGGTGGTATCATTGTAATGTTGGATGAGGATATAGATTATCAAACTAGGACCAGGTTTTGTTGGGATCATTGTAATGTTTTGATGATGATATAGATTATCAAACTCGGACCAGGTTTTGTTGGGATCATTGTAATGTTTTGATGATGATATAGATTATCAAACTAGGACCAAGATTTGGTGGTATCATTGCACTGTTTTGATGAGGGTATAGATTATCAAACTAGGACCAAGTATTGATAAGATCATTGTAATGTTGGATGTGGATATAGATTATCAAACTAGGTCCATGTTGTGGTGGTATCATTGTAATGTTGGATGTGGATATAGATTATTAAACTAGGACCAGGTTTTGATGGGGTCATTGTAATGTTGTGATGATGATATAGATTATCAAACTAGGTCCAAGTTTTGGTGGTATCATTGTAATGTTGGATGTGGATATAGATTATTAAACTCGGACCAGGTTTTGATGGGATCATTGTAATGTTGTGATGATGATATAGATTATCAAACTAGGTCCAAGTTTTGGTGGGATCATTGTAATGTTGGATGTGGATATAGATTATCAAACTAGGTCCAAGTTTTGATGGTATCATTGTAATGTTGGATGAGGATATAGATTATCAAACTAGGACCAGGTTTTGATGGGATCATTGTAATGTTTTGATGATGATATAGATTATCAAACTAGGACCAAGTTTTGATAAGATCATTGTAATGTTGGATGTGGATATAGATTATTAAACTAGGACCAAGTTTTGATAAGATCATTGTAATGTTGGATGTGGATATAGATTATCAAACTAGGACCAAGTTTTGATAAGATCATTGTAATGTTGGATGAGGATATAGATTATCAAACTAGGTCCAAGTTTTGATAAGATCATTGTAATGTTGTGATGATAATATACATTATCAAACTAGGACGAAGTTTTGATAAGATCATTGTAATGTTGGATGAGGATATAGATTATCAAACTAGGACCAAGTTTTGATAAGATCATTGTAATGTTGGATGAGGATATAGATTATCAAACTAGGACCAAGTTTTGATAAGATCATTGTAATGTTGGATGAGGATATAGATTATCAAACTAGGACGAAGTTTTGATAAGATCATTGTAATGTTGGATGAGGATATAGATTATCAAACTAGGACCAAGTTTTGAGAAGATCATTGTAATGTTGGATGTGGATATAGATTATTAAACTAGGACCAAGTTTTGATGGGATCATTGTAATGTTTTGATGATGATATAGATTATCAAACTAGGACCAAGTTTTGATAAGATCATTGTAATGTTGGATGAGGATATAGATTATCAAACTAGGTCCAAGATTTGGTGGTATCATTGTAATGTTGGATGAGGATATAGATTATCAAACTAGGACCAGGTTTTGTTGGGATCATTGTAATGTTTTGATGATGATATAGATTATCAAACTAGGACCAAGTTTTGTTGGGATCATTGTAATGTTTTGATGATGATATAGATTATCAAACTAGGACCAAGATTTGGTGGTATCATTGTAATGTTTTGATGAGGGTATAGATTATCAAACTAGGACCAAGTTTTGTTGGGATCATTGTAATGTTTTGATGATGATATAGATTATCAAACTAGGACCAAGATTTGGTGGTATCATTGCAATGTTTTGATGATGATATAGATTATCAAACTAGGACCAAGATTTGGTGGTATCATTGTAATGTTTTGATGATGATATAGATTATCAAACTAGGACCAAGATTTGGTGGTATCATTGTAATGTTTTGATGAGGGTATAGATTATCAAACTAGGACCAAGTTTTGTTGGGATCATTGTAATGTTTTGATGATGATATAGATTATCAAACTAGGACCAAGATTTGATGGGATCATTGTAATGTTTTGATGATGATATAGATTATCAAACTAGGACCAAGATTTGGTGGTATCATTGCAATGTTTTGATGAGGGTATAGATTATCAAACTAGGACCAAGTATTCATAAGATCATTGTAATGTTGGATGTGGATATAGATTATCAAACTAGGTCCATGTTGTGGTGGTATCATTGTAATGTTGGCTGTGGATATAGATTATTAAACTAGGACCAGGTTTTGATGGGGTCATTGTAATGTTGTGATGATGATATAGATTATCAAACTAGGTCCAAGTTTTGGTGGTATCATTGTAATGTTGGATGTGGATATAGATTATTAAACTAGGACCAGGTTTTGATGGGGTCATTGTAATGTTGTGATGATGATATAGATTATCAAACTAGGTCCAAGTTTTGGTGGTATCATTGTAATGTTGGATGTGGATATAGATTATTAAACTAGGACCAGGTTTTGATGGGGTCATTGTAATGTTGTGATGATGATATAGATTATCAAACTAGGTCCAAGTTTTGGTGGTATCATTGTAATGTTGAATGTGGATATAGATTATTAAACTAGGACCAGGTTTTGATGGGGTCATTGTAATGTTGTGATGATGATATAGATTATCAAACTAGGTCCAAGTTTTGGTGGTATCATTGTAATGTTGGATGTGGATATAGATTATCAAACTAGGACCAGGTTTTGATGGGATCATTGTAATGTTGGATGTGGATATAGATTATCAAACTAGGACCAAGTTTTGATAGGGTCATTGTAATGTTGGATGAGGATATAGATTATCAAACTAGGACCAGGTTTTGATAAGATCATTGTAATGTTTTGATGATGATATAGATTATCAAACTAGGACCAGGTTTTGATAAGATCATTGTAATGTTTTGATGATGATATAGATTATCAAACTAGGACCAGGTTTTGATAAGATCATTGTAATGTTTTGATGATGATATAGATTATCAAACTAGGACCAAGTTTTGATAAGATCATTGTAATGTTGGATGATGATATAGATTATCAAACTACGTCCAAGTTTTGATGGGATCATTGTAATGTTTTGATGATGATATAGATTATCAAACTAGGACCAGGTTTTGATAAGATCATTGTAATGTTTTGATGATGATATAGATTATCAAACTAGGACCAAGTTTTGATAAGATCATTGTAATGTTGGATGTGGATATAGATTATCAAACTAGGTCCAAGTTTTGGTGGTATCATTGTAATGTTGGATGTGGATATAGATTATCAAACTAGGTCCAAGTTTTGGTGGTATCATTGTAATGTTGGATGTGGATATAGATTATTAAACTAGGACCAAGTTTTGATGGGGTCATTGTAATGTTGGATGTGGATATAGATTATCAAACTAGGTCCAAGTTTTGGTGGTATCATTGTAATGTTGGATGTGGATATAGATTATCGAACTAGGACCAAGTTTTGATGGGGTCACTGTAATGTTGTGATGATGATATAGATTATCAAACTAGGTCCAAGTTTTGGTGGTATCATTGTAATGTTGGATGTGGATATAGATTATTAAACTAGGACCATGTTTTGATGGGATCATTGTAATGTTGGATGTGGATATAGATTATCAAACTAGGACCAAGTTTTGGTGGTATCATTGTAATGTTGGATGTGGATATAGATTATCAAACTAGGTCCAAGTTTTGGTGGTATCATTGTAATGTTGGATGTGGATATAGATTATTAAACTAGGTCCAAGTTTTGGTGGTATCATTGTAATGTTGGATGTGGATATAGATTATCAAACTAGGTCCAAGTTTTGGTGGGATCATTGTAATGTTTTGATGATGATATAGATTATCAAACTAGGACCAGGTTTTGATAAGATCATTGTAATGTTGGATGTGGATATAGATTATCAAACTAGGTCCAAGTTTTGGTGGTGTCATTGTAATGTTGGATGTGGATATAGATTATTAAACTAGGACCATGTTTTGGTGGTATCATTGTAATGTTGGATGTGGATATAGATTATTAAACTAGGACCAAGTTTTGATGGGGTCATTGTAATGTTGGATGTGGATATACATTATCAAACTAGGACCAAGTTTTGATAAGATCGTTGTAATGTTGGATGTGGATATAGATTATCAAACTAGGACCAGGTTTTGATAAGATCATTGTAATGTTGGATGTGGATATAGATTATCAAACTAGGTCCAAGTTTTGGTGGTATCATTGTAATGTTGGATGTGGATATAGATTATCAAACTAGGTCCAAGTTTTGGTGGTATCATTGTAATGTTGGATGTGGATATAGATTATTAAACTAGGACCAGGTTTTGATGGGGTCATTGTAATGTTGTGATGTTGATATAGATTATCAAACTAGGACCAAGTTTTGATGGGATCATTGTAATGTTTTGATGATGATATAGATTATTAAACTAGGACCAGGTTTTGATGGGGTCATTGTAATGTTGGATGAGGATATAGATTATCAAACTAGGACCAAGTTTTGATGGGATCATTGTAATGTTGTGATGAGGATATAGATTATTAAACTAGGACCAAGTTTTGGTGGTATCATTGTAATGTTGGATGATGATATAGATTATTAAACTAGGACCAGGTTTTGATGGGGTCATTGTAATATTGTGATGATGATATAGATTATCAAACTAGGACCAAGTTTTGATGAGATCATTGTAATGTTGGATGAGGGTATAGATTATCAAACTAGGACCAAGTTTTGGTGGTATCATTGTAATGTTGGATGTGGATATAGATTATTAAACTAGGACCAAGTTTTGATAAGATCATTGTAATGTTGGATGAGGATATAGATTATCAAACTAGGACCAAGTTTTGGTGGTATCATTGTAATGTTGGATGTGGATATAGATTATCAAACTAGGTCCAAGTTTTGGTGGTATCATTGTAATGTTGGATGTGGATATAGATTATTAAACTAGGACCAAGTTTTGATAAGATCATTGTAATGGTGGATGTGGATATAGATTATCAAACTAGGACCAAGTTTTGATGGGGTCATTGTAATGTTGTGATGAGGATATACATTATCAAACTAGGTCCAAGTTTTGGTGGTATCATTGTAATGTTGGATGTGGATATAGATTATCAAACTAGGACCAAGTTTTGATGGGATCATTGTAATGTTTTGATGATGATATAGATTATTAAACTAGGACCAAGTTTTGGTGGTATCATTGTAATGTTGTGATGATGATATAGATTATTAAACTAGGACCAGGTTTTGATGGGATCATTATAATGTTGTGATGATGATATAGATTATTAAACTAGGACCAAGTTTTGGTGGTATCATTGTAATGTTTTGATGATGATATAGATTATTAAACTAGGACCAGGTTTTGATGGGGTCATTGTAATGTTGGATGAGGATATAGATTATCAAACTAGGACCAAGTTTTGATGGGATCATTGTAATGTTTTGATGATGATATAGATTATTAAACTAGGACCAAGTTTTGGTGGTATCATTGTAATGTTTTGATGATGATATAGATTATTAAACTAGGACCAGGTTTTGATGGGATCATTGTAATGTTGTGATGATGATATAGATTATTAAACTAGGACCAGGTTTTGATGGGGTCATTGTAATGTTGGATGAGGATATAGATTATCAAACTAGGACCAAGTTTTGATGGGATCATTGTAATGTTGGATGAGGGTATAGATTATCAAACTAGGACCAAGTTTTGATAAAATCATTGTAATGTTGGATGTGGATATAGATTATCAAACTAGGTTCAAGTTTTGGTGGTATCATTGTAATGTTGGATGTGGATATAGATTGTTAAACTAGGACCAGGTTTTGATGGGGTCATTGTAATGTTGGATGAGGATATAGATTATCAAACTAGGACCAAGTTTTGATGGGATCGTTGTAATGTTGGATGAGGGTATAGATTATCAAACTAGGACCAAGTTTTGATAAGATCATTGTAATGTTGGATGTGGATATAGATTATTAAACTAGGTCCAAGTTTTGGTAAGATCATTGTAATGTTGGATGAGGATATAGATTATTAAACTAGGACCAGGTTTTGATGGGGTCATTGTAATGTTGCGATGATGATATGGATTATCAAACTAGGTCCAAGTTTTGGTGGTATCATTGTAATGTTGGATGTGGATATGGATTATTAAACTAGGACCAGGTTTAGATGGGATCATTGTAATGTTGTGATGATGATATAGATTATTAAACTAGGACCAGGTTTTGATGGGGTCATTGTAATGTTGGATGAGGATATAGATTATCAAACTAGGACCAAGTTTTGATAAGATCATTGTAATGTTGGATGTGGATATAGATTATCAAACTAGGACCAAGTTTTGGTGGTATCATTGTAATGTTGGATGAGGATATAGATTATTAAACTAGGACCAGGTTTTGATGGGGTCATTGTAATGTTGTGATGATGATATGGATTATCAAACTAGGTCCAAGTTTTGGTGGTATCATTGTAATGTTGGATGTGGATATAGATTATCAAACTAGGACCAGGTTTTGATGGTATCATTGTAATGTTGGATGTGGATATAGATTATTAAACTAGGACCAAGTTTTGATGGGGTCATTGTAATGTTGGATGAGGATATAGATTATCAAACTAGGTCCAAGTTTTGGTGGTATCATTGTAATGTTGGATGATGATATAGATTATCAAACTAGGTCCAGGTTTTGATGGGATCATTGTAATGTTTTGATGATGATATAGATTATCAAACTAGGACCAAGTTTTGATGGGATCATTGTAATGTTTTGATGATGATATAGATTATCAAACTAGGACCAAGTTTTGATAAGATCATTGTAATGTTGGATGAGGATATAGATTATCAAACTAGGTCCAAGTTTTGGTGGTATCATTGTAATGTTGGATGTGGATATAGATTATTAAACTAGGACCAGGTTTTGATGGGGTCATTGTAATGTTGTGATGATGATATGCATTATCAAACTAGGTCCAAGTTTTGATGGTATCATTGTAATGTTGGATGAGGATATAGATTATCAAACTAGGACCAAGTTTTGATAAGATCATTGTAATGTTTTGATGATGATATAGATTATCAAACTAGGACCAAGTTTTGATGGGATCATTGTAATGTTTTGATGATGATATAGATTATCAAACTAGGACCAAGTGTTGATGGGATCATTGTAATGTTGGATGAGGATATAGATTATTAAACTAGGACCAAGTTTTGATGAGATCATTGTAATGTTGAATGTGGATATAGATTATCAAACTAGGTCCAAGTTTTGGTGGTATCATTGTAATGTTGGATGTGGATATAGATTATCAAACTAGGACCAAGTTTTGATAAGATCATTGTAATGTTGGATGAGGATATAGATTATCAAACTAGGTCCAAGTTTTGGTGGTATCATTGTAATGTTGGATGTGGATATAGATTATTAAACTAGGTCCAGGTTTTGATGGGGTCATTGTAATGTTGTGATGATGATATAGATTATCAAACTAGGTCCATGTTTTGGTGGTATCATTGTAATGTTGGATGTGGATATAGATTATTAAACTAGGACCAAGTTTTGGTGGTATCATTGTAATGTTGGATGTGGATATAGATTATTAAACTAGGACCAAGTTTTGGTGGTATCATTGTAATGTTGGATGTGGATATAGATTATTAAACTCGGACCAGGTTTTGATGGAATCATTGTAATGTTGTGATGATGATATACATTATCAAACTAGGTCCAAGTTTTGATGGTATCATTGTAATGTTGGATGTGGATATAGATTATCAAACTAGGACCAAGTTTTGATGGGATCATTGTAATGTTTTGATGATGATATAGATTATCAAACTAGGACCAAGTTTTGATAAGATCGTTGTAATGTTGGATGTGGATATAGATTATCAAACTAGGTCCAAGATTTGGTGGTATCATTGTAATGTTGGATGTGGATATAGATTATTAAACTAGGACCAAGTTTTGATAAGATCATTGTAATGTTGGATGTGGATATAGATTATCAAACTAGGTCCACGTTTTGGTGGTATCATTGTAATGTTGGATGTGGATATAGATTATTAAACTTGGACCAAGTTTTGATGGGGTCATTGTAATGTTGTGATGTTGATATAGATTATCAAACTAGGTCCAAGTTTTGGTGGTATCATTGTAATGTTGGATGAGGATATAGATTATCAAACTATGACCAGGTTTTGATGGGATCATTGTAATGTTTTGATTATGATATAGATTATTAAACTAGGACCAGGTTTTGATGGGATCATTGTAATGTTGTTATGATGATATAGATTATCAAACTAGGTCCAAGTTTTGGTGGTATCATTGTAATGTTGGATGAGGGTATAGATTATCAAACTAGGACCAGGTTTTGATGGGATCATTGTAATGTTGGATGTGGATATAGATTATTAAACTAGGACCAAGTTTTGATAAGATCATTGTAATGTTGGATGTGGATATAGATTATCAAACTAGGACCAAGTTTTGATAGGGCCATTGTAATGTTGGATGAGGATACAGTTTATCAAACTAGGACCAAGTTTTGATGGGATCATTGTAATGTTGGATGAGGATATAGATTATCAAAGTAGGACCATGTTTTGGTGGTATCATTGTAATGTTGGATGTGGATATAGATTATCAAACTAGGACCAAGTTTTGATGGGATCATTGTAATGTTGGATGTGGATATAGATTATCAAACTAGGACCAAGTTTTGGTGGTATCATTGTAATGTTGGTTGTGGATATAGATTATCGAACTAGGACCAAGTTTTGATGGGATCATTGTAATGTTGGATGTGGATATAGATTATCAAACTAGGACCAAGTTTTGGTGGTATCATTGTAATGTTGGATGTGGATATAGATTATCGAACTAGGACCAAGTTTTGATGGGATCATTGTAATGTTGGATGTGGATATAGATTATCAAACTAGGACCAAGTTTTGATAAGATCATTGTAATGTTGGATGTGGATATAGATTATCAAACTAGGACCAGGTTTTGATAAGATCCTTGTAATGTTGGATGTGGATATAGATTATCAAACTAGGTCCAAGTTTTGGTGGTATCATTGTAATGTTGGATGTGGATATAGATTTTTAAACTAGGACCAGGTTTTGATGGGATCATTGTAATGTTTGATTAGGATATAGATTATTAAACTAGGTCCAGGTTTTGATGGGATCATTGTAATGTTTTGATGATGATATAGATTATCAAACTAGGACCAAGTTTTGATGGGATCATTGTAATGTTTTAATGAAGATATGGATTATCACATTGCTATAATGTTTCACTGGTTTATAGTCTTCCATTGTGGATCTAAGTGCAGTTTCCATGTATATGGTTATATCTATTGTTTTATAGGATTCTGTGTTATAAATGTTAGTCAAGATAGTGCAAGTTCTTTGAATCTATTAAAAACTTTTATTATAAATAATTAAATCTGATTCTTATTTTTAGATTATAAATTTAGGACCAAGTAATGTAAAGTCTATTGATGTGGAGATACATTGGCCAAGCTATGATGAAGATGGAAATCATTTGTTGTATTTAACCGGGAATCCTGAGATATCTGGTGGTACGGGTACATGTACTCATACTAAGTACACTCCATACAATACTACAGTAAGTACTCACACTACATACACTCCATACAATACTACAGTAAGTACTCACAGTAAGTACACTCCATACAATCCTACAGTAAGTACTCACACTAAGTACACACCATACAATACTACAGTAAGTACTCACACTAAGTACACTCCATACAATAGTACAGTAAGTACTCACACTACATACACTCCATACAATACTACAGTAAGTACTCACACTACATACACTCCATACAATACTACAGTAAGTACTCACACTACATACACTCCATACAATACTACAGTAAGTACTCACACTAAGTACACTCCATACAATACTACAGTAAGTACTCACACTAAGTACACTCCATACAATACTACAGTAAGTACTCACAGTAAGTACACTCCATACAATCCTACAGTAAGTACTCACACTAAGTACACACCATACAATACTACAGTAAGTACTCACACTAAGTACACTCCATACAATAGTACAGTAAGTACTCACACTACATACACTCCATACAATACTACAGTAAGTACTCACACTACATACACTCCATACAATACTACAGTAAGTACTCACACTACATACACTCCATACAATACTACAGTAAGTACTCACACTAAGTACACTCCATACAATACTACAGTAAGTACTCACACTAAGTACACTCCATACAATACTACAGTAAGTACTCACAGTAAGTACACTCCATACAATCCTACAGTAAGTACTCACACTAAGTACACACCATACAATACTACAGTAAGTACTCACACTAAGTACACTCCATACAATACTACAGTAAGTACTCACACTACATACACTCCATACAATACTACAGTAAGTACTCACACTAAGTACACACCATACAATACTACAGTAAGTACTCACACTAAGTACACTCCATACAATACTACAGTAAGTACTCACACTACATAAACTCCATACAATACTACAGTATACTACAGTAAGTACTTACACTAAGTACACTCCATACAATACTACAGTAAGTACTCACTCTAAGTACACTCCATACAATACTACAGTAAGTACTCACACTAAGTACAGTCCATACAATACTACAGTAAGTACTCACAGTAAGTACACTCCATACAATACTACAGTAAGTACTCACACTAAGTACACTCCATACAATACTACAGTAAGTACTCACACTAAGTACACTCCATACAATACTACAGTAAGTACTCACACTAAGTACACTCCATACAATACTACAGTAAGTACTCACACTAAGTACACTCCATACAATACTACAGTAAGTACTCACACTAAGTACACTCCATACAATACTACAGTAAGTACTCACACTGTATACACTCCATACAATACTACAGTAAGTACTCACACTAAGTACACTCCATATAATACTACAGTAAGTACTCACACTACATACACTCCATACAATACTACAGTAAGTACTCACACTAAGTACACTCCATATAATACTACAGTAAGTACTCACACTACATACACTCCATACAATAGTACAGTAAGTACTAACACTAAGTACACCCCATACAATACTACAGTAAGTACTCACACTAAGTACACTCCATACAATACTACAGTAAGTACTCACACTACATACACTCCATACAATACTACAGTAAGTACTCACACTACATACACCCCATACAATACTACAGTAAGTACTCACACTACATACACCCCATACAATACTACAGTAAGTACTCACACTACATACACCCCATACAATACTACAGTAAGTACTCACACTAAGTACACTCCATACAATACTACAGTAAGTACTAACACTAAGTACACTCCATACAATACTACAGTAAGTACTCACACTAAGTACACTCCATACAATACTACAGTAAGTACTCACACTAAGTACACCCCATACAATACTACAGTAAGTACTCACACTACATACACTCCATACAATACTACAGTAAGTACTCACACTAAGTACACCCCATACAATACTACAGTAAGTACTCACACTACATACACTCCATACAATACTACAGTATGTACTCACACTAAGTACACACCATACAATACTACAGTAAGTACTCACACTAAGTACACTCCATACAATACTACAGTAAGTACTCACACTAAGTACACTCCATACAATACTACAGTAAGTACTCACACTACATACACCCCATACAATACTACAGTAAGTACTCACACTAAGTACACTCCATACAATACTACAGTAAGTACTCACACTAAGTACACTCCATACAATACTACAGTAAGTACTCACACTAAGTACACTCCATACAATAGTACAGTAAGTACTCACACTACATACACTCCATACAATACTACAGTAAGTACTAACACTAAGTACACTCCATACAATACTACAGTAAGTACTCACACTAAGTACACTCCATACAATACTACAGTAAGTACTCACACTAAGTACACCCCATACAATACTACAGTAAGTACTCACACTACATACACCCCATACAATACTACAGTAAGTACTCACACTAAGTACACTCCATACAATACTACAGTAAGTACTAACACTAAGTACACTCCATACAATACTACAGTAAGTACTCACACTAAGTACACTCCATACAATACTACAGTAAGTACTCACACTAAGTACACCCCATACAATACTACAGTAAGTACTCACACTACATACACCCCATACAATACTACAGTAAGTACTCACACTAAGTACACTCCATACAATACTACAGTAAGTACTAACACTAAGTACACTCCATACAATACTACAGTAAGTACTCACACTAAGTACACTCCATACAATACTACAGTAAGTACTCACACTAAGTACACCCCATACAATACTACAGTAAGTACTCACACTAAGTACACTCCATACAATACTACAGTAAGTACTCACACTACATACACTCCATACAATACTACAGTAAGTACTAACACTAAGTACACTCCATACAATACTACAGTAAGTACTCACACTAAGTACACTCCATACAATACTACAGTAAGTACTCACACTAAGTACACCCCATACAATACTACAGTAAGTACTCACACTACATACACCCCATACAATACTACAGTAAGTACTCACACTAAGTACACTCCATACAATACTACAGTAAGTACTAACACTAAGTACACTCCATACAATACTACAGTAAGTACTCACACTAAGTACACTCCATACAATACTACAGTAAGTACTCACACTAAGTACACCCCATACAATACTACAGTAAGTACTCACACTAAGTACACTCCATACAATACTACAGTACGTACTCACTCTAAGTACACTCCATACAATACTACAGTAAGTACTCACACTAAGTACAGTCCATACAATACTACAGTAAGTACTCACAGTAAGTACACTCCATACAATACTACAGTAAGTACTCACACTAAGTACACTCCATACAATACTACAGTAAGTACTCACACTAAGTACACTCCATACAATACTACAGTAAGTACTCACACTAAGTACACTCCATACAATACTACAGTAAGTACTCACACTAAGTACACTCCATACAATACTACAGTATTTACTCACACTAAGTACACTCCATACAATACTACAGTAAGTACTCACACTAAGTACACCCCATACAATACTACAGTAAGTACTCACACTACATACACCCCATACAATACTACAGTAAGTACTCACACTAAGTACACTCCATACAATACTACAGTAAGTACTCACACTAAGTACACTCCATACAATACTACAGTAAGTACTCACACTACATACACTCCATTCAATACTACAGTAAGTACTCACACTACATACACCCCATACAATACTACAGTAAGTACTCACACTAAGTACACTCCATACAATACTACAGTAAGTACTCACACTAAGTACACTCCATACAATACTACAGTAAGTACTCACACTAAGTACACCCCATACAATACTACAGTAAGTACTCACACTACATACACCCCATACAATACTACAGTAAGTACTCACACTAAGTACACTCCATACAATACTACAGTAAGTACTCACACTAAGTACACTCCATACAATACTACAGTAAGTACTCACACTACGTACACTCCATACAATACTACAGTAAGTACTCACAGTAAGTACACTCCATACAATACTACAGTAAGTACTCACACTAAGTACACTACATACAATACTACAGTAAGTACTCACACTACATACACTCCATACAATACTACAGTAAGTACTCACACTACATACACCCCATACAATACTACAGTAAGTATTCACACTAAGTACACTCCATACAATACTACAGTAAGTACTCACACTAAGTACACTCCATACAATACTACAGTAAGTACTCACACTAAGTACACTCCATACAATAGTACAGTAAGTACTCACACTAAGTACACTGCATACAATACTACAGTAAGTACTCACACTAAGTACACTCCATATAATACTACAGTAAGTACTCACACTAAGTACACTCCATACAATACTACAGTAAGTACTCACACTAAGTACACTCCATACAATAGTACAGTAAGTACTCACACTAAGTACACTCCATACAATACTACAGTAAGTACTCACACTAAGTACACTCCATACAATACTACAGTAAGTACTCACACTACGTACACTCCATACAATAGTACAGTAAGTGCTAACACTAAGTACACCCCATACAATACTACAGTAAGTACTAACACTAAGTACACTCCATATAATACTACAGTAAGTACTCACACTAAGTACACTCCATACAATACTACAGTAAGTACTCACACTACATACACTCCATACAATACTACAGTAAGTACTCACACTAAGTATACTCCATACAATACTGCAGTAAGTACTCACACTAAGTACACTCCATACAATACTACAGTAAGTACTCACACTAAGTACACTCCATACAATACTACAGTAAGTACTCACACTAAGTACACTCCATACAATAGTACAGTAAGTACTCACACTAAGTACACTCCATACAATACTACAGTAAGTACTCACACTAAGTACACTCCGTACAATACTACAGTAAGTACTCACACTAAGTACACTCCATACAATACTACAGTAAGTACTCACACTACATACACTCCATACAATACTACAGTAAGTACTCACACTAAGTACACTCCATACAATACTACACTAAGTACTCACACTAAGTATGCTCCATACAATACTACAGTAAGTACTCACACTAAGTACACTCCATACAATAGTACAGTAAGTACTCACACTAAGTACACTCCATACAATACTACAGTAAGTACTCACACTAAGTACACTCCATACAATACTACAGTAAGTACTCACACTAAGTACACTCCATACAATACTACAGTAAGTACTCACACTAAGTACACTCCATACAATACTACAGTAAGTACTCACACTACATACACTCCATACAATACTACAGTAAGTACTCACACTAAGTACACTCCATATAATACTACAGTAAGTACTCACAATATGTACACTCCATGCAATACTACAGTAAGTACTCACACTACATACACTCCATACAATACTACAGTAAGTACTCACACTAAGTATGCTCCATACAATACTACAGTAAGTACTCACACTAAGTACACTCCATATAATACTACAGTAAGTACTAACACTAAGTACACTCCATACAATACTACATTAAGTACTCACACTAAGTACACTCCATACAATACTACAGTAAGTACTCACACTAAGTACACTCCATACAATACTACAGTAAGTACCCACACTAAGTACACTCCATACAATACTACAGTAAGTACTCACACTAAGTACACTCCATACAATACTACACTAAGTACTCACACTAAGTATACTCCATACAATACTACAGTAAGTACTCACACTAAGTACACTCCATACAATAGTACAGTAAGTACTCACACTAAGTACACTCCATACAATACTACAGTAAGTACTCACACTAAGTACACTCCATATAATACTACAGTAAGTACCCACACTAAGTACACTCCATACAATACTACAGTAAGTACTCACACTAAGTACACTCCATACAATACTACAGTAAGTACTAACACTAAGTACACTCCATACAATACTACAGTAAGTACTCACACTAAGTACACTCCATACAATACTACAGTAAGTACTCACACTACATACACTCCATACAATACTACAGTAAGTACTCACACTACATACACTCCATACAATACTACAGTAAGTACTCACAGTAAGTACACTCCATACAATACTACAGTAAGTACTCACACTAAGTACACTCCATACAATACTACAGTAAGTACTCACACTACATACACTCCATACAATACTACAGTAAGTACTCACATTACATACACTCCATACAATACTACAGTAAGTACTCACACTACATACACTCCATACAATACTACAGTAAGTACTCACACTAAGTACACTCCATACAATACTACAGTAAGTACTCACACTAAGTACACTTCATACAATACTACAGTAAGTACTAACACTAAGTACACTCCATACAATACTACAGTAAGTACTCACACTAAGTACACTCCATACAATACTACAGTAAGTACTCACACTACATACACTCCAGTCAATACTACAGTAAGTACTCACACTAAGTACACTCCATTCAATACTACAGTAACTACTCACACTAAGTACACTCCATACAATACTACAGTAAGTATTAACACTAAGTACACTCCATACAATACTACAGTAAGTACTCACACTAAGTACACTCCATTCAATACTACAGTAACTACTCACACTAAGTACACTCCATACAATACTGCAGTAAGTAATCACACTAAGTACACTCCATACAATACTACAGTAAGTACTAACACTAAGTACACTCCATACAATACTACAGTAAGTACTCACACTGTATACACTCCATACAATACTACAGTAAGTACTCACACTAAGTACACTCCATACAATACTGCAGTAAGTAATCACACTAAGTACACTCCATACAATACTACAGTAAGTACTAACACTAAGTACACTCCATACAATACTACAGTGAGTACTCACACTAAGTACACTCCATACAATACTACAGTAAGTACTCACACTAAGTACACTCCATACAATACTACAGTAAGTACTCACACTAAGTACACTCCATACAATACTACAGTAAGTACTCACACTAAGTACACACCATACAATACTACAGTAAGTACTCACACTAAGTACACTCCATACAATACTACAGTAAGTACTCACACTAAGTACACTCCATACAATACTACAGTAAGTACTCACACTAAGTACACTCCATACAATACTACAGTAAGTACTCACACTAAGTACACTCCATACAATACTACAGTAAGTACTCACACTAAGTACACTCCATGCAATACTACAGTAAGTACTCACACTAAGTACACTCCATACAATACTACAGTAAGTACTCACACTAAGTACACTCCATACAATACTACAGTAAGTACTCACACTAAGTACACTCCATACAATACTACAGTAAGTACTCACACTAAGTACACTCCATTCAATACTACAGTAAGTACTAACACTAAGTACACTCCATACAATACTACAGTAAGTACTCACACTACATACACGCCATACAATACTACAGTAAGTACTCACACTAAGTACACTCCATTCAATACTACAGTAAGTACTCACACTAAGTACACTCCATGCAATACTACAGTAAGTACTAACACTAAGTACACTCCATGCAATACTACAGTAAGTACTCATACTAAGTACACTCCATACAATACTACAGTAAGTACTCACACTACATACACGCCATACAATACTACAGTAAGTACTCACACTAAGTACACTCCATTCAATACTACAGTAAGTACTCACACTAAGTACACTCCATGCAATACTACAGTAAGTACTAACACTAAGTACACTCCATACAATACTACAGTAAGTACTCACACTAAGTACACTCCATACAATACTACAGTAAGTACTCACACTAAGTACACTCCATACAATACTACAGTAAGTACTCACACTAAGTACACTCCATACAATACTACAGTAAGTACTCACACTAAGTACACTCCATACAATACTACAGTAAGTACTCACACTACATACACTCCATTCAATACTACAGTAAGTACTCACACTAAGTACACTCCATTCAATACTACAGTAAGTACTCACACTAAGTACACCCCATACAATACTACAGTAAGTACTAACACTAAGTACACTCCATACAATACTACAGTAAGTACTCACACTAAGTACACTCCATTCAATACTACAGTAAGTACTCACACTGTATACACTCCATTCAATACTACAGTAAGTACTCACACTAAGTACACTCCATACAATATTACAGTAAGTACTCACACTAAGTACACTCCATACAATACTACAGTAAGTACTCACACTAAGTACACTCCATACAATTCTACAGTAAGTACTCACACTAAGTACACTCCATACAATACTACAGTAAGTACTCACACTAAGTACACTCCATACAATACTACAGTAAGTACTCACACTATGTACACTCCATACAATACTACAGTAAGTACTCACACCATGTACACTCCATACAATACTACAGTAAGTACTCACACTAAGTACACTCCATACAATACTACAGTAAGTACTCACACTAAGTACACTCCATACAATACTACAGTAAGTACTCACACTACGTACACTCTATGCAATACTACAGTAAGTACTCACACTAAGTACACTCCATACAATACTACAGTAAGTACTCACACTAAGTACACTCCATACAATACTACAGTAAGTACTCACACTACGTACACTCCATACAATACTACAGTAAGTACTAACACTACGTACACTCCATACAATACTACAGTAAGTACTCACACTACATTCACTCCATACAATACTACAGTAAGTACTCACACTAAGTACACACCATACAATACTACAGTAAGTACTCACACTAAGTACACTCCATACAATACTACAGTAAGTACTCACACTAAGTACACTCCATACAATACTACAGTAAGTACTCACACTAAGTACACTCCATACAATACCACAGTAAGTACTCACACTAAGTACACTCCATACAATACTACAGTAAGTACTCACACTAAGTACACTCCATACAATACTACAGTAAGTACTCACACTAAGTACACTCCATACAATACCACAGTAAGTACTCACACTAAGTACACTCCATACAATACTACCGTAAGTACTCACACTTCGTACACTCCATACAATACTACAGTAAGTACTCACTAAGTACACTCCATACAATTCTACAGTAAGTACTCACGCTAAGTACACTCCATACAATACTACAGTAAGTACTCACACTAAGTACACCCCATCGATTACTACAGTAAGTACTCACACTACGTACACTCCATACAATACTACAGTAAGTACTCACACTAAGTACACTCCATACAATACTACAGTAAGTACTCACAGTAAGTACACTCCATACAATACTACAGTAAGTACTCACACTAAGTACACTCCATACAATACTACAGTAAGTACTCACACTACGTACACTCCATACAATACTACAGTAAGTACTCACAGTAAGTACACTCCATACAATTCTACAGTAAGTACTCACAGTAAGTACACTCCATACAATAGTACAGTAAGTGCTAACACTAAGTACACCCCATACAATACTACAGTAAGTACTAACACTAAGTACACTCCATACAATACTACAGTAAGTACTCACACTAAGTACACTCCATACAATACTACAGTAAGTACTCACTAAGTACACTCCATACAATTCTACAGTAAGTACTCACACTAAGTACACTCCATATAATACTACAGTAAGTACTCACACTAAGTACACTCCATACAATAGTACAGTAAGTACTCACACTAAGTACACTCCATACAATACTACAGTAAGTACTCACACTAAGTACACTCCATACAATACTACAGTATTTACTCGCACTAAGTACACTCCATACAATACTACAGTAAGTACTCACAGTACGTACACTCCATACAATACTACAGTAAGTACTCACACTAAGTACACTCCATACAATACTACAGTATTTACTCACACTAAGTACACTACATACAATACTACAGTAAGTACTCACAGTACGTACACTCCATATAATACTACAGTAAGTACTCACACTAAGTACACTCCATATAATACTACAGTAAGTACTCACACTAAGTACACTCCATACAATACTACAGTAAGTACTCACACTAAGTACACTCCATACAATACTACAGTAAGTACTCACACTGTATACACTCCATACAATACTACAGTAAGTACTCACACTAAGTACACTCCATACAATACTACAGTAAGTACTCATACTAAGTACACTCCATACAATAGTACAGTAAGTACTAACACTAAGTACACTCCATACAATACTACAGTAAGTACTCACACTAAGTACAGTCCATACAATACTACAGTATTTACTCACACTAAGTACACTCCATACAATACTACAGTAAGTACTCACACTAAGTACACTCCATGCAATACTACAGTAAGTACTCACACTAAGTACACTCCATACAATAGTACAGTAAGTACTAACACTAAGTACACTCCATACAATACTACAGTAAGTACTCACACTAAGTACACTCCATACAATACTACAGTAAGTACTCACACTAAGTACACTCCATACAATACTACAGTAAGTACTCACACTGTATACACTCCATACAATACTACAGTAAGTACTCACACTAAGTACACTCCATATAATACTACAGTAAGTACTCACACTACATACACTCCATACAATAGTACAGTAAGTACTAACCCTAAGTACACTCCATACAATACTACAGTAAGTACTCACACTAAGTACACTCCATACAATACTACAGTAAGTACTCACACTGTATACACTCCATACAATACTACAGTAAGTACTCACACTAAGTACACTCCATACAATACTACAGTAAGTACTCATACTAAGTACACTCCATACAATACTATAGTAAGTACTCACACTACATACACTCCATACAATACTACAGTAAGTACTCACACTAAGTACACTCCATACAATACTACAGTAAGTACTAACACTAAGTACACTCCATACAATACTACAGTAAGTACTCACACTAAGTACACTCCATACAATACTACAATAAGTACTCACACTAAGTACACCCCATACAATACTACAGTAAGTACTCACACTAAGTACACTCCATACAATACTACAGTACGTACTCACTCTAAGTACACTCCATACAATACTACAGTAAGTACTCACACTAAGTACAGTCCATACAATACTACAGTAAGTACTCACAGTAAGTACACTCCATACAATACTACAGTAAGTACTCACACTAAGTACACTCCATACAATACTACAGTAAGTACTCACACTAAGTACACTCCATACAATACTACAGTAAGTACTCACACTAAGTACACTCCATACAATACTACAGTAAGTACTCACACTAAGTACACTCCATACAATACTACAGTATTTACTCACACTAAGTACACTCCATACAATACTACAGTAAGTACTCACACTAAGTACACCCCATACAATACTACAGTAAGTACTCACACTACATACACCCCATACAATACTACAGTAAGTACTCACACTAAGTACACTCCATACAATACTACAGTAAGTACTCACACTAAGTACACTCCATACAATACTACAGTAAGTACTCACACTACATACACTCCATTCAATACTACAGTAAGTACTCACACTACATACACCCCATACAATACTACAGTAAGTACTCACACTAAGTACACTCCATACAATACTACAGTAAGTACTCACACTAAGTACACTCCATACAATACTACAGTAAGTACTCACACTAAGTACACCCCATACAATACTACAGTAAGTACTCACACTACATACACCCCATACAATACTACAGTAAGTACTCACACTAAGTACACTCCATACAATACTACAGTAAGTACTCACACTAAGTACACTCCATACAATACTACAGTAAGTACTCACACTACGTACACTCCATACAATACTACAGTAAGTACTCACACTAAGTACACTCCATACAATACTACAGTAAGTACTCACACTAAGTACACTCCATTCAATACTACAGTAAGTACTCACACTAAGTACACTCCATACAATACTACAGTAAGTACTCACAGTAAGTACACTCCATACAATAGTACAGTAAGTGCTAACACTAAGTACACCCCATACAATACTACAGTAAGTACTAACACTAAGTACACTCCATACAATACTACAGTAAGTACTCACACTAAGTACACTCCATACAATACTACAGTAAGTACTCACTAAGTACACTCCATACAATTCTACAGTAAGTACTCACACTAAGTACACTCCATATAATACTACAGTAAGTACTCACACTAAGTACACTCCATACAATAGTACAGTAAGTACTCACACTAAGTACACTCCATACAATACTACAGTATTTACTCACACTAAGTACACTCCATACAATACTACAGTAAGTACTCACAGTACGTACACTCCATACAATACTACAGTAAGTACTCACACTACGTACACTCCATACAATACTACAGTATTTACTCACACTAAGTACACTACATACAATACTACAGTAAGTACTCACAGTACGTACACTCCATATAATACTACAGTAAGTACTCACACTAAGTACACTCCATATAATACTACAGTAAGTACTCACACTACATACACTCCATACAATACTACAGTAAGTACTCACACTAAGTACACTCCATACAATACTACAGTAAGTACTCACACTAAGTACACTCCATACAATACTACAGTAAGTACTCACACTGTATACACTCCATACAATACTACAGTAAGTACTCACACTACATACACTCCATACAATACTACAGTAAGTACTAACACTAAGTACACTCCATACAATACTACAGTACATACTCACTCTAAGTACACTCCATACAATACTACAGTAAGTACTCACACTAAGTACAGTCCATACAATACTACAGTAAGTACTCACAGTAAGTACACTCCATACAATACTACAGTAAGTACTCACACTACATACACTCCATACAATAGTACAGTAAGTACTAACACTAAGTACACTCCATACAATACTACAGTAAGTACTCACACTAAGTACACTCCATATAATACTACAGTAAGTACTCACACTAAGTACACACCATACAATACTACAGTAAGTACTCACACTAAGTACACTCCATACAATACTACAGTAAGTACTCACACTACATACACTCCATACAATACTACAGTAAGTACTAACACTAAGTACACTCCATACAATACTACAGTACATACTCACTCTAAGTACACTCCATACAATACTACAGTAAGTACTCACACTAAGTACAGTCCATACAATACTACAGTAAGTACTCACAGTAAGTACACTCCATACAATACTACAGTAAGTACTCACACTACATACACTCCATACAATAGTACAGTAAGTACTAACACTAAGTACACTCCATACAATACTACAGTAAGTACTCACACTAAGTACACTCCATATAATACTGCAGTAAGTACTCACACTAAGTACACACCATACAATACTACAGTAAGTACTCACACTAAGTACACTCCATACAATACTACAGTAAGTACTAACACTAAGTACACTCCATACAATACTACAGTACGTACTCACTCTAAGTACACTCCATACAATACTACAGTAAGTACTCACACTAAGTACAGTCCATACAATACTACAGTAAGTACTCACAGTAAGTACACTCCATACAATACTACAGTAAGTACTCACACTAAGTACACTCCATACAATACTACAGTAAGTACTCACACTAAGTACACTCCATACAATACTACAGTAAGTACTAACACTAAGTACACTCCATACAATACTACAGTAAGTACTCACACTAAGTACACTCCATACAATACTACAGTAAGTACTCACACTAAGTACACCCCATACAATACTACAGTAAGTACTCACACTAAGTACACTCCATACAATACTACAGTACATACTCACTCTAAGTACACTCCATACAATACTACAGTAAGTACTCACACTAAGTACACTCCATACAATACTACAGTAAGTACTAACACTAAGTACACTCCATACAATACTACAGTAAGTACTCACACTAAGTACACACCATACAATACTACAGTAAGTACTCACACTAAGTACACTCCATACAATACTACAGTAAGTACTAACACTAAGTACACTCCATACAATACTACAGTAAGTACTCACACTAAGTACACTCCATACAATACTACAGTAAGTACTCACACTAAGTACACCCCATACAATACTACAGTAAGTACTCACACTAAGTACACTCCATACAATACTACAGTAAGTACTCACACTAAGTACACTCCATACAATACTACAGTAAGTACTCACACTACATACACCCCATACAATACTACAGTAAGTACTCACAGTAAGTACACTCCATACAATACTACAGTAAGTACTCACACTAAGTACACTCCATACAATACTACAGTAAGTACTCACACTAAGTACACTCCATACAATACTACAGTAAGTACTCACACTAAGTACACTCCATACAATACTACAGTAAGTACTCACACTAAGTACACTCCATACAATACTACAGTACATACTCACTCTAGGTACACTCCATACAATACTACAGTAAGTACTCACACTAAGTACACTCCATACAATACTACAGTAAGTACTAACACTAAGTACACTCTATGCAATACTACAGTAAGTACTCACACTAAGTACACCCCATACAATACTACAGTAAGTACTCACACTAAGTACACTCCATACAATACTACAGTACATACTCACTCTAAGTACACTCCATACAATACTACAGTAAGTACTCACACTAAGTACACTCCATACAATACTACAGTAAGTACTCACACTAAGTACAGTCCATACAATACTACAGTAAGTACTCACACTAAGTACACTCCATACAATACTACAGTAAGTACTCACACTAAGTACACTCCATACAATACTACAGTAAGTACTCACACTACATACACCCCATACAATACTACAGTAAGTACTCACAGTAAGTACACTCCATACAATACTACAGTAAGTACTCACACTAAGTACACTCCATACAATACTACAGTAAGTACTCACACTAAGTACACTCCATACAATACTACAGTAAGTACTCACACTAAGTACACTCCATACAATACTACAGTAAGTACTCACACTAAGTACACTCCATACAATACTACAGTATTTACTCACACTAAGTACACTCCATACAATACTACAGTAAGTACTCACACTAAGTACACCCCATACAATACTACAGTAAGTACTCACACTACATACACCCCATACAATACTACAGTAAGTACTCACACTAAGTACACTCCATACAATACTACAGTAAGTACTCACACTAAGTACACTCCATACAATACTACAGTAAGTACTCACACTACATACACTCCATTCAATACTACAGTAAGTACTCACACTACATACACCCCATACAATACTACAGTAAGTACTCACACTAAGTACACTCCATACAATACTACAGTAAGTACTCACACTAAGTACACTCCATACAATACTACAGTAAGTACTCACACTAAGTACACCCCATACAATACTACAGTAAGTACTCACACTACATACACCCCATACAATACTACAGTAAGTACTCACACTAAGTACACTCCATACAATACTACAGTAAGTACTCACACTAAGTACACTCCATACAATACTACAGTAAGTACTCACACTACATACACTCCATACAATACTACAGTAAGTACTCACACTAAGTACACTCCATACAATAGTACAGTAAGTACTCACACTAAGTACACTCCATACAATACTACAGTAAGTACTCACACTAAGTACACTCCATACAATACTACAGTAAGTACTCACACTAAGTACACTCCATACAATACTACAGTAAGTACTCACACTAAGTACACTCCATACAATACTACAGTAAGTACTCACACTAAGTACACTCCATACAATACTACAGTAAGTACTCACACTAAGTACACTCCATACAATACTACAGTAAGTACTCACACTACATACACTCCATACAATACTACAGTAAGTACTCACACTAAGTACACTCCATACAATAGTACAGTAAGTACTCACACTAAGTACACTCCATACAATACTACAGTAAGTACTCACACTAAGTACACTCCATACAATACTACAGTAAGTACTCACACTAAGTACACTCCATACAATACTACAGTAAGTACTCACACTAAGTACACTCCATACAATACTACAGTAAGTACTCACACTAAGTACACTCCATACAATACTACAGTAAGTACTCACACTACATACACTCCATACAATACTACAGTAAGTACTCACACTAAGTACACTCCATACAATACTACAGTAAGTACTCACACTAAGTACACCCCATACAATACTACAGTAAGTACTCACACTACATACACCCCATACAATACTACAGTAAGTACTCACACTACATACACCCCATACAATACTACAGTAAGTACTCACACTACATACACTCCATACAATACTACAGTAAGTACTCACACTAAGTACACTCCATACAATACTACAGTAAGTACTCACACTAAGTACACCCCATACAATACTACAGTAAGTACTCACACTACATACACCCCATACAATACTACAGTAAGTACTAACACTAAGTACACTCCATACAATACTACAGTAAGTACTCACACTACATACACCCCATACAATACTACAGTAAGTACTCACACTAAGTACACTCCATACAATACTACAGTAAGTACTCACACTAAGTACACTCCATACAATACTACAGTAAGTACTCACACTAAGTACACTCCATACAATACTACAGTAAGTACTCACACTACATACACTCCATACAATACTACAGTAAGTACTCACACTAAGTACACTCCATACAATACTACAGTAAGTACTCACACTACATACACTCCATACAATACTGCAGTAAGTACTCACACTAAGTACACTCCATACAATACTACAGTAAGTACTCACACTACATACACTCCATACAATACTACAGTAAGTACTCACACTACATACACTCCATACAATACTACAGTAAGTACTCACACTAAGTACACTCCATACAATACTACAGTAAGTACTCACACTAAGTACACTCCATACAATACTACAGTAAGTACTCACACTAAGTACACTCCATACAATACTACAGTAAGTACTCACACTAAGTACACTCCATACAATACTACAGTAAGTACTCACACTAAGTACATTCCATACAATACTACAGTAAGTACTCACACTAAGTACACTCCATACAATACTACAGTAAGTACTCACACTACATACACCCCATACAATACTACAGTAAGTACTCACACTAAGTACACCCCATACAATACTACAGTAAGTACTCACACTAAGTACACTCCATACAATACTACAGTAAGTACTCACACTAAGTACACTCCATACAATACTACAGTAAGTACTCACACTAAGTACACTCCATACAATACTACAGTAAGTACTCACACTAAGTACACTCCATACAATACTACAGTAAGTACTCACACTAAGTACACTCCATACAATACTACAGTAAGTACTCACACTAAGTACACCCCATACAATACTACAGTAAGTACTCACACTACATACACCCCATACAATACTACAGTAAGTACTCACACTAAGTACACTCCATACAATACTACAGTAAGTACTCACACTACATACACTCCAAACAATACTGCAGTAAGTACTCACACTACATACACCCCATACAATACTACAGTAAGTACTCACACTAAGTACACTCCATACAATACTACAGTAAGTACTCACACTAAGTACACTCCATACAATACTACAGTAAGTACTCACACTAAGTACACTCCATACAATACTACAGTAAGTACTCACACTACATACACCCCATACAATACTACAGTAAGTACTCACACTAAGTACACTCCATACAATACTACAGTAAGTACTCACACTAAGTACACCCCATACAATACTACAGTAAGTACTCACACTACATACACCCCATACAATACTACAGTAAGTACTCACACTACATACACTCCAAACAATACTGCAGTAAGTACTCACACTACATACACCCCATACAATACTACAGTAAGTACTCACACTAAGTACACTCCATACAATACTACAGTAAGTACTCACACTACATACACCCCATACAATACTACAGTAAGTACTCACACTAAGTACACTCCATACAATACTACAGTAAGTACTCACACTAAGTACACTCCATATAATACTACAGTAAGTACTCACACTAAGTACACTCCATACAATACTACAGTAAGTACTCACACTAAGTACACTCCAAACAATACTACAGTAAGTACTAACACTAAGTACACTCCATACAATACTACAGTAAGTACTCACACTAAGTACACTCCATACAATACTACAGTAAGTACTCACACTAAGTACACTCCATACAATACTACAGTAAGTACTAACACTAAGTACACTCCATATAATACTACAGTAAGTACTCACACTACATACGCTCCATTCAATACTACAGTAAGTACTCACACTAAGTACACTCCATACAATACTACAGTAAGTACTCACACTACATACACTCCATACAATACTACAGTAAGTACTCACACTACATACACTCCATACAATACTACAGTAAGTACTCACACTAAGTACACTCCATATAATACTACAGTAAGTACTCACAGTAAGTACACTCCATACAATATTACAGTAAGTACTCACACTAAGTACACTCCATACAATACTACAGTAAGTACTAACACTAAGTACACTCCATACAATACTACAGTAAGTACTCACACTAAGTACACTCCATATAATACTACAGTAAGTACTCACACTAAGTACACTCCATACAATACTACAGTAAGTACTCACACTAAGTACACTCCAAACAATACTACAGTAAGTACTAACACTAAGTACACTCCATACAATACTACAGTAAGTACTCACACTAAGTACACTCCATACAATACTACTGTAAGTACTCACACTAAGTACACTCCATACAATACTACAGTAAGTACTAACACTAAGTACACTCCATATAATACTACAGTAAGTACTCACACTACATACGCTCCATTCAATACTACAGTAAGTACTCACACTAAGTACACTCCATACAATACTACAGTAAGTACTCACACTAAGTACACTCCATACAATACTACAGTAAGTACTCACACTAAGTACACTCCATATAATACTACAGTAAGTACTCACACTACATACACTCCATACAATACTACAGTAAGTACTCACACTAAGTACACTCCATACAATACTACAGTAAGTACTCACACTAAGTACACTCCATACAATACTACAGTAAGTACTCACACTAAGTACACTCCATACAATACTAACGTAAGTCTTTGTTTACTTTTGTCAAATGAAACTCTTATTTAATCCTTATTTAACCCTTTATATAACACAGATAGAAGTCAACTCTTGTAAATACTTTTTGAATGACTAAAAGCTATCATTTGTTGCCTCAAAAATATAGATTATGACCCCTCATTGGAATGAGCTAAATGAACTCTTTCCAATCTGTGCATCATAAGCCATGTTTGGGGAAACAAATGTTGAGAAAATATTGAAATTTTAATGATGACTTAATTATGAGAATAGTGTTTGTCATATTTGGTTATGTTAGATAAAGGGTTAATATTTTTGTAGTGATTTTTGTTCAAACAGTACCTATGATTCCATCAGTGGAATAAGTTCAGCTAATTCATACATTTTTTGAGTCACAATCTGTTCTAGATAGAAAAGGAATAAGAAATGTGTTTTTCTCACACATTACGTGTATGGTCCATTTAAAACCGTTTTTGTCACACCTGGTGATCACTCTATAATATACAGGTACACCACCAACCTATCGAGTCTAATTATAGAGGATTGGGAAAACCAGACTTCAAGCAGAATGTCGATGACATTCATCAAGAGATAGTAGTGAGTGGTGCAACGATATAATATAGTTACGCAAATAAACTCCTGATCACAAACTCGACCAATAAACAAAAAAATATGTTTGAAAACACGACATTATTTCATTTCGATGACGTTACAATGTTCATTTGTATTTTTCTTTCAAGAAATGGCCAATGATGCTGGCATTTAGGAGAGTGGATAAATACATTTCTTCCACTTTATACCCGACCAATGAAACTAAGACCAAAACTATAAAAAAGTTTTCTTTTCTTCTTTATTATTTCCATCGCCTGTTGATTGATTGACTGTTGATGTATGCTGGCCATACCCCTCCTCCATCGCCTGTTGATTGATTGACTGTTGATGTATGCTGGCCATACCCCTCCTCCAGATTTGCTATTGAAAACAATAAAAAAAATTATGTATGCATGTGTGTGTGTGTGGGGGAGGAGGTGTCAATAGATTTATTTTTTTATTTGAGTGGTAGTGCCGCCCTTGCCCATGAACCTCATTCTGTAAAATGTCAGTGAACTTGGTGTGAAGCAATTGGGCATGTTTTAAGGCATTTTCAATTGTCGCTTACTTGGCATTTTTTTCTCAGTTTGAAATACACTATGGGTGGATGTACATGTAGGTGGGTATACAGTAGATGTGGGTTTCAAGGATGAGGTTGTTGCATAGCAAATAAACATAAAAAGGAAACATGTTAAAAAATTAAGCAGCCCCAGCATAATGGGAATATGGCCTTTATTTCCACTGTATAGTGCTTGCATTAGGCCTACTATGTTTTTTCTAGGGGATTGTTATGGTGATCAAGGGTATGAATCAGTGGTGTAGCTGGGAGTGGGGGGGGGGGGGGGCTGAGTGGCACATGCCCCCCCCCCCCCCTCCCCCTCCAAAAAAAAATTGACCATGTCAATCCATATAGGGAACATCAAGCAAGAAATTTTAATATCTAGATATTTATACTTGTAAGATGTATGAGGGGTGTCATCCCAACAAGACGAATGGCTGAAATATCCTGACAAGACGAATCCAGACAGAACGAATACTTCTTTTTTCATTAACTATGAGGGAAATTCATAAAACGTGTTTTATAAAGTATATAATTATGCTCTTTTGGGGTGGTTGTTTTCACATGTTTCAGTAGTTGTTGAGAAGTTATTATTAATATTTTTATTTTTCATCTCTTGATTTCCCACATTCACTGTATGACTTGAGCAAGAGTTTATTTCAGTAGTGAGTTCAATTGTTATATCGTTAATAAGTCTTACTTCATCAATACTTTGTGTTCACTTAATGCAGTACAAACTTTCAGTCAGCTATTTTTATGAAAACTTACTATTGACACTAAAAGTGCATTTTACGAAAGAGATATTGCCGACACAGTTGAAAAAACATGCTCGAAAGAAGAGATTTTTATTTAAATTCTGATATTGGCCCCAAAAGTTAAAACATTTCTGGTAAAATATTTTAACCCTTTACCTAACACGAAAAGCAGACGACACTTGCAAATAAAATTCTTGAATAAGTAATTTTTTTTACTTTTGCGTCAAAACCATAGCTTATGACCCCTCATTGGAACGAGCTCAATGAGCTCGTTCCAAAGAGGGGCCATAAGCTATGTTTTCGAGACAAAAAATTTTAAAAATAATGAAAATTGAATGGTGATTTTTGTGAATAGCGCTCGCCGGTTTTGGCCGTTACTTTGGGTAAAGGGTTAATAGACTTCCTGTATATTTCTTATCATCATTTCTATCTCGCCGTAATTTACACTTTATAAAAATGAGAGGATAATTCACAGTTCAAAACCGAACCTTACCACAACCTATCGTTGATGAATGGTAAAGGTTAAATTATTTTATCATATGACTCGTCCATTTTGTTCACTTTAAAACATTTGATAGTTTGTTTTCATATTAATCAGTGATAAATAAAGCCTTCCGCCAATTTCATTGGTCAGTTGCAAAACTAAACAATTTGATTGGCTGAACAAAATACAACTGGGCCACATTTTCATAATTAGAGTTGGGAGCTTTCATTGGTCAATTTCAAAACTGGACAATTTGATTAGCAAAACAAAATATAACTGGGTCACATTTGCATAATTTCAGTAGGGAGAGCCGTTCCAATGAGGGGTCATAACCTATGTTTTGGAAGCAAAAAATGAAAATTTTTAGTTATACGAGGATGTCTGCAACTCAAGTTAGGTGATGGGTTCAAAAGTCATACCAAGTGGCTAATTTGTGCGTGTATGTGTCATATGATAAATAGAATATGAAATGAGTGTTTTTCTCGTCCGAATTTTCCGTTTGGGCTCTCCAAAACAGAAAATTCTTAGACTCGTTTCATAAATATTATATGAGAAAAACACTCATTCCATATCCTCTATATATTATATGTTACTAGATGTAAACTCCTTTATGTTTTGTTACTCTATTGTTAATTTATTGAGTTTTTCTACCTGATTTATATTATCGCAAGTTGTTTTTTTTCTTGAAAAATAAAATTCCACTTCAAAATACCCTTCTTGTATACATTTTTGCCCAGAACCTCAAAATAAATGGGCTATGCAGTAATTTTAATTAAATCCATTTTATTGAGATTCGTCTTATTGAGATGATCAATTTCGACATTTGTCTTGTTGGGAATAAACCATATGAGGGGGTGCATAAAAGTAAATTTACATGTGGAATATTTCATAATTTATTCAGATTCTATTTGATGATAATGTGGCATAATTATTGATGCCTTTCACAACTTTTAAATTATGGACACAAATGGACAGAGTCAAGAAAATTGCAGTTTTGTTTATTCTTCTTGAATTTGAAACTTATTCCCCAGGGAAGACAACGTTCCCCATCCAATGAGAGGGGGGCACCACGTCTCGTGCTAGCCCCCATCTCGCTGCTACGCAGCTCGGACCATGCTGTGCATTATATTCTGTACACCTCTGGTGCAGATGCCAAAAGCATGAGCGATGATAGGTGGTTTGGGGTGGGAGAGGCCCCCCCACCCCCAAGAAAATTTGGAAATCAGTTATTAAATGGAGACTTCTGGCAGCTTTTGGGATGAAAAATCACATTAGATTTTTGGCCGTCAAAATAATGTTTTTAGCCTGGGAGAGGTGTGTCGATCGCCTGATTGATCCAAAGCTGGTCATTATTGAATAAGAAAAACATAATTGTTTTCTGTTGAATTTGTGATCTACATGTGGTTATAATTATTATTAGGCTAAAATAATAATACAAATAATTGAAAATGTTGATTGCAGTCCCTTGTTTTTCCTCAACCATGTCATGTGTCGAGGTGTTAAAACAGATGTTTGTTTGGAGGATAAAAGCTTCTGTTGCTTTGTTGAGCCCCAAATGTTATTTCACATCTTGTGCAAGTAGTGTTAATTCAATCTACATGTACTTTCAGTTAAATGATTTGTTATCAGAGAAAAAGAGAGATGTACTTTAGTTTATATCTGATTTGTTTTTGTTTTAGTAATCACTGTGGTGACCCCAAAAAAGTTCCAGCACAGTCATTCAGGCTGATTAGTCTATTTTTACCACAACTGTTACATAATAGCAATCAGCAATACTGGTGTCAGTTTTAAATGAGTTATAGAGAGTAATCGCTTGACTGGACTGGTTACGTGAAATACTTCATGAGAGGTGAGGGACGTTGTACAAACACGAGTGAGTGAATCTGCATGAGTACAATGTAGTCCCTCGCCTTGAATGAATTATTTCACGTAACCAGTCCAGACAAGCGATTACTCTGTTTATTACTTTTCATTATTAACGATAATTATATTATTTAACCCTTTACCTAACGTAATGTAGCGCTATTCTCAAAAATCGCCAATTAATTTTCATTATTTTTTCATTTTTTGTCTCTAAAACAGAGGTTATGACCATTCATTGGAACAAGCTCATCAAGCTCGTTCCAATCAGGGGTCATAACCTATGTTTTTGAGACAAAAAATGAAAATAATAGCTATTCAAGAATTATTTTGCATGTGTCGTCTGCTTTTCATATTAGGTAAAGGGTTAAAAAAAACAATGAAGTCCCCATTACATCCATGGCAAAGCGTCTTCGTTTGCGTGCACAGATACATGACACAATTGTTGATTGCATAATTCACTTGTGAAGTTATCGTTTATAATCAAACCCAGAAATCCCAGTAAATCACACTTATGGAAAGTAATAAGTACACGTAATGTATGGTGAAAGACAGTTTCGCTTTTCTATAACATTCATTTTACGTAGCCAGGGATGTGGCGCAAGAGGGGCGGGGGTTGGGGGGGGTCCCTGCCTGTATGTAGCTACAAAACTTCTTTGAGAAAATATGATTCAACAACATATTTGCTGATAAATAAACTTTCAATTTAAAAAAAAACTGAAATAAATTTAAAAAGTTATTGTTGGTTGACATAAGTTTATTACTCTTCAAAAACAAACAGTGCCATCTAGAGGTATGATGAAGGGCTATTAGCTTAGGACTTTAAATTCCACCAAACCCACACCAGTAACCAGCATCTCTAAATTACAGATCTCTCAAATTAGAGGGCATAACACATAGTATGGTTTGTTTTTCGTGCTTTTTGTCCAGCATCATAAAAAGTGAATTAATTCTGAAAAGCCTGCAGATTGTATACATTTGTGCTTCAGAATGACAGGCTATATCCCATGGTTTGGCAGTTGTTTCTAGATGGTTGCTTGCTGCTGCTTGGTGGTTCACTCAGGGTACTTTGATTCTCTGGCTACCTTTTCTGCCCAAAACGATATGGCCTTAGCTGTCAAAGGTGTATAATTATGATAGATCAAGCAGTGCATTATTATGATAGAGGATTCTAATTATTATATCTTGAACATCATGAAGTCCAGCAACTCATATTGAATTGAAGGTCACATCCTGGCATTTTTTAATCAGCCTTTGTTTCTTCTTTTTTCAGAAATATAATGAATTTGAACAGGATGTACAGATTGTACTGAAACAAAAACAAAATGATATAGCAGTACGACAGAAGAGAACAACTGGTACAGATGATGTACAGAAAATTGTAAGTTCATAAATCATTATTACTCAATAAATCTCAGTCACTGTATATTTGGATTTATTTGTTATTAACCCCCTACACACTGATGTCAAAATCTCTAAATTTCAGTTTGCTAATTTTTCCCATGATGCAACTAGGAATTTAACCAGTTCCATGAACTCTGTCAAACAAAATTGAATTGGTTAATTTCCTAGTTGCATTATGGGAAATAATTGCATGTTGAAGTTTTAATATTTTGACAGAGTGCAGAGGGTTAAAGTACTGCACTTCAGTGTGCTGGAAATGAACAAAATTGACAGGAGCAGTTTTAAGCTCTCGTGAAATCAGAGACGGGAGTAAATTGCACACGCAAAATGGTAGTATATGAATTTTCGAGGGAATACTGTCACCAGAAACCTTAACCCTTTCAACTGTAGTGGTATCTTCCATGTCAGTTCAATGGCAGCAATTAAAAGAATCCATATTCATTATTTGGGGTAGACCAATCAATATTTTCAATGTGCAGCCTCGGGGCTGCACATTGAAAATATTGATTGGTCTACCCCACTCATTTACTGAACAGCCATCAACTATTTAATGATGTTATGCCGTAGCATGTTCCTGGCCTGAAAAGTGGCCGCTTGGGTTCAGGGGGTTAAATGTATAAGGAATTGCTGATTTATGACAGTAACTTGCCACTGGCCACAGAGTGCTGCTTTCTCAAACCAACACACATTTATATGCCCCCACAGTAAATGAGTGTTCCACAATATTTTTCAACAAATGCATATTTTAGCTCCCGGAATATAGAAAAAAACGGTGCTGATGGGAGCAATTGCTCTTGCACCCATCCCATTTCTAGGACTGTACACTTCGTAATTTCATTGGCATTCATTATATAACTCTTCCAAGAGATTTCAACTATTTTGATCTTTATAGGTGCAGTTAAATCACTTTGTTAACTTGTCAGCATCTGCAATATGAGGTTGAATTTTTTAAAAATATTAACTAACCCTTTACCTAACATGAAAGGCAGACAACACTTGCAAACAAATCTCTTGAATAACTAAATATTCTTCATTTTTTGCAGAAAAACATAGCTTATGTACCCTCATTGGAACAAGCTAGATGAGCTCATTCCATTGAGGGGTCATAAGCTATGTTTGAAAATTATGAATATTTCTATGAAAATTGAATGGTAATTTTTGTGAAGAGTGCTGGTCGGTTTGGCTGTTGTGTTGGGTAAAGGGTTAAAAAATAACAAGACTTATAACCAGCAATTGTTCTTGTCAAACGTTTTCTGCATATTTAGATGTCTATTAACTGGTAGAGTGTTAAATTATTTTTGGCCATCAAAATTGTTCACATATCTTTGCCTTATTACAATTTATGGAAGAGAGCCTACTGGCACTCTCCCATAAATTATAACAAGACAAGTCCTTACAGACCAAATAATATCAATTCAAAGATAATACAAAGCACATCCATTGAGTATGAAGCCTTCAAGTTGCAGTACCTTCAACTCAGAGTAAAGCCCAGATATGGGCTTCCAGCACTCTACCAGTTAAGGCTGTGTCTTGAATCAAACATTGCGTCACTAAATATTAAACTCAGTTCAATGTCTCAAATTAAATATACGATCATGATATATTAAACTGATTATAAATTTTGCTGCAATAATTTTGGGATAAGAATTATAATCAGTAAATTTATGCTTCAATTTATACTGTATTTACTCTATGTATTGGGACAGCTAAAAATAATTATTTTCACACATGTCCCAATTCTTAGAAAATGGGGAAAGAACACAGCCTGATCTTGATTTGATGCTGAATAAAGTTGTGTGTGATTCGTTTTCCATCACTATATACGAAAATTGCCATCCAATTTTTTTTATATTTTCATTTTTTGCTTCCAAAACACAGCTTATGATCCATCATTGGAATGAGCGCAAATGCGCTCGTTCCAATGAGGGATCATAAGCGATGTTTTGGAAGCAAAAAATGAAAATTTTTAGTTACTCAAGAATTTTTTTTATGAGTGTCGTCTGCTACTAGTGATGGGTCAACTGGAAACAAATCTCCTGAATGTCCCAAACTTTGGAGAATAAAAAAAATATAGTTTTCTGGAAAAAATGTGTGTCCCAAATCATAGAGTGTCCCAATACATAGAGTAAATACAGTACATAACTGGATTGTCTAGTCAGTAAATCATGTTTGACATAATTCAATATTGGGGTGTCAAATTGTGTCCAAATTGGTAATCTGTGAAAGAAACTTGTCAGTAATTATATTACCACATAACATGCAACATCACATTAGGTCAAGTGTCTAATGATGAACAGCTCGATCCTATCTACTGAGGTTAGCAGAAAATACTGAATATTGTTGTCATTTTTATCTTCAGAAATGTTCTAAATGGTGTACAGTTATAAAATGTAAATTGGGATATATAGGAACAGAAAATACAGATCAAACAAGAATAGCAATTAGATCAAAATTGTGGAGTGATACATTTGTAAAGGTAAATATGTAAATGTAAAAAGTCATCATGTCAGATGGCGCGACAAATCAGCGGCCGACCAAAGTGTTATTATTAGATGGCAGCTAATGAAATTTTCACTCTGTGTTTATCCATTCCTGATCACATGATCACAGCAGATGGGGGCTTCTGATAATACCACACTATCTTCATCTCATGGCTTCTTGGATAAAGTGCATGGGTTATGGAATACATGTAGCCCACTCGGAAATAAAGTGCATGGGTTATGGAATGCATGTAGCCCACTCAGAAATAAAGTGCATGGGTTTTGGAATACACATAGCCCACTTAGAAATAAAGTGCATGGGTTATGGAATACACGTAGCCCACTCAGAAATAAAGTGCATGGGTTATGGAATACACATAGCCCACTCAGAAATAAAGTGCATGGGTTATGGAATACATGTAGCCCACTCAGAAATAAAGTGCATGGGTTATGGAATACATGGAGCCCACTCGGTAATAATGTGCATGGGTTATGGAATACATGGAGCTCACTCAGAAATAAAGTGCATGGGTTATGGAATACATGGAGCCCACTCGGTAATAAAGTGCATGGGTTATGGAATTTATGTAGCCCACTCAGAAATAAAGTGCATGGGTTATGGAATACATGTAGCCCACTCAGAAATAAAGTGTATGGGTTATGGAATACATGTTGCCCACTCAGAAATAAAGTGCATGGGTTATGGAATACATGTAGCCCACTCAGAAATAAAGTGCATGGATTATGGAATACATGTAGCCCACTCAGAAATAAAGTGCATGGGTTATGGAATACATGGAGCTCACTCAGAAATAAAGTGCATGGGTTATGGAATACATGTAGCCCACTCGGAAAAAAGTGCATGGGTTACGGAATACCTGTAGCCTACTCGGAAATAAAGTGCATGGGTTATGGAATACATGTAGCCCACTCGGAAAAAAAGTGCATGGGTTACGGAATACCTGTAGCCTACTCGGAAATAAAGTGCATGGGTTATGGAATACATGTAGCCCACTCGGAAATGAACCCATTGCTTGGCCATAAGGTGATTCCCCTTCTTAATTTTTCACAAGTTTCTTTATGGAGGCAATATATATTGAGCACATAGTGTATGAATACCAAGGATTATCTCATTATGGGGATAATATATAGTGAGTATGCAGTGCAAGGATATGAAGGATTATCTCATTATGGGGATAATATATAGTGAGTATGCAGTGCAAGGATATGAAGGATTATCTCATTATGGGGATAATATATAGTGAGTATGCAGTGCAAGGATATGAAGGATTATCTCATTATGGGGATAATATATAGTGAGTATGCAGTGCAAGGATATGAAGGATTATCTCATTATGGGGATAATATATAGTGAGTATGCAGTGCAAGGATATGAAGGATTATCTCATTATGGGGATAATATATAGTGAGTATGCGGTGCAAGGATATGAAGGATTATCTCATTATGGGGGTAATATATAGTGAGTATAGTGTCAGGATATTTTAGGTGATGTTAGCCTTGTAATGGTTAATTTGTTGCTGCTCTGATAGGTGAAGGGTTAAATTGACTTACGAATTCATGTGAATCCTAGCAGAGGTGCAATGAGAATCTACATGGATTCCTGCTGGCTTTGTTGCACGAATCTTTGCATGAATGGATTCTCAGATTCCTGTTGAAATATAAGCCCTGTTTTTTCTATAATTATACCCTCACAACAAAGTTGGGGGGGGGGGAGGGGATATAGGAATCAGATTGTTCTTTTGTCCATCTGTCTATCCATCTGTCTGTCCATCATTGGACACAATTTTGTCCAGAACTGTTTTTTGGTCAATTATAAGTTAATATTTTTAAACTTGGTGCAAAAGTTAACTGCCATGAGAACCTGTGCACCTGTACATTTGAGACTGAGTGGACATCATACCAGTGTTATTGTACTTTTTAACTCACAATTTATCATTCTAAGCTTGTATTCCTCCATTGTCTGCTTATTTTTTCTAAAACTTGGCACATATTGATTACTGATCATGAGAACCAGTAATTTTGACATTGGTCAAGACTCATTGTGGCAGAGCTATTGCCTTTTTCACATTTTTACAAATCTTCATCCTTTTGTCCATGCTTGTTTGTTCAACTTTTTAACACTTGGTACAGCTTGTATTCCTTGTCTACTCAATTTTTGTAAAACTTGGCACAAAGATTAACCAGCATGGGAACCTTTACACTTGAGATTTTTAGATCGGTGAACTCATTAAGGTTATTGCACTTATTTAATTAAAAGTATTTTTGCTACCTACATAATGTAGAATGCAAGGGATATTCTTGATCCCATTAGGACATTACCACCTCTCTATGGTACAGTCACCATAAAGTGGTCATAATCCACGCGAGGGCAGTGATGTCCACGTATGTGTTTACCAGTTAATAAAAACATTGGCAGCAAAATTTTAATTAATGAAGCACCAGTTTGTACCCAGTGATTCATTAATTTTGATTATTATTACTATAATTATAGTGTTCAGAATCTAATATAATCGCATCCATTGAAATATTACCCACTGGTGGGAAGTGACCAGTCCTTGGTAGCTGTACTGTATCTTAATATTGCCCACCTGTGGAAAGTGACCAGTCCATGGTAGCTGTACTGTATCTTAATATTGCCCACCGGTGGGAAGTGACCAGTCCTTGGTAGCTGTACTGTATCTTAAAACCTACCACACTGGTAGAGCAAGAGAATTTTTTCCAATCACTCCGTTTCTCACTTGTTTAAAGATGAATTTAACCAAATCGCTCTGTCAAACAAAGTATATTTGGTTAAATAGTAAACTGCATTATGGGAAATATTTACTGCTGAAAAGTTTGCTATTTTGACATCAGAGTCCAGGGGGTTAAAGCTGAGGTTATAATAAAATTTATTTCCACTTGGACCTTGTTGACTGGTCACTTTGGTATTAGAAAGATTATTAGTTATCCTTGTGTTTTCCAGGGTGTATGGGAATTTACACCGGTTTGGGAACTCATACACACTGAGGTAAGTTCCCAAACCGGTGTGAATTCCCATACACCCTGGAAAACACAAGGATAACGGATTTATTTCCAAGAATTTTGGTGTCCTTATTACTTTAACCTATATTGTGGGCAAAAACTGACAGAAAATTTGCACTTTGTAAGTTTCTTAAATACAACCAGACAAATATGGATGTTATTGGAACTGGCTCAATGAGCCATTTCCAATGACATCCATATCTGTAATATTTTATTGCACATAAATATTAAATTTCCTGTATTTTTATTTTTGTACTAACATAATCAAGCAGAAGGTATGAATTAATAATTAAAAAATGGGTACTTTTTTTTAGCCGTATAGCTTGCTCTTGTATATCCTTGTTTTTCCAGCATGGTTAAACACGGTGTAAAAAAAAAAGCCACTGTGGATTGCAAGTTACACCGTACCTCTCAGCCAATCAAAATGTAGTATTTTGTTTCATTTGGAAATAATAAAATTTATTTCCACTTGGACTTTGTTGACTGGTGACTTTGATATTAGAAAGATTAAACATTATTACTGTAGACTGTATATTTTTCACAAGTATTTAATCTAGAAAGTGTCAGGGGCATGGTGGCATTGCAGTAACATGTTCTTGTCAGATCACCAAAGTTAGCAACGTCGAGCCTGGATAGTCCTTGGATGGGTGACCCTCTGAGCGATCCATTCGGACTCCCATGTTAATTGTGTCCTTGGGCAAGGCACTTCTCCTCGATTGTCCACATAGTGGCACAATGATGCCATGTACTAAGGCGTACTGCACATCAATGGTGCTCATGTCTTCAACCAATCTACCCCTGCCTGTGCTGCAGTGAGTTACGATGCTGGGGAGCTAGCAGCTGCTCATCGACGCTCGATGGTTCTCGCCGGGTACTCTGGTCTCCTCCACCCGTAAAACTGTCACAGACATGATATGATCTTTGCTGTTAATGTGTCGTTAAACCCTAATAAATTAAAAAATCTATAAATGAATTGTCTTTATCTCTTTTGCTCACAATTTCTGATATATAATTATTTTTGTTTTCTCATTGCAGAAAGGTTATTCAAATGATTTAGCAATAACTTCTCAAGCTCATGCACAAGTGACAGCAATGCCATATGATAATTTATTTGTACAAGAATTATCCTCATCATACACAGAGGTACGGACAATTTCTATTTTATTTTGTATCTTAGAATTATATAAATGATATCCAGTTAGTCAACAGTTTATAATAAAATTTATAAAACTCTACCAGTAAATTAGGTCTGGACCTTGCTTGAGGAAGAGTTTTATAAATTAGGTCAAGACCTTGCTTGAGGAAGAGTTTTGTTAATTTGGTCTGGATCTTGCTTGAGGAAGAGTTTTGTTAATTAGGTCTGGACCTTGAGGAAGAGTTTTGTAAATTTTGATATAAATTGGGGATGAGTTGAGAAGATTCTTTATAATATGTGATCCACAAAATCCACAAAAGATGCATGTTCTATAAGATCCACAAAAGATGCATGTTCTATAAGATCCACAAAAGATGCATCTTCTATAAGATCCACAAAAGGTGCGTCTTCTATAAGATCCACAAAAGATGCATCTTCTATAAGATCCACAAAAGACGCTTCTTCTATAAGATCCACAAAAGATGCATATTCAAGAAGATCCACAAAAGATGCATGTTCTATAAGATCCACAAAAGACGCATGTTCTATAAGATCCACAAAAGATGCATATTCTATAAGATCCACAAAAGATGCATATTCAATAAGATCCACAAAAGATGCATGTTCTATAAGATCCACAAAAGATGCATGTTCTATAAGATCCACAAAAGATGCATCTTCTATAAGATCCACAAAAGACGCTTCTTCTATAAGATCCACAAAAGATGCATATTCAATAAGATCCACAAAAGATGCATGTTCTATAAGATCCACAAAAGACGCATCTTCTATAAGATCCACAAAAGATGCGTCTTCTATAAGATCCACAAAAGATGCATCTTCTATAAGATCCACAAAAGACGCTTCTTCTATAAGATCCACAAAAGATGCATATTCAATAAGATCCACAAAAGATGCATGTTCTATAAGATCCACAAAAGATGCACATTCAATAAGATCCATAAAAGATGCATATTTAGTAAGATCCACAAAAGATGCATATTCAATAAGATCCACAAAAGATGCATATTCAATAAGATCCACAAAAGATGCATATTCAATAAGATCCACAAAAGATGCATATTTAATAAGATCCACAAAAGATGCATGTTCTATAAGATCCACAAAAGATGCATATTTAATAAGATCCACAAAAGATGCATGTTCTATAAGATCCACAAAAGATGCATGTTCTATAAGATCCACAAAAGATGCATATTTAATAACATCCACAAAAGATGCATGTTCTATAAGATCCACAAAAGATGCATGTTCTATAAGATCCACAAAAAGATGCATATTTAATAACATCCACAAAAGATGCATGTTCTATAAGATCCACAAAAGATGCAGCTTCTATAAGATCCACAAAAGATGCATGTTCTATAAGATCCACAAAAGATGCATTTTCTATAAGATCCACAAAAGATGCATGTTCTATAAGATCCACAAAAGATGCAGCTTCTATAAGATCCACAAAAGATGCAGCTTCTATAAGATCCACAAAAGATGCATGTTCTATAAGATCCACAAAAGATGCATTTTCTATAAGATCCACAAAAGATGCATGTTCTATAAGATCCACAAAAGATGCAGCTTCTATAAGATCCACAAAAGATGCATGTTCTATAAGATCCACAAAAGATGCATGTTCTATAAGATCCACAAAAGATGCAGCTTCTATAAGATCCACAAAAGATGCATATTCTATAAGATCCACAAAAGATGCATTTTCTATAAGATCCACAAAAGATGCATGTTCTATAAGATCCACAAAAGATGCAGCTTCTATAAGATCCACAAAAGATGCATATTCAATAAGATCCACAAAAGATGCATGTTCTATAAGATCCACAAAAGATGCATGTTCTATAAGATCCACAAAAGATGCATCTTCTATAAGATCCACAAAAGATGCGTCTTCTATAAGATCCACAAAAGATGCATCTTCTATAAGATCCACAAAAGACGCTTCTTCTATAAGATTCACAAAAGATGCATATTCAATAAGATCCACAAAAGATGCATGTTCTATAAGATCCACAAAAGATGCATATTCAATAAGATCCATAAAAGATGCATATTTAGTAAGATCCACAAAAGATGCATATTCAATAAGATCCACAAAAGATGCATATTCAATAAGATCCACAAAAGATGCATATTCAATAAGATCCACAAAAGATGCATATTTAATAAGATCCACAAAAGATGCATGTTCTATAAGATCCACAAAAGATGCATATTTAATAAGATCCACAAAAGATGCATGTTCTATAAGATCCACAAAAGATGCATGTTCTATAAGATCCACAAAAGATGCATATTTAATAACATCCACAAAAGATGCATATTTAATAAGATCCACAAAAGATGCATGTTCTATAAGATCCACAAAAGATGCATATTTAATAACATCCACAAAAGATGCATGTTCTATAAGATCCACAAAAGATGCATGTTCTATAAGATCCACAAAAGATGCATGTTCTATAAGATCCACAAAAGATGCATATTTAATAACATCCACAAAAGATGCATGTTCTATAAGATCCACAAAAGATGCAGCTTCTATAAGATCCACAAAAGATGCATGTTCTATAAGATCCACAAAAGATGCATGTTCTATAAGATCCACAAAAGATGCATATTTAATAACATCCACAAAAGATGCATGTTCTATAAGATCCACAAAAAGATGCATATTTAATAACATCCACAAAAGATGCATGTTCTATAAGATCCACAAAAGATGCATATTTAATAACATCCACAAAAGATGCATTTTCTATAAGATCCACAAAAGATGCATGTTCTATAAGATCCACAAAAGATGCAGCTTCTATAAGATCCACAAAAGATGCATGTTCTATAAGATCCACAAAAGATGCATTTTCTATAAGATCCACAAAAGATGCATGTTCTATAAGATCCACAAAAGATGCAGCTTCTATAAGATCCTCAAAAGATGCATGTTCTATAAGATCCACAAAAGATGCATGTTCTATAAGATCCACAAAAGATGCAGCTTCTATAAGATCCACAAAAGATGCATATTCTATAAGATCCACAAAAGATGCATGTTCTATAAGATCCACAAAAGATGCAGCTTCTATAAGATCCACAAAAGATGCATGTTCTATAAGATCCACAAAAGATGCATATTCTATAAGATCCACAAAAGATGCATGTTCTATAAGATCCACAAAAGATGCATGTTCTATAAGATCCACAAAAGATGCATATTCTATAAGATCCACAAAAGATGCATTGTTTGATTTCAGTGTCTGCTTCAGGAAATAGTACCCTGATAAAGAATAGATTGCAAAGTTTTTAATGACAGAAATTTAAAATAAACATCAGTTACTGTTATTAAACAATTAATACTTATCATTGCAGTGTTAACCCTTTACCCAATGCAGACGATTTCAAAATTTATTATTTTAAATATGATTTTTTAAATTTTTTCAAAACATTTCAACAAAACCATATCATGTGACCCCTCTTTGGAACAAGCTCGATGAACTCGTTTCAAAGAGTGGTCACATGATATGGTCTTGTTGAAATTTTTCGAAATATATTTTTTCAGCTGTTGAATTTGCATATTACGTGGGCAAATGGGGGCAATTCTTTGGATAAAGGGTTAATCCATGATTACTTTCCAGTGCTTGATCGGCTGTACATTACTCTTTTTTACTAGTAGAATGCTAAATTATTTTTCAAAGGGAATTTGTAACATGAGTATTTTTTCAAAGATACAATGCTGCCAGCAGGGGGAGCCTTCATGCAGCAAGATTTTGCTCACTAAGAATTGTTTTATTACTATTTATTGAAGAGTACCTATTGTAGCAATAATTGTTTTATTACTATTTGTTGAAGAGTACCTATTATAGCAATAATTGTTTTATTACTATTTGTTGAAGAGTACCTATTATAGCAATAATTGTTTTATTACTATTTATTGAAGAGTACCTATTATAGCAATAATTGTTTTATTACTATTTGTTGAAGAGTACCTATTATAGCAATAATTGTTTTATTACTATTTATTGAAGAGTACCTATTGTAGCAATACAATTTTTTTTAAACATTTCTTTATCTACTGATGTACAAATGACAAGCTAATGCATACAGTGTAAAGCCTCTGAAGAGGGTTTCAGCACTTTTCAGTAGAGTTCTTATAGTGGCTTCTAGCATTCTACCTATGACCCTGCAAAGCTTCAAGATTTGATTCAATTTCGAATCTTAATTTGCTATTTGGTTCGATTCAAATTAGCTGCACAGTTCATTTCAATTTGAATCTTTTCACTGGAACATAACTTGGCATCAATCATCTTCGTCATCTCACAATACGTATAGTTCTGGGGATATTGAAAATAAATAATATTGAAAATCATGACTGAGAGTAGTTCTACACAGAAACAACATCTGTACCCATACCACCAGTCATGATAATTCCAATCTCACTGGACACTACCACTGTTCAAAAAAATTTAAAGTTTGCAAGCAATATCAATGATGAGTTGTTGCTAGCGGCTAGTGCAATGCCAAGTACTGATGATTCTCACCCCCGTTTCTGTTTTTGAACTTGTATATTCCGGTGTTCAATACAATGGCAATTGAAATAATATAAATTGGTTATATAGTTTTAACATGAAAATGTGAATACATCAATAATTCTTACCGCACACAGCAGTACTTTGTCACACAGACAAATATACAGATTGTACACAGGCAATCTTCTAATACAAAACCATGATCTGACAATCGTTTGGGAGCAAGCCAGCAACGTCCACCATTTAACATAGCATCTTGACAACGACGACAATGACCAATCTTGCGCCAAACCACTTTTTCAGGCCAGTTGCACGAACCGATGAGCTGTTCTCACTGGATACCGGAAACACCACCTCACTGTTTTAAGCACCTACAACAAACTGTAATCCTTACTGGGTAATATTCCAACTACATCAGCAAGGCATGCCTTCGACAAAGGCATGCCTTGGTGATGTGGTTGAAATATTTTATCAGTCGGGACTTGAGGCATCACTGGTTTACACCACTCCCTTCCCAGTCGGTCATCTTTAAGATGCCCCTGATTCGATAATAATAATAATAATAGACCCAGTTTCATTCAAGATTCGATCTAAAGCAAAAATGGGTGATTCTCAGGGCCCTAACTCTACCAGTTAATAAAAGGACTTAATAACTGCAAGAAGTGTCATATCATATTATAAATTAACTATCTACACACTGATGTCATAATACGGAAATTACACAGAGCAAATTTTCTCCATTATGCAACTAGGAATTTAACATCTTCAAACTTGTTTGATAGAGTTCAGTAAGCTCTCTCACACAAGATTAAATTGGTCAAATTCTGAAATATATTTTCGGAATTTCTATCCTCAAATTAAATACTAAATCGAATCTGGGGTCTGATATATGTAATGAAATCGAATCTGTGGGTCTGATATACGTAATGAAATCGAATCTGGGGTCTGATATATGTAATGAAATGCAAATCAAATCAGAAGCAGCTCAAAACAATTTTTTACCAAATTACTAATTACCACAACAGTACTTTTAAAGTGAAGTGTGGTATTCTTCTTTATAACTACTATTGTAACAATGTAATTTGTAAGACAAACAAGCAAAACGATAAACTAATTGAACCAAAAACACAACACACAGCTATCCTGCCATTTCTGTGGCATAATTCTGCCAATAGTGCAGCATAATTCTGCCAATAGAAGATATTTATTTGCCATTGTCCATTCATCCCTTCAGAAATATATCGATCAGGAAGCCAACTTGATGTCAATTCGGAATCAACCATCGCTGTCGACACTTCGTAGTGATGCTGGGCAGCATTGAAACCTCAAGTTTGGTATCAGTATTTTTAGGATGATTTACCCTGATATCAGTATGGTATTCAGTGTCAAGATACTGGCACAAATGCAAATGTTGATCAGTATTTTTGGTATACTGCCAAACTGCAGATCATCTTTCTACAGTAGTCAAGATACTCAGAATACTCATATTTAACTGATGGAATCGTGAGGATAGGACAGGTTGATGTAACATATAACATGATGACTTGCTACCAGTCATTGGATGGTACAATAAAGCTGATGGAATCATGAGGATAGGACAGGTTGATGTAACATATAACATGATGACTTGCTACCAGTCATTGGATGGTACAATAAAGCTGATGGACTCGTGAGGATAGGACAGGTTGATGTAACATATAACATGATGACTTGCTACCAGTCATTGGATGGTACAATAAAGCTGATGTAATCGTGAGGATAGGACAGGCTGATGTAACATATAACATGATGACTTGCTACCAGTCATTGGATGGTACAATAAAGCTGATGGACTCGTGAGGATAGGACAGGTTGATGTAACATATAACATGATGACTTGCTACCAGTCATTGGATGGTACAATAAAGCTGATGTAATCGTGAGGATAGGACAGGTTGATGTAACATATAACATGATGACTTGCTACCAGTCATTGGATGGTACAATAAAGCTGATGGACTCGTGAGGATAGGACAGGTTGATGTAACATATAACATGATGACTTGCTACCAGTCATTGGATGGTACAATAAAGCTGATGTAATCGTGAGGATAGGACAGGTTGATGTAACATATAACATGATGACTTGCTACCAGTCATTGGATGGTACAATAAAGCTGATGGACTCGTGAGGATAGGACAGGTTGATGTAACATATAACATGATGACTTGCTACCAGTCATTGGATGGTACAATAAAGCTGATGTAATCATGAGGATAGGACAGGTTGATGTAACATATAACATGATGACTTGCTACCAGTCATTGGATGGTACAATAAAGCTGATGGAATCGTGAGGATAGGACAGGTTGATGTAACATATAACATGATGACTTGCTACCAGTCATTGGATGGTACAATAAAGCTGATGGAATCGTGAGGATAGGACAGGTTGATGTAACATATAACATGATGACTTGCTACCAGTCATTGGATGGTACAATAAAGCTGATGGAATCATGAGGATAGGACAGGTTGATGTAACATATAACATGATGACTTGCTACCAGTCATTGGATGGTACAATAAAGCTGATGGACTCGTGAGGATAGGACAGGTTGATGTAACATATAACATGATGACTTGCTACCAGTCATTGGATGGTACAATAAAGCTGATGGAATCGTGAGGATAGGACAGGTTGATGTAACATATAACATGATGACTTGCTACCAGTCATTGGATGGTACAATAAAGCTGATGGAATCATGAGGATAGGACAGGTTGATGTAACATATAATATGATGATTTGCTACCAGTCAATGGTTGGTACAATAAAGCTGATGGACTCGTGAGGATAGGACAGGTTGATGTAACATATAACATGATGACTTGCTACCAGTCATTGGATGGTACAATAAAGCTGATGGAATCGTGAGGATAGGACAGGTTGATGTAACATATAACATGATGACTTGCTACCAGTCATTGGATGGTACAATAAAGCTGATGGAATCGTGAGGATAGGACAGGTTGATGTAACATATAATATGATGATTTGCTACCAGTCAATGGTTGGTACAATAAAGCTGAGAGACAATACCCCCCTGTGTATTTTTTCTCTGAGCTTTATTGTTACATCAAACAACCCATGACAAGTACCTGTGGAAGACATAGTCCATGCTTCCTCCTATCAGCCATTTGGGGAAAATCTTCTGCTGTTTGATCTTTATGTTTTAGCTAATGTCAGGAACATTTTTCAATACCAAAACTTAGGTATTTTAAGATTCACTTGGTACGGTAAATTGATATTGGCATGATACCGATATCAACACTATATTTACTGTATACCACCCATATTTCATCTCTTGAGAGCAAGAAGGCTTTGCCATGGTAAATTCTTGTTGTACTCCAGACACTAATTTATCAATTTTATTAACTTGGGTAAAATATCAGACATAAACCATTTAATTTTATTTTAAGTTTGCATTGGTTATAAAAAGAGAGCATGCGGCATCCAAAAGGACCATGTGGGAGGGCCTGAGAACTTTTTAGGCCTTATATCAAAATTTAAAACTGAAATGTGGAAACCAGCATCAGAATCCAAAACTGGGATGTCAAAACATATGTAATTAAGGCTCTGTTGACATACATCACATTCTGAAAGCTTCCTTTGTATCCACAGGGTAACATCATTCATTTCTCATCCATTTACAACCATATACAAAGCTTCGTTTGTATCCACGAGGTAACAGCATTCATTTCTCATCCATTTACAACCATATACAAAGCTTTCTTTGTATCCATGGGGTAACAGCATTCATTTCTCATCCATTTACAACCATATACAAAGCTTTGTTTATATCCACAGGGTAACAGCATTCATTTCTCATCCATTTACAACCATATACAAACTTTGTTTATATCCACAGGGTAACAGCATTCATTTCTCATCCATTTACAACCATATACAAAGCTTCGTTAGTATCCACGGGGTAACAGCATTAATTTCTCATCCATTTACAACCATATACAAAGCTTCGTTTGTATCCACGGGGTAACAGCATTCATTTCTCATCCATTTACAGCCATATACGAAGCTTTGTTTGTATCCACGGGGTAACAGCATTCATTTCTCGTTCATTTACAACCATATACAAACAGGCCTGAAAATAAGCAGTCTTACATATACAGAATGAGGTCCCCAGAGGGTGGATTTGATGATGCTATCCTATACAGTTGGTCAATTTATCCTCTGGGTACGTCTTTCTGTTTAGTTTTCAGACCCTGATTCAGATTGAGGTTCACAAAGGGTAAATTTAGTGATGCTGCCCTGCTGTGCAGGGTAGCATCACTAAATTCATCCTCTGGGGACCTCATTTTGCAGATGTCAGTCTGCTTATTTTCTGGCTTGTATACAAAGCTTCGTTTGTATCCACAGGGTAACAGCATTCATTTCTCATCCATTTACAACCATATACAAAGCTTCGTTTGTATCCATGAGGTAACAGCATTCATTTCTCTTCCATTTACAACCATATACAAAGCTTCGTTTGTATCCACGAGGTAACAGCATTAATTTCTCATCCATTTACAACCATATACAAAGCTTCGTTTGTATCCACGAGGTAACAGCATTCATTTCTCATCCATTTACAACCATGTACAAAGCTTCGTTTGTATCCACGTGGTAACAGCATTCATTTCTCATCCATTTACAACCATATATAAAGCTTCGTTTGTATCCACGGAGTAACAGCATTCATTTCTCATCCATTTACAACCATATACAAAGCTTTGTTTGTATCCACGGGGCAACAGCATTCATTTCTCATCCATTTACAACCATATACAAAGCTTTGTTTGTATCCATGAGGTAACAGCATTCATTTCTCATCCATTTACAACCATATACAAAGTTTCGTTTGTATCCATGAGGTAACAGCATTCATTTCTCATCCATTTACAACCATATACAAAGCTTCATTTGTATCCATGAGGTAACAGCATTCATTTCTCATCCATTTACAACCATATACAAAGCTTTGTTTGTATCCACGGGGTAACAGCATTCATTTCTCATCCATTTACAACCATATATAAGGCTTCATTTGTATCCACGGGATAACAGCATTCATTTTTCATCCATTTACAACCATGTACAATACCATGAAATGCCCATCAATATTAGGAACATAAATATCAACAATTATTAACAATTTCAGAATGTCTTACTCAAAAATTATCTAATGTTGACTGAGACATTCCTAGCAAGATGGGCTTTGGGCAGATACTGAAAATCAGTAGATAATGCAGGGTGCAAAAAAATTGTGCTACTGAAATTGAATGCAGCTGCCCTTGAAATTTGAGTCTCTAATAAGAACAAGTTTTTTTTTGTTTTGGAATGGGGTTAAGATATTTGAATATTTTATTAATTTAACCCTTTACCTAACAAATCGCCCGCATCTGCCCGCGTAATATGCAAATGGAGCAGTTGAAAAAATTTAATTTTTCAAAATATTTCAACAAAACCATATCATGTGACCCCTTATTGGAACGAGCTCATTGAGCTCGTTCCAATGAGGGGTCACATGATATGGTTTTGTTGAATTTTCTTGAAAAATTAAAAAAAATGATATTTAAAATAATAAATTTTGATATCGTTTGCGTTGGGTAAAGGGTGAAACAAGACAGACAAGTTGAGTAACTTTTGGTATCTAGTATTTGGATTCCTATATTACAGAGCCTGACGGGGCGCATCGCGTTAACCGGTTCTCGTCAGATCACCGAAGTTAAGCAACGTTGAGCACAGTTAGTAGTTGGATGGGTGACCATTTCAGCGACTGATTCACGCTCCCGCATTGTGTCCTTGGGCAAGGCACTTAACCCCAATTGCCTTCATGGGGGGCATGATGATGCTGTGTACTAAGGCGTAATGCACATAGATGGTGCGCATGTCTTCAACCAATCTAACCCTGCCTGTGCCGCGGTGCAGAGTTCAGAGTTATGATGTTGAAGAGCTGACAGCTGCTCGTTGTTGCTCAGTGGTTCTCTCCGGGTACTCCGGTTTCCTCCACCCATAAAACTGTCACGGTCATGCATTGCCATTGTGCATAAGTATGTGACCTTAAACACCAATAAATAAGTAAATTAATACAGAGCCTGACACTCATGAAACCCACCAGACATAACATTAGTCATAAAATAGACCCTTCAGGCATTATAGCTCCCAATGGGGAGGCATAATGACTGCAGAGTCCTTCTTAGGGCTCCACTCCTGAAGGCTCTGTGATGTGGAAAGGCCAAAATGCCTGATAATATGTAGCCATGTGTGCCTTTGTAACAAGCAAGTTACAGATTTGGATAGCAAATTCTGTCTATAATTAAGATGTGATGTCATGTCCTCAGATACACTGCACAAGCTGAGAACTTAGAAAAATGATAACTTAGATATTTTTTGTGTTTTCCCTGGCATTCTCACTAATTATAAATAATCCAGGAGTGCCCAACAGTTATTAATGTAAAGCTTATTGTCTCGACTTTCAATTGACATCAAGTATGTGGAAATACATCAGGTGGTTCCCATTTGAGACGAATAGAAAGAAGGTCGGTTGATTTGTTTTGAAAAGTGGAGTTGTATACTATATTATATAGAGAGTAATCGCTTGACTGGACTGGTTACATGAAATAATTCATGAGAGGTGAGGGACATTGTACAAACATGAGTGCACGAATGCGCACAAGTGTTTTACAATATAGTCCCTTGCTACGAATGAATTATTTCATGTAACCAGTCCAGTCAAGTGATTACTCTGTTTATTACTTTTCATTATAAACGATAATTATATTATTTAACCCTTTACCTAGCGTAACATCCAAAACCGGCCAATGCTATTCTAAAAAATCAGCAATTAATTTTCATTATTTTTCCATTTTTTGTCTCTAAAACATAGGTTATGACCCCTCATTGGAACGAGCTTGTTGAGCTCGTTCCAATGAGGGGGTCATTACCTATGTTTTTGAGACAAAAAATGAAAATAATAGTTATTCAAGAATTTATTTTGCAAGTGTTGTCTGCTTTTCATGTTAGGTAAAGGGTTAAAAAAACAAAAAAACTATGAAGTCCCCATTACACCCACAACAAAGCATCTTCGTTTGCGCACACGGATACATGACACAATTGTTGATTGCATAATTCACTTGTTAAGTTATCGTTTATAATCAAACCCAGAAATCCTAGTAAATCACACTTTGCAAAGTAATAAATTATATTTATATTATCTATTGACAAGTCAAAAGGGATCAATAAAAAAGTTATTAAATATCACTTTTCCAAGTTCTCAGCTTGTGCCGAGTACCTATGGTCATATCTTCTCTAAACAATATGGTGAAGAATGTCGGATAGTGTCCATCAGTTTTGTGGTGCATCATTTTGTCTCCCATGTTTCAAGTGAAAAAAACACCTTGAATGTATAACGATGTATCAGTTATTAACTACACTTGTCTTTTTTTAGGCTATTACAATTGTAAATCCTACCAAACTACATTTAAAAGCTCGACCCATAGAACTTTGGATAATAGCTGTAGCTGCATCTGCTGGAATATTAATACTATTTCTACTGATTGTCTTGTTGTGGTGGGTAAGTAATATTAGAAAGTACAGTATCAGGTATGAAAAATGAGATGAGTTTTGATTCGTTAAAAATGCTCAACTCATGTTAATACTCAGAATTATATACTACAGGGGATCACTGGAATTATTTAGAGGATCCAGTGAGTTGCCAGAATTATATAGAGGATCCCTTTATATACCAAAATTATATAGAGGATCCAATGAGTCACTGGAATTATATAGAGGATCCAGCGAATCAACAGAATTATATAGAGGATCCAATGAGTCACCAGAATTATATAGAGGATCCAATGAGTCACCAGAATTATATAGAGGATCCAATGAGTCACCAGAATTATATAGAGGATCCAATGAGTCACCAGAATTATATAGAGGATCCAGCAAATCACCAGAATTATATAGAGGATCCAATGAGTCACCAGAATTATATAGAGGATCCAGCAAATCACCAGAATTATATAGAGGATCCAATGAGTCACCAGAATTATATAGAGGATCCAGCAAATCACCAGAATTATATAGAGGATCCAGCAAATCACCAGAATTATATAGAGGATCCAATGAGTCACCAGAATTATATAGAGGATCCAGCGAATCAACAGAATTATATAGAAGATCCAATGAGTCACCAGAATTATATAGAGGATCCAGCAAATCACCAGAATTATATAGAGGATCCAATGAGTCACCAGAATTATATAGAGGATCCAGCAAATCACCAGAATTATATAGAGTATCCAGCAGCAAATCACCAGAATTATATAGAGGATCCAATGAGTCACCAGAATTATATAGAGGATCCAGCAAATCACCAGAATTATATAGAGGATCCAATGAGTCACCAGAATTATATAGAGGATTCAGCAAATCACCAGAATTATATAGAGGATCCAATGAGTCACCAGAATTATATAGAGGATCCAATGAGTCACCAGAATTATATAGAGTATCCAGCGAATCACCAGAATTATATAGAGGATTCAATGAGTCACCAGAATTATATAGAGGTTCCAGCAAATCACCAGAATTATATAGAGGATCCAATGAGTCGCCAGAATTATATAGAGGATCCAGCGAATCACCAGAATTATATAGAGGATCCAATGAGTCACCAGAATTATATAGAGGATTCAATGAGTCACCAGAATTATATAGAGGATCCAGCAAATCACCAGAATTATATAGAGGATCCAATGAGTCACCAGAATTATATAGAGGATCCAGTGAATCACCAGAATTGTACAGAGGATCCAATGAGTCACCAGAATTATATAGAGGATCCAATGAGTCACCAGAATTATATAGAGGATCCAGTGAGTCACCAGAATTATATAGAGGATCCAGCAAATCACCAGAATTATATAGAGGATCCAGTGAGTCACCAGAATTATATAGAGGATCCAGCAAATCACCAGAATTATATAGAGGATCCAATGAGTCACCAGAATTATATAGAGGATCCAGCAAATCACCAGAATTATATAGAGGATCCAATGAGTCACCAGAATTATATAGAGGATCCAGCAAATCACCAGAATTATACAGAGGATCCAATGAGTCACCAGAATTATATAGAGGATCCAATGAGTCACCAGAATTATATAGAGGATCCAATGAGTCACCAGAATTATATAGAGTATCCAGCGAATCACCAGAATTATATAGAGGATTCAATGAGTCACCAGAATTATATAGAGGATCCAGTGAATCACCAGAATTATATAGAGGATCCAATGACTCATCATTCTGAATTATCAGATGATCCAATGAATCACCAGACTTATATAGAGGCTGCATTGAGTTACCATTTTATATGAAGGACCCCAACAAGTCACCAGTCTGAATTGTATTATTTGGAAGATCCTATCTATGACTTGCCCGAATTATAGTTGAGTCAGCATTCAGAATTATAGAGGATCCAAAGAGTCATCAGTCAGAATTATAGAGGATTCAATGAGTCATCAGTCAGAATTATAGAGGATTCAATGAGTCATCAGTCAGAACTATATAGAGGATCCAAAGAGTCATCAGTCAGAACTATATAGAGGATTCAATGATTTATCAGTCAGAATTATACAGAGAATCAAACAAGTCATGAGATTAAATTGAAGTTTATAAAACATGTTCAGTAAATTATGTGTAGACAGAGCTTTTTATATAGTTGATTTCTAGGATAGATTTGAAAATTTCTCTTTATAGACTAATAAATTGTTGAGTTGTTTTAATATTATAGATGCTACCTACTGTTTTTGAGTAAGTATTAGATTTATTTTCATAGTGACTGCAAGGAAAGTTAAAATCTATCATTGAAAACTTAAGATTATCTTGCATCATAAATAGAATAATTCTAGTATCTACTCAATAATGATATGTATTCATTTCATTTTTATTTTCTTTTTATTAAATGTGTTGCAATATTTTAATTGCTATTAAAACATGTTTAAGGTGCAATTAAAACACCTAAAATGCCCAAAATGAACTGCAATATTGATCTAAACACATTACATAATGCAGCACTTCTTGAAAATATATCCTCTTATTAGAGCTGGGAGATTTTGATTTTTAGCTCACCTGGCCTAATACGCCATATGAGCTTTCCTCATCACTTGGCATTCGTCGTCATCCGGCTTCCGTAAACTTTTCACATTTTCATCTTCTTCTCTATAACCACTGAGCCGGTGTGAACTAAACTTGGCAGCAATAGTCTATGGGAGATCCTCTACAAACGATCCTCATTTTCTTATGTGGGTTGAAAAACATGGCTTCCAGAGGCATTCTTTGATTCTGGTTGGTAGATTTTCAAAAATCTTCTCCTCTGCAACTGCCAGGCCAAATGTTTTGATACTTCACATAAATAATGACTGGGATCCTCTCTACCAACAATCCTCACTTAATGTTGATCGAGTGGTAAACATGGCCACAATTGCAGCTTATAGTTACTATAGAAACACTGTGGGAAATCACATTTTCATCTTCTTCTCTGGAACTACTGAGCCGACATGAAAACAAACCTGGTAGGGGTAGTCTATGGGACGTCCTCTACAAACGATCCTCATTTTGTTCCCATGGGTTTGAAAACATGGCCGCCAGAGGCATTCTTTGATTCTTATTGGTGGATTTTGAAAAATCTTCTCTGAAACCACAGGGCCAAATGTTTTGAAACTTTGCATGGTTGATGACTGGGATACCCTCTACCAACGATCCTCATTTAATGTTGATCGTGTTGCAAACATGGCCACAACTGTGGATTATAGTTACTATAGAAACTCTATGGGAAATCACATTTTCATCTTCTTCTCTGGAACTCCTGAGCCGATGTAAACCAAACTTCACAGGAATGGTCTATAGGAGGCCCTCTACAAACAGTCCTCTTTTTGTTCCTGTTGGTTGGAAAATATGGCCACCAGAGACGTTCTCTGATTCTGACTGATGGATTTTGCAAAATTCTTCCCCTCTGAAACTACAGTCAAATGTTTTGAAACTTCACGTGATTGAAAACTTTGACACCTTCTACCAATGATCCTCATGTAATGTTGATGTAATGCTGCAAACCTGGCCACAATTGCAGCTCATAGTTACCATGGAAAGCCTATGAGAAATCACATTTTTATATGTAGTTCCTGGTGGGCGATTACAGGCTCTTTAGAGCCTCTAGTTCAGATTTCGTTTGGTTTCGTTCCAGTTTGAAGAAAAACCTCAGTTTGGGTTCGGTTTTTCTATGTCTTAAAAGCATGAACATGCAGTAAATAACATTTCAGGCCCATTGACTTGGGGAAAAAAATGTAATAGTTGTCCAACACCTCTCACCACAAAAACCTGTGTCTTCAAATATCTCCATTGTGCTCAGCCTAACTTTCCTTTAATTATTCTTCTGGGTTCTAGGGGATCAGTTGCAAAATCTACTGAGACAGAAAAAAACGAAAATTAGATTAACAACTGAATAAAATCTGTCAAATCGATTCTGTGTTATTGTCATATTTTCTCTCCTGTTGACTTATCCATGGATGAGCCAATAGGAGAGAAAATTTGACAATGAGAACATGTATTCCCCCTTTGGCAGACAGACTGTCAGATTTTCTCCAGGCCTGAAAACAAGCAGTCAGATATTTGTAGAATGAGGTCCCCTGAGGGTGAATTTGATGATGCTATCCCATACAGTGGGTCAATTTATCCTCTGGGTACCTCTTTCTGTTTAGTTTTGAGAACCTGATTCAGATTGAGATTCAAAGAGGGTAATTTTAGTGATGCTACCCTGCTGTGTTGTGCAGGGTAGCATCACTAAATTCACCCTCTGGGGACCTCGTATTGCAGATGACAGTCTGCTTATTTTCTGGTTTGATTTTCTCCCTTCATGACTCATCTACAGATAAGTCAATAAGGGAGAAAATGTGACAATACGAACACGATGTATTCTCCCCTTTGCCAGATAGACTACGTGAGGAGAGTCCATAGGGGGACACTAGTCCAATTCCCTCCCAGTAAGGTACAGTTAAAACTAGAAGTCCTGTCACGAACTGTGTGCTTATCTGGGCTTAATTGAGCATAGGAATTGTGTGCAATTGCCATATTGAATGACACCCAAAACACGGCAAGTTCTCCTAGTTACTTATAGCAAACACAGGCAATGTTTCTGCCAATGGACCTCCGGGTTACCCGGAGGTCCATTGGCTGAAACATTGCTTGTGCACAGGCCATATGTACAGGATTTGATAGCCTTACTATGGTCATAACGTGCAGATTAACACGCAGATCGACGTGCTATTTGTGCGCATTTCGTGACAGGACTTCTAGTTTTAACTGTAGTTTGATTTGTTTATGCACAAACACAGTGAAACTGGTCAGTTGTTTTTTGCTGGGTCTTGAAGTTTGGCTTTCTGGTTTTCCGCAAGAACCAGAACCGAACCGGAAAACTGAAAAACCACCCAGCTCTATCTGTTATATCTATCATGATAGCAGATACCAAAAAAACATTTGTTAGACATTTTCCTCTATCTTATATGGTAGCATATCAATAGTTCCATGGTTCGATCCCCACCATGGGTAACTGCATTGTGTCCTTGGGCAAGGCACTTCATCCCGATTGCCCATGTAGGGGCATGGTGGCTCCCTGTACTAAGGTGTATGACATGTGGATCATGGACTTGTCTTCAACCAAAGCTAACCCTGCATATGTGGTGTCAGTATGTTGGAGAAACTGACAGTTGCTCGCCATTGCTAGGTGGTTTTCTCCAGGTATTCCTGCTTCCTCCACCCGTAAAACTGTCCAACATGAGATAACCCTGGCTGTCGAAAGTTTAAACTGCAATAAATAAATAAGATAGCATATAATAATAAACGTTTTTGTTTTTGTCTTGTTGAAAGGAAATTATTGTTGTTTGGATCAGTTATCATCCCGTCACTTATTATGCAGGCCTGGCATTCTTAAAAATGCAGGAGGGCTAAAACTTGCTCCCCTCACATGGCCTAGGTGAGCGATTAGTTTTCCTCTAGCTTAGAAAAGCTAAAATTGCAAAATAAAGTTTTACGGTTAATGAATTCTGTCAAGTGGGCTTTGTACATTTTATTTGGTGCTGCTAACAAGGTAGTCTCTGTGAGTCAGCCACACTGCCCCACCCACACCTCCAGGCCTTGGCAAGGCCCGGAGATGTGGGAGGGGCAGTGTGGCCATCTTACAGAGACCAGTAACGTACATGTAGCAGAGATCTTTAAAGATGTGGGTTTTAGGCATAGGCGGTTATGGTAATCATTATTTTCTAAGGCCAGGAGGGCTAGTTTTTGCCCTCCTTAATTTTTTTAAGGCAAGCACTAGGCGGGCAAATAAATCGCTCTCTTGAAAATGACAGGCCTGATTATGTCATTCAATGAAGTTGAAATGACATATTTAAATTGTCTGCTTTTTTTTTTTAATTCATTTATTGTTTTATTTACAGTGTGGATTCTTCCGAAGACGGAAACCTGAGGATTATGGATATGAAAACACACCTGTTTACAATGGTACAACGACTAAAATGGATATAGAAGATAAAAGATGGGAGTAACAAAAATAAATAAATAACAGCAAATGGCTATAATGTGATAAAAACTTAAGAGAAACAAAGAATAATACAGCTTGTATGGTTCTTCTACATCAAGAGTAGAATGGAAAAAAGGCTATTGTGGTTGTTTAAAGAATGAATTTGCTTTGTATACTTTACTATTCTGTGACAGTAGAGTGAAAGCTTTGATGGTTGATTAACCCACAACCTGACACAAACTATGAGAAACTCAATATTTTGTTTCTAATTAACTAAACATTTACATTTTTTGCTCCTGAAACATCATGCATAACTTCTCATTAGAACATGCTAAGTCCAATTAAAACCTAAGTTTTGGGAGCAAAAATTGAAAAAAATGATAAAATTCAAATGGTTCTTTTCACACATAGTGTTGAGAGATTTTGACAATTTGTTAGGTAAAGGGTTAAAATTGTGAGGAACAGCATTCCGTATATAATATTTGTTGTAAAGTGAGGAAATCCTATCCATTTACTGGAACTCTCAATGGGAGATTTACAGTTACAATAATGCTATGTGATATAGACGTCAACACTTGATGAATTTCATTTTATCTAATGAGGAGACTTTGATAGCCATAGTATATTTTACCATGTCATGGAACAAGGCTTGGTATAACATAGTAATGTGTTGCATGGCATGTAAAATCAGGGTATGTTTCAGTGAACTATTCTGGTTTACATGGTTTCCTATTCCATGTAAACCTAAACTGTGTTTTCATAATCCCAATGCAACATTATTCCAAGTAACTGGCTTGATGTCGCTAGGAAACATGCAGTATGGACATATTGTTAGGAGGAGGGATATCCAAAGCATGGGAAGCATCCCTTCTTTCATTTTTGAGAGACCACTGTCGTGAGAGACCACCTGTCTTGAGAGACCACTGTGACCTTGTACCACTGGGTTATTTTACTCTATAATGGACCTGTCATGGGAGACCACCGGTTTTGAGAGACCATTTTTCCAATACAAAAAAGGAGCTTCTGGAAGTTGCAACTCAACTTTTCTGAGAGAAAAAGACTCTTTAAGTTGAGAACTGAATAATCTTGAAGAGCCGTTTTTATGGGCTAAATAAATGTTATTAACTTTTTATCACTTGTCTCTCTTTAGTTGTGCATTTATATTTACCTGACATTGTTTTTTTCTTTTTTGAAATCAAAATATCCTTCTATCATTGTTGTGCGAGGTCTAGAACTTTTATGTACACTCCACTGCACATGTCAAGAATAGAATGATAACTCTGCTCTCAAGGAAGTTTAGATAATTTAATCCAGAATAATAAACCATAATATAAAACTGCTAAACGAAATGACCTGTTTATTATTCATATGTCTGCGCATGCTCACAATAAACCAAGTAAATGGGAATAGCTCACTGAAACATACCCTTAATCAGACCACTGTATCTAAGATCATAACATCTGTCCCAAAGCACATTTGTAACCGAAAAGGAGACCTTGCCAGACTGTTACTCTAAATAATTATGAAGTAAATACTGTCTTCATACATCTTTGTAAGTGTACAACTGTGACACTGGTATTAACCCACTGCCCACTGAAGCCACCAAAATATCCAAATTTCAAACAGCAAATTTTTCATCAATGCAAACTAGTAATTTAACCAATTCAGTCTGGTTTGACAGAGCACATACAGTACGTGGAGAGTGTATTATCACTAAATCAACCACAGTGTGGAGATTCCACCCAAGCAATAATTGCAAATTTGTTGCAAGCCATAACAAGCACAGGCAAAGTTTCAAGCAATGGACCTCCGGGTTAAACCCGGAGGTCCATTGGCTGAAACATTCCTTGTGTTTTTTTTGTCCATATGTATAAAATGTGAAAGTTATAGTTTGGGTGATAACTCCACTCTGTGGGTGATTTTGTTACAATCCAGTCTCTACGTACTGTAGAGCTCTGTCAAACAAGATTGAACTGGTTAAGTTCCCAGTTGTATTATGGGAATAATTTGCTGTTCAATGCTATCTGTCAAAGAAAATTTATTTATTGGAGTTTAACGACATTTTTGACAGCTAGGGTCACCTTGTGTTGGACAGATTTACGGGTGGAGGAACTGGCATACCCAGAGAGAACCACTGAGCAACGGCAAGCAACTGTCCAACTCCACAACGTACTAAATCCACACAAGCAGGGTTAGCATTGGTTGAAGACAAAAGTTTACCATTGACATGTAGTATGCCTCAGCATACAGCACCATGGCACCCTCACATGGACAATTGGGGTGAAGTGTGTCGCCCAGAGACACAACGCAGTGACCTCTAGCAGGGATCAAACCATGGACTTTTCAGTTTGAAGTCCAAGCCATAGCCACTGTGCTCCATTCCACAATGCAAACTAGTAGTTTAACCAATTCAGTCTGGTTTGACAGAGCTAGAATTGGTTAGATTCCTCGTTGTGTTATGAGAAGAATTTTATGTTCAGCACAATCTGCCAAAGAAGATTTAATTGTTTCAATTTCTAGTGGCATTAACTGGTAAAGGGCTAAATTATTTTTGACCACCAAAATTTGTTCACATGTCTTTGCCATGTGAGTGCCTATGGGTACTCTCCTATAAATTGTAACAGGAAATTCTAACAGACTAAATAATGTCACTTCAAAGATAATAGCCACTGAATTTGAAGGCTTTAACTTGCAGAACCTGCACTTCAGAATAAAGACCAAATATGGGCTTCCAGCACTCTACCAGTTTAAGTGAAATATTTGCTTCTTGAAATTTTGATATAGAGATTATTACCATTATGTGGATGTACAAAATATGTATCAGAGTCAAGCTCCAGGTTCTAAGGGCAGATCACGAGGAGTCGAAGACGAGTCGTGATCTACCCTTAGAACCCAGAGCAAGACTCGGATACATATTTTGTACATCCACATAATGGTAATAATCTCTATATCAAAATTTCAAGAAGCAAATATTTCACTTAAACTGGGTGCTTTTTTCTGTTTATTCACAAAACAGTTCTGTAAATAGTTGGAATCAGAAATTTAACTACTTACACTATTATGTGGCAAACCAATGTTTTCAGCAATGAAATTTCCCATTATGTATTTGAAAATTTAACCAACTATACTTTGTTTGACAGAGCTCTGTGTCAAACAAGGTGTAGTTGGTTAAATATTTGTCCTACAACTGCAAAATGGTGTCATAGAAGAGATTTCCTGGTGAAAAAAAGGCAGCTTTTTATGATGAGGGAGGTGCATGAGAAACAATAATTTTTTTTAATAGTCTAATAATTATTTTGTTTGCTCTGTCAAACAAAATGGAATGGATTAAATTCCTAGTTACATTAAATAACAGTATTTTGACATCAATGTTAAGAATGGTTAAACTAATTTGATATTTAATAGTGATAAGGTATGTGAGCTAGTACACAACTAACACACACAATATTAAAATGTCTTATTTTTTTCCAAACTTTTCAGAAAATGTCAACAAAACCATATCATGTGACCCCTCAGTGGAACGAGCTTGTTCTAGCGGGGAGTCACATAATATGGTTTTGTTGAAACATTTTGAAAAATAATATTTTTTCATCTGCTGAAATTGTATATTCCACGGGCGGATGCAGCCGATTCATTAGGCATAAAGGGGTATGCAAGAACTTCCAAAATGATGATTCATATTTTCATTATTTTTTGTATAGAAAACAATTAGTTTGATGTGTATTGCACACAGATGTTTTATATCAGACAAATTTAGGCCATCAAAGAAAACTCTTGTTTCTCAAACAACAATTTCAAATTTTATGAGGTGAGTAGGTTTTTTTTTTTTATTTTGTTTCTTTCTCAGCTACAGTGCTATTCATTATATTTAAATATTGTCCACTATTTACAAGCTTCTTCTGTACCAGACAACCCACCACTCCTGTACAAGAAACCTGATGATAGAAGAAGAGTTAAGTGGAGACACTTTGTAGGATTTTGAGAACAACTCATTTTCGAATCGGTATGGTTGAAATCGAATCGAAAGAAATCATTGGGACTATTTTGAATCAAATCGAAGGACCCTAGATACACCGACATGATGAAGAAGATTGAGTCCATCGAGTGATAATTGAGATAAATAGATAGTAATCGCTGGATTGGACTGGTACAAGAAATAATTCATGAGAGGTGAGGGACGTTGTACAAACACGAGTGTGTGAATGTGCACAAGTGTTTTACAATATAGTCCCTCACCTTGAATGAATTATTTCATGTAACCAGTCCAGTCAAGCGCTTACTCTGTTTATTACTTTTCATTATTAACGATGATTATATTATTTAACCCTTTACCTTACGTAACGGCCAAAACCGAGAAGCGCTATTCTAAAAAATTGCCAATTAATTTTCATTATTTTTTCATTTTTTGTCTCTAAAACATAGGTTATGACCCCTCATTGGAACGAGCTCATTGCGCTCATTTCAGCGAGGGGTCATAACCTATGTTTTTGAGACAAAAAATGAAAATAATAGTTATTCAAGAATTGTTTTTGCAAGTGTCGTCTGCTTTTCATGTTAGGTAAAGGGTTAAAAAACCAATGAAGTCCCCATTACACCACGGCAAAGCGTCTTTGTTTGCGTGCACGGATACGTGACACAATTGTTGATTGCATAATTCACTTGTGAAGTTATTGTTTATAATCAAACCCGCAAATACCAGTAAATCACACTTTGGAAAGTAATAAAGAACACATAATAGCAACAACGAAAACAGAACTTTTGTCTTCTGCTGTCGTCCTAAATTGATTTCCTCATTTTCACTTCTCCCAGTGGGCATACTATTTTAGAGCTGATATATAATAAAAACATCATTAGTAATGATGCGATTTCTGGAGTACTGTATCGCATATCATTGATGACCTTTACTAAGCAGTATTGCAATCATTGGATATTCCATCACATGAAATACTGCTTGGTTGAAGGTCCTCAACTCAATGTGATACAGCTAGGGCTGCGTGGCATTCAAATTTCAATACTGTATCAGATTTGAAAAAATATCATGATATACAGATATATCATATACTAGTTCAGAATTTGAACGTAGTTATCAGTAACTGTGATTGATAATCACTGATACTGCTGGTTACCTTCAGATTGCTGAACTAATTAACAATTAAATTAAATTCATGTGTTCTACGGTTGAATAAATTCTGTTGCAAAAATTAACTGAACTTTTTTTTGTGTTTTCATACAAGATCTTTTAACACAGTTCTCATGAATACCGTATTTAAATATCTTGCACAAAAAGACGAAATAAATATGTTTGTACATGATGCATAGTGAGTAGAAATAACAAGTTTCTGAAGCAGCTAAGAAAACATCCATCAATTGCTCATATAGTTTTGTTCAAACTGTGTTTTCATTGGTAACTCCAATGAGTGATTGACAACAATTCATGACAGTAGTTGTAAATTGTGGCAGAGTTTGGACTACGACCCAAATCAACCTGTTCTGTGATTGACCGGCACTTCACAACAGTAGTTACAAGATGGGGAGGAGTATGAATTAGGAACGATTTCTTTCTATGTTTGATAGACACCCATGCAACATTAAAAAAATCATGTGACATGTACATGTAACTGATCAAAGGTCAATGACAAAACAAAAAAAACAAACACATGGTTATAACAATTCTTTTAATAAATAACCTAATGCTAAGATTTACTGTCTGCAAATATAATTATAATATAACAATAACATGATTTTGGAGGGCATTATGGGCATTAGCGGCCCTGCAGCAATGATGAACAGCCCAAGGGTTTATTAAAGGCTTGAGGCAAAGTTGAGGGCTGTTAATAAGCCCAAGGGCTGATCATCATTGCTGCAGAGCCGCTAATGAATCATGATGCCTGACAACAATCATGTTATTACTATTATTACCACTCCCTGTTACAGCTAACCGCACGAGGGAATTGCTGGAAGAAATAATCACTAAAGTCGGTTCAATATTTCTGTTTCAATCGTGCATTCGACTCCAGTTCAGAAATACAAAGGGATGTCATCCAAATGGGAGTAATTCATTAGACCATGGAATCTAAAAATAGCTGGGCCGTGGGCCACTAATGGCTATTTATACCATTATCGTCCATGGCCCGGCTCCGTCGAATGACGTCACTGAAATTATGAAGTTTTAACAGGCCTTCAAACTTATGTTAATCGACTAGTAACTTACAGATTGAGTGGTAATAATATATTTTGTGGTGAGTGATTACATGTACATAATTTTGAAATATTTCATGTTTAAAATATTATTTCAAATTCAACTATAACTGACGATAAATATTGAATGGTGTGATGGGGAGTGACGTTCAACATTTCTTCAATTATTATTAATATATCGATTTTGGCATCGATAATTTGATATAATACCATAATTCGCGGTATACTAGTACTTTCCAAAATTATACCGGTATTGACTCGGTATCATTTTAAAAACTGGTAAATATAAAATTGCCAGTATACCGTGCAGCCCTAGATACAGAACACCAGAAAACATAGCTGTACTGAAAATCTCCATTTAACCCTTTACCCAATGTAACAGCCAAAACCGGCCAGTGCTATTCACAAAAATCGGCAATTAATTTTCATTATTTTTTTCATTTTTTGTCTCAAAAGCATAGGTTATGGCCCCTCTTTGGAACGAGCTCATCGAGCTCGTTCCAAAGAGGGGTCATAACCTATGTTTGTAAGACAAAAAATGAAAACAAATTAGTTATTCAAGAATTTGATTTGCAAGTGTCGTCTGCTTTTCATGTTTGGTAAAGGGTTAATGACCTTACTGTTTATTGTATATAACATAGAGATAATTGCATGATGGGATGTATAAATCATACAGTACATGGACATTTGATGTATCCATACATCAAGATTTTAAGTAATTTAAACATTATTTATTTTATTGATTTTCTTAATAATTTACAATAAATCTGGTAACAAAAGTATATAAATGATCTGGCTGTTCTATAGAGATATAAATGATCTGGCTGTTCTGTAGAGATATAAATGATCTGGCTGTTCTGTAGAGATATAAATGATCTGGCTGTTCTGTAGAGATATCAACTTTAAGTTCTGTTTGGAAAGCTTCACTAAAAGTCTTCTTAGGAACTTTACCAATTGTGAACAATGAGGATAAAGAGTTAAACGACTTTGATGTCAGGACAGGATATCATGCTTGGGAATGGCAGGAAGATAGTCTCTCTACGGCTATGCCATTTCCATGCAGTATAGGTCTCGTTTCCTATTAAAAGGTAATTTCCGAGGTTATTGGATATCCTCGGCCAAATGACTGTTTTGAGCTATAGTTTTAGTTTATGGTGGTGTGGATTTAGTAAATAATTCTCATTAATGGTGATATGGCCAAAATAATCTATTGATGGTCATGATTCAAACTGTGTATTGTCAAGTGCATTTCAATTGGGGGTCAAGGTCACATGGAAGTGTTAAATGACAAACCCAGACCTGTTTGGGAACTGACAATTTGCAGTTTACAAATGGGACAATTTTTGTGTAAATTTACTTTGAGAAAGCCTTCTGAAAAAATGAATAAGAAACCCATATGTTTTTTATTTGTCAGAATGATCATGTTATGCTGTAAAATCCTCAGTGGAGGAATGAGGAATTCCTATAACACAGTTTTATCACTATCGATGCACGAAAATTGGAGATTTATCCCCAAAATGAGAAAATTTTGACCATTTTGAGCCATTTTTTTAGCCATCAACTGTGTCATTCGGCTGAGTGTATTTGAGTGATATTGTAAGATTTTTGTTGTGTACAGTTGTCTCCAGAAAGGGTCATATTCCGAGCTTCCATAAACTATATACGTTGTGAGTATTGTGAATAGGGGAGGTAATTTAAATGCAAAATATCCTCGGCCGTGTTAATCAGAAGCTGAACATTTCTTGAAAAGCCGACATTTTCACCTGAATAACTGTAACGAGACCATACACCTTTTTGATTGCTACTATATTTTAATTTATGTAAACTGTAGTATGCTGCTAAATAAAGTTTCAAATTTCAAGTTCTAGTATAGTGGATCCATGTTAACCCTTTACCTAATGTAACGGCCAAAACCGGCCAGCGCTATTCTCAAAAGTCGCCAATTAATTTTTATTATTTTTTTCATTTTTTGTCTCAAAAACATAGGTTATGACCCCTCGTTGGAACGAGCTCATCGAGCTCGTTCCAACGAGGGGTCATACCTATGTTTTTGAGACAAAAAATGAAAAAAATTAGTTATTCAAGAATTATTTTTGCAAGTGTCGTCTGCTTTTCAGGTTAGGTAAAGGGTTAAGTGAATAACCTGGAGCATGGTGGCTCAGTTATGGAATTGGACTTCAAACCAAAAGGTTCACGGTTCAATCCCCGCCATTGTGTCCATGGGCAAGGACTTAATCCTGGGGGCATGGTGACGCTGTATATTAATGTGTACTGCACGTCGATGGTACACTTGTCTTCATCCAATGCTAACCCTGGTTGTGTGGAGTCACTGGAGTTTGTTTGGGGGTCTCCTCAGTGGTTCTCTCCGGGTACTCCAGCTTTCCACCTGAAAAACTGTCCAACACGTGGTGACCCTGGCTGTCGAAAAGGTCATTAAACCCCATTAAATAAATAAATAATAAATTAACTGAATAACCACATTGCAAGGGAAAAATAGTAAACAAGGCAGTATTTTGTCACACTTTACCCAAAATGATGCTCAAAATCGGCCATCAATATTCACAAAAATCACCATTCAAATTTGCACAATTTTTTTGTCTCAAAAACATAGCTTATGACCCCTCATTGGAACGAGCTTGTTCAGTTTATTCCAATGAGGGGTCATATGCTATTTTTTTGACACAAACCTGAAAAAAAATTAGTTATTCAAAAATGTTGTTTGGAAGTGTCTTCTGTCTTTCATGTTAGGTAAACTGTTAATTGGAATGTGGTCATTTTCCTGTATTCCAGTGGTTAACTGAGTATATTATAAGTTATCTCCCCCTACGTGTAGGGTATATGGAGATTTAATACCCGGATGTCGGTTTTTAAACACCGAGTCGCAGGTGAGGTGTTTAAATGACACATCCAGGTATTAAATCTCCATATGCCATACATGATGATGGAGATAACGTTTTTGTCCCATTTGAAACACAATAGAAACACAGTGGAGAAAAATTTGTGGACGCGTTTCTCACACTCCCCAATAAGTTCGGACTAAATTTGTGAATAATTGTTTTGTTTTTATAAATGCAGAAGACAACAGATAGAGTTACATTCCTTGGGTCATTAAGGAAACAAGTAAACAGCATTTTGTTGACATATTGTCCCCCGAGTTCCAATGTGTTCTTTGTACCTACTGGCACATAGAACACATAGGAACTGAAGGGACGATATTTGCTCTTATTTTATATTTCTCAAGTTATTTCATTTAGCTATTCGACTATTTAATTTATAAAAGCAAAATATGGTCGAATTGTTGGAAATCTGATAATATTTGTGACTATTTTCAGGTTTTTTTCTTCGATTTTTATATCGAGTCGAGCGGAAGCGAAATGCTTTCATTTAAACCATAAACCCCTGATGCTTCGCATGCCCATATACACTGGATGTTACATGCTCTTATATACCTTGGATGTTGGGTGCACTCTTTACCATAGCTATTTGTCCAAGGCATTCTGACCAATCAAAAGACAGAATTAATCGGGATATAGGGACAAATTCTCCTATATCTTATTTAACAGATCTGCTGCTGTTTTATCAAACAAGAAATAATAGATTAAAAAAATTGTTTCCAGGGAAACTGAGGTTGATTTTCAGGGAAATGACATAGATTCAGGAAAGTGTTCGGGTGAAGGAATATGCTCTATGCGTCCAGTGGATTTTCATTGAAACACCTTTAACCCTTTACCCAACAAATCGCCCGTATCCGCCTGCGTAATATGCAAATTCAGCAGTTGAAAAAATATTATTTTTCAAAAAATTACAACAAAACCATATCATGTGACCCCTCGTTGGAACGAGCTCGTTCCAAAGAGGGGTCACATGATATGGTTTTGTTGAAAGTTTTGAAAAATTTTAAAAAATGGTACTTAAAATAATAAATTTTGAAATCATCTGCGTTGGGTAAAGGATTAAAGGGAAACACCCTCAAATAAACCACCTCAAAGATAAACACCCTCGAAGAGAAGTTTTTTCCCTGCAGAAAATACCACAACAGCCCCACCACCAGAAAAAAATCTCTAGGACACATACTAGAAATGTAAATGTCAAACATTCAATAAAACATTTCATTATCTTTCACTTCTCCTACAATCAATTCATTCCTGGTGTACATCACCAGCAGTAATTTGAAGAAAAGGGAAATTAAAGAAATTCCAAGAAGTAATTGAACTTTCCAAAATGTTCAGAAATTTAAGTTTCTCAACTTCAAGAAAATTCTTGTAGTTCTCCTGCAATTACTTCATGGCTTTTGAGCAGCAAGAATGAGCTGAAGGAAACAGAAATTAAAGAAAATCCTTAGCAGTAAAAAAGATTTCTCCACAAAAGCGAACTAACTGAAAAACAAAGAGAACACAAAATGAATTTCTGTACAGATCCTATCCCATATAATATCTTTTTGCCAAAATATAATAAATAAAAAAAATAAAATGAAACACTCCTAAATGAGGACCTTTAACTTAGAATTAAACCTATGTTGTCATTTAGTTCTCAAACATGGTATTTGCTTCAATGATGTACACTTAAGAAAGAGGAGATCCTGATATATATTTTTATCACTAGAGAAGATCAGTGGAATTTCCCCAGTATTTCCCAGCATTCAAATCAATGTTCAGACACAATGTGTTGCAGTTCGTAAATCAAACGTTGGACACCCTTACACAAACAGAGAAAAAATTAATTGAACACAATTAAGAAGGAATTTTCTGTTTAAAACATATATTTTTGATGGCAAAGAAATAATTACAAAAATTAAAATAAAAAAAACGCCTGTCCGCGTGCCATTTTACAAAAAAAATGGCCTGAGAAACAGAAAATCTACTTTGTGGGGCCTTACAGGAAAAAATATAATTTTTATCAGATTTTTTGGATGCAGTTCTGACTTTGCAGTATTTTATAAAATTTCTACCCATTGGTGGAAGTGTGTGGTGTTCAGATTACAATCAAGATCAAACTACCGTAATGCTTGAAAAGAAAACAATGTAAATAAATGTAGATTTAAGTATCACAGACCAGTTTAAAATAACTAACACTGATAATCTTGTACTAAATGAGGATCTAGATACCTTGCCATAAATTGTTAATAATACAATCACTGAATATAATTTTGACAGAATGAATCATTGTCAAGGGTGCCAGAAGCACCTCCGAGCAGGGGGGCAGAGGGAGGGGGTCAGACCCTGGGAAAAGTGCATTTACTTGCACCAGCAGCCCCACCATTACATGTTGAAACATGCACGTCTTGAACTCATAACTCCCCAAAGTCCCCCAACTCCTCCATTGAATTTTGATTTTTGAAAGCTTCCAGAACAGATTGGTGGGGGGTTCATTTTAGCTTTACGTTGAGAATAAATCATTGAAAAAAATTGAGTGACAAACCTGTGAAGGGCAGACTCTGCCCCCTCTTGCTCCCATGGTCCAAAGGCAGGGAGGGCAGCTGACCCCGACTCCCACCCACCCCAGCTTCTGATGGCCCTGATCATTGCAACAAAATTATATTCGTTGATGGTTTTAATTTCAAACTTTGGACAAAACTGGCATGTTCAGAAGAAAATTAATTATAAAAGTCATCATTTGTAGATTTGAAATCCAATATTATAATTGCTGTATTAGTATCTGCAAGTGGAAAGGATGGAGTTAGTTTTAGCTGAGAGAGAGAGAGAGAGTATGGAGGAGTTGGGAGGGATGATAGAGTATCTGATGGTTAGAATTTAGTTGCTCATTCAGGCTGCCATAATGTGTAGTGGACTGAGTCGTTCAGGCTGCCATAATGTGTAGTGGACTGAGTCGTTCAGGCTGCCATAATGTGTAGTGGACTGAGGTATGTGTATGGTTAGAAGTTAGTTGCTCGTTCAGGCTGCCATAATGTGTAGTGGACTGAGATATGTGTATGGGCTGAAGTTAGTTGCTCGTTCAGGCTGCCATAATGTGTAGTCGACTGAGATATGTGTATGGTCAGAAGTTAGTTGCTCGTTCAGGCTGCCATAATGTGTAGTGGACTGAGATATGTGTATGGTCAGAAGTTAGTTGCTCGTTCAGGCTGCCATAATGTGTAGTGGACTGAGATATGTGTATGGGCTGAAGTTAGAAGATGGTGGGGAGGAGTGGCATGTACATGTGTGGTTTCAGATGACTGAATTTGTGGTCTTGGGTGATAGAATGTCTTGTGGTGTGAATTGTTATTTGGTGTGGCAATTTTGTCAATATTTTATTATCTCCCCCACAATGTAGTGAGAAAAGGGTTATAGAAATAGGTGCTGTCTGTCCTTCTATCAATACTTCCATGCATCCATCTTCTCCATTTCTTATCTCATTTCAAAGAGAACAGTTCAAGATTTTTTTTATCCAAATTTAATATATAGCTTTTTGGTGATAAGATCATGAATGGAACTATGCCCCCAGTATGTTCAAGTGTTTTTTGGGGAGTTATCACCCTTGTTGGACTTGGAATTTCTTGTCATCTTGTTACCATTTCTGGTCACTACATTTCAAACAAAACTGTTGAAGATTTTCATTCCTAATTTAATATTAGGTTGAGATAATTTCACTAAGGAGAATGCGAACAAGCTGGCTGCAAGTATTTCTTTGAGAATTATGGACTTAACTGGTTGTGTGCTGGAAGCCCATATTTGGGCTTCATTCTGAAGTGCTGGTAACAGAATTTAAAGATTTCATATTCTGAGAAAGTGCTCCTTATTATCTTTGAACTGAAGTTATTTTGACTGACAGTGCATGGATTTGCCATGTTACAATATTTGGGAGAGTGACTGTAGGCTGTGTGAGCCGTGCCTGTAGGCACTCTACCATAAATTGTAACAAGGCAAAGACATGCGAACAAATTTTAAGAATTTAACACTTTACCAGTTATGTGGTGGGGAGTGGCCATCCCATGGCAATGCTCTTATTAAAGGCAGAAATGCCATTCAACACTGCATATGATGCTGACTGTATGAGAACAACTCAGCATGAAGTTTAGGAGTGTTTGTTATTGTGTTCTTAGTTCAGATGGGTGTGGCAGGGGGTGGAGGGTCGGAGGTGTATTCGTCCAGTATTTATTTAACAGAATAGTTGAATTAGGTCAGCACTGATATTCGGCTTTTCTTGGATGTTCAGTTAATCGTTTATTTTTACTTCAAAATGAATATTCATGTCCATATTTCAAAACATTGTAATTCCAGCTGTTATTATGTTAACCCTTTACCCAACATAATGGAAAAACTGGCCAGCGCTATTCTAAAAAAGCGCCGATTAACTTTCAAAATATTTTCATTTTTTGTCTCAAAAACATAGGTTATGACCCATCGTTGGAACGAGCTCGTTCCAACGAGGGGTCATAACCTATGTTTTTGAGTCAAAAAATGAAAAAAATTAGTTATTTCAAGAATTTTTTTTGCAAGTGTCGTCTGCTTTTCATGTTAGGTAAAGGGTTAAAACATGAGTAGTCATCTGCTAATACAACTGAAACTTAATGAGTTTATAAAAAGATTCAAGATGCATGCTTTGTGAATAAAGCTGGCTGGTTTATTTATTTATTTATTTATTTATTGGGGTTTAACAACACTTTTGACAGCGAAGTCACCTTGTGCCAGACAGTTTTACGGGTGGGGGAAGCCAGAGTAGCAAGAGAGAACCACCAGGCAATGGCGAGCAATTGTCAGTCTCCCCAACAAACTAACTCCACACAAGCAGGGCTAGCATTGGTTGAAGACAAGTGCAGGATTAACGTGCAGTATGCCTTAGTACACAACGCCACCAAGCCCCCATATGGTGGGCAGTGGGGGTGAAGTGTCATGCCCAAGGACACAACATGGTTGCTGCAGGTGGGATTCGAACCGAGGACCTCTCGGCTTGCAGCCTGCACCTCTACCCTCTACCTACTGAGCCACTGTGCCCCCAACGGCTGATTTGTTGTGAAGAGAGCTAGTGGTGTTTTGGATATGATAGTCATGACTTAATGCACAATGGAAATGGCAAATCAGGTTAATAAAAAAAATATATGAAGTGCCATTTATTCATCATGTAAGGACTCTTAAGCTTCACTGGGGTGGGGGGGTATGAGGGTGTGACTGTCCAATAATTATTTGCAGTTGGGACTTTTTTGTCAGGGATGATGGAGTTGGCATATTAGTCAGTCAGGTCTTGAACCCTAACAGTTGGAAGAAATCTGGTTTATACACCTGCCTCCCTTATGGGCACTCCAGGAAATAACAAAGGGCAACATGGGATTAAACTTTTGACTAAATTTGATATTATCTTCATTTTATGGTCACAATTAGTCATTGTGTAGAAATATGTGACCTTAAATAAACAAATACATATTACACATACCCTTCCTCACCAATCATTCAACTTCATAATACCCCCGTGTTAGGTAAAGACTTTACTGAAATGTTTCTTGTGCTTCGAGCACTTTTAACAAATTTGTAAAACTTAATACCAAAATGTATTTTGAAGTAAATTGCATTTGCAGTATGGTTTTAATATGTTTTTTACCATTTTTGTCATTTATAATTTCATAACATATATTTATTTATTTATTACTTCAGTATTGGTATTGTTAATCAATAGAAATATGCTTAGTACCTCTTATGATAAGATATATTTTTCATTTTTTTCCCCTTTCCCTCTCTATTATCCTCAACTCTGTTTCAGGGTAAATGAACTAATTTGGCTGCCAATCAGATAGCTTTATATTTCTGTAATCATTTCCACATCCTTAACTGGTAGAGTGCTGGAAGCCCATATTTGGGTTTTATTCTGAAGTCCAGATGCTGCAACTTAATGGCTTCATATTCTATGGATGGGCATCATATTATTTTTGAATTGAAATTATTTGGGGGTGCGGTGGCGTCACAGTAACCGGTTCTCGTCAGATCACCGAAGTTAAGCAACGTCGAGTGCGGTTAGTAGTTGGATGGGTGACCATTTCAGTGACTGATTCGTGCTCCCGCGTTGTGTCCTTGGGCAAGGCACTTACCCCGATTGCCTACATGGGGGCGCGATGACGCTGTGTACTAAGGCCTACTGCACATCGATGGTGCGCATGTCTTCAACCAATCTAACCCTGCCTGTGCCGCGGTGCAGAGTTCAGAGTTACGATGTTGGAGAGCTGGCAGCTGCTTGTCGTTGCTCGGTGGTTCTCTCTGGGTACTCCGGCTTCCTCCACCCATAAAACTGTCACCGACATGATATCACCCTGGCTGTTAATGTGTCGTTAAACCCTACTAAAAAAAGTCTGTGTGGATTTGCCTTGTTACAATTTATGGGAGAGTGCCACTAGGCACTCTCCCATAAATTGTAACAAGACAAAGAGTCGTGGACAAATTTGGATGGCCAAAAATATTTTAGCACTCTACCAGTTAACACCCACCAGTTTTCGTAGAACCATTTGTAAGAAGATTCTTTATGTTGTTTTTGTATTTGTTCGTTTGTCCTCAGTATGAAAGGAAAGTGTTTTTGTGATTTGAATCTATTTATATTATATATATATTTATAAATATATACATCATATGTCCTGTTTAGTATAAATGGATGTATAACTGTGATTTTATTGTCAAATGTCTGTATTATATGCATTCAACTGGTAGAGAACGAAATTATATTTGGTCATCAAAATTGATTGGTTCACATGTTTTTGCTTTATTATAATTTATGAGAGAGTGCCTATGGGCTGCCTATGGGCACTCCCATAAATTGTAGCAAGTCAAATCATTACAAACTAAATCAGTTCACTTCAAAGAAAGTATGAAGTACATCCACAGAGTATGGATCTTTTAAGCTGCAGTATCTGTAGTTCAAAATAAAGTCCAAATATTATTTTCCAGCACTCTACCAGTTAATCATTCTATTTATTACCCCTTTGAACTCTGGTGGTATCTTCCATGTCAGTTCAATGGCAGCAATTGGAAGAGTCCATATTATTATTTGGGGTTAGAGCAATTAATATTTTCAACGTGCAGCCTTAGGGCTGCACGTTGAAAATATTGATTGGTGTACACCACACATTTACCTTGTAGCCATCCCACTTGATGGCATTATGACGTAGCTTGTGACCCGGCCGGAAAAACGGCCTTCGGAGTTCAAACGGTTAAAATCCTGTTCTATAATGGTCTCAGTGTCATGACCAGGAATAAACAGAAGCTTGGTGTATCGTTAGACCTTACTGATGAAATGTTGTAATGTGACTTGTTCCTAAAAGGGACTCTTGGAACCCTTATCAAAAATATATTGCATTAATCGTTCTTAACTCAATGAAGTAACACACCGAGTGTTCAAGAACGCGAAAAAGTAAGTATCGTACTCAACCCATTGCCTGTTATAGGTAGAGTTTCCCACCTACTACATAACTACTGGGTTATATAATATGGGTAGAGTTCCCCACCTACTACATACCTACTGGGTTATATAATATGGGTAGAGTTTCCCACCTACTACATAACTACTGGGTTATATAATATGGGTAGAGTTCCCCACCTACTACATAACTACTGGGTTATATAATATGGGTAGAGTTCCCCACCTACTACATAACTACTGGGTTATATAATATGGGTAGAGTTCCCCACCTACTACATAACTACTGGGTTATATAGTATGGGTAGAGTTCCCCACCTACTACATAACTACTGGGTTATATAATATGGGTAGAGTTTCCCACCTACTACATAACTACTGGGTTATATAGTATGGGTAGAGTTTCCCACCTACTACATAACTACTGGGTTATATAATATGGGTAGAGTTCCCCACCTACTACATAACTACTGGGTTATATAATATGGGTAGAGTTTCCCACCTACTACATAACTACTGGGTTATATAATATGGGTAGAGTTTCCCACCTACTACATAACTACTGGGTTATATAATATGGGTAGAGTCCCCACCTACTACATAACTACTGGGTTATATAGTATGGGTAGAGTTTCCCACCTACTACATAATTACTGGGTTATATAATATGGGTAGAGTTTCCCACCTACTACATGACTACTGGGTTATATAGTATGGGTAGAGTTTCCCACCTACTACATAACTACTTGGTTATATAATATGGGTAGAGTTTCCCACCTACTACATAACTACTGGGTTATATAATATGGGTAGAGTTTCCCACCTACTACATAACTACTGGGTTATACAGTATGGGTAGAGTTTCCCACCTACTACATAACGACTGGGTTATATAATATGGGTAGAGTTTCCCACCTACTACATAATTACTGGGTTATATAATATGGGTAGAGTTTCCCACCTACTACATAACTACTGGGTTATATAATATGGGTAGAGTTTCCCACCTACTACATAACTGCTCGGTTATAAAGTATGGGTAGAGTTTCCCACCTACTACATGACTACTGGGTTATATAATATGGGTAGAGTTTCCCACCTACTACATAACTACTGGGTTATATAATATGGGTAGAGTTTCCCACCTACTACATAACTACTGGGTTATATAATATGGGTAGAGTTTCCCACCTACTACATAACTACTGGGTTATACAGTATGGGTAGAGTTTCCCACCTACTACATAACTACTGGGTTATATAATATGGGTAGAGTTTCCCACCTACTACATAACTACTGGGTTATATAATATGGGTAGAGTTTCCCACCTACTACATAACTACTGGGTTATATAATATGGGTAGAGTTTCCCACCTACTACATAACTACTGGGTTATACAGTATGGGTAGAGTTTCCCACCTACTACATAACTACTGGGTTATATAATATGGATAGAGTTTCCCACCTACTACATAACTGCTCGGTTATATAGTATGGGTAGAGTTTCCCACCTACTACATAACTACTGGGTTATATAGTATGGGTAGAGTTTCCCACCTACTACATAACTGCTCGGTTATATAGTATGGGTAGAGTTTCCCACCTACTACATAACTACTGGGTTATATAATATGGGTAGAGTTCCCCACCTACTACATGACTACTGAGTTATATAGTATGGGTAGAGTTTCCCACCTACTACATAACTACTTGGTTATATAGTATGGGTAGAGTTTCCCACCTACTACATAACTACTGGGTTATATAGTATGGGTAGAGTTTCCCACCTACTACATAACTGCTCGGTTATATAGTATGGGTAGAGTTTCCCACCTACTACATAACTACTGGGTTATATAGTATGGGTAGAGTTTCCCACCTACTACATAACTACTGGGTTATATAGTATGGGTAGAGTTCCCCACCCACTACATAACTACTGGGTTATATAATATGGGTAGAGTTTCCCACCTACTACATAACTACTGGGTTATATAGTATGGGTAGAGTTCCCCACCCACTACATAACTACTGGGTTATATAATATGGGTAGAGTTTCCCACCTACTACATAACTACTGGGTTATATAGTATGGGTAGAGTTCCCCACCCACTACATAACTACTGGGTTATATAATATGGGTAGAGTTTCCCACCTACTACATAACTACTGGGTTATATAATATGGGTAGAGTTTCCCACCTACTACATGACTACTGGGTTATTTAGTATGGGTAGAGTTTCCCACCTACTACATAACTACTGGGTTATATAATATGGGTAGAGTTTCCCACCTACTACATAACTACTGGGTTATATAGTATGGGTAGAGTTCCCCACCCACTACATAACTACTCGGTTATACAGTATGGGTAGAGTTCCCCACCTACTACATAACTACTGGGTTATACACTATGGGTAGATTTTCCCACCTACTACATAACTACTTGGTCATATAATATGGGTAGAGTTCCCTACACCTACTACATAACTACTTGGTTATATAATATGGGTAGAGTTTCCCACCTACTAAATAACTACTGGGTTATACAGTATGGGTAGAGTTTCCCACCTACTATTTATTATTATTTATTTATTGGTGTTTAAGGTCACATACCTATGCACAATGGCTAATCGTGACCGTGACAGTTTTACGGGTGGAGGAAGCGGGAGTACCCGGAGAGAACCACCGAGCAACGACGAGCAGCTGTCAGCTCTCCAACATCGTAACTCTGAACTCTGCACTGCAGCACAGGCAGGGTTAGATTGGTTGAAGACATGCGCACCATCGACGTGCTGTACGCCTCAGTACACAGCGTCATCGTGCCCCCATTCCCACCTACTTCATAACTACTGGGTTATATAGTATGGGTAGAGTTTCCCACCTACTACATAACTACTGGGTTATATAGTATGGGTAGAGTTTCCCACCTACGACATAACTACTCGGTTATACAGTATGGGTAGAGTTTCCCACCTACTACATAACTACTGGGTTATACAGTATGGGTAGAGTTTCCCACATAATACATAGCTACTTGGTTATATAATATGGGTAGAGTTCCCTGCACCTACTACATAACTACTTGGTTATATAATATGGGTAGAGTTCCCTACACCTACTACATAACTACTTGGTTATATAATATGGGTAGAGTTTCCCACCTACTACATAACTACTCGGTAATATAGTATGGGTAGAGTTTCCCACCTACTACATAACTACTGGGTTATATAGTATGGGTAGAGTTCCCTACACCTACTACATAACTACTTGGTTATATAATATGGGTAGAGTTTCCCACCTACTACATAACTACTCGGTAATATAGTATGGGTAGAGTTTCCCACCTACTACATAACTACTCGGTTATATAGTATGGGCAGAGTTTCCCACCTACTACATAACTACTGGGTTATATAATATGGGTAGAGTTCCCTACACCTACTACATAACTACTGGGTTATATAATATGGGTAGAGTTTCCCACCTACTACATAACTACTTGGATATATAGTATGGGTAGAGTTTCCCACCTAGTACATAACTACTTGGTTATATAATATGGGTAGAGTTCCCTACACCTACTACATAACTACTTGGTTATATAATATGGGTAGAGTTCCCTACACCTACTACATAACTACTGGGTTATATAATATGGGTAGAGTTTCCCACCTACTACATAACTACTTGGATATATAGTATGGGTAGAGTTTCCCACCTAGTACATAACTACTTGGTTATATAGTATGGGTAGAGTTCCACACCTACTACATAACTACTGGGTTATATAATATGGGTAGAGTTTCCCACCTACTACATAACTACTCGGTTATATAATATGGGTAGAGTTTCCCACCTACTACATAACTACTCGGTTATATAATATGGGTAGAGTTCCCCACCTACTACATAACTACTGGGTTATATAATATGGGTAGAGTTTCCCACCTACTACATAACTACTCGGTTATATAATATGGGTAGAGTTTCCCACCTACTACATAACTACTGGGTTATATAGTATGGGTAGAGTTTCCCACCTACTACATAACTACTGGGTTATATAGTATGGGTAGAGTTTCCCACCTACTACATAACTACTGGGTTATATAATATGGGTAGAGTTTCCCACCTACTACATAACTACTGGGTTATATAGTATGGGTAGAGTTCCCCACCTACTACATAACTACTGGGTTATATAATATGGGTAGAGTTTCCCACCTACTACATAACTACTGGGTTATATAGTATGGGTAGAGTTTCCCACCTACTACACAACTACTGGGTTATATAATATGGGTAGAGTTCCACACCTACTACATAACTACTGGGTTATATAATATGGTAGAGTTTCCCACCTACTACATAACTACTGGGTTATATAATATGGGTAGAGTTTACCACCTACTACATAACTACTGGGTTATATAATATGGGTAGAGTTTCCCACCTACTACATAACTACTGGGTTATATAGTATGGGTAGAGTTTCCCACCTACTACACAACTACTGGGTTATATAATATGGGTAGAGTTCCACACCTACTACATAACTACTGGGTTATATAATATGGTAGAGTTTCCCACCTACTACATAACTACTGGGTTATATAATATGGGTAGAGTTTACCACCTACTACATAACTACTGGGTTATATAATATGGGTAGAGTTTCCCACCTACTACATAACTACTCGGTTATATAATATGGGTAAGGTTTCCCACCTACTACATGACTACTGGATTATATAATATGGGTAGAGTTTCCCACCTACTACATAACTACTGGGTTATATAGTATGGGTAGAGTTCCCCACCTACTACATAACTACTGGGTTATATAATATGGGTAGAGTTTCCCACCTACTACATAACTACTGGGTTATATAGTATGGGTAGAGTTCCCCACCCACTACATAACTACTGGGTTATACAGTATGGGTAGAGTTTCCCACCTACTACATAACTACTGGGTTATATAGTATGGGTAGAGTTCCCCACCCACTACATAACTACTGGGTTATATAGTATGGGTAGAGTTTCCCACCCACTACATAACTACTGGGTTATATAGTATGGGTAGAGTTTCCCACCTACTACATAACTACTGGGTTATATAGTATGGGTAGAGTTTCCCACCTACTACATAACTACTGGGTTATATAGTATGGGTAGAGTTCCACACCTACTACATAACTACTGGGTTATATAATATGGGTAGAGTTTCCCACCTACTACATAACTACTGGGTTATATAATATGGGTAGAGTTCCCCACCCACTACATAACTACTGGGTTATATAATATGGGTAGAGTTTCCCACCTACTACATAACTACTGGGTTATATAGTATGGGTAGAGTTCCCCACCCACTACATAACTACTGGGTTATATAATATGGGTAGAGTTTCCCACCTACTACATAACTACTGGGTTATATAGTATGGGTAGAGTTTCCCACCTACTACATAACTACTGGGTTATATAGTATGGGTAGAGTTCCACACCTACTACATAACTACTGGGTTATATAATATGGGTAGAGTTTCCCACCTACTACATGACTACTGGGTTATATAATATGGGTAGAGTTTCCCACCTACTACATAACTACTGGGTTATATAATATGGGTAGAGTTTCCCACCTACTACATAACTACTGGGTTATATAATATGGGTAGAGTTTCCCACCTACTACATAACTACTCGGTTATATAATATGGGTAGAGTTCCCCACCCACTACATAACTACTGGGTTATATAATATGGGTAGAGTTCCCCACCCACTACATAACTACTGGGTTATATAATATGGGTAGAGTTTCCCACCTACTACATGACTACTGGGTTATATAATATGGGTAGAGTTTCCCACCTACTACATAACTACTGGGTTATATAATATGGGTAGAGTTTCCCACCTACTACATAACTACTGGGTTATATAATATGGGTAGAGTTTCCCACCCACTACATGACTACTGGGTTATATAGTATGGGTAGAGTTCCACACCTACTACATAACTACTGGGTTATATAATATGGGTAGAGTTTCCCACCTACTACATGACTACTGGGTTATATAATATGGGTAGAGTTTCCCACCTACTACATAACTACTGGGTTATATAATATGGGTAGAGTTTCCCACCTACTACATAACTACTGGGTTATATAGTATGGGTAGAGTTCCACACCTACTACATAACTACTGGGTTATACAGTATGGGTAGAGTTTCCCACCTATACATAGCTACTCGGTTATATAATATGGGTAGAGTTTCCCACCTACTACATGACTACTGGGTTATATAGTATGGGTAGAGTTCCACACCTACTACATAACTACTGGGTTATACAGTATGGGTAGAGTTTCCCACCTACTACATAACTACTGGGTTATATAGTATGGGTAGAGTTCCCCACCCACTACATAACTACTGGGTTATACAGTATGGGTAGAGTTTCCCACCTACTACATAACTACTGGGTTATATAGTATGGGTAGAGTTCCCCACCCACTACATAACTACTGGGTTATATAGTATGGGTAGAGTTTCCCACCTACTACATAACTACTGGGTTATATAATATGGGTAGAGTTTCCCACCTACTACATAACTACTGGGTTATATAATATGGGTAGAGTTTCCCACCTACTACATAACTACTCGGTTATATAATATGGGTAGAGTTCCCCACCCACTACATAACTACTGGGTTATATAATATGGGTAGAGTTCCCCACCCACTACATAACTACCGGGTTATATAATATGGGTAGAGTTTCCCACCTACTACATGACTACTCGGTTATATAATATGGGTAGAGTTTCCCACCTACTACATGACTACTGGGTTATATAGTATTGGTAGAGTTTCCCACCTACTACATAACTACTGGGTTATATAGTATGGGTAGAGTTCCACACCTACTACATAACTACTGGGTTATATAATATGGGTAGAGTTTCCCACCTACTACATAACTACTGGGTTATATAATATGGGTAGAGTTTCCCACCTACTACATAACTACTGGGTTATATAATATGGGTAGAGTTTCCCACCTACTACATGACTACTGGGTTATATAGTATGGGTAGAGTTCCCCACCTACTACATAACTACTGGGTTATATAATATGGGTAGAGTTTCCCACCTACTACATAACTACTGGGTTATATAATATGGGTAGAGTTTCCCACCTACTACATAACTACTGGGTTATATAATATGGGTAGAGTTTCCCACCTACTTCATAACTACTGGGTTATATAGTATGGGTAGAGTTTCCCACCTACTACATAACTACTGGGTTATATAGTATGGGTAGAGTTTCCCACCTACTACATAACTACTGGGTTATATAATATGGGTAGAGTTTCCCACCTACTACATAACTACTGGGTTATATAGTATGGGTAGAGTTTCCCACCTACTACATAACTACTGGGTTATATAATATGGGTAGAGTTTCCCACCTACTACATAACTACTGGGTTATATAATATGGGTAGAGTTTCCCACCTACTTCATAACTACTGGGTTATATAGTATGGGTAGAGTTTCCCACCTACTACATACCTACTGGGTTATATAGTATGGGTAGAGTTTCCCACCTACTACATAACTACTGGGTTATATAATATGGGTAGAGTTTCCCACCTACTACATAACTACTGGGTTATATAATATGGGTAGAGTTTCCCACCTACTACATAACTACTGGGTTATATAATATGGGTAGAGTTTCCCACCTACTTCATAACTACTGGGTTATATAGTATGGGTAGAGTTTCCCACCTACTACATAACTACTGGGTTATATAGTATGGGTAGAGTTTCCCACCTACTACATAACTACTGGGTTATATAATATGGGTAGAGTTTCCCACCTACTACATAACTACTGGGTTATATAATATGGGTAGAGTTTCCCACCTACTACATAACTACTGGGTTATATAATATGGGTAGAGTTTCCCACCTACTTCATAACTACTGGGTTATATAGTATGGGTAGAGTTTCCCACCTACTACATAACTACTGGGTTATATAGTATGGGTAGAGTTTCCCACCTACTACATAACTACTGGGTTATATAATATGGGTAGAGTTTCCCACCTACTACATAACTACTGGGTTATATAGTATGGGTAGAGTTTCCCACCTACTACATAACTACTGGGTTATATAATATGGGTAGAGTTTCCCACCTACTACATAACTACTGGGTTATATAATATGGGTAGAGTTTCCCACCTACTTCATAACTACTGGGTTATATAGTATGGGTAGAGTTTCCCACCTACTACATACCTACTGGGTTATATAGTATGGGTAGAGTTTCCCACCTACTACATAACTACTGGGTTATATAATATGGGTAGAGTTTCCCACCTACTACATAACTACTGGGTTATATAATATGGGTAGAGTTTCCCACCTACTACATAACTACTGGGTTATATAATATGGGTAGAGTTTCCCACCTACTTCATAACTACTGGGTTATATAGTATGGGTAGAGTTTCCCACCTACTACATAACTACTGGGTTATATAGTATGGGTAGAGTTTCCCACCTACTACATAACTACTGGGTTATATAATATGGGTAGAGTTTCCCACCTACTACATAACTACTGGGTTATATAGTATGGGTAGAGTTTCCCACCTACTACATAACTACTGGGTTATATAATATGGGTAGAGTTTCCCACCTACTACATAACTACTGGGTTATATAATATGGGTAGAGTTTCCCACCTACTTCATAACTACTGGGTTATATAGTATGGGTAGAGTTTCCCACCTACTACATAACTACTGGGTTATATAGTATGGGTAGAGTTTCCCACCTACTACATAACTACTGGGTTATATAATATGGGTAGAGTTTCCCACCTACTACATAACTACTGGGTTATATAGTATGGGTAGAGTTTCCCACCTACTACATAACTACTGGGTTATATAATATGAGTAGAGTTTCCCAGCCACTACATGACTACTGGGTTATATAGTATGGGTAGAGTTTCCCACCTACTACATAACTACTGGGTTATATAATATGGGTAGAGTTTCCCACCTACTACATAACTACTGGGTTATATAGTATGGGTAGAGTTTCCCACCTACTACATAACTACTGGGTTATATAATATGGGTAGAGTTTCCCACCTATACATAACTACTCGGTTATATAATATGGGTAGAGTTTCCCACCTACTACATGACTACTGGGTTATATAGTATGGGTAGAGTTTCCCACCTGCTACATAACTACTGGGTTATATAATATGGGTAGAGTTTCCCACCTATACATAACTACTCGGTTATATAATATGGGTAGAGTTTCCCACCTACTACATGACTACTGGGTTATATAGTATGGGTAGAGTTTCCCACCTGCTACATAACTACTCGGTTATATAATATGGGTAGAGTTTCCCACCTACTACATAACTACTGGGTTATATAATATGGGTAGAGTTTCCCACCTACTACATAACTACTGGGTTATATAGTATGGGTAGAGTTTCCCACCTACTACATAACTACTGGGTTATATACTATGGGTAGAGTTTCCCACCTACTACATAACTACCGGGTTATATAGTATGGGTAGAGTTTCCCACCTACTACATAACTACTCGGTTATATAATATGGGTAGAGTTTCCCACCTACTACATAACTACTCGGTTATATAATGTGGGTAGAGTTTCCCACCTACTACATAACTACTGGGTTATATTGTATGGGTAGAGTTTCCCACCTACTACATAACTACCGGGTTATATAGTATGGGTAGAGTTTCCCACCTACTACATAACTACTGGGTTATATAATATGGGTAGAGTTTCCCACCTACTAAATAACTACTGGGTTATATAATATGGGTAGAGTTTACCACCTACTACATAACTACTGGGTTATATAGTATGGGTAGAGTTCCCTACACCTACTACATAACTACTGGGTTATATAATATGGGTAGAGTTCCCTACACCTACTACATAACTACTGGGTTATATAGTATGGGTAGAGTTCCCTACACCTACTACATAACTACTGGGTTATATAATATGGGTAGAGTTTCCCACCTACTACATATCTACTGGGTTATATAGTATGGGTAGAGTTTCCCACCTACTACATAACTACTGGGTTATATAGTATGGGTAGAGTTTCCCACCTACTACATAACTACTCGGTTATATAATATGGGTAGAGTTCCCCACCTACTACATAACTACTGGGTTATATAGTATGGGTAGAGTTCCCTACACCTACTACATAACTACTGGGTTATATAATATGGGTAGAGTTTCCCACCTACTACATATCTACTGGGTTATATAGTATGGGTAGAGTTTCCCACCTACTACATAACTACTGGGTTATATAGTATGGGTAGAGTTCCCTACACCTACTACATAACTACTGGGTTATATAATATGGGTAGAGTTCCCTACACCTACTACATAACTACTGGGTTATATAGTATGGGTAGAGTTTCCCACCTACTACATAACTACTGGGTTATATAGTATGGGTAGAGTTCCCTACACCTACTACATAACTACTGGATTATATAATATGGCTAGAGTTTCCCACCTACTACATGACTACTGGGTTATATAGTATGGGTAGAGTTTCCCACCTACTACATAACTACTCGGTTATATAGTATGGGTAGAGTTTCCCACCTACTACATAACTACTAGGTTATATAATACGGGTAGAGTTTCCCACCTACTACATAACTACTTGGTTATATAGTATGGGTAGAGTTTCCCACCTACTACCTAACTACTTGGTTATATAGTATGGGTAGAGTTTCCCACCTACTACATAACTTCTTGGTTATATAGTATGGGTAGAGTTTCTCCCACCCACTACATAACTAATCGGTTATATAGTACAATTGAGACTCCCATGGGAATCCGGGGACTTGGAGCAGCGTTTCTTTACTGTGGTAAACAAGTTCAGCTTTACATGTGAAATAGGACCCAGCACCAACATCTGTGGTGGAAGTCCTCTATCTTAAACATCAATAAATAAATAATAGTATACCAGATACCACCTACTACATAAGTACTCCGTTATCTAGTACAGTGTTGCCCACCTATTACACGGCTAATGTGTTATCTAGTACAATGGTACCCACCCACTACATAACTACTCTGTTATCTAGTACAGTGGAGCCCACCAATTACACAGCTTCTCTGTTATCTAGTAAAGTGGAGCCCACCTATTACACAACTACTCTGTTATCTAGTACAGTGGCGCCCACCTATTACACAACTACTCTGTTATCTAGTACACTGGAGCCCACCTATTACACAGTTACTCTGTTATCTAGTACAGTGGCGCCCACCTATTACACAACTACTCTGTTATCTAGTACAGTGGAGCCCACCTATTACACAACTACTCTGTTATCTAGTACAGTGAGGCCCACCAATTACACAACTACTCTGTTATTTAGTACAGTGGAGCCCACCTATTACATAACTACTCTGTTGTCTAGTACAGTGGAGCATAGTGGAGCCCACCTATTACACAACTACTCTGTTATCTAGTACTGTGTAGTCCACCTATTACACAACTACTCTGTTATCTAGTACAGTGGAGCCCACCTATCACACAGTTACTCTGTTATCTAGTACAGTGGAACCCACCTATTACACAGTTACTCTGTTAGCTAGTACAGTGGCGCCCACCTATTACACAACTACTCTGTTATTTAGTACAGTGGAGCCCACCTATTACATAACTACTCTGTTGTCTAGTACAGTGGAGCATAGTGGAGCCCACCTATTACACAAGTACTCTGTTATCTAGTACTGTGTAGTCCACCTATTACACAACTACTCTGTTATCGAGTACAGTGGAGCCCACCTATTACACAACTACTCTGTTGTAGCCCACCTATTACACAACGACTCTGTTACCGAGTACAGTGTAGCCCACCTATTACACAACTAATCTGTTATCTAGTACAGTGGAGCCCACCTATTACACAACTACTTTGTTATCAAGTACAGTGGAGCCCACCTATTACACAACTACTCTGTTATCTAGTACAGTGTAGCCCACCTATTACACAACTAATCTGTTATCTAGTACAGTGGAGCCCACCTATTACACAACTAATCTGTTATCGAGTATAGTGGAGCCCACCTATTACACAACTACTTTGTTATCTAGTAGGGTGGACCCCACCGACTACACAACCTCTCTTTTATGTAGTACAACGTAGCCTACTGAATTAGATATATGTAAATTGAATAACCCTATTAAGTGAATGTAACGTTCAAGCACCAAGCCATTTACCAATCTGTCTTCACATATTTTACCTACTAACGGTATAGAGTTTTATAGTGGAGTAAACTTCTGTTAATTAAACCTAGTAATATATTTAAGAATTACTCACTGAATTCCTCTGTGTTGATAGACACTGAATTCCTCAATGTTTATAGACACTGGATTCCTCTATGTTTATAGACCTATTTGGCCTCAGTATAAATCAATGTAGCTCTATGAGATCTGTCAACAAGATACAATACAATAAATGGTCAGTATATCACAAGATTACAGAAAAATGACAAATTCCCGTTAATGGAATACTGTTAATTGAATATTTTTACTGACGAAGCAGCTCTTCTATAAGAAGTCACACTGTATATGTTCATTCCAGGATATTATAAACAAAGTGGATTTTTTCAGAAATATTTCACTCCACTTTTCTGCATGAAGGACAGGGGATGTTGCTTTCTCGTGGCATATGCCTGTATTCTTCTCGGCATCAAAAACATATAATAAATATATTGTATATTGCACTGAGGACAGCCCGGAAATGATCAATCACCCCCCCCCCCCCTCCCCCTCCTCGGTATGTAAACGAACTTTTATTGACCTACAGATGAAGATATTTATTGTGGCGGGATATTGGTTAGGTATGAGAGGGGGAGGTGTCTGTTTGAAGACTTTTTAGTGACTGTTTTGGATGTGTCCCTGGTCAGTATGCCATCATTGACTCAGTAACTTAGTATTTAGCAATGTCCAGGTAGGGCACTGCGATAACGTGATATTGAATTCTATTCAAATCGTTCTGATGTTTTGATTTCAGTGATTCGGAAATTTTCAAATCGTTTAGATGTTCTCAAAATCCCATCAGGTATCTCCAGTGACGCAGGAAGCAGGGGGGCAGCTACCCTCACCGCCTTCGGACCATGGGGGCGAGAGGGGGCAGACAATGCCCTTCCCAGGTTCCTCACTCAATTATTTTCAATCATTTTTTCTGGAAGTGAAGCTAAAATACATCCCAAATACGTTTTGGGAGCTTTCAAAATTCAAGGCGAGAGTTGGGAGAGTTTGGGAGATTTGATTGGATTCGATATTTTCTGCCTTATTCAATTTGAGATTCGAATTGATCCGAAATTTGATCTATTTGTTGGGTCTTTACTCTTCTTTCTTGTGTAGTTGACGCCATTACTACTAGTAGTATTTTGTTGACATTAACTGAGTTGCTATTGGATGTGCATATAACATTTAAGGTAGAATTGATAGATCTCGCATCGCTGTACTATAATTGTTTTGTGATATGTAGATATATATATATATATACATAAAATTATACAGTCATGTATTTTGTAAAAACTTTTTGTAAAATATAAAGAATTATAAACACTGGAATTTATTTATTTTTCTTTGTAAAAAGCAATGCAAAAACTAATTGTCAGGGGCGGCGGAACCGGGAGGGGGGAGGGCTTCACCCCCCCCCCCAACACTTTTTTTTTGCCGGGCCATGTTTTTTCGTATGCATATATTTTAACACAACCAATGACTGGTGAAACAAGGGGCGGATCCAGAGAGTCCCCCATATTTTCTCCAGCTATGTTTCTCTCGTACTGGTTCAGTTTTGATGGATTTCGGATCATTTTTAGCTCACCGAAGGGAGCTTAACTTATCACCGGCCGTCCGGCGTCCGTCGTCCGTCGTCGTGAACATTTTTCAAACGACTTCTCCTCTGAAACCACTGGTCTGATGTTCACGAAACTTCATGTGGAATATTCATTACTATATGGCAATTCATGTTTGTTCAAATGAAATGGCCACTTCCCATAGGGGCTCTGTATGGGGCATAACTCTGATAGCACCGTATGAATTATAGAAAAATTATTAAAAAATCTTCTTCTCCAGAACCAGTGGGCAGAATCTTTTGATACTTGGTATGCAGCATCTTGGTATGGGTCTGATTCAAGTTTGTTCAAATCGGCCCCCTGGATTCATATTTGGGCTCACTATAGAGCCCAAATTCGAACTTAGTGCATTTCAGGCAAATTTCTTAAAAAAATCTTCTTCTCCAGATCCAGCAGGCAGCATCTTGTGATATTTGGTATGCAACATTGTGGGGTGGATCTGATTCAAGTTTGTTCAAATCGGCCCCCTGGATTCACATTTGGGCTCAGTATAGGAGCCCGAATTCGAACTTAGTGCATTTCAGGCAAATTTCTTAAAAAATCTTCTTCTCAAGATCCAGCGTTATTGTGGTTTAAGGGCACTTTCAGCATCTGAGGGTCGAATACCGTATATAGAGGTATATGCATTGTTAAGCGAGTGAAGCGCATATTATGGTCCACGAAGGACTCGATGGTTTTAATAGTTTTATTTAATAACTAATTGGTAAGCGCGGATAGATATAACTGAGTAAAGTAATAAGTTGGCAGAAGTTTAAATGTAGTTTCAATATTTCTCTACGAATTCGAATTTGGGAAGCAATTCAAATTTCGTTATATTATTGGACATTTTTATCGGGTACAGTAATCGATCACATGTTTGGAGGAGAATAAGGTTAAAAGGATAATTCATAAAAATAATTGATCATGGATATGTAGATAGTAATTGTTGGTGCATGATAAATTGTTAATCTTTATCGGCTTCTCATTTCTCACTAAGGAAGCCCTGCCTGACCCAGAAATGCAAAGAGTCCCCTGCTTTTCCTTATCGTGACCAAACGCGTATTAGTTCTTCTCCGCTGTTGACCATTAATTATAACTGCCACGCCGTGTGATGTCCATCAAATAATTAATCGTAACCTGCTGGAGAGAGCTGATGCTTCTACCCCTGGTTTACATCAGTTTGAGCCCTCATCCTCGGTAGAAGTCACTGCCGGTCGCCCTGACCGATATTCCCACGTTCATACTACCTTTGAGTTAAAACTTACAGTCTTAATTCAGAGATAATAAGTCTTAACTCAGAGATAGTAAGAGTAGTGGTGTTTTGGGGCATTCTGGTTCAGCAAGATCATTTTAGAAATTTTGTGATGTTTTCGTAGTTTTTTTTAATCGAGTTGGATTACTTTATGATGGGATTTTTTTCGAGTTGGACATTTGGTGAAACATTTTTTCATGTTTTTTTTCGGGCTGGAAATATTTTGTGATTTTTTTTTCACAAAATCCTTCGGCGATTTGAAAGAATTAGAATTTTTTTTTCGTGATGACTTTAAAATGGAAAAGTTCATTGTGTTTCTTTTCCATGCATTTCTTTGTTAACTTTCTAAATTTTCCAACTTTAACAAATAATCTAGTGGGAAACAAACACAAATCCCAACCGAGAATAAAAAAAAAATTGACGAAAGGAGATGTTTTCAAAGACGTCCCTCACATTACGTAATAGAGTTATTTTAGACCACGGCTATCCAAATAAGCGAGAGACTGCTCGTCATTTAAAAAAACCCTATATAAAGAGTATTTCATAAAAAATAACTTGAAAACTGGCTTACTTACAGACTTTCAAAGTATGAGAATTGAAAAATTACGCTAAAAATCTAAAGATCGAGACACTAAGAGATTTGCAGAAGTAATCCGATTTGATAAACGCTGAGATGGCAAATAAAACAGTTCTCCACTTTAGATCCTGAGGTTGCAAACTGGGTTGCAAAGACGTGAAATGGTTGAAAATTAAAAAAAATGATCATTGCTTCAAAGATACCAATGGAAACTGTTTTGAAAAAGACTCAGAAAAACCCGAAGAAATGAATAGAAAATGGAAAACTGTTCCTGCTGCTGTTTTTGCCTCAGAGAATACCGTTTCGAAAAAGACAGTTGCATGGAAAAATATCAAAAACACGTTCCTTCGGGATATTGTTTTTACGATCGTGACTCCGTGGGTTTACCATATACACCAAATAATCGGAAGAGGGAGATGTGGCTAAAATGTTCATGGACGACCTCAGAAACGGGAAAGTTATACGATCATTTTAAAGAACCCAAGGGAATAAAACCGTTGACAACCGAACATAATAATATAATAACACTTTGGCCAGCCGCTGATTTGTCGCGGTTCTCTGACGAGAAGGCCATGGTTACCCCTGTACTCCCAACTGCCTCCCTATTCCCATGCTTCTCCTCTCCTCCCAACACTCGGAGACGAACTGCTTGATGATATCCCTTGTCCCATTCTTCCCAACCTCTCCGATTAGCATATTAACCCTCTCCTTTGAGTCTGCCCCTAACCACATGTCCTTCATTCTCCCATCCCACTTCCCCATTATACTCCCAGTGAATCTCATTCTTTTAGACTGACACTTTGGGCATTCTATAAGAAAGTGTTCCAGGGTCTCCACCATGTCCAAGTTACACATCTGGCAGTCCCTTTCACCGTCTTTCCCAATTTTTCCCCTCAGCTCCAAGGAATGCGATGGAATATCACATATGTCAACGACGGTTCGATCAGACTTCGGGTGCAGAAAAGGCTTGAGTAGAAGAAAAGTCCGGGATAGCGATCCTCACACCAGTTTTTATAGCGGTCTGCTGTTAGTAAATGCAATTTGAAGTTTCGAAACACAGACTTTTATCCCCTCTTTTTCATAACTTGTCGGGATACGATTCTCATCTGTTCATTAAAACCCGGATGTTAGCAAAGGTGAAATTTTATGTACTACTAATAACATAGAGAAATACATATCGTTTACGAAAAATACAGTTGAGGATGGAAGAATTTCGGAAGGATGTGATTATTGGTCACCCAAGACATACGTTACAAATCCATAGCTTCCAGTTCGATAGTTGTTGGAGGGGAAATTTCAAGTGTGTAGAAAACGGGAAAGAGATCAATAACTAGAGATATTATCCGTGTGTAGTGGATTTAGAATACGTTTCAGACCTCCATGACCCACATAATGAATACCTTTTAGGCTCTGAAAAGAATCTGAAAATACAGAAGATTCGGCCTCATGGGATACGGCTGGCTTCGGGTAGGTAAAAACCCGTACCACGTGATCAGACACGGGGTAACGAATTTATCTATTGACTTTCCGTTTTAGAAGTACAGTCTATTTCATGTGTGAACACACACAGGATGAGATCTTTTATCTTCCATTGTTGAGCCATACGGGTTTCTGTGGAATTTTTGTGCAAAAGAGTTTTTGTGAAAATATGCCGATATGACTAGTATAAAAAAATTATTGAATTTCTTTTTTTCTTTTTTTGTCTCAAAAACATAGCTTATGAACCCCACATTGGAGGGTACTCGACAAGCTCATTCCAATAAGGGGTCATGAGCTATATTTTGGAGATAAAAAATTAAAATATAATACATGTACACTGTAAAACTGGAATGACGATTATTTTTTGCGAATAGTGCAGACATGGGATAACAAATTTACATGTATCTATTGACTTCTACGGGATATGGACAATTTGTAGATTTCGGAACGAGGCTTCCACTGGGTATGGGACATTTGTCAGTGGCTGGGCGGACGTATCGTGGGTTTCAATGAATATGGTCTCATACCACGTATCTATCAACCAATCAAATCACAAAATTCAGTTTAGTCAATAGATAAAAAAACTTATCCCGAATTTACGAGACAAACATAAGTACGTGATTTATTATGAAAATTTGAAACTCTATCTCAATTACGTGATGGTGCTGACAAAGATACATCGCATCATCCCATTTGACGAGAAGGATTGGATGAAACAGTACATAGATCACAACATTAAAACATTTTTTCAAATTGATGAACAATTCCGTCTCAGAAAAGATGATGGAAACATTAAGGAAACAAACCAACATTCCTCTCGCAAATTCGGAAGAGCATGCCAGAAAATATGTGGCAAAACTCAACATCCAACTCCGAACGATTTTCGAGGAGAATTTAGCGGCCGTGCACATGAAAAAGTCTTGTTTGACTTTCAACAAACCAGTGTATTTGAGAATGTGCATAACACATTTCAGAAAGACATTGATGTATGGTTTCCATTACGATTAAAGATACTCGTTGCCAAAAATTCGTCCATCTTCCAACGCTACGGATATCATGTCGAATATGGAATTTAGATTCAAATCAGCTAACACTTTCATCTTTTCGTATCTATTGACTTTTGACGATAAGTTTTTAGTCACGAATTTTTCTGTTGTATCAAAGAATCCAGCCACCATGATGGGGACTTGCGTATTGCCGATTTTGATCGAATTGAATTAGAGAAAACGAATCGAAGTTCGAATCGAACTTCGAATCGAACTTCGAATAGAATCACAGTTAATGAATACGTCGTCAAAAGAAAAGTTTTTTTGTAAAATAATAGCCCCGATCATTAAAAGACACAGTTATGTAGAGTCCATTTTTCGTCTCACCACATCCCATGCGATAAATAGAGGATATGGAATGAGTGTTTTTCTCATATAATATTTATGAAACGAGTCTAAAAATTTTCCGTTTTGGCGAGCCCAAACGGAAAATTCGGGCGAGTTTCATAAATATTATATGAGAAAAACACTCATTTCATATTCTATTTGTCATATAACACACACACACGCACAAATAAGCCGCTTAGTATGACTTTTTAACCCATCATCTAACTTGAGTTGCAGACGGCACTTGGAAAAAACATCCTCGTATAACTAAAAATTTTCATTTTTTGCTTCCAAAACATAGGTTATGACCTCTCATTGGAACGAGCTCGTTGAGCTCGTTCCAATGAGGGGTCATAACCTATGTTTTGGAAGCAAAAAGTGAAAATATAAAAAAATGAATGGCGTTTTTCTTGTTGGTAAAAGACTAATACAATATAACAGACCGTAGATAGGACAGATAACGTAAAGTCTCCCTACTGAAATTATGCAAATGTGACCCAGTTGTATTTTGTTTAGCCATTCAAATTGTCTAGTTTTCAAATTGGCCAATGAAATTGACGGAAGGCTTTATTTATCACTGATTAATATGAAAACAAAATATCAAATGTTTTAAAGTGAACAAAACGGACGAGTCATATGATAAACAGAGATACAAACTAATATACTAGCTATTGATTAAAACTATTCGAAATGATGACTTTGTAGCTTCGAAACTGTGGCAATAAATGAACCTGGCTGATAGGGATGATACGTCATTTTTATCACTCGTTTTCGTGGAAAAAAACTTCGTTTCAAATCGGAACGACTGTTGTACAGTTATATTATTATTATTTATTGGTGTTTAAGGTCACATACTTATTCACAATGGCTAATCGTGACCCTGACGGTTTTACGGGTGGAGGAAGCCGGAGTGAATCACCGAGCATCGACGAGCAACTGTCAGCTCCTCAACATTCTAACTCTGTTCAAGCGCCGCTCAAGCAGGGTTACAGCGGCTGAAGACATGTGCACCATCGCCTTAGTACATGGCGTTATCGTGCCCTCATGCAGGCAACCGGGATAAAGTGCCTTTCCGAAGGACACAACGCAGGTCGTCCCGGACGGGGATCGAGCTCGGGGCCTCTAGCATAGAGGTCCAACAGTCTACACTGAGCCACCGCGCTTCCTGTTGTGCAGTTGTAGCTACATCGCTACAGATACCATTACCACTATAAGTCAGTTGCATTTCTACCCAGAACAATACTCAATATAAGATAATATAATCAATTACAATCTGTAAACATTCACGATTATGGTCCACGTATATTCGAAAATATTCAAATTTCCGATTTCGAATGGAATGGAATCGAATATTGACTTTCGTTTCGAATTTCGCCTACACTACGTGACCACCGCTATGCTCTCTATGACGATTGCTACTGGAACAGCTACTATAATGGATAAGCGTCTAACTCCAGTAACCCCAGCCCCCCCCCCCCCCCCCCAGTCCCCGGACGCGTTTTAAGAGCTATATCGCGTGGACGATTTTTACGACCCTGGCATATTTTTGGTGAAGGGCTAGATGTCTCTCTCGTTCGGGCATCAGATCGGCATTAATCTTATTGATTTGTTTCATGCAAAATTCGTTTGCTTTATCTTTTCTCGTCATGACATCGGAGGTAGGCATTACAGGTTCTGTCTGTAGTTTTTTTTACTTTTTACTTCATTCGTCTTTTTCCTTCTTTAATTAATATTATAAAATCTCCCTATTTTGCTTTGTTTCTTTGTCAATACACCGTATCTCTCAACTCAAGTTGTGATTGGCCAATTTATATTTATCGAATGGTTGTACAAACATCAAGCAGTATACAGCTAATAAGACCAATGCCCTGAATGCAACTTTGCTACAAAAAATTCATTTTCAGCCTATGTGGTAATTTCAGTCATCTTCTAGTTAGCTGTATTATTATTACTGTCAGGTGACATTGAAGCCAATCCGGGTCCTAACTCTGTCAGTTCTGAGCACGCCACGAACACCTTGAGAATTCTCCATGTCAACATACAGAACTTGAAATCTTGTCTAATGTGAATCATCATCTTTCGATATTCTTGCCCTCATCGAGACTTGGCTACTCAACAGTGACTCTACAACAGACATCATAATTCATGGGTTTCGTTAACCATTGCGTTACGACTGCCCAACCAGAGGTTGTGGGGTGGCTTTTTACATTAGAGAGGGTATTTCATTCCGACACAGACCAGACCTTGAGATGCCGAATACCAAGTGAGGTGGGCCGAAGTATTCACAAAACGGAATAGATTGATATTATTAGGGGTATTCTATCGTCCACCCAACAGCCCTCAAAAACACTTGGGATGCCATATCACCCTCTATTGAAAGAGCAAGGGACACGCGAGTCGAAGACATAATAGTTACCGGCGATTTTAACGATAACCAGCTGGGCCACGCAGGAGGTACCTTTTCTGAAATAATCAGTTATTTTAATCTTAGACAGCTTGTGAATGAGCCAACATGCTTCACTGAGTCGTCTGCCTCTTTGACAGATCTCTTTGCGGTCAGCAGCACAGTCATCGGGAAAACCTTGTGAGGTCTTAGAACCGATTATCCCCGACATAATCCGCAACCACTGCCCAGTTTCAGAGGAAGTTGAGCTTTCAGAACAACACTCCCGCATTTTCAAGATACGGATATGGCTGTAAGGCAATTATGATGCATTAAATGCTGCGCTCTCTCGCGAATATTGGAATTCTCTTTTTGATAACTCATGTCTAGATCCCATAGTTTCTAAATTCACCGACAAATTACCCGATACTGCATCCGAACCCATACCAAACAATATATATTACTTCGAGGTCGAATCATTCGAAATGGATGCACAATCAAGTACGACTACTAATAAAACAAAGAAGAAGGTTGTATCGCACAGCCAAAGGGACTGGCCATCCGAATGCATGGGCAAAATATAAAATTAAAAGGAATGAAGTAGTATCAGCTATAAGGAAGGCCAAAACTTTATACTTATTCAAAGTTCAGTCTATTTTAAAAAGTAACGAAAAGTTCACAGTGGTGGGAGACGTTACAAACATTTTTGGTGGTAGTCGCCTAGCAGAGATTCCTGCTATTAATTACATGAACGACGTATACACCTCGAATGTTGAGAAAGCGGAAGTGCTTAATAAATACTTTTGTTTCATCTCAACAGTTGACGAACTCGCACGTTTCCTTGCCGGAAGCCAAAGTCCATCCTACACAAACAATTGATACTACAACCTTCCACTGTGTATGAAGCACTGAAGTCATTAAAGGTGTCCAAAGCGTCTGGTCCTGATCTTGTCAGCCCACATCTTCTTAAAGAATGTAAAGCTTCTCTATGCGAGCCATTATCGATTTTATTCAATATACTGCTAAACAATTCGTATTCTCCTTCATTCTGGAAAAAGGCTTATGTTTCCCAAGTTTGGAAAAAACAACCCGCGATCTTAGTCAGGAACTATCGCCCCATATCTCTGATAAGTTCCCTTGGTAAAGTCTTTGAAAAATGTATCTTTAACCCTTTACCTAATGTAACGGCCAAAACCGGTCAACGCTATTCTAAAAAATCGCCAATTAATTTTCATTATTTTTTTCATTTTTTGTCTCAAACACATAGGTTATGACCCCTCGTTGGAACGAGCTCGTCGAGCTCGTTCCAACGAGGGGTCATAACCTATGTTTTTGAGACAAAAAATGAAAAAAATTAGTTATTCAAGAATTATTTTTCCTAGTGTCGTCTGCTTTTCAGGTTAGGTAAAGGGTTAAACGACTAGGGCAATTCCTGAAAGACACAAACGTTCTTGGCCAATTGCAGTCAGATTTTACTCCAGGTGATTGTACTGTGCACTGATATATATAATGAATTTTGCAAAGCACTCGATGAAGGAAAAGAAGTTAGGGTAGTTTTTTTGCGATGTTAGTTGGGCTTCGACAAGGTATGGTATATTGGTCTCGCTCATAAGCAGTAAAGTACTGGCATTTCGTGTTAAGTGTTGCTGTTTTTAAATCGTGTCTCTCAGATAGATCTCAACGTATAGTTGTGGAATCAGAGGCATCTTCATGGCGCCCTATAAATGCTGGAGTCCCTCTAGGATCCATACTAGTTCCCTTATTATGCCTAATCTACATTAATGACATAACCGAAAATTTACTCAGTAGCATACGCCATTTTGCAGATGATACTTCGTTATATACTCTTCAAAAAAGTGAGGAATATCCAAACTGATGTTGATATTTTCGGTAAATGGTATTGGATTCGCGTGATTGAACACATCAATATGTTACCAAGTTTAGTATGGATCGTGAATGTCACCGGCCCACGAAAACTTCGTGCGGGTTGTTCGCACGAGCGCTGCGTTAATGTCTGTGGGGTATGTTTTGAAATGTTTATTTGTACTGGATGGGCTTTTTCGGAGGTCTCATCGCTCTTTTCTTGGTATCAACTCCTTCATCAATAGTTTCTGGTCGAAACGTAACTTTTGAGGTATGCGAAGACTGACACGTGACGAACGTTTACGTGCCGTTGACATATTAGAAGCTGGCAACAAACAGACTGCAGTGGCTCAAATTCTCAACGTTACTCAATCGGTGATTATCAGGTTGTGGTCACGCTATCGTCAGAAAGGCAATGTGGATGACAGACGTCGGTCAGGTCGTCCAAGGGTGACAACTGCTTACCAGGATCGTTTCACCCGAACCACAGCATTACGTAATTGCCATCAAAGTGCCCCAGAAATTGGACAGCAGGTGCACCGAGCGACAGATGTGCGAGTCAGTGGTCAGACTATCCGAAATCGCCTACACAGCTGGAATTTGTAGCTCGACGACCTCGAATAATTCTACGTTTGTCTGAACGTCACATCGCAGCAAGACGTGGTTGGTGTGGAGCACGACAGCACTGGGGCAATCGTCGGTGGAGCGTCATATTTTCTGATGAATCGAGGTTCACTCTCGACTTCCACCCACGACAGGCGAAACAGAGTGTGACGGCGGCGAAACGAACGATCGTTTTGGTGGTGGATCAGTTATGGTGTGGGGAGGCAAAACCATGACAAGCAGAACAGCATTACATGTCATCCAAGGGCGTGACACAGGGCAGTACTACCCTGACAACATGTTAGCAGCTCATGTGGTTCCATTTGCGCGACGTCACGGCCGTCGATTCATTTTCCAAGATGACAATGCAAGAGCACAAAGGGCCCGTGTCGCTACAGAGTTCCTCCAGAAGCAGAACATCACTCCACTGCCTTTGTCAGCACTAAGTCCAGACTCTTCACCAATCGAGCACGTCCGGGATATGCTTGGCAGGCGCCTACGACACCGCCAACAGCCCCCTATCAATGTCCAGAAACTCGCCGCTGCACTGCAGGAAGAATGGAATAACATCTAAGCTGATACTGGGCGTTTGGTGAGAAGTATGCCACGTCGAATCCGCGCTTGTCTCGCGAACTGAGAAGATTTTACAAGGTATTGGGGTCTTGGACTGAATGTGGTAAATTCTCTCTGACTTACCATCCATGTCTTCTACAGCTCAGTGTGTGGAATTTCTGCTTACCAGACACCCAACTATCGCTGAAATCATTCACTAGATGTCACATTGCAATGCATCAACTGTCTTTTTGATGAAAATATAAATATATTTCTTCATATATCTCTCTTTTATCAAATATCCCCCTTTTCTTGAATAGTATATGTAATTGTGGAAAATCCAAACCAAGCCTCGAATTTAATCATATAATCTAACTGTAACTGAACACTGGGCAAGAACATGGCTAGGCGAATTTAATCAACCATGACCTAACTGAAATTGAACACTGGGCAAGAACATGGCAAGCCGAATTTAATCCTCCAAAAACTGAGAGTATGGTTACACCACGCAAAACGAACGCAACTGCCCATTCAACCTTATTCTTAGGTGGTACTCAAATAAGCGAAGCAATACTCAAAAGCACCTAGGAGTTGTACTAAATACAACATATACTTAAACCAATCACATTGAATATATTTGTTCCAAAGCCTGGTCTCGATTAGACTTGTTGCCGAAACACAAATTCGAGTTCGATCGAAATGTTTTAGAAAAGATATACTTTGCCTTTATCGGGCCCTACTTGAATACGGTGATACTGTTTGGGATAATTGCTCGTCAGGCCAAGTCCCCGACTTGGAAAAAATCCAGATCAGTGCAGCAAGAATAGTTGCAGGGGCAACAATTAGTGCTTGTAAATCCTTATTTTACTCCGAAACACTTTGGGACACTCTACAAGAAAGACGCCGAAAACATAAGCCCGTGCATTCTTCAAAATGTATCATCACTTTACGTCTCCTCACATTCCAACACAGTTCCACTTACCAGATCCTCAGCAAACCCATCACTCAATATTCCAACACGCCAACCCTACAGACTTCCATTTTATCGGACACAGTTATTCCTAATGTAATCGACCAATGAATTAACCTGTCACTATATGTTCGTGAGAATTCGTCACTGAGTAATTTTAAGACCTTCTTAAATGGTGGCAAACTCAAACCACTATTATTTTACAGTATCGCAAAATCTCGCGCGACTCGAATTTACTACTTCAGATTGCTGTTGCGTTGTAATGGCCTTAACCCTTTACCTAACGAATCGCCCGCATCCGCTCACGTAATATGCAAATTAAGCAGTTGAAAAAAATAAATTTTTCAAAATATTTCAACAAAACCATATCATGTAACCCCTCATTGGAACGAGCTCATTGAGCTCGTTCCAATGAAGGGTCACATGATATGGTTTTGTTGATTTTTTTTTTGAAAAATTTAAAAAAATTATATTTAAAATAATACATTTTGATAACGTCTGCGTTGGGTAAAGGGTTAATGTCCGTTTATATGATAATTATCTAGCCTCCAGTCCACTTTGAAAGTGTGGTGAACTTCAGACTACTGAACAATTCCTTCTCCATTGTCCAATGTTCCTTAACGCCCTCAATGGAGCGATTAATTTATAGCCTTTCACCATAGATACCTCCACACTTATTTTTGGTTCAGAATTTTTCAGTAACGAGGAAAACAGTCTAATTTTTGATGTAGTGCACGACTTTATCTTACAGAGTGACAGGTTCCACTGACAACAACTCATATACGAACATACTTCTCCTTCCCTGAAAATGCCTCTTTCGGTGTTCGCACGATTAAGGCCATGTTCTACAATCTTACTATCCAGTTATCGATAAAGTTTCTTAATTTCAAGACTTTCTTTTCTATTCAACTCAATCTAAAGACAATTCACCACGTATTCGGGATGGCTACTTCTTCTTACTTCTTGCTTTCTCAATTCTTCCTTTTATTCATTCTTTTTTTCTTTCAGTTTGACCACTTATGATTCTACCCGTATGTGTAGTTTAAACAATCGCTGGCTAAGTGGCCGAGTCTATTGGACAACTTGTTCTTTGTATGAAATCAGCATAAAACGCCTTTTTCGAGTTTTCCTGACGAGCTGCCAGTGCCCTTCAGTTGCGCTTGTTTGTGTAAATAAATGTGTGGCATTACGTAGTTGCAAGTGACTGAGTGTACACACCTAGAATGCTCACTTAGTAGGATTTGCGCTGATGATGTGCTTGTACAAGGTCAGAGGTTCAACCAGATTCACTGGCCCGCAAGGGCTCACACCCCTTAGGCTGCGACATACATGCTGCATTACTGATCAATGCCATCATCTTTACGAAAAGTGCTTTTAACGACGATTCATATAAGCCCATGGCTTTCTGTCGAATCCAAGTTTACCTGCCAACTCGATTATCACTGTTGCTGTTAGTTCGTGTACTGCTAGCAAAACCTTTTCATTATTCTATTATACCGTTATGTAATGTACACATATAACATTATCTTGAATAAATTTTGTTTAAACTAAACTAAATCTCTCTATTTATAATAACATTACAAGAACTGAAATGTTTTTGAAAGGTGAATCTTGGCCCAGTAAGAGACCTCGACCGTCGATTATGTTATTTTCACACTTTAAATATAAACTGTCTTTGTAGGTTTTTTATTAACTGCCTTTTGCAGGTCCTACATACACTCCTTTTCCATTCGTGTCGATTCAACACACAGCCTCGCCCTTTTTCAAATACAAACCTTTTTCCAATATTTTTTGTGCACCCGAACTAGCTAGTTACGAAATAGCATGATACCCTAAGCCGGCAGTATAGTCTTTAGAGAATGAATAATGCTCTGGTAGAGTCCTAACAACACGTCCCCTGAGTTCCAATGTGTTCTATGTGCCAGTAGGCAGCCAGTAGGCACATAGAACACATTGGAACTCAAGGGACGAACAGTCCTAAGAAATCGCCTTCCATTTTAAAATTTAATCTCAAATGAGCAGGGCTCAGTTTAAGTTGTTATGATATGCTTTCACGATCCTGTTGATTTGTGGTCCAAGCGATGCCGCCATCTCGACAGTTCATCTGATTTTCGAGACTTCGTTTTATTCTAACCTCTTCCTATCGATTTTCTAATTCTTCACGGATATTACCTTTCTATCCTTCGGATATGTCTACCTTTTGTATGTATCTCGTCATTTAAAAAAAAAAATTCTTATCTTTTTTATATTTAATTTATAATTTATTTTTCACTATATTTATATACAGCCAAAAAAAAAAGTCCCCCATAAACATAAAAAATATATTTATTTATTCAATTTTTTTTAAACTTCCCTTATGCGAAATCGTATCGGCACAACTCCTTAAAGATCTAACATCTTACCATTTTGGTCCGTCAAATTATTTATTTATTTATTGGTGTTTAAGGTCATATACTTATGCACAATGGCTAATCATGACCGTGACAGTTTTACGTTTTACGGATGGAGGAAGCCGGAGTACCCGGAGAGAACCACCAAGCAACGACGAGCAGCTGACAGCTCCCCAACATCGTAAGTCCGCACTGCAGCACAGGCAGGGTTAGATTGGTTGAAGACATGCGTACCATCGACGTGGAGTACGCCTTAGCATACGGCGTCATCGTGCCCCCATGTGGACAATCGGGGTTAAGTGCCTTGACCAAAGACACAACGCGGGAGTCCGAATTGATCGCCCAGATGGCCGCCCATCCAATGATTAATCGTGTTCGACGTTGCTTAACTTCGGTGATCTGTCGAGAACCGGTAAAAAACGCCACCGCGCCCCTTGATCCGTCAAAACAATCCATGTTATATATCGTGTCTAACATCGCGGGTAAATAGACTAAATTTTGAGGTCGATCTACGATCTCGATACTTGGTGAAACATCGGGAATTAGGAATCGAACATTGAGAGACCTTTATCATTGACAAAACTTCCCGTGATCATGTCCACATTCACAAAAATGATATTGACTATGAGAACTTCGACCGCGATTTCAGACGTCACACGACTTTGTATAAGTTTTGATCGAATCCTAACAATCTTTAAAATTATCATCCACCTTGAAATCCACTCGATGAATAGCCCCATGTCTAGTATCTTTCATTCGATATCCCCATTCGTGGCGCCATATCGCTCTCTTGAATACGTTTTTTTTTCAATTCGAGAAATTGTCGAATCACCTCCTCTCTCTCTCTCTCTCTCTCTCTCTCTCTCTCTCTCTCCTTGGGCTCTTTGATTTTAGAAATGATAGTTTCATTCTTATTTCTTTCCAGTTTTAATATTTTATTATTTTTCTTTCTAGACAATTTTTTTTATTTGTAAATTTTTTACGAGAAGAAGAATTTTACAGATAAAATACTCTGCATAATAGAACCTTTAAGCTTCTTCCTCAAAAGCTTTTCAAAAATTTGGAGCGAAATAAGAACTCCTTAATAAAAATTCCACAAAGAGTGAAACTGGCTGCTTTGGATTACGAATCCAACAATAACGTTTATTCAAGATTTAAAAAGGGTTAGATAGTTAATAGAAAATGTGAAATTATTTCAGTGGATGAACTATACGACGCATTTAAAGATTGGTTTAAACAAGATTGCCCCAGTTAAAACGTACATGCCAGAAATGTGGTGAATAATGCATACGTTAAGAAATGGGGAGATTGGATAAATTTTGTTTTCACAAGTGATGTGGTCATCGATAACATGGTCATTGATAGTATAGAAAATGTATCAAATAACTAATTAAAAGGTTTGTCTATTTCTTTTATTGTTTTTTCTATCCACACATTTTTTTTCTTTTATAAAGTCACATTTTCATACGAGGTCTTAGTAAAAACGCATCCAGACCACGTTGAGCACGATCATCACCCTGAACCAGAGCGCCTCAAACACAGATACCAATAAGTCTTAATTCAGAGACAATAAATCTTGATCCAGAGATACGTAAGTCTTAATTCAGAGCCAATAAATCTTGATCCAGAGATACGTAGGTCTTAATTCACATTCAGAGACAATAAATCTTTATCCAGAGATACGTAAGTCTTGATTCAGAGACAATAAATCTTGATCCAGAGATACAAAAGTGTTAATTTAAGAGATAACTGTATAAAGAATACTCATGCGTGGCACTAATATTTAGTCAATTAAACCAGTAGATGCTCAAATCATACAAAAGCCTACAGGTCCTTTTGCAGGTCCTTTTCCATTCGTGTCGATTCAACACACAGCTTCGCCCTTTTTCAAATACAAACCTTTTTCCAATATTTTTTGTGCACCCGAACTAGCTAGTTACGAAATAGCATGATACCCTAAGCCGGCAGTATAGTCTTTAGAGAATGAATAATGCTCTGGTAGAGTCCTAACAACACGTCCCCTGAGTTCCAATGTGTTCTATGTGCCAGTAGGCAGCCAGTAGGCACATAGAACACATTGGAACTCAAGGGACGAACAGTCCTAAGAAATCGCCTTCCATTTTAAAATTTAATCTCAGATGAGCAGGGCTCAGTTTAAGTTGTTATGATATGCTTTCACGATCCTGTTGATTTGTGGTCCAAGCTATGCCGCCATCTCGACAGTTCATCTGATTTTCGTGACTTCGTTTTATTCTTACCTCTTCATATCGATTTTCTAATTCTTCACGGATATTACCTTTCTATCCTTCGGATATGTCTACCTTTTGTATGTATCTCGTCATTTTAAAAAAAATTCTTATCTTTTTTATATTTAATTTATAATTTATTTTTCACTATATTTATATGCAGCCAAAAAAAAAAAGTCCCCCATAAACATAAAAAATATATTTATTTATTCAATTTTTTTTAAACTTCCCTTATGCGAAATCGTATCGGCACAACTCCTTAAAGATCTAATATCTTACCATTTTGGTCAGTCAAATTATTTATTTATTTATTTATTGGTGTTTAAGGTCATATACTTGTGCACAATGGCTAATCATGACCGTGACAGTTTTACGTTTTACGGGTGGAGGAAGCCGGAGTACCCGGAGAGAACCACCAAGCAACGACGAGCAGCTGACAGCTCCCCAACATCGTAAGTCCGCACTGCAGCACAGGCAGGGTTAGATTGGTTGAAGACATGCGTACCATCGACGTGGAGTACGCCTTAGCACACGGCGTCATCGTGCCCCCATGTGGACAATCGGGGTTAAGTGCCTTGACCAAAGACACAACGCGGGAGTCCGAATTGATCGCCCAGATGGCCGCCCATCCAATGATTAATCGTGTTCGACGTTGCTTAACTTCGGTGATCTGTCGAGAACCGGTAAAAAACGCCACCGCGCCCCTTGATCCGTCAAAACAATCCATGTTATATATCGTGTCTAACATCGCGGGTAAATAGACTAAATTTTGAGGTCGATCTACGATCTCGATACTTGGTGAAACATCGGGAATTAGGAATCGAACATTGAGAGACCTTTATCATTGACAAAACTTCCCGTGATCATGTCCACATTCACAAAAAATGATATTGACTATGAGAACTTCGACCGCGTTTTCAGACGTCACACGACTTTGTATAAGTTTTGATCGAATCCTAACAATCTTTAAAATTATCATCCACCTTGAAATCCACTCGATGAATAGCCCCATGTCTAGTATCTTTCATTCGATATCCCCATTCGTGGCGCCATATCGCTCTCTTGAATACGTTTTTTTTTTCAATTCGAGAAATTGTCGAATCACCTCCTCTCTCTCTCTCTCTCTCTCTCTCTCTCTCTCTCCTTGGGCTCTTTGATTTTAGAAATGATAGTTTCATTCTTATTTCTTTCCAGTTTTAATATTTTATTATTTTTCTTTCTAGACAATTTTTTTTATTTGTAAATTTTTTACAAGAAGAAGAATTTTACAGATAAAATACTCTGCATAATAGAACCTTTAAGCTTCTTCCTCAAAAAGCTTTTCAAAAATTTGGAGCGAAATAAGAACTCCTTAATAAAAATTCCACAAAGAGTGAAACTGGCTGCTTTGGATTACGAATCCAACAATAACGTTTATTCAAGATTTAAAAAGGGTTAGATAGTTAATAGAGAATGTGAAATTATTTCAGTGGATGAACTATACGACGCATTTAAAGATTGGTTTAAACAAGATTGCCCCAGTTAAAACGTACATGCCAGAAATGTGGTGAATAATGCATACGTTAAGAAATGGGGAGATTGGATAAATTTTGTTTTCACAAGTGATGTGGTCATCGATAACATGGTCATTGATAGTATAGAAAATGTATCAAATAACTAATTAAAAGGTTTGTCTGTTTCTTTTATTGTTTTTTCTATCCACACATTTTTTTTTCTTTTATAAAGTCACATTTTCATACGAGGTCTTAGTAAAAACGCATCCAGACCACGTTGAGCACGATCATCACCCTGAACCAGAGCGCCTCAAACACAGATACCAATAAGTCTTAATTCAGAGACAATAAATCTTGATCCAGAGATACGTAAGTCTTAATTCAGAGCCAATAAATCTTGATCCAGAGATACGTAGGTCTTAATTCACATTCAGAGACAATAAATCTTTATCCAGAGATACGTAAGTCTTGATTCAGAGACAATAAATCTTGATCCAGAGATACAAAAGTGTTAATTTAAGAGATAACTGTATAAAGAATACTCATGCGTGGCACTAATATTTAGTCAATTAAACCAGTAGATGCTCGAATCATACAAAAGCCTACAGGTCTACTTGACTAAAAAATAGTGTCACAATATTTCACTGATAAAAATGGAATTCAGTCACGACCACACCCCACACGTCTTCCGTCACATGCTGTTTCCCACAGCCATTAATACAAACTTATTACTTCATAAGTAAAATCCTGTCGGCAGCTTATCCACCTCTTTGTTGGATTACACGGTGCCATCCCTTTGATTTCCTTTGCACGGACAACTAGAAAAGGATTTTTTTACAGTTTCTCTGATGAATACGTTTTATGAATATATCGATTGTCGTATGTGGATACATTGGTGTCAGCGAAACTCCAGATCGCCTGACTATTTCATATTTGTGTACATCGGTATATTATATCACAGCATCCCAGTGTTGGAGCGTGAAGATGGCTTCTGGATTTAACACATCCGTTATGCTATACGAAGAGGATGATCACGATTATACAGAGGGTAACATTGACGAAAATAACCACAATTATACAGAGGGTAACATTGACGAAAATAACCACAATTATACAGAGGGTAACATTGACGAAAATAACCACAATTATACAGAGGGTAACATTGACGAAAATAACCACAATTATACAGAGGGTAACATTGACGAAAATAACCACAATTATACAGAGGGTAACATTGACGAAAATAACCACAATTATACAGAGGGTAACATTGACGAAAATAACCACAATTATACAGAGGGTAACATTGACGAAAATAACCACAATTATACAGAGGGTAACATTGACAAAAATAACCACGATTATACAGAGGGTAACATTGACGAAAATAACCACAATTATACAGAGGGTAACATTGACGAAAATAACCACAATTATACAGAGGGTAACATTGACGAAAATAACCACAATTATACAGAGGGTAACATTGACGAAAATAACCACAATTATACAGAGGGTAACATTGACGAAAATAACCACAATTATACGGAGGGTAACATTGACGAAAATAACCACAATTATACAGAGGGTAACATTGACGAAAATAACCACAATTATACAGAGGGTAACATTGACGAAAATAACCACAATTATACAGAGGGTAACATTGACAAAAATAACCACGATTATACAGAGGGTAACATTGACGAAAATAACCACAATTATACAGAGGGTAACATTGACGAAAATAACCACAATTATACAGAGGGTAACATTGACAAAAATAACCACAATTATACAGAGGGTAACATTGACGAAAATAACCACAATTATACAGAGGGTAACATTGACAAAAATAACCACAATTATACAGAGGGTAACATTGACGAAAATAACCACAATTATACAGAGGGTAACATTGACGAAAATAACCACAATTATACAGAGGGTAACATTGACAAAAATAACCACAATTATACAGAGGGTAACATTGACGAAAATAACCACAATTATACAGAGGGTAACATTGACAAAAATAACCACAATTATACAGAGGGTAACATTGACGAAAATAACCGCAATTATACAGAGGGTAACATTGACGAAAATAACCACAATTATACAGAGGGTAACATTGACGAGTACATGAACGTAAAAGCGTATGTTATCGCTATGGATATTGTTGTTGGACTTGGAATTATTGGGAATATCTGTATGTTTATATTGATGCATCATTCAACAATTAGAATATTCTCCTATTCTATTTACTTAAGATATACGGCTTTGTTTGACAGCCTTGTTCTAGTGACAACTGCAGTTGAAGATACCACTGAAAAATTGTGGTCAGAGGAGAAACTGGATGAGATACTTAATAAACCAAGCGGAATCACACATCGTATATGGTCCAGTATAAAGATGTTGAGTGGAATTATATCACCATGGCTGCTGGGTCTTCTCACCGTGGACCGCTTTATTGCTGTAGTATTTCCGTTAAAGAGGTCTCAACATTGTACTAAGACTAAAAGTCACGCGTATTGTTTTATTATTTTTTTATTCAGTACAACAGTGTTTGTGCCGACAATTATTTGTAATCCGTATTCAAGATGCTCTTTTTATGTTAAAGGCACATTTTGCGAACTGATGGAGAAAAATCGAATAATTATTGAAGTTGTACAGACGTGTCTGACAACAGCTTTACCTCTAATGATAATTTTCGTTGCGAACATTGGCACAGTTAAATCATTGCGCAAGCGGGCAGTATTCACCGGAAATAGCGGAAGGTATTCTAGCAGTCAGCAGGGAACGGATAGAACGAGTATAGTACTTGTGGTAGTTACATTTGTTTCATTTATGTCACTGTTCCCGAAGTCATGCGTAGAGATCATAGAGTTGGTAACAGAATTTCCAGAAGAAAATGAATGGACAGTCTATCTTGTGTGGCATATCACAAATTTTGTTATATTGTTGAACTTTGCACAGAACTTTTTTGTTCTAATTTTAATGTCTTCTTCATTCCGTTTAAAATTTTTGGATATGATTTGCATCTGTCGACTAAAAAGAGAAACCGATTTACAGTCAACTGAATTACAAAGGCCTGCGACAAGTTCTACAAGTTCTACGGATATTACCCATATAGCAATTACTGAACACACAACAACAACAAACTTCTGATTGTGTCTCAATTCGGTACCAGGTTCTGTTTTTTTTGTTTGGGGATGGGAGTGGGCATTGGCGGGAAAAGTTGCAGAAGTTCTGCCATCTACAAAAGATTCGTAATGTTCAATGGACCGAAATTGACAGGTGCACAGGAAAAAAGTTCGGGCGGTGGGTGCAACAAATACACAGAACGACACACGCGTATGAATGGGTTAATCGATATGGCACGAGTGCCAGCGCGGTAGGATAGAAAGAGAGGCCACAGGCCTCGAGTTTTCTCCCCACGCGATGGCAGAAGTGCCATATTGATTAACCCATTCACACGCGTGTGCCATTCTGTGTTTATTACACGCCTTCACGTCTATAAAAAACAATTATTAAAAGGACACTGAGCAATTCATTTGACAACTACCAACACAAAGAACGCATTTTATCGCCAACCAAATTTGCGAGGGGAACCCGTGTTACTATTTCGTGTCCTAAGTTCCAATGTGTTCTATGTGCCTACTGGCATAGAGAACACATTGGAACTCAGTGGACGATGTCCAGTTATCGCTAACGATTCAAATGATAATTGCGATGCACGATTTCTAGAAAATTCCAGTGAAATTTCCCTTTTATTTAAAAATAGTCCGTCAAGATTTCCGTTCCGCACCAGATTTTCATTTTTCACAGGGTTTAGTGTTACTTTAGATTGGAATTACATAAAACAGGCGTGTAATAAATATAAAAAGAGTAATGGTGTCCCCCTTTATGAAAGTTTTCAACTGATGGATATCTGATGATGTATTTGGGAACTTCTTACAATTCTTACACCACAATTAACTCTTTAGTCCCATATGGATTTAATTTTGCGTTAAACAAAACTTGATGGGTGAGTAGAAATAATTATTTAGGGTGTATAACTGTTCTTTTATTATGTAGTCGAGCTTTAGGACAGCACTAGTCCATTATCAAGACTAGTATCTTGATAAAGGCCTTGTGCTAACTAAAAGCTTGATTACATTCTAAAGGATCGTTCGGTAAAAATGTTTATATTGTCCCTAATTATATGGATAATGAATTGCCATTTCTGATGTAATCCTTTATAAAACTGAAGATAAAAAGGTTAAGGCCGGTCAGTAGTAATTATTCTTACAAAATTAGTAGTCTAATTAATTAAATATAATTATTAGTCCTACAACCCTACTGGTTTAATAAATTAAAGATAATAATATAATTATTAGTCCTACAACCCTACTGGTTTAATAAATTAAAGATACTAATTATTTCAACAAGCCTACTGGTCTCGTTGACTAAATATAATAATTATTCCCCAAAGCCTAATGGTCTGCTTGAGTAAATATAATAATTATTCCCCAAAGCCTACTGGTCTACGTGATTAAAAATAATAATTTTAACAAGCCTATTGGACTGCTTGATTAAATATAATAATTATGTCCAAAGCCTACTGCTCCAATTGACCAAATATAATAATTATTCCTACAAGTCCACTGGTCTACTTGACTGAAAATATAATAATTATTCCCCCAAGCCTACTGGTTTACGTGACTAAAACAATTATTTTAACAAACCTATTGGTCTAGTTAACTAAATATAATAATTATTCCTAGAAACCTACTGATCTACTTGACTAAATATAATAGTTATTCCAACAAGCCTAATGGTCTTCTCGACTAAATAAAATAATTCTACTCCAAAGCCTACTGGTCTACGTGACTAAATATATTAATTATTCCTATAAGCCCACTGTCTACATGACTAAATATAATAATTATTCCCACAAGCCAACTGCTCTACTTGACTAAATATAGCAATTATTTCCAATTATTTCTAAAAGCCCACAGTCTACTTGACTAAACATAATAATTATTCGTACAAGCCAACTGCTCTACTTGACTAAATATAGCAATTATTTCCAATTATTTCTAAAAGCCCACTGTCTACTTGACTAAACATAATAATTATTCCTACAAGCCAACTGCTCTACTTGACTAAACATAATAATTATTCCTACACTCCTACTGGTCAACTTCAATAACGTCTCCCGAAAATGTGGCGAGATTCCTTCAGAATTTACCGAGTCGGTAGCACATTTCTAGATATGATTTTGTTGGAGATCATAGTTCCAGAATCTGAAAGACAGCGGCCTGATACAAGAGGTGATATTGAAATATTAAGAAAAAATATTAAACTCTGAATTTTGGATAATGGTCGAAAATCAAAGATTTGTTTAACTGAATTTCAATGTAGATTGTCATTAATATTTTTGCCAAATGTCGTGAGCGTAGGTTTGGAACTGTGGAAATGAGACGCTGTACAAGGAAAAAGAAGAAAAGGCTGACGATCCTAATAAATCATCCAAACTTCATTGAATGATTTAATCAACGAAACAATAGCAAAGTAAGTGTACAAAGGATAGATATGGCATAGCCGGAAAGGCTGTATTCCTGCCTTAACCACACGTCAGGTTGCTTGACTTGCCAGCCCTTTCATGGTCTTTTCGTCAGGATGTTTGTCTTAGCTAGAAGAGTGCTCAATTATTTGGGGTCACCAAAATTTGTTCACATGTCTTTGCCTTGTTACACTTTATGGGAGAGTGCCAATAGGCACTCTCCCATAAACTGTAGCAAAGCAAATCCATACAGAGAAAATATTTTCTCTTCAAAGATAATATAAAACACATCCAAGAAATAGAGACCCTTTAAGTTGAGGTGCCCGTACTTCAGAACAGAGGCCAAATAAGGGCTTCCAAAACGCCACCAGCTAATAAAGTAAAAAGAACGAACACTACATAATGTAGTTATACAAGAAGCATACACGAACAAATGTAGTTATACGAAAAGCATACAGGAACAAATGTAGTTATACAAGAAGCATACAGGAACATATGTAGTTATATGAGAAGCATACAGGAATATATGTAGTTGTACAAGAAGCATACACGAACAAATGTAGTTATATGAGAAGCATACAGGAACATATGTAGTTATATGAGAAGCATACAGGAATACATGTAGTTATACAAGAAGCATACACGAACATATGTAGTTACACAAGAAGCATACAGGAACATATGTAGTTATACAAGAAGCATACATGAACTTATGCAGTTATACAAAAAGCATACATGAAAATATGTAGTTATACAAAAAGCATACACGAACAAATGTAGTTATACAAAAAGCATACAGGAACAAATGTAGTTATACAAGAAGCATACAGGAACATATGTAGTTGTATGAGAAGCATACAGGAATACATGTAGTTATACAAGAAGCATACACGAACATATGTAGTTACACAAGAAGCATACAGGAATACATGTAGTTATACAAGAAGCATACACGAACATATGTAGTTACACAAGAAGCATACAGGAACAAAGGTAGTTATACAAAAAGCATACACGAACAAATGTAGTTATACAAAAAGCATACAGGATCACATGTAGTTATACAAGAAGCATACATGAAGAAATGTAGTTATACAAGAAGCATACATGATGAAACGTAGTTATACAAGAAGCATACAGGAACATATGTAGTTATATGAGAAGCATACAGGAATACATGTAGTTATACAAGAAGCATACAGGAACATATGTAGTTACACAAGAAGCATACAGGAACATATGTAGTTATACAAGAAGCATACATGAACTTATGTAGTTATACAAAAAGCATACAGGAAAATATGTAGTTATACAAAAAGCATACACGAACAAATGTAGTTATACAAAAAGCATACAGGATCACATGTAGTTATACAAGAAGCATACATGAAGAAATGTAGTTATACAAGAAGCATACATGATGAAACGTAGTTATACAAGAAGCATACACGAACAAATGTAGTTATGCAAGAAGCATACAGGAACATATGTAGTTATATGAGAAGCATACAGGAATACATGTAGTTATACAAGAAGCATACAGGAACATATGTAGTTACACAAGAAGCATACAGGAACATATGTAGTTATACAAGAAGCATACATGAACTTATGTAGTTATACAAAAAGCATACAGGAAAATATGAAGTTATACAAAAAGCATACACGAACAAATGTAGTTATACAAAAAGCATACAGGATCACATGTAGTTATACAAGAAGCATACATGAAGAAATGTTGTTATACAAGAAGCATACATGATGAAACGTAGTTATACAAGAAGCATACACGAACAAATGTAGTCATACAAGAAGCATACAGGAACATATGTAGTTATACAAGAAGTATACAGGAAGAAATGTAGTTATATAAGAAGCATGCAGGAACATATGTAGTCATACAAGAATCATACAATGTGGTAAATATAGTACTAGATACAACCGTTAGTTGTAGAATGAGATCATAATGTAATACTAGATACAACCGTTAGTTGTAGAATGAGAGCGTAATGTAATACTAGATACAACCGTTAGTTGTAGAATGAGATCGTAATGTAATACTACATACAACCGTTAGTTGTAGAATGAGAGCGTAATGTAATACTAGATACAACCGTTAATTGCAGAATGAGAGCGTAATGTAATACTAGATACAACCGTTAGTTGTAGAATGAGAGCGTAATGTAATACTAGATACAACCGTTAGTTGTAGAATGAGATCGTAATGTAATACTAGATACAACCGTTAGTTGTAGAATGAGAGCGTAATGTAATACTAGATACAACCGTTAGTTGTAGAATGAGAGCGTAATGTAATAATAGATACAACCGTTAGTTGTAGAATGAGAGCGTAATGTAATACTAGATACAACCGTTAGTTATAGAATGAGATTGTAATGTAATACTAGATACAACCGTTAGTTATAGAATGAGAGCGTAATGTAATACTAGATACAACCGTTAGTTGTAGAATGAGAGCGTAATGTAATACTAGATACAACCGTTAGTTGTAGAATGAGATTGTAATGTAATACTAGATACAACCGTTAGTTGTAGAATGAGAGCGTAATGTAATACTAGATACAACCGTTAGTTGTAGAATGAGATTGTAATGTAATACTAGATACAACCGTTAGTTATAGAATGAGAGCGTAATGTAATACTAGATACAACCGTTAGTTGTAGAATGAGAGCATAATGTAATACTAGATACAACCGTTAGTTGTAGAATGAGAGCGTAATGTAATACTAGATACAACCGTTAGCTGTAGAATGAGAGCGTAATGTAATACTAGATACAACCGTTAGTTGTAGAATGAGAGCGTAATGTAATACTAGATACAACCGTTAGTTATAGAATGAGAGCGTAATGTAATACTAGATACAACCGTTAGTTGTAGAATGAGAGCGTAATGTAATACTAGATACAACCGTTAGTTGTAGAATGAGATCGTAATGTAATACTAGATACAACCGTTAGTTGTAGAATGAGAGCGTAATGTAATACTAGATACAACCGTTAGTTGTAGAATGAGAGTGTAATGTAATACTAGATACAACCGTTAGTTGTAGAATGAGAGCGTAATGTAATACTAGATACAACCGTTAGTTATAGAATGAGATTGTAATGTAATACTAGATACAACCGTTAGTTGTAGAATGAGAGCGTAATGTAATACTAGATACAACCGTTAGTTGTAGAATGAGAGCGTAATGTAATACTAGATACAACCGTTAGTTGTAGAATGAGAGCGTAATGTAATACTAGATACAACCGTTAGTTATAGAATGAGAGCGTAATGTAATACTAGATACAACCGTTAGTTGTAGAATGAGAGCGTAATGTAATACTAGATACAACCGTTAGTTGTAGAATGAGATTGTAATGTAATACTAGATACAACCGTTAGTTGTAGAATGAGAGCGTAATGTAATACTAGATACAACCGTTAGTTGTAGAATGAGATTGTAATGTAATACTAGATACAACCGTTAGTTGTAGAATGAGAGCGTAATGTAATACTAGATACAACCGTTAGTTGTAGAATGAGATTGTAATGTAATACTAGATACAACCGTTAGTTATAGAATGAGAGCGTAATGTAATACTAGATACAACCGTTAGTTGTAGAATGAGAGCATAATGTAATACTAGATACAACCGTTAGTTGTAGAATGAGAGCGTAATGTAATACTAGATACAACCGTTAGCTGTAGAATGAGAGCGTAATGTAATACTAGATACAACCGTTAGTTGTAGAATGAGAGTGTAATGTAATACTAAATACAACCGTTAGTTATAGAATGAGAGCGTAATGTAATACTAGATACAACCGTTAGTTATAGAATGAGAGCGTAATGTAATACTAGATACAACCGTTAGTTGTAGAATGAGATCGTAATGTAATACTAGATACAACCGTTAGTTATAGAATGAGATCGTAATGTAATACTAGATACAACCGTTAGTTGTAGAATGAGAGCGTAATGTAATACTAAATACAACCGTTAGTTGTAGAATGAGAGCGTAATGTAATACTAGATACAACCGTTAGTTGTAGAATGAGAGCGTAATGTAATACTAGATACAACCGTTAGTTGTAGAATGAGATCGTAATGTAATACTAGATACAACCGTTAGTTGTAGAATGAGATCGTAATGTAATACTAGATACAACCGTTAGTTATAGAATGAGAGCGTAATGTAATACTAGATACAACCGTTAGTTATAGAATGAGATTGTAATGTAATACTAGATACAACCGTTAGTTATAGAATGAGAGCGTAATGTAATACTAGATACAACCGTTAGTTGTAGAATGAGAGCGTAATGTAATACTAGATACAACCGTTAGTTGTAGAATGAGATTGTAATGTAATACTAGATACAACCGTTAGTTGTAGAATGAGAGCGTAATGTAATACTAGATACAACCGCTAGTTGTAGAATGAGAGCGTAATGTAATACTAGATACAACCGTTAGTTGTAGAATGAGAGCGTAATGTAATACTTGATACAACCGTTAGTTGTAGAATGAGATTGTAATGTAATACTAGATACAACCGTTAGTTGTAGAATGAGAGCGTAATGTAATACTAGATACAACCGTTAGTTGTAGAATGAGAGCGTAATGTAATACTAGATACAACCGTTAGTTGTAGAATGAGAGCGTAATGTAATACTAGATACAACCGTTAGTTGTAGAATGAGATTGTAATGTAATACTAGATACAACCGTTAGTTGTAGAATGAGATTGTAATGTAATACTAGATACAACCGTTAGTTATAGAATGAGATTGTAATGTAATACTAGATACAACCGTTAATTGTAGAATGAGATTGTAATGTAATACTAGATACAACCGTTAGTTGTAGAATGAGAGCGTAATGTAATACTAGATACAACCGTTAGTTGTAGAATGAGAGCGTAATGTAATACTAGATACAACCGTTAGTTGTAGAATGAGATTGTAATGTAATACTAGATACAACCGTTAGTTGTAGAATGAGAGCGTAATGTAATACTAGATACAACCGTTAGTTGTAGAATGAGAGCGTAATGTAATACTAGATACAACCGTTAGTTGTAGAATGAGAGCGTAATGTAATACTAGATACAACCGTTAGTTATAGAATGAGATCATAATGTAATACTAGATACAACCGTTAGTTGTAGAATGAGAGCGTAATGTAATACTAGATACAACCGTTAGTTGTAGAATGAGAGCGTAATGTAATACTAGATACAACCGTTAGTTGTAGAATGAGAGCGTAATGTAATACTAGATACAACCGTTAGTTGTAGAATGAGATCGTAATGTAATACTAGACACAACCGTTAGTTGTAGAATGTGATTGTGATGTAATACTAGATACAACCGTTAGTTGTAGAATGAGAGCGTAATGTAATACTAGATACAACCGTTAGTTGTAGAATGAGATTGTAATGTAATACTAGATACAACCGTTAGTTGTAGAATGAGAGCGTAATGTAATACTAGATACAACCGTTAGTTATAGAATGAGATTGTAATGTAATACTAGATACAACCGTTAATTGTAGAATGAGAATGTAATGTAATACTAGATACAACCGTTAGTTGTAGAATGAGAGCGTAATGTAATACTAGATACAACCGTTAGTTATAGAATGAGAGCGTAATGTAATACTAGATACAACCGCTAGTTGTAGAATGAGAGCATAATGTAATACTAGATACAACCGTTAGTTGTAGAATGAGATTGTAATGTAATACTAGATACAACCGTTAGTTGTAGAATGAGAGCGTAATGCAATACTAGATACAACCGTTAGTTATAGAATGAGATCGTAATGTAATACTAGATACAACCGTTAGTTGTAGAATGAGAGTGTAATGTAATACTAGATACAACCGTTAGTTGTAGAATGAGATCGTAATGTAATACTAGATACAACCGTTAGTTATAGAATGAGAGCGTAATGTAATACTAGATACAACCGTTAGTTGTAGAATGAGATCATAATGTAATACTAGATACAACCGTTAGTTATAGAATGAGATCATAATGTAATACTAGATACAACCGTTAGTTATAGAATGAGAGCGTAATGTAATACTAGATACAACCGTTAGTTATAGAATGAGATCATAATGTAATACTAGATACAACCGTTAGTTATAGAATGAGATCATAATGTAATACTAGATACAACCGTTAGTTGTAGAATGAGATCGTAATGTAATACTAGATACAACCGTTAGTTGTAGAATGAGATCGTAATGTAATACTAGATACAACCATTAGTTGTAGAATGAGATTGTAATGTAATACTAGATACAACCGTTAGTTATAGAATGAGATCATAATGTAATACTAGATACAACCGTTAGTTGTAGAATGAGAGCGTAATGTAATACTAGATACAACCGTTAGTTATAGAATGAGATTGTAATGTAATACTAGATACAACCGTTAATTGTAGAATGAGATTGTAATGTAATACTAGATACAACCGTTAGTTGTAGAATGAGAGCGTAATGTAATACTAGATACAACCGTTAGTTGTAGAATGAGATTGTAATGTAATACTAGATACAACCGTTAGTTATAGAATGAGATTGTAATGTAATACTAGATACAACCGTTAATTGTAGAATGAGATTGTAATGTAATACTAGATACAACCGTTAGTTGTAGAATGAGAGCGTAATGTAATACTAGATACAACCGTTAGTTATAGAATGAGATCATAATGTAATACTAGATACAACCGTTAGTTGTAGAATGAGAGCGTAATGTAATACTAGATACAACCGTTAGTTATAGAATGAGATTGTAATGTAATACTAGATACAACCGTTAATTGTAGAATGAGATTGTAATGTAATACTAGATACAACCGTTAGTTGTAGAATGAGAGCGTAATGTAATACTAGATACAACCGTTAGTTGTAGAATGAGAGTGTAATGTAATACTAAATACAACCGTTAGTTATAGAATGAGAGCATAATGTAATACTAGATACAACCGTTAGTTGTAGAATGAGAGCGTAATGTAATACTAGATACAACCGTTAGTTGTAGAATGAGAGCGTAATGTAATACTAGATACAACCGTTAGTTATAGAATGAGATCGTAATGTAATACTAGATACAACCGTTAGTTGTAGAATGAGATCGTAATGTAATACTAGATACAACCGTTAGTTGTAGAATGAGAGCGTAATGTAATACTAGATACAACCGTTAGTTGTAGAATGAGAGCGTAATGTAATACTAGATACAACCGTTAGTTATAGAATGAGATCGTAATGTAATACTAGATACAACCGTTAGTTGTAGAATGAGAGCGTAATGTAATACTAGATACAACCGTTAGTTGTAGAATGAGAGCGTAATGTAATACTAGATACAACCGTTAGTTATAGAATGAGATTGTAATGTAATACTAGATACAACCGTTAGTTATAGAATGAGATTGTAATGTAATACTAGATACAACCGTTAATTGTAGAATGAGATTGTAATGTAATACTAGATACAACCGTTAGTTGTAGAATGAGAGCGTAATGTAATACTAGATACAACCGTTAGTTGTAGAATGAGAGTGTAATGTAATACTGAATACAACCGTTAGTTATAGAATGAGAGCGTAATGTAATACTAGATACAACCGTTAGTTGTAGAATGAGAGCGTAATGTAATACTAGATACAACCGTTAGTTGTAGAATGAGAGCGTAATGTAATACTAGATACAACCGTTAGTTATAGAATGAGAGCGTAATGTAATACTAGATACAACCGTTAGTTGTAGAATGAGATCGTAATGTAATACTAGATACAACCGTTAGTTGTAGAATGAGAGTGTAATGTAATACTAGATACAACCGTTAGTTGTAGAATGAGATCGTAATGTAATACTAGATACAACCGTTAGTTGTAGAATGAGATCATAATGTAATACTAGATACAACCGTTAGTTGTAGAATGAGAGCGTAATGTAATACTAGATACAACCGTTAGTTGTAGAATGTGAGCGTAATGTAATACTAGATACAACAGTTAGTTATAGAATGAGAGCGTAATGTAATACTAGATACAACCGTTAGTTGTAGAATGAGATCGTAATGTAATACTAGATACAACCGTTAGTTGTAGAATGAGAGCGTAATGTAATACTAGATACAACCGTTAGTTGTAGAATGAGATCGTAATGTAATACTAGATACAACCGTTAGTTGTAGAATGAGAGCGTAATGTAATACTAGATACAACCGTTAGTTGTAGAATGAGAGTGTAATGTAATACTAAATACAACCGTTAGTAATAGAATGAGAGCGTAATGTAATACTAGATACAACCGTTAGTTGTAGAATGAGAGCGTAATGTAATACTAGATACAACCGTTAGTTGTAGAATGAGAGCGTAATGTAATACTAGATACAACCGTTAGTTATAGAATGAGAGCGTAATGTAATACTAGATACAACCGTTAGTTGTAGAATGAGAGCGTAATGTAATACTAGATACAACCGTTAGTTGTAGAATGAGATTGTAATGTAATACTAGATACAACCGTTAGTTATAGAATGAGATTGTAATATAATACTAGATACAACCGTTAGTTGTAGAATGAGAGCGTAATGTAATACTAGATACAACCGTTAGTTGTAGAATGAGAGCGTAATGTAATACTAGATACAACCGTTAGTTATAGAATGAGAGCGTAATGTAATACTAGATACAACCGTTAGTTGTAGAATGAGAGCGTAATGTAATACTAGATACAACCGTTAGTTGTAGAATGAGAGCGTAATGTAATACTAGATACAACCGTTAGTTATAGAATGAGATTGTAATGTAATACTAGATACAACCGTTAGTTGTAGAATGAGAGCGTAATGTAATACCAGATACAACCGTTAGTTGTAGAATGAGAGCGTAATGTAATACTAGATACAACCGTTAGTTGTAGAATGAGATTGTAATGTAATACTAAATACAACCGTTAGTTATAGAATGAGAGCGTAATGTAATACTAGATACAACCGTTAGTTGTAGAATGAGAGCGTAATGTAATACTAGATACAACCGTTAGTTATAGAATGAGAGCGTAATGTAATACTAGATACAACTGTTAGTTGTAGAATGAGAGCGTAATGTAATACTAGATACAACCGTTAGTTGTAGAATGAGATTGTAATGTAATACTAGATACAACCGTTAGTTATAGAATGAGATTGTAATGTAATACTAGATACAACCGTTAGTTGTAGAATGAGAGCGTAATGTAATACTAGATACAACCGTTAGTTATAGAATGAGATCGTAATGTAATACTAGATACAACCGTTAGTTATAGAATGAGATCGTAATGTAATACTAGATACAACCGTTAGTTATAGAATGAGATCGTAATGTAATACTAGATACAACGTTTGTTGTAGAATGAGAGCGTAATGTAATACTAGATACAACCGTTAGTTATAGAATGAGATCGTAATGTAATACTAGATACAACCGTTAGTTATAGAATGAGATCGTAATGTAATACTAGATACAACCGTTAGTTATAGAATGAGATCGTAATGTAATACTAGATACAACCGTTAGTTGTAGAATGAGAGCGTAATGTAATACTAGATACAACCGTTAGTTGTAGAATGAGATTGTAATGTAATACTAGATACAACCGTTAGTTGTAGAATGAGAGCGTAATGTAATACTAGATACAACCGTTAGTTGTAGAATGAGATCGTAATGTAATACTAGATACAACCGTTAGTTGTAGAATGAGATCGTAATGTAATACTAGATACAACCGTTAGTTGTAGAATGAGATCGTAATGTAATACTAGATACAACCGTTAGTTATAGAATGAGATCGTAATGTAATAATAGATACAACCGTTAGTTGTAGAATGAGATCGTAATGTAATACTAGATACAACCGTTAGTTATAGAATGAGATCGTAATGTAATACTAGATACAACCGTTAGTTATAGAATGAGATCGTAATGTAATAATAGATACAACCGTTAGTTGTAGAATGAGATCGTAATGTAATACTAGATACAACCGTTAGTTATAGAATGAGATCGTAATGTAATACTAGATACAACCGTTAGTTGTAGAATGAGAGCGTAATGTAATACTAGATACAACCGTTAGTTGTAGAATGAGAGCGTAATGTAATACTAGATACAACCGTTAGTTGTAGAATGAGATCGTAATGTAATACTAGATACAACCGTTAGTTGTAGAATGAGATCGTAATGTAATACTAGATACAACCGTTAGTTGTAGAATGAGATCGTAATGTAATACTAGATACAACCGTTAGTTGTAGAATGAGAGCGTAATGTAATACTAGATACAACCGTTAGTTGTAGAATGAGAGCGTAATGTAATACTAGATACAACCGTTAGTTGTAGAATGAGATCGTAATGTAATACTAGATACAACCGTTAGTTGTAGAATGAGAGCGTAATGTAATACTAGATACAACCGTTAGTTATAGAATGAGAGCGTAATGTAATACTAGATAGAACCGTTAGTTGTAGAATGAGATCGTAATGTAATATTAGATACAACCGTTAGTTGTAGAATGAGATCGTAATGTAATACTAGATTCAACCGTTAGTTGTAGAATGAGAGCATAATGTAATACTAGATACAACCGTTAGTTGTAGAATGAGATCGTAATGTAATACTAGATACAACCGTTAGTTGTAGAATGAGATTGTAATGTAATACTAGATACAACCGTTAGTTGTAGAATGAGATCGTAATGTAATACTAGATACAACCGTTAGTTATAGAATGAGATCGTAATGTAATACTAGATACAACCGTTAGTTGTAGAATGAGAGCGTAATGTAATACTAGATACAACCGTTAGTTATAGAATGAGATCGTAATGTAATACTAGATACAACGGTTAGTTGTAGAATGAGATTGTAATGTAATACTAGATACAACCGTTAGTTGTAGAATGAGATCGTAATGTAATACTAGATACAACCGTTAGTTATAGAATGAGATCGTAATGTAATACTAGATACAACCGTTAGTTATAGAATGAGATCGTAATGCAATTCTAGATACAACCGTGAATTCTAGAATGAGATCATAATGTAATACGTTACACAGCCGTGAGTTATAGAATTATAGAATGAGACTGTGAAGCAGTACTTATTACAAACACTTGTTCTAGAATGAGACCGTGATGTTAAATGAACCAATAATGTAATACCTGATGCATCTGTGGGTTCTAGAATGAGACCGTGATGTAATACGTGATACAGCCGTGAGTTCTAGAATGAAACCTCAATAGTTTGATCCAACGGCGTCAATAGGGATTACTTTTATTAATTATCATTGGCTGTATTTTATTCATTATGTTTTTGTTGATCGATCCTAGGGTTTCTTCTGCACAAATATTGTACATACAGCGAGGAAATTTATCCCTTTCAAAATTCAAATCGGTACACATACATTTTTGGAGTAATTGAAATTTCTTTGGTCAGTTAGAAATCAGCATAAACAGGATAACCAGCAGATTCGGAGGGCCTGTATTAATTTAGCCAAACAGTCTCCCAGATGTCTTGGAATAAATAATTACTAAAACTTCCTTCAAACGCAAAACAGATTCGTCCATTCGCAATAACCAGTAATATATGCAATAACGGCATTCAGTTAAGAAACAAAAGGTAAGATTCAGTCAGTTCAAAACTTTCAGAAAATGGGAGAGGTGGATTGCCTCGGTACCGGAAGCTGGTTGCTGAACTCGTCTATTTTTTTTTGCCCCAGTCGTTCAATTTGCTCCCAGCGCGTTCATGTTCCTGGTTAAGGTGTTGGATTTTTTTTTGTCTCTTAATTACCAGTTGTAACCATAGTTATTCCACTTCATCACCGAGGCCTCTGACAGTTTAGACATTGTTTTATTATTAATTACTGTTATTATATTTCTCTTTGAATTTCAGTTAGTCGTCATTATACAGTTGAGTTTCCAAATTTAATATTTCTTACCATATTCAAGGGTATCTACACGTTTCGGTGGGTGTTCAAATCAATTTACGAATAAAGACGAAAAACTAACAGGCACAGATACAAATATTACGACTTGAAGTCGTCGAAATCTATTTGGCTGGATGGTCGTCGCCTGAGTGATAGAATGTTCTATGTCCCCTGTGGGACATAGAACATTCTAGCACTCAGCCGACGTAGTGTTTCATAGAAATGTTCTCTTGAAAAGCCCAGGGGGCGTTCATCAGGTTGTGAGAGAAAGATTAAAAATATTGTAACGCCCAGCTTCCATGTTCCTTTTCAAACAGTTCGTGGATACTCCGCCCTGAAGAATGTGACATAAGATTTCAATGGCTGTGAGGATATTTTATGCCACATTTGTTCGCTACCTGTAAACCTAATTTCAATTTATTACACGAACCACACAGAATTTTGACAAATGTTCATCACTGATAGTTGTTTTTGTCGCTTTTTGGTCTGCCGGCTTTTACTTTTTTGAGTCAGTTTTCTTGATTTTTCGCGAAAAAAAGGTATATTTACATTTTGTGAGGGGATAAAGAAATCTCTCGACGAGTGAAGACGAAGAATAACAGAAAACATATCAAAAAGAAATATTATTCATGTGTGGCTTTGTCAAGGTTAACCAGTTTTTTTCTTCTGCACAAGTGAAATGTATTGGAATTTATGATATTCATTCGCCATTTGCGTAACGATATTTTGTCTATGTTTGGTAAAGAACAGACAGCGTGCTCTTAATGATTTATCCATTGACGAGCAAACGGATCTCGCAAAAGGAATTCTAGAAAAACTAACACTTTTCATCGTTTGCCCCCACAATAGGGATTCTGATCCTTCATTGGATCTAACGCGACAAGTTCGTTCCAATAAGGGGTCATAAGCTATGTTTTAAAGGTAAAAATGTAAAACATCACCTGTTTCCGATGGATTTACAATTGAATTTTATAAATATTTCTGGGACGACTTGGGCAAATACCTAGTTAATTCCCCGAGTCTTGGCTATGACTTAGGAAAATTATCTATCACTCAGAGGCGGGGGCTTATTACCTGTATACCAAAAGAACGGAAATCGAAAGAATATATAAAAAATTGGCTCCGATCTCCCTCCTTAATGTTGATAAAAAAATAGACTCATCTGCAATTGCCAACAGGCTTAAAAAAGTTCTTCCTAAAGTAATTTCCGAAAGTCAGCTGGGATTCATGAAAGGAAGATTCATAGGTGAATCCACGCGATTGGTCTCTGACTAAATTGAAAAATGCGAATCTATGAATATTCCAGGAATGTTAGTTCTAATTGACTTCGAAAAAGCATTTGACTCACTTGAATGGTCTTTTATCAGAAAAACTCTTATGTTTTTAAATTTTGGCGAATCCTTAATTCAGTGGTTCAACACGTTCAACGGCGAGGTTTCTAGCTGCATCATAAACAATGGGCATTGTTCAGATTATTTTAATATTCAGAGGGGAGTACGTCAAGGGGACCCATTGTCTCCTTACCTGTTTATTTTGTGTGTCGAAATACTTAGCGCATTTCTTAAATTCAATCCCAAAATAAATGGAATCAAAATTAATGACTCGGAGTATGTAATCAACCAATACGCTGACGACAGTACTCTATTCTTAGACGGCGACCAAGATTCCTAAACGAGACCTTAAATTCTCTCGACAACTTCTCTGCGATATCCGGATTAAGCGTCAACTTTTATAAAACTCATATCGTTTGGATAGGATCTCGTCGTGGCTGTGGGATGGAACTGGAAACAGAAAAACATATACAGTGGAATCATAACGGAACGTTTACCATACTTGGCATAAAATTTGAACTAAATTCGGCCAATTACTTCTATAAGCACTTCTCAGAAAAAATAAACAAAATGAGAAAACGTTTAGCAGATTGGTCCCTCAGAAATCTTACACTAGTCGGCAAAGTTACAGTTGTTAAAACATTGGCGATCCCCATCTTAATACACTCTTTTACTGTTCTCCCTGATCCGGCTGATAGGATATTAGATGAAATTCAAAGTATAATTTTTAAATTTCTAAGATCGGACAAAAGGGACAAAATTAAACGTGGCGTAATAATCAACTTAATCGAAAATGGCGGGCTCAATCTACCCCACGTAAAAACACTGTGTTGCTCCTTAAAAATGATATGGATCAAAAAGTTACTAGATTCAGAAACAATGGCCCAATGGAAAACACTCGTAGTCGATAATTTTGAAAAATTTGGGGGGAGCAAAATGTGGTCTTTGAATAAACATGGTATACTTAGTGTTTCAAATTATATGGACAAGTTTTGGAAAAACGTACTTAAGGTATGGGCTCTCTTAAAAAATAGCAATCACACAACCCCGACAGAAATTCTCTCACAACCACTATTTTATAATAATTATATAAAAATTAATAATGAACCGTTTCTTTACATACGTTGGTGTACAAAGGGTGTTTTCTTTATAAACGATATACCTAGCGCTTCAGGATCCATCATTGACTTTCAAGAATTTAAGCTGAAATATGACCTTTATATTCCATTCACCAACTACATCGGTGTGGTCAATGCAATTCCAAGGTCATGGAAAAATATAATATCTAATAGTACAAAACTTGAATTTGTTTCAGATCCCTTGGTGAATGAATTCATATTTTGTACTAAAGGAAACCGCCATTTCTATCCCATATTTCTTAATAAAGTATCAAAAAAACCTATACACACCCAAGAGAAATGGAACACCGCATTGGACGAAAATCTTGACTATAATGATTGGCAATACATTTACAAACAAACTTTTAGGGAAACATATGATACATATCTACAAAGTTTACAATATAAGATTAACCACAAAATCCTATTCACAAAATCTAAACTCTTTAAATGTGAGCTTTCGGAAACAGAGCTGTGTTCATTCTGTTGAAATACGAAAGAAACGATCGCACATCTATTTTACGATTGTTCTTTCTCAAAAACAGTTTTACTTTCACTGGTGGAAAGGATTAACCTTAGGCCGGATCCGCAAATTCAACCAACCATTAGTAAAATAGAAATAATTTTAGGCTCTACTTCCGAGCATGCCTATCCAAATGTCTGGAATACCTGTCTCCTCATCTTCAAAAAATATATTTACACCTGCAGTCGAAGTAATACCATCCCCTCTTTATCAGATCTAGCAAGAGCTATAAAATCCTACAAAAATATTGAAATGTATTCTCTATACATGTACACAATCAGCAAGGCCGATCGTATTAGGGATAAATGGAACTACCTAACTGACGCATTCTTTGAATAATTGGAGAACTGCTTTGCGTATACATTATACTGTAAAAATCTTGTTGTAATCTTATATAATGTACTATTTTTCTAGTGATGCCAATAAAAAAAAAATATAAAAAAATAAAAAAATAAAAAAAAAAATGGAAAAAATGGCGAGTTTTGTAAATTGCGTAGCCGTTTTTTGCCGTTGTGTTGGGTAAAGGGCTGTCCGTCGTGTATTTACACTTTTCTCACAAACAACATGTGAATTCGCTAATAGAAAGTACCCCTCCCCTCTCCACACGACACTTCAATTGATAATGAATTTATCCTTTAATCGTTTCTCCGTCCCGCATCTCTGTTATAAATGAAACAAGCCAAAGTCATTCCTCATTAATAACCCCGCTCCCTGATAATAATAAAAAAATAGACAAAGTCAGTCCTCGTTTATAACCCCGCTCCCCGATAATAAAAAAAATTAGACAAAGTCAATCCTCATTTATAACCCCGCTTCCCGATAATAAAAAAAACAGACAAAGTAAATCCTCATTTATAACCCCGCTCCCCGATAATAAAAAAAATTAGACAAAGTAAATCCTCATTTATAACCCCGCTCCCCGATAATAAAAAAAAATTAGACAAAGTCAATCCTCATTTATAACCCCGCTCCCCGATAATAAAAAAAAATTAGACAAAGTCAATCCTCATTTGTAACCCCGCTTCCCAATAATAAAAAAAATTAGACAAAGTCAATCCTCATTTATAACCCCGCTCCCCGATAATAAAAAAAATTAGACAAAGCCAATCCTCATTTATAACCCCTCTTCCCGATAATAAAAAGATTAGACAAAGTCAGTCCTCGTTTATAACCCCGCTTCCCGATAATAAAAAAAATTAGACAAAGTCAATCCTCATTTATAACCCCGCTCCCCGATAATAAAAAAAAAATAGACAAAGTCAATCCTCATTTATAACTCCGCTCCCCGATAATAAAAAAGAAATTAGACAAAGTCAGTCCTCGTTTATAACCCCGCTCCCCGATAATAAAAAAGAAATTAGACAAAGTCAGTCCTCGTTTATAACCCCGCTCCCCGATAATAAAAAAGAAATTAGACAAAGCCAATCCTCATTTATAACCCCGCTCCCCGATAATAAAAAAAATTAGACAAAGTAAATCCTCATTTATAACCCCGCTTCCCGATAATAAAAAAGAAATTAGACAAAGTCAGTCCTCGTTTATAACCCCGCTTCCCGATAATAAAAAAAATTAGACAAAGTAAATCCTCATTTATAACCCCGCTTCCCGATAATAAAAAAGAAATTAGACAAAGTCAGTCCTCGTTTATAACCCCGCTTCCCGATAATAAAAAAGAAATTAGACAAAGTCAGTCCTCGTTTATAACCCCGCTCCCCGATAATAAAAAAAAATAGACAAAGTAAATCCTCGTTTATAACCCCGCTCCCCGATAATAAAAAAGAAATTAGACAAAGTCAGTCCTCGTTTATAACCCCGCTTCCCGATAATAAAAAAGAAATTAGACAAAGTCAGTCCTCGTTTATAACCCCGCTCCCCGATAATAAAAAAGAAATTAGACAAAGTCAGTCCTCGTTTATAACCCCGCTCCCCGATAATAAAAAAGAAATTAGACAAAGCCAATCCTCATTTATAACCCCGCTCCCCGATAATAAAAAAAAAATAGACAAAGTAAATCCTCGTTTATAACCCCGCTTCCCGATAATAAAAAAGAAATTAGACAAAGTAAATCCTCATTTATAACCCCGCTCCCTGATAATAAAAAAAATAGACAAAGTAAATCCTCATTTATAACCCCGCTCCCCGATAATAAAAAAAATTAGACAAAGTAAATCCTCATTTATAACCCCGCTCCCCGATAATAAAAAAAATTAGAGAAAGTAAATCCTCGTTTATAACCCCGCTCCCCGATAATAAAAAAAAATAGACAAAGTAAATCCTCATTTATAACCCCGCTCCCCGATAATAAAAAAAATTAGACAAAGTAAATCCTCATTTATAACCCCGCTCCCCGATAATAAAAAAAATTAGACAAAGTAAATCCTCGTTTATAACCCCGCTCCCCGATAATAAAAAAAAAATTAGACGAAGTCAATCCTCATTTATAATCCCGCTCCCCGATAATAAAAGAAATTAGACAAAGTCAGTCCTCATTTATAACCCCGCTCCCCGATAATAAAAGAAATTAGACAAAGTCAGTCCTCGTTTATAACCACGCTCCCCGATAATAAAAAAAAATAGACAAAGTAAATCCTCATTTATAACCCCGCTCCCCGATAATAAAAAAAATTAGACAAAGTAAATCCTCATTTATAACCCCGCTCCCCGATAATAAAAAAAATTAGACAAAGTAAATCCTCGTTTATAACCCCGCTCCCCGATAATAAAAAAAAATAGACAAAGTAAATCCTCATTTATAACCCCGCTCCCCGATAATAAAAAAAATTAGACAAAGTAAATCCTCATTTATAACCCCGCTCCCCGATAATAAAAAAAATTAGACAAAGTAAATCCTCGTTTATAACCCCGCTCCCCGATAATAAAAAAAAAATTAGACGAAGTCAATCCTCATTTATAATCCCGCTCCCCGATAATAAAAGAAATTAGACAAAGTCAGTCCTCATTTATAACCCCGCTCCCCGATAATAAAAGAAATTAGACAAAGTCAGTCCTCGTTTATAACCCCGCTCCCCAATAATAAAAGAAATTAGACAAAGTCAGTCCTCGTTTATAACCCCGCTCCCCGATAATAAAAAAGAAATTAGACAAAGTCAGTCCGCGTTTATAACCCCGCTCCCCGATAATAAAAGAAATTAGACAAAGTCAATCCTCATTTATAACCCCGCTCCCCGATAATAAAAGAAATTTGACAAAGTCAGTCCTCGTTTATAACCCCGCTCCCCGATAATAAAAGAAATTAGACAAAGTCAGTCCTCGTTTATAACCCCGCTCCCCGATAATAAAAAAGAAATTAGACAAAGTCAGTCCTCGTTTATAACCCCGCTCCCCGATAATAAAAAAATTAGACAAAGTCAGTCCTCGTTTATAACCCCGCTTCCCGATAATAAAAAAAAATAGACAAAGTAAATCCTCATTTATAACCCCGCTCCCCGATAATAAAAAAAATTAGACAAAGTCAGTCCTCGTTTATAACCCCGCTCCCCGATAATAAAAAAAAATTAGACAAAGTCAGTTCTCGTTTATAACCCCGCTTCCCAATAATGAAAAAAAATTAGACAAAGTCAGTCCTCGTTTATAACCCCGCTTCCCGATAATAAAAAAAAATAGACAAAGACAGTCCTCGTTTATAACCCCCCTCCCCGCTAATAAAAAAAATTAGACAAAGTAAATCCTCGTTTATAACCCCGCTTCCCAATAATAGAAAAAATTAGACAAAGTCAGTCCTCGTTTATAACCCCGCTTCCAGATAATAAAAGAAATAAACCTTTCCTCATTTTACACGGAATATAAATAATACAGACCTACTGAATACCGCGAACAATTGAACTACAAATGAATTATTGTTAGCTACAATTGGTTCCCGAGCGTGATTATCGTTACTTATTCCCAGTTCCTTATTCGACATTCGTTATCAACCGATTTGATCGTTTGATAACGAATGTCGAATAAAGAGATGAGAATAAGTAAAGGTTGTCACGTCCCCAAGTGGTTACGGTAATTTTGTGTATGTTTTATCAGTGAGACTATAACATTGTATGTAAACACTATTGAAGTATCTTTGTTTTTTGTATCTGTTGTCTCCTTGATATCTCACCAAATTTTATGTCATTTTACGAGAAAACTACAATAAAACTGAACATCAAATGTAAAAACCCATACGTTTTGTCTGATGTTAACTCTTTTGGTGCGACAGGCGACTAAAGTCGGCAGACGGCAGATCGCGGAAAGCTACTGCAGTAGTCATTTTAGCCAACTGTGTGTGTCCATTTCCAAGTGCTTTTAACCCTTTACCCAACGCAGACGATATCAAATTTATTATTTTAAATATAATTTTTTCAAATTACCCCTCGTTGGAACGAGCTCGATGATATGGTTTTGTTGAAATTTAAAAAAAAATAATATTTTTTCAACTGGTGAAGTTGCATATTACGTGGGGGTGGGGTGGGGGGGGGGTGGCCGATTCATTGGGTAAAGGGTTGAACAAACATACACATTCCTATGTTTCATGCACCATTTATGCTATATCCATGAACAACGATATCGTCCCTTGAAAGTATAAAAGTGCCATTTAAATATATACAGAAAATCATTGGAAAAACTGCCAATGAGATCTGTAGTGTGTCTCGTATGTTTGAGGGAATATTTGGGGGATCTCATCGGGGGATCTCGGAAGTGACGTCATGTCACGTGACGTAGTGGCGCCATATTTGGATGTCATGGTAACCCGCGTGAGCGGCCAATTTGTGACGTCATCTCCATAGTGATACGTGGTGTGAGTGCGCATGCGCAGAGCGTGTTGTTAGGGTGATACGTGTTTCCGTCGTCCATTTTGTATACTGGAGGCCGCCATCTTGGTTTCTATGGTAGCACGTGGTTGCTATGTTACCCAATTGTTCTGCAATAGGACGGGGTATGTTCGGAGGGTATGTTTCTTTGTAGAAGAGTGATTTCCCGATTTGTAGAATTACCACAAACAACCCGACAATCCTTCCAAATCACCAAAATCCACCCCAACTTTTACTATTTCGAATTCTTTCAGAATTCTCTGCTTTTATCTATATATGCAATAGTTATCGTTTATCTGGCCATGTTCCTTTATTCTAGAGTATACTCCAGTAGCGTAGAAGAGCCTATCAACTGGAACAGTTTTCCTTATTATTACTATATTTAGCAATTTCTCATTTCAGTATTTGAGGATACCCATGACCCGGTATTGTATTATTTGAGGATACCTATCCCAAATATCCCCTTTTATACCTTTCCCAACAGAAGTACCCGGATGTTAAGTCCAACAAGTATCCCCAATACTGAAATGAGTCTAAGAGTCGTTCGAGGAGTCACTCGATCGAGCATTTGCACTAAGGCTCATTTGCTCGATGAGCTTCGAGTCGTTCAAGCAATTGCTTATGGAGCAATTACTCTCTTGGCTCTTTGGCTTATTTGGGAAAAAGCCCTACTTACGGAATCCCTTTAGGCCCTAGAATCCCTTTTTTCTGACACGAGTCGTAGACTCGTTCGAGGAGTCACCCGAACGAGCAGTTGCTCTAAAGCTCTCATTTGCTCGATGGCCTTCGAGTCGTTCGAGCAGTATGTCGAGTCACTCGATCGAGCAATTGCTCTAAGGCTCATTTGCTCGATGAGCTTCGAGTCGTTCGAGCAATTGCTCATGGAGCAATTACTCTCTTGGCTCTTTAGCTTATAAGGGATATTTGGGATAGGTATCCTCAAATAATACAATACCGGGTCATGGGTATCCTCAAATACTGAAATGAGTCGAAGAGTCGTTCGAGGAGTCACTCGATCGAGCAATTGCTCGATAGCTCATTTGCTCGATGGGTTTAGAGTCGTTCGAGCAATGACTTATCAGTAACTGCTCGATAGCTTATCGGCTTTGGGACTGCTTTTGTTATACACAAGGGAGATAACCCTGCATACAGACTATGGGAAATCAAGCAATCTGATTGGTTAGTTATATAAATGAAACAACAAGAGTACTTGGAATAGGATCAGAACTAACAAGAATAGACCAGAAATTGCTAAATATAGTGATAATAAGGTAAACTGTTCCAGTTGATAGGCTCTTCTACGCTACTGGAGTATACTCTAGAATAAAGGAACATGGCCAGATAAACGATAACTATTGCATATATAGATAAAAGCAGAGAATTCTGAAAGAATTCGAAATAGTAAAAGTTGGGGTGGATTTTGGTGATTTGGAAGGATTGTCGGGTTGTTTGTGGTAATTCTACAAATCGGGAAATTACCCTTCTACAAAGGAACATACCCTCCGAACATACCCCGTCCTATTGCAGAACAATTGGGTAACATAGCAACCACGTGCTACCATAGAAACCAAGATGGCGGCCTCCAGTATACAAAATGGACGACGGAAACACGTATCACCCTAACAACACGCGCTGCGCATGCGCACTCACACCACGTATCACTATGGAGATGACGTCACAACATGGCCGCTCACACGGGTTACCATGACAACCAAACATGGCGCCACTACGTCACGTGACATGACGTCACTTCCGAGATCCCCCGATGAGATCCCCCAAATATTCCCTCAAACATACGAGACATACTTCTGAGATCATTAGAACATCTTTTAAAATAATAACGCTTTAGTCTAACAACCTATACTTTTTGTAAATTTCCTGATGAATATTAGGCGCTAAGAATTCTGTTTCTCAGATTATTCCGCGCCAAAAGAGTTAAATAGTTTACCATTTGTCAAAAAACTTGTAGCCTTTTTAATAAGACCTCTCGTTTTATTTGATATAGTTTTGGTTTTGTGGGGGTGTTAGTAGTATGTCAGGGGCTGGACGGGTCATATCACCCGAAGAGGGAGTCAGAAGGGGAAGTGACGTCATAGTTTAAGTTTCAGCACCCATATCAAAGCTCGAGCGTTTGGGTCATTCCTAACATGTTTTCCTTTTTCTTGAAACTGTTCACCAAGGGCGCCGCAGTCGGGTGGGATGGGGGAGCTGCTCCCTTGCTCTCAGTCTAAGAGAAAGGGCAGCGTGTACCCATTTTCGCCAGAAATGCACTGGTTGAAAAGAATTTACTTTCCCAGAAATGTAACTGTAAAACTCTCAAGTATGCGTTTCTGACGTATTTTACTTTACGTGTTGCATGGGAGGGGGGGGGGGGGGAGGGTATAGTGGCAGGGTTAGGTCGATAATCATCAAACAAAGAAGCTACATATTCGGTGGGTGATTTTCAAAGCGTTATATCGCCCCTTGCAATGCTTTGCAGCAGACAATTTATCATATGACTCGTCCGTTTTGTTCACTTGAAAACATTTGATATTTTGTTTTCATATTAATCAGTGATAAATAAACCCTTCCGCCAATTTCATTGGTCAATTTCAAAACTAGACAATTTGATTGGCTAAACAAAATACAACTGGGCCACATTTTCATAATTTGCATAATTAGAGTTGGAAACTTTCATTGGTCAATTTCAAAACTGGACAAGTTGATTAGCTAAACAAAATACAACTGGGTCACATTTGCATAATTTCAGTTGGGAGAATTATTTACGTTATCTGTTCTATTTAGGGTGTGTTATATTGTATTAATCTTTTACCTACAAGAAAAACGCCATTTATTTTTTTTATGTTTTCACTTTTTGCTTCCAAAACATAGGTTATGACCCCTCATTGGAACGATCTCGACGAGCTCGTTCCAATGAGGGGTCATAACCAATGTTTTGAAAGCAAAAATGAAAATTTTTAGTTTTACGAGGATGTTTTTTCCAAGTGCCGTCCGCAACTCAAGTTAGGTGACGGGTTAAAAGGGTCATACTCAGTGGCTAATTTGTGCGCGTGTGTGTCATATAATAAATAGAATATGAAATGAGTGTTTTTCTAATATAATGTTTATGAAACTCGTCCGAATTTTCCGTTTGGGCTCGCCAAAACGGAAAATTCTTAGACTCGTTTCATAAATATTATATGAGAAAGACACTCATTCCATATCCTCTATTTATAATACGTTTCAATCTCATATCCAGAGTCGAATGCCCTTTATAATAATGTCCGCGGATGCTTGCGGCGTTCTTGCTGTTGACTAAAAACATTTTTATTTCATTATATTCTATGTGAATGTCGTTTTATCTAACAATCCTATGTATATTTGTTATTGTATTCCATTTTGTCAATCAATATCTAACGACAAGGAAATATATGTGAATTAACTAAGTCAACTTCCGATTTGTTCCTGTATGGTAGTGACTGGTCTAGATTTACGGCTTTTAGTCTAATAATAATATAATAACACTTCGATCAGCCGCTGATTTGTCGCAGTTATCGGATGACAAAGACTTGATAACCCCTGAGGAATTCCGCCCCCTCCCGACACATCTTCTGTCCTCCCAATACTCAGAAGCGAACTTTTTGATAACACGCCGTATCTCATTTTCTAATTTCTCCGATAAGTATACTAACCACATATCACATATCCTGCATTCTCCCACCTCACTTCCCCATTAAACCCCACTCAATCTTATTCTGTCAGAACGATATTTTGGACATTCTAAAAGAAAGTGTTCCAAGATATAAATGACTCTTAAATTATAAATTTGACACTCATTTTCGCAGTCTTTTCCAATTTTATTACTAAGCTTCAGTGACCTCATCCTAATTTTGAAGAGCATTAACCCTTCCAAAGGTGCCATCAATGTACTTCTCAACACCCGTATGCTCTTTAGCACGCAGGCCATTCAAAGATCTCTTTTCGTTAATCACCATCTCGCCAATTTTCGATTACAACCCTTCATGACTCTCTGTGCGACGATTTTCTTACCTTGGGTTACCCCCGCCCCCACCTCCTAAATCCACCAAGATCTCTATTGAATAATTGTTCTGCAATAACTCCCTCACTTTCCTAAACCTCCCTATCTGGATATTAGAAATCCAAATATTCTAGAACGTCAATTCATACGTCATCCCACAAAGAGATTTACCAACTTGCTACGATACCAGAGTTTCATCAAGTCTATCCTGTCCTGGATCCTCTTCCTCCCACCCAAGCTCGCCTCTGATTGCTTCTAGTGCTACCACGTTCCTCGACCCTGTTATCTGTCGACCTGCGTCATTTTGAAGAGCTACCAAACTGTTCAAACCGTTTAGTTTAGAGGTATCACTTCCGCGTTATACGTTACACTTGGTACACCAAAGTAGTACAGTACGTACGAATCGGGTATCATTACCCGGACTTTTGGGGGTGCAGCTAGTGTTAAATTTCAATAGGTACCGGACTTTTGGGAAGGCAGCTTTATCCTGTGCAAAACCCCGGCTCCATCCAGCTAGATCCTGCAAGTGGTACATGTACTGCAAATATAGTAAGATATGGTATATATAGTGATATATAAACACTTCGGGCTCTGGATATATTGTATTGGATATATTGTATGGGTATGTGATGGAAAATTTATAGGAAAGGTGAGATTTTTGTTCATAGTTTCCCCGCGAAACGCTTATCATTGCTATTGACGCTGTGACACCACGCGACGTCATAGAAACGTTGACCGTTGTTGTTACTCACTGTACAATCCGACATAAAGTTGTTCGGGTACGGGTGTGTCGGGCTTCTCGTACGTGGACGATATGGTTGATGGTATGGGACTTATATACCCCTGTAGGTCTCCTGTTAGCCCTTGGTACTACTAATCTGCCTAATGCTTTTTATCATCCTATGGCTGGTATAACTAGAACGAAGGTAATGCAAGGTCAGGCGGTATTGTGGAGGAGGTTGGGGGCAATGCATGGTTGTCTAGGGCGGTAGTATAGTATGTGTGTTATATACCACTGTAGGTCTTCTGTTAGCGTTTGGTACTACTAATCCACCTTAGGCTTTATATTATTTTAAGACTGGTATTGGTAGAGCGTAATGCTAGACCAAGCGGTATTATACTTGATTGTATGGTACAGTGGTATCGGATAAACCGTATGTACTCTGTTATTCTACTGTCCCACAGTTGGTACGAGTAGTACGTATTGCTGGGCCAAGCAGTGTTATGCTTGGTTGTATAGGATGAATTGTTGTACCTAATAGTTCTACTGTTAGTTCTTAGAACCACTCTCCATCTAAAGCGTTATATTGTCCCACAATTGGTATAGTTAGTGCGTAATGCTAGGTCATGCAGTATTATGCTTGGCTGTATGGTACAGTAGTATAGGAGGAACTGTCTGTACTCTGGTGGTCTACTGTTATCATTTAGTACTACTATCCCATAGGTAGTTCGAAATACTAAGTCATGTAGCGTATGCTTGGATTCTAGTAGCGTAGTAGAGTTTTATGGACTTTCTAGGATTTGGCCTCGGATAGAGATCGTGATCAGTGATAGGTAGCAAGCCTGTAATAATCGCACAAGGCTGTAAGGGAGGTAGAAAACTATAGTATGGGGTGAATACAGTGATAGGTAGCAAGCCTGTGATAATCGCACAAGGCTATAAGGGTGGTAGAAAACTAGTATGGGGTAAAAACAGTGGCAGTTAGCAAGCCTGTGATAATCGCACAAGGCTGTAAGGGTGGTAGAAAACTATAGTATGGGGTGAATACAGTGGCAGTTAGCAAGCATGTGGTAATCGCACAAGGCGGTAAGGGTGGTAGAAAACTATAATATGGGGTGAATACAGTGATAGGTAGCAAGCCTGTGATAATCGCACAAGGCTGTAAGGGTGGTAGAAAACTATAGTATGGGGTGAATACAGTGGCAGTTAGCAAGCCTGTGATAATCGCACAAGGCTGTAAGGGTGGTAGAAAACTATAGTATGGGGTGAATACAGTGGCAGTTAGCAAGCATGTGGTAATCGCACAAGGCGGTAAGGGTGGTAGAAAACTATAGTATGGGGTGAATACAGTGATAGGTAGCAAGCCTGTAATAATCGCACAAGGCTGTAAGGGTGGTAGAAAACTATAGTATGGGGTGAATACAGTAACAGTTAGCAAGCATGTGGTAATCGCACAAGGCTGTAAGGACGGTAGAAAACTATAGTATGGGGTGAATACAGTGATAGGTAGCAAGCATGTGATAATCGCACAAGGCTGTAAGGGTGGTAGAAAACTATAGTATGGGGTGAATACAGTAACAGTTAGCAAGCATGTGGTAATCGCACAAGGCGGTAAGGGTGGTAGAAAACTATAGTATGGGGTGAATACAGTAACAGTTAGCAAGCATGTGGTAATCGCACAAGGCGGTAAGGGTGGTAGAAAACTATAGTATGGGGTGAATACAGTGATAGGTAGCAAGCCTGTGATAATCGCACAAGGCTGTAAGGGTGGTAGAAAACTATAGTATGGGGTGAATACAGTGATAGGTAGCAAGCCTGTGATAATCGCACAAGGCTGTAAGGGTGGTAGAAAACTATAGTATGGGGTGAATAGAGTGACAGTTAGCAAGCATGTGGTAATCGCACAAGGCTGTAAGGGTGGTAGAAAACTATAGTATGGGGTGAATACAGTGACAGTTAGCAAGCATGTGATAATCGCACAAGGCTGTAAGGGTGGTAGAAAACTATAGTATGGGGTGAATACAGTGATAGGTAGCAAGCCTGTGATAATCGCACAAGGCTGTAAGGGTGGTAGAAAACTATAGTATGGGGTGAATACAGTGGCAGTTAGCAAGCCTGTGATAATCGCACAAGGCTGTAAGGGTGGTAGAAAACTATAGTATGGGGTGAATACAGTGGCAGTTAGCAAGCATGTGGTAATCGCACAAGGCGGTAAGGGTGGTAGAAAACTATAGTATGGGGTAAATACAGTGATAGGTAGCAAGCCTGTGATAATCGCACAAGGCTGTAAGGGTGGTAGAAAACTATAGTATGGGGTGAATACAGTGGCAGTTAGCAAGCCTGTGATAATCGCACAAGGCTGTAAGGGTGGTAGAAAACTATAGTATGGGGTGAATACAGTGGCAGTTAGCAAGCATGTGGTAATCGCACAAGGCGGTAAGGGTGGTAGAAAACTATAGTATGGGGTGAATACAGTGACAGTTAGCAAGCATGTGGTAATCGCACAAGGCTGTAAGGGTGGTAGAAAACTATAGTATGGGGTGAATACAGTGACAGCAAGCATGTGATAATCGCACAAGGCTGTAAGGGTGGTGGAAAACTATAGTATGGGGTGAATACAGTGATAGGTAGCAAGCCTGTGATAATCGCACAAGGCTGTAAGGGTGGTAGAAAACTATAGTATGGGGTGAATACAGTGATAGGTAGCAAGCCTGTGATAATCGCACAAGGCTGTAAGGGTGGTAGAAAACTATAGTATGGGGTGAATACAGTGACAGCTAGCAAGCCTGTGATAATCGCACAAGGCTGTAAGGGTGGTAGAAAACTATAGTATGGGGTGAATATAGTGATAGGTAGCAAGCCTGTGATAATCGCACAAGGCTGTAAGGGTGGTAGAAAACTAGCATATGGGGTGAATACAGTGGCAGTTAGCAAGCCTGTGATAATCGCACAAGGCTGTAAGGGTGGTAGAAAACTATAGTATTGGGTGAATACAGTGATAGGTAGGAAGCCTGTGATAATCGCACAAGGCTGTAAGGGTGGTAGAAAACTATAGTATTGGGTGAATACAGTGACAGCTAATCATGGGATAGATATGCGATGGCGTAGTATAAGGCAATGGTAAGACTACCTGTTTTGGAGCTTGGAATTCCATTTATGGAATACCACTTATGGAATCCCTTTTACGGAATCCCACTTATGGAATCCCTTTTACAGACTCCCACTTATGGAATCCCTTTTATGGAATCCCACTTATGGAATCCCTTTTACGGAATCCAAATAGGAGAATATTTTTTGCAAAACCTCTGGTTTTGGAATCTATTTTCTAGCAATTACTCGATGGGTTATTTGCTTGATTAGATTCAAGTAGTTTGAACAGCCCTGGGATACGGTGTCTGGGGTACGGGTACGTTGTAATAATTAAATAAGAAGTTAGGGAGTGCATGCGTTGAGGCTACGATATTTCGTCCCTTGAGTTCCTATGTGCCTACTAGCACATAAAACTCATGGAACTCAGGGGACAATTTATTTATCACCAAATACATTTCCAAGAATTTTGCCCTGCATTTCCAAATACCCCATCAAGCATGCCTTCGACGAAAATATACCCTCATGTAGTTGGATATTTTTTTATCAATCGGCACCAATCAAATTTGCGTCAACCACCTCCCTCCCACACTATCGGCCATCCTCGCCTCCTCGCTGGGGTGGGGGGGGGGGGGTGAGGGTGATGGTGCTGTGACCTTCAGACCAGAAGTGCGGCGCCATACTGCCTGGAGCTTTTTAATTCGTGGCATTAGTACCAGTGACGTTCTGCTCGATTCAGTATTCTGCTGTTGGTAAATCTGAGGTAGGTCCATTGACGTCGACCGGTTAGTGGTATAGGGGAGTTGGTTATAGGTAGATCTGACTGTAAATTTTGGTGTATTTGCATTATCTCTCCTTATAGGATGGCTGTTGTATTCATCTTTGTGTAATGCTCGTCCGTGTCGGTAATAATGAGTTTTATGTGAGTAAGATTTTTGGCACAATTCACAGATATAGCGTGAATTCATCTTATTCAGTAGATTTACTTTTAGTGACCGTTTAGTGACCATTTAGTGACCATTTAGTGACCATTTAAGACCATTTTGTGACCATTAGTGACCGTTAGGGACCATTTAAGACCATTTGAAAAACATTTTTAAGACCATTTGAGACCATTTGAAAGGCGTTTTTTAGGAATGTTTCTGAGACCTGTTCTAGCTAGCTTATCAACTATCCTCGGAGAAAATCTGTATAAAGCCATACAAAACGGCCCTTTTCAGTGCCACCCAATTTCCTAAAAAGAGAGTATTTTTATCACATACACAGCACACTCATTTCCTATTGCAATGATCAGAGAAGGTCTTCCCACAAACTTGACAACTAAAGCAAACTACTGATTCCATTTTTTTCTCAAAGTGTTCAGAAAATACTCGATCAAATGATTTTGAAAGAATGATAAAAACTGAATGAATGAATGAAAAGTTTCTGCATGCCGAAGGCGTACAGGGACGCTGTGGGATTGAAATCCCTTGTGACCCTAATAACTTTATTTGCTTTATAGATTTATTTGCTTATAAATCCTCGAGAGTCGGGAACGAGAGCCAATAATCTTATTAAGTTTGAGTGTGCGACTGGCAGTAGGATAGTGGGTTGAGATCCCCGAGGACCGAGGAATGGAATTTTGCATAATTACAAGAGTTCTGCTCCGTGTTTGCTTAGAGAAGTGAGCATATTTATGGTAATACTGAAACCGCAGTTTGGTGGTTATTTTAGAAAAAGGAAAGAGAAACCCAGACAGTCGCTGGTTTGGGAGCAGCCCCATCATACTGTCCTTAACGGTTACAAAAAGGAAAAAATCCACAATATGTATTTTTGAAAGCTGAGAGTCATCCATCAGCCTATAAGGGAGAGAGGATGCTGAGCCTTGGCCATCTGGTCTGCCTTCAGGGGGAGAGATGACTTCCAATCTTGCTTGCCTTTTATTGTCACACCCCGAATCACTCATCTATTTGCCACCTCGAAAATACTGCGTGACATGATCTGATTGGACAGTTGTTTGACCAATCAGAGAACGCCTGTGTGGAGTAATTTGACAACACGCTTATCTATTGGTCCCCTGGAACATACCGCCATATGGAATGATCTGATTGGATACTTGTTTTGGCCAATCAGACACTGCCGCGATGTTACTAGGTTATCAAAAACTGCGACGTGACACAATATTATCTATGACATAATCGAACAGTGTGCATGGTCTTTATCATATTAAGCTTCTTATAAACAAAGGAGACCTTTATCATAATACCTTTATCTATGACATAATCAAACATACCAGTTGTCCCTTATCTATTTGCATAACTATACAACGTGACACTATCATATCCTCTTATAAACAAAGATTCTCTCTATCTTAATCACCTTTATCTATGCAATACATTGACAAAGACCAGGTGTTCTCTATCTTAACCCCCCCCCCCCCCCCCCGACATGTCTAAACAAAGGGAACTTTTATCACCAAGCCGTTTGTTTGTACATAACATCAGGCGTTCCAGTATGGAGTTTATCGTAATTACATAATTGCCTAAACAAACCAGGTAGTCTTGAAAATAATCTTTTTGTATGCACGTGACAACACAGTTACTTAGAGACACACATTTACCAAGAAATAAAGTTATGGGAGGGGCAGGGGGGGGATAGGAGATGGTGGCACTCTTTTGTTAGTACTCATAAGGACACCTCAGTGTGAAAGTCCCCCAGCTTTGGGCTAGCATTGAAAAGGTTTTGAAGGAACAGTCCAGGGCTTTGGTGGGGAGGGTCTGGGCTTTTGGAAGGGGCAACCTACATGCAGGAAAAGCCAAAACAATGTTGGGAAAGCCTAAATGGGCTATACATAGCTTGGGCCCCTTTTTGAGGGTTCTAAAATGGGCTTTGGGGAGGGAGAGCCCACATATAGGGTGCGTACAGGTCGGGAAGGGGGTGGGGCGCCTAAAAATAGCCTAGGCCTAGGACGGGAAGGGAGAGAGGGCGCCTAAAAATAGGCCTAACGGATTTGAGCGTCGGGGTCAAATGACCCCGGTCATGGTCTGACCCCGGGGTCCTGCAAATGGATACCGAGAAGACCCTCCTTACTACTGACGGAGTATCAGCGTTTGTCTGTTTGGGAAAGCGTGGAATGGTCAGTCGTGGTACTGATGGAGCCTCAGCATTCCACTGTTTGGGAAAGTATGGAATGATCAGTCGTGGTGCTGACGGAGTGTCAGCGTTCGTCTGTTTCGGAAAGCATGGAATGGTCAGTCGTGGTACTGACGGAGCCTCAGCGTTCGAATGTTTGGGAAAGTATGGAATGATTTGGCGTGATTTTAACGGAGTCTCCTTCTTGTAGAGAAAGCATTGACTGATGCCTCGTGGTGCACACGCAGTCTCTGCATTTGCCCTGTTGTGAAAGCACTGACTGACCAGTCGTGGTGCTGATGAAGCCTTCTACTGTGGTTTTGTGTTTTATGTTTTATTATTTATTTATAAATATTAAACATTTTTTCAATGTTGTTTGTGTTTTATTATTTATTTATAATAGTTATATAATTTAATTTTCAAGGGAAGAAAAACCCGTTGAGTGTTAACTTTGTTATGCAGTGTATGCACAGAAATAGTGAAGTGGAATTGACCGGGAAATTTGTCACGCCAGAATTTATTACAGGGCGTTTCACTTTAGAAAGCACTGTGACGAAACGACATTACACTATACAACATATTTATTCCCTGGACTCCGGTATACTCGTAATACAAATTGTTGACGAAAGTCGGTTATCGAAACCACTGTCAAAGGATTTGCAACACCTGTTGTCCGAACAGAGTAACAATATCTTATGTGCACAATGTCTAAGCTACGAGTGTTACTCTTTACCTGCTGCTGGCGGTCATTCCTGCACTGGACAGCAAAACTCTAGGCGCTAGAATAAGAGTACAATTTGGACATTTTTAATTACATTTACCTCCTGTAAATTAAATAAGGGTTTAACCAATGATTTCTCGAGTTAAATTTGCAAAAGATTTTCATCAAATCTAGTCATGGCTGCTTGCAGCAGTCATGGCTAGATTCGATGAAAATATTTTCAAAACAATACTCAGCTGGTTAGGGGTGAAATGAAAACAATAACTGTCAATGGCTATGACAATTAATTGTTGAAACTTGTGTTATTTAAAGAGACAATAAGCCCCGACTTTGAAATATATAACTTGACCGTTATGACAAAACCACAATTTTCGTTGCACATAAGTACATTTATGTTTCAAATAGCATTCGTAAAAAGCGTTCGTGTGGATTAAATAAATAAACTTGTAGGAAGAAATTTATTGTTTTTCCATCTCGATCCAGTTAGCCGAACACTGACGGAAATTTGTTTCGTGCAATGTCATTTTCCATGTTCGTCGAAATTAGCTTTCTTAGATGGACAAAAGTGAACTTGTTAAAACGTGTTTCTGTTAAAAGTGTTAGCGTCCACTAAATCTATTTCAGATTTTTTTCATTTTCAATGCACGTGCTGTGAGTTTTATTGAAAGCATAACTTCGCTTTGTTTAAAACAATATAAAGTTTGTCAATGGCCATTTATTGCTAAAATAATGCTCACTTGTTCATGGCGATCATTCATTCAGAGGGCAGTAAAGTTAAAATTAGAAACCGCGTATTTTCAGAAACTATGTCAGGGTGTTTTGTTAATTTCCAGTCACTTTCCACGGACGCCGGAGCGAATTTCGGATTGGGGGTGGGGGGGGGGGGTGGGGGGTGGGAGGAGGGGTAAGGGCATGACGGACCGACCCTAGTTTATTAACACTCAGTATACGAACCACGAATACTATTCTCGATTGAGTCTCAATCGAGAATAGTATTCGTGGTTTGTATATTGAGTGTTAATAAACTCAGTTTTTGACATGATGTGAAAAATATACGTAGTTCGCGTTTGATAAGATTACCCCCCCCCCCCCCTCCTCCCCTCCACACACACACAGGCGGCCTGTGTGAGGGGCATAATCTTATCAAACGTGACTGGCGATTTTTACTTGATACCCGCACATCCCTTCAAGGGACGAACAAAGAATGACTAATGATCATGTCCTTTTGGGTTATCCCCCCTGAACCGTTACACAAGACAGTGACTGACATTTCGTCGCCCGAGTGCAAGAATGTCCTATGTCCAATAGGGGACAGAATACCCCCATAGGGGACATAGGACATTCTAGCTCTCAGGCAACGATTTCTCGCGGAAACTGGATACAAGAATGTCGTCGAAACATATTTAGGCTTGGTCGTTTATCAGACAGAGCAGCCCCATTCAATGAAAAATATATGATTGGGGAGGGGGGGGCTAACCCCCCCCCCCCTACAGGCCCCCCCCCCCCCCCCGGCTCCGGCGTCCCTGTTTCGGGGAACTTCGTTAATGTCGTGTCTTCTGAAAATTCGTCTGCACTATAGTTTTCCAATTATAGCTTTAAGTGATTTCGCGTGGCTTGTTATATCTTACACTTTCTATAGCATAGATTTTTACATACAAACAAAATCTGAGAGTCTATATTTTTTCAAATTCGCGGTTCATTTATCCCTTTAAAAGAATATCATACTTTATTGCAGCAGTGAAAAACATTATTTTTCAATAATCCACCTCTTTATAAATTAATCAAACTGCTATTATTATCTATCAGACCAATAATTGTTTTACATTCACGATATTTGTCTGGCAATACTACCATTCCGGTGTTTATAACGGGTAACCCACTGATCAGTCGGGCAGATTCCAGGTAGCATTTTGTCCACGAATTTGCTCACAATAACAAAAAATACATTCTCAATAGAGCTTTCTGGTACAAATTACCGATTTGTCGTGGTATTTTTTTTTATTGAAGTCAATAGTTTTATTTCCTAATTGCTACGTGTATTCAACATTATCCGATACAATACAAACATTAAGAAATGTGCTAAATGCGACGGCACATAACGTAAGAACACATCTGATTGGTCATTACGCATCTAACTGATGTTATGACGTGAAGGAAATGCTTCGACACAAAAAAGTGTCACGTAAGAAAGTAAACAGACCGACGAAGGTAGGATCCTGCAATGCTTCGAGATTCCATTCGATTTCGAATCTTAAGTTGCGATTCGGTTCGATTCGAATCGACTGCACGATTCGTTTCCATTCGATTTTTTTTCACTAGACTATAGCTTCGCATCAGTTATCTTCGTCTTCTCACACTATTGACAATAAAGACTGAGTGTAGTTTCCGCTATCAAAACAGAAACAACATCTGTAAGCATGCCACGAGCCATTCTAATTTTAGTCTCTCTAGATACTACCACTGTTGATTTTTTTAAAAAGCTTCCAGGTAACATCAACGATGAGCTGTTGCTAGCGGTTAGCCCCGTGCAGTGCTTCATTTCGATGAGTCTCGAACTCATTTCTGTTTTTGAACTATAGTCCTCACTGGGTAACGTTCCAACTTCATCACCAAGGCATGCCTTCTACGAAGGCATGCCTTGGTGATGCAGATGGAATATTTTATAAGTCGGGAATTAAGCCATCACTATCGGTACGAACCTATGTTTACATCACCTCCTTTCCCCAGTCCGCCATCTTCAAGATGTTCCTGATTCGATTCGAGATTCGATTCGAATTCGAATAATAGACTCAATTCGATTCGAAGCAAAAATGGGTGATTCGCAAGGCCCTAGCCGAAGGTGATATTTTTCTTTATGAATAACAGCATCATTCACCCAGTTAATATTTAATCATGGTATAAATACAGAACATTGCTCGGGTAGAGTACAAAGGGACAGGACATGACTGTAACAGTTTTTCGTATATTACTTCAACCTTTCTTCAAACACGCAAACTCGGGCCATTGATTCCTGTCCCCTATACTCTGTGTTCTGTCTTCTTATTACACACCTATCTAAAGTTAAGGTTTGTTCACAACATTCTAGAAGGAGATCACTAAAATCGAAACAAAGTGCGTGTCGAACGACTGCATGTTGGTATATTATTGGAATTCGTATGGTTTCTGTACGGTGCACCTCTGTTAAACTCTATAACAAGGATTTTAATATATAACGAGGGGGCACTGTGAATAATATAATCATTTCTCTTGGGGATAAAGAATATAAATTTAATATACGTGGAAGGAATCGACAATGACAACCGTAATAGTGACTAAAATCTTAACCTGTCAATCAGTCGCGTTGAACTTGAAGTCAGATAAACCTGTGAGTTTTTCTTATTTTTTATTGAAGTATTTTTCCTAATTTAGATCTATTGTTTTTTTATGAAAGTACAGTAACTTTTTGGTGGGGATCACATTAACCACTCACAATTCGTGCTATAAAACCGAGGCACAAAAAGACGGAAAGTTGTATTTCAGTTTCACACTGTTTCATCTATCAAATTCGAGTCACATTGCAAGTTGAAACTGTAAAATAAAGTTCAAACAGCGTAGGAAATAACCATAATACTAGTCTCCTACTTTTGAAGATTATTTGGATTTTTCTCTCATTTTATTTCCTTTATGTTTACAAAGGATTGGTTAGTTCTTACTTTTATTACAGTGAATGGTCTGCTTAACCATTTCGCTGCTGTGCAATTTGGTAATATCCTGTTCTGAACCATATATTGGAGGGAATGGGGTTAAAGTGAAAAAAATGAAAACGCCAATAACGTTCACGTATTTGTAAATTTAAAACTGTTATTATACAGTACGTGGATAGTGTATTATCACTAAATCACCCCTGGAGTGGCAATTCCACCCAAGCAATAATTGCAGATTTGTTAAAAACCATAACAAGCACAAGCAAAGTTCCAGCCTATGGACCTCCGGGTTAAACCCGGAGGTCCATTGGCTGAAACATGGTTTGTGATTTTTGTCCCTATGTGCAGAATTTGAAAGTGATACTTTGGGTGATACCTCCACTCTACGGGTGATTTAGTTACAATCCATTCTCCACGTACTGTATATTGGAACAACGTTGACTGAGTTCAACAATGTTTCCAAAACTACTCCCAGCCACACTCCATAAATCTCAAAAGAAAAGACGTCTAGTCGACTTGAATTTAATTCCTATTTAATGGACTGACCATGTAGTCCAAACTTTGCTCCACAGGCCGTTATATAATTTTTGTTTTGTTTTGTCGCCGTGTGGCACAGGACAACAAAAAACAATTATGTGTTGGGACAAGTTTGGACTATTGAGTTCGTTGTTGCCTCGGGTATTTCGGAATTTACATAGACGCGAAAAATGGTTGAGATCAAATGGATAATGCCATATCGTCTGTCGCTTACATATCATATAACATGCGTTCTATTGAGAATGACAACGAGCTATGATATCCATTCCCTGTACATGTATGTGGTATCTCCGAACTGAGTACGGACTTATCGCACAGGCCGTCAACAGTTGGTTCCGTTCTCAATATGGACCTGTAGCAGCGAAAGGGTTAAGAAATTTGCTAACGTGCGTAATATATACACAACGTCCAAGCGTTTAAATGGGTTAATGCTTAAAGCACTCATTTGGTTTGGCGCAGAATACCACAGGCCCTCGTAGTATTCTGCGCCCAACCAATCTCGTGCGATAAACATTAGCCCATCCAAACGCTTGCATGTGTGGTTCCGCCTTTTTGTACAACTGCGACCCTTTAAGGAGGTAGGACACGTGGGGGAACGGTGGCGCTGTGTACTAAGGCGTTCTGCACGTCGATGGTGCACCCGTATTCAACCAATGCTAACCCTGCTTGTGTGCTGTTAGTACGTTGGGGAGTCTGACAGTTGCTGGCCATTGCTCGGTGGTTCTCTCCGGGTACTCCGGGCACTGCGGCTTTCTACACCCGTAAAACTGCACGACACGAGATGACCTTGGCAGTCGAGAGTGTCGTTAAACTGCAATAAATAAATAAATAAATAAATAAATAAATAAATAAATAAATAAATAAATAAATAAATAAATAAATAAATAAATAAATAAACTGTAGGACCAATGCACAACTGAGCATATAGAACCGTTTCCATGTCTCCCACACAACCATTTCATCCATGATGTTGGCAATAACTATTGGAGGAAGAACGTTGCTCTGAATTGAAACAGAAATAAACGAATATAAATTTGTAGAGAGGTGTTATTTATTTATTTTTTTTGATTTAACGACAATTTCGACAGCCAGGGTCACCCTGTGTCGGATAGATGGATGTTAGAATAGGAGGAGAATACAAACATTATGTTTTTAACTCTTTGCCAAATGCACATGCTATGAAAATTTGTTATTGTGATTACTATTTTCCAATTTTTCCAAACATTTCAACAAAACCATATCATTTGACCCCTCTTTGGGACGGGAGCAGATGATATTGTTTTCGGAGGTCACATGACATGGGTTTGTTGAAATGCTTTGAAAAATATATTCCCTCAGCTTTTTAGTTAGTGAGCGCAGTGGCTCAGTTGGTACGAATTGGACTTCAAGTCGAAAGGTCCGTGGTTCGATCCCTGTCAGGGGGTACCTGAACTTGGGCAAGACACTTCATCCCAATTAATCGCGTGAGGGCATGGTGGCGCTGCGTACTAAGGCGTACTGCACGTCGATGGTGCTCTTGTCTTATCCTGCTTGTGTGGAGTTAGTACATTGGGGAGGCTGACAGTTGCACGTCGTTGCTCGCCGTACTCGGTAGTCCCATCCGGGTACTCCGGCTTCCTCCACCGGTAAAAGTGTCCTACACGAGGTAACTCCGACTTTCGAAAGTGTCGTCGATATGACCCCAATAAATAAAAAACAGTTTTTAAACTACGCAGACGAAAGCGGCCCATTCATCAGTATTTATTTTTTTTAATATGACTTATGCGTGTCATGTTACATTGTGATTTATGTGTGCTATATTATTTTGTGACCTATGTGTGTCATGTTATATTGTGTCTTATATTGTGATTTATGTGTGTCATATTATTTTTTGACTGATGTTTGTCATGTTATATTGTGACTTATGTGTGTCGTGTTATATTGTGACTTATACGTGAACTGGTATATTGTGACTAATGTGTCCTGCTATATTATGACTTATGTATGTACTGTTATATTGTGACTTATATGTGTCATATTATATTGTGACTTATATGTGTCATGTTATATTGTGACTTATGTGTGTCATGTTATATTGTGACTTATGTGTGTTATATTCTAACTTATGCATGTCCTATTATATTATGACTTATGAGACTTATGTGTGTCCTGTTATATTGTGATTTATGTGTGTCCTGTTATTTTGTCACCTATGTGTGTTATCTTGTGACTTATGTGTGTGTCATGTTATTTTGTGACTTATGCGTGTCATTGTATATTGTGACTTCTGTGTGTCAGTTATATTGTGACTTATATGTGTGCTCGTAGATTGTGACTTATGTGTCCTGTTATATTATGACTGATGTGTGTACTGTTATATTGTGACTTATATGTGTCATATCATATTATAACTTATATGTGTCATGTTATATTGTAACTTATGTGTGTCATGTTATATTGTAACTTATGTGTGTCATGTTATATTGTGACTTATGTGTGTCATGTTATATTGTGACTTATGTGTGTCATGTTATATTGTGACTTATGTGTGTTCTATTGTGACTTATGTGGGTCATGTTATATTGTGACTTATGTGTGTTCTGCTAACTTGTGACTTATGTGTGTCATGTATATTATGACTTATGTGTGTTATATTGTGACTCATGTGTGTCCTATTATATTGTGATTTATGTGTGTCCTGTCATCTTGTTACCTATGTATGTCCTGTTATATTGTAACGAATGTGTGCCCTGTTATATTTTGACTCATGTGTGTCCTGTTATATTGTGACTCATATGTGTCCTGTTATATTGTCACTTATATGTGTCCTGTTATATTGTCACTTATGTGTGGCATGTTATATTATGACTTATGTGTGTCCTGTTATATGGTGAGTTACGTGTGTCCTGTTATCTTGTGACCTAATGTGTCTTATTATATTGTGACTTATGTGTGTTCTCTTATATTGTGATCTATGTATGCCATGTTATATTATGACCTATGTGTGTCCTGCTATATTGTGACCTATGTGTGTCCTGTTTTATTGTGACTTATGTATGTCATGTTATATTGTAACTGACGTGTGTCCTAATATATTGTGACTTATATTTGTCCAGTTATATTGTGACTGATGTGTGGTGTGTCCTATTATATTGTGACTTATGTGTGTCCTGTTATATTGTGAGTTATGTGTGTCATGTTATATTTTTTCATTCTCTTTGGTGGAGTGAAGAAGTGTTATGGAGATGCTTTCAATGCATGAAATGGAAATATAACGTGAATGTTTGTCATGGTCACTGATAGTTTCTCACTGTTCTCTTGTGAGGGCTAAACATCATGCAAAATCTGCGGCGCAGAAGTTTCCCTCCTCTTATTGCTGGCTGTGTTTTGTTTCCTGGCAGTACATTCATTATACAGATAAAACAATTATAGATGAGCCAATTTGTACGTGTCAATATTACAATAAGAACTAATAGTATAGCCAGGTTGAAAATGATATCGTTTACAGTAATCGCTCATAAAAGAAGACTGTAATTACAGTTATTACATTAACAACTACTTGCACTGTGATCGTTATTACTGTAAGAGCGTAAAACAGAACTAGGATATAATTACAGTTATTACATTAACAACTACTTATAGCGTGATCGTTATTACTGTAAGAGCTTAAAACACAACTAGGATATAATTGTGATCATCACTAAAAACATTGCTTCCCTATTCAGCTCTCGTCGTCCGCAACTGTCAGTTTGATTATTATTGTAATCCTATTAACAATGGTATGACTCCACTTTTGTGATAGTCTCTAGTGCTGGCTTTTGTTGTATTCATCTTTCAGTGGACACCACAATGGACATCTATCAGGAGAGGAGGATCCGTGGTAATTTAATCATACAGCCTTCAAATAAAGGGACGTCGCGAAGATGACCTATTGGGGATCTAAACCTTATTTGTCCCGACTATGTTGGCTCAAGTCCAGACTAACTAATATTCCAATTAACCAACAAGGTGTTATATAAACATGATGATGTCAGTCGGAATTATAGTTAAGAAACTGATGACTTCTCGGAAATGTATTTGTGAATAGATAAAATATACAGTGGTACCAAATTAGTCCTGCACGGGTCCTAACAACCCTAATCGGGTTCTACAGATTTCCCTTTGTATGGTTGACCGTGTGTGAGTCCAAGAATCAAATCATTCCTTTCAAAAAAGTTCATGATTACTAGAGGGAATCGAAATCTTAGACACCAGCCCTGACGAAAAATTAATTATTAAGGGGTGGGGGGGGGGGGGGGTCACACCCGTTACCCCTCTGCCCCTACCAACGCCCCTGCACAAATACAAGATAGACCAATTTCGCTGTTTACAGTAGTGTATAAGACAATACGATTCAAGGTGGCAGTGTTAAAAGGGATAACACAATGTTAACATTAGGATTTTTAACATCCCAAGATTGTGAATGCTTTCAAAAAGAATGGATTATATGGAGCTCAACGCTCTACCTTGAACATCATAAGACTTGGGGTGATTATTCATCTCTCCTCTCCACAAGTCTCTGAAACAAGCATGGATCTAGACATCTAATGAGACAGATTGCGAATATCAGCCAAATATCGGTATCAATAATGTTTTTTATCATATGACTCGTCCATTTTGTTCACTTTAAAACATTTGATATTTTGTTTTCATATTAATCAGTGATAAATAAAGCCTTCCGTCAATTTCATTGGTCAATTTCAAAACTAGACAATTTGATTGGCTGAACAAAATACAACTGGGCCACATTTTCATAATTTGCATGATTAGAGTTGGGAGCTTTCATTGGTCAATTTCAAAACTGGGCAATTTGATTGGCTAAACAAAATACAACTGGGTTACATTTGCATAATTTCAGTAGGGAGAATTTACGTTATCTGTCCTGTTTAGGGTGGGTTATATTGTATTAATCTTTCACCTACAAGGACAACGACATTCATTTTTTTTATTTTCACTTTTTGCTTCCAAAACATAGGTTATGACCCCGCATTGGAACGAGCTCGACGAGCTCGTTCCAATGAGGGGTCATAACCTGTGTTTTGGAAGAAAAAAAAAATGAAAATGTTTAGTTATACGAGGATGTTTTTTTCTAAGTGACGTCTGCAACTCAAGTTAGGTGATGGTTTAAAAAGTCATACTAAGTGGCTAATTTAAGCGTGTGTGTGTGTCATATGATAAATAGAATATGAAATGAGTGTTTTTCTTATATAAAATGTATAAAACTCGTCCGAATTTTCTGTTTGGGCTCGCCAGAGGCTCGCCCAAACGGAAAATTCTTAGACTCGTTTCATAAATATTATATGAGAAAAACACTCATTCCATATCATCTATTTATTTAATTCCAGTAACGTGGAAACGATGTATGAACGCGCAATATGAACAGTTTATTAATTTATTAGGGTTTAACGACACTTTCGACAGCCAGGGTCACAGGTCGTATCGGACGCAATATGAACAAAACATGAAGAGACTTTTCCACAATATCTGTAGCGGTGGACGTGCAGCTGTTTACAATATAGAAGTTTGTATTTCTTGTCATGTTTATCATTTGTATACTTTCGTGAGTGCTTCGGATAAGACAGACGTGATACGTTACAAGAGAAAATCACATTTCCGTAAATGATTCTTCACTACATCGATAATAATTCTATGTCAGCAGCGTCAGTGGCGATGTTTATCTCTCTCCAAAGCAGTTAATGGTACAGTGTCTTCGATAATATTCATAGCACATGAACGGGCACTCAAATCTGAACAAGTTGCTTCCATACCCACATCTCTTCCTGTAAACAGTGCCCCCGAGAGAAAATACGGGCCCCAGGGGGATCAATTACAAGGTACCACCTGGGCCGCCTTGTTTCAAACCCAACTTACCAAGGACCCACGAACATATTCACCCTTCCCCCGACCGATATCTATTATGACTCAATTGCCTCTCAAAGACTAGCTGGCATATGATAACGCATGTGGACACACTCTAGTGCGTACAGATGGTACATTGAGGATAAAAATAACTGCAAGCGGCACGACTGCATCTTGGAGTTATTTTTATCCTCTTTGTCTCTTTTTGTGGGGCTTTTCCTCTTACCTAAAACTGTATACAAAGGCATTGCCATGTGGTAAGGATTCTCAGCATTAAGCGATGTACTGGCATGCTACAAACGCTGCATGCATCATAGCAGAATGAATCCGTTGAAACTCTTTAACTCTGGGTCAACTGAGCTCCAAACCAATCAGCATGCATCATGCATGCTGATTGGTTTGGACGCTAGTTGACCCAGAGTTAAAGAGTTTCAACGGATTTATTCTGCTCTCGGTTCAGTCGCGGGTCTTTCGGACCACCGGGCCCCGGGGTTCCTACCCTGGCCCCCTCTCGACGGCCCTGCCTGTAAACTGCTTGAGTGACTACATCTGTTCCTGTTTGCTGCTTAAATAACTACATCTGTTCCTGTATGTTTACTCTATCTGCTGCTAATATAACTACAACTGTTTTTGTATGCTGCTTGTATAAAAACATTTGTTTCTGTTTGCTGTTTGTATTACAACATCTGTTCCTGTATGTTCCCTGTATATATCTACATCTGTACCTTTATGCTGCATGCTTCACTACAGTTCCTGTTTGCTGTTAGTATTACAACGTCTGTTCCAGTATGTTCCTTGTATAACTACATCTGTACTTGCATACTGCTTGTATATCTACATCTTTTCCTGTTTGCTGTTAGTATTACTACATGTATTCTTGTTTGCCTCCTGTGTAAGTACATCGGTTCCTGTATGCTGCTTGTATAACTATATCTGTTCATGTATGCTTAATAGAAAACGACTCACTAGCACAGACATTTCCCTCTGAAACGTTTGTAACTATCTCTGTTCTTGTATACTACTTGTATAACCACATAACCACATCTATACGCATTTGCTGCTTGTATACCGACATCTGTCCCTGTATGCTGCTGCTTAACTAAATCTGTCCCTGTCTGCTGCTGTATAACTACATCTGTTCCGATATGCTGCTTGTCTAACAACATCTGTACCTGCATGCTGCCCCTATCTACAACTGCACCTGTATGCTGCTCGTATAACAAGATCTTTTCCTGTATGCCGCTCGTATAACTACATTTGTTCCTGAATGCTGCTCGCATAACAACATCTGTTCCTGTATGCTGCTGTATAACTACATCTGTTCCCGTACGCTGCTGTATAACTACATCTGTTCCTGTATGCTGCTGTATAACTACATCTGTTCCTGTATGCTGCTGTATAACTACATATTTTCCTGTATGCTGCTGTATAACTACATCTGTTCCCGTATGCTGTTGTATAACTACATCTGTTCCCGTATGCTGTTGTATAACTACATCTGTTCCCGTATGCTTCTCTTCTAAATACAACTGCACCTGTATGCTGCTCGTCCATCTACAGCTGTTCCTGTATGCTGTTCGTATAACTACATATGTTCCTGTATGCTGCTGTATAACTACCTCTGCTCCGGTATGCCTCTCTTCTAAATACAACAGTATCCTGTATGCTGCTCGTCCAACTACAACCGTATATGAATTCTGCTCGTGTAACTACATCTGTTCATGTATGCTGCTGTGTAAGTACATAGGTTCCGGTATGCTGCTTGTCTAACAACATCTGTACCCGTATGCTGTTCACAAGGACGTGGCTAGAAGTTTCCGAGTTGGGAGTGCAGGGTAGTGAAGTTCCAACTATGGGGGTGGGAAGGGGGGGGGGGGGTGGACCGGCAGTGGGAATCCTGCTCCCGGTCCCTACCCGAAGTTGGAAATTCACTCCCGAGAAAAAATTTGAAAATGAAATCATGAAATGGGGCATAACATTGATTCTAGTAAATAAAAGGTCAGCACATTTATGATAGAAGTATCAGGTTATTACTTTTTGGTATTATTCTGGGAATTGAATATGTGCTAATCAAATGCTCAAGCTTTGAACTTTGAACAATTCTCACTGTCCTAACATTAAATCAGATCTAATGCAGGAATGATCAATTTTCGATGTTTCATCATTTTGTAACTTTGAATGATGGAATTAACTCAGGATAACGATTTTACATGATGTGATTTTCTTGAAGTGCATTTCGAGGATTGTTTATTACGATAACAAAATGTACTATAGAAATCTTGCACCGATTGACATCATGCATACTTATGAAGTTCGATATTGTGTACACTGTTGTTGTAAATAGTAACAGTTAGAATTTTTGGCGATTTGAAACCAAGTTGGAATTTTGGGAAGTAAAGGAGATATTAGCAACACCAAAGAAGCTCTAAAATCCAGATAGATGGAATTTCCAACTACTCATGACCTGAATTTCCAACTATAGGCAATTTTGGCCAGGATTGGGGGTGCCCCCCCCCACACACACCCCTGTCGCCACGTCCCTGGCTGCCCCCTACCTACATCTGTACATATATGCTGCTCGTCTAACTACATCTGTTTCAGTATGCTGCTCGTATAACAACAACTGTTCCTGTATGCTTCTGTATAACTACATCTGTTCATGTATGCTGCTCGTATAACGACATCTGTTCCTGTATGCTTCTCGTATAACTACACCTGTTCCTGAATGCTTGTTGTTTAACTACCTCTGTTCGTGTATTCTGCTGTATAACTACATTTTTTCCGGTATACTTCACTTCTAGCTACAACTGTACCTGTATACTGCTCGTCTAACTACAACTGTATCTGTATTCTGCTCGCATAACTACATCTGTTCCTGTATGCTGCTCGTCTAACTACATCTGTTCCTGTATGCTGCTCGTATAACTACATCTGTTCCTGTATGCTGCTGTATAACTACATCTCTTCCTGCATGCTGCTCGTCCATCTACATCTGTTCCTGTATGCTGCTCGTACAACTACAACTGTTCATGTATGCTGCTCGTATAACTACATCTGTTCCTGTATGCTGCTGTATAACTACATCTCTTTCTGCATGCTGCTCGTTTAGCTACATCTGTTCCTGCATGCTGCTCGTCTAACTACATCTGTTCCTGTATGCTGCTCGTATAACTACATCTGTTCCTGCATGCTTCTCTTCTAAATACAACTGTACCTGTATGCTGCTCGTCCAACTACAACTGTATCTGTATGCTGCTCGTCTAACTATAACAGTATCTGTATTCTGCTCGCATAACTACAACTGACCTGTATGCTGCTCGTCTAACTACATATGTTCCTGTATGCTGCTCGTATAACTACACCTGTCCCTGTATGCTGCTCGTATTACTACATCTGTTCCTGTTTGCTGTTACATAACTACATTTGTTCCGATATACTTCACATTTAACTACAACAGTATCTGTATTCTACTCGCATAACTACAACTGTGCCTGTATGCTGCTCGTCTAACTACAGCTATTCCTGTATGCTGCTCGTATAACTACATCTGTTCCTTATGCTGCACGTATAACATCTGTTCCTGTATGCTTCTTGTATAACTACATCTGTTCCTTATGCTGCTGTATAACTACATCTGCTCCGGTATGCCTCTCTTCTAAATACAGCAGTATCCCGTATGCTGCTAGTCCAACTACAACTGTATCTGAATCCTGCTCGTATTACTACGCCTGTTCATGTATGCTGCTGTGTAACTACATCTGTTCCAGGATGCTGCTCGTCTAACATCTCTACCTGTATATTGCCCCTACCGATAACTGTACCTGCATGCTGCTCGTCTAACTACAACTGCACCTGTATGCTGCTCGTCTAACTACAGCTATTCCTGTATGCTGCTCGTATAACTACATATGTTCCTTATGCTGCTAGTATAACATCTGTTCCTGTATGCTTCTCATATAACTACATCTGTTCCTTATGCTGCTGTATAACTACATCTGCTCCGGTATGCCTCTCTTCTAAATACAGGAGTATCCTGTATGCTGCTCGTCCAACTACAACAGTATCTGAATCCTGCTCGTATAACTACGTCTGTTCATGTATGCTGCTGTGTAACTACATCTGTTCCAGGATGCTGCTCGTCTAACAACATCTCTACCCGTATATTGCCCCTACCTATAACTGTACCTGTATGCTGCTCGTCTTACTACAACTGCACCTGTATGTTGCTCATATAACTACATCTGTTCCTATATGCTGCTCGTCTAACAACATCTGTTCCTGTATGCTGCTCGTATAAGTACATCTGTTCCTGTATGCTGCTGTATAACTACTTGTGTTCCGGTATGCTGTTTGTCTAACAACATCTGTATCCGTATATTGCCCCTATCTACAACTGTACCTGTATGCTGCTCGTCAAACAACATCTGTTCCTGTGTGATGCTCATATAACTGCATCTTTTCCTGTACGCCGCTCGTGTAACTACATCTGTTCCTGTATGCTGCTCGTATAACTATATCTGTTCCCGTATGCTGCTGTATAACTACATCTGTTCCGGTATGCTTCTCGTCTAAATACAACTGTACCTGTATGCTGTTCGTCCAACTACAGCTGTACCTGTACGCTGCTCGTCCAACTGCAACTGTACCTCTATTCTGCTCGCATAACTACACCTGTTAATGTATGCTGCTGTATAATTACATATGTTCCTGTATGCTAGTTGTAAAACTATATCGGTTCCTGTATGATGCGTGTATAATTACATCTGTTCATATATGCTGTTAGTGTAACTACGTATGTTCATGTTTTCTGCCTGTATAATTACATATGTTCCTCTATGCTAGTTGTAAAACTATATCGGTTCCTGTATGATGCGTGTATAATTACATCTGTTCATATATGCTGTTAGTATAACTACGTATGTTCATGTTTTCTGCTTGTATAATTACATATGTTCCTCTATGCTAGTTGTAAAACTATATCGGGTACTTTATGCTTCCTGTATAATTACACCTGTTCATGTATGCTGCTTGCCAAGCCACATCTGTACCGACATGCTGCTTATAAAACTCTATCTGTTCCTGTGTGTTTCCTATATAACTATATTTGTTTCTGTATGCTGCTTGTGTCGCTATATCTGTTCCTGTATGCAGCATATATAAATATATCTGTTCCCGTGTGCTGCTTAATTAACTACATCTGTTCCTGTTTGATGTTTTTACTGTAGTAAACAAGCTATGTTTTACTGGTAAAATAGGACACTGTGACCAATGATTATGGTGGAAGTCGTCTAAAATGGGCAACATGGATATAAACAATTGAATAAACTTGACTTTATCTCCATTTTGTGGTCACGATTAGCCATTCTGCAGAAATATGTGACCTAAAACACCAATAAAGAATAAATAAATATGTATGCAGCCTGTATAACTACATCTGTTCCAGTTTACTGCTTGTATAACTACATATGTTCCTGCATGCTCTTGTATAACTACATTTATTCGTGCAGACTACTTATTATTTCTCAAAGTTAGTTTGTCCAATCAAAATGCTGGAATACCTTCTAAAGATTCCATCGTATCGGGTTACTCACCTGATATTAATTAATATCAGGTGAGTAGCCGCCATTACTATTTTGATGCAATTCCCCTCACTTCGAATTTTCAAAATCTGAATTAAAACAAAATAAGAGAATTTAGGTTCCGAAAATATTTTCAAGATACCGTATTTTGTGATTTAAAACATTAAATATGTAAAAAGATGGGCAGAAGATAATATTTGTAGTCTGAAAAGTTCTTTGTTTTACGTCTCCTTCAGTCACTGTTTGGATCGGGTTTTTGAGGTGAATAGAAAATTTGTGTTGCCCCTCTGGAGTTATTTCCCTTAATGCGCATCGTCTGCGTTTTCCGCTTTCGCCGTTTTGAATTAAAAATGTCAACAAAGCTGTCAATTGGGAGAAAGAGATTCGCTAATTCGTCGCTTGCAGAGATAGATGCGAAAAAGAGATTAATTTATTCAGCAAACACCATACGTGCAAATGAAAAAGCCGCCAGGATTTTTAAGGATTATTTGAAGGAAAAAAACCAGAATGAAAATTTTGAAAACTTTGACAACTTAACTTTGAATGAAATGTTGTCACACTTTTACCTGGACACACGTCAACCCAATGGGGATTATTATAAATGTACTTCATTAGAAAACCTGAGACACGGATTGAATCGGTACTTGAATGCTCCACCCTACAATAAAAATGTAGACATTGTAAAAGATCCAAATTTCAATGACGCCAATACAAGTTTCAAAGCGGCTTTATATGAATTGAAAAGAATGGGAAAGGGCACAACAGAGCACCACCCCATGATTTCGGCCAGTGACCGAAAGGCATTATATGAGTCTATTTTTATGTCTCCTAACACGCCAACTGGTTTGTTTAACAAGGTACAATTTGACATTCGACTGTATTTTTTCAGACGAGGTCGTGAAAATATGCATACTATGACAAAAAACACATTTTCAGTTCAAGTAAATACAAACAATGGTGAAAAATATATTATAAAATCACAAGATGAACTTATTAAAAATCACAGGGAAAGAGACAGGGAGATGGTCAGTGGAATTATGCCTGAAATTCCAGGCAATATCAACTGTCCAGTGGCAAGCTTTGAGAAATACCTCAGTAAATTGAGTCCAAAGTGTGACCGCCTTTGGCAGAGACCTCTTGACAGTTTCACTGAAGATAGTTCAGTTTGGTACTGTAATAGCCCTGTTGGTGAAAAAAACACTTTCTTCATTCATGACAAATCTCAGCAAGAGTGCGAAGCTTTCAAAGGTTTATACCAACCACAGCATCCGAACCACTGGTTCCAGCATCCTTTCGGAGAAACGTTTTGGATCAGCACAAATTATGTCAGTCACAGGACATAAAACAGTATCTTCTCTTGCAATGTACCAAAGAGTAACAGAGGAGGAAAAACTTTCTATGGGAAAAGCGGTTGCCATGTCGATTACTGGAGGAACATGTAATCCTGCTATTTATTATGAAACAAATGATGAAATAAACTCAAACGTTCTTGAAACTGAAAGAAATCTTGCACTTCCAGAGCACCCACGACAGGGAAATGACAGTTTCGATTTTTGTCTAGAGCAACTTTTTGAGCCCTTTGATGATGAAAACGAACATTTGTCCAGCTCATCAATGCCAAAGGGTGCTCCTATTTTCAGAAATTGCAAAATCGGCAACATCAACATCACTATAAATAATAAATGAACAAACTTGTTTTTGAAACATTCCGATCAAACAGAATTAACAGAAAGTCGGTGTGCGTTTCAGATTCAACTTCAAAGTTCAAGTTGCGTTATTGTTATTGTTTGCTCTACAGTAAAAAAGTGATTTTTAATGTTCAAAACTGCTTTATTAGTCCTTTTTAGGTAGTAACAACAGTAAATGTACGCAAGGGGCCTCCAGATTATGCCGAGTTGGCAAGCAGCACTGATCCCAGTGGCAAGCAGCAATTCGTTTCATTTGTAAACAAGTACGGCAATCGCCCTTCGCAAAGTGATGATTTGTTTACAATTACCATGGTTACACGTACCGGTGCCTGTTACTGTTCATGATTCTGCGCGGTGCTATCAATAGTGGTTCCTGAAAAATAAATTCCGGGCCGTTGTTTGTTTATGGAGAAAATTATTAATCGCTTGATTTACATGGACTTTCGACATAATAAATATGTTACATGGCGTGTAGCTGGCTGATACATTTCCATACAAGGCTCTGAATGTTCATATCAGGTTCGGCTTCGCCTCACCTGATATGAACACTCATCGCCTTGTATGGAAATGTATCAGCCAGCTACACGCCATGTAACTTATAATATGTTCCGGTATGCTTCTTGTATAACTACATATTTTCCTGTATGCTTCTTGTATAACTGCATCTGTTCCTGTATGCTTCTTGTATAACTACATTTGTTCGTGTATGCTTCTTGTATAACTACATATTTCTCTGTATGCTTTTTGGAAAACAACATATTTTCCTGTATGCTTTTTGTATAACTACATATGTTCCTGTATGCTTTTTGTATAACTACATTTGTTCCTGTATGCTTCTTGTATAACTACATATGTTCCTGTATGCTTTTTGTATAACTACATATGTTCCTGTATGCTTCTTGTATAACTACATATGTTCCTGTATGCTTCTTGTATAACTACATATGTTCCTGTATGCTTTTTGTATAACTACATATGTTCCTGTATGCTTCTTGTATAACTACATATGTTCCTGTATGCTTTTTGTATAACTACATATGTTCCTGTATGCTTCTTGTATAACTACATATGTTCCTGTATGCTTCTTGTATAACTACATTTATTCGTGTATGCTTCTTGTATAACTACATATGTTCCTGTATGCTTCTTGTATAACTACATATGTTCCTGTATGCTTCTTGTATAACTACATTTGTTCCTGTATGCTTCTTGTATAACTACATATGTTCCTGTTTACTTCTTGTATAACTACATGTGTTCGTGTATGCTTCTAGTATAACTACATATATTCCTGTATGCTTCTCGCATCACTACATATGTTCCTGTATGCTTCTTGTATAACTACATTTATTCGTGCTTGCTTCTTGTATAACTACATATGTTCCTGTATGCTTCTTGTATAACTACATGTGTTCGTGTATGCTTCTAGTATAACTACATATATTCCTGTATGCTTCTCGTATAACTACATATGTTCCTGTATGCTTCTTGTATAACTACATGTGTTCGTGTATGCTTCTAGTATAACTACATATATTCCTGTATGCTTCTTGGAAAAATACATTTCTTCGTGTATGCTTCTTGTATAACTACATTTGTTCCTGTATGCTTCAAGTATAACTACATTTGTTTGTGTATGCTTCTTGTATAACTACATATATTCCTGTATGCTTCTTGGAAAAATACATTTCTTCCTGTATGCTTCTTGTATAACTATATATGTTCCTGTATGCTTCTCGTATAACTACATTTGTTTGTGTATGCTTCTTGTATAACTACATATTTTCCTGTATGCTTCTTGGAAAACAACATATTTTCCTGTATGCTTTTTGTATAACTACATATTTTCCTGTATGCTTCTTGTATAACTACATATGTTCCTGTATGCTTCTTGTATAACTACATATGTTCCTGTATGCTTTTTGTATAACTACATATTTTCCTGTATGCTTCTTGTATAACTATATATGTTCCTGTATGCTTCTCGTATAACTACATTTGTTTGTGTATGCTTCTTGTATAACTACATATTTTCCTGTATGCTTCTTGGAAAACAACATATTTTCCTGTATGCTTCTTGTATAACTACATATTTTCCTGTATGCTTCTTGTATAACTACATATGTTCCTGTATGCTTCTTGTATAACTGCATGTATTCCTGTATGCTTCTTGTATAACTACATATATTCCTGTATGCTTCTCGTATAACTACATATGTTCCTGTATGCTTCTTGTATAACTACATATGTTCCTGTATGCTTCTTGTATAACTACATATGTTCCTGTATGCTTCTTGTATAACTACATATGTTCCTGTATGCTTCTTGTATAACTACATTTGTTCCTGTATGCTTCTCGTATAACTACATATGTTCCTGTATGCTTCTTGTATAACTACATATGTTCCTGTATGCTTCTTGTATAACTACATATGTTCCTGTATGCTTCTTGTATAACTACATTTGTTCCTGTATGCTTCTCGTATAACTACATATGTTCCTGTATGCTTCTTGTATAACTATATATGTTCCTGTATGCTTCTCGTATAACTACATTTGTTTGTGTATGCTTCTTGTATAACTACATATTTCCTGTATGCTTCTTGGAAAACAACATATTTTCCTGTATGCTTCTTGTATAACTACATATTTTCCTGTATGCTTCTTGTATAACTACATATGTTCCTGTATGCTTTTTGTATAACTACATTTGTTCCTGTATGCTTCTTGTATAACTACATATGTTCCTGTATGCTTCTTGTATAACTACATATGTTCCTGTATGCTTCTTGTATAACTGCATGTATTCCTGTATGCTTCTCGTCTAACTACATTTGTTCCTGTATGCTTCTCGTATAACTACATATGTTCCTGTATGCTTCTTGTATAACTACATTTGTTCCTGTATGCTTCTCGTATAACTACATATGTTCCTGTATGCTTCTTGTATAACTACATTTGTTCCTGTATGCTTCTCGTATAACTACATATGTTCCTGTATGCTTCTTGTATAACTGCATGTATTCCTGTATGCTTCTCGTATAACTACATATGTTCCTGTATGCTTCTTGTATAACTACATTTGTTCCTGTATGCTTCTCGTATAACTACATATGTTCCTGTATGCCTCTTGTATAACTACATATATTCCTGTATGCTTCTTGTATAACTACATATATTCCTGTATGCTTCTCGTGTAACTACATTTGTTCGTATATGCTTCTTGTATAACTACATTTCTTCGTCTATGCTTCTTGTATAACTACATTTCTTCGTGTATGCTTTTCGTGTAACTACATTTGTTCGTGTATGCTTCTTGTGTAACTACATATGTTCCTGTATGCTTCTTGTATAACTACATTTCTTCCTGTATGCTTCTTGTATAACTACATTTGTTCGTGTATGCTTCTTGTATAACTACATTTCTTCGTGTATGCTTCTTGTATAACTACATTTCTTCGTGTATGCTCTTGTATAACTACATTTGTTCGTGTATGCTTCTTGTATAACTACGTTTCATCGTGTATGCTTCTTGTATAACTACATTTCTTCGTGTATACTTCTTGTATAACTACATTTGTTCGTGTACGCCTAACCCCGCACACACAGTACCATTAACAAGTGGTACGCCTAGCTCCGCAAACACAGTACCATTAACGAGTAATACGCCTAGCTCCGCACACACAGTACCATTAACGAGTAGTACGCCTAACTACACACACAGTACCATTAACAATTAGGACGTCTAACTCCACACACACAGTACCATTAATGAGTGTAAGCCTAACTCCGCACACACAGTACTATTAACGAGTAGTATGCCTAACTCCGACCACGCAGTACCATTAACGAGTGTTATGCCTAACTCCACACACACAGTGCCATTAACGAGTGTAAGCCTAACTCCGCACACACAGTTCCACTAATGAGTAGTACGTCTAACTCCGCACACACAGTACCATTAACGAGTAGTACGCCTAACTACACACACACAGTGCCATTAACAATTAGGACGTCTAACTCCGCACACACAGTACCATTAACGAGTATAAGCCTAATTCCGCACACACAGTACTATTAACGAGTAGTATGCCTAACTCCGACCACGCAGTACCATTAACGAGTGTTATGCCTAACTCCACACACACAGTGCCATTAACGAGTGTAAGCCTAACTCCACACACACAGTGCCATTAACGAGTAGAAAGCCAAACTCCGCACACACAATACCATTAATGAGTAGTGTGCTTAACTCCGCAGACACAGTACTATTAACGAGTACTGCGCCTAACTCCGCACACACAGTACCGTTCAGGAATGGTATGCATAACTCCGCACACACAGTCCCATTAACGAGTAGTACGTCTAACTCCACACACACAGTACCATTAACGAGTAGTACGCCTAACCCCGCACACACCATTAACGAGTAGTACGCCTAGCTCCGCACACAGAGTACCATTAACGAGTAGTACGCTTAACTACACACACACAGTACCATTAACGAGTAGTACGCCTAACTCCGCACGCACAGTACCATTAACGAGTAGTACGCCTAACTCCACACACACAGTACCATTAACGAGTAGTACGCCTAACTCCACACACACAGTACCATTAACGAGTAGTACGCCTAGCTTCGCGCACAGAGGACCATTAACGAGTAGTGCGCCTAACTACACACACTCAGAGTACCATTAACGAGTAGTACACCTAACTCCGCACATACAGTACCATTAACGAGTAGTACGCCTAACTCCGCACACAGAGTACCATTAACAAGTGGTACGCCTAGCTCCGCACACACAGTACTATTAACACGAGTGATACACCTAAATCCGCACACACATTACTATTAATGAGTAGTACGTCTAACTCTGTACACACAGTACCATTAACGAGTGTAAGCCTAACTCCGCACACACAGTTCCACTAATGAGTAGTACGCCTAACTCCGCACCCACGGTACCACTAACGAGTAGTACGCCTAACTCCGCACACACAGTACCATCAACTAGTGTTATGCCTATCTCCGCACACGCAGTACCATTAACTAGTGTTATGCCTATCTCCACACACACAGTACCATTAACGAGTAGTACGCCTAACTCCACACACACAGTACCATTAACGAGTAGTACGCCTAACTCCGCACACACAGTACCATTAACGAGTAGTACGCCTAGCTCCGCGCACAGAGGACCATTAACGAGTATTACGCCTAACAACACACACTCAGAGTACCATTAACGAGTAGTACACCTAACTCCGCACATACAGTACCATTAACGAGTAGTACGCCTAACTCCGCACACAGAGTACCATTAACAAGTGGTACGCCTAGCTCCGCACACACAGTACTATTAACGCGATTGATACACCTAAATCCGCACACACATTGCTATTAATGAGTAGTACGTCTAACTCCGCACACACAGTACCATTAACGAGTGTAAGCCTAACTCCGCACACACAGTTCCACTAATGAGTAGTACGTCTAACTCCGCACACACAGTACCATTAACGAGTAGTACGCCTAACCCCGCACACACAGTACCATTAACGAGTATACGCCAAATTCCGCACACACAGCACTTTTAACGCTAGTGATACGCCTAAATCCGCACACACATTACTATTAATGAGTAGTACGCCTAACTCCGCACACACAGTACCACTAACGAGTAGTACACCTAACTCCGACCACACAGTACCATCAACTAGTGTTATGCCTATCTCCGCACACGCAGTACCATTAACTAGTGTTATGCCTATCTCCGCACACACAGTACCATTAACGAGTAAAACGCCAAACTCCTTACACGCAGTACCATAAACGAGTAGTACGCCTAACTCCGCACACACAGTACCACTAACGAGTAGTACGCCTAACTACGCACACACAGTACCATTAACGAGTGTTATGCCTATCTCCGCACACACAGTACCATTAACGTGTAGTACGCCTAACTCCGCACACACATTACCATTAATGGGTAGTACGCCCAACTACGCAGACACAGTGCCATTAACGAGTAGTGCGTTTAACTCCACACACACAGTACCATTAACCAGTAGTACGCCTAACTCCGCACACACCATTACGAGTAACGAGTAGGACGCCTAACTCCGCACATACAGTACCATTAATGAGTAGTATGCCTAACTCCACACACACAGTACCATTAACGAATAATGCGCCTAACTCCACACACACAGTGCCATTAACGAGTAGTACGCCTAACTGCGCACATACAATAAGTACCATTAACGAGTAGTACGCCTAATTCCACACACACAGTACCATTAACGAGTAGTGCGCCTAACTCCACACACACAGTCCCATTAAAGAGTGGTACGCCTAACTCAGCACAAACAGTACCATCAACGATTAGTACGCATAACTAAGCTGTGGCATCGTGCTTCTGCTTGAGTAATTGGAATTAAGCGCCTTTCCCAAGGACACGACGCAGATGATGCGACCTTTTTGATCTGAAGTTCAACGCTCTAACCATCGAGCCACCCAGGCCCACTGTAAAATATGGGTACTAATACAATGCACCAAACGGCTATTCAGGGTTTAAATCTGATTTCGAATTATTAAAGGAGAAGAAAAAGAAAGTGTTGTTTCACTCTGCTTCTGACTTCTTTTCAGTTCCCTCTTCTGTGCAGAATTACACAGGATAACTCAATATATTCTCTGGGGCCTTATGTTACACAGTATCAGAAGTGGTGGGATTGAGGAATACGACCCCCCACCTTCCACATTTGCCCAAAATGTCAATTCTACATACATTCATGCCACAAATCCCCAAACCTTGTTCATTTACGCCTATTCTGATTTTTCTTGGGTCATTTTGCTATTGTTATCCTTCACTCTCTTGGTACTGAAGCCATCAAAAAGAACTCAGAGCACTAAAATTGAAATGGAATGTTATTATGTTTGCTCGGGAAGACCCTAGACCTTTACCTATGGATGCAAATGACATACAAATACTCAAAACAACTTAGAATAGATTTATTGTAAAAGATCTGACATAAAAATGATTGAAACTAATTCAATGACAACAACGCACACGCAACACATCGAGGGAGGTAACTCATAAGGTATTTAAAGTGACTGGGCAATATTCTGAGAGTCTCGACATGTTGTCGGGTGTGCAGCGTCCCAAATTAACTTATATTTAACAAATTTCCATGTATTTAAAGAAATTTTAACTAAACCTTTATTCGGTAAATCCTAAAGCGACAGATTTTTCTTCGAAAACCAGATGACGGAATTGACCCGATATTAATTTGTATCAGTTGGGACATTCCCAGCGTAATATTGGGGTCCATGCTACCAGTAAGGGCACACGCCCATTGGTTCGACATTCTGAACATAACATTGGAATTCATACCTTCAGTAACAGCATGCGCTCATTGGTTCGACATTCTGAGCGTATTACAGTCTGGGCGTAACATTGTGTATAAAGTGTCAACTTCCAGTGACGACATGCGTTCATTAGTTCGACATTCTGAGCGTAGTATTGAGATTCGTACCTTCAGTAAGGGCTTGAGGTTATTGGTTCATTGGTTCGAAATTCTGAGCGTAATGTTCAGGCAACTACTTTTAATAACGGCAAGCGCTCATTGGTTCGAAATAAATTCTGAGCGAAACATAAAGCAATCTACTTTTAGTGAGGGCACGCCCTCATTGGTACGAAATTCTGAGCGTAATAGTGAGATTCAGAGCGTAAGCGTACCCGCTTATTGGTTCGAAATTCTGAGCGTAATATTCAGGGATCTACTTTTAGTAACGGCATGCGTTCGTTGTTTCGAAATTCCGAGTGCAATATTCAGGTATCTACTTTCAGTAAGGGCACAGACTCATTGGTTCAAAATTCTGAGCGTAATATTGAAATTCATACCTATTGTAAGGGCACGTGCTCATTGGTTCGAAATTCTAAGCGTAATATTCAGGTATCTGCTTTTAGTAACGGCGCGAGCTTATTGGTTCTGAATTCGGAGCGTAATATTCAGGCATCTACTTTTAGAAACGACGTGCGCTCATTGGCTCGAAATAAAATCTGAGCGAAATATTCAGCTATTTACTTTTAGTAAGGGCACGCGCTCATTGGTTTGAAATTCTGAGCATAATAGTGAGATTCAGACCTTCGGTTATTGGTTCGAAATTCTGAGCGCAATATTCAGGGATCTACTTTTAATAACGGCAGGCATTCTTTGATTCGAAATTCCGAGTGTAATATTCAGGTATCTACATTCAGTAAGGGCACAGGCTCATTGGTTCTGAGCGTAATATTGAAATTCATACCTTAAGTAAGGGCAGCAGGTGCTCATTGCTTCAAAATTCTGAGTGTGATATTCAGGTATTTACTTTTACTAACGGCGCGAGCTTATTGGTTCGAAATTCTGAGCGCAGTATTCAGGCATTTACTTTTAGTAACGGCATGTATTCATAGGTACGAAATTCTGAGCGTAATATTCAGGTATGTACTTTTAGTAACGGCACGCGCTCATTGGTTCGACATTCCGAGCGTAATATACAGGCATGTACTTTTAGTAACGGCATGCGTTCATTGATTCGATATTTAGGTAATCCAGGCATGTACTTGCAGTAACGGCATGCGTTCGTCGGTTAGAAATTCTGATCGTAATATTCAGGTATCTACCTTTAGTAAGGGCACACGCTCTTTAGTTCGAAATTTTGAACGTAATATTGAGATCCACACCTCCAGTAAGGGCACGCGCTCATTGGCTCGAAATTCTGAGCGTAATATTCAGGTATGTACTTCTAGAACGACATGCGCGCATTGGGATGACATTATGAGTGTAATATTCAGGTATCTACTTTTAGTACTGGCATGCGCGCATTGGTTCGAAATTCTGAGCGTAATATTCAGGTATCTACTTTTAGTACTGGCATGCGCTCATTGGTTCGACATTCTGAGCGTAATATTCAGGTATGTACTTTTTAACGGCATGCGCGCATTGGTTCGACATTCTGAGCGTGATATGCAGGTATCTACTTTCAGTAACGGCATGAGCGCATTGGTTCGACATTCTGAGCGTAATATTCAGGTATCTACTTTTAGTAACGGCATGCGCGCATTGGTTCGACATTCTGAGCGTGATATGCAGGTATCTACTTTTTAACGGCATGAGCGCATTGGTTCGTCATTCTGAGCGTAATATTCAGGTATCTACTTTTAGTAACGGTATGCGCGCATTGGTTCGACATTCTGAGCGTGATATGCAGGTATCTACTTCTAGTAACGGCATGCGCGCATTGGTTCGACATTCTGATCGTAATATTCAGGTATTTACTTTTAGTAACGGTATGCGCTCATTGGTTCGACATTCTTAGCGTGATATGCATGTATCTACTTTCAGTAACGGCATGCGCGCATTGGTTCGACATTCTGAGCGTAATATTCAGGTATCTACATTTAGTAACGGCATGCGCACATTGGTTCGACATTCTGAGCGTGATATGCAGGTATCTACTTTTAGTAACGGCATGAGCGCATTGGCTCGACATTCTGAGCGAGATATGCAGGTATCTACTTTTGGTAACGGCATGCGCGCATTGGTTCGACATTCTGAGCGAGATATGCAGGTATCCACTTTCAGTAACGGCATGAGCGCATTGGTTCGACAATCTGAGCGTAATATTCAGGTATCTACTTTTAGTAACGGCATGCGCGCATTGGTTCGACATCCTGAGCGTGATATGCATGTATCTACTTTTAGTAACGGCATGAGCGCATTGGCTCGACATTCTGAGCGAGATATGCAGGTATCTACTTTTGGTAACGGCATGAGCGCATTGGTTCGATATTCTGAGCGTAATATTCAGGTATCTACTTTTAGTAACGGCATGCGCGCATTGGTTCGACATTCTGAGCGTAATATGCAGGTATCTACTTTTAGTAACGGCATGCGCGCATTGGTTCGACATTCTGAGCAAAATATGCAGGTATCTACTTTTCGTAACGGCATGCGCGCATTGGTTCGATATTCTGAGCGAGATATGCAGGTATCTACTTTTCGTAACGGCATGTGCGCATTGGTTCGACATTCTGAGCGTGATATGCAGGTATCTACTTTAAGTAACGGCATGCGCGCATTGGTTCGACATTCTGGGCGTAATATTCAGGTATCTACTTTTAGTAACGGCATGCGCGCATTGGTTCGACATTCTGAGCGAGATATGCAGGTATCTATTTTCAGTAACGGCATGCGCGCATTGGTTTGACAATCTGAGCGTAATATTCAGGTATCTACGTTTAGTAACAGCATGCGCGCATTGGTTCGACATTCTGAGCGTGATATGCATGTATCTACTTTTAGTAACGGCATGCGCGCATTGGTTCAACATTCTGAGTGTAATATTCAGGTATCTACTTTTAGTAACGGCATGCGCGCATTGGTTCGACATTCTGAGCGTGATACGCATGTATCTACTTTTAGTAACGGCATGCGCGCATTGGTTCGACATTCTGGGCGTAATATTCAGGTATCTACTTTTAGTAACGGCATGCGCGCATTGGTTCTACATTCTGAGCGTAATATTCAGGTATCTACTTTTAGTAACGGCATGCGCGCATTGGTTCGACATTCTGAGCGTGATATGCAGGTATCTACTTTCAGTAACGGTATAAGCGCATTGGTTCGACATTTTGAGCGTAATATTCAGGTATACTTTTAGTAACGGCATGCGCGCATTGATTCGACATTCTGAGCGAGATATGCAGGTATCTACTTTTCGTAACGGCATGCGCGCATTGGTTCGACATTCTGAGCGTGATATGCAGGTATCTACTTTCAGTAACGGCATGGGCGCATTGGTTCGAAAATCTGAGCGTAATATTCAGGTATCTACTTTTAGTAACAATAATAATAATAATAATAACACTTTGGCCAGCCGCTGTTTTGTCGCGGTTCTCGGACGAGAAGGCCATGGTTACCCCTGAACTCTCAACTGCCTCCCTATTCCCACGCTTCTCCTCTCCTCCCAACACTCGGAGACGAACTGCTTGATGACATCCCTTGCCCCATTCTTCCCAATCTCACCGATTAGCATATCAACCCTCTCCTTTGAGTCTCCCCCTAATCACATGTCCTTCATTCTCCCATCCCACTTCCCCATTATACTCCCAGTGAATCTCATTCTTTTAGACTGATACTTTGGGCATTCTAGAAGAAAGTGTTCCAGGGTATCCACCACGCCCAAGTTACACATCTGGCACTCCTTTTCACTGTTTTTCCCAATTTTTCCCCTCAGCTCCAGGGACCGCGACCTCAGCTTGAACAACAGTGACCCCCCAAAGGTGCCATCAAGGTACTCTTCAAAACCAGGCTTCTCTTTATCACGCAGGCCACCCAAAGATCTCTTTGATTTGACCCCCTCTCGCCAATTACGGTTACAATCCTCCATGACCCTTTCTCTGACGATCTTTTTGCCCTGGTTTGCCCCAACGTCAAGGTCCGAGATCTTCAATGAGTAGTTTTCTACTAGCTCCCTCACTTGGACCATCCACTCCGTCTTGATATTTGAGTTGAAAGTTCTCAGGAACATTACTTTACACCATCGGCTATCGGGGAGATTTACCAAATAATTAAGATAAGCGAGTTCCAATAGGTCTATCCTGTCCTTGATCCTCATCCACCCAAGCCCACCCCTGATCGCGTCTAGCGCTGCGGCATTACTCGTGCCTGTTATCCATCGTCCTGCATCGTTTTGCAGGATTTCCAAGCTCTTTACGGCTGTATTGGTTAGGGGTACAACTTCCGTACCGTATGTTATACTTGGCAGACCCACCACTTCCCAAATAGTTTTCCCCACGAAAACCTTATTGAAACTGTTTCTCCCTATAAGTTTCATTTGGTTAAGGATTCGCTTCCCCTTCAGAATCAATTTATTTGTGTGGTTTCGGTAGATGCCTCTTCCTGTGATGTTTATATTTACCCCCAAATACTCGTAATCGCTAGTCTCTCCTACACTAAGAAGTCTACTGCTACCTTCCGGAATGCAGAACTCCTCCACTCTCCACCTTCGAGTGGGGTCCACTTTCCGGCCACCGGGTATAACTTTGCTCTTGCTTTCATTAAGTTCGAGTCTCCATTTGCTCCCATATTTCCCAACAATTCCCAGCATCTTCGCTAGCCCCTCTTCGCTGCCTGACACTAGCACCATATCGTCTGCAAAAAATAGCCCTGGGATCTTCAAGTCACCAACTGCAACCCCCTCGTCGCTATGCAGGAGTTCATCTCCTAAACCTTTGATGTACAATGCAAAAAGAATTGGCGAAAGGATACACCCCTGTTTTAGGCCTATCTCCATAGGCACACGTTTTGTTGTAATGTTTCCCAGGCTAAGTTCACTCTGTACATCTTTATATAATGCTTTCATAATCCCAACAAACTCGCCCCCCAAGCCCAGAGCCTCCAGCTTGCGCCACATACCCTCCCTCCATACTCTATCATATGCCCTTTTAACATCCAAAAAGGCCATGAACATCTTTTTCTTTTTTGCTTTCGCGGATTCTATCATTTGGGATAGCGTGAAAAGATGGTCAGTGACTCTCCTTCCCTTCCTGAAGCCATTCTGGATTTCTCCCCAAAAAACCTCCTCTTCGATAACCTCCTCTAATCTCCCATACAGGACTTTACAAAAGACTTTTCCAATGGTGCTGCTGACAGAGATCCCTCGATAGTTATCCAAGACGTCTTTTTCCCCCTTTTAGTGAATAAATGTCACTTTGCTTTCCCTCCACTCCTTTGGGACCTCTTGTTTTTCTATGGCTAAATTGAATAGGGCAGTTAGGCTTTCCAAGAGTTCCTCTCCCCCTTTTTTGATAAACTCGTTAGGAATTTCGTCCACCCCTCCCGCTTTTCCATTCCTTAATTTCGAGATCACCCTTCGCACCTCCTCAGTTTTGATTTCGCTGCACACGAAGTTCGATAGATTTTCCTCGACCTGGTTCGGACACTCTGGTGGGTTCCCCATGCCCCATCGCTTATCGTTTACCTTTTCCCAGTGCTTGACTAGTTCTAATGCGATTTGATCTCGCTCTTCTGTTACTCTGCCATCTACTTTAATGCTCTGTGGGTTATTCCATTTGTTACGTTTGTTCACCCATTTCCAAAATACGCTCGACCCCCCCTGTCGTTCTTATCGTCCTAATAAGACTGCTATTTCGCACTCTCCGGTTGTCGTCTTTAATCTTGTTTACTTTATTTTAACAGTATGCGCTCATCAGTTTAAATTTCTGAGCGTAATATTCAGGTATCTACTTTTAGTACTGGCATGCGCTCATTGGTTCTACACTCTGAGCGTCATATTCAGGTATCTACTTTTAGAACGACATGCGCGCATTAAGACGACATTATAAGCGTATTATTCAGGTATCAACTTTTAGTGACGGCAATTCTGAGCGTAATATTCAGAAATCTTCTTTTAGTAACGGCATGCGGTCATTGGTTCGACATTCTGTGCGTAATATTCAGGTATCTACTTTTAGTAACGGGATGGGGGCGCGGTGGCTCAGTTGGTAGAGGTGCAGGCTGCAAGCCGAGAGGTCCTCGGTTCGAATCCCACCTGCGGTAATCGCGTTGTGTCCTTGGGCAAGACACTTCACCCCCATTGCCCACGTGGGGGCACGGTGACGCTGTGTACTAAGGCGTACTGCACGTCGATGGAGCACCTGTCTCCAGCCAATGCTAACCCTGCTTGTGTGGAGTTAGTATGTTGGGGAGCTGACAGTTGCTCGCCGTTGATCGGTGGTTCTCTCCGGGTACTCCGGCTTCCTCCACCCGTAAAACTGTCGAGGTCATGATTAGCCATTGTGCAGAAATATGTGACCCTAAACACCAATAAATAAATAATAATAATAATAGTAACGGGATGCTTTCATTGGTTCGATATTCAGGCGTTACATTGAGATTCATTCTGTCAGTTACGGCACTCGCTCATTGATTCGACATTCTGATCGTAATATTGAGGTACATATTTTTAGTAAAGTTACATACTCATTGGTTCGACATTTTGAGCATAAACTGAGGTTCACTTCTTTCAGTAATAACATGCGCTCATTGGTTCGACATTCTGAGCATTATCTTGTGGTGCGCACTGTCAGTAACAAAAAGAGGTCATTGGTTCGACATTCTGGGAGTAATATGATGTATATATTTTTTTAATGTTACGCGCTCTCTGGTTCGACATTCTGAGTATAATATTGAGATGCCCACTATCAGTAATGGCACGCGCTCATTTCTTCGACACTTAGAGCATAAATATTTGATACAAAATTTCCGCAATGGCACACATTTATTCGTCCGATATTCTGAGCGTCATATTGAGGTGATTACTGTCAGTAGCGTTAAGTGCCCATTGGTTTGACATTCTGGGCGCCATGTTGAGGTGTATACTTTCAGTAATGTTAAGCGTTCATTGGTTCTACATTCTGGGCGTAATACTGAGGTAATTCTTTCAGTAACATTACGGGCGTAATATTGAGGTTCATACATTCAGTAATGTTATGCGGTCATTCGTTCTAGGTAATGGGCGTAATATTGAGGCACATTCTTTCAGTAATATTACGCGCTCATTGTTTGACATTCTGGACGTAATATTGAGGTGCATACTTTAAGTGTCGTTACGCTTTCATTAATTCTACATTCTGTGAGTAGTAATTTTGAGGTACATTCTTTCAGTAATATGACCCGCTCATTGGTTTGATATTCGGGGTATAATATTGAGGTGCATACTTTCAGTGACGTTACGTGCTCATTGGTTGGACATTCAGGGCGTAAAATTGGAGTATATTCTTTCAATAACATTATGCGCTCATTAGTTTGACATTCGGGCGTAATCTTGAGGTACATATTTTCAGTAAGATTTCGCTCTCATTGATTTTACATTATGAGCGTAATATTGAGGTATATTTTTACAATAACGTTATGCGATAACTGGTTTGACATTCCGGGCGTAATATTGAGGTGTATACTTTCAGTAACGTTAAGCGCTCATTTGTTTGACATTCCGGACGTAATATTGAGGTACGTACTGTCAGTAACGTTACTCGCCCATTGGTTCGACATTTTGGGCATAATATGGAAGTACATTGTTTGAGTAACGTTACTCGCTCATTTGTTTGACATTCAGGTCGTAATACAGAGGTACATTCTTTCAGTAACGTTACTCGCTCATTTGTTTGACATTCAGGGCGTAATATAGATTGAGGAACATTCTTTCAGTAACGTTACTCGCTGATTGGTTCGACAATTTTGGGCGTAATATTTTGGTACATACTCTCAGTAACGTTACGTGCTCGTTCGCCTGATATTCTGTACGTAATATTGAGGTACATTCTTTTAGTAACGTGACGCGCTCATTGGTTCGACAATTCTGGGCGTAATATTGAGGTACATTTTTCAGTAACGTTAAGCACTCATTGGTTAGACATTCTGGGCGTAATATTGAGGTACGTACTTTCAGTAAAGTTAAGATCTCATTGCTTCGAAATTTGGGGCGTAATATTGCGGTACATACCTCTCAGTAACGTTACGTGCACATTCGCCTGATATTCTGGGCGTAATATTGAGGTACGTACTGTACGTTACGCTCTCATTGGTTCGCCATTCTGGGCATAATATTGAAGTACATTCTTTCAGTAACGTTACACGCTCATTGTTTCAACATTCTGGGCGTAATATTGAGGTATGTACTGCCAGTAACGTTACGCGCTCAATGGCTCGACATTCTGGACGTAATATTGAGGTACGTACTGTCAGTGTAACATTACGCGCTCATTTGTTCGACATTCTGGGCTTAATATTGAGGTACATTCTCTCAATAACCCTACGTGCTCATTAGTCCGATATTCTGGGCGTAATATTGAGGTACATTCTTTCAGTAATGCAACGCAATCATTGGTTTTATATTCCTAGCGTAATATTGAGTTATGTTCGTTATGTTCCCAAAATCCCACAAAGTGTCTTCTGTTGAACCCTTTTTCTATCATCAGTCTTTGTAGGATTTTGAGAACATAACGACGATTCGAATCTGAGGTACTGAAATCGAATCGAATCATCGGAACTATTTCGTATCGAAGCGAATATCGAAGCTTCGCGGGGTCCTAAATTCCATATTCTATCATCTCTGCACCATTAGTTAAAAGAAGGTCCAGGACCTTGGGTTCATTGTTTCCGTGACATGTTGTAGCTTTTTTTAAATATTGTGTCCAGTACCTTTCTTTGATGCGGTATCGAACATATCAACCTCCTTATCGTTCACAGTATACGCTGTCCAATTGATTCTGGGATAACTGAAGTCATCTATACCTTCTATATGAGTAAAGCCGTTTTGTTGGTTGAAATATTGTAACGAAGTGCCTATGAATCTACGATCGTAGTCTAGGACTAGTGTTGTGTAGCTGATAGAACCGCGAAGTTCCACCAACCCGTGGCGTTTAGAGTTTTTACAGAACCAGAAACACATATTTCAGTTGCAAGCCAGAAAATGAGCAGACTGACATCTGCATAATGAGGTCCCCAGAGGGTGAATTTAGTGATGCTACCCTGCGCATCACTAAATTTACCCTCTGTGAACCTCAATCTGAATCAGGGTCTCAAAACAGAATGAGGTTCCCAGAGGATAAATTGGCCCACTGTATGGGATACCATGATCAAATTCACCATATGGGGACCTCATTCTGCAAATGTCAGACGCCTTATTTTCAGGCCTGTTCAGTTGAACGTTCAGATTTCCGTAACCTCACGAATCTTGTCGTGTATCAGAAATGATTTAACGTAACGAACAGTTCAAGCGATTATCTATAATTTAAATAAAGAACTTATCGACTGACCGTCGTCATCTCCTGGCAATAATTTACAACAAAAATCAAAACGACAAAGTTCGTACCTTGTATATTGTGGCGGCATCCATCTCAAGTACTTCGAGAAGGTAACGTGCGCGCGATGAGCCACTAGACAACATGGCTCGATCACCCAGAAAACGGTGCTTATATTCACCAATTTTCTGATGCAATACCTAATCACGTGACTACCAGTCAGTTGAATTTTAGGGAAAGTCCTCTGACGTGACGGTCGCCATTTTGTGTCCGTGGAACGTTTACACGCAAATAGTATTCCGCCGGGTACCTGTTAACCGGTGGAATGTCCTGGTGAATTGTATAATTTACAACTAAGCATCACCTGATATCTGGTGATGTTCCACCAGGTGCATGTTATGATTTGGTGACAGCTCGAACAATACCTTCCCAGGAGCTACAGCAGAATGTTATTGTACTATATATCAACAAATCCTACAGCATTAATGTTTGTTGACAATATTGGCCTGCAAAGTTATGCCAAATAATGTCAACAGAACATTTGTCGTCCACTCCTATGTGGGTACACAAAGTACGCCTGTACTCTGATCGTCAGTTACTACAAGTCCATGTAATGTAGCTTCGAATCAATCTGTTAATAAAATCTGAGTCCAATTTACCAAATATAAATCATCAATAAAAACTATCATGACCCTACAACACTTTTAATAGGAGCCTAGAAGAGCTATAGCTATTCTATCGGGCTTGATTCACCCTTGTGGGCAAACTTCGCAACAATATGTCGAAGCAGATCTTTAGATCCCTATGAGCCGCCTCAGTGCAGTTTGAACTGTATACAGTACGTGGAGAGTGTATTATCACTAAATCACCCGCAGAGTGTACAATCCACCCAAGCAATAATTGCAAATTTGTTGCAAAGCATAACCAGCACAAGCAAAGTTTCAGCTAATGGACCTCCGGGTTGAACCCGGAGGTCCATTAGCTGAAATATTGCTTGTGTTTTTTTTGTCGATATGTACAAAATTTGAAAGTTATAGCATGGATGATAACTCCACTCCGCGGGTGATTTACTTACAATCCACTCTCCACGTACTGTAGATGCAACCCATCAAGATTTTGTCTGGTTTATTTGAATTTGAATGGAAGCGCGCTGGCTCAGTGGTTACGGCACTGAACATTAAACCGAAATGTCCACGGTTCGATCTCCGCTAGGGATACTGCGTTGTGTTCTTGGGCAACGCACTTCACCCCGACTGCCCATGTAGGGGCACTGTTGCGATGTGTACTAAGGCGTACTGCTTGTCGATGGTACACTTGTCTTCAACCAATGCTAACCCTGATTGTACAGAGTTAGTGCGTTGGGGAGTCTGGGAGTTGGTCGCCGTTTCTCGGCGGTTTTCTTCGGGTACTCCGGCTTCTGTCGAAAGTGTCGTTAAAGCAGAATAAATAAATAAATAAATAAATAAATAAATAAATAAATAAATAACTAAATAAATAAATAAATAAATAAATAAATTTGAATTTGAATCCCGAAAGTAAATTGCAAGACCTCTTTCTTTTTAGTACAATCGGTAGTATTCACCAGAAAGACATAACATTCAGTTTTATATTCTGCTGAGACTGCGTTTATTCTATAATTCTTTGGAAGAACTTCAGTTATTACTATGATGTCTGATTGACCCAGACCTTGTTCGATTCTTGTTTTCAGTTCCGCCTATTTGTTCAATAAACTGTCCACATTTGTGGGCATATAGAATAGAGTTCCGCCTATTTGTTCAATAAACAGTTCACATTTGTATACATATGGAATACAGTTCCGCCTATTTGTTCAATAAACTGTCCACATTTGTGTACATATAGAATGTTTCGATTCAGCCTTCTTTACCTGTAAGCTCTCTCTTTCCTTGTCGTATCATATTCAATGCTTATTTTATTAACATATTTCCTCTGCAACTTTGAGTTTTCTTAGATTTTTCACCAGTCTTATTTTATCCCTCTCTTTTTTAAATTCAACGTTTACACGTTTGACTCAATTGACTTTTGTATCCTTTTCCTCTGTTTTCTCTTTTCCAAGCCTTGTGTTTGTACTATTCCAAAAAGTAGAGGATATTTGATAAACATGAGATATGTGAAGAAATATATTTATATTTTCATCAAACAGACAGTTGAGGCATTGCACTGTGACATCTGATGAATGATTTCAGCGATAGTTGGGTGCCTGACAAGCACACATTCCACGCACTGAGCTGTAGAAGACATGTACGGTCAGTCAGAGAATTTACCACATTCAGTCCGAGACCTCGATACCTTGTAAATCCTCCTCGGTTCGCGAGACAAGCCTACTCCTCACCAAACGTACAATATCTGCTTGACTGATGTTATTACATTCTTCATGCAGCGGCGAGTTCCTGGACATTGGTAGGGGGCTGTTGGCGTTGTCGTACACGCCACCAAGCATACCCAGACATGCTCGATTGGTGAAAGGTCTGGGCTTAGTGCTTTCCAAGGCAGTGTAGTGATGTTCTGCTCCTGGGGGAACTCTGCAGCGACACGGGCCTTGTGTGCTCTTGCATTGTCATCTTGGAAAATTAATCGACGGACGTGACGTCGCGCAAATGGCACCAAATGAGCTGCTAACGTGTTGCCAGGGTAGCGCTGCCCTGTGAATTTCTGAGGCACTTTGATGGCGGTTGCGTAATTCTGTGGTTCGGATGAAACGATCCTGGTTAGCAGTTCTCGCCCTTGGACGACTTGACCGACGTCAGTCATCAACATTGTCTGTCTGACGGCGACCACAACCTGCTAATCACCGATTAAGTAGCGTTGAGAATTTGAGCCACTGCAGTCTGTCTGTTGCCAGCTTCCAACATGCCAACGGCACGTAAACGTTCATCACGTGTCAGTCTTTGCATACCTCACAAGTTACGTTTCGACCAGAAACTATTGATGAACGAGTTTATACCAAGAAAAGAACGATCAGATCCCCGAAAAAGCTCGTCCAGTACAAATGAACATTTAAAAAAGGTACCCGACAGACATTAACGCGACGCTCGTGCGAAAAACCTGCACGAAGTTTTCGTGGGCCGGTGACATTCATGATCCACACTAAACTTGGGAACATATTGATGTATCCAATCACGCGTATCCAATACCATTTTCCGAAAATATCAACATAAGTTTGGATATCTCCTACTTTTTTTGAATAGTATAATAAAACTAAAATCAGTCTCCAATATTGTACATAAGTCATTTCTTTGATGGTTATTCCGATGAATAGTACAGTGTTGGAATTTAATATTATTGCGTCCGTGGACATATTGCCCACCCGTGAAAAATGACCAGTCCACGGCGGACGTTCTCTGTGTAAACTCGAGCGCCTTAACCATTAGAGTGCTGGAAGCCCATATCTGGGCTTTATTCTCAAGAGGAAGTGCCACAACGTGAAGGCTCTTTTTCAGTGGATGTGTTTTGTATTATCTTCAAAGTGATATCATTTAGTTTGAAAGGGTTTGCCTTGTTACAATTTATGGGAGAGTGCCGACAGGCACTCTCCCATAAATTGTAACAAGTCAAAGACATGTGTACAAAATTTGATGGTCAAAAATAGTTTAGAACTCTACCAGTTAAGAAACAACGAAATGATTCAGGTTTCTCAACATACCTTAATATTTTTCACTCTGCTCCCTAATTTTTTCATGAGCGCTTGACGATGTATTTATTTTTCTATTTATTGGGGTTAACGGCACTTTCGACAACCAAGGTCACCTCGTGTCAGACAGTTTTACGGGTGGAGGAAGCCGGAGTAACCGGAGAGAACCACCGAGCAACGGCGAGAAACTGACAGGCTTCCCAACAAACTAACTCCACACAAGCAGTGTTTTCATTGGCTGAAGATAAATGCACCATCGACGTGTAGTACGCCTGAGTAAACAACGCCACCGTGCCCCCACGTGGGCAATGGCGGTGAAGTGTCTTGCCCAAGGACACAACGCGGTTGCCGCATGACGATTTTTTTTTTGATATTACACTGCGTTCAGAGTGCAACACAGACTTAGATTGTCAGTTCCTAAACTGAAACATTTTATCACTGACAAGTTTATTTCATTTGACACTGTGGGATAATTAAAGCTGAGGACGCAAACTGATCTATTCTGCAGAGGTAAAATATGGCGTACACTTAACCTCGACCCCGACCCCGAATGTACAGTCATAACGTCCCCTTAGTTCTAATGTGTTCTATGTGTCTACTGGCACAGAGAACACATTGGAACTCAGGGGATAATAAGTCAGATAATGATTGCCGTCTCGTTAATTGTCATCGTAGCCAGCTTGGACTGCCATATTTTGATGTCATGACTTTGCGCATGCGCTGTGGGTATTTGTAGTATTACGCATGTTTATTTTGTTTATATGCGGCCTCCATCCTGATTCCTATGGTGCCTCGTGGTTGCTGGGGTGCATTTCCCACAACAGCAAGGTAATGTGTTCTGGGGGCTGTTTGATTTCGTAGGACTACATATAATTACAGGAAACAACCCTAAATCTATCCAAACTTTCCCAAATGGACCCAAATACCTTCTAGAAAACTGCCATTTTGGATGGCATGGCATTGGTATGAGTAGAACAGTGTGCTACAGGGCCATGGGCGGATCGTGGAATTAAAATACGGGGGGGGGGGGGGGGGAGGGGGGTGCTGATGTGATCCGACAGAGTCCTAGCATCAGTCGAAGGCCGAAGGCGACTGCCGCACGTGTCGAAGGAACGTGCGTTTGTGTGGGAGGACTGTTATATTTTGTCCCCGACAGATTAGTGATCTTTGACATCATGGGAACATCGATCGTCGGAAATGCAGAAACAAGAAACCTCTTTTACCTTACATTTTCTCGCTGTATAGTGGCAACAAGTTTGGGAAATTGTTGGCATTCTTGGTCTATTGGGCCAATATTGCCACTGACTCTTTTGGTGCTGATTTTCAGATCGGTTAAATCATTTTAAATTCTTTGACAAATTATGTCACGCTTACTGAGAAGCAGCCATGACATAATTTGAAAAGGAGCCGAAGGGATAATAATTTATATCAGATTTTTGGCATACTTCAAGTAAATGTGTGTGCGTCTGAGAGAGAAAGAGAAAGAGAGGGGGAGAAAGAAAGAGAGAGACTGTCACAATGAGAACTCGACCGGTCAACTCAACTGGCCATTCGCAGATTCGGGCGAATGGCCAGTTGAGGTGATCCGGTGAATGCCAGAAGCCTTCAATAAAATTCGAACTGGGAAACATACGCGACTGGAAATATTGGCTCCCCATTAACATTAACTTCAATTTTGGGGTATGCGATGTAAAAATAATGATACCAGGAACATACCATTTCTTCGGCCTTGTGGCGACAAAATATTCTTTTATACTTCGCTTCATTGCGTCCCGCTTTCGACTATCGATTTTGCAATCAGCGGATACTTGCAGACGTGACTGTCGTCAGTTCTATAAATAACCGATATTCTGCGAATTCTAAAAGAGGATCATGTCCCTTATTTGGCAATGTCATTAGGTAAGGAGGGGCGTTATAGGACAAGATTGTGTGGAACAAGAGCATGACTTTTTTAGTGGGCTCGGGGGGGGGGGGGGACTAGTCCCCCTAGTCCCCCTCTCGATCCGCCCTTGACTGGGCCGTCAATCAAGTAGGTAGATCTAACGGCTCTTTCGATTCGCCCGGAACCTACTCCAGCAGCGCAGGATTGAGTGATCTTGGTTTTCGATAAGGAAGAGAGATTTTTCAGTAAGCGCCGAGAGATTATGTCAAATCACGGAATCTCATTTCACGTAATTCACTGGGAATCCCAGTTACCACATTGAAAAATCGCCTAACCCGATGCTATTTTCGGGACACCGAATCTGGCTTTGTCACAGACGATTCTGCCGTCAAAATGGAGTCTATTTGAAACAAATTCGTACAGGATGCTAGAATGAAAAGTTTAGGAAGCAAATTTCGTATTTATCAGTTTTTGTGCTTAAATAAATCGCCGAGAATCCATATTTAATTACTCTTGAAAAAGTATTGCAAGGGAGTAGAAGTAGAACATTTGCTCGCGATCGAAAATGAAAAACGACAATCCGATGTTCTCATACGACAATGTCGATGGTGTGTGGTGTTTATCATTGCGCAACTGATCGGAATACAGGCAGAAATTAAGATCCGAATACGACCCTGCGAAGCTTCGACATTTGATTCGATTTCGAATCTTAAGTTACTATTAGGTTCGATTCGAAATCGGCTGTCCGATTCGTTTCCATTCGCATCTTTTCACTGGAATGTAGCCTGGTATCAGTCATCTTCGTCGTCACACAAAACGTGTAGTTCTAATGGAAATGGAACATAAATAATATCGAAAATAACGAGTGAGTGTAATTTCCGCTATATTAGCATAAACAGCATCAGTACATCATGCCACCAACCATGCTAATTGACGCCCCACTAGTCACTACCACAGTTGAAAGCAAATTTAGGGTTTCCAAGCAATATAAACGATGAGATGTTGCTAGCGGCTAGCCCTGTGCAGTGCCGAGGTAATGGGCAAGATGCTTTCGACGAAGGCATGCCTTGATGATGTAGTAGGAATATTTTATCAGTTGGCGCTTGAGCCACCCACAGTCGGACAAATCAGGTTTACAGCACCTCCTTCCCCAGTCGATCATCTTAAAGATACCCCAGATTCGCTTCGAGGTTCGATTCGATTTCGAATAATTGAGCCGCTTCAATTCGAGGTTCGATTCGATTTCGAATATTAGAGCCGATTCGATTCGAGGTTCGATTCGATTCGATTTCGAATAACAGAACCGATGCCTTTCGACGTTCGATTCGATTTCGAATAATAGAACCGATTTCCTTCGAGGTTCGATTCGAACCGAAAATGTGTAATTAGCCGGGCCCTAATGTAGTAGTATCACAAGTATGGTGTGGAAGAATTTCAAATAAAGCAAAAGAAGATTCTTTGTTATCTTGTAAAGTGTGAAAAGTTTGTGAAACTTGGCCATCCAAGTTCTAGTTAGAGTTAATTAGAAGTGGTAGAACGGATTAAGACGGTTATGATTCTGACATCACCACTTTGTAGACTGTTAATTTTAACAATTGAGTAAGTAAACTGCAGAGCTATGCCGTACAATATTTCCGTAGTCTCTCAAAGAAAGAACGAATGCTAAGAAATGTGCTCTAATGTTTTCCGCGAAAGCGCATATTTCAGTTCTCTGAGTTGAAAGAGTCGCATATTTTCCTTTTTTGCATATCTCTTTGATGTGACTTTCACAATTTAAGTTTGATTGAAGGTAATGGGCAAGATGTTTATGACAACTTACAAATGTTACTAGAGTATCATTAAAAATCAATGACGGATTAAAGGTTGTTGAACGATTATATGTGAAAAATAGAGCCTCCCTTTCTAGGGGTTAAATTTTACGAGCCATTTTTTAGACCAAGAGTAGTTAGCCTCAATGTCTTTGTTCAAAGCAGAAGTTATATCCAAATGCGTGACTACACCATTAGTTAAACACGCGTCGTCCTCAAATAGTCTGGCGAGAGAGTCTAGGTTATCACACTATCACACAAAACAGAAGCCTGAGAGACACTGGCAGTTATTATCGTACGGGAGAAAATGTGAGGTGTACCAAGACTCGTTGTCACCTTCATTTAGATAATGTTCAAACCATCTCAGTTAGTTTCCACGAACGCCATTTATTGACGTTCAAAGATAAGACGCTTGTTTCATACTCTTCCGAAAGCTTTAAATATATCACAAAAATCGCTCAAGTGACGAGTTGAGTATCGACTGATTGGTCGAGATAGTGGTGTAATTCAAAGAGTTCATATCTTGTAACTTGCTGAGGGTGGAATACCGACTTGTATTTATAGATGAGATATTTTTATCGATGAAGTCAGCGAAAGTATATTTTAGTGCAATCTTCCCGAAGACTTTAGCCAATATTGGTAGGAGAGATACTGGCCTGTAGTTTTTGCAATTGGGTAGGTCTTTTTGTTTGAAAAAGGGAAATACCTTTGCCTTTTCCCATTCACCGGGGAAAATACCTTTCTCCAAACTTCGTTGGGACATCATTTTTAACTGGCTGAGTGCTAGGTAATTTGTAATGAAAGATTCTAAAAACAAAATGTTATTTGCGTTTGACTGAATATGAAACATCAGCAAGGAAAATGTCGGCTTTTGCTCTGGTACCTTCTTTTTGTGAAAACCCTGATAGTGACTTCTCGCACTCAACCAGTTAAGGGGACGTTTTCAGTTTTTGCAGTTGCCGTGAGCATTCTGATGCTTATGTCGTTATGTCCACGAGATTTATTGCACTAGAATGAGTTAATTGCTTCCATTTTGTCGCTTTCCGCAGTAACAATAGTTTAATTTTCCGTTGTACATACAGTTACAGGCCCGTCGGAACGAAATTTATATTGGGGGGGCTGATATTGCTAATTTGGGTGAACTGGCTGATACTAAATGGGTATGGGGTATCCAAATGCCTGAAGGCACGAGCTTTTTGAGGGGGGAGGGGAGGGGGGGGGGGCTTACTCCCCCAGAAAATTTTTTGAAAAGGGCAATAAAAGGAAGCATTCTGGTAGCTTTTGAAGCAAAAACCTCTTGATTTTTTTAAAAGGCAAAAGTTGTTTTTTTAACAAAATGTTTCAAAAATCCCAATAGAACCTCATAACATTTGGGGACGGTTCTCACACCGGGCTCACCTGCAGGCCGTGGCCGTATTCCGTCATGCTAAAAAACAGTCAGGCCTTAGGGTGGATTCATTAGTTTTATCATTACGCCAACGGTTGTCATGGTCTTCTGAGCTGCGAAAGGAATTGCTCAAAACGTTTGCACATCAACATATGCAGGTGCATGTTATACATTCAGTGATACGTTTACAATTCTAACCCAGGGGCGTAGTAAGCTAATTTTATTGGGGGGGGGGGGAGGGGTAGGACCTATATTCCCATGACGCGACGCGTCATCCGAGCGGCGAGTGGGGGTGAACACGAGAGGGGATATCCCCCGTCTCGTTGGTGGGGGGGGGGGGGGGGGGGGGTCTGGGGGCCTCCCCCGGGAAAATTTTCGAATTTAAGATGTAAAAACATGAATTCTAGTTGATTCTGGGCAAATAAATTGTATATTCCTATGACGCGAAGCGTCATCCGAACCGCGAAAAGGCGAGTGGTGGTGAGCACGAGAGGGGGTACCTCCCCGTCTCGTTGGTGGGTGTCCGGGGGGCCTCCCCCGGGAAACTTTTTCAATTTAAGATGTACAAATATGCATTCTGAGTGATTCTGAGTAAATACATCGTCAATAAGGAAATACGTCAACTCTCTGATCAATTCAGCGTGATTTCCGAGCAGAATGACAGGAATAGTGAACATGCAATGAATTACCCTGTGGTTGGTTGGGGTTTAACATCGCTTTCCACAATTAGGCGAAAACACGACTGTCAGTTTTATTGGTGGAAGAAAGCCCACATGGAACCCACTCAGTCCAGTAATCATTAACAGTAATGTCGGAATGTGGTAACCAGTGGGCATCCCGTGTGGAGAAACCACCAACCCAGCCCAGTAAAGCCTACTTTTGACAAATTTGTGGGGGTGGGGGAAATATCTCCCTTAACCCCCCAAACCCCCCCCCCCCCCCCCCCCACCCCCCACCCCCACCGGTTCCTACGCCACTGTTCTAATCTGAGTTCAATAATGTAATGTCCAGTTTTATTCAGATTACATCGGTTGCTCCCATCATGGATAAACTAACGACGAAATATGAGCAAATTATTGGGGGGGCTGCAGCCCCCCCCCGGTTCCGACGGGCCTGAGTTAACTTTAGGTAGATTGTGTTTACGTTCATCAGTTGTAACGTTGTTCAAAAATGTTTTGTTGAGGTTTTTTTGTATTTCCCTAAATCATCAATAATTAGTTGAATGAGGTTTGTGGGGTTACACAGAGGGGGGGGGGGGAGGGAGGGGGGGGGGGGTGAATTATTTACGTCCTTGTTGAGGAGGTTTTTTTATTACACGTCAAAGTATTTAGGTCATAGACAATTTAATAGAGCATTTTTGAGAATGGCTAAATAATGCGGTTTGCATATTTTCCATGTCATATGCCTTATTCCTTTGGTTTTTATATCGATTCATTTAAGAAGTCTGTTTCGATGAAACAAACGATGTCAAACCCGTCAACGATTTCTGCGATTTGAGAAAGTCTTGAGCATGTACTACATATGTTGTAATGGAAGATAGAAAGTGAATTTTCTTTACAGTTGATATTTCGTCCCTTGAGTGCAACAAGTTGCCATCTGCAATGCTTTTTGCATTGCAGATGGTACCCTGTTGCACTCAAGGGGCAAAATTTTGTTGATGGTTCAAGGTTGAACTCAACATCATTGCCACACAGTAAAGTGGCTAATAAAATGAGTAGTAGGCACATTGATTGAATACTAATTAACAAGGTCGAAAAGAAGTGATACGGAGCGCGGTGGCTCAGTGATAGACTGTTGGACTTCTATGCTAGAGGTCACGAGTTCGATCCCCGGCCGGGACGACCCGCGTTGTATCCTTGGGCAAGGCACTTTATCCCGGTTGCCTACATGGGGGCACGATGGCGCCGTGTACTAAGGCGTACTGCACGTCGATGATGCGCATGTCTTCAACCGCTGTAACCCTACTTTAGCGGAGCTTGAACGGAGTTAGAATGTTGAGGAGCTGACAGTTGCTGGTCGATGCTCGGTGGTTCTCTCCGGGTACTCAGGCTTCCTCAACCCGTAAAACTGTAACGATCACGATTAGCCATTGTGCATAAGTATGTGATCTTAGACATCAACAAATAAATAAATATAAAGAAGAGATAAGAAGTGACAATCTGAAACCAAGATGTTTTCTTTTGAAAATCTATATCGCAACTCAATATTATTGTCCTATCGTTATATACGGACGTGACACCCGTTACTTATTCCAAGTTCCTTTTTCGACATTCATTATCAACCGATTCTAACGGTTGATAACGAACGTCGAAAAAGGAACTGGGAATAAGTAACGTTTGACACGTCCCTTCGATATTGCCATAAGTAATAGTTGTATAAAATTATGGTCGTCACTTTTCAATAGACGGTTTCGGCGAAAGAATTAAAGAACTTTAAATTATGGATACCAACAGCGTTCAAGTTAGTTTGATAACTCAACATTTATATTTATCTGATAACCATAGAGTATAACAAGGGTTGTACATACTTGAAGTATATACAACGGGTGTTGTATATAATTATAATTTATGCGAACGACCTCTGACCTCTTTCAATTCCATTTTCATTCATTCATTCATGAAACATCGTTATATCACAGGGCAGGTTTTAATTGTACGCTTATTGCACTTTGTCAAAATCCTCTGATGGTGTCATTTCTTATTTATTTTGCTTCAATAAAGGCAACCTAAAATTTTGCTTCAAAACATTGTAGAAATTACTTGAATGTTAATAGTAATTAGTATGCGGCGACTGCGAACTATTTATAGTCACGGCCTCGATCAAAAGTACTCGCGGAACTGCGCTAATTAAAAGTTCGTCTGCTCTACCTGAAAAAAAAAACACTTCGTAAAAATTGTAAACAAACACAAAATTATTTGTTATATTGGGACTACAGCATAAAACACGGAAGAAAACTGGAACTATGTCAAAAAAAAGAATAACTCTACTGAAACACCGTTTTGTTACTGTTAATAAAATAGTTGAAATTTATTTTGTTCCAGCGCAGTTACATGATGCAAGAAGTGCAATCGCACTTTACAATCGCCGTCATCGATTTTGTAATGTAAGGGACACAACTCTATGCGTCTTGTCCTATTTCTTTTGTCTCGTAGACTGGTTTTCTTTGGAGGCCCGTGGGAAGCATATATAAGTCGGGTAGACGCACGAGACGGGTGTCTGTTTGTTATCAGATAAAAACAATAAACATATAGAGTGTTTTTATATCTGTGTTATACAACTCGTTGAAATACGGTTTATTTTTTCTCGGCTAAGCCTCGAAAAAATAAACCATATTTCAACTCGTTGTATAACACAGATATAAAAAACACGCTATATGTTTATTGTCTATATATATGTATCTTTTGACGATTCTTGTTGAAACAGAACTTGTTTACACTTGACAAAATTGTTATTCCGCAACCCACTGGGTTAATGATGAGTAGGTGTGCACTGGAAACTAGGGCGGATCTTACAATTGGCTACTTGCATTTAAATTGCCGTCATTATAATAGATATATAATGATTAATCGATGTTTTAATGGGTTTGATAGGTTGAACATGTCTGAATTATTGTCCACATCTATTGATTAATATTATCGTTCAAAATGACACGGAAAATAACAGAAAATCGATAAAATATTCAAATATTATTGTCCAAAGCTACCCTGAAAGTTACAAAAAATCGTTAAAATGTTCAATAACCTTATAGTATTGAGTATTATATTTTACATAAATAGGTTCGTGTAGACCCCGGGGACGTCTCAGATTAGTACTCAGTCATATATAAAAAACGCAAACAATAAATAGAGGACATGGAATGAGTGTTTTTCTCATATAATATTTATGAAACGAGTCTAAGAATTTTTCGTTTTGGCGAGCCTCTGGCGAGCCCAAACGGAAAATTCGGACGAGTTTCATAAATATTATATGAGAAAAACACTCATTTCATTTTCTATTTATCATATGACACACACACGCACAAATTAGCCACTTAGTATGACTTTTTAACCCATCACCTAACTTGAGTTGCAGACGGCACTTGGAAAAAACATCCTCGAAAAATTAAAAATTTTCATTTTTTACTTCCAAAACATAGGTTATGACCCCTCATTGGAACGAGCTCGTCGAGCTCGTTCCAGTGAAATGTAATAACCTATGTTTTGGAAGCAAAAAGTGAAAATATGAAAAAAATTAATGGCGTTTTTCTTGTAGGTAAAAGATTAATACAATAAAACCCACCATAATAGGACAGATGACGTAAATTCTCCCTACTGAAATTATGCAAATGTGACCCAGTTGTATTTTGTTTAGCCAATCAAATTATCCAGTTTTGAAATTTACCAATGAAAACCCCCGACTCTAATTATGCAAATTATGAAAATGTGGCCCAGTTGTATTTTGTTCAGCCAATCAAATTGTCTAGTTTTGAAATTGACCAATGAAATTGACGGAAGGCTTTATTTATCACTGATTAATATGAAAACAAAATATTGAATGTTTTAAAGTGAACAAAACGGACGAGTCATATGATAAAAACAAAAAAGTGATGAAGGCAAAGTACTAAGAAAACACCCATAGAATTGAATTATACACAGACAATAACTGCCAAACTATATTTAAATAGCACAAAAACAGAACAAACATCGTTTCAGCCAATGTACGTCCGTACACAATCGCTTTTGATTTCTGTCTACGGTCGTGCGATTCACCCATTTTCGCTTCGAATCCAATCTCAGATCTATTTGAATCGGATCGGGTTTATCATTCAAATTCGAATCGAATCTCGAATCGAATCGGGGCGTCTTGAAGTTCACCAACTGGGGAAATGTGGGGGGGGGGGGGGGGTGCTGTAAAACTGATTTGTTCAGACGGTGATGGCTGAAGTCCCAACTGATAAAATATTACAACTGCATCACCAAGGCATGCCTTCGTCGAATGTCTTGATGATATAGTTGGGATATTACACAATAAAGCTTATAGTTCAAAAACAGAAACGGATTTTAATTTTTAAAAGCCAACAGAAGTGCTAATGGTATTTTCTCTCAGTCTGGCTACAGATAATATATAGCATTTTCCACTATCACCGCGTTACAGTCAAAATGATATACACACCAGAAAATCGTACTTGTCTGTTTTAATTTTTCAAAATGTGTAGTTCTAATCTGATGTCGTCGCTTTCCGGAAGTATGAGCTGTGAGACAAAAGAAGGTGCCGGAAGGTACCGTACTCGTGGTACCCCAATTTCTCTCAGTCTGAATAATTATTGCGCTTCTCCTGGTATGAACTATCAGCCAAATGATGTATTCTTCAAGAATAAAACTTTCCGTGTCCGGAAGCGGTCACCAGTAGCGGACACAGAACATTTTAGAGGTGGAGTAGACTAAATTTTAAGGAAAAGTTCGATACTTCTATCTCCTTCACACGCAAGTCCAATGACGTGATCAACGGGAGGACCTCGTGGACTAAGGTGCACGGACTGCGTGCAGGGCTCCGGCGCGTCTTTTATAGCTGGGGCATCGGGCTCTGTTCTTTGTCTGCGGGGCTAGCGGGGAGGGGTGCGCGTGGGGGGGGGGGGGTGGAGGGGGTTGGGGTTAGAAAATTTCCTTTCGATATAAGGAGAACAAGACAAAAGACAACTAATATTTTCACAAATTTCATGAAACAGAAAAAAACAAAAAAAAACCCCAAAACATACACACACAAAAGAAAATGCCAAAACGATGCCTCACATTGGCCGTTCACTGCGCATTAGACATTTGAACCTAAGTTGCGGAATCAGATTGTCGCTACCATAATGTTTAATTTGTTGAAGAGTTTAGTTATAATTTAATACTACGGTCTAATAAGGCCCAATAGGATTAAATTGACGGACGTGATAACCGTTACTTATTCCCAGTTCCTTATTCGACATTCGTTATCAACTGATTCTATCGATTGTTAACGAATGTCGGAAATGGAACTGAGAATAAGTAACGGTTATCACGTCCAACCCAACTATTACTAATATTTCTTGACAATTTGTCGATTATCATGTTGTTTCCTCATCCGACACCAAGTTTTCTTTCAGGCAATGATCACGTGTATCGGGATAAAAGGATTATTGGCAGAGAAAAGCAATCGGAAATAAATTTACAGAATTCTCCAAATATTTAATTAACGTCATGTTTCTACCCCAAGCTCGACTTAGTCCTTTTATAATTTTTCTTTCCGTCGCCCCAATTTGCTTCCAGTCCTCCTCCTGTATACGAATAGAGAGAAACAAGAAAACATTACTATAATTCCGCACCACTTCCTTCTCACCTATAAAACCAGTATCGACCACTGATTTTCAATTAACTTTCCAGGTTGAGCTATTATAGACTGACTGATTCAGTAATGGAATGAATAAATGAAAACTTTCTTGAGATTATCCAACAAGTTATTCCCAATTGTAATATAGAGTTTAAAGATAAAATAATATTTGATCACAATTTATTAGAAGTTCCTTCGATACCCTCTGCAATAATACGTAATACAATTCCATTATAAAATTAACGTTAGGTTGAGTTTTATGAATTTGACGTTACGTGTATATAATCTCTATTATTAAAGTTTAATAACACCATACCAGATAGACTGTGTGGTGGTGTATCGAATAAGTCCACATGACATTACTGTATAATCTCTATTATTAAAGTTTAATAACACCATACCAGATAGACTGTGTGGTGGTGTATCGAATAAGACCACACGACATTACTGTATAATCTCTATTATTAAAGTTTAATAACACCATACCAGATAGGCTGTGTGGTGGTGTATCGAATAAGTCCACATGACATTACTGTATAATCTCTATAATTAAAGTTTAATGACACCATACCAGATAGACTGTGTGGTGGTGTATCGAATAAGACCACATGACATTACTGTATAATCTCTATTATTAAAGTTTAATAACACCATACCAGATAGACTGTGTGGTGGTGTATCGAATAAGTCCACATGACATTACTGTATAATCTCTATTATTAAAGTTTAATAACACCATACCAGATAGACTGTGTGGTGGTGTATCGAATAAGTCCACATGACATTACTGTATAATCTCTATAATTAAAGTTTAATAACACCATACTAGATAGACTGTGTGGTGGTGTATCGAATAAGACCACATGACATTACTACTATTAAAGATTAATAACACCATACCAGATAGACTGTGTGGTGGTGTATCGAATAAGACCACATGACATTACTACTATTAAAGATTAATAACACCATACCAGATAGACTGTGTGGTGGTGTATCGAATAGGTCCACATGACATTACTACTATTAAAGATTAATAACACCATACCAGATAGACTGTGTGGTGGTGTATCGAATAAGTCCACATGACATTACTGTATAATCTCTATAATTAAAGTTTAATAACACCATACCAGATAGACTGTGTGGTGGTGTATCGAATAAGTCCACGTGACATTACTGTATAATCTCTATAATTAAAGTTTAATAACACCATACCAGATAGACTGTGTGGTGGTGTATCGAATAAGTCCACATGACATTACTACTATTAAAGATTAATAACACCATACCAGATAGACTGTGTGGTGGTGTATCGAATAAGTCCACATGACATTACTGTATAATCTCTATAATTAAAGTTTAATAACACCATACCAGATAGACTGTGTGGTGGTGTATCGAATAAGTCCACATGACATTACTGTATAATCTCTGTCAATGTCACGAATTTACAGAGAAGGTAGACACCCTGGAATAGTTGGGGTAAGGCTTCGCTTCCACCACCCTCTAAAAGTTTTGGCGACTGATTGTTTCCTGCAACTGTGTCTATTTTGGAGACATAAACCGAAGCAAAAGGAGAAACAGCATGAAGCTTTTCGAACGGTTCCAAACATGCAGTAATTCCTTCAAGATAATTTCGCCAAGGAAGTTATTGAGGGGTAAGACAATCGCCTGAACGATAAAGAAAACGCCAAGTTTAGTTCGAGGAGGCCCCAGCTGTATAGTAGAAACAGATCGTGCCTCACTACCCGGACTTTTTGGCTAGCCACCAGTGTTACATGCCACCGGATGTTTGGGGGAGCAGCTTTTTCCCGCGTAAAACTTCGCCTCCATCCAGTTGGGTCTGGCAAGTTGTATACGAACTAGGTGTATGGTGTAGATGAGTAAGATATAGAGGATATGGAATGGGTGTTTTTCTCATATAATATTTATGAAACGAGTCTACGAATTTTCCGTTTTGGCGAGCCTCTGGCGAGCCCAAACGGAAAATTCGGACGAGTTTCAAATATTATATGAGAAAAACACTCATTGCATATTCTATTTATCATATGACACACACACGCACAAATTAGTATGACTTTTTAACACATCACCTAACTTGAGTTGTAGACGGCACATGGAAAAAAACATTCTCGTATAACTAAAAAATTTCATTTTTTGCTTCCAAAACATACATTATGACCCTTCATTGGAACGTGCTCGTCGAGGTCGTTCCAATGAGGGGTCATAACCTATGCTTTGGAAGCAAAAAGTGAAAATATAAATAAAAATGAATGGCGTTTTTCTTGTAGGTAAAAGATTAATACAATATAAACCACTCTAAAAAGGACATATAACGTAAATTCTCCCTACTGAAATTATGCAAATGTGACCCAGTTGTAGTTTGTTTAGCCAATCAAATTGTCCAGTTTTGAAATTGACCAATGGAAGCTCCCAACTCTAATTATTCAAATTATGAAAATGTGGCCCAGTTGTATTTTGTTCAGCCAAATTGTCTAGTTTTGAAATCGACCAATGAAATTGACGAAGGGCTTTATTTATCACTGATTAATATGAAAACAAAATATGAAATGTTTTAAAGTGAACAAAACGGACGAGTCATATGATAAATATATATATGTACGCACCTGGCTTTGGGTATATAGTATGTGATGTAATAGTGATGGGGAAGGTGGGTTTCTTGAAAAGGTTTCTACGCGAAACTGTTGACGTTGCTAATGGCGCTATGACGCCATCATTCGCACGCGATATCATAGAGACGTTGACAGCTGTGATTATCCAGTGTACAGTCCGATATGACATTGTTCGGGTCAAGGTGTGAAATACTTCTCATACTGGGATGATAGTGTGGTAGAGTTTGGGCGTTATAAACACCGGTACAAGACAATAGTACATCACCATGCCATGAGTATCACCAAGAGTATATCACCAAGTCATAGGTATCCTCCAATAGTACATCACCATGTCATATTCATCATCCAATAGTACATCACCATGTCATATGTACCATCCAATAGTACATCACCATGTCATAGGTATCATCAATAGTACATCACCATGCCATGAGTATCACCAATAGTACATCACCAAGTCATAGGTATTCTCCAATAGTACATCACCATGTCATATTCATCATCCAATAGTACATCACAATGTCACGAGTATCTTCCAATAGTACATCACCATGTTATAGGTATCATCCAATAGTACATCACCATGTCATGGGTATCATCCAATAGTACATCACCATGTCATAGGTATAATCCAATAGTACATCACCATGTCATAGGTATCATCCAATAGTACATCACCATGTCATGGGTATCATCCAATAGTACATCACCATGTCATGGGTATCATCCAATAGTACATCACCATGTCATAGGTATCATCAATAGTACATCACCATGTCATAGGTATCATCCAATAGTACATCACCATGTCATAGGTATCATCCAATAGTACATCACCATGTCATAGGTATCATCCAATAGTACATCACTATGTCATAGGTATCATCCAATAGTACATCACCATGTCATGTGTATCATCCAATAGTACATCACCATGTCATAGGTATCATCCAATAGTACATCACCATGTCATAGGTATCATCCAATAGTACATCACCATGTCATGGGTATCATCCAATAGTACATCACCATGTCATAGGTATCATCCAATAGTACATCACCATGTCATAGGTATCATCCAATAGTACATCACCATGTCATGTGTATCATCCAATAGTACATCACCATGTCATAGGTATCATCCAATAGTACATCACCATGTCATAGGTATCATCCAATAGTACATCACCATGTCATAGGTATCATCCAATAGTACATCACCATGTCATAGGTATCATCCAATAGTACATCACCATGTCATGTGTATCATCCAATAGTACATCACCATGTCATAGGTATCATCCAATAGTACATCACCATGTCATAGGTATCATCCAATAGTACATCACCATGTCATAGGTATCATCCAATAGTACATCACCATGTCATAGGTATCATCCAATAGTACATCACCATGTCATAGGTATCATCCAATAGTACATCACCATGTCATAGGTATCATCCAATAGTACATCACCATGTCATGTGTATCATCCAATAGTACATCACCATGTCATAGGTATCATCCAATAGTACATCACCATGTCATAGGTATCATCCAATAGTACATCACCATGTCATAGGTATCATCCAATAGTACATCACCATGTCATGGGTATCATCCAATAGAACATCACCATGTCATAGGTATCATCCAATAGTACATCACCATGTCATAGGTATCATCCAATAGTACATCACCATGTCATGGGTATCATCCAATAGTACATCACCATGTCATAGATATCATCCAATAGTACATCACCATGTCATAGGTATCATCCAATAGGACATTACCATGTCATAGATATCATCCAATAGGACAAAACCATGTCATAGGTATCATCCAATAGTACATCACCATGTCATAGGTATCATCCAATAGTACATCACCATGTCATGGGTATCATCCAATAGGACATTACCATGTCATAGATATCATCCAATAGGACAAAACCATGTCATAGGTATCATCCAATAGTACATCACCATGTCATAGGTATCATCCAATAGTACATCACCATGTCATGGGTATCATCCAATAGTACATCACCATGTCATAGGTATCATCCAATAGTACATCACCATGTCATAGGTATCATCCAATAGTACATCACCATGTCATGGGTATCATCCAATAGGACATTACCATGTCATAGATATCATCCAATAGGACAAAACCATGTCATAGGTATCATCCAATAGTACATCACCATGTCATAGGTATCATCCAATAGTACATCACCATGTCATGGGTATCATCCAATAGTACATCACCATGTCATAGGTATCATCCAATAGTACATCACCATGTCATAGGTATCATCCAATAGTACATCACCATGTCATGGGTATCATCCAATAGGACATTACCATGTCATAGATATCATCCAATAGGACAAAACCATGTCATAGGTATCATCCAATAGTACATCACCATGTCATAGGTATCATCCAATAGTACATCACCATGTCATAGGTATCATCCAATAGTACATCACCATGTCATGGGTATCATCCAACAGGACATTACCATGTCATAGATATCATCCAATAGGACAAAACCATGTCATAGGTATCATCCAATAGTACATCACCATGTCATAGGTATCATCCAATAGTACATCACCATGTCATGGGTATCATCCAATAGTACATCACCATGTCATAGGTATCATCCAATAGTACATCACCATGTCATAGGTATCATCCAATAGGACATTACCATGTCATAGATATCATCCAATAGTACATCACCATGTCATAGGTATCATCCAATAGTACATCACCATGTCATAGGTATCATCCAATAGTACATCACCATGTCATAGGTATCATCCAATAGTACATCACCATGTCATAGGTATCATCCAATAGTAAATCACCATGTCATAGGTATCATCCAATAGTACATCACCATGTCATAGTTATCATCCAATAGTACATCACCATGTCATAGGTATCATCCAATAGTACATCACCATGTCATGGGTATCATCCAATAGTACATCACCATGTCATAGGTATCATCCAATAGTACATCACCATGTCATAGGTATCATCCAATAGTACATCACCATGTCATAGGTATCATCCAATAGTACATCACCATGTCATAGGTATCATCCAATAGTACATCACCATGTCATAGGTATCATCAATAGTACATCACTATGCCATAGGTATCATCCAATAGTACATCACCATGTCATAGGTATCATCCAATAGTACATCACCATGTCATAGGTATCATCCAATAGTACATCACCATGTCATGGGTATCATCCAATAGGACATTACCATGTCATAGATATCATCCAATAGGACAAAACCATGTCATAGGTATCATCCAATAGTACATCACCATGTCATAGGTATAATCCAATAGTACATCACCATGTCATGGGTATCATCCAATAGTACATCACCATGTCATGGGTATCATCCAATAGTACATCACCATGTCATAGGTATCATCCAATAGTACATCACCATGTCATAGGTATCATCCAATAGGACATTACCATGTCATAGATATCATCCAATAGGACAAAACCATGTCATAGGTATCATCCAATAGTACATCACCATGTCATAGGTATCATCCAATAGTACATCACCATGTCATAGGTATCATCCAATAGTACATCACCATGTCATAGGTATCATCAATAGTACATCACTATGCCATAGGTATCATCCAATAGTACATCACCATGTCATAGGTATCATCCAATAGTACATCACCATGTCATAGGTATCATCCAATAGTACATCACCATGTCATAGGTATCATCCAATAGTACATCACCATGTCATAGGTATCATCCAATAGGACATTACCATGTCATAGATATCATCCAATAGGACAAAACCATGTCATAGGTATCATCCAATAGTACATCACCATGTCATAGGTATCATCCAATAGTACATCACCATGTCATGGGTATCATCCAATAGTACATCACCATGTCATAGGTATCATCCAATAGTACATCACCATGTCATAGGTATCATCCAATAGGACATTACCATGTCATAGATATCATCCAATAGGACAAAACCATGTCATAGGTATCATCCAATAGTACATCACCAAGTCATAGGTATAATCCAATAGTACATCACCATGTCATGGGTATCATCCAATAGTACATCACCATGTCATGGGTATCATCCAATAGTACATCACCATGCCATAGGTATCATCCAATAGTACATCACCATGTCATAGGTATAATCCAATAGTACATCACCATGTCATGGGTATCATCCAATAGTACATCACCATGTCATGGGTATCATCCAATAGTACATCACCATGTCATAGGTATCATCCAATAGTACATCACCATGTCATAGGTATAATCCAATAGTACATCACCATGTCATAGGTATCATCCAATAGTACATCACCATGTCATAGGTATCATCCAATAGTACATCACAATGTCATACATAGGTATCATCCAATAGTACATCACCATGTCATAGGTATCATCCAATAGTACATCACCATGTCATAGGTATCATCCAATAGTACATCACCATGTCATGGGTATCATCCAATAGTACATCACCATGTCATGGGTATCATCCAATAGTACATCACCATGTCATAGGTATCATCAATAGTACATCACCATGTCATGGGTATCATCCAATAGTACAAAACCATGTCATAGGTATCATCCAATAGTACATCACCATGTCATAGGTATCATCCAATAGTACATCACCATGTCATGGGTATCATCCAATAGTACATCACCATGTCATAGCTATCATCCAATAGTACATCACCATGTCATGGGTATCATCCAATAGTACATCACCATGTCATGGGTATCATCCAATAGTACATCACCATGTCATGGGTATCATCCAATAGTACATCACCATGTCATGGGTATCATCAATAGTACATCACCATGTCATAGCTATCATCCAATAGTACATCACCATGTCATGGGTATCATCCAATAGTACATCACCATGTCATGGGTATCATCCAATAGTACATCACCATGACATAGGTATCATCCAATAGTACATCACCATGTCATAGGTATCATCCAATAGTACATCACCATGTCATAGGTATCATCCAATAGTACATCACCATGTCATAGGTATCATCCAATAGTACATCACCATGTCATGGGTATCATCCAATAGTACATCACCATGTCATAGCTATCATCCAATAGTACATCACCATGTCATAGGTATCATCCAATAGTACATCACCATGTCATGGGTATCCTCCAATAGTACATCACCATGTCATGGGTATCATCCAATAGTACATCACCATGTCATAGCTATCATCCAATAGTACATCACCATGTCATAGCTATCATCCAATAGTACATCACCATGTCATAGGTATCATCCAATAGTACATCACCATGTCATGGGTATCATCCAATAGTACATCACCATGTCATAGCTATCATCCAATAGTACATCACCATGTCATAGCTATCATCCAATAGTACATCACCATGTCATAGGTATCATCCAATAGTACATCACCATGTCATGGGTATCATCCAATAGTACATCACCATGTCATAGGTATCATCCAATAGTACATCACCATGTCATGGGTATCATCCAATAGTACATCACCATGTCATGGGTATCATCCAATAGTACATCACCATGTCATAGGTATCATCCAATAGTACATCACCATGTCATGGGTATCATCCAATAGTACATCACCATGTCATAGGTATCATCCAATAGTACATCACCATGTCATGGGTATCATCCAATAGTACATCACCATGTCATGGGTATCATCCAATAGTACATCACCATGTCATGGGTATCATCAATAGTACATCACCATGTCATAGCTATCATCCAATAGTACATCACCATGTCATGGGTATCATCCAATAGTACATCACCATGTCATGGGTATCATCCAATAGTACATCACCATGTCATAGGTATCATCCAATAGTACATCACCATGTCATAGGTATCATCCAATAGTACATCACCATGTCATAGGTATCATCCAATAGTACATCACCATGTCATAGGTATCATCCAATAGTACATCACCATGTCATAGGTATCATCCAATAGTACATCACCATGTCATAGGTATCATCCAATAGTACATCACCATGTCATGGGTATCATCCAATAGTACATCACCATGTCATAGCTATCATCCAATAGTACATCACCATGTCATGGGTATCATCCAATAGTACATCACCATGTCATGGGTATCATCCAATAGTACATCACCATGTCATAGGTATCATCCAATAGTACATCACCATGTCATGGGTATCATCCAATAGTACATCACCATGTCATAGCTATCATCCAATAGTACATCACCATGTCATGGGTATCATCCAATAGTACATCACCATGTCATGGGTATCATCCAATAGTACATCACCATGTCATAGGTATCATCCAATAGTACATCACCATGTCATGGGTATCATCCAATAGTACATCACCATGTCATAGGTATCATCCAATAGTACATCACCATGTCATAGGTATCCTCCAATAGTACATCACCATGTCATAGGTATCATCCAATAGTACATCACCATGTCATAGGTATCATCCAATAGTACATCACCATGTCATGGGTATCATCCAATAGTACATCACCATGTCATGGGTATCATCCAATAGTACATCACCATGTCATAGGTATCATCCAATAGTACATCACCATGTCATAGGTATCATCAATAGTACATCACCATGCCATAGGTATCATCCAATAGTACATCACCATGTCATAGGTATCATCCAATAGTACATCACCATGTCATAGGTATCATCCAATAGTACATCACCATGTCATAGGTATCATCCAATAGTACATCACCATGTCATGGGTATCATCCAATAGTACATCACCATGTCATAGGTATCATCCAATAGTACATCACCATGCCATAGGATCCAATAGTACATCACCATGTCATAGGTATCATCCAATAGTACATCACCATGTCATAGGTATCATCCAATAGTACATCACCATGTCATAGGTATCATCAATAGTACATCACCATGCCATAGGTATCATCCAATAGTACATCACCATGTCATAGGTATCCTCCAATAGTACATCACCATGTCATGGGTATCATCCAATAGTACATCACCATGTCATGGGTATCATCCAATAGTACATCACCATGTCATAGGTATCATCCAATAGTACATCACCATGTCATAGGTATCATCCAATAGTACATCACCATGTCATAGGTATCATCCAATAGTACATCACCATGTCATAGGTATCATCAATAGTACATCACCATGCCATAGGTATCATCCAATAGTACATCACCATGTCATAGGTATCATCCAATAGTACATCACCATGTCATAGGTATCATCCAATAGTACATCACCATGTCATAGGTATCATCCAATAGTACATCACCATGTCATAGGTATCATCCAATAGTACATCACCATGTCATAGGTATCATCCAATAGTACATCACCATGTCATGGGTATCCTCCAATAGTACATCACCATGTCATGGGTATCATCCAATAGTACATCACCATGCCATAGGTATCATCCAATAGTACATCACCATGTCATAGGTATCATCCAATAGTACATCACCATGTCATAGGTATCATCAATAGTACATCACCATGCCATAGGTATCATCCAATAGTACATCACCATGTCATAGGTATCCTCCAATAGTACATCACCATGTCATGGGTATCATCCAATAGTACATCACCATGTCATGGGTATCATCCAATAGTACATCACCATGTCATAGGTATCATCCAATAGTACATCACCATGTCATAGGTATCATCCAATAGTACATCACCATGTCATGGGTATCATCCAATAGTACATCACCATGTCATGGGTATCATCCAATAGTACATCACCATGTCATAGGTATCATCCAATAGTACATCACCATGTCATAGGTATCATCAATAGTACATCACCATGTCATAGGTATCATCCAATAGTACATCACCATGTCATAGGTATCATCCAATAGTACATCACCATGTCATAGGTATCATCCAATAGTACATCACCATGTCATAGGTATCATCCAATAGTACATCACCATGTCATAGGTATCATCCAATAGTACATCACCATGTCATAGGTATCATCCAATAGTACATCACCATGTCATAGGTATCATCAATAGTACATCACCATGCCATAGGTATCATCCAATAGTACATCACCATGTCATAGGTATCATCCAATAGTACATCACCATGTCATAGGTATCATCCAATAGTACATCACCATGTCATAGGTATCATCCAATAGTACATCACCATGTCATGGGTATCATTCAATACTACATCACCATGTCATAGGTATCATCCAATATTACATCACCATGACATAGGTATCATCCAATAGTACATCACCATGTCATAGGTATCATCCAATAGTACATCACCATGTCATAGGTATCATCCAATAGTACATCACCATGTCATAGGTATCATCCAATAGTACATCACCATGTCATAGGTATCATCCAATAGTACATCACCACGTCATAGGTATCATCCAATAGTACATCACCATGTCATAGGTATCATCCAATAGTACATCACCATGTCATAGGTATCATCCAATAGTACATCACCATGTCATAGGTATCATCCAATAGTACATCACCATGTCATAGGTATCATCCAATAGTACATCACCATGTCATAGGTATCATCCAATATTACATCACCACGTCATAGGTATCATCCAATAGTACATCACCACGTCATAGGTATCATCCAATAGTACATCACCATGTCATAGGTATCATCCAATAGTACATCACCATGTCATAGGTATCATCCAATATTACATCACCATGACATAGGTATCATCCAATAGTACATCACCATGTCATAGGTATCATCCAATAGTACATCACCATGTCATAGGTATCATCCAATAGTACATCACCATGTCATAGGTATCATCCAATAGTACATCACCATGTCATAGGTATCATCCAATAGTACATCACCACGTCATAGGTATCATCCAATAGTACATCACCACGTCATAGGTATCATCCAATAGTACATCACCATGTCATAGGTATCATCCAATAGTACATCACCATGTCATAGGTATCATCCAATAGTACATCACCATGTCATGGGTATCCTCCAATAGTACATCACCATGTCATGGGTATCATCCAATAGTACATCACCATGCCATAGGTATCATCCAATAGTACATCACCATGTCATAGGTATCATCCAATAGTACATCACCATGTCATAGGTATCATCCAATAGTACATCACCATGTCATAGGTATCATCAATAGTACATCACCATGCCATAGGTATCATCCAATAGTACATCACCATGTCATAGGTATCATCCAATAGTACATCACCATGTCATAGGTATCATCCAATAGTACATCACCATGTCATGGGTATCATCCAATAGTACATCACCATGTCATAGGTATCATCCAATAGTACATCACCATGTCATGGGTATCATCCAATAGTACATCACCATGCCATAGGTATCATCCAATAGTACATCACCATGTCATGGGTATCATCCAATAGTACATCACCATGTCATGGGTATCATCCAATAGTACATCACCATGTCATAGGTATCATCCAATAGTACATCACCATGTCATGGGTATCATCCAATAGTACATCACCATGTCATAGGTATCATCCAACAGTACATCACCATGTCATAGATATCATCCAATAGTACATCACCATGTCATAGGTATCATCCAATAGGACATTACCATGTCATAGGTATCATCCAATAGTACATCACCATGTCATAGGTATCATCCAATAGTACATCACCATGTCATAGGTATCATCCAATAGGACATTACCATGTCATAGATATCATCCAATAGGACAAAACCATGTCATAGGTATCATCCAATAGTACATCACCATGTCATGGGTATCATCCAATAGTACATCACCATGCCATAGGTATCATCCAATAGTACATCACCATGTCATAGGTATCATCAATAGTACATCACCATGCCATAGGTATCATCCAATAGTACATCACCATGCCATAGGTATCATCCAATAGTACATCACCATGTCATAGGTATCATCAATAGTACATCACCATGCCATAGGTATCATCCAATAGTACATCACCATGCCATAGATATCATCCAATAGTACATCACCATGTCATGGGTATCATCCAATAGTACATCACCATGTCATGGGTATCATCCAATAGTACATCACCATGTCATAGGTATCATCCAATAGTACATCACCATGTCATAGATATCATCCAATAGTACATCACCATGTCATAGGTATCATCCAATAGTACATCACCATGTCATAGATATCATCCAATAGGACAAAACCATGTCATAGGTATCATCCAATAGTACATCACCATGTCATAGGTATCATCCAATAGTACATCACCATGTCATAGATATCATCCAATAGTACATCACCATGTCATGGGTATCCTCCAATAGTACATCACCATGTCATAGGTATCATCCAATAGTACATCACCATGTCATAGGTATCATCCAATAGTACATCACCATGTCATGGGTATCCTCCAATAGTACATCACCATGTCATGGGTATCATCCAATAGTACATCACCATGTCATAGGTATCATCCAATAGTACATCACCATGTCATAGGTATCATCCAATAGTACATCACCATGTCATAGGTATCATCCAATAGTACATCACCATGTCATAGGTATCATCAATAGTACATCGCCATGCCATAGGTATCATCCAATAGTACATCACCATGTCATAGGTATCATCCAATAGTACATCACCATGTCATAGGTATCATCCAATAGTACATCACCATGTCATAGGTATCATCCAATAGTACATCACCATGTCATGGGTATCCTCCAATAGTACATCACCATGTTATGGGTATCATCCAATAGTACATCACCATGTCATGGGTATCATCCAATAGTACATCACCATGTCATAGGTATCATCCAATAGTACATCACCATGTCATGGGTATCCTCCAATAGTACATCACCATGTCATAGGTATCATCCAATAGTACATCACCATGTCATAGGTATCATCCAATAGTACATCACCATGTCATGGGTATAATCAAATAGTACATCACCATGTCATGGGTATCATCCAATAGTACATCACCATGCCATAGGTATCATCCAATAGTACATCACCATGTCATAGGTATCATCAATAGTACATCACCATGCGATAGGTATCATCCAATAGTACATCACCATGCCATAGATATCATCCAATAATACATCACCATGTCATGGGTATCATCCAATAGTACATTACCATGTCATAGGAATAATCCAATAGTACATCACCATGTCATAGCTATCATCCAATAGTACATCACCATGTCATGGGTATCATCCAATAGTACATCACCATGTCATAGGTATCATCAATAGTACATCACCATGCCATAGGTATCATCCAATAGTACATCACCATGTCATGGGTATCATCCAATAGTACATCACCATGTCATGGGTATCATCCAATAGTACATCACCATGTCATAGGTATCATCCAATAGTACATCACCATGCCATAGGTATCATCCAATAGGACATTACCATGTCATGGGTACCATCCAATAGTACATCACCATGTCATAGGTATCATCCAATAGTACATCACCATGTCATAGGTATCATCCAATAGGACATTACCATGTCATGGGTATCATCCAATAGTACATCACCATGTCATAGGTATCATCCAATAGTACATCACCATGCCATAGGTATCATCCAATAGGACATCACTATGCCACAGGTATCATCCAATAGTACATCACCATGTCATAGGTATCATCCAATAGTACATCACCATGTCATAGGTATCATCCAATAGGACATTACCATGTCATGGGTATCATCCAATAGTACATCACCATGTCATGGGTATCATCCAATAGTACATCACCATGTCATGGGTATCATCCAATAGTACATCACTATGCCATAGGTATCATCCAATAGTACATCACCATGTCATAGGTATCATCCAATAGTACATCACCATGTCATAGGTATCATCCAATAGTACATCACCATGCCATAGGTATCATCCAATAGGACATTACCATGTCATGGGTACCATCCAATAGTACATCACCATGTCATAGGTATCATCCAATAGTACATCACCATGTCATAGGTATCATCCAATAGGACATTACCATGTCATGGGTATCATCCAATAGTACATCACCATGTCATAGGTATCATCCAATAGTACATCACCATGCCATAGGTATCATCCAATAGGACATTACCATGTCATGGGTATCATCCAATAGTACATCACCATGTCATAGGTATCATCCAATAGTACATCACCATGTCATAGGTATCATCCAATAGTACATCACCATGTCATAGGTATCATCCAATAGTACATCACCATGCCATAGGTATCATCCAATAGTACATCACCATGTCATAGGTATCATCCAATAGTACATCACCATGTCATAGGTATCATCCAATAGTACATCACCATGTCATAGGTATCATCCAATAGGACATTACCATGTCATAGATATCATCCAATAGTACATCACCATGTCATGGGTATCATCCAATAGTACATCACCATGTCATGGGTATCATCCAATAGTACATCACCATGTCATAGGTATCATCCAATAGTACATCACCATGTCATGGGTATCACCCAATAGTACATCACCATGTCATGGGTATCATCCAATAGTACATCACCATGTCATGGGTATCATCCAATAGTACATCACCATGTCATGGGTATCATCCAATAGTACATCACCATGTCATAGATATCATCCAATAGTACATCACCATGCCATAGGTATCATCCAATAGTACATCACCATGCCATAGGTATCATCCAATAGTACATCACCATGTCATAGGTATCATCCAATAGTACATCACCATGTCATAGGTATCATCAATAGTACATCACCATGCCATAGGTATCATCCAATAGTACATCACCATGTCATGGGTATCATCCAATAGTACATCACCATGTCATGGGTATCATCCAATAGTACATCACCATGTCATAGGTATCATCCAGTATTACATCACCATGTCATAGATATCATCCAATAGTACATCACCATGTCATAGGTATCATCCAATAGTACATCACCATGTCATAGGTATCATCCAATAGTACATCACCATGTCATAGGTATCATCCAATAGTACATCACCATGTCATGGGTATCATCCAATAGTACATTACCATGTCATAGGTATAATCCAATAGTACATCGCCATGCCATAGGTATCATCCAATAGTACAAAACCATGTCATAGGTATCATCCAATACTACATCACCATGTCATAGGTATAATCCAATAGTACATCACCATGTCATGGGTATCATTCAATACTACATCACCATGTCATAGATATCATCCAATAGTACATCACCATGTCATAGGTATCAACCAATAGTACATAGCCATGTCATATGTATCATCCAATAGTACATCACCATGTCATGGGTATCATCCAATAGTACATCACCATGTCATAGATATCATCCAATAGTACATCACCATGTCATAGGTATCATCCAATAGTACATCACCATGTCATAGGTATCATCCAATAGTACATCACCATGTCATAGGTATCATCAATAGTACATCACCATGTCATGGGTATCATCCAATAGGACATCACCATGCCATGGGTATCATCCAACAGGACATTACCATGCCATAGGTATCATCCAATAGTACATCACCATGTCATAGGTATCATCCAATAGTACATCACCATGTCATAGGTATCATCCAATAGTACATCACCATGTCATAGGTATCATCCAATAGTACATCACCATGCCATAGGTATCATCCAATAGTACATCACCATGCCATAGATATCATCCAATAGTACATCACCATGTCATGGGTATCATCCAATAGTACATTACCATGTCATAGGTATAATCCAATAGTACATCGCCATGCCATAGGTATCATCCAATAGTACATCACCATGTCATAGGTATCATCCAATAGTACATCACCATGTCATGGGTATCATCCAATAGTACATCACCATGTCATGGGTATCATCCAATAGTACATTACCATGTCATAGGTATAATCCAATAGTACATCGCCATGTCATGGGTATCATCCAATAGTACATCACCATGTCATGGGTATCATCCAATAGTACATTACCATGTCATAGGTATAATCCAATAGTACATCGCCATGCCATAGGTATCATCCAATAGTACAAAACCATGTCATAGGTATCATCCAATAGTACATCACCATGTCATAGGTATAATCCAATAGTACATCACCATGTCATGGGTATCATTCAATACTACATCACCATGTCATAGATATCATCCAATAGTACATCACCATGTCATAGGTATCAACCAATAGTACATCACCATGTCATGGGTATCATCCAATAGTACATCACCATGTCATAGGTATCATCCAATACTACATCACCATGTCATAGGTATAATCCAATAGTACATCACCATGTCATGGGTATCATTCAATACTACATCACCATGTCATAGATATCATCCAATAGTACATCACCATGTCATAGGTATAATCCAATAGTACATCGCCATGCCATAGGTATCATCCAATAGTACATCACCATGTCATGGGTATCATCCAATAGTACATCACCATGTCATAGGTATAATCCAATAGTACATCGCCATGCCATAGGTATCATCCAATAGTACATCACCATGTCATAGGTATCATCCAATAGTACATCACCATGTCATGGGTATCATCCAATAGTACATCACCATGTCATGGGTATCATCCAATAGTACATTACCATGTCATAGGTATAATCCAATAGTACATCGCCATGCCATAGGTATCATCCAATAGTACAAAACCATGTCATAGGTATCATCCAATACTACATCACCATGTCATAGGTATAATCCAATAGTACATCACCATGTCATGGGTATCATTCAATACTACATCACCATGTCATAGATATCATCCAATAGTACATCACCATGTCATAGGTATCAACCAATAGTACATAGCCATGTCATATGTATCATCCAATAGTACATCACCATGTCATGGGTATCATCCAATAGTACATCACCATGTCATAGATATCATCCAATAGTACATCACCATGTCATAGGTATCATCCAATAGTACATCACCATGTCATAGGTATCATCCAATAGTACATCACCATGTCATAGGTATCATCCAATAGTACATCACCATGTCATAGGTATCATCCAATAGTACATCACCATGCCATAGGTATCATCCAATAGTACATCACCATGCCATAGATATCATCCAATAGTACATCACCATGTCATGGGTATCATCCAATAGTACATTACCATGTCATAGGTATAATCCAATAGTACATCGCCATGCCATAGGTATCATCCAATAGTACATCACCATGTCATAGGTATCATCCAATAGTACATCACCATGTCATGGGTATCATCCAATAGTACATCACCATGTCATGGGTATCATCAATAGTACATCACTATGTCATAGATATCATCCAATAGTACATCACCATGTCATAGGTATCATCCAATAGTACATCACCATGTCATAGGTATCATCCAATAGTACATCACCATGTCATAGGTATCATCCAATAGTACATCACCATGTCATAGGTATCAACCAATAGTACATAGCCATGTCATATGTATCATCCAATAGTACATCACCATGTCATGGGTATCATCCAATAGTACATCACCATGTCATAGATATCATCCAATAGTACATCACCATGTCATAGGTATCATCCAATAGTACATCACCATGTCATAGGTATCATCCAATAGTACATCACCATGTCATAGGTATCATCCAATAGTACATCACCATGCCATAGGTATCATCCAATAGTACATCACCATGCCATAGGTATCATCCAATAGTACATCACCATGTCATGGGTATCATCCAATAGTACATCACCATGTCATAGATATCATCCAATAGTACATCACCATGTCATAGGTATCATCCAATAGTACATCACCATGTCATAGGTATCATCCAATAGTACATCACCATGTCATAGGTATCATCCAATAGTACATCACCATGTCATAGGTATCATCCAATAGTACATCACCATGCCATAGGTATCATCCAATAGTACATCACCATGTCATAGGTATCATCCAATAGTACATCACCATGTCATAGGTATCATCCAATAGTACATCACCATGTCATAGGTATCATCCAATAGTACATCACCATGCCATAGGTATCATCCAATAGTACATCACCATGCCATAGATATCATCCAATAGTACATCACCATGCCATAGGTATCATCCAATAGTACATCGCCATGCCATAGGTATCATCCAATAGTACATCACCATGTCATAGGTATCATCCAATAGTACATCACCATGTCATAGGTATCATCCAATAGTACATCACCATGTCATAGGTATAATCCAATAGTACATCGCCATGTCATAGGTATCATCCAATAGTACATCACCATGCCATAGGTATCATCCACTAGTACATCACCATGCCATAGGTATCATCCACTAGTACATCACCATGCCATAGGTATCATCCAATAGTACATCACCATGTCATGGGTATCATTCAATACTACATCACCATGTCATAGGTATCATCCAATATTACATCACCATGTCATGGGTATCATCCAATATTACATCACCATGTCATGTGTATCACCAATAGTACATCACCATGTCATGTGTATCATCCAATAGTACATCACCATGTCATGGGTATCATCCAATAGTACATCACCATGTCATGGGTATCATCCAATAGTACATCACCATGTCATAGCTATCATCCAATAGTACATCACCAAGTCATAGGTATCATCCAATAGTACATCACCATGTCATGGGTATCATCCAATAGTACATCACCATGTCATAGGTATCATCCAATAGTACATCACCATGTCATGGGTATCATCCAATAGTACATCACCATGCCATATGTATCATCCAATAGTACATCACCATGTCATGGGTATCCTCCAATAGTACATCACCATGTCATAGGTATCATCCAATAGTACATCACCATGTCATAGGTATCCTCCAATAGTACATCACCATGTCATAGCTATCATCCAATAGTACATCACCATGTCATGGGTATCATCCAATAGTACATCACCATGTCATAGGTATCATCCAATAGTACATCACCATGTCATGGGAATCATCCAATAGTACATCACCATGTCATGGGTATCATCCAATAGTACATCACCATGTCATAGCTATCATCCAATAGTACATCACCATGTCATGGGTATCATCCAATAGTACATCACCATGTCATAGGTATCATCCAATAGTACATCACCATGTCATGGGTATCATCCAATAGTACATCGCCATGCCATAGATATCATCCAATAGTACATCACCATGTCATGGGTATCATCCAATAGTACATCACCATGTCATAGGTATCATCCAATAGTACATCACCATGTCATGGGTATCATTCAATACTACATCACCATGTCATAGGTATCATCCAATATTACATCACCATGTCATGGGTATCATCCAATATTACATCACCATGTCATGTGTATCACCAATAGTACATCACCATGTCATGTGTATCATCCAATAGTACATCACCATGTCATGGGTATCATCCAATAGTACATCACCATGTCATGGGTATCATCCAATAGGACATCACCATGCCATAGGTATCATCCAATAGTACATCACCATGTCATAGGTATCATCCAATAGTACATCACCATGTCATGGGTATCACCCAATAGTACATCACCATGTCATGGGTATCATCCAATAGTACATCACCATGCCATAGGTATCATCCAATAGTACATCACCATGTCATAGGTATCATCCAATAGTACATCACCATGTCATGGGTATCACCCAATAGTACATCACCATGTCATGGGTATCATCCAATAGTACATCGCCATGTCATAGGTATCATCCAATAGTACATCACCATGCCATAGGTATCATCCAATAGTACATCACCATGTCATAGGTATCATCCAATAGTACATCACCATGTCATGGGTATCACCCAATAGTACATCACCATGTCATGGGTATCATCCAATAGTACATCACCATGCCATAGGTATCATCCAATAGTACATCACCATGTCATAGGTATCATCCAATAGTACATCACCATGTCATGGGTATCACCCAATAGTACATCACCATGTCATGGGTATCATCCAATAGTACATCACCATGTCATGGGTATCATCCAATAGTACATCGCCATGTCATAGGTATCATCCAATAGTACATCACCATGTCATGGGTATCACCCAATAGTACATCACCATGTCATGGGTATCATCCAATAGTACATCACCATGTCATGTGTATCATCCAATAGTACATCACCATGCCATAGGTATCATCCAATAGTACATCACCATGTCATAGGTATCATCAATAGTACATCACCATGCCATAGGTATCATCCAATAGTACATCACCATGCCATAGATATCATCCAATAATACATCACCATGTCATGGGTATCATCCAATAGTACATTACCATGTCATAGGAATAATCCAATAGTACATCACCATGTCATAGCTATCATCCAATAGTACATCACCATGTCATGGGTATCATCCAATAGTACATCACCATGTCATAGGTATCATCCAATAGTACATCACCATGCCATAGGTATCATCCAATAGGACATTACCATGTCATGGGTACCATCCAATAGTACATCACCATGTCATAGGTATCATCCAATAGTACATCACCATGTCATAGGTATCATCCAATAGGACATTACCATGTCATGGGTATCATCCAATAGTACATCACCATGTCATGGGTATCATCCAATAGTACATCACCATGTCATAGGTATCATCCAACAGTACATCACCATGCCATAGGTATCATCCAATAGTACATCACCATGTCATAGGTATCATCCAATAGTACATCACCATGTCATAGGTATCATCCAATAGTACATCACCATGTCATAGGTATCATCCAATAGGACATTACCATGTCATAGATATCATCCAATAGTACATCACCATGTCATGGGTATCATCCAATAGTACATCACCATGTCATGGGTATCATCCAATAGTACATCACCATGTCATAGGTATCATCCAATAGTACATCACCATGTCATGGGTATCACCCAATAGTACATCACCATGTCATGGGTATCATCCAATAGTACATCACCATGTCATGGGTATCATCCAATAGTACATCACCATGTCATAGGTATCATCCAATAGTACATCACCATGTCATGGGTATCATCCAATAGTACATCACCATGTCATAGATATCATCCAATAGTACATCACCATGCCATAGGTATCATCCAATAGTACATCACCATGCCATAGGTATCATCCAATAGTACATCACCATGTCATAGGTATCATCCAATAGTACATCACCATGTCATAGGTATCATCAATAGTACATCACCATGCCATAGGTATCATCCAATAGTACATCACCATGTCATGGGTATCATCCAATAGTACATCACCATGTCATGGGTATCATCCAATAGTACATCACCATGTCATAGGTATCATCCAGTATTACATCACCATGTCATAGATATCATCCAATAGTACATCACCATGTCATAGGTATCATCCAATAGTACATCACCATGTCATAGGTATCATCCAATAGTACATCACCATGTCATAGGTATCATCCAATAGTACATCACCATGTCATGGGTATCATCCAATAGTACATTACCATGTCATAGGTATAATCCAATAGTACATCGCCATGCCATAGGTATCATCCAATAGTACAAAACCATGTCATAGGTATCATCCAATAGTACATCACCATGTCATAGGTATAATCCAATAGTACATCACCATGTCATAGATATCATCCAATAGTACATCACCATGTCATAGGTATCATCCAATAGTACATCACCATGTCATAGGTATCATCCAATAGTACATCACCATGTCATAGGTATCATCCAATAGTACATCACCATGTCATAGGTATCATCCAATAGTACATCACCATGCCATAGGTATCATCCAATAGTACATCACCATGCCATAGATATCATCCAATAGTACATCACCATGTCATGGGTATCATCCAATAGTACATTACCATGTCATAGGTATAATCCAATAGTACATCGCCATGCCATAGGTATCATCCAATAGTACATCACCATGTCATAGGTATCATCCAATAGTACATCACCATGTCATGGGTATCATCCAATAGTACATCACCATGTCATGGGTATCATCCAATAGTACATTACCATGTCATAGGTATAATCCAATAGTACATCGCCATGTCATGGGTATCATCCAATAGTACATCACCATGTCATAGGTATCATCCAATAGTACATCACCATGTCATGGGTATCATCCAATAGTACATCACCATGTCATAGGTATCATCCAATAGTACATCACCATGTCATAGGTATAATCCAATAGTACATCGCCATGTCATAGGTATCATCCAATAGTACATCACCATGTCATAGGTATCATCCAATAGTACATCACCATGCCATAGGTATCATCCAATAGTACATCACCATGCCATAGGTATCATCCAATAGTACATCACCATGTCATAGGTATCATCCAATAGTACATCGCCATGTCATGGGTATCATCCAATAGTACATCACCATGTCATAGGTATCATCCAATAGTACATCACCATGTCATGGGTATCATCCAATAGTACATCACCATGTCATAGGTATCATCCAATAGTACATCACCATGTCATAGGTATCATCCAATAGTACATCACCATGTCATAGGTATCATCCAATAGTACATCACCATGCCATAGGTATCATCCAATAGTACATCACCATGCCATAGGTATCATCCAATAGTACATCACCATGTCATAGGTATCATCCAATAGTACATCACCATGTCATGGGTATCATCCAATAGTACATCACCATGTCATAGGTATCATCCAATAGTACATCACCATGTCATGGGTATCATCCAATAGTACATCACCATGTCATAGCTATCATCCAATAGTACATCACCATGTCATAGGTATCATCCAATAGTACATCACCATGTCATGGGTATCATCCAATAGTACATCACCATGCCATAGGTATCATCCAATAGTACATCACCATGTCATAGGTATCATCCAATAGTACATCACCATGTCATGGGTATCATTCAATACTACATCACCATGTCATAGGTATCATCCAATATTACATCACCATGTCATGGGTATCATCCAATATTACATCACCATGTCATGTGTATCACCAATAGTACATCACCATGTCATGTGTATCATCCAATAGTACATCACCATGTCATGGGTATCATCCAATAGTACATCACCATGTCATGGGTATCATCCAATAGTACATCACCATGTCATAGCTATCATCCAATAGTACATCACCATGTCATAGGTATCATCCAATAGTACATCACCATGTCATGGGTATCATCCAATAGTACATCACCATGTCATAGGTATCATCCAATAGTACATCACCATGTCATGGGTATCATCCAATAGTACATCACCATGCCATATGTATCATCCAATAGTACATCACCATGTCATGGGTATCCTCCAATAGTACATCACCATGTCATAGGTATCATCCAATAGTACATCACCATGTCATAGGTATCCTCCAATAGTACATCACCATGTCATAGCTATCATCCAATAGTACATCACCATGTCATGGGTATCATCCAATAGTACATCACCATGTCATAGGTATCATCCAATAGTACATCACCATGTCATGGGAATCATCCAATAGTACATCACCATGTCATGGGTATCATCCAATAGTACATCACCATGTCATAGCTATCATCCAATAGTACATCACCATGTCATGGGTATCATCCAATAGTACATCACCATGTCATAGGTATCATCCAATAGTACATCACCATGTCATGGGTATCATCCAATAGTACATCGCCATGCCATAGATATCATCCAATAGTACATCACCATGTCATGGGTATCATCCAATAGTACATCACCATGTCATAGGTATCATCCAATAGTACATCACCATGTCATGGGTATCATTCAATACTACATCACCATGTCATAGGTATCATCCAATATTACATCACCATGTCATGGGTATCATCCAATATTACATCACCATGTCATGTGTATCACCAATAGTACATCACCATGTCATGTGTATCATCCAATAGTACATCACCATGTCATGGGTATCATCCAATAGTACATCACCATGTCATGGGTATCATCCAATAGGACATAACCATGCCATAGGTATCATCCAATAGTACATCACCATGTCATAGGTATCATCCAATAGTACATCACCATGTCATGGGTATCACCCAATAGTACATCACCATGTCATGGGTATCATCCAATAGTTCATCACCATGCCATAGGTATCATCCAATAGTACATCACCATGTCATAGGTATCATCCAATAGTACATCACCATGTCATGGGTATCACCCAATAGTACATCACCATGTCATGGGTATCATCCAATAGTACATCACCATGTCATGGGTATCATCCAATAGTACATCGCCATGTCATAGGTATCATCCAATAGTACATCGCCATGTCATAGGTATCATCCAATAGTACATCACCATGTCATGGGTATCACCCAATAGTACATCACCATGTCATGGGTATCATCCAATAGTACATCACCATGTCATGTGTATCATCCAATATTACATCACCATGTCATGTGTATCATCCAATATTACATCACCATGTCATGTGTATCATCCAATAGTACATCACCATGTCATGTGTATCATCCAATATTACATCACCATGTCATAGGTATCATCCAATAGTACATCACCATGTCATGGGTATCATCCAATAGTACATTACCATGTCATAGGTATCATCCAATAGTACATCACCATGTCATGGGTATGATCCAATAGTGCATCACCATGTCATGGGTATCATCCAATAGTACATCACCATGTCATGGGTATCATCCAATAGTACAAAACCATGTCATAGGTATCATCCAATAGTACATCACCATGTCATAGGTATCATCAATAGAACATCATCATGTCATGGGTATCATCCAATAGTACATCACCATGTCATGGGTATAATCCAATAGTACATCACCATGTCATAGGTATCATCCAATAGTACATCACCATGTCATGGGTATCATCCAATAGTACATCACCATGTCATAGGTATCATCCAATAGTACATCACCATGTCATGGGTATCATCCAATATTACATCACCATGTCATGGGTATCTTCCAATAGTACATCACCATGTCATAGGTATCATCAATAGTACATCACCATGTCATGTGTATCATCCAATATTACATCACCATGTCATGGGTATCATCCAATAGTACATCACCATGTCATGGGTATCATCCAATAGTACATCACCATGTCATGGGTATAATCCAATAGTACATCACCATGTCATAGGTATCATCCAATAGTACATCACCATGTCATGGGTATCCTCCAATAGTACATCACCATGTCATGGGTATCATCCAATAGTACATCACCATGTCATAGGTATCATCCAATAGTACATCACCATGTCATGGGTATCATCCAATATTACATCACCATGTCATGGGTATCTTCCAATAGTACATCACCATGTCATGGGTATCATCCAATAGTACATCACCATGTCATAGGTATCATCCAATAGTACATCACCATGTCATGGGTATCATCCAATATTACATCACCATGTCATGGGTATCACCCAATAGTACATCACCATGTCATGGGTATCATCCAATAGTACATCACCATGTCATGTGTATCATCAAATATTACATCACCATGTCATAGGTATCATCCAATAGTACATCACCATGTCATGGGTATCATCCAATAGTACATCACCATGTCATGGGTATCATCCAATAGTACATCACCATGTCATAGGTATCATCCAATAGTACATCACCTTGTCATAGATATCATCCAATAGTACATCACCATGTCATAGGTATCATCCAATAGTACATCACCATGTCATAGATATCATCCAATAGGACAAAACCATGTCATAGGTATCATCCAATAGTACATCACCATGTCATAGGTATCATCCAATAGTACATCACCATGTTATAGATATCATCCAATAGTACATCACCATGTCATGGGTATCCTCCAATAGTACATCACCATGTCATAGGTATCATCCAATAGTACATCACCATGTCATAGGTATCATCCAATAGGACATTACCATGTCATGGGTATAATCAAATAGTACATCGCCATGTCATAGGTATCATCCAATAGTACATCACCATGTCATGGGTATCATCCAATAGTACATCACCATGCCATAGGTATCATCCAATAGTACATCACCATGTCATAGGTATCATCAATAGTACATCACCATGCCATAGGTATCATCCAATAGTACATCACCATGTCATAGGTATCATCCAATAGTACATCACCATGTCATAGGTATCATCCAATAGTACATCACCATGTCATAGGTATCATCCAATAGTACATCACCATGTCATGGGTATCCTCCAATAGTACATCACCATGTTATGGGTATCATCCAATAGTACATCACCATGTCATGGGTATCATCCAATAGTACATCACCATGTCATAGGTATCATCCAATAGTACATCACCATGTCATGGGTATCCTCCAATAGTACATCACCATGTCATAGGTATCATCCAATAGTACATCACCATGTCATAGGTATCATCCAATAGTACATCACCATGTCATAGGTATCATCCAATAGTACATCACCATGTCATAGGTATCATCCAATAGTACATCACCATGCCATAGGTATCATCCAATAGTACATCACCATGTCATAGGTATCATCCAATAGTACATCACCATGTCATAGGTATCATCCAATAGTACATCACCATGTCATAGGTATCATCCAATAGTACATCGCCATGTCATAGGTATCATCCAATAGTACATCACCATGTCATAGGTATCATCCAATAGTACATCACCATGTCATAGGTATCATCCAATAGTACATCACCATGTCATAGGTATCATCCAATAGTACATCACCATGTCATAGGTATCATCCAATAGTACATCACCATGTCATGGGTATCCTCCAATAGTACATCACCATGTTATGGGTATCATCCAATAGTACATCACCATGTCATGGGTATCATCCAATAGTACATCACCATGTCATAGGTATCATCCAATAGTACATCACCATGTCATGGGTATCCTCCAATAGTACATCACCATGTCATAGGTATCATCCAATAGTACATCACCATGTCATAGGTATCATCCAATAGTACATCACCATGTCATGGGTATAATCAAATAGTACATCGCCATGTCATAGGTATCATCCAATAGTACATCACCATGTCATAGGTATCATCCAATAGTACATCACCATGTCATAGGTATCATCCAATAGTACATCACCATGTCATAGGTATCATCCAATAGTACATCACCATGTCATGGGTATCCTCCAATAGTACATCACCATGTTATGGGTATCATCCAATAGTACATCACCATGTCATGGGTATCATCCAATAGTACATCACCATGTCATAGGTATCATCCAATAGTACATCACCATGTCATGGGTATCCTCCAATAGTACATCACCATGTCATAGGTATCATCCAATAGTACATCACCATGTCATAGGTATCATCCAATAGTACATCACCATGTCATGGGTATAATCAAATAGTACATCGCCATGTCATAGGTATCATCCAATAGTACATCACCATGTCATGGGTATCATCCAATAGTACATCACCATGCCATAGGTATCATCCAATAGTACATCACCATGTCATAGGTATCATCAATAGTACATCACCATGCCATAGGTATCATCAATAGTACATCACCATGCCATAGATATCATCCAATAGTACATCACCATGCCATAGGTATCATCCAATAGGACATTACCATGTCATGGGTACCATCCAATAGTACATCACCATGTCATAGGTATCATCCAATAGTACATCACCATGTCATAGGTATCATCCAATAGGACATTACCATGTCATGGGTATCATCCAATAGTACATCACCATGTCATGGGTATCATCCAATAGTACATCACCATGTCATAGGTATCATCCAATAGTACATCACCATGCCATAGGTATCATCCAATAGTACATCACCATGTCATAGGTATCATCCAATAGTACATCACCATGTCATAGGTATCATCCAATAGTACATCACCATGTCATAGGTATCATCCAATAGGACATTACCATGTCATAGATATCATCCAATAGTACATCACCATGTCATGGGTATCATCCAATAGTACATCACCATGTCATGGGTATCATCCAATAGTACATCACCATGTCATAGGTATCATCCAATAGTACATCACCATGTCATGGGTATCACCCAATAGTACATCACCATGTCATGGGTATCATCCAATAGTACATCACCATGTCATGGGTATCATCCAATAGTACATCACCATGTCATAGGTATCATCCAATAGTACATCACCATGTCATGGGTATCATCCAATAGTACATCACCATGTCATAGATATCATCCAATAGTACATCACCATGCCATAGGTATCATCCAATAGTACATCACCATGCCATAGGTATCATCCAATAGTACATCACCATGTCATAGGTATCATCCAATAGTACATCACCATGTCATAGGTATCATCAATAGTACATCACCATGCCATAGGTATCATCCAATAGTACATCACCATGTCATGGGTATCATCCAATAGTACATCACCATGTCATGGGTATCATCCAATAGTACATCACCATGTCATAGGTATCATCCAGTATTACATCACCATGTCATAGATATCATCCAATAGTACATCACCATGTCATAGGTATCATCCAATAGTACATCACCATGTCATAGGTATCATCCAATAGTACATCACCATGTCATGGGTATCATCCAATAGTACATTACCACGTCATAGGTATAATCCAATAGCACATCGCCATGCCATAGGTATCATCCAATAGTACAAAACCATGTCATAGGTATCATCCAATAGTACATCACCATGTCATAGGTATAATCCAATAGTACATCACCATGTCATAGATATCATCCAATAGTACATCACCATGTCATAGGTATCATCCAATAGTACATCACCATGTCATAGGTATCATCCAATAGTACATCACCATGTCATAGGTATCATCCAATAGTACATCACCATGTCATAGGTATCATCCAATAGTACATCACCATGCCATAGGTATCATCCAATAGTACATCACCATGCCATAGATATCATCCAATAGTACATCACCATGTCATGGGTATCATCCAATAGTACATTACCATGTCATAGGTATAATCCAATAGTACATCGCCATGCCATAGGTATCATCCAATAGTACATCACCATGTCATAGCTATCATCCAATAGTACATCACCATGTCATAGGTATCATCCAATAGTACATCACCATGACATAGGTATCATCCAATAGTACATCACCATGTCATAGGTATCATCCAATAGTACATCACCATGTCATAGGTATCATCCAATAGTACATCACCATGTCATGGGTATCATCCAATAGTACATCACCATGTCATGGGTATCATCCAATAGTACATTACCATGTCATAGGTATAATCCAATAGTACATCGCCATGTCATGGGTATCATCCAATAGTACATCACCATGTCATAGGTATCATCCAATAGTACATCACCATGTCATAGGTATAATCCAATAGTACATCGCCATGTCATAGGTATCATCCAATAGTACATCACCATGTCATAGGTATCATCCAATAGTACATCACCATGCCATAGGTATCATCCAATAGTACATCACCATGCCATAGGTATCATCCAATAGTACATCACCATGTCATAGGTATCATCCAATAGTACATCACCATGTCATAGGTATCATCCAATAGTACATCGCCATGCCATAGGTATCATCCAATAGTACATCACCATGTCATAGCTATCATCCAATAGTACATCACCATGTCATAGGTATCATCCAATAGTACATCACCATGTCATGGGTATCATCCAATAGTACATCACCATGTCATAGCTATCATCCAATAGTACATCACCATGTCATAGGTATCATCCAATAGTACATCACCATGTCATGGGTATCATCCAATAGTACATCACCATGCCATAGGTATCATCCAATAGTACATCACCATGTCATAGGTATCATCCAATAGTACATCACCATGTCATGGGTATCATTCAATACTACATCACCATGTCATAGGTATCATCCAATATTACATCACCATGTCATGGGTATCATCCAATATTACATCACCATGTCATGTGTATCACCAATAGTACATCACCATGTCATGTGTATCATCCAATAGTACATCACCATGTCATGGGTATCATCCAATAGTACATCACCATGTCATGGGTATCATCCAATAGTACATCACCATGTCATAGCTATCATCCAATAGTACATCACCATGTCATAGGTATCATCCAATAGTACATCACCATGTCATGGGTATCATCCAATAGTACATCACCATGTCATAGGTATCATCCAATAGTACATCACCATGTCATGGGTATCATCCAATAGTACATCACCATGCCATATGTATCATCCAATAGTACATCACCATGTCATAGGTATCATCCAATAGTACATCACCATGTCATAGGTATCCTCCAATAGTACATCACCATGTCATAGCTATCATCCAATAGTACATCACCATGTCATGGGTATCATCCAATAGTACATCACCATGTCATAGGTATCATCCAATAGTACATCACCATGTCATGGGTATCATCCAATAGTACATCACCATGTCATGGGTATCATCCAATAGTACATCACCATGTCATAGCTATCATCCAATAGTACATCACCATGTCATGGGTATCATCCAATAGTACATCACCATGTCATAGGTATCATCCAATAGTACATCACCATGTCATGGGTATCATCCAATAGTACATCGCCATGCCATAGATATCATCCAATAGTACATCACCATGTCATGGGTATCATCCAATAGTACATCACCATGTCATAGGTATCATCCAATAGTACATCACCATGTCATGGGTATCATTCAATACTACATCACCATGTCATAGGTATCATCCAATATTACATCACCATGTCATGGGTATCATCCAATATTACATCACCATGTCATGTGTATCACCAATAGTACATCACCATGTCATGTGTATCATCCAATAGTACATCACCATGTCATGGGTATCATCCAATAGTACATCACCATGTCATGGGTATCATCCAATAGGACATCACCATGCCATAGGTATCATCCAATAGTACATCACCATGTCATAGGTATCATCCAATAGTACATCACCATGTCATGGGTATCACCCAATAGTACATCACCATGTCATGGGTATCATCCAATAGTACATCACCATGCCATAGGTATCATCCAATAGTACATCACCATGTCATAGGTATCATCCAATAGTACATCACCATGTCATGGGTATCACCCAATAGTACATCACCATGTCATGGGTATCATCCAATAGTACATCACCATGTCATGGGTATCATCCAATAGTACATCGCCATGTCATAGGTATCATCCAATAGTACATCGCCATGTCATAGGTATCATCCAATAGTACATCACCATGTCATGGGTATCACCCAATAGTACATCACCATGTCATAGGTATCATCCAATAGTACATCACCATGTCATAGGTATCATCCAATAGTACATCACCATGTCATGGGTATCCTCCAATAGTACATCACCATGTTATGGGTATCATCCAATAGTACATCACCATGTCATGGGTATCATCCAATAGTACATCACCATGTCATAGGTATCATCCAATAGTACATCACCATGTCATGGGTATCCTCCAATAGTACATCACCATGTCATAGGTATCATCCAATAGTACATCACCATGTCATAGGTATCATCCAATAGTACATCACCATGTCATGGGTATAATCAAATAGTACATCGCCATGTCATAGGTATCATCCAATAGTACATCACCATGTCATAGGTATCATCCAATAGTACATCACCATGTCATAGGTATCATCCAATAGTACATCACCATGTCATAGGTATCATCCAATAGTACATCACCATGTCATGGGTATCCTCCAATAGTACATCACCATGTTATGGGTATCATCCAATAGTACATCACCATGTCATGGGTATCATCCAATAGTACATCACCATGTCATAGGTATCATCCAATAGTACATCACCATGTCATGGGTATCCTCCAATAGTACATCACCATGTCATAGGTATCATCCAATAGTACATCACCATGTCATAGGTATCATCCAATAGTACATCACCATGTCATGGGTATAATCAAATAGTACATCGCCATGTCATAGGTATCATCCAATAGTACATCACCATGTCATGGGTATCATCCAATAGTACATCACCATGCCATAGGTATCATCCAATAGTACATCACCATGTCATAGGTATCATCAATAGTACATCACCATGCCATAGGTATCATCAATAGTACATCACCATGCCATAGATATCATCCAATAGTACATCACCATGCCATAGGTATCATCCAATAGGACATTACCATGTCATGGGTACCATCCAATAGTACATCACCATGTCATAGGTATCATCCAATAGTACATCACCATGTCATAGGTATCATCCAATAGGACATTACCATGTCATGGGTATCATCCAATAGTACATCACCATGTCATGGGTATCATCCAATAGTACATCACCATGTCATAGGTATCATCCAATAGTACATCACCATGCCATAGGTATCATCCAATAGTACATCACCATGTCATAGGTATCATCCAATAGTACATCACCATGTCATAGGTATCATCCAATAGTACATCACCATGTCATAGGTATCATCCAATAGGACATTACCATGTCATAGATATCATCCAATAGTACATCACCATGTCATGGGTATCATCCAATAGTACATCACCATGTCATGGGTATCATCCAATAGTACATCACCATGTCATAGGTATCATCCAATAGTACATCACCATGTCATGGGTATCACCCAATAGTACATCACCATGTCATGGGTATCATCCAATAGTACATCACCATGTCATGGGTATCATCCAATAGTACATCACCATGTCATAGGTATCATCCAATAGTACATCACCATGTCATGGGTATCATCCAATAGTACATCACCATGTCATAGATATCATCCAATAGTACATCACCATGCCATAGGTATCATCCAATAGTACATCACCATGCCATAGGTATCATCCAATAGTACATCACCATGTCATAGGTATCATCCAATAGTACATCACCATGTCATAGGTATCATCAATAGTACATCACCATGCCATAGGTATCATCCAATAGTACATCACCATGTCATGGGTATCATCCAATAGTACATCACCATGTCATGGGTATCATCCAATAGTACATCACCATGTCATAGGTATCATCCAGTATTACATCACCATGTCATAGATATCATCCAATAGTACATCACCATGTCATAGGTATCATCCAATAGTACATCACCATGTCATAGGTATCATCCAATAGTACATCACCATGTCATGGGTATCATCCAATAGTACATTACCACGTCATAGGTATAATCCAATAGCACATCGCCATGCCATAGGTATCATCCAATAGTACAAGACCATGTCATAGGTATCATCCAATAGTACATCACCATGTCATAGGTATAATCCAATAGTACATCACCATGTCATAGATATCATCCAATAGTACATCACCATGTCATAGGTATCATCCAATAGTACATCACCATGTCATAGGTATCATCCAATAGTACATCACCATGTCATAGGTATCATCCAATAGTACATCACCATGTCATAGGTATCATCCAATAGTACATCACCATGCCATAGGTATCATCCAATAGTACATCACCATGCCATAGATATCATCCAATAGTACATCACCATGTCATGGGTATCATCCAATAGTACATTACCATGTCATAGGTATAATCCAATAGTACATCGCCATGCCATAGGTATCATCCAATAGTACATCACCATGTCATAGGTATCATCCAATAGTACATCACCATGTCATGGGTATCATCCAATAGTACATCACCATGTCATGGGTATCATCCAATAGTACATTACCATGTCATAGGTATAATCCAATAGTACATCGCCATGTCATGGGTATCATCCAATAGTACATCACCATGTCATAGGTATCATCCAATAGTACATCACCATGTCATAGGTATAATCCAATAGTACATCGCCATGTCATAGGTATCATCCAATAGTACATCACCATGTCATAGGTATCATCCAATAGTACATCACCATGCCATAGGTATCATCCAATAGTACATCACCATGCCATAGGTATCATCCAATAGTACATCACCATGTCATAGGTATCATCCAATAGTACATCACCATGTCATAGGTATCATCCAATAGTACATCGCCATGCCATAGGTATCATCCAATAGTACATCACCATGTCATAGCTATCATCCAATAGTACATCACCATGTCATAGGTATCATCCAATAGTACATCACCATGTCATGGGTATCATCCAATAGTACATCACCATGTCATAGCTATCATCCAATAGTACATCACCATGTCATAGGTATCATCCAATAGTACATCACCATGTCATGGGTATCATCCAATAGTACATCACCATGCCATAGGTATCATCCAATAGTACATCACCATGTCATAGGTATCATCCAATAGTACATCACCATGTCATGGGTATCATTCAATACTACATCACCATGTCATAGGTATCATCCAATATTACATCACCATGTCATGGGTATCATCCAATATTACATCACCATGTCATGTGTATCACCAATAGTACATCACCATGTCATGTGTATCATCCAATAGTACATCACCATGTCATGGGTATCATCCAATAGTACATCACCATGTCATGGGTATCATCCAATAGTACATCACCATGTCATAGCTATCATCCAATAGTACATCACCATGTCATAGGTATCATCCAATAGTACATCACCATGTCATGGGTATCATCCAATAGTACAGCACCATGTCATAGGTATCATCCAATAGTACATCACCATGTCATGGGTATCATCCAATAGTACATCACCATGCCATATGTATCATCCAATAGTACATCACCATGTCATAGGTATCATCCAATAGTACATCACCATGTCATAGGTATCCTCCAATAGTACATCACCATGTCATAGCTATCATCCAATAGTACATCACCATGTCATGGGTATCATCCAATAGTACATCACCATGTCATAGGTATCATCCAATAGTACATCACCATGTCATGGGTATCATCCAATAGTACATCACCATGTCATGGGTATCATCCAATAGTACATCACCATGTCATAGCTATCATCCAATAGTACATCACCATGTCATGGGTATCATCCAATAGTACATCACCATGTCATAGGTATCATCCAATAGTACATCACCATGTCATGGGTATCATCCAATAGTACATCGCCATGCCATAGATATCATCCAATAGTACATCACCATGTCATGGGTATCATCCAATAGTACATCACCATGTCATAGGTATCATCCAATAGTACATCACCATGTCATGGGTATCATTCAATACTACATCACCATGTCATAGGTATCATCCAATATTACATCACCATGTCATGGGTATCATCCAATATTACATCACCATGTCATGTGTATCACCAATAGTACATCACCATGTCATGTGTATCATCCAATAGTACATCACCATGTCATGGGTATCATCCAATAGTACATCACCATGTCATGGGTATCATCCAATAGGACATCACCATGCCATAGGTATCATCCAATAGTACATCACCATGTCATAGGTATCATCCAATAGTACATCACCATGTCATGGGTATCACCCAATAGTACATCACCATGTCATGGGTATCATCCAATAGTACATCACCATGCCATAGGTATCATCCAATAGTACATCACCATGTCATAGGTATCATCCAATAGTACATCACCATGTCATGGGTATCACCCAATAGTACATCACCATGTCATGGGTATCATCCAATAGTACATCACCATGTCATGGGTATCATCCAATAGTACATCGCCATGTCATAGGTATCATCCAATAGTACATCGCCATGTCATAGGTATCATCCAATAGTACATCACCATGTCATGGGTATCACCCAATAGTACATCACCATGTCATGGGTATCATCCAATAGTACATCACCATGTCATGTGTATCATCCAATATTACATCACCATGTCATGTGTATCATCCAATATTACATCACCATGTCATGTGTATCATCCAATAGTACATCACCATGTCATGTGTATCATCCAATATTACATCACCATGTCATAGGTATCATCCAATAGTACATCACCATGTCATGGGTATCATCCAATAGTACATTACCATGTCATAGGTATCATCCAATAGTACATCACCATGTCATGGGTATGATCCAATAGTACATCACCATGTCATGGGTATCATCCAATAGTCCATCACCATGTCATGGGTATCATCCAATAGTACAAAACCATGTCATAGGTATCATCCAATAGTACATCACCATGTCATAGGTATCATCAATAGAACATCATCATGTCATGGGTATCATCCAATAGTACATCACCATGTCATGGGTATAATCCAATAGTACATCACCATGTCATAGGTATCATCCAATAGTACATCACCATGTCATGGGTATCATCCAATAGTACATCACCATGTCATAGGTATCATCCAATAGTACATCACCATGTCATGGGTATCATCCAATATTACATCACCATGTCATGGGTATCTTCCAATAGTACATCACCATGTCATAGGTATCATCAATAGTACATCACCATGTCATGTGTATCATCCAATATTACATCACCATGTCATGGGTATCATCCAATAGTACATCACCATGTCATGGGTATCATCCAATAGTACATCACCATGTCATGGGTATAATCCAATAGTACATCACCATGTCATAGGTATCATCCAATAGTACATCACCATGTCATGGGTATCCTCCAATAGTACATCACCATGTCATGGGTATCATCCAATAGTACATCACCATGTCATAGGTATCATCCAATAGTACATCACCATGTCATGGGTATCATCCAATATTACATCACCATGTCATGGGTATCTTCCAATAGTACATCACCATGTCATGGGTATCATCCAATAGTACATCACCATATCATAGGTATCATCCAATAGTACATCACCCTGTCATGGGTATCATCCAATATTACATCACCATGTCATGGGTATCACCCAATAGTACATCACCATGTCATGGGTATCATCCAATAGTACATCACCATGTCATGTGTATCATCAAATATTACATCACCATGTCATAGGTATCATCCAATAGTACATCACCATGTCATGGGTATCATCCAATAGTACATTACCATGTCATAGGTATCATCCAATAGTACATCACCATGTCATGGGTATCATCCAATAGTACATCACCATGTCATGGGTATCATCCAATAGTACATCACCATGTCATGGGTATCATCTAATAGTACAAAACCATGGCATAGGTATCATCCAATAGTACATCACCATGTCATAGGTATCATCAATAGAACATCATCATGTCATGGGTATCATCCAATAGTACATCACCATGTCATGGGTATAATCCAATAGTACATCACCATGTCATGGGTATAATCCAATAGTACATCACCATGTCATAGGTATCATCCAATAGTACATCACCATGTCATGGGTATCATCCAATAGTACATCACCATGTCATGGGTATCATCCAATAGTACATCACCATGTCATGGGTATAATCCAATAGTACATCACCATGTCATAGGTATCATCAATAGTACAATACCATGTCATGGGTATCATCCAATAGTACATCACCATGTCATGGGTATCATCCAATAGTACATCACCATGTCATAGGTATCATCCAATAGTACATCACCATGTCATGGGTATCATCCAATAGTACATCACCATGTCATGGGTATCATCCAATAGTACATCACCATGTCATGGGTATCATCCAATAGTACAAAACCATGTCATAGGTATCATCCAATAGTACATCACCATGTCATAGGTATCATCAATAGAACATCATCATGTCATGGGTATCATCCAATAGTACATCACCATGTCATAGGTATCATCAATAGTACATCACCATGTCATAGGTATCATCAATAGTACATCACCATGTCATGGGTATCATCCAATATTACATCACCATGTCATGGGTATCTTCCAATAGTACATCACCATGTCATAGGTATCATCAATAGTACATCACCATGTCATGGGTATCATCCAATATTACATCACCATGTCATGGGTATCCTCCAATATTACATCACCATGTCATAGGCATCTTCCAATAGTACATCACCATGTCATAGGTATCATCAATAGTACATCATCATGTCATGGGTATCATCCAATAGTACATCACCATGTCATAGGTATCATCAATAGTACATCACCATGTCATAGGTATCATCCAATAGTACATCACCATGTCATAGGTATCATCAATAGTACATCACCATGTCATGGGTATCATCCAATATTACATCACCATGTCATGGGTATCTTCCAATATTACATCACCATGTCATAGGCATCTTCCAATAGTACATCACCATGTCATAGGTATCATCAATAGTACATCATCATGTCATGGGTATCATCCAATAGTACATCACCATGTCATAGGTATCATCAATAGTACATCACCATGTCATAGGTATCATCCAATAGTACATCACCATGTCATAGGTATCATCAATAGTACATCACCATGTCATGGGTATCATCCAATATTACATCACCATGTCATAGGCATCTTCCAATAGTACATCACCATGTCATAGGTATCATCCAATAGTACATCACCATGTCATAGGTATCATCAATAGTACATCACCATGTCATGGGTATTATCCAATAGTACATCACCATGTCATGGGTATCATCCAATAGTACATCATCATGTCATGGGTATCATCCAATAGTACATCACCATGTCAGAGGTATCATCAATAGTACATCACCATGTCATGGGTATCATCCAATATTACATCACCATGTCATGGGTATTATCCAATATTACATCATCATGTCATGGGTATCATCCAATAGTACATCACCATGTCATAGGTATCATCAATAGTACATCATCATGTCATAGGTATCATCCAATAGTACATCATCATGTCATGGGTATCATCCAATAGTACATCACAATGTCATAGGTATCTTCCAAGAGTACATCACCATGTCATGGGTATCATCCAATAATACATCACAATGTCATGGGTATCTTCCAATAGTACATCACCATGTCATGGGTATCTTCCAATATTACATCACCATATCATAGGTATCATCCAATAGTACCTCACCATGTCGTGGGTATCATCCAATATTACATCACCATGTCATGGGTATCATCCAATATTACATCACCATGTCATAGGCATCTTCCAATAGTACATCACCATGTCATAGGTATCCTCTAATAGTGCATCACCATGTCATAGGTATCATCAATAGTACATCACCATGTCATAGGTATCATCAGTAGTACATCACCATGTCATGGGTATCATCCAATATTACATCACCATGTCATGGGTATCTTCCAATATTACATCACCATGTCATAGGCATCTTCCAATAGTACATCACCATGTCATAGGTATCATCCAATAGTACACCACCATGTCATAGGTATCATCAATAGTACATCACCATGTCATGGGTATCATCCAATATTACATCAGCATGTCGTGGGTATCTTCCAATATTACATCACCATGTCATAGGCATCTTCCAATAGTACATCACCATGTCATAGGTATCATCCAATAGTACACCACCATGTCATAGGTATCATCAATAGTACATCACCATGTCATGGGTATCATCCAATATTACATCAGCATGTCATGTGTATCATCCAATAGTACATCACCATGTCATAGGTATCATCAATAGTACATCACCAGTCATAGGTATCTTCTAATAGTACATCACAATGTCATGTGTATCACCAATAGTACATCACCATGTCATAGGTATCATCCAATGGTACATCACCATGTCATGTGTATCACCAATAGTACATCACCATGTCATAGGTATCACCCAATAGTACATCACCATGTCATGTGTATCACCAATAGTACATCACCATGTCATAGGTATCTTCCAATAGTACATCACCATGTCATAGGTATCATCAATAGTACATCACCATGTCATGGGTATCATCCAATATTACATCACCATGTCATGGGTATCCTCCAATATTACATCACCATGTCATAGGCATCTTCCAATAGTACATCACCATGTCATAGGTATCATCAATAGTACATCATCATGTCATGGGTATCATCCAATAGTACATCACCATGTCATAGGTATCATCAATAGTACATCACCATGTCATAGGTATCATCCAATAGTACATCACCATGTCATAGGTATCATCAATAGTACATCACCATGTCATGGGTATCATCCAATATTACATCACCATGTCATGGGTATCTTCCAATATTACATCACCATGTCATAGGAATCTTCCAATAGTACATCACCATGTCATAGGTATCATCAATAGTACATCATCATGTCATGGGTATCATCCAATAGTACATCACCATGTCATAGGTATCATCAATAGTACATCACCATGTCATAGGTATCATCCAATAGTACATCACGATGTCATAGGTATCATCAATAGTACATCACCATGTCATGGGTATCATCCAATATTACATCACCATGTCATAGGCATCTTCCAATAGTACATCACCATGTCATAGGTATCTTCCAATAGTACATCACCATGTCATAGGTATCATCAATAGTACATCACCATGTCATGGGTATTATCCAATAGTACATCACCATGTCATGGGTATCATCCAATAGTACATCATCATGTCATGGGTATCATCCAATAGTACATCACCATGTCAGAGGTATCATCAATAGTACATCACCATGTCATGGGTATCATCCAATATTACATCACCATGTCATGGGTATTATCCAATATTACATCATCATGTCATGGGTATCATCCAATAGTACATCACCATGTCATAGGTATCATCAATAGTACATCATCATGTCATGGGTATCATCCAATAGTACATCACAATGTCATAGGTATCTTCCAAGAGTACATCACCATGTCATGGGTATCATCCAATAATACATCGCAATGTCATGGGTATCTTCCAATAGTACATCACCATGTCATGGGTATCTTCCAATATTACATCACCATATCATAGGTATCATCCAATAGTACCTCACCATGTCGTGGGTATCATCCAATATTACATCACCATGTCATGGGTATCATCCAATATTACATCACCATGTCATAGGCATCTTCCAATAGTACATCACCATGTCATAGGTATCCTCTAATAGTGCATCACCATGTCATAGGTATCATCAATAGTACATCACCATGTCATAGGTATCATCAGTAGTACATCACCATGTCATGGGTATCATCCAATATTACATCACCATGTCATGGGTATCTTCCAATATTACATCACCATGTCATAGGCATCTTCCAATAGTACATCACCATGTCATAGGTATCATCCAATAGTACACCACCATGTCATAGGTATCATGAATAGTACATCACCATGTCATGGGTATCATCCAATATTACATCAGCATGTCGTGGGTATCTTCCAATATTACATCACCATGTCATAGGCATCTTCCAATAGTACATCACCATGTCATAGGTATCATCCAATAGTACACCACCATGTCATAGGTATCATCAATAGTACATCACCATGTCATGGGTATCATCCAATATTACATCAGCATGTCATGTGTATCATCCAATAGTACATCACCATGTCATAGGTATCATCAATAGTACATCACCAGTCATAGGTATCTTCTAATAGTACATCACAATGTCATGTGTATCACAAATAGTACATCACCATGTCATAGGTATCATCCAATGGTACATCACCATGTCATGTGTATCACGAATAGTACATCACCATGTCATAGGTATCACCCAATAGTACATCACCATGTCATGTGTATCACCAATAGTACATCACCATGTCATAGGTATCACCAATAGTACATCACCATGTCATGTGTATCACCAATAGTACATCACCATGTCATGTGTATCACCAATAGTACATCACCATGTCATGGGTATCACCAATAGTACATCACCATGTCATGTGTATCACCAATAGTACATCACCATGTCATGGGTATCACCAATAGTACATCACCATGTCATGTGTATCACCAATAGTACATCACCATGTCATGTGTATCACCAATAGTACATCACCATGTCATGGGTATCACCAATAGTACATCACCATGTCATATGTATCACCAATAGTACATCACCATGTCATGGGTATCACCAATAGTACATCACCATGTCATGTGTATCACCAATAGTACATCACCATGTCATGTGTATCACCAATAGTACATCACCATGTCATGTGTATCACCAATAGTACATCACCTTGTCATGGGTATTACCAATAGTACATCACCATGTCATGGGTATCACCAATAGTACATCACCATGTCATGTGTATCACCAATAGTACATCACTATGTCATGTGTATCACCAATAGTACATCACCATGTCATGTGTATCACCAATAGTACATCACCATGTCATGGGTATCACCAATAGTACATCACCATGTCATGTGTATCACCAATAGTACATCACCATGTCATGTGTATCACCAATAGTACATCACCATGTCATGTATATCACTAATAGTACATCACCCTGTCATGGGTATCACCAATAGTACATCACCATGTCATGTGTATCACCAATAGTACATCACCATGTCATGGGTATCACCAATAGTACATCACCATGTCATGTGTATCACCAATAGTACATCACCATGTCATGTGTATCACCAATAGTACATCACCATGTCATGTGTATCACCAATAGTACATCACCATGTCATGTGTATCACCAATAGTACATCACCATGTCATGGGTATCACCAATAGTACATCACCATGTCATGGGTATCACCAATAGTACATCACCATGTCATGTGTATCACCAATAGTACATCACCATGTCATGGGTATCACCAATAGTACATCACCATGTCATGTGTATCACCAATAGTACATCACCATGTCATGTGTATCACCAATAGTACATCACCATGTCATGTGTATCACCAATAGTACATCACCATGTCATGTGTATCACCAATAGTACATCACCATGTCATGGGTATCACCAATAGTACATCACCATGTCATGTGTATCACCAATAGTACATCACCATGTCATGGGTATCACCAATAGTACATCACCATGTCATGGGTATCACCAATAGTACATCACCATGTCATGTGTATCACCAATAGTACATCACCATGTCATGGGTATCACCAATAGTACATCACCTTGTCATGGGTATCACCAATAGTACATCACCATGTCATGTGTATTACCAATAGTACATCACCATGTCATGTGTATCACCAATAGTACATCACCATGTCATGTGTATCACCAATAGTACATCACCATGTCATGGGTATCACCAATAGTACATCACCATGTCATGTGTATCACCAATAGTACATCACCATGTCATGGGTATCACCAATAGTACATCACCATGTCATGTGTATCACCAATAGTACATCACCATGTCATGTGTATCACCAATAGTACATCACCATGTCATGTGTATCACCAATAGTACATCACCATGTCATGTGTATCACTAATAGTACATCACCATGTCATGCGTATCACCAATAGTACATCACCATGTCATGGGTATCACCAATAGTACATCACCATGTCATGGGTATCACCAATAGTACATCACCATGTCATGTGTATCACCAATAGTACATCACCATGTCATGTGTATCACCAATAGTACATCACCATGTCATGTGTATCACCAATAGTACATCACCATGTCATGTGTGTCACTAATAGTACATCACCATGTCATGGGTATCACCAATAGTACATCACCATGTCATGTGTATCACCAATAGTACATCACCATGTCATGGGTATCACCAATAGTACATCACCATGTCATGGGTATCACCAATAGTACATCACCATGTCATGTGTATCACCAATAGTACATCACCATGTCATGGGTATCACCAATAGTACATCACCATGTCATGTGTATCACCAATAGTACATCACCATGTCATGTGTATCACCAATAGTACATCACCATGTCATGTGTATCACCAATAGTACATCACCATGTCATGTGTATCACCAATAGTACATCACCATGTCATGTGTATCACTAATAGTACATCACCATGTCATGTGTATCACCAATAGTACATCACCATGTCATGTGTATCACTAATAGTACATCACCATGTCATGTGTATCACCAATAGTACATCACCATGTCATGGGTATCACCAATAGTACATCACCATGTCATGTGTATCACCAATAGTACATCACCATGTCATGTGTATCACCAATAGTACATCACCATGTCATGTGTATCACTAATAGTACATCACCATGTCATGTGTATCACCAATAGTACATCACCATGTCATGTGTATCACCAATAGTACATCACCATGTCATGTGTATCACCAATAGTACATCACCATGTCATGGGTATCACCAATAGTACATCACCATGTCATATGTATCACCAATAGTACATCACCATGTCATGGGTATCACCAATAGTACATCACCATGTCATGTGTATCACCAATAGTACATCACCATGTCATGTGTATCACCAATAGTACATCACCATGTCATGTGTATCACCAATAGTACATCACCATGTCATGTGTATCACCAATAGTACATCACCATGTCATGTGTATCACCAATAGTACATCACCATGTCATGTGTATCACCAATAGTACATCACCATGTCATGTGTATCACCAATAGTACATCACCATGTCATGGGTATCACCAATAGTACATCACCATGTCATGTGTATCACCAATAGTACATCACCATGTCATGGGTATCACCAATAGTACATTACCATGTCATGGGTATCACCAATAGTACATCACCATGTCATGTGTATCACCAATAGTACATCACCATGTCATGTGTATCACCAATAGTACATCACCATGTCATGGGTATCACCAATAGTACATCACCATGTCATGTGTATCACCAATAGTACATCACCATGTCATGGGTATCTTCCAATACTCAGGTGAGCATAGGAGTCGTATGTCGAGTCAATCGTTCGAGCAACTGCTCGATAGTTTATTTGCTCGATAAAATTGCTCAATTACTACGGACATGTAGCACTACTTCTGATTTGTTAGCTTTCTCAGATTGTTCATACGACCGGAATCTCATCGAACAAATGAGCTATCGAGTAATTGCTCGAACGAGTGACTCCACACACGACACTTATGCTCTATTTTGGTATTTGAGGATACCTATGGCTTGTTCTTGTGATATTGGAGGAAACCTTTTGGAGGATACTTAGCGGATGAAATCTATCTGAAGTTAGTTATGACCACCTAGAACCTGTTCATTTCCTGGCATCTAGACCATGATATTCCCTACTTAGGACTAAGACCTCTATTGCTGACTTATTCATCTCATAGTCACCGCCATCTGCCCATCAACTTCCACTCTTTACTACCAATACTACTGGTCTGTACTACTACTATTGTCTACCACGGTTACAGCCCTGTACTACTACCATTGTCTACCACTCTTACTGCCTTGTACCATTATTACTGACTTTTAGCACTACTTCAGGTTTTTAGCTATCTCGGATTGCTCGAATGACTCGAAACTCATTGAGCAAATGAGCTACGAACAATTGCTCGAACGAGTGGCTCCACAAACGACTTTTATGCTCATTTCGGAATATAAGAATCCTCTAACCACAGACGTTTCCCCAAAAAGGGACTCTCTTAGTGGGATTCCGTAAAAATATATTCGATATTTATTCGAGGATAGTTACGGCCCCTAGCACCTGATCGACTTCTGGTTTCTAGACCACCAACATCTTCAAAGGTCTAAGGAAACTACTGTTGACTTATCCATAGCCATCACCATCTGTCCTATGATCACGTCCTACCGTAGTCAACCATGCTATAGTCTTCTTCCCACTTCTTCTTCCCACCTTGCAACCTTGTACGATAACTACTGACTTGTAACATTAATACAGGCTTGCTAGTTATATCAGATTACGATCTCTACCCACGGCCAAGTCTTGAAAAGTCCAAAAAAAAATCCATACTCAACTACGATACTAGAAACCAAATATGCACCACACAAACACTTCACCTAGCATCTGAACTGCCCATGGAATAGCACAAACCTTTCGGTGGTTTTGTGATACTAAGAGATAACAATAGACCATCAGGGGTAAATATAGTGCACTGAATACTACCGAACTTGACAATGAAACATACCCCACCACACCGCAAGACTAATAGAACAACAGAAAACATAAAGTATGGCCTTCATACTGATGATGGCATCTTCCATGTCAGTCAGTCCCAGCTGTTGGACGAGTCCATATTTGTTATTTAGGGGTAGACTAATTAATATTTTCAATGTGCAGACTTGAGGCTTTCTACTATACGAATTCATGGAGGAATCATCTTATTTATTTATTTATTTATTTATTTATTTATTTATTTATTTATTTATTTATTTATTTATTTATTTATTTATCTATGACCCTCGTGTCGGACAGTTATACGGCTGGAAGAAGCCGGAGTACCCGGAGAGAACCACCTAGCAACGGCGAGCAACTGCCAGACTTCCCAACTCACCACAAGCAGGGTTACGATTGGCTGAAGACAAGTGCATCATCGATGTGCAGTACGCTTTAGTACACCGTGCCATCGTACCACCCACGCGTGCCTTGCCCAAGAACACAACACGGTTACCCTTGGTCCGGTTCGAATCGTGGATCTTTCAGTTTGAAGTTAAATTCCGTAACCACTAAACCACCGTGCGCCCAACCATCTTAGTTATGATTTCCGTAACCACTAAACCACCGTGCGCCCAACCATCTTAATTATGATTTCCGTAACCACTAAACCACCGTGCGCCCAACCGTTTTAGTCACGATTTCCGTAACCACTAAACCACCGTGCTGCCAAACATTTTAGTTATGATTTCCGTAACCACTAAACCACCGTGCTGCCAAACATTTTAGATATGATTTCCGTAACCACTAAACCACCGTGCTGCCAAACATTTTAGTTATGATTTCCGTAACCACTAAACCACCGTGCTGCCAAACATTTTAGTTATGATTTCCGTAACCACTAAACCACCGTGCTGCCAAACATTTTAGTTATGAATTCAGGTCATATCACCATACTGATTGGAAAAGCGGTCTCTCGGGTTCGAAAGGTTAAAAAGTCGATATCGCCATTATTACACCACTGATAGCACACCGATGAAGGCGAGAAATTGAAACATTTTTGAAAACGTTTCTAGACCTGTTGGCTTCTCGGCGTGAGAAGGGTCAACGCAGCCTGGTGGAGATTTAATGATTTTATGTTTGAATGAGTATGTCTTTTGTGAAATAAATCTCCAACGCGCTTAACTGAATTAGTTTTAGATTGCAGTCTTGAACATACGAGACAATAATCCAATAGCAATTAGACGATTCGTGTTTCCAATGGATTTGTGTTACTTACTTAGACATACACCGACTCAATTTATAACAAGTTCATGATGTTACTCGAGGGCGTGTGGGCATATGTTCGTAGGGTGAAGAACAATGAACAGAAACTCCAGTATTGAAGACAAGAATATGTCTTCTGCCGAGAGGTTTCTATAGATAGATTCAAATCTTTACAGGTGAGTGGCTTTTTTTCAACCAAGTCAGGTTTGACGGATCGTTTGATAACTGACAGGGGCGTAAATGCTGGGATAGGAAGTCCCCACTCCATCTCCACTGGCTGCACATCCAATTTTTAGTTTTGTCGGGAAGTTGACGAACGGAGCATGATTGCCTACATATTTCACATGTTCAAAGCTCCCGCATCGATACGAAACTATCACAGGCGGCAGTGTTTATCCTGGGGGAACGCTGTGGTACTCCACTTCCCTACCGTTGAAACACTCGCTGTTAAGTCATCTGCAGCTGTATATATGTATATACAATATTTATTAGCATAAAATTAATATCAGGAACAAAAAAGGGTTAACATGTAGTGAGGAGTGATAAAATAGGTAGAATTTATGGGCTTTTGCTTCTTGCCAGAACGGGTTGAAGAATACACCCCTCTCACGGGAAACTATTACAGGAGTGAATAAAAAATTCCTAATTAACAATGTAACAATGAGTTTCATATGAATGATGACGTACATCAGACAGAAGTGCTGTCACATTTTTACATACACTTCCTGATGCGATTTTTTTCCTGACAGAGAGTCTGGAGGTGTTGTGTCCCCAACAGGGAGTTGGGGTGGAGGCAGGGCAGTGGAATATGCTCTGTGTCGCTTCCTCTGGCACGTCTCTTGTTCGCGGTGGGATTGATTTACAACTGATCATTCCTGCAACTCCAAAATTGTTCCACTTGTTTGTATCCATCAGCAGGGCCGGTGCCTCTCAGGCACACAAGCTGATATTGAAGAAATCTTCAAATGTAAATTGTTCCACTTACCTTGTTGCATAAAGATATACACAACATTTGGACCCTTCCCGTTGCTTAGTGGAGAAAATGCGTACTTAAACATACCCAATTCTCAAAAATAGGTGTTTTTGCGTACTGTACCCATCTTGATGCAGCCTGAATGAGCATTGGCTTAACCTTTTCAACGAAACTTACAACAGCAGATCTCTTTGGTATTCATTGATAAACACAAATCGTCCCCTGAGTTCCAATGTGTTCTATGTGCCTACTGGCACATAGAACACATTAGAACTCAGGAGACGAAATATCCAAACAATATTTCAGTTTTTCTATTGAAAAAGTGAATGCAAAGTTGGCAAATTTTGATGACAACGAAAAGGTAATCCAATTTGACCCTCCAAAAGTGGCCGAGGGTTAAGTCAGACAGTAAAACGTACAACATCGTCTTTGTTCTTCTGTTAATGCCTATCTTACCATAGTCAACATTTTGAGAACACTGTGTACCCTTGGTGGGTAATCACATGTGAAAGTTACCCATTTTGCCGAAAGTGCATTTTGTTTGGAATATTGTGGAAAACAAGGGTAAACGTGGGTATACTCCTCATATAGTCAATAGCGACTCGACATTGTCTTTATATTTTGAGATTCTGGCGAAATCGTCCAGCGCAATTTTTAGAAATGTGTCAAAACGGCCCATTTTGAGTACATTTCGGCCGGTTTGGGCAGAAAACGAAAAACATCAGAAATGTCATGATCCAGGTGAAAAAGTTCGCGTCGAGGTCTGTCGAAACATGTGCCAGATTTCAACAAAATCGTAAATCACTTGGACAAAAATAATTAAAAAAATAAAATAAAATAAAAAGTAAAGAAAAATAAGAACAACTAAAGATTCACCTATTGCAAATATTGGAGCCGGATGAATCTAAAATACGGGTACTTTGAAATAACTAAATAGTTGTATAAGATACAGTGCGTGGAGAGTGTATTATCATTAAATCATCCACAGAGTGGAGATTTCACCCAAGCAATAATTGCAAATTTGTTACAAAGCATAACAAGCACAAGCAAAGTTTCAGCCAATGGACCTCCGGGTTAAACCCGGAGGTCCATTGGCTGAAACATTGCTTGTGCTCTCCACATACTGTAATCCTTCAAGTACAAGCCCGGAGAAATCTTTTTGCCATTCGCGAGAGGAATGAACATGAAGACGAATGCTAATGTATGGTGTCTAACATTCCCAAATGGTGTTAGTTTCTTATTTATGTCCTGGCGGTATAAAGTTGAGAGGCTCACGTTGGTTCGTCAATTTTTAATTAAAATATCCATTGTGAATTTTGCAGATATTGTACCCTACAATTTTGTGAAAAACACAACTCTAACTGAACCTCTTTATTTGGTATCAGGTGTAACATGTCTAGTGACAATTATTGATCCGGCATTAAACACTCCGTTGTCAGATTTTGATATTCGACCTTTATCCAAAACAACCTCACGTCAAACTTTTTTCTCTATCCCTTAATATGTACGCTTCTATATAGTACTCTCTTTCAAATTTTATAAATGTCATCCCCTACAAAAACCATATCTAAAAATAGGGGTGAAACCCGGAAACTCGGAAGGACTCTTGCCGAATTTTCGGGCGACGTTACCGACGTCAACGTCACCAAAAAATAAATATCAGCCGATTTCCAACAAACACCCTTATTTCCAAATGAAATAACATACTGCGTTTTGATTGGCTGAGAGGAACGGTGTAACTTGCAATCCACAGTGGCTTTTTTACACCGTGGTTAACCGCGGTGTAAAAACAAGAATATACAATAACAGGCTATATGGCTAAAAAAGTACGCATTTTTAATTATTAATTCATACCTTCTGCTCGGTTATGTTAGAACAAAAATGAAAATACAAGAAATTTAATATTTATGTGCAATAAAATATTACAAATATGGATGTCATTGGAACTGGCTCGAGGAGCCAGTTCCAATGACATCCATATTTGTCTGGTTTTATTTCTTAAGAAACTTACAAAGTACAAATTTTCTGTTAGTTTTTGCCCACAATGTAGGTTAAAATATTAAGTACACCACAATTCTTGGAAATAAATCTGTAATCCTTGTGTTTTCCAGGGTATATGGGAGTTTACACCGGTCTGGAAACTCATACACCCTCATACATCCTTCGTCTTCGGTGTAAATTCACATACACCCTAGAAAACACAAGGATAACTAATATTACAAACACTCTTGTGATTTCATTTGTGACGTATTTATAAGGGATAGAATTATGAAAGTCCCCACATATATTTACGGTATTCGCAGATGTGCATCTTTATATTTTTCATTTCAAATTAAGTGATCCGATGCCAGCGATGCCAATTTTGCGGTTTTTAATATACCTTTTATTTTCAACCTAAATTTTAGCCTTAGCCTTTCGAAATTTTGAGAATATAATCTCCACAAGAAAAAAAAAACATGGGGCCTGAGGCGCTCACCTGACCATAGTGGTTTAAAGAATGATTTAATTAACAGCTTTGGCTAGTTAACAATACAGAGGAATGAAGTTATTTAATTATTTATAACTATGTTGTCCATGCCAGATGATTTTTTTGAGTATTGAGACACTACCACAGAAACAATGCCAAGATTTTCAGTAATGCAAAACTAGGGAGCCCAAATATCAACCTAGGGACTTAACTTGAACAAACTTGAAGGATGTTGGATACCAAATTTCTCAGATCACCGAAGTTAAGCAACGTCGAGCCCGGTTAATCACTGGATGGGTGACCGTCTGAGCGATCAATTCGCACTCCCGCGTTGTGTCCTTGGGAAAGGCACTTAACGCCGATTGTCCACATGGGGGCACGATGACGCCGTGTACAAAGGCGTACTGCATGTCGATGGTACGCATGTCTTCAACCAATCTAATCCTGCATGTGCTGCAGTGTGGAGTTACGATGTTGGGGAGCTGGCAGCTGCTCGTCGTTGCTCGGTGGTACTCTCCGGGTACTCCGTCTTCCTCCACCCGTAAAATTGTCACAGTCATGATCAGCCATTGTGCATAAGTATATGACCTTGAACACCAATAAATAAATAAATAAATAGTATACCAAATATCAAAAGATTCTGACTGCTGGTTCTGGAGAAGAAGATTTGGAGAATATTACCAATTTTGCATTAGTTAAAATTTGCCCGCCCAACCCCAAAGAGAACACAAATATCAACCCAGGGATTTTATTGAAACAAATTGAATCTGAACCCCTATAAGGATGCTGTATATCAAATATCAAAAGATTCTGACTGTATTTCAAGAAGCAGATTTCTAAAGATTATTCCTCATATTGGACTTAGTTAAAATTCGGGCTCCAATAGGAAGATTGATTTGAACAAATTTACATCTGACGTCCATAAGGATGATGTACACCAAATATCAAAAGATTCGGTCTGATGAATTTGACGTAGACGATTTTTAAAGATTATTCCTCATATTGCACTAAGTTAAAATTCGGGCACCCTTTGAGACCCCAATAAACAACCGACGGACTTGAGTTGAACAAACTGAATCCAACCCCTGTAAAAATTCTGTATGCCATATATTAAATGATTTTGACTGCTGTTTTTGAAGAAGAAGCGTTTTAAAGATTATTCCTCATATCGGACTAAGTCAAAATTTGGCCTCCAATAGGGAACCCAAATATTAACCCATGGGCTTGGTTTCAACAAAATGAGATCTAACCTCTCTAAGGTTGATGTATACCAAATATCAAAACAGTCTGAGTCTTGGATCTGAAGAAGAAGATTTTTAAGATTATTCCCCATATTGCACTAAGTTAAAATTTGGGCCCCGAACAAGCAATCACCTCAAATTTAACTAAAATTGGTTCAGCGGTTTAGGAGGAGCAGGTGCAAATAATATGTTCACGGACGACGGACGAGAGACAACGGACGAAGGACGGTGAGTGATCACTTTAGCTCATACTGACTTCAGTCAGGAGAGCTGAACAAAAAAAAAATGTACCGTTCTAGGAAATTTTTCTGATTTAACGTCATTCCCAGAATTGATTTCAGGAAATGCACCCTTCTTTATGATTTGCAGAACTCGGAAAATACAAAAGATACCGCTTCTACATTCCAGACACATGTCAATCTATAGTTGAAACTGTTCACCTCTGTTTTTACTTGTATTGACAAAATATATTGAATGCTACGACGTCAAAGACGAGCGGATTTTCAAAACATCAAAAATTATATTTCACTGAATAAAGAGAAATTCAAATGACATTTCTGTTCATTTTAATTACAGACATACTTTAGTACTCATTACTCCAACTAAACATTACACTTCAAACAAGGGAGATATGGCATTAATAACATCATTTAACCCTTTTAATGCCAGGCCCATATATGGAGGACCTCAATATACGCCTGTATGCGAGGAAGTTTAATAAGATTTAAGACATACTTGAAACTCTACACTCTGATTAAATGTTGGAAAGGGCTCTCTGAGAGCCCTTTCCAACAATTAATCAGATGGTACATGTAGGTTTGATCTACACATTCCAGAACGCACAGATAAGCATCATAAATCAGGTAACAATAGTCGCTTTCAGTTGAATTCCCCTTTATTCAGTGAAATATAATTTTTGATGTTTTGAAAATCCGCTCGACTTTGACGTCGTAGCATTCAATATATTTTGTCAATACAAGTAAAAACAGAGGTGCACATTTTCAATAAAAGATTGACATGTGTGTGGAATATAGAAGCGGTATCTTTTGTATTTTCCGAGTTCTGCAAATCAAAAAGAAGGGTACATTTCCAGAAATCAATTCTGGGAATGACGTAAAAAATTATGTTAAATCAGAAAAATTTCCTAGAACGGTACATTTTTTTTGTTTAGCTCCCCTGACTGAAGTCAGTATGAGCTAAAGTGATCACTCACCGTCCTTCGTCCGTTGTCTGTCGTTCGTCGTCCGTGAACATATTATTTGCACCTGCTCCTCCTAAACCGCTGAACCAATTTTAGTTAAATTTGAGGTGATTGCTTGTTCGGGGCCCGAATTTTAACTTAGTGCAATATTGGGGATAATTTTAAAAATCTTCTTCTTCAGATCCAAGACTCAGAATGTTTTGATATTTGGTATACATCACCCTTAGAGAGGTTAGATTTCATTTTGTTGAAACCAAGCCCATGGGTTAATATTTGGTTTCCCTATTGGAGGCCGAATTTTGACTTAGTCCGATATGAGGAATAATCTTTAAAACTCTTCTTCTTTAAAAACAGCAGTCAAAATCATTTAATATATGGCATACATAATTTTACAGGGGTGGGATTCAGTTTGTGATTCACGCAGCTCTGTATTTATAAATGACTAAACTATTAAACTACACACACTGTTTTCTGGTTATGTGAAATTGTACACATTTATTCTTCATTTTAAATTTACTCCGCAGACGATAACAGCGATGCCAGTTTTGTACATACATTTTATTTTAACCTCATTTGTGCCTTAGCCTTTCGAAATTTTTGGAATATAACCTCCGCCAAAAAACATTTCTAAAATGTGGTGTTGTCCTACGAAATTCCCAACCGTTATGGTTTAACTCTTAGGTGTCGCCATGTGGGGGTGGGGGTGGGGGTGGGTGAGGGTTGGGTGGGGGTGGGGGCGTTATTGAGTAAAAAATTTCAATGCGTGGGATTTTTAAGAAATGTTAATATGTTCTCCAACTCAAAAACAGCTCTTTTCCATTTTTTCGATCTATTGCAATTAATGATCGTTGTTGTTGAGTGGTTCGGCGTTGGCCGTGTTTTGTTGGATGACTTCAGGAAATCCTACAGGATTGATATTAAAAGATAGAAAAAAAAGTTTGAAGTGACGTTGTTTTGGATACCGGTTGAATATTAAAACTCTGACTGAGACACGTTCAACTAGAAACGGAGATTTAAATATGTTCCACATTTAGTGACTATAGCTTAAGGAATGTGACAGTGGCTCGCTGGTGACTATAGCTTTAGGAATGTGACAGTGGCTCGCTGGTGACCATAGCTTAAGGAATGTGACAGTGGCTCGCTGGTGACTATAGCTTTTGGAATGTGACAGTGGCTCTCTGGTGACTATAGCTTTAGGAATGTGACAGTGGCTCGCTGGTGACTATAGCTTTTGGAATGTGACAGTGGCTCGCTGATGGCTACAGCTTTAGGAATGTGACAGTGGCTCTCTGGTGACTATAGCTTTAGGAATGTGACAGTGGCTCGCTGGTGACTATAGCTTTAGGAATGTGACAGTGGCTCGCTGGTGACTATAGCTTTAGGAATGTGACAGTGGCTCGCTGGTGGCTACAGCTTTAGGAATGTGACAGTGGCTCTCTGGTGACTATAGCTTTAGGAATGTGACAGTGGCTCGCTGGTGACTATAGCTTTAGGAATGTGACAGTGGCTCGCTGGTGACTATAGCTTTAGGAATGTGACAGTGGCTTGCTGATGACTATAGCTTTTGGAATGTGACAGTGGCTCGCTGGTGGCTACAGTTTTAGGAATGTGACAGTGGCTCTCTGGTGACTATAGCTTTAGGAATGTGACAGTGGCTCGCTGGTGACTATAGCTTTAGGAATGTGACAATGGCTCGCTGGTGACTATAGCTTTAGGAATGTGACAGTGGCTCGCTGGTGACTATAGCTTTAGGAATGTGACAGTGGCTCGCTGGTGACTATAGCTTTAGGAATGTGACAGTGGATCGCTGGTGACTATAGCTTTAGGAATGTGACAGTGGCTCGCTGGTGACTATAGCTTTAGGAATGTGACAGTGGCTCACTGGAGGAAAAATATAAATAAATAAAAGAATGTAAGACATTCAAACTTCCTTGGATTACTTTATTGGATAGTTTTGAAATCGCAACACGAATTTCCAGAAGATGTTTGTATCGTAGAATCGCCCAACAAGAAGATGTTTGTATCGTAGAATCGGCCAACACGAAGATGTTTGTATCGTAGAATCGCCCAACAAGAAGACGTTTGTATCGTAGAACCTCCCAACAAGAATACGTTTGTATCGCAGACTCGCCCAACAAGAAGACGTTTGTATAAAAGAATCGCCCAACAAGAAGACGTTTGTATCGTAGAATTTCCCAACAAGAAGACGTTTATATCGTAGAATCTTCCAACAAGAATACGTTTGTATAAAAGAATCTCCCAAGAAGAAGACGTCTGTATCGCAGAATCGCCCAACAAGAAGACGTTTGTATCGTAGAATCGCCCAACAAGATGACGTTTGTATCGTAGAATCCCCCAACAAGAAGACGTTTGTATCGTAGAATCTCCCAATAAGAAGACGTTTGTATCGTACAATCGCCCAACAAGAAGACGCTTGTGTCATGGATTCGGCCAACAAGAAGACGTTTGTATAGTAGAATCTCCCAACAAGATGACGTTTGTGTCGTAGAATCTCCCAATAAGAAGATTTTTGAATCGTAGAATCGCCCAACAAGAAGACGTTTGTAACGTAGAATCGCCCAACAAGAAGACTTTTGTATCGTAGAATCTCCCAACAAGAAGACGTTTGTATCGTACAATCGCCCAACAAGAAGACGTTTGTATCGTACAATCGCCCAACAAGAAGACGCTTGTGTCATGGAATCGGCCAACAAGAAGACGTTTGTATCGTAGAATCGGCCAACAAGAATACGTTTGTATCATGGAATCGCCCAGCAAGAAGACGTTTGTATCGTTGAAACACCCAACAAGAAGACGTTTGTAGAGTAGAATCGCCCTACAAGAAGACGTTTGCCGGCTTTTAACGTGCCAAGCCGCTAGACAGCGAAAAAGGGAAGGATAAACTTCAGATAACCAGAATGATGTGCGAAGTTTTAAAGCTTTTTCGTTAACAAGTATGACTCACCAAATTACGGATTTTAGTGGTAAATGTCCAAAAATAGACTAAGCTTTGAAGTTACATAAAAACATCAAAACGGCTCCAAATCGACAAACAGAAAAAACCCAGACATATCTAACAATCTGAGCTCTACAACACACTAAAATTACAGAAAAATACGACGCATTTTACTTTTTGAGCATGTGATCCCCCCTTCTTTTCTATGACGTTACCTCAGAGTTCGGGTACAACGGTTGATAATTTCATAGGGAGGGCAACACATTTTAGATACGTTTCTTTTGAGGAGTAAACAGTCCAAAAATATCAAAAGGTTGGGACCGAAAATTGGGTTGAAAATAAAAGTAAAAAAACAACGTAAAATTGACATCGCTGTCATCGGGTACATAAATTTGAAATAACAAAATAACACGGAACAATTTCAAATAAACAAAAAAAAAAAACAGTGTATGCAGTTTCATATCTGTGTCGTATATCAATACGGATCTACGTGAATCTACGTGAATCAGAAGACAGCGTTTTAAAAAAAATATGTCAAAAATAGGCTTAACTTTGAAGTGACGTGAAAACGTCAAAATGTCCGAAAAATTAAAAAAAAACCTAAAAAAACCAACTGTCTCGTAAATTTGTGAGCTCTAAATAATAGTAAAATTTCAGGAAAATCCGATGCTGCTTAACTTTTGACCATATGATCCCTATGATGTTATATTAGTGTTAGCTATTTAACGGTTGAGAATTTACTAGTACGGCAACATATATATTTTTAGATGTTTTTTGCGGAGATTTTATTTCCCAAATTTCAGAAAGACAGAGATAGCAATGAGCTGCAAATTAAAATCTTTAACAACAACTCTTGAACCCGGCACCTTCCAGCCACGTGCTGAAATGATGAAAAATAAAACCGGATGGATCAACTGGAGATAACCGGAAATGGATGTGCGAAGTTTGAAAGCCGCATCTTACAGAAATATGAAGTTACGCGTATCACAAAATCAGCCTTTTTAATGAGAAAATGCTGAAACTTGAAGTCAAGTAAAAACGTTAAACATGGCTGCATCTCTAAAAACCAAAATAAAACCGTCTCTTATTTTTGTTAGCTCTACAACATACAAGAATTTTATAAAAATCCGACAAAGTTGAACTTTTCTGATATATGACCCCTATATGACGCCACCCGAAGGATTAAGAATTTCCTTTGAGTAAACACATTTTTAGATATTAAAAAAAGATTGAAAAAATATCAAAAAGTTAAAATCCACATAGCTCCCATCGTGGATAGAATTTAGAGAAACAAATGGTTGTCTGGGCGCGAAGTTCATATTTCTGATGAGTGTGCCCAATTTCGTGAATATGAACTGAGGGGAAGTACACGAATGTTGGTTTGGCGGAAAAGAAAGAAAGAAAGAACGAAGGAAATAAAAAAAAAAACAGGCCGGCGATCGTTATAAGTCATTCAAACTTGGCTGGGTGACTCAATAATATACCGCCTTTGTACCAACTGCGATCAAAAGGACATTGATCCATTTTACACTGACCCAATCCAATTAATAATCACATGATCTAATCCAGTATGACCGGATCCAATGCGACGATATAATCACGTGATCTAATCCAACATCGCCCGATCTAATACGACCACATAATCACGTGATCTAGTCCAACATCGCCCGATGTAATACGACCATATAATCACGTGATCTAATCCAACATGACACGACCAAATACGACCATATAGTCACGTGATCTAATCCAACATCGCCCTATCTAATACGACCATATAATCACAATAAACAATAAAACACGCATAAGAAACAATAAACACGAACAATAAACAATAAACACACACAATAAACAATAAACAAACACAATAAACAATTAACAGGCACAATAAACAATAAAACACACACAACACAATAAACAATAAACACATACAATAAACAATAACACACACACATTAAAACAAACACCTCAATAAACAATAATACACACAATAAACACGCACAATAAACAATACACACACACAATAAACAATCACAAAAACAATAAAACACACACAATAAACAATAAACACACACAAAAAGCAATAACCACACACAATAAACAATAAACACACACAAAAAGCAATAACCACACACAATAAACAATAACACACACAACACAATAAACACACACAAGAAACAATAAACACGCACAATAAACAACAAACACACACAAAAAGAAATAAATACTCACAACGAACAATAAACACACACAACACAATAAACACAGGCAATAAACAACAAATACGCACAATAAAAAATAAAACACACACAATAAACAATAAACACACACCAAAAACAATGAAGACACCCGATACACAATAACACAAACAACACAATAAAGACACACAATAAACAATAAACACACACAATAAACAATAAACACACACAAAAAGCAATAAACACACACAATGAACAATCACACACACAACACAATACACACACACAATAAACAATAAACACGCACAATAAACAATAAACACGCACATTAAACAATGAACACGCACACACAATAAACAAACACAATGAATAATTAACACTCACAATAAACAATAAAACATACACACACAATAAATACGCACAATAAACAATAAAACACACAAAATAAACAATAAACGCACACAATAAATACACGCAATAAACACTCACAATAAACAATAAAACAGACACAATAAACAATAAACACACACAAAAAGCAATAAACACACACAATAAACAATAACACACACAACACAATAAACACACACACTAAACAATCAACACGCACAATAAACAATAACACGCACAATAAACAATAAAATACACAATACAATAAAAACACACGATAGATAATAAACACACAACGCAATAAACACACACAATAAACAATAAAATACACAAAATAAACATTACACACACACAATAAACAACAACACACACACACACACACAATAAACAATAAAACACACAACACAATAAACGTGCACAATAAACAATAAAACACACAACACAATAAACACACAGAATAAACAATAACACACACAACACAAAAACACATACAATAAACAATAAACATGCATATTAAACAATGAACACGCACAATAAACAATAAAACACACACAAAAAGCAATAAACACAGACAATAAACAATAACACACACACAACACAACAAACACACACAATAAACAATAAACATGAATAATAAGCAATAAACACGCACAATAAACACCCACAATAAACAATAAACACACACACAAAAAGCAGTAAACACACACAATAAACAATAAAACACACACAATAACAATAAACACGCACAATAAAAAATAAACACGCACAATATACTAGGACACATACACAATAAACAATAAACACACACAATAAACAACAACACACACAATAAATACAGACAATAAACAATAAAACACGCACAATAAACAATAAAGACGCACAATAAACAATTAACACCCACAAAATACACCAAGCACGCACAACAAACAATGACCACGTGCAATAAACTATGACACACACAATAAACAATAACTACACACTGTAAAGAATAAACACGTACAATATGTACATAAATATTTCTTCTTGTGGTGGTTACTGAATTTCTAAATGAGATTCGGAAAAGGTCGATGCAAAACGAGAAGACCGACACTTCCATTGGAGTTACACCCAAACTCTATGACATCATCAATGAGATGACTTCGATAGTTTGACAGGCCTTCAGTCCCTAGAGTTTTCACTTGTCCATTTTGGTAGACAGATAATACTGTCAAGGACTGGTAACCAAAATATAACTTGTCGCATGTGACGGTATTTTGGTGTTACAGGCATACTTTTGGTGTGCCAGGCTATAAAATATTTTTCACACGCTACAGGCACTTTTTTGTAAACATTTTGATACTCAGTGCTTGAGTGAGAAATTAATAATAATGGCAACATTTGACGCGTGACGTATCGGCACGAAAAGAAAAGAAAGGCGAGAAGTTAAAAATAACGGACATATCAGATTCTATTGGGTTGCGGCAGGAAAGTAGATAAAGGATTTGGACCGGTGTGACAGGAATGGAAGTCCGTAGGAAAATTAGTCCCTCTGGACTATTATTCCGCGGAATTATAGTCCTAGGTCTAACATTTCTAGGAATAGTAGTCCGCCGGACTACTATTCCTAGAAATGTTAGACCTAGGACTATAATTCCGCGGAATAATAGTCCAGAGGGTCTAACGTTCCTACGGACTTCCATTCCTTTTACACCGGTAGAAATTCTTTGTCTGCTTTTTAGATCACAGAACTCTATTCTATGCTTCTAAACCACTCAAAACCTCTCTGGGCGTCCAATGTTACGACAATAGGTTATCGGGTATTGTAAGTTCAGCTGTGGGTTGTCCCAATACACGACAATAGGCCAGCAGGTATTGTAAGTTCCGCTAATCTTTAATTAACTGTGTTAACTGTGTGCCAACCGGGATATCTGGCATATAAGGGTAGACCCAACACTCTGGCTGTGTTTCACATAAACGTTTCGAGTTTCGAACACCACGCCTTCCGTTTTCTCAACCAGGTATACATAAAACGTACAAACACCTTCAAGGTAGAAAATAGTCGGCCTTAGCGCCAACGGAGCCAAATATTACCTAATTAATTTAGGCTTCATCTCCGAATGTTCACGTGAATGGATCTTCAAGGGTAACTCCCAGCAGCACAACTCTGCGCATACAAAAAAACAAACAAAAAAAACAAAACAAAAAAAACCCAAAAAACAAAAAAAAAAACCCCACAAAAACTGAAGGTATTATGACACAACAGGGTCAGCTTCTACATCAGTTGTGCCTGAGGCACTGATGGTTGTTAGTCTCAAGAACATTCTCAAAATACTGATAGTATCATCTGGAGCCGGCCTCCCTTGTGGAAGAAAGTGGTAGTAAAAGCTCAATGAATGTGTGTATGGGATAGAGGACACAGACGGTCGCCGGAGTGCTAGGATGCCCCATGCGCCCTATGGGACATAGGACATTCTAGCACTCAGGCGACGAAACGTCGACGACAAACCAGACGAACATGATTCAGACAGGCGTGAGAAAAAACAGAATTATGCCCTCGACTTTATTCTTAAGATTGACAACTATGACAGAAAGGGTTAAAATACGTGTGTATTTGTCGATTGCCTTACATGGGTTATTTATTTATACGCTTATCTTCTTTTAAAATGTTTTGTTTTATAAACTAATGTGTGGATTTATAAGGATTACTGTCATATACTTCATAGGAGTAACATAACTTTGTAGCTACAGACAGATATCGATTTACCTGGTAAACGGCTTGTTAGATTTAGTTTTGATGTTTCAACTCGGCATGCATAATTCTTTGCAAAAAGAAAATTTGTTGTTAAAAAATAAAACGACAACTCAAACACGAAATGGTTGGGAAATTCAGTAAATGTTGATTCCCACAGCCGCATAGTGACTGCTAGGAAGATAGCATTCAAATTAGATTCGCTTATTTCGTGGCGAGTAATATTCATTTTATCAATTCCCAAACTCGGTAGAAAGGGTTTAAATCTTTAATAGTTGATCATTAAATATTAGCCAGAAATGCCTTACATCGGCAGGAAATTCTAATCAAATTCATCAAAAGATAAAATATTGAAGAATTTTTTTTTTCTCGCCTTTCTGTATTCGTTGGATTGACGAAAGGTGAAGCGGCTCTTGAACAGGTCACGTATTTTGCCGGTCCAAATCCAAGAGGTTAAACACACTGGTTTCCCGCCTCTGGTAACAGTCAGTGTGAGCTATTCAATACATTACGAGCGGTGATTATCAAGTGTGCGAGGGGCGTCTAGAAGATGCCAACTGGGGGTGGTGGTGGTGGTGGTGGGGGTTAAACTAATTTGCCCCGGTGTAAAAGGAATGGAAGTCCGTAGGAACGTTAGTCCCTCTGGACTATTATTCCGCGGAATTATAGTCCTAGGTCTAACATTTCTAGGAATAGTAGTCCGCCGGACTACTATTCCTAGAAATATTAGACCTTGGACTATAATTCCGCGGAATAATAGTCCAGAGGGACTAATTTTCTTACGGACTTCCATTCCTGTTACACCGGCTGTGGTAGCTCAAATCACCAAGGTAGTAGCCGTGCACCTTTCAACCACCTTTCTCTGAGCAGGAGCTAGCACGAGACGGAATAACCCTTTGAACCCTGATGGTATATTCCATGCCATTTCAGAGTCTGTATTCGTTGTATGGGGGAAGACCGATCAATATATTAAACGTACAGCCTTGAGGGCTGCATTTTGAAAATATCGATTGGTCTAAAACACAAATTCACTGGGCAGCTATCTACTTGTTGAATTCAGGTCGTATGACGATCCTGAAAGGAGAAAAAGCCGTCTTTCGTTTCCAAAGGATTAATATTTTAATCTGTATTAATTTTAATAAGGAAATAAATTTGTATTGATTCTAATTAGGAATTAAATTTTAAATTTTAATTATTTTCAGTTAGGGACCTAATTTTATGTAGGAAATAAATTTTAAATTTGAGACTTTTTTCAGTGACACGTTTGTTCCCTTTTTCTTTGACATAACATGTTTTTTCGGTTTTTCTTTCTATTTTCGTGCCACGTGTACGTGTACTTTCTTGAACGTGTCGAGAGTTATTATTAATCCATACATGTTGGTAGTAGGGTTAAATGTATATACGAACGGCTACTTTAGTAAATGTTTTCGTTGTGTGGTAACTAATTGGAGTTATTTTTATTTTCATTCGTTTTTCGTCCTCCAAAACAAATCATATTCTCGGGGGCGCGGTGGCTCAGAGGTAGACAGTTGGACTTCTATGCCAGAGGTCCCGAGTTGGATCCCCGTCCGGGACGACCCGCGTTGTGTCCTTGGGCAAAGCACTTTATACCGGTTGCCTGCATGGGGCACGATGACGCCGTGCACTAAGGCGTACTGCACGTCGATGGTGCACATGTCTTCTACCGCTGTAACCCTGCTTGAGCGGAGCTTGAACAGAGTTAGAATGTTGAGGAGCTGACAGTTGCTCGTCGTTGCTCGGTGGTTCTATCCGGGTACTCCGGCTTCCTCCACCCGTCAAACTGTCACGGTCACGATTAGCCATTGTGCATAAGTATGTGACCTTAAACACCAATAAATATCGTATTCCCACTCGCAGAAAATTGAATTCCACTCCCGGTATCGTATTCCACTCTCAGCGACTATTTGTTTTGACATGTTTTGAAAGTAACCACGGAGTCAATTATAAAGGGTTTTATAGGGAAAACAAATAAGAAGAAAATAAAATAAATACAAAAGTTCACTGCTCGAATTCGAGTACGATTTTATCCTCTCGTGAAATAATGCCCCGATCGCCCCACTCGGGGATAAAAATCGTACTCAGATCCGAGCAGTGAACTATTGTCTGTTTATTTGTTATTCATTTGAATACAGAGTTTGCGTTTTCTTTCATATTCCACTATCAAAGCTTGCTAAATAGAGGATATGGAATGAGTGTTTTTCTCATATAATATTTATGAAATGAGTCTAAAAGGCTCGCCCAAACGGAAAATTCCGACGAGTTTCATAAATATTATATGAGAAAAACATTCATTTCATATTCTATTTATCATATGACACACACACACGCACAAATTAGCCACTTAGTATGACTTTTTACCCATCACCTAACTTGAGTTGCAGACGGCACTTGGAAAAAACATCCTCGTATAACTAAAAATTTTCATTTTTGCTTCCAAAACATAGGTTATGACTTCTCATTGGAACGAGCTAGTCGAGCTCGTTCCAATGAAGGGTCATAACCTATGTTTTGGAAGCAAAAAGTGAAAATATAAAAAAAATGAATGTCGTTTTTCTTGTAGGTAAAAGATTAATATAATATAACCCACCCTAAATAGGAGAGAAAACCTAAATTCTCCCTACTGAAATTATGCAAATGTCACCCAGTTGTATTTAGTTTTATCCAGTTTTGAAATTGAGCAATGAAAGCTCCCAACTCTAATTATGCAAATTATGAAAATGAGGCCCAGTTTTATTTTGTTCAGCCAATCAAATTATCCAGTTTTGAAATATAGACCAATGAAATTGACGGAAGGCTTTATTTATCACTGATTAATATGAAAACAAAATATCAAATGTTTTAAAGTGAACAAAACGGACGAGTAATATGATAAGTGATGCTATTATGTGACTGAAGTTTCCATACTGAGCGAAACAGTTTTTTGGATGAGAGAACGCATTAATAATAGTTATGTCCCTATAATCTGAATATCTGAATTTTAAAATTTAATTTAATTATGAATTTTGAATTGTTAAATAAATAAATCTTTCCATGTGGTGGTTTCCATCGGCTTCACTTTCCGAAAATTCATTAATCTATCTGTACAGCTTTTGTTCGTTTTAATCATACTTACAGTTATAGTCCGTTTTATTCATCATCTATCTTTACAGCTATAGTCCGTTTTATTCATCATCTATCTTTACAGTTATAGTCCGTTTTATTCATCATCTATCTTTACAGTTATAGTCCGTTTTATTCATCATCTATCTTTACAGTTATAGTCCGTTTTATTCATCATCTATCTTTACAGTTATAGTCCGTTTTATTCATCATTTATCTTTACAGTTATAGTCGGTTTTATTCATCATCTATCTTTACAGTTATAGTCCGTTTTATTCATCATCTATCTTTACAGTTATAGTCCGTTTTATTCATCATCTATCTTTACAGTTATAGTCCGTTTTATTCATCATCTATCTTTACAGTTATAGTCCGTTTTATTCATCATCTATCTTTACAGTTATAGTCTGCTTTATTCACTACCTATTTGACAATTATAGTCTGTTTTATTAGTCTGTACAGTTATAGCCTATTTATTCATCATTTATCTGTACAGTTATAGTCTGTTTTATTCGCCATCTATCTGTACAGTTAAAGCCTGTTTTATTTATTATCTATCTGTAAAGTTATAGTCTGATTTATTCACTACCTATTTGCACAATTATAGTCTGTTTTATTTATCTGTACAGTTATAGCCAATTTATTCATCATTTACTGTACAGTTAAAGACTGTTTTATTCACCATCTCTCTGTGCAGTTAAATCCTGTTTTATTCATTATCTCTCTGTAAAGTTATAGGCTGCTTTATTCACTACCTATTAGTACAATTATAGTCTGTTTTATTTTTCTGTAAAGTTATAGTCTGCTTTATTCACTACCTATTTGTACAATTATAGTCTGTTTTATTTATCTGTACAGTTATAGCCATTTTATTCATCATCTATCTGTACAGTTAGAGAGTGTTTTATTCACCATCTATCTGCACAGTTAAAGCCTGTTTTATTTATTATCTATCTGTAAAGTTATAGTCTGATTTATTCACTACCTATTTGCACAATTATAGTCTGTTTTATTTATCTGTGCAGTTATAGCCAATTTATTCATCATCTATCTGTACAGTTATAGTCTATTTCATTCGTGTCGCTCTCTTCTGAATCAGAGTATTCATTCTAATCAGAATCCCACAAGATGTCACCTTTTGACAGATCACCCTTGTCCCCAATTAGGTTATCGGGACAGCACTTCATCATATGTCTCGACAAGTTATCAGCCTGAGGAAAAAACCTTTCCACAACTGAGACACAGTGGCTTTCCTTAACACTGCAAATGTAAACCAACAACTGGGGACTTGGTCACCGATACACTGTATTTAAAAGATGCATGGTGAAATATTGCATTATAGGATAGCTGTGATAGAATTACACGGGCAATTTTCTCCCCTGTAGTTCACCTCTCCCCCAGAGAGGAGACCATCGCGGTTCATATGGGATAGTAAATAATGGTGAGTGAGTAGATAATTATGTCTGCTGAACTCTCATGCCAGAGGTCGATCCCCGGTCGAGGAATGTTCTCGATGTGTCCGAACACTGTCTGTATTAGCTGTGGCCATGGTGCTGTCACAGCTTACTGTCCCATCTGGTGGGGACGTAAAATTGCTGTCCCTTGTGTGAAGAGAAACACGCTCCACGCAGGTTAAAGGCCCCTTCACAGTATTCAAGAAGCGCGACGCTATGGAGGTCATCGCATATAATTGCTAATGGATCAAGTAAAGGTGTTAATACAAGTTGTATAACTTGCTCGCTAATCCGTGTAACATGAATACCTAAGCTTAAAAAAAAACTATATCGGATTTTATCGTATGTGGGTGAAATGAAAGCCATTAGCGATTATCCTCACTGTTTTGGAAAGAAACAACAAGGTAGTTTTATCCCTCTCATCCTAATATCAGTATCTGACCCCTTCCTCATATCTCCATATCAGTATTTGATTTCCTCCACATTCCAGAAAATACACAACCTCTGAAATATTGGATTTTTATCGTATGAGGATGAGAAGATTTTTTTTTGTGAGAGTCCCTCATTGTTTTAGTTTTATAAAATCAAAGATGTAAAACGGTTAGGGAATCATGTAACCGATCAAGAGTTTAGTTATAACCGTTCATTTACACACATTAAAGTGTACGTTACTTTGGAGCAGTAAACACCAGGTGTGTAGCCGGGATATACACGATGATGTACCATCAGAGGATACCTACGACACGATGATGTACCATTTGAGGATACCTTTTGGAGAACGGATATCTGAGGAGAGTTAATACTCCTGGGAAACGCCTACTAACATTGCTTCTGGTTTCTCTTCCCAGCTACATGCTTTCTAGCCGATTCCGTGAACGTGCTAGTGGTGTTCGTAGGAACATCAATTGGGGGTACTGGTAATATTAGTGATGTTCGTAGGAACATCAATTGATGGTACTGGTGATATTAGTGGTGTTTGTAGGAACATGAATTGAGGGTACTGGTGATATTTGTGGAGTTTGTAGGAACATCAACTGAGGGTACTGGTGATATTTGTGATGTTTGTAGGAACATGGATTGAGGGTACTGAGATATTAGTGGTGTTCGTAAGAACAACAGTTGAGGGTACTGCTGATATTAGTGGTGTTTGTAGGAATATGATTTGAGGGTTCTGGTGATATTAGTGGTGTTCGCAGAAACATGCATTGGGGGTACTGGTGAGAGTAGTGGTGTTCGTAGGAACATCAATTGAGGGTATGGTGATATTAGTGGTGTTCGTAAGAACGTCAGTTAAGGGTACAGGTGATATTAATGGTGTTCGTAAGAACATCAGTTGAGGGTACTGGTGATATTAGTGATGGTAGTAGGAACATCAGTTGAGGATACTGGTGATATTAGTGGTGTTTGTAGGAAAATGAATTGAGGGTACTGGTGATATTAGTGATGTTCGTTGGAACATGAGTTGAGGGTACTGGTGAGAGTAGTAGTGTTCATAGGAACATCAACTGGGGGAACTGGTGATATTAGTGGTGTTCGTAAGAACATCAGTTGAGGGTACTGGTGATATTAGTGGTGTTCGTAAGAACATCAGTTGAGGGTACTGGTGATATTAGTGGTGTTCGTAAGAACATCAGTTGAGGGTACTGGTGATATTAGTGGTGTTCGTAAGAACATCAGTTGAGGGTACTGGTGATATTAGTGGTGTCCGTAAGAACATCAGTTGAGGGTACTGGTGATATTAGTGGTGTTCGTAAGAACATCAGTTGGGGGTACTGGTGATATTAGTGGTGGTAGTAGGAACATCAGTTGAGGGTACTGGTGATATTAGTGGTGTTCGTAAGAACATCAGTTGAGGGTACTGGTGATATTAGTGGTGTTCGTAGGAACATGAATTGAGAGTACTGGTGAGAGTTGTAGTGTTCGTAGGAACATGAATTGAGGGTTCTAGTGAGAGTTGTAGTGTTCGTAGGAACATGAATTGAGGGTACTGGTGAGAGTTGTAGTGTTCGTAGGAACATCAATTGAGGGTACTGGTGATATTAGTGGTGTTCGTAAGAACATCAGTTGGGACACTGGTGATATTAGTGGTGGTAGTAGGAACATCAGTTGAGGGTACTGGTGATATTAGTGATGTTCGTAAGAACATCAGTTGAGGGTACTGGTGATATTAGTGGTGTTCGTAAGAACATCAGTTGAGGGTACTGGTGATATTAGTGGTGTTCGTAAGAACATCAGTTGAGGGTACTGGTGATATTAGTGGTGTTCGTAAAAACATCAGTTGAGGGTACTGGTGATATTAGTGGTGTTCGTAGGAACATCAATTGAGGGTACTGGTGATATTAGTGATGTTCGTAGGAACATCAATTGATGGTACTGGTGATATTAGTGGTGTTTGTAGGAACATGAATTGAGGGTACTGGTGATATTAGTGGTGTTCGTAAGAACATCAGTTGAGGGTACTGGTGATATTAGTGGTGTTTGTAAGAACATCAGTTGAGGGTACTGGTGATATTAGTGGTGTTCGTAAGAACATCAGTTGAGGGTACTGGTGATATTAGTGGTGTTCGTAAGAACATCAATTGGGGTACTGGTGATATTAGTGGTGGTAGTAGGAACATCAGTTGAGGGTACTGGTGATATTAGTGGTGTTCGTAAGAACATCAGTTGAGGGTACTGGTGATATTAGTGGTGTTCGTAGGAACATGAATTGAGGGTACTGGTGAGAGTTGTAGTGTTCGTAGGAACATGAATTGAGGGTTCTGGTGAGAGTTGTAGTGTTCGTAGGAACGTAAATTGTGGGTACTGGTGAGAGTTGTAGTGTTCGTAGGAACATCAATTGAGGGTACTGGTGATATTAGTGGTGTTCGTAAGAACATCAGTTGAGGGTACTGGAGATATTAATGGTGTTCGTAAGAACATCAGTTGAGGGTACTTGTGATATTAGTGGTGTTCGTAAGAACATCAGTTGAGGGTACTGCTGATATTAGTGGTGTTCGTAAGAACATCAGTTGAGGGTACTGGTGATATTAGTGGTGTTCGTAAGAACATCAGTTGAGGGTACTGGTGATATTAGTGGTGTTCGTAGGAATATCAATTGATGGTACTGGTGATATTAGTGACGTTTGTAGGAACATGTATTGAGGGTACTGGTGATATTAGTGGTGTTCGTAAGAACATCAGTTGAGGGTACTGGTGATATTAGTGGTGTTCGTAAGAACATCAGTTGAGGGTACTTGTGATATTAGTGGTGTTCGTAAGAACATCAGTTGAGGGTACTGTTGATATTAGTGGTGTTCGTAAGAACATCAGTTGAGGGTACTGGTGATATTAGTGGTGTTCGTAAGAACATCAGTTGAGGGTACTGGTGATATTAGTGGTGTTCGTAGGAATATCAATTGATGGTACTGGTGATATTAGTGACGTTTGTAGGAACATGTATTGAGGGTACTGGTGATATTAGTGGTGTTCGTAAGAACATCAGTTGAGGGTACTGGTGATATTAGTGGTGTTCGTAAGAACATCAGTTGAGGGTACTTGTGATATTAGTGGTGTTCGTAAGAACATCAGTTGAGGGTACTGGTGATATTAGTGGTGTTCGTAAGAACATCAGTTGAGGGTACTGGTGATATTAGTGGTGTTTGTAGGAACATCAGTTGAGGGTACTGGTGATATTAGTAGTGTTCGTAAGAACGTCAGTTGAGGGTACTGGTGATATTAGTGGTGTTCGTATTAGTAGTGTTCGTAAGAACGTCAGTTGAGGGTACTGGTGATATTAGTGGTGTTCGTAAGAACATCAGTTGAGGGTACTAGTGATATTAGTGGTGGTAGTAGGAACATCAAATGGGGGTACTCGTGATATTAGTGGTGTTCGTAGGAACATCAATTGAGGGTACTGATGATAGTAGTGGTGTTCGTAGGAACATCAATTGAGGGTACTGGTGATATTTGGGGTGTTTGTAATGGTCGATAAGCATATGGTTGAAAGCAGAAAGAATTACAAATAAAAATTATTAACTTAACCCTTTACCCAACGTAACGGCAAGAACCGGCCAGTGGTATTCTCAAAAATCGCCAATTAATTTTCATTATTTTTCATTTTTAGTCTCAAAAACATACATTATGACCCTCATTGGAACGAGCACGTCGTGCTCGTTCCAATGAAGGGTCATAACCCATGTTTTTGAGACAAAAAATGAAAAAAAACCCAGTTATTCAATAATTTTTGTTGCAAGTGTCGTCTGCTTTTCATGTTAGGTAAAGGGTTAAATAGTACGTTAGTAGAGGAGCGGTACAAAGTACAAGGAGAAATGGAAGGCGACATCATCTCACTTCCCCACACATACATACACTTACACACATTTTCCGTCAAATACATACCATCACACACCCACATAGTCTTTACCGCTTTTGTAGGAGACTTGTGGTTAGTCCTCTTGTTCTCGGTGGCAAATAATGACAAATAAGTCCCAACAAAATCCAGAACACAAAGCCTAGCCTAAGGGGGCTCGGTATAATTCTGATGGGCGACTTTAATGGACACATAGGTGACAAGGACGAAGGCATAGAGGGTGGGGACAAGAAAGTCAACAGGAATGGAAGGAAGCTGTTGAACTTCACAAATGAGATCGGTCTGAAGATTCTGAACAGGGACGCTAGATGTAAGGGGAAATGGACCTGGGAGAGAAACGACAGAAAATCAATAATTGACTACATTCTCACAGATATGAATTTATGGAGGGAGGTGATAAGGGTAGAAGTGGATGATGAGGGCAAAATGGAGTTGGATAGTGATCACAACTCGATTACAGTGACGATGAGGGCCAAAAACCTAGAGAAAAGGAAAGACAGCTTCAAGGAGATTTGGGAACTCAAAAAGGATGCCGACTGGGCGAAGTTCGAAGAAAAACTGAAACCAAAGCTTGCAGCCGTACACAAGGGGGGTAGTGTCCAGAAGATGGCCGACGCCATAGTTGCGAACCTAGTGGAGGCAGGGAAGGAAAGTGTAGGAAAGATTAGGTTGCCAACACGGGAACTTGGGTACAGAGTGAACGAAGAACTGAAAAGTGCCATAAAGGTTAGAAAAGCTAAATGTGCTGCATACAGGAGAAGTAGAAAACTTAAGGGGGTGGAAAGCAATGAGGCCATGGTAGCAAAGGAAGAATACCAACAAGCACGGAATAAAGTAAACAAGATTAAAGACGACAACCGGAGAGTGCGAAATAGCAGTCTTATTAGGACGATAAGAACGACAGGGGGGGGGGGGGGGGGGGTCGAGTTCGAGCGTATTTTGGAAATGGGTGAAGAAACGTAACAAAGGGAATAATCAACAGAGCATTAAAGTAGATGGCAGAGTTACAGAAGAGCGAGATCAAATCGCATTAGAACTAGTCAAGCACTGGGAAAAGGTAAACGATAAGCGATGGGGCATGGGGTACCCACCGGAGTGTCCGAACCAGGTCGAGGAAAATCTCTCGGACTTCGTGTGCAGCGAAATCAAAACTGAGGAGGTGCGAAGGGTGATCTCAAAATTGAGGAATGAAAAAGCGGGAGGGGTGAACGAAATTCCTAACGAGTTTATCAAAAAAGGGGGAGAGGAACTCTTGGAAAGCCTAACTGCCCTATTCAATTTAGCCATAGAAAAACAAGAGGTCCCAAAGGAGTGGAGGGAAAGTAAAGTGACATTTATTCACAAAAAGGGGGAAAAGACGTCTTGGATAACTATCGAGGGATCTCTGTTAGCAGCAACATTGGAAAAGTCTTTTGTAACGTCCTGTATGGGAGATTAGAGGAGATGATTGAGGAGAAGGGTTTTTGGGAGAAATCCAGAATGGCTTCAGGAAAGGAAGGAGAGTCACTGACCATCTTTTCACGCTATCCCAAATGATAGAATCCGCGAAAGCAAAAAAGAAAAAAAAGATGTTCATGGCCTTTTTGGATGTTAAAAAGGCATACGATAGAGTATGGAGGGAGGGTATGTGGCGCAAGCTGGAGGCTCTGGGCTTGGGGGGCGAGTTTGTTGGGATTATGAAAGCATTATATAAAGATGTACAGAGTGAACTTAGCCTGGGTAACATTACAACAAAACGTGTGCCTATGGAGATAGGCCTAAAACAGGGGTGTATCCTTTCGCCAATTCTTTTTGCATTGTACATCAAAGGTTTAGGAGATGAACTCCTGCATAGCGACGAGAGGGTTGCAGTTGGTGACTTGAAGATCCCAGGGCTATTTTTTGCAGACGATATGGTGCTAGTGTCAGAAAGCGAAGAGGGGTTAGAGAAGATGCTGGGAATTGTTGGGAAATATGGGAGCAAAAGGAGACTCGAACTTAATGAAAGCAAGAGCAAAGTTATACCCATGGGCCGCAAAGTGGACCCCACTCGACGCTGGAGAGTGGGGGAGTTCTGCATTCCGGAAGGTAGCAGTAGACTTCTTAGTGTAGGAGAGACTAGTGACTATGAATACCTGGGGGTAAATATAAACATAACAGGAAGAGGCATCTACCGAAACCACACAAATAAATTGATTCTGAAGGGGAAGCGAGTCCTTAACCAAATGAAACTTATAAGGAGAAACAGTTTCAATAAGGTTTTCGTGGGGAAAACCATTTGGGAAATGGTGGGTCTGCCAAGTATAACATACGGTACGGAAGTTGTACCCCTAAACCAGACAGTTGTTAAGAGCTTGGAAATCCTGCAGAACGATGCAGGCCGATGGATAACAGGCTCGAGTAATGCCGCAGCACTAGAAGCAATCAGGGGCGAGCTTGGGTGGATGAGGATCAAGGACAGGATAGACCTATTGAAACTCGGTATCTTAATTATTTGGTAAATCTCCCCGATAGCCGATGGTGTAAAGTAATGTTCCTGAGAACTTTCAACTCAAATATCAAGACGGGGTGGATGGTCCAAGTGAGGGAGCTAGTAGAAAACTACTCAATGGAGATCTCGGACCTTGACGTTGGGGCAAACCAGGGCAAAAAGATCGTCAGAGAAAGGGTCATGGAGGATTGTAACCGTAATTGGCGAGAGGGGATCAAATCAAAGAGATCTTTGGGTGGCCTGCGTGATAAAGAGAAGCCTGGTTTTGAAGAGTACCTTGATGGAACCTTTGGGGGGTCACTGTTGTTCAAGCTGAGGTCGCGGTCCCTGGAGCTGAGGGGAAAAATTGGGAAACACAGTGAAAAGGAGTGCCAGATGTGTAACTTGGGCGTGGTGGAGACCCTGGAACACTTTCTTATAGAATGCCCAAAATATCAGTCTAAAAGAACAAGATTCACGGGTAGTATAACGGGGAAGTGGGATGGGAGAATGAAGGACACGTGGTTAGGGGGCGACTCAAAGGAGAGGGTTAATATACTAATCGAAGAGATTGGAAAGAATGGGGCAAGGGATGTCATCAAGCAGTTCGTCTCCGAGTGTTGGGAGGAGAGAAGAAGCACGGGAATAGGGGGAGGCAGTTGATAGAACATGGGTAACCAAGGCCTTCTCATACGAGAACCGCGACAAATCAGCGGCCGGCCGAAGTGTTATTATTATTATTGTTTTATTTATGAGGACATCGAGAAAACAAAGGAAATCTTTGTGGGAACCCAAACACTATTGTCCAGGTTCTCACAACACCGGGAATACAGTCCCCCTCCATCACACACACAGACACACGAACACCCTTTCCTCCTCACACATACTCCATCACAGACATATCCTCTCAAAAAACCTTCCTCACACATACACACTTCAAACACACTTACACACCATCACACACATCCTCATTCCTTTTCGTTTAATGTGTGGAAACAGAGGTTGAGTTTTCTTTCAAATTGACACTCACTTTTTCAGTGACGTCACCAGTGGAGAGGTATAAAGTATTTTGTGTTCCATTCGGTAAAGATTACACACCAATTCAAAACACATGACTCAGCAAGGGAGCACGGTGGCTTAGTGGTTACGGTATTGGACTTCAACCCTCTACTCAACGAATCGCCCGCATCCGCCCGCATCCGCCCGCATCCGCCCGCGAAATATGCAAATTTAGCAGCTGGAAAAATATTATTTTTTCGAAAAATTTCAACAAAACCATATCATGTGACCCCTCTTTGGAACGAGCTCGTCGAGCTCGTTCCAAAGAGAAGTCACATGATATGGTTTTGTTAAAAATGTAAAAAATGATATTTAAAGTAATAAATTTTGAAATCGTCAGCGTTGGGTGAAGGGTTAAGCCGAAAGGCCCATGGTTCGATCCCCGCTAGGGGTAACTGCGTTGTGTCCTTGGGCAAGGCTCTTAATCCCGATTGCTCACGTAGGGGCACTGTGGCGCCGTCGCCGCCGTGTACTAAGGCATATTGCACGTCGATGGTGCACTTGTCTTTAATCAATGCTAACCCTGTTTGTTGCAATTTGTACGCTGGGAAGTCTGACAGTTGCTCGCCGTTGCTCGGTGTTTCTACCGGGTACTCCGTTTTCTTCCACCCGTAAAACTGTCTGACTCAGGTGTCCCTGGCTGTCGAAAGTGTCGTTAAATATAAATAAATAAATAAATAAATAAATAAATAAATAAATAAATAAATAAATAAATAAATAAATAAATAAATAACATGACTCAGTACGCGTATATCAATGAGAACCAACACGTCAACTCGTCATTTCACTTTTTGATGGTACATCGGAGTGCAAATCTACACTCGAAAATCAACTGGGTTCATATTCACTCAACCCAGTTGATTCGGGTTGATTTTTAACCCAACTGATTTTAGAGTGTACAAGTTATTTGTGTTGTGACCATTCTTTCCGAAAGAGACATTCGCTTATGCACAAAGTTTTCAAAAGGAAGTTAGATGCTGTGACAGACACCCAATTCGATGGTGTTTGTGCACAACATATTCATCCATAATCCACCTATCCGCTCACGCAACAACCATGGACACAAAAGTAATTATAGACAAAGCTTCTTGAATTGTCCATAAAGTGGCGTTACAGACACAAATACTGAAACAGATATTACGAACAAATGGTTGAATGCTTCAAGTCCATAATTGAGATCCACTGTAAGGTGCTGGTATCACAGACTTTTGTGTGTGTGCTGCAAGTTAAGTATGAGGCAGAAATACATATGTTTTCATAAGCATGTGTTTTGTTACCATTTTTTGGTGAGAGCCAGAATGGTCATAAAACAAGTCTGCATGAACAAATTCTCATAACGAAACAAAAGAAACAAACAAACAAACAAAAAAAAAAATAAAACCCAAAAAACAAAACAAAGCAAAAAAAAATAAAAATAATAAAAAAAAATAATAAAATAAATTAAATTTAGCACTCAATCAGTTAAAGGACATGCCACAAAGATCCGAAGACCTTGCAAGCCTCTAATTCCTACATTAAAAAATCCCTACAAAAATTCTGTTCATGCTTTTAAGCGGCTAGAACATGATCACAGATAATAACCCTCTGGATTCTTTTTCAACAAACTGAGAACAAAGTTTCGACGCTCAATGTCAATTATATTGATTACTTAATGGGTAATTGATATCGTGTTTTACGTACATGAATAAACACAAAGAACAACAACCTATAATACTGAGATAATACACAGATTACCAACTTGAAGCAAAATCCATTTGTTTGATCTTATGCTGGGGCGATATTGCATTCTCTTCACCCTTTGAATGGTAAATAGTTTGCTTTAAATCATTACTGTCAAGGTCATCTCGTGATAACCAGGAGACAATGGGGCGGTGGGATTGGGAAGTTTGAAGTACGTACGCTTGGTGTTGCGGACGTCCAAGTCATGAGTCACGAACTTCGAATGTTTGGTCCGACATGGTGGACGTTTTGATTACGAGTAAAGGTTGAGTATTGTCAGGACAACAATTATTGTAGGGAATCCAATATGAGTTGACCAGAAACACTTATGTGTTTTATATGTTGTCACGATACACATAGGCTCGGGGACTGGGGATCGGGTGCGGAGGTCATAGGCTGGGGATCGGGGAGGGGGGGGGGGGACAGGTAATGGGGCTGTTAGAACACATAGTGTAGAAAACGACGTTTTGAGTAGAAATAATCAACATTTTGTGTAGAACTTCTTTCAATACATAGTGTAGAAAAAATCGACGTATAGTGTAGAAAACTCGTCATGTGTCAGAACGTATAGTGTAGAAACAAACGTATAGTGCAGACAAGAGTAAAAATACGTGGGGTCATTATATATTTTCGCGGTAACTGCATGCCAACGTTATTTTTTTGTGTATATTTGAATTGTTTAGGGTCCGACAATTCCCTAAAAAGTTGCCTCCAATTTTCCAAAGTGTATTCGGTCCCAGTAGAGTATGAGGAGTTTTTCGGCCCCTGTTGGGTAGACCCCGGCGGTGGGCCCAGCCTGGGAGATCTCATATGGGAGATCTCATGCCATATAACCATAACTCCTCGTGCACCCGGCAACTCGACATCCTGTGACGTCATCTCCGTGGTGATACGTGGTGTCCCATGATTCTAAGCAGTCACATTCTGGGAATTCCAGATTTTGTTAAGCCACATCGGAATCTCGCGAGATACCATGATTAAATAGCCCCTGGGCGCCGCCATCTTACAGGAAAGGTATTTTTACCTATACGAGTAGTCTCTCCTACCAGGGATGGGGGCGTCCCTCTAAAAATTTGACTATCATAGAAATTCGGGCAAAAATGCGTTAAAGTCGGGAAATTTAGGTACATTTGTTGATCTTTTTGTGGCAATATGTTACAGTCCCGCTATAAATTTGGGGCTTTTTTCGCCCCTGCCACCAGTGAATCTCTCTACCCAACCTCTCACTCTCCGCTCTCAACCTATACATTGTTTCCCGCACCAAGCATACCGAAGGTGTGGTGGTAAACGAAACACCTACAACCCCTTTAGCAGTACAATAGTATTTTCCACATCCAGCAGCTGCACAGGAGAAGCAAGGGAGCCAGAAAAGTCATCAGGACCCAGTCAGCCACTTTGAGGTTATAGTAGGTGACCATTGATCTTCTCCTCAAGTATTGTCTTCCGCTTGTGTTGTGTTCCAGAACGAGCCTTCCTTGAAAAGTATAGTCTGTCTCCGCGTCCGTCGGGCCCGCTGTCATCAAAGTTCACATTCAGCACACGAGAGTGTCATAAATGCTAAAGGTTAGATGTTCCCTAAACCGGTCGATGATCCAGGATTACCTGGAGCCTCTGTTGGTTTAGGCCGAGCGTCGAAAGGTATTTTTGACACCGCCAGGGCGGGACGGGCCAAATAGGGGGACTCGGTCGGACTGAAGAGAAGAAACCCCAACAGTAACGCCAGCTTGGGAGTAGCCCCGGCATGAGATTCCTGAACGGTTATAAGAGAAAAAAATAAATGAAAAGAAAAAGTAAAAAAAAAAAAAATGCATCAGAGAAAACTCTTGTATTATTTTTTGAAGGCCGCTGATCCGCCAATCCTTCAGTGAGGTTAGAATGCCGTATTGAAGTCCCTCCCACCCCCACCCCCACCAAAAAAAAAAACCCCAAAAAAACAAAACAAAACAAAAACATAAAAAAACGAAAAAACACAAAACCAGAGTTGAGAAAATCAGTATGTTAACTGTACCTCGGTTTGTTGGCGTAGTTCTTAGTGATTTGTTGAGTTGGTCAGGGCAGGGTCAAGCAGACAACGACACCCAGCAACGGCAGATAGCCATGCGGCTCGCTGATATTCGTCTGCCCAAATCTACCCTGGGTGAATGCACGAGTGTGCATGTAGCCGTGATGTAGTTGCGTTGTCGGTATTCGCGTGTTTAGATGATATGGCAGTTTTGATGGGGAGTCGGTCGGGGCAGAATCAAACTATCAGCGGCACCCAGCAACGACGATGCTGGCACCTATTCGGGTCGGGGGTGGAGGTTGGGTGGGGGTGAGCATTTGCTTGTGGTCAGCGGTATTGAAGGTAAACACGATTGTTTGAAATTTGCTTTATATAGAGTAACCATTCTGTAGTGAGTGCATGAGTACCTGAGTTAGGTGATTGTGTAGAATACGGTATTGTCGGATTTTAAAAAAAAATCATATCATGTGACCCCTTGTTGGAACGAGCTCAAGCTCGTTCCAATGAGAAGGATCACATGATATAGTTTTGTTGAAATTTTTTTGAAAAATTAAATAAAATTTGGTATCGTGCTTGGGTAGAGGGTTAAAAAATCCAACTAAGATAATAATCTGTTCTGTCTGTTATTTGTTCAACCTTCGAAAGGTTTTTGAAGAAATACAAATATACACATATACAAATATACATGCTGAGGATCATGACAGGCGAGAAAGGTTAATCTTCTTAATATTATTATTTGGACGGATTCCCAAATCAAAACAACGTGACCACCTTGCAAACTCGTCAGACTGTAAACTTGAATGGGGTAGAAATGGAATAAAGATATTTAGAAGAACCAGCCGTTCTGAAGGTTTATGGTTTAGGGATTTGTTTTCTGTGTCAAGGTATGTAGACATGCAGTATTGTTACAGTTTCATAATACTTCTTACAGATTTACGTCAAATGTCTTGAAAAGAAAACGACCTTAAAAGTGCCCAGACCTCCATTTTTGTACTAAAACGTGGGGGTTAGTGTTGAATTTAGACATGTAAGTTTTAGGCTACTCGCAATTTTTTCTGATGAAATACGAAACGAAATATGTGATTTTGAGTCCTCGTCCCCCGAGTTCCAATGTGTTCTATGTGCCAGTAGACACACCCACCCACCCACCCTGCCAGTAGGCACAAGCCTGTCAGTAGGCACACCCATCCGCCCACCCAGCCTGCCAGTAGGCACACCCACCCACCCTACCTGCCAGTAGGCACACCCACCCACCCACCCTGCCAGTAGGCACACCCATCCACCCACCCACCCTGCCAGTAGGCACACCCATCCACCCACCCATCCACCCACCCACCCTGCCAGTAGTCATATAGAACACATTGGAACTCAAGGGACGACTTGGTATGGAAAGAGATAAGAGTTTGTGTGATTTATCAGATTTTGAAATGAGTGAGGATACAATGGGTTTGACGACTGTTCCTTTTACGTAACTGTAAGGATATCGGGAAGAGGTGTATTTTATTTCTATCTCTCGTAAACAGCATAATTTTTTCTCTGGCAAATGATCGAATGGTGAATAGGATAAGGTTTTCAGACAGCTGAAAAATGTTAGAAGAAAGGTGATTCCATTCTAAGCACCAAATAATAAATGCCATTATTTTAAAGCACTTCTGGTAGACTTGTAGGAATATACTACAAAATTATTGACTGTACATACAGTATGGCCTCAGTGGACTGGTCACTTTCCCTGGTGGGCAATATTTCCACGGACACAATAATATTAGATTCCAAACACTAATTATAGGAATAATCATCAAAAAATTAAATAATCAAGTTCCGGGTACCACCCTGTGCTTCATTAATTAAAAAATTGCAGATGATAATTTTTATTACCTGGTAAATGCAAGCGTGGACGTCACTACCCACGCGCGGAATATGATCAGTCCACTGCGATTGTACTGTATTATCATCGGTGCGGGATGGGGGTTGGGGGGGGGGGGGGTGAATTAAGAGGCAAGATATTCAGACACGAAGCTTGTCGGGTGTTTGACACAAATCCATAACCCTAGGGTGGTGAGAGGAATTTCCCCATTCTACAACCGAAACACACCATGGATACCGATGTATTAACATGTCAACTTTTCAAGACTGGAGAGTACCACCTGATATAGGCACTTGGTGGAAACATGATCGTCGACGAAAACACATATTCTGATGATATTCTTAAAGAGTTTTTAACCATTTACCTAACCTGAAAAGCAGACGACACTTGCTAAAATAATTCTTGAATAACTATTTTTTTTTCATTTTTTGTCTCAAAAACATAGGTTATGACCCCTCGTTGGAACGAGCTCGTCGAGTTCGTTCCAACGAGGGTTCATAACCTATGTTTTTGAGACAAAAAAATGAAAAAAATAATGAAAATTAATTGGCGATTTTTGAGAATAGCGCCAACCGGTTTTGACCGTGACGTTAGGTAAAGGGTTAAAATAAAAGCATTTACGTAAGTTGGTATTTGGAAAACAAGCGCAATTCTTATAATTATGTTCTAGTTATGTCCCTCTCCCAGGGCACTAAAATCGCAAAAAAACAAACTCAAATTTCAATTACTAACATGCGACACGGGAAGAATTACTGGGTAATTTGCGATACGGGAAGAAAGACTTGACTAATAATGTACAACACGAAAAGAATGAGCAGAACAATGCGTGACACGAGAAAATGACTTGGATGATGTGTGACACAGGAAGAATGACTTGACTAGTGTACTATACGGGAAGAATGACTTAAGTAATGTGAGAGGTTGGGAGAATGACTTGATTAATGCGCGACTCAAGAAGAATGATGCGACTTATGTACACGCGAGAAGAATGGCGTGACCAGTGTGTGACACGGGGAAAATGACGTGACAAGTGTGTTACACAGGGAGAATGACGTGACCAGTGTGTGACACAGGGAAAATGACATGACTAGTATGTGACACGAGAAGAATGCCGTGACCAGTGTGTGGCACGTAAAGAATGACGTGACCAGTACATGACACGAAGAATGAGATGACCAGTGTGTGCCACGGGAAGAATGACGTGACCAGTGTGTGACACGGGAAGAATGAATTGACAAATGTACAACATGGGAAGAAAGGCTTGACTAATGTACGACACGGGAAGAATGGCTTGACTAGTGTGTGACACGGGAAGAATAGTGCTAGAAGTCAAATGTGAATTGTTAACTGAACTAACAAAAAACACCGGCATAGTACTAAGGGTCAAATATGAATTGTTAACTAAACTAACAAAGTCAGTAAGAAAAAATTTCGGCGTAGTACAAGAGGTCTGATATGAATTGTTAACTAAACGAACAAGAACACTAACGTTGTACTAGAGGTCAGGTGTGAATTGTTAACTAAACTAACAAAAACACTGGCATAGTACTAGGTGTCAGATGTGAATTGTTAACTAAAGTAAAAAAAAATCCAGCGTAGTACTGGAAGTCAATGTGAATTGTTAACTAAACTAACAAAAAAACACCAGCGTAGTACCAGAAGTCAAATGTGAATAGTTAACTAAACTAACTGAACGCACTGGCTTATACTAGAGTTGAGATGTGAATTGTTAACTAAACTAACAAAAAACACCGGTGTGGTACTAGAGGTCAGATGTGAATTGTTAACTAAACTAACAAAAAACACCGGTGTGGTACTAGAGGTGAGATGTGAATTGTTAACTAAACTAACAAAAAACACCGGTGTGGTACTAGAGGTCAGATGTGAATTGTTAACTAAACTAGCAAAAAGCACTGGCGTCATATTAGAAGTCAAATGTGAATTGTTAACTAAAGTAACAAAAAACACCAGCGTAGTACCAGAAGTCATGGGAATTGTTAACTGAACTAACAAAAACACCAGTGTAGTACTAGAAGTCAAATGTGAACTGTTAACTAAACTACCAAAAAACTCTGGCGTAGTACTAGAGATCAGAAGTCAAATGTGAACTGTTAACTAAACTAACAAAAAACTCTGGCGTAGTACTAGAGATCAGATGAGAATTGTTAACTAAACTAACAAAAAGCACTGGCGTAGTACTAGAGGTCAGATGTGAATTGTTAACTAAACTAACAAAAACACCGGTGCGATACTAGAGGTCAGATGTGAATTGTTAACTAAACTAACAAAAAGCACTGGCATAGTACTAGAGGACAGATGTGAATTGTTAACTAAACTAACAAAAATCACTGGCATAGTACTAGAGGACAGATGTGACGTGTTAACTAACCTAACAAAAAAAAAAACAAAAAAAAACACCGGTGTAGTACGAGGTCAGATGTTAATTGTCAACTGAAATGTCCAAAACTACTGCATAGTTCCAGAGGTCAGATGTTAACTTCACTGGCAAAAAACTCTGGTGTAACACAAGAAGACACGTGGATTATTAACTGAACTAACAAAAAACAACGGCGTTTTATCAGAAGTCAAATGTGAATTGTCAACTTAACTGGTCAATAACACCGGCTTAGTATTAGAAGTTACCTGTGAATTATTAAATTTACCTGCCAAAATCTTTGACATAGTATTAGGGGTCAGATACGAATTGTTAAATGAACTGTTCAAAAACACTGAGCAAAGGCGTAGTACTAGAATAACTGAACTGGTCTAAAACACCGGCGTAGAACTAGAAGTCAGATGTTACTTTTAACTGATCTGCCCCCCCCTCCCCCCTCCCCAACACACACAAAACCCGGCATAGTACTAGAAGTCCAATGTTAATTGTTAACAGAACTTACCAAAGCTCTGGTGTAGCAGTAGAAGCCAGATCGTCCCTTGAGTTCCAATGTTGGAACTCATGGGACGAGATGTGAATTTTTAAATGAACTGTCCATATACACCGACGTAGAACTATAAGACAGATGTGAATTGTTAGCTGAACTGTCCAAAACACCGATAGCACTAGAACATGATGTTAATTGTTAACTGAACTGCTCAAAACCACGCCATAGCACCAGGCTTGAGAACTGTGAACTGAACTGGCCAAAAACAGCGGCGTAGTACTGAAAGTTTGATTTAAATTGTTAACTGAGCTGTCCAAAACTTCGGCGTAACACTAGAAGGCAGAAGTGAATAATTTATTAAAGGGTTTGAGAAACGGAAGTGCCAACTGTCGACAGGGGAAGCTAAATGAAAATCGATGAGTACTTCGTCCATTTGAATATAAAGGAAAACAGAACATGGAAAAACTAAAAGCTGAAGCACATTATTTGACATATAGCGGTAATTTCCTTGTTTCAAATTTGAACAAGAACGGATTATCAATCTCGGGTGTTTAGTAGATAGGCACACACACTTCCATACATAAAGATTATCACCATTATATTTATGTACAAAATGTTGTATCAGAATCGAACTCTTGAGAAGATCTTTGCTTGTTCCTACAAAAAGTTGTTTATTTTTATCCCTTTTTTCTCATTTTAGGATATATTCGTAGAAAGCTGAGTTGTTAATCATGCGTCCCACTCCAGTAAAATCGGGCTTACAGTTTTATCGGAAGCATCAAACTTTCGACCATCTGGCCTTTGAAAGACCACAGTCATTACACGCTATCCGAGATGCCGTATCAGAAGCAATACATCACATCCTCTGGAGACTTGAAAGATTAGAAACATCTTTTTACGGACCGGACCGAGAGCCAAAATCGGTGATAGAAGAATGGCTACCTGTTTTGAATAATATACTTCACGCTGCTAATGTTTCGGAGTTAACAGACAAAGGCTTTGTTGACATGGTTTCTGACAAGATGAGCGGTCCTTTTTCAACCATTGACGTAGAATTATCTACCCTGAAAAAGGTTGAGGAATGTATTAATGTTGTTCTTTCTGTCACCAAATCGGGGTTTTCTGAGATATCTGATGCCATAAATAAATTAGTGGAATATATGAAGAAATATCTCCTCAGCTTCTCACCCAAGAATGGAGATTCTTATTTAGAAACTGCAACTAACTATGAGAAGCAAAGACTTGAGTTCGCCCACGCAATAAAAGCCAATGTTGATAACATTGGAAGCATGAGAGAAAAATTTGAAACCGAAGGTCTTAGAATAAATAATTTTAGTTACAACATACGAGAGATTGGCACAAAATACAAATGTTCACACGTCTCGTTTTTATTAATTTTTCCAGCAGCGTGTGAGAACATTCGTAATGCTTGTTCGGGAATAGAAAAGTGGCTAGAAGCAGACACGGAGTACACCATGTTCATACAGTTTGATATAGATGACCTTGATAAGAAAAAAGAACAACAAATAAAAATAAGTAGAGAAGCTAAACAAACGTGTATTAACATTGAACATAAAATAAAATATCTTCAACGAGAGTTGATTGGTTTGAATACAGAGCTTGGAAAACTGATCCTAAAGGAGAACACATTGAAGTCTGAGGAAGAACACATGATGAATGAAAATCGGGATGTGCTTGTTGATTTGGATATCAAAGAATATCGGCGAGAAGCAATGCGCCAAAATACGGAAGAACTCGAAAAAGAAGAAAACATGGAACGTTATAGGAGACTAATTAATGAAATAAATTCTTTAAGAGAAAGAAAGCCTGCTATCGATAGGAAACTTGACGACTTAAAGAAACGAATGAAATACGTTGACGACAAGAGAACGTTAAAAATTAAGAAGGAGGCTGAGTTGAACAACTTAACGAAGGAACTCAGAAGTGCCAAAAAGATTTCGAGAAAAGCTGACGCTGAGCTTGAACGAATTGAAGGCAATTTTAAAAAGCTAAAGGAGATCCACAAACTCAAAAGTATTCCAGACACTTTGAAGAAAATTTTCCACAACATGCCTTTCAACCATACATCTAGTACACACGGCAGAAAACGTCTTGGTAAGTACATTTACGGAACAAGTATGGTGCTTTACAAAGAGGACAGTTTAAGAAAGTCTAGGCCTAGAGTTTCCCTAGGGCAGTAATATCCGTCACTGGAAGAGGTATGGAAGAAAGCATATATGATTAAATACCCAAATACAGTACATGGAGAGTGTATTATCACTAAATCACCCGCAGAGTGGAGATTCCACCCAAGCAATAGTTGCAAATTTGTTGCAAAGCATAACAAGTACAAGCAAAGTTTCAGCCAATGGACCTCCGGGTTATACCCGGAGGTCCATTGGTTGAAACATTGCTTGAGTGTTTTGTCCACATGTTCAAAATTTGAAAGTGATACTTTGGGTGATAACTCCACTCACTGGGTGATTTCGTTGAATCCACTCTCCACGTACTGTACAAAAAGCCATCCAGGTAAACGTCCTGTACGAATTAAGGTGGTAAACGCTACATTGTTTGTTTCAGTCCATACTGTCCCGACTGTTCCACATAGACTTGGAATGGCCTCACGTACCTAACAACGTTTGCGAAAAAAAAAAAAAAAAAAAAAATTGAAAAATCTCAAATCTGATGCATCTGATTGTCTCGTCATCCTGTGATCCTGCAAAGACCTTTAGTAATTCTGTAATTGGTGGATGTTTTGTAAGTTACATACAGGAGATTATAGTTTAGTATAGTATAATACAGTGCGGTACGGCACAGTGCAGTGCAGTGCAATGCAGTACAATGCAATACAGTGCAGTATACGGTGCAGTATTGTACGATACGGCGCTGTACGGTGCAATACAGTACAGTATAGTATAGTAAATGAGGTGGTCCGAGCTAGGAGAACAGTTAAATCTCCCATTTCATCTTAGCTCCACATTTTGATATTACTAAATCCTCTGGTCCTGGCTTTGCATTGCACCCCAAATTAGCCTCGAATTCAATAGCCTATGACACTGTAACATTTCCTGCTCACCAAATCCGCATGCACAACCTTTTCTTTCTTTTTCATCACAATTTTACCTCAAGGGGAAGTCGGAAGACAGCCAGTCTGGCTATGACTTCTCCTAGCAGTATGCAGACAGTCCATTTAAATGTTTCGTACATGTCATGTATTTTTCTATTCGTATGTTTGTATTTATTGTCCTTTTTCTTCAATTATTGTAAATGTATACTGCTGAATAAAGTCATCATCATCATCAGTTTCTTGCAAAGAAATATTTTGTTTGCATCAGTAATATGTCAGTGGCTGGATGGGCTTTTGGTGGATCTCATCGGTGGACCTCATGTGACGTCATAGTTACGTGACCCAACGACAACATGTTGTTTGTTTTGGAAGCCCATGTAAGTGGCCAAGTTGTTAAGACATTACACTAGTGAGATGTGGTAATATGCATTTCTGTCATCAATTTTGTATACTGGAGGCGACCATATTTGTTTCTATAGTGGACGTGGAGGTGCTGTGACCCAAAGCACTCTAATAGGACAGGGATGTATTCAGAGGTTGAGTTCGATTTTATGATTCGATTGAGTATGAATAATTACACAAATGAACCAGAGAAATACCCCAAGTTACTAAAAACAACCCAAAATGACCAAATCGGACATGGTGAAACCACCATCTAGGGTTTATAGCAGTAGCACATAGAGCTATAGAACTGGAGAGCTATCTATTGTATAACAGTACTTTTGCTGGTTCTGATTTCCCAGAATCTCCCTTATACAAGGCAGGGGACAAATAGGTATTAAGAACCATAAGTATCCTGTATAAGGTAACCGCCAATAGTTTCCCGCCAGTTCCCATTAGTCACCACTAGTTACAAAATACCAAGATGAGTAATAGTGTCCTATGCGGAGTTACTCGTTCCAGCAAATTACTCGATGACTCATTTGCTGGACGAGATTTGAGTTGTTCGAGCAATATCTGTTCCTGCTGAATTGTATTTATTTCGGGTTTACGAACTGGGGCCTTCGTTATACCCAAGGGAGTTAACTCAATATGGTTAGGTACATATTACAAAGCAAACAATCTGATTGTGCTTATAAGACACGGACAAGGTCGGGACAGGGCGTTGTCAAGAATAGCTAGGATTAGATAGACTTCTAGGGTTATATTAGCTAGAATAGCGTCTGCAATATGTAGAACAACATGATTCTGGGAGAATTCGAGCCAGTAAAGATGTCCTTATACAAAGGAACAACACACTCAAAGTCATATAACACCATATGCTACTATTAACGAAGCATTTAAGTTTTGTTATATCATTATTCAAAAGGAATTCATTGAATTTTATAAACTGTACCAAAAGGGCACGAGTTGAAAATATCAGTTGTCTCTCCCCCCCCCCCCACCCCCCCCCCCCCCCCCAAAAAAAAAACAATGCTTTTGAAACGCTTACACAAAGGTGAATCAGGGACAGTTTCTTTGAATGGAAAAATGGACCAATAATTTCAACCCACAATCGTTAGATAGGCTGGGGTCAGAAATGTGTTAACTTGTAACAAGTGACACCATTACGACTGGTTTGCACGACCATAGGTCGTGTGACGGCCCACGCGCCAGCTTAGAAGCCTTGTGTTCGAAACCTGTAGGGTAAACTATCTATTTCCATGGTGTCAATACACCCTTTCAACTGTCATTTCCATAATTCTAATTTCTGCCCGTAAACTCAAATGGCTGAACTGAATCAGTAGTATTTTATAGCAATTTACCTAACCGTATTAGTATTTTAAAAAGGGTAGCAGTTAACCAACAATAAATTGCCACATGGTGAAAAACGTCACTGATTCATTCCGCTATTTACTGGCATTTCTAGAAAATAAAATTCTCGAAAATAAAATTGTGATCGACAAACTCAGTAGACTTGTAAGTGAGCCGTCACGTGATCGACGAAATCAGAAGACTTGTAATCTCTTGGACGAGCCGTCACGTGATCGACGAACTCGTAGACTTGTAATCTGTTAGGTGAGCCATCGCATGATTGACGAACTCAGTAGACTTGTAAGTGAGCAGTCGCGTGATCGACGAACACAGTAGACTTGTAATCTGATAGATGAGCCGTCACGTGATCGACGAACTCAGTAGACTTGTAAGTGAGCCGTCGCGTGATCGACGAACTCAGTAGATTTGTAATCTGATGGATGAGCCGTCACGTGATCGACGAACTCGGTAGACTTGTGATCTGTTGGGTGAGGCATCGCGTGATTGGCGAACTCAGTAGACATGTAAGTGAGTCGTCGCGTGATCGACGAAGTCAGTAGACTTGTAATCTGTTAGGTGAGCCGTCACGTGGTCGACAAACTCAGTAGAAATATAATCTGTTGGGGGAGCTATTGACGAACTCAGTAGACTTGCAATCTGGTGGGTGAGCCGCTACGTGATCGACGACGAAGCAGCCAAGTCGTTAAGACGACACAAACACAAATTGTGGAACCCCAGCCTCTCTGCTTTCAAAAAGATTAAAAATAAATTAAATATTACATTAAAAATAAAAATACACCTAAGGCTGCATGTTTAAAATATTATTTTGTCTACCTCCAAATAATAGATATGGACTCTTCCACACGATTCCACTGAACGGGCATGTAATACACCACCAATGTTTAACGAGTTAACACTTTTCTTCCGTAATTTTACAGTTATCTCTCTCTCTCTCTGATTTGTTCGTTAACTCCTTTCGCTATACGGAAACAGAACAATTTTCTAACCCATATACGCGTCCGTGTTTAGCATCACCAATGTTAGAAATACACTCCCTCTACCATCTCTTGTTTCATGGAGCTCTCGTATTCTGTTAATCCTTTGAACCCGAGCGGCCGCTTTGCCGGCCAGGAACATGACACGTCATAACGTCATTGTATAGGTATAGGATGGCTGTTCAGTAAGTGTGTGGGGTAGACCAGTCAATATTTTTATCGAGCAGCTCCGAGGCTGCACATTGAAAATATTGATTTGTCTAATAATGAATATGGACTCTTCTAATTGCTACCATTGAACTGGCATGGAAGATACCACTAGAGTTTAAAGAGTTAATCTGTTTATAGGCGCCATTGTTTTTTAGTTCAAGCCGGGAACTGGAAATACTATAAAATCCCACAAATATAGCGTCGGGGCCAAGTGGAAATAGCAAACTAAACATCTGTTGCAACCGCCTGCATCCAAGCTTTCAGATTTTGATGATAAAAGTATGAATAAACATTAGTTCGTGTTGAAGCCTGAAGCGGCCCGAAACATTTCGATCTTGATACACCTGATATCTTTCGGCCTGTTGTGTGGCTAATCCTTTAGAGTTTCGGTCCTAGAATTTTTGGGCCGCCGTATAAGGGCCGAAACGTCACATAACCCTAGCCTCTACTCCGAGCGTATCGGTTAGCAGTGAGGCGGTCTGTGCTTGTTGGTTGCTTACACCCCTGTTTAATTTTGTCTGCAGAAGTTTTTTTGTTGCACTAAGATATTTTGTATCATATATTCAATTCATTTTTATGCTCTCAATCCTACGCGTGTACGTGAAGTACAAACTGTAATAAATAATAACAAAATGTGTATTCAATCTTACACTGACAAATTCTAACAAATATTAATACAGAAGTCATACAAAATATTACATAGAGAATGGATTAATTGGAGGAAGGAGTTTGTGTGGTGTGTTCTTACAATTCGTAAGTCATCTGACATTCTAGTTTACCATCCACTCCACTTCCCAACATCACGACACGATTATGAATTTAATATTTGTGTGCGTAGCGATTCCTATTTCACCACCTCCTTCCTCTCAAACATGGCGAAGAACTCCAAATCGAAACAAACTTAAACACATCGATGCGATTGGGGTTGGGTTGGGTGTGTGTGTGTGGGAGGAGAGGGTCGGTCAAGTCATCTTTCAGAACTCTGAATTGGGAAAGAAATATCAGAATGTGAGTGGTGTTGAACGCCGGACAGGGCTGGACAGCATGACAATAAGAGTAAATCTTACTCATCCCCACGCCCATATACAAAGTATCTTCTTTATTATCCTCTCTCTAGCGTGGAGATCTTTCGTTTGGGGTTGCGATGGAATTTAATTTCACCTTGCAAGAATGCAGTTTTTTCAGAAACTGTTCCCATGAAACCTGAAGTCATGTAAATTGTTATGAAAACAACGTCCAATGATCGCGTTTAATTTGATTCTTTCAGTACTGTCTGTAGCATTGTTGTAAGGGTAGATAATCTTATACAGGGTTAGGCCATAAACTACATAAGTACCAAGATTATCATCAGCCCCCGCCCCCATGTGAAAGCCCAAGATTCTCTTATTGCATCATGCACCCAGTAATACAAGTAGTTGAATTTGGCCGGCCGCTGATTTGTCTCGGTTCTCAGGTGAGAAGGCCTTGGTTGCCCCTATGCTCTCAAATGCCTCCCTATCCCCACGCCTCTTCTTTCCTCCCAACACTCAGAGACGAACTGCTTGATGACATCCCGTACCCCATTCTTCTCAATTTTTACTATAAGCATAATAACCCACTCCATTTCTGTCATCCACTAACCACATGTTCTACATTCTCCCATCTCTCTTCCGCATGATACTCTCCGTGAATCTTTTTCTGTTAGTCTGGTATTTTGGACATTTTAATAGAAAGTGTTCCAGGGTTCCCACTACTCTACTCCTAAATTACACATTTGGCACGCCTTTTCACCGTCTTTCCCAATTTTCCCCTTAGCTCCAGCGACCTCGACTTGAACAGCGGCGACCCCCCCAAAGGTGCCACCAAGGTACTCTTCAAAACCGGGCTTCTCTTTATCACGCAGCCTGACGCAAGCTTATAGGACAGCGAAATGGACAACAATACTATAATTAATTACCATTAATTATTGCTACTACTTTATTAATACATGAAGTTATTTTAACTAGTTAAGTACAGGAAACCCCTTATTTGGACTTTATTCTGGAATGCAAGTATCAAATCTAAAAGGCTTCATGCTTCAAATTATCTTTGACGTAAACTTATTTTATCTACAAAGATTTGCATTTTCATAATTGATAGGAGAGTGCCTGTAGGCACTAGCCCAAAAACTGTAACAAGGCAAAGACATGTGAACAATTTTGATGATCGAGAATAGTGTAGCACTCTGCCAATTAACCCTTTACTTAAGATGAAAAGCAGACGACAATTGCAAAAAAAATTCTTGAATAACTAATTTTTTTTCATTTTTTTGTCTCAAAAACATAGGTTATGACCCCTCATTGGAACGAGCTCGACTAGCTCGTTCCAACAAGGGGTCATAACTATGTTTTTGAGACAACAAATGAATAAATAATGAAAATTAATTGGCTATTTTTGTGAATAGAGCTGGCCGGTTTTGGCCGTTACTTTGGGTAAAGGGTTAATATTATTTGTTACACGGTGTACGGGACTTTATTATACGCTAAACGATAGATTATCGAAAAAAATTCGGAGAGATAGAAATCATATCCCCCACTGTGAAGATATAGAAATGTTCGCTTTCACGGTTTCAAACAACATGGCCGCTTTTAAAGCATCACGTCAAGGTGAATAGGAGTCAAATTATCACTGGAAATGATCAATTTGTTCTAAAAGTGTATAATGAAAAGAAAATCTAGTGTTTTTGAGTTGATACCGATCATTTCCAGCAATAATTCAACACGTATTGACCTTGAATTGATGCATGAAACCCGCCAGCTAAATCAGATTGCAAGAAGCTACCTATTCCGAGTATGGATCAAATTACTTCCGCATATCAGTGCGCATCAGCTGTTTGAAACGAGCGGAATTATCGATAAGAATGATTAGATTCTTATAAAAAGCTTATAATAAAAATAAATTCTAGTGTTTTTGAGTGGATACCGATAATTATCTAGTGTTTTTGAGTGGATACCGAAAATTATCTCATCAGTGACCGAGATAAAGGGTTTCTTTCGCGCAAGCGGTCGCGAAAAATAGACATTTGTCTCTGTCACTCATGAGGTAATTTTTGGTATCCACTCAAAAACACCTGATATCCTCAATGTATTACCTTTCTGAGATTCGTATTTCCTGAGGCTGAAAGCCGAGTTTTGTATTATTTTATAATCCGCAAACGGTATTGCAGTGACGAAACCCTTGATAAAAGTAAAAATAAGAGAAAATGAATGAAACATATCTTTCTTTATTATTGAACAAGAACGATTTGGAGTATTTCCCTTAGATTGAACTCAAACATTTGCGAGACTTCATTCAATTCAAGGACACTGGGAAACTAACGCGTCGTTATTATAGTGGGACATTAGTTGACTTTAGAAGTGTTTTATTCGATACAGCGGTGCGTTGTGTGTCTTGGAGAATCGGGGACAAACTTATACAAATGCTTTAATAAGTGTCGCTGAAGAGACAATTGATATAACCAGATAGGTTGCATGTTTCTCGAAACCACAACGGATATGTAGGGTAGAAACACCACAACAGACTCCCTCTTCTCGACAGTAAAATCGGACACTGGAGGATATTATTTCAAGTTTTCGGAATATTCTCATGAAACAATATTGTTCTCATTTTAATTGTGGGTCTGAATTTTATTATTACTGACGAAAATGTTCGAGGCGATGGGTGAAAGGGAAATCGGAGAAATGTACCACAGAATCGCTAACCACCCCTTTTAGCTATCATGTGATATTCTTATACACCCCACTGCACATCGTACAACCCATTGGAGTTAAATGTACCGTACTGGATAAATATGTATTTGACCAATCAATAAGCTTGTATAATTTTAAAAGGGTAATAAAATATGTTGTGACCTTTCAATACGACGACTCGACGAGCTCGTTGCGATGGGATTATCAAATATATGATTCGTACCAGTTAATTTCTATTTTGAGAAATTTGAAACAATATTGGTACTAGCGTCTCTAAATTGTGTCAGGACAAGGGTTGTTATTGTATACATACGTAATGATGACGCAATATAATTGTTAAAACAAGAACAAATCAGCCTCTGGTTTCCCCAGGACATGTGTAGTTCCCGTCAACTATTTATTTTCGAGTGAATCAGGTCCATTTCATTTTATAAATCAAACACTCTTTTGGTCTGATCTTTATGTTTGATGTTAATAAAATCTTTGGTATGGAGCGATAGTAAGGTGTACGGCCACCGTGGACTGGTCACTTTCCACTGGTGGGCAATATTTCCACGGACGCAATAATATTACATTCCAAAAGCTAATCACAGGAATACTAATAAAAAAATCACTTGATGAAGCACCGGGTAGAACCCGGTAGAACCCGGTGTTTCACTAATTAAAATTGTTCTGATGATTTTTATCAATTGGTAAACGCATGCGTGGACACGACCAGTCCACGGCGTATGGACAGTATGGTCGAGGGTGGGAGTGGAGCTTACGATGTTACATACGGTTACAGTCAAAATTACAAGGTGTTTATCAGGGTCTGTTTCCACTGTTATTAAACTAGTTGAAAGAAGTGACGGTCAAAATTTAATTTTAACTTTCTGTCGACCAAATAAAATAAATAAAGCAATCCGTCTGGGCTGAGTAATAATAAAAAGATAGGAATGTCAGTTCTTGTATAACAGCTTGGCGGATTAAACCAAATTGTTGAATAACTACTTTAGCTAATTCCAACAATCTTTTGGTAAATATGATTTTCAGTGTTCTTGATTACAAACTATGACCGAGAATCAGCTTAATTCTTTCAACCCTGATGGTACGTTCTGTGTCAGTTCAATGGCATTAACTTGAAGAGTCCATAGTCATTATTTTGGGTAGACCAATTGATAGTTTCAACGTGTAGCCTTGAGGCTACACGTTGAAAATATTGATTGGTCTACCACCCACACATTAACTAAGCAACCAGCCACTTTGTGACTGCAGGTCATATAACAAGCCTGGACGGAAAAGCGACTTTCGAGTGTGAAGGGTTAAGCAGAACCTTTGTTGTCATAGACGCCTATTTATGTAATTCCAGATATTTGCCTCATGTTGAGAAGTGAATCAATGAAGATATTTGATAATTTTGAGATTAAGGACAGAATAGACATAATGAAACTGTTATCTTAACTATTTGGTAAATCTCCCCGACATCCGATGGTGTAAATTAATGTTCCACAATATTTGGAATTCAAGCATAAAGACAGGGTTGATAGACCAAGTGAGAGAGTTAATGGAGAACTATTCAATGGAGATCTCGGACTTAGGAGTGGGCATAAACCAGGGTAAAAAAATCGTCAGTGGAAGAGTCATGGCGAACTGTAACCTGAATTGGCGAGAGGGGGGGGGGGGGGGGGGGTCTGTGCGATAAAGGGTGGCCTGCATGATAAAGAGAGAAGCCATGTTTTGAAGAGTACCTTGATGGCACCTTTGGGAGGTCACTTTTGTTCAAGATGAGGTCTCGGTAGATGGAGCTTAGGGGAAAAGCTGTGAAAGACATTGAAAAGGAGTGCCAAATGTGTAATTTAGGCGTAGTGGAGACTCTGGAACACTTTTTATTAGAGTGTCCAAAATACCACTCTAACAGAATATGAATAACCGAGATTATGATGGGGAAGTGGGATGGGATAATGAAGGAAATCGTTGACGGACTGTTTTTTAAATAGAAGCCGAATTTCATTGGAATTTTCTACAATTCGTGTGCCGCAATTACAATTTGAATCGCTAGCAGTAGCTAAAAAACGTTCCCTGAGTTCCACTGTGTTCTATGTGCCAGTAGGTACGTAGAACACATTGAAATTCAGGGTGACGAAATAGTAACACGGGTTCCCCTCGCAAATTTGGTTGGAGATAAAAGGTGTTCTTTTTGTTAATAGCTGTCAAATGAAAGGCTCAGTGTCCGTCTAATAATTGTTTATGTAGACGGGATGGCGTGTAATAAACACCGAACGACGGCCTGTGGTATCTCGTGTTATCCTTCCGCGATGGCACTCGTTCCATATCGAATAACCCATTCACACGCGCGTGCCATTCTATGCATGTGGTGAACAAAACTGACGCACTATTACTCACTTCAGCGAGTAGCAAATAGCCCTTTATAAATCCCAAGATGTCAAACACCTCTTTCCACGTGGGAGAGGTGACAAGGGTTGTTTAGCCTCGCCATTAAAAATATTGGGGGATAAGCCAACAAGGAGGGTCGGAATCCGGGCACGTTCCAAACTCGGCTCACAGAGCTGAGTTGGGATCGCACTATGAATTTCTTCCCTGCCGAGTGAATTCGAAATATAGGTTCGTTCTTTGTTAGGTGTGATTCCTAATTACTTCAGGCTGCAGAAAGGAAACAATGATTAAAGTAATAACGATTCTTTTATTTACATTTAAAATAAACTCATTCCATATTCAACACATTTAACAATTTGATCAACACAAATCAAAAACTTATCACAGGGGTTAAACAGTTTTTCATCAATTCAGTCTATCTATAGCCATGTACTGGCACCATAGTATACATTCCAAATGTCACTGTCGCTGGCTCGCAACAGAAGCTTAAAACACCGAGTCTTAATTTTTTGCGTTTGTGGCGTCTGCAGCTCTGACTGCCGGGGGATCCCGACTAGCAATGTTAATTACCTTGTGGCAACATAGTTCTGATATGGATTCAGGTTATTCACTCTGTCGGCTGGTTTAGCAAGTCTACGTCACATACCTTAATCATGTGTCCTTTGATAGAACTCTCCTTGAATGTTCCCGTCCTTTTGAAATACACACAGTTCCTGCAGAACTCACAACTTCAAAATGTGCTTTCGAGTTTGCGCGAATTGTCACTGTCGACCTTGAGTCGATATTCACAGCACTCTGATACTAAAACAGGCTACTACGCGATCAACCTCTGCGTTCCAAAGGGTTAATACCACAGCACAAAGGCCTACACTTTGAGACAGGTGCGAGTCGATCCTCGCTAACGACACCTAAACTAAGCCTTCATCTGGGTTCGTAATCTGTTGTCTAAATTCGGGCTTGTAGTTCTCCTACGTCCACCTAATCTGACAATAGCGGCGTACAGCGGAGCTTCGTGGATTGCCCAGCAATTCCACTCGTACGAGACCCTATATGGCGTCTCCTATTCGGCCAAACCCAAGTCTCTCTGAACTAGCTAGTTCTCCACACCTTTATATCTGGTCTTGGAATGGTCAGATAACAATATTTCAAGATGTCTAAACATGGCACGCGACATTTCTGAAGATAAAATCACCGCACGCCAATGCATATGCTATCAAGCGTATCCCGAGAAATAATATATTTGAAAGCCGTGACGATTGGAGTCAATCTATCAGTGCTTGTCTTTGCGAGATTAACGAGCATGGGGGTATTTTATTCTGACTAGTAAAATATGCCAGAGAAGTATCTCACAGTACATCGCCTAAGGCTAATTATCTAATTAAAACATGTGTGCTTACAACACAGAGAGAAGAAATATATATATATATATCTGAATTTGAAAGTAGGGTTAGGGGGCCTCTTCCCTTTTAGACTGGCTTTGCCCTGACACAAGATATATTCTATAAATTCGGGGTGGGGGTGGGGTGAGACTATATACCTTGCAAAAAGTCCATCAGTAAATTCTCTTCGTACCAAATCGTATTTAGGACTCTGGTTATATGGATATCCAACTGATATGAAACCAAACGATATGTGGCTCGTCATAGTCCCGAAACTGGTCCACGTAATTAATTCCTCATAAAGGTTTCTGCTCGATTCAGTCCAAACTCCTAATTTATTTAACTTGTGTCGTAAATTTTATTTTGACTTCGGGACAAGGTTGAAGATTCTGTTTACAATTTGATCCAGAACTCGATGAAAGATATCTTCCTCTGAGTTCCAATATGCTCTATTTGCCCACTGGCGTGCCCACTGGCACATAGAACACATTGGAACTCAGGGGACGATATGTCAGCGGATATAGGTACAAAACAGCGTCCCCTATGAGGCATTCATTACGTTGTTAAGACAGTTTTGATTTTAACAGAACGTAGACTTTAGAAAGTAGACTCCAAATAACGTAGACATTCAGAAGCAATTGATAACTTAGTTTAATCGAAACAGGGGTTCAAAATTCATTAAAATATATAATCCGACATGCTTTTGCAACAAATTTTAACAGACCACCAAAGGCCAAGTTTCACGTTTTACACATGCATACAACCGAGCACACATGGGTTTACTTATAGAATGTTATTGAAGGGGAATGGTTTCCATCTTTCGAAGTTATGATAAATTGTCCGAGATCGTGCAACAAAATCTTGCATTTTATTACTTTCCAAAGTGTGATTTACTGGGATTTTTGGGTTTGATAATCAACAATTGGGTCATGTATCCGTGCGCGCAAACGGAGACATTTTTGCCGTGGGTGTAATGGAGACTTCATTGTTTTTTTTATTTTTTTTAACCCATTACCTAAGATGAAAAGCAGGCGACACTTGCAAAAAAAAATTCTTGAAGAATTATTATTTTCATTTTTTCTCTCAAAAACATAGGGTATGAAACCTCATTGGAACGAGCTCGTCCCAATGAGGGGTCATAAACTATGTTTTAGAGACAAAAAATGAAAAAATAATGAAAATTAATTGACGATTTTTGAGAATAGCGCTGGCCAGTTTTGGCCGTAACGTTAGGTAAAGGGTTAAATAATATAACTATCGTTAATAATGAAAAGTAATAAACAGAGTAATCGCTTGACTGGACTGGTTTCGTGAAATAATTCATTCGAGGCGAGGGACTATACTCTCACCTCTCATGAATTATTTCACGTTACCAATCCAGTCAAGCGATTACTCTCTATATAATGATGTGAATATAATTGTATATTTTCTTTCTTTGTAGACAAGCTTGATAGATGTATAAAGATAGTAGCTGATTGTCTCCAAAGCGACTGGATTCGTTTCTATAGAGTGTTACCATTCTACCCTCCCCGTGGGGAGGAGACTATTAATAGTGATATTGACTTTATATCAATGAACTTAATGCGCCACACCCAAGAAGCTCAAGCAAAAGAAAGTCTCATAAGGTGGCGCAGAATGCATACGCGCGCAAGCGTTAACGAACTCAGAGAAACACTGATACTTAACAATAGAAAAGACATCATCAAAAAGTTAGAAGAAAAACTAACCCCCAAAAGTGTACCGTGTCCTGTTCGTCCCAAGCACCACAGAACAGTTAGGTTTCCACGGTCTACATTACGGATTCGGTAATACTGAGAGATAAAAATGATGAGTTCTGCTCTACGCCCCACAAAACCAAACGTTGTAATTTTATTGTTTTGTTGAACGTTTGCTTTTGACCAGTAAACACTACATCGGTGCAGATATTCCACATATCCTAAATTACCCATTTGGTGCATCAGCTCAAACGCACGGACTTTAACATGAGACTGGACGCAAAGAACAGTTTATATTGTGGGAGTGGTAATGAGAGTAATTTTCTTTCTCCCACTGATCTTATTGTTCAACAATTATCGTGGCAAGAGAATATTTTATTTGAAACATGATTTGCTTGACGAATTCGAAGCCACTCTCATGAACCTTGGTTACCAGTCATGAAGCTCTCGACTGGGAGCCTGCACGTTATTATACTCAACAAGCTGTTGTAGGATTTTCTACTGTAAAAACGTGTAGCTTCCTTAACCTTTACCTAACATGAAAAGCAGACGACACTTGCAAAAAAAAATTCTTCAATAATTATTTTTTTTTATTTTTTGTCCAACGAGGGGTCATAACCTATGTTTTTAAGACAAAAAATGAAAAAAATAAGGAAAATTAACTGGCGATTTTTGAGAATAGCGCTGGTCGGTTTTGCCGTTACGTTGGGTAAAGGGTAACGGGGTCATCCAACGATTTTCATCAGTGACCAAAATATAGATAAAAGAATTAAACAAGGTCATAGTATATATAGACAATAAACATATAGTGTGTTTTTATATCTGTGTTATACAACGAGTTGAAATATGGTTTATTTTTTCGAGGCTTCGCCGAGAAAAAATAAACCATATTTCAACGAGTTGTATAACACAGATATAAAAACACACTATATGTTTCTTGTTTTTATATGTTAACAAACAGACACCCGTCTCGTGCGTCGACCCGACTTATATATGCTTCCCACGGGCCTCCAAAGAAAACCAGTCTACGAGACAAAAGAAATAGGACAAGACGCATAGAGTTGTGTCCCTTACATTACAAAATCGATGACGGCGACTGTAAAGTGCGATTGCACTTCTTGCATCATGTAACTGCGCTGGAACAAAATAAATTTCAACTATTTTATTAACAGTAACAAAACGGTGTTTCAGTAGAGTTATTCTTTTTTGACATAGTTCCAGTTTTCTTCCGTGTTTTATGCTGTAGTCCCAATATAACAAATAATTTTGCGTTTGTTTACAATTTTTACGAAGTGTTTTTTTTCAGGTAGAGCAGACGAACTTTTAATTAGCGCAGTTCCGCGAGTACTTTTGATCGAGGCCGTGACTATAAATAGTTCGCAGTCGCCGCATACTAATTACTATTAACATTCAAGTAATTTCTACAATGTTTTGAAGCAAAATTTTAGGTTGCCTTTATGGAAGCAAAATAAATAAGAAATGACACCATCAGAGGATTTTGACAAAGTGCAATAAGCGTACAATTAAAACCTGCCCTGTGATATAACGATGTTTCATGAATGAATGAATGAAAATGGAATTGAAAGAGGTCAGAGGTCGTTCGCATAAATTATAATTATATACAACACCCGTTGTATATACTTCAAGTAAATACAACGGTTGTTATACTCTATGGTTATCAGATAAATTAAAATAATGAATAGAGTGCAAAGGAATGGCATATATTCACTTTTTCACTAAAAAAATACTTTAACGATTTTGACGATAGACAAATTTCTGTTGTCGATACGTAAAACATTAAACGCGATAAATAGGTTTCAAAACAAAAATATATCCACACAAACATTAACTGTAAACGTCATTATTGTGCTAGTAAATTTGTTTATCCAATCAAATGAAGTTACTAAGAGACATAGACTCCGCAATATTAGGTTCAGGACGGCTGAAAAGCACCCAATATTAGGTGCCTGTCAGCCATTTTGTTTTATCATTATGTCCACATGGCTCAGCTTTAATTTACGCGTACGTACATGCTGCAGCGCAGTCGTACAGAAGACCCACCATATAAAATAGCCCCGTCGTATAAACATTGAATTCAATTGAATGAAACTGTTATAATAAAATGCCAAACCAGCCCAAAACATTGGAGGTTATAGAACAAGTGACGAGTGATTTATTAGAATGCGGAAGCAAAATTACTCCCCTTGTTGCGTATGTAAACATCGTCTGCTTTGTTTACATTTTTCGAGAAGTGCGCATCATTTAACTATTCGTTGAGGTGACTTCCCCAATGACATTTTAGCACGCTGTGCATAATAAATACGTTACAGGGCGTTCAGTTGGCAGATACAGTGTGATATACGGCTCAGAGAAAACAATATTAGGTTCGGCTTCGCCTCACCTAATATTGTTTTCTCTTCGCCGTATATGACAATGTATCTGCCAACTAAACGCCCTGTAACTTATAAACTTGAGCTTCTTCAAATACATCATTTGACTGAAGGTCGAACTATATTTATCAAAACTTTCTGTTTCCATTTCCATGTTTGTCTGCTACCCAAATGATTTAAAAATAAGACAACAGCAACGCTTTACCTGTCCATCTTCAGTGAAATTTGGAAAAATGGTAACGTTAACCTTCTTTGCCACGCAATTATATTCATTGTCAAATCGATCAACACCGATCTTATCGTTAGGCTTTGTAATAAAATAGGTGCTATCGAAATACAGGTCACCCATTGTATCCACAACAACATCAACAGGACAACATTCCCTCGAAGTTCGAACCGTTACATTACTGAAATGAGGTCCACCAGAACGCTTATGAAATTACCGATAAATGAAATCATTAACCGAAATAATCACGGTTTTGTTCACATCTTTCATTGACGGCCACTTAATTACAAGATACTAAATTGTAATCGCATTATATTAACTTGTAACTACAAAATACTAAATTGTAATTATAAGATACTAACTTGTAATTAAAAGTTACTATCTTGCAATTACAATTCATAATCTTAAAAGTTCAAGTTGGCTAATTTGTAATTTCAACTTTACAATCTTATAATTACAATTTAATAACTTGTAATTACAATATAATAGCTTGTACTTACAATTTAGGTAACTTGAGATGACAATTTAATAACTTGTAATTTCAATTAAGCAAACTCGTAATTACAATTCAATAATTTGTAATTACAATTTAGTATCTTATCATGGTGTTATGTGGGATTCACTTGGTGGTCTAGTACGGTAGTATATGGACTGTGTGTATCCCTGTTAGTCTGTCATCAGCCATTGGTACCTGTTACTCGTGTTATGTTTTTCACTGTCCTTTGGTTGCTGTGAATAGTTCGTAATGCTAGGACATGCGATGTTGTTGATATTTCTTTGTTGTCTAGGATAATAGAACAATATCGATTGCCTGTATCTTGTTGGGCCTTTCAGCCTTGGGGACACCTGTTGGTTGTCCTTTTGGCTGTGTACTATTTTGCCACATTCCGTTTTTTGGGTCGCTCTCCAGTATCGCAGAAGAGGCCAAAAAAGCGCCTGAATTATATAGACTGTATAACTCCTACATGCCAGATTATAGCCATCTTTGTGGCTCATATGCCCCAGTCTGGACTAGTGTGGATATGTGCGCACTATTGGGGACCAATCTCAAAGGAACGTGGTTTGGGAACTATTCCGGCACCTGCGGTCCGAGGAAAGTTATTTGTGGACTTTTTAGGACCAAGGGAGCTGTTGTAATTGGTATGGGAACTACTCCGGACATCTGGGGCTAAGAGATACAGTGACTTTTTGTGGAGTACTTGGGTCTATAGTGAGTCTCAGATGATGGTTGTTAGTGTAGTAGTTGTTGTAGTTGTTGGTGTAGTGGTGTATTTGTTTAGTTGTTGATTTAGAAGTTGTAGTGGCTGATGTAGTAGTTGTGGTTCCTGTTGAAGTTGTTAGTGTCGTATCGGCAGCTGTTGGTGTTGTAGTAGTTAGTGTTTCTGTGTTTAGTGTTGTAGTGGTGTTGTTAGTGTCGTAGAGTAGGAGTTGCAATATGTAGTGGTAGGTATTGTAGTGGACTTAGTAGCTGTGGTGGTTGATGTGATGCTTGAAGTTATTTGTATTGTAGTTGTGTTTGGTGGCTGCAGTAAGGTCTGGTGTATTATTTGTTTTTTTGTAAAGTAGTTTTAATGTTAGTGTGGTTGTGGCCATTGATGCCGTGGTTATGGTTGTAGTATAAGAATGGTTCGTGTTGTAGTTAACAGTGTTATAGTGGTAGTGGTTGGTGAATGTTGTTGTAGTTGTAGTTGAAGTGGTTGGTGTCGTAAATGTCGGTATAATAGATGTAATAGTTGATGTTGTAGTTATAGTAGCTGGTGTGGTAGTTGGTTTAGTTGTTGGTGTTATAGTTACTGTTTAGCAACTGGAGAGAACGGTTTAGATATTGTAGTGATTGGTGTTGAAGTTATTGTAGTGGTTAATGTTATAGCTGATTCAATAGGTGTAATGGTTGTGGGAATAGTTGCAGGGCTTAGTGTGGTAATTTGGTGGTTGGTGGTGTTGCCCTGGTTTCGGTGAAGTAGATGTTAGGATGATATTGTATCAGCTGTCGTAGTAGTGCGATAATTTGGTGGTTGGTGGTGTTGCCCTAGTTTTGGTGAAGTAGATGTTGGGATGGCATTGTATCAGCTGTTGTAGTAGTGTGGTAATTTGGTGGTTGGTGGTGTTGCCCTGGATTGGTGAAGTAGATGTTGGGATGGTATTGTGTCAGCTGTCGTAGTAGTGTGGTAGTTTGTTGGTTGGTGGTGTTGCCCTGGGTTTGGTGAAGTAGATGGTAGGATGGTATTGTATCAGCTGTCGTAGTAGTGTGGTAGTTTGTTGGTTGGTGGTGTTGCCCTGGTTTTGGTGAAGTAGATGTAAGGATGGTATTGTATCAGCTGTCGTAGTAGTGTGGTAGTTTGTTGGCTGGTGGTGTTGCCCTGGTTTTGGTGAAGTAGATGTAAGGATGGTATTGTATCAGCTGTCGTAGTAGTGTGGTAGTTTGTTGGTTGGTGGTGTTGCCCTGGTTTTGGTGAAGTAGATGTTAGGATGGTATTGTATCAGCTGTCGTAGTAGTGTAGTAGTTTGTTGGTTGGTGGTGTTGCCCTGGTTTTGGTGAAGTAGATGTTAGGATGGTATTGTATCAGGTGTCGTAGTAGTGTGGTAATTTGGTGGTTGGTGGTGTTGCCCTGGTTTTGGTGAAGTAGATGTTAGGAAGGTATTGTATCAGGTGTCGTAGTAGTGTGGTAATTTGGTGGTTGGTGGTGTTGCCCTGGTTTTGGTGAAGTAGATGATAGGATGGTCTTGTATCAGCTGTCGTAGTAGTGTGGTAATTTGGTGGTTGGTGGTGTTGCCCTGGTTTTGGTGAAGTAGATGTTAGGATGGTATTGTGTCAGCTGTCGTAGTAGTGTGGTAGTTTGTTGGTTGGTGGTGTTGCCCTGGTTTTGGTGAAGTAGATGTTAGGATGGTATTGTATCAGCTGTCGTAGTAGTGTGGTAGTTTGTTGGTTGGTGGTGTTGCCCTGGTTTTGGTGAAGTAGATGTTAGGATGGTATTGTATCAGCTGTAGTTGTAGCGTGGTAGTTTGTTGGTTGGTGGTGTTGCCCTGGTTTTGGTGAAGTAGATGTTAGGATGGTATTGTATCAGCTGTCGTAGTAGTGTGGTAGTTTGTTGGTTGGTGGAATTGCCCTGGTTTTGGTGAAGTAGATGTTAGGATGGTATTGTATCAGCTGTCGTTGTAGCGTGGTAGTTTGGTGGTTGGTGGTGTTGCCCTGGTTTTGGTGAAGTAGATGTTAGGATGGAATTGTATCAGCTGTCGTTGTAGCGTGGTAGTTTGGTGGTTGGTGGTGTTGCCCTGGTTTTGGTGAAGTAGATGTTAGGATGGTATTGTATCAGCTGTCGTAGTAGTGTGGTAATTTGGTGGTTGGTGGTGTTGCCCTGGTTTTGGTGAAGTAGATGTTAGGATGGTATTGTATCAGCTGTCGTAGTAGTGTGGTAATTTGGTGGTTGGCGGTGTTGCCCTGGTTTTGGTGAAATAGATGTTGGGATGGTATTGTATCAGCTGTCGTAGTAGTGTGGTAATTTGGTGGTTGGTGGTGTTGCCCTGGTTTTGGTGAAGTAGATGTTAGGATGGTATTGTATCAGCTGTCGTAGTAGTGTGGTAGTTTGTTGGTTGGTGGTGTTGCCCTGGTTTTGGTGAAGTAGATGTTGGGATGATATTGTATCAACTGTCGTAGTACTGTGGTAGTTGATTTAGTGGAGGTTGTATAGCAGTTGTTGTTTTGGGGATGAAGGTGGTATAGTAGATGTTGTTTTGGGGATGAAGGTGGTATAGTAGATGTTGTTTTGGGGATGAAGGTGGTAGAGTAGATGTTGTTTTGGGGATGAAGGTGGTATAGTAGATGTTGTTTCGGGGATGAAGGTGGTATAGTAGATATTGTTTTGGGGATGAAGGTGAAATAGTAGATGTTGTTTTGGGGATGAGGTGGTATAGTAGATGTTGTTTTGGGGATGAAGGTGGTATAGTAGATATTGTTTTGGGGATGAAGGTGGTATAGTAGATGTTGTTTCGGGGATGAGGTGGTATAGTAGATGTTGTTTTGGGGATGAAGGTGATATTGTAGATGTTGTTTTGGGGATGAAGGTGGTATAGTAGATATTGTTTTGGGGATGAAGGTGGTATAGTAGATATTGTTTTGGGGATGAAGGTGGTATAGTAGATGTTGTTTTGGGGATGAAGGTGATATTGTAGATATTGTTTTGGGGATGAAGGTGGTATAGTAGATGTTGTTTTGGGGATGAAGGTGGTATAGTAGATATTGTTTTGGGGATGAAGGTGGTATAGTAGGTGTTGTTTTGGGGATGAAGGTGGTATAGTAGATGTTGTTTTGGGGATGAAGGTGGTATAGTAGATGTTGTTTTGGGGATGAAGGTGGTATAGTAGATGTTGTTTTGGGGATGAAGGTGATATTGTAGATGTTGTTTTGGGGATGAAGGTGGTATAGTAGATATTGTTTTGGGGATGAAGGTGGTATAGTAGATATTGTTTTGGGGATGAAGGTGGTAGAGTAGATGTTGTTTTGGGGATGAAGGTGGTATAGTAGTTGTTGTTTTGGGGATGAAGGTGAAATAGATGTTGTTTTGGGGATGAAGGTGATATAGTAGATGTTGTTTTGAGGATGAAGGTGATACAGTAGATGTTGTTTTGGGGATGAAGGTGGTATAGTAGATGTTGTTTTGGGGATGAAGGTGAAATAGTAGTTGTTGTTTTGGGGATGAAGGTGGTATAGTAGATGTTGTTTTGGGGATGAATGTGGTATAGTAGATGTTGTTTTGGGGATGAAGGTGGTGTAGTAGTTGTTGTTTTGGGGATGAAGGTGGTATAGTAGATGTTGTTTTGGGGATGAAGGTGGTATAGTAGATATTGTTTTGGGGATGAAGTAGTTGATGTGGTTAATGACTAAGTGTGTAAGTGATTTGTAGAGTAATGGTTAGCGTGGTAGTTGTCGCTGTAGTAGCCGTACTGATCTAAATCGTCACAACAACTACAACAGCGACCACTTGTTTGTTTTGTTTTGTTTAGTTTTATTGAGGTTTAAGAAATCTTTCGACAGCCAGTGTCACCTCGTGTCGAGTAGTTTTACGGGTGGAGGAAGCCCGAATACTAGGAGAGAACCACTGCGTAGCGGCTAGGAACTGTCAGACTCCCAACGTGTTAACTCCACTCAAACAGGGTTACATTGGCTGCTCCACGTGCAGCACGCCTTAGTACACGGCGCCAACGTTCCCCCACGTAGTCAATCGGGATTAAGTGCCTTGCCTAAAGACACAACGCACTTACCGCTAGTCGGAAGCGAACCGTGTAACTCTCTGTTTGAAGTCCAATGCCACAACCACCTCGCCACCTCGCCACCTCGCCACCTCACCACCTCGCCACCTCACCTCCTCGCCACCTCGCTCCCAACACCGACCAAGACTACACTGAGAACTACAACTCAATACCAACAACTAGGTCAACGAATACATATAGTAAGTCCCCAACAACTCCAAGCGCTGCAGCTACTAGACCTGCCGAAAGAACTATGAAACCAACAACCACAACTACAACACTAGACACAGCAACACCAATTACTACAAAACCAACTACTACAAAACCAACCACTGTAACGACGACACCAACAATCTCAACCACCAGCTCACCTACTGCAGCAACCACCACAACCACTAAACTAACGACTAACCAAACCACTAAACCAACAACAATAACAGCTACTACATCATTAACCACTATCTTAAGTCCCTTATAGTCTCAAGTACCCCTCGACAGTGCTCAAGCTACCAATAGTTAAATTTTACACCTACAGTAGAATTACATCCAAGTTGACATTTGGTAAGGACGACCTGAATGCGAACTTGTCTAAATTTATCGCACGTTGCCTCGCGAAGAGTGAAATGAAAGTGGCAATTATTTATTACGTTTTTAAATGACTTTCCCCCATAAACCCCCAAAAATAACATACACGCATTGTCTCATGTTAATAAGGCATCCATATCTCGAAATAGTATGTTATTATGTTGTTAAAATGAAAAGGTCCTCTTTCTTTCTTAATTTCGTTTCGTATTTAGTGCCTAAAAGTCCCGAGTGGTCCCCAAACCACTTACATCAATCCCCATAACGTGGTTCCCAATAGTCGCCAACCACTATCTTCTGAGATCCCCAATGGTCCACAAGTATCTATATTAGTCCAGGCTAGCCCACAGGGGCCATACATATGGCTATAATATTGGTTCTAGGAGTCATAAGCCATAATGTAGGAGTGCACTCCAAAACAATCGAATTGTAGGGAAACAGCATAAAACCAACATGGGGTAGATTATATGGTTTTAGACAACCAACAGGTATCACCAATGCAAAAGGACCCCAAAGAGGTACATATAAACCACATTAGACAACCAAATAGAACCACCAAAACCACATGGCCAGCATTACGCCCTACATATAACAACCACAGGGTATCATAAAGTTTTACATGAGTAGCGAGTATCGCGGGTCAGGGTTAAACAAACAGGGACATACACAGTCCATCCTATACTACCGCACTGGACAACCAAGCATACCGCGTGTAACCGGATTGCAGTATACTAAATTGCATTTATAAGTTATTAAATTTACGAGATAATAAATGAATGTCTGTGGCATTGGTTGAAATAAATCTTAATTCGTGGTTTAACCCTTTGGCAAATAGTTGAATTGTTCCAAACAAATGATTTTTCAGCTCATGAGCGAAGCTTAACAGGAGCTTAAGTGATCACTTTTTGTCCGTCATCCGTCCATCCGGCGTCCGTCCGGCGTGAACTGTATATTATCGACTTCTCCTCATAAACCACTGTGCCGAAATGAACCAAACACGATATGCATGTTCCTTATCATATGTCAATTCATGTTTGTTCAAATAAACTTGCCACGCCCACAGGGGGCACACAGTTGCATAATTCTGTTAGCAACCCACATTTTTTTGGAAAAAAATAAAAGATTTTATTCTCGAGAACTACCTATCAGAATATTTTGATACTTCGTATACAGCATCATTAGAGGGGTCACATTCAGGTTTGTGCGAAATAATTTCCTGAGTTAATATTTTGGCTCTCTATGGGAAACCGAATTTTAACTTGGTGCAATGTGAGGAAATTAATTTAGAAATCTTCTTAAGATCTATTAGTCGAAGTCGCTTGAAAGTTGGTATACTGCATCTTTAGGGGTGTTAGCTTGAAGTTTGTTAAAGCATATTTGGGCACGTGTTGGAACCCGAATTTTAACTGGGTGTAATATAAAGAATATTCTTTTAAAATCTTCTTCAGATCTATCAGTCGGAATTTTGTATGTAGCTTTCATAGTGGAGTGAGATTCAGATTTGTTCAAATCAAGTCACTGAGTTCATATTTTTATGCCATGATTACCTATTCTACTATACATGAAAAACCTATGATATAAATTTTAGCTTTACACACCAACCGTGGTGACCACGCCAGCGATGGGATTTCAGTAGTTAAATTTTACACCTACAGTAGAACTACATCCAAGTTGACATTTGGTAAGGACGACCTGAATGCGAACTTGTCTAAATTTATCGCACGTTGCCTCGCGAAGAGTGAAATGAAAGTGGCAATTATTTATTACGTTTTTAAATGACTTTCCCCCATAAAACCCCCAAAAATAACATACACGCATTGTCTCATGTTAATAAGGCATCCATATCTCGAAATAGTATGTTATTATGTTGTTAAAATGAAAAGGTCCTCTTTCTTTCTTAATTTCGTTTCGGTGATAAAACTGACAGCGGAAGTACCGCCCACCGATCCTCATGTAAACAAAAACAAATTCGCACGTATTTACGCTGCTGCTCAGTAAAATCCCGAAAAAATAATAGCGACTCTTAATAATCTGACGATCATGGTATAAATAAAATATACGCAAAGTAGCTTGGTGTACCAAATGTTCACCACTCGTGGTGAAGTGGTGTTAACCGCGCGCCGAAGGCTCGCGGTTACCACCACTTAACCACTCGTCGTGAACATTTGGTACACCAAGCTACTATGGGTATATTCTATATGTACTCCCCATGTGAACCTGATTTTTAACTTGGTGCAATATGAGAAAATTTATTTCGATATCTTCTTTTACAGATCTACCAGTAAACATGACATGGAGTGATATTTGGACTCACTGTGGAAGCCCGAATTTTAACTTTGTGTAATATGGGAGATACTCTTTAAAAGGCTTCTTTAGATTCATCAATCTTTTGATATTGGGTATGCAGAACACTAAGTGGGGGTGGGGGTGTTCAAATCAAGTACCTGTGGCCATATTTGGGCTCTCTGGCTTTAACTTCGTGCAATATGAAAGTCAGTTTTAAAAAGCTTCTTCTTCAGATCCACCAGGCATAAACTGTTGATATTTGGTACATGGCATTACTATAACTCGTAGATTAAAGTTTATACAATGTGTTACGCTTGACATTGGGGTGTGTGGGGGTCAGAGGAGGGTTGAAATTTAACACAGAACCAAATGTGGAAAATTTATTTTGTTTAAATAAACCGTGACAGTGCGTAACAAACTTGGTAAACCTTAGTTAAATGCAAATGTGAATACATGAGATTAATGTTTGTTCAAATAAGGCCCGGGTGGGGTGGGGGTGAGATGGGGAGGAGGGTCTGTTGGTCGACATGTTCGGGTTTTTGTTTGCTTGGGAACAAGATATGGAGGATTTCTGGGTGGTTTATAAACAAAAAATAAAAAAAAACTTCCACCCTGTTAAGGGGGAGTGGATGAGATCAACTGGACAATTTTTTCCTCTTTGTTTCAAAATTAGTTTTGAAGGGGTGATTTTACGCCAAAAAAAAACAAAAAAACAAAAAGAACAATTCATCCAACAGACCCTTCTTCCATCATCTCCACTTCGCCAATTAAATTATCCCACCACCCCTACTTTCCTAGCTAAGTTAGATTAACTATATAGATACTGAATGTTACCTTAATTCCTTCTTTAATCAATTTTATCTTACAAACAACATGCATTTTGTCTGTATTAACTCCGCAACTGTCGTGTATCCGACCCCTGTTACAGAAGTTTGTATTAGGGGGTCGGATACAAGCACGTTCCTTTCGCGTGAGTTCCATTTTTTTTTCTTTTTGTTCATCCGTACGAATAAATAGTTCGTTATATATTCGTCTACATTCTTTACTTATCCCCAATATATTGTAAGATAAAATAAAAATTACCATTATGTGGATGTACATAATATGTATCCGAGTCTCGCTCTGGGTTCTAAGGGTAGATCGCGACGAGTCTTCGACTCGTCGTGATCTGCCCTTAGAACCCGGAGCTCGACTCGGATACATATTTTGTACATCCACATAATGTAATAATCTCTATTTATCGGGTCCGCAATTAAATATTAACAAGCAATAAAAAAAACATCCTGTTTTTTATTTATGTATTTATTTTTTATATCTGTCATATGTTGAGGTCTTTTCTCGAAAATTAAAAAAAGTGATAATATAATAGTTGAATATAAGATTTACAAGATGCCATTCATTAACTGGTAGAGTACTAAATTATTTTCGGTTGTCAAAATTTTTCCACATGTCTTTGCCTTGTTACAATCTATCGGAGAGTGCCTCAAAGCAATATCTCATAAATACAAACAATGAAAAGCAACAGTGATTAAAAAATAATTTTATTTCAAAGATAATATAAAGGACATCCACAAAATATGAAGCGTTTAAGGTGGAGTATGTTCACTTCAGAATAAAACCCAAATATGGGCTTCCAGCAGTTACCCTACCAGTTAACATTCGTTATATTTCCCCATAGACCACGAACTTCTTTTTCGCTAGGATTTCTTTCGGTTTTTATATAAAATAGCAAATATTTTAAAATTCTTATTAAAATCATTTTCCCCATCGTAATAGTAAGCGTTCAGAATTATTTTTAGAGTTACGTTTTTTTAATTTATGATTTGAACGTAATCTTTCAAACTGAGCTGCACGGCTGTCTTGCGGTCCTTTATGCGATCGCCATCGACTGCAAGAGCCGTTTTAATCTTTGGCATTTGTTAAATTGTTTTCTTCCATCCATTTTACGGGAGGGTGACTTTCTAACAGAAAGATTAAACTACCGTAAACGATCTTGGCTTCTTCGTTACCTTTGTCTTCTTCTTGTGCTAATCTCTCGTTGATTTCTCCAGTAAATTCTACGACATTCGAAATCGGTTCATCGTTTACTATAGGAGCCCAGGTCCGTAACTAACTTTGTAGGACGTCGGTACCCGACGACTCGGTCATATCGCCCAACTATTTCGAACATATCTAATTGCTTTTATCAAAGACTTATACGCTTCAAATATACTTCCCATTGATAAAATACAGTATTTTAAACATACAACAATTACACACCACCTAGGTATAGTTGCCCGACGACCTGGGTGCTTTCAACTGGTCATGGTCATAAAAATCCTTTGTTATTAGTTACTCTCTCTCTCTGGATGTGGAATTCTATGGAGGATATAATGAATCTGGCATTTATTGCACTTTCTAATCTGTGCATATTTCTGTCGGACAAACAAGAGATTTCCCCAACTGAGTACTCCAAACAGTGAGCGTGTGTTTAGTTTAAACAATATTTATTCAAGATTATGTTATATGTATACATTACATAACAGTGTAATAGAACAATAAAAAAAAGTTTAACTACTAGTACACGAAATAACTGTAACAGTGATAATCGAGTTGGTAAGTAGAGTAGGTTTCGACAGAAAGACTTATATGAGTAGACCCCCTACGTTCAAAAGCACTTTTCGTAAAGATGATGGGATTGATCAGTAATGAAGCATGTATATCACGGCCTAAGGGACATGAGCCCTATGGGGCCAGTGAGTCTGGTTAAGCTGCGGTCCTTGTACAAGCACAGCACCATCGCGAATCCGACCAAGTAAGCATTCAGGGTGCGTACACGTAGTCACCTGCAACTACGTAATGGCACACATTTACTAACATAAATAAGCGCATCTGAATGGCATTGACAGCTCGTCGCAAGGAAAATTCGAGAAAAGCATTTTATGCTAATTTCATAGATAGAACAAGTTGACCGATAGGCTCAGTCCCTAAGCCAGCGATACACGCGATTGTTTAAACTACACATACGGATGAGATCAGAAGTGGTCAAACGTTAGCCAGCGATACACGCGATTGTTTAAACTACACATATGGATGAGATCAGAAGTGGTCAAACGTTAGCCAGCGATACACGCGATTGTTTAAACTACACATACGGATGAGATCAGAAGTGGTCAAACGTTAGCCAGCGATACACGCGATTGTTTAAACTACACATACGGATGAGATCAGAAGTGGTCAAACGTTAGCCAGCGATACACGCGATTGTTTAAACTACACATACGGATGAGATCAGAAGTGGTCAATCGTTAGCCAGCGATACACGTGATTGTTTAAACTACACATACGGATGAGATCAGAAGTGGTGAAACGTTAGCCAGCGATACACGCGATTGTTTAAACTACACATATGGATGAGATCAGAAGTGGTCAAACGTTAGCCAGCGATACACGCGATTGTTTAAACTACACATACGGATGAGATCAGAAGTGGTCAAACGTTAGCCAGCGATACACGCGATTGTTTAAACTACACATACGGATGAGATCAGAAGTGGTCAAACGTTAGCCATCGATACACGCGATTGTTTAAACTACACATACGGATGAGATCAGAAGTGGTCAAACGTTAGCCAGCGATACACGCGATTGTTTAAACTACACATATGGATGAGATCAGAAGTGGTCAAACGTTAGCCAGCGATACACGCGATTGTTTAAACTACACATATGGATGAGATCAGAAGTGGTCAAACGTTAGCCAGCGATACACGCGATTGTTTAAACTACACATACGGATGAGATCATAAGTGGTCAAACGTTAGCCAGCGATACACGCGATTGTTTAAACTACACATACGGATGAAATCAGAAGTGGTCAATCGTTATCCAGCGATACACGCGATTGGTTAAACTACACGTACGGATGAGATCAGAAGTGGTCAAACGTTAGCCAGCGATACGCGCGATTGGTTAAACTACACGTACGGATGAGATCAGAAGTGGTCAAACGTTAGCCAGCGATACACGCGATTGGTTAAACTGCACATACGGATGAGATCAGAAGTGGTCAAACGTTAGCCAGCGATACACGCGATTGTTTAAACTACACATATGGATGAGATTAGAAGTGGTCAAACGTTAGCCAGCGATACACGCGATTGTTTAAACTACACATACGGATGAGATCAGAAGTGGTCAAACGTTAGCCAGCGATACACGCGATTGTTTAAACTACACATACGGATGAGATCATAAGTGGTCAAACGTTAGCCAGCGATACACGCGATTGTTTAAACTACACATACGGATGAGATCAGAAGTGGTCAAACGTTAGCCAGCGATACACGCGATTGGTTAAACTACACATACGGATGAGATCATAAGTGGTCAAACGTTAGCCAGCGATACACGCGATTGTTTAAACTACACATATGGATGAGATCAGAAGTGGTCAAACGTTAGCCAGCGATACACGCGATTGTTTAAACTACACATACGGATGAGATCAGAAGTGGTCAAACGTTAGCCAGCGATACACGCGATTGTTTAAACTACACATACGGATGAGATCATAAGTGGTCAAACGTTAGCCAGCGATACACGCGATTGTTTAAACTACACATACGGATGAGATCAGAAGTGGTCAAACGTTAGCCAGCGATACACGCGATTGTTTAAACTACACATACGGATGAGATCAGAAGTGGTCAAACGTTAGCCAGCGATACACGCGATTGTTTAAACTACACATACGGATGAGATCAGAAGTGGTCAAACGTTAGCCAGCGATACACGCGATTGTTTAAACTACACATACGCGTGAGATCAGAAGTGGTCAAACGTTAGCCAGCGATACACGCGATTGTTTAAACTACACATACGGATGAGATCAGAAGTGGTCAAACGTTAGCCAGCGATACACGCGATTGGTTAAACTACACATACGGATGAGACCATAAGTGGTCAAACGTTAGCCAGCGATACACGCGATTGGTTAAACTACACTTACGGATGAGATCAGAAGTGGTCAAACGTTAGCCAGCGATACACGCGATTGTTTAAACTACACATCCGGATGAGATCAGAAGTGGTCAAACGTTAGCCAGCGATACACGCGATTGTTTAAACTACACATACGGATGAGATCAGAAGTGGTCAAACGTTAGCCAGCGATACACGCGATTGGTTAAACTACACTTACGGATGAGATCAGAAGTGGTCAAACGTTAGCCAGCGATACATGCGATTGGTTAAACTACACATACGCATGAGATCAGAAGTGGTCAAACGTTAGCTAGCGATACACGCGATTGGTTAAACTACACATACGCGTGAGATCAGAAGTGGTCAAACGTTAGCCAGCGATACACGCGATTGTTTAAACTACACATACGGATGAGATCAGAAGTGGTGAAACGTTAGCCAGCGATACACGCGATTGTTTAAACTACACATACGGATGAGATCAGAAGTGGTCAAACGTTAGCCAGCGATACACGCGATTGTTTAAACTACACATACGGATGAGATCAGAAGTGGTCAAACGTTAGCCAGCGATACACGCGATTGTTTAAACTACACATACGGATGAGATCAGAAGTGGTCAAACGTTAGCCAGCGATACACGCGATTGTTTAAACTACACATACGGATGAGATCAGAAGTGGTCAAACGTTAGCCAGCGATACACGCGATTGTTTAAACTACACATACGGATGAGATCAGAAGTGGTCAAACGTTAGCCATCGATACACGCGATTGTTTAAACTACACATACGGATGAGATCAGCAGTGGTCAAACGTTAGCCAGCGATACACGCGATTGGTTAAACTACACTTACGGATGAGATCAGAAGTGGTCAAACGTTAGCCAGCGATACACGCGATTGTTTAAACTACACATCCGGATGAGATCAGAAGTGGTCAAACGTTAGCCAGCGATACACGCGATTGTTTAAACTACACATACGGATGAGATCAGAAGTGGTCAAACGTTAGCCAGCGATACACGCGATTGGTTAAACTACACTTACGGATGAGATCAGAAGTGGTCAAACGTTAGCCAGCGATACATGCGATTGGTTAAACTACACATACGCATGAGATCAGAAGTGGTCAAACGTTAGCTAGCGATACACGCGATTGGTTAAACTACACATACGCGTGAGATCAGAAGTGGTCAAACGTTAGCCAGCGATACACGCGATTGTTTAAACTACACATACGGATGAGATCAGAAGTGGTCAAACGTTAGCCAGCGATACACGCGATTGTTTAAACTACACATACGGATGAGATCAGAAGTGGTCAAACGTTAGCCAGCGATACACGCGATTGTTTAAACTACACATACGGATGAGATCAGAAGTGGTCAATCGTTAGCCAGCGATACACGCGATTGTTTAAACTACACATACGGATGAGATCAGAAGTGGTCAAACGTTAGCCAGCGATACACGCGATCGGTTAAACTACACATACGGATGAGATCAGAAGTGGTCAAACTGAAGATAAAGAATAAATAAATGAAGAAAAGGAAGAAGTAAGAAAGCAGGAAAAAGTAGCCATCCTGAATACATTGTACGTTGTTTTTAGATAAAATTGAATAGCAAAGTAAGTATTGAAATTAAGCAGCTCTATTGATAGCTGGATAATAAGATTGTAGAATATGGCCTTGATCGTGCTTACACCGACCGAAGAATTTTTAGGGAAGGAGAAGTATGTTCTAATATCAGTTAGCGAGTGTTTATATTTGTCGGACAAGCAAGAACATCTGCCAAACTTAATATTTCATAATTTCTGGCCCAAATTCTACCCGACGAAACCCATGATCGGTATTTTTTTTTTGGGGGGGGGGGGTGTAACTTCGCCCTACCCCTGAATTTACTCCCACGCAAGAGCTATCTTGTATGTTCTTGATCGGAATTCCATGACCTCCATCAACACTATTTCTATCTCACACTTTCTTATGGGAAATGCGGATTTTTTTAAATGAAACTGTCTCAAATTGCAAATCTCTTGTCAATACGTTTTTATTTTGAAGTTTTTTTTATACACGTTCTTTTGTTTACCTCACAGCAGCGTATAGAGGGGTATAGATTGGATTAGATTTTAATGAAAATTTACATCCACCAGGGGCCGATACCATATCAATAATACATAAGTAATATTAGTTACACAGTTTGTTGAGCTAATCGTCTCCTTATTTTAATTGAAAAACAAACTGAACGAGTCTTTGACGTTTTGCTCCGCAATGTGTGAAAAAGGAAAAGGCAATAAATAACTGAATGACCTATTTCAGTTTTCATCTATTCTAAAGTTGGTACTTAATTATTTCCTCACTTTGCTAAAAGAATTCAAAAAAAAATAATCTTTTAACACAACCATACGAACCGGAACTTGAGTTTTGGGGCATTTTCTGTTTTGGGGAGTTAACATGGGATTTTATGTCTTATCAGGAGGAATCTTCTGTCCAGGTGATTTTTTTCAGGGAATCTTTTGTCCGGGGATCTTTTGACCGGGGAAAATACACTCGGCTGACAGACCGCTTCAGCCATTATTATCCATTTCAATAGCTCCATTGATTATCGTTCCTCGCGGTTCTTTCTTGAGGCGGAAGTCGTTTGCTTGTTCTTCCCGATAGTGTTTCGAGTTCCACAGGGCAATGTTGAGGTACCCTTTGCTGATCGAGATCGTCTCAGTATCGCCTTCAACCTACCACAAGTTGATAAGTCTGTTAAAATTCACGCCCAAGTCAGTCTTCATTGTTTTATTCACATAATTATTTTCCAAGTATTGGCTTCTATGAAGCCAATACTTGGAAAATAATTATGTGAATAAAACAATGACGATGAAATTTTTAATGACTGTGTCTGTTACATCGGTTGGTTTGTAAATATTGTTAGAATTTTATCTTCAAGTCGCTTTTAATAGTTTTATTCGCGTGATTATCTACGAGGTATGTGCTGAAATTTTGATGCGTGCCATCGAAGCAGTTTTTAGCGACTCTGTCTTTTGGAAGGTGGGTTCGAAAAGATTGGAAATCCTGTTAGAAATCATGTCTAAGCCAGTCAAGGCCGGTTTTCATATTATGTTTTCATGCATGGTATCGGTATAGTTTTTAGTGATGATATAGGTTCCGAAAGACTTTCAATCGTATTAGAATTCATGTTTAACGGCTCTTGTCTGGGCTGTATGTTATGAGAAAAAGATCGTTGATGTAATTTATGGAGATCGCACTCGTTTCGTCATAAATGCGACACTCACTTTCAGTGTTATCTCTTCAAAATTTATCGACAGAAATTGCTTTTAATTCTATTTATACTTTCCAAAGTGTGATTTACTGGGATTTCCGGGTTTGATTATAAATGATAACTTCACAAGTGAATTATGCAATCAACAATTGGGTCATGAATCCGTGCGCGCAAACGTAGACGCTTTGTCGTGGGTGTAATGGGGACTTCATTGTTTTTTGAAACCTTTACCTAACATGAAAAGCAGACGATACTTGCAAAAAAAAAAAAAATTCTTGAATAACTATTATTTTCATTTTTTGTCTCGAAAACATAGGTTATGACGAGCTCGTTCCAATGAGGGGTCATAACCTATGTTTTAAAAAATGAAAAAATAATGAAAATTAATTGGCGATTTTTGAGAATAGCGCTGGACGGTTTTGGCCGTTACGTTAGGTAAAGGGTTAAATAATATAATTATCGTTAATAATGAAAAGTAATAAACAGAGTAATCGCTTGACTGGACTCGTTACGTGAAATAATTCATTCGAGGCGAGGGACTATATTGTAAAACGCTCGTGCGCATTCGCACACTCGTGTTTGTACAACGTCACACACCTCTCATGAATTATTTCACGTAACTAGTCCAGTCAAACGATTACTCTTTATTTATTAAAAATAAGTCTCTGACGACATCTTGAAGAAAATGATCTCTCAGTGATAATTTTTTTCAGAATGAACAAGCACAGATTTCCACAAAACACACGAACCCGAGGCTCTACCTGCTCAGTATTCTAATAACTCATTAATTCGTCTGGCGGGTGGAACCTGGGACGGTCTAAGTAACAAATCCTCCAATTTCGTTTGAATCCAGCGACTCAATGAGTCCCATCGCCGGAAGTAAGGTCTCGATTGGCTATTTATTCTATGTCTTGATTTTGCTGCAAAAGTTATCTGTGTCAGTAAACAACAACTTTATTTTAGGACCGCATTTGTTTCCGATGCAGCCGTAATAGAAGCGGTGCACCAACTGCGAACTGTAATAGTAATATTCATTCCCAAGTAGATGGGTTTGGCATCCTTTTCATGTGTATGAACACATTTGACTGAATATAGTGCGTCACTTGTGATTGAGTTATTAAGATAATTTGCATCGCGGACTCCTCAGTGGTAATCAATATGACATCGACCAACTTCCCCGTATTCCCTGCATTCAGATTCAGTTTATTTGACAGTCTACAAATACAGGTAAACGATGAAAAAACACCCCAAACTTTCAATGGTGCTAGGTTTTCTGGGTCTGGCAGCTCTGGCTCTTGGGGCGGGGGTGTGAAGAGCCCGTAGACCACGGAGGTAACAGGATAGGCATTTGGATAGTACGCGCTGTCAATCCCAGTAAGGGCTCCTGATGTGGTATCACGAGTAATTTCGACAAACCCTGACCTTTCATTATCTCTGCCTTTATTGGGTCAAACTTGTCTTCGGCTGCCCAGTACTCTTTGCCCCCCCCCCCCCCCCCCCCCCCCCCGTGTAGAAACTTGATATTCAGGACATACTCTCCTATAGTTGTCTGACGAACTGCGGTGCTCTTTCGCCTATCATTCGAGCATAGATGACCATCGACCTGCCAGAACTTCGATTTTCGTCGACAGTTAGGATGTCGTCAATATCTGACGGGTCGCAAGCTTGAAAACAATTTTGCTTGCGCTTCCAGACAAAATGTCAGACACCAAATGAATCACGTCTGTCATTTAAGATTGATATCGGACATATTACAAAATGGAGTTTGAGTCTTCGAAATAGTGTGTTTTGGGTGTACATGCACCTTCATCTTGAAGCTGCTCAGAATTCATCCAACCATACCTTGTTTGGCAGGGCTCATTGAGCACTGCCAAACAAGGTATGGCTGGTTTCGTTCTGAATTGGAACTGAATATTACCCTTCAGACATAATTTAGATACATGTATGACTATATCAAATCGTATGCCTTCACATGCTGTTAATACTGATGAGCTGTACAGTCACTTTCTTCACACTTCCCAACTTGCCAGGACCAGAAATCACAATAATCATTAATTGTAGGCTTGCTAGTTATGTACATGATTTCCAGCATGCATGATGCTCTGGTCACTGAACTTCATTGATAAATTTGGCATCAGACATTTTGACTGATGATTTCAAACCTCAGTCTGACATTGGCCTTTTTGTACCCGACATTGTCCTTGCCTGACTACTTATTTTCTGTGGTATGACGGGTCTTCTCCTTCCTTGTACCGCCAACCTCAAACTCGTCTTTGGTGCTGTTCACCATCCAGACTCATCGTTCGTTGGCAGGTAGCTCCATAGGGGAAGGGATCTGGATGTCCATGTCGATCATTTGAGGCACCACCGGGGCAGGGTTTACTTTTTCTCAAGTCTTCGATAAGATTATATGCAGTATACAGGATTATGCAGTATGCCGAAGAATCTCATTTGTCTAAATGGTCTTTTTTCGAATTTCTATCTCAGCAAGCCGTCAACATTCACTATTAAAATCATGCCACTTGGCCCGCCATTGTTTATTGTTCGGAACCTGATATACACATCTCCACTAAAGAGCCAGGCGATTTCGGACTCCTCTACCGTATTTAGAATAAGGGCTAGAAGTGCCAGGTGGATTTTACAGTATTGCTTCAAACAGCTCTGTCCACACAGCTTCGTAGAGCTAAAAACGAGGCAATTGCATTTGTTTGTTTCCTTCATTTTACCTCGCGTATACTAAAGAATAACACATTTTTAAATACGTGGATGCCTATGGCTTGATACTTGACTGAAAATGGATTGGGAGGGGGCTATTCAGGTCGGAAGGGTTCCTATCATAGAGTGTATTTGCCCCCTCCCCCACCCCACCGCACGAGCAAATGCATCCTCACAGATTTCCCATTACTTGAAATTTCTGCGTTAAAAGTTCAAATCGGATACAACAACAACAACAACATTATTTAGATTATTAATGGCAGTTAAATTAATCAACCAACCAATGAATTAATCAGGCTGCCTTGGTGGTGTACCACTAAATATTTTGACAGTATGTTACTCAAATAATTAAAATATGTGATTATAAAAATGCATTAATACTTCTATTCTCTGGTATTCTGGTGTTGAATGACTACTGTTTTATTTATTGTATTTGATTGAGTAAACCTTTTCATTCTTTAAGATTTTCTTTAGCTAACACATATAATTTATAGATTGATTTTTCCAGCAATTTTATTATTTCATTTCAAAAAGTGATGGTGAAAACGAATGGAGTGACAGGAAACAGTTTGAAGAAGAAATCTATTATCAATTTACTACCAATGACTTTCAATAATTTTGATTACACAGCCACTTACCTATAATTAGTTAATGTCAATGCATGGCAAATTTGCAATGTCTGAAATCAGGAGTGTCATTTGAGAATAATCAGTCTAAAAATGCACTGATATATATATATATATATAGTGAAGATATATATCAGATTTATACCATGATTACCTATTCTACTATATATAAAAAGCCTATGACATAAATGTTAGCTTTACACACACCAACCGTGGTGAATACGCCAGCAATGGGATTTCAATAGTTAATATTTACACCAATAGTGGAACTACATTCATGTTGACCTTTGGTGACCTCGACCTGAATGCAAACTTGTCTAAATATATCAATCGTCGCTTCGCGAAGAATAAAATGAAACTCACAATTATTTAGTACGTTTTTAAATGAGTTTACCTCATAAGCTACCAAAAATGAACAAACATGCGCTGCCTCATGTTAATAAAGCACCCATAATTCAAATGAGTGTGTTATTATGTTACTAAAATAAAAAAATGCCGCGTGATTTGCGTGTTTCTTTTTCCATTTCGTTTCAGCGATAAAACTGACATCGGAAGTGCCACCCACCAGTGCTAATGTTAACAAAAACATATTCGCACGTGTATTATTTAACATTCAAACTCTTATTAATCTAACGATAATGTTATAAACAAGAGGCCCCAAGGTGCCCGAGGGCGCTCACCTGACATGGTAGCCTAAATATCAACCCAGAGAATTGATTTCAACAAGTTGCATCTGCTCCTCCTAAGAAAAGCTTATACCAAATATCCAAAGATTCTGACCAGTGGATCTAAAAAAAATAAGATTTTTAAAGAACATTCCTCATATTGAACTAAGTTATAATTTGGGCTCCCACATGGAGCCCATATATGAACCCAGGGACTTTAACATACTTAATCTCACCCCCCTAAGGATGCTGCACACCAAATATCAAAACATTCCAACTGCTGGATCTGAAGAAGAAGATTTGTAAAGAAAATTCCTCATTTTGAACTAAGTTACAATTCAAGCTCCCACAATGAGTCCAAATATGGACCTAGGGACATGGCTTGAACATACTTGAATCTCACCCCCCTAAGGATGCTGCATATCAAATATCAAAACATTCCAACTGCTGGATCTGAAGAAAATTTTTAAGAAAATTCCTCATTTTGAACTAAGTTATAATTCGGGCTACCACAGTGAGCCCAAATATGAACCCAGGGACTTGGCTTGAACAAACTTGAATCTCAACCCTCTAAGCATGGTGCATACCCAATATCAAAAGATTCTGCCTGGTGGATCTTGAGAAGAAGGTTTTCAAAGAAATTTGCCTGAAATTCACTAAGTTCGAATTCGAGCTTCTATAGTGAGCCCAAATATGAGTCTAGGGAGCCGATTTGAACAAACTTGAATCAGATCCACCCCACAATGTTGCATCCCAAATATCAAAAGATTCTGTCTGCTGAATCTGGAGAAGATTTTTTATGAAATTTGCCTGAAATGCACTAAATTCGAATTCGGGCTTCTATAGTGAGCCCAAATATGAATCCAGAAGGCCGATTTGAACAAACTTGAATCAGATACACCCCACAATGTTGCATATCAAATATCAAAAGATTCTGCCTGCTGGATCTGGAGAAGAAGATTTTTAAGAAATTTGCCTGAAATGCACTAAGGTCGAATTCGGGCTTCTATAGTGAGCCCAAATATGAATCCAGGGGGCCGATTTGAACAAACTTGAATCAGATCCACCCCACAATGTTGCATACCAAATATCAAAGATTCTGCCTGCTGGATCTGGAGAAGAAGATTTTTAAAGAAATTTGCCTGAAATGCACTAAGTTCGAATTCGGGCTTCTATAGTAAGCCCAAATATGAATCCAGGGAGCCGATTTGAACAAACTTGAATCAGATCCACCCCCACAATGTTGTGTATCAAATATCAAAAAATTCTGCCTGCTGGATCTGGAAAAGAAGATTTTTGAAGAAATTTGCCGGAAATGCACTAAGTTCGAAATCGGGCTCCTATACTGAGCCCAAATATGAACCCAGGGGGCCGATTTGAACAAACTTGGATCAGATCCACCCTACAATGTTGCATACCAAATGTCAAAAGATTCTGCCTGCTGGATCTGGAGAAGAAGATTTTTTAATCTTTTTCCCATTGCCTACAGTGTTAAAAAGTGCTGACTCAGCACTTTTTCAAAGTCCTGAAAAAAGCACCTTGTGATCAAACAGATGGGGATTTTTTTGACCATTCTATTCTACTGGATAAAAGTAAGCTTTATACAAAATAAGAATTCTCTGTGCCGTGTAGTTTTGGAGATATGACAGCTTTAAAGTTTTTCCTATTTTTAGCTCCAGAGGTTCTCACGGGGCAATGAGAAAATTTTTTTTGCATCAATCAACTACTTATGACCCATTATCATCTCATATCAAATTTGGTTCAAATCGACCTGACAGTTCTGAAAATAGAAATTTTAGGCGTGGTCAAATTTTTTGCCCCTCCCATAACGAAGGCAAATAATGCCCGACAAACTTCTCATGAACAAAGTTGATTACAAACCTCAAAAAGACTCTGTATACCGCATATCAAGTCTCTGCTGCTGGTGATTCATTAGAAGATGGTTTTCAAAAAATTTGGCCATTTTTTCCCCTCACCTCTGCTCAATATGAGCCGAAACCTATTTTGGATAAAAATCAAAATACCCCTATATAACCAGTACTTACATGAAATTTAATTAAAATGCAGATTGTGGTTTAGGAGAAAGAGGCTCAAACACCACCTTGACGACGGACGACAGACGACGGACGAAGAGTGATAAGAAAAGCTCACCCTGACTTTCAGTCAGGTGAGCTAATAAAATATACCCAAAGTAGCTTGGTGTACCAAATGTTCACCACTCGTGGTGAACATTTGGTACACCAAGCTACTATGGGTATATTCTATATGTCGCTACTACTAACATTGTTGAGCTAAAAAGTGACTAAAGACTCATTGAATGACTGATGCAAATCTATAAAAAATAATAAAATCTACAGTTTTATGGATGTACCTGTCCTAAAAAACCTATAAATCATTAACAGAATGAAAGGAAAAAAATGGTGAGACCAAAGAAAACATTGATTTCTTACAACGCCGGAAACCAATTCATCCCATCATGCTTTCCTGGAAAAATTTGTGTTCCCCCCTCGATGCAGGAAGCAATAATTGTTCAAGGACTCAACTGGGTGACTGCTAATCTAATTAGTTGTCGTCTTCATTGGTGTATGCCAATATCCAAACACATACAATCACGGAGATACAATAATATTTTTTGAGTTATTGGGAGACGGCTGGCGGAAAATGCACGGCCCGACAAATGGTGGTTGGTTGACTGGGACGCTGAATACCATATTATGTATGTTTTCACAAAAAAATAATCTGCTCACCTTCATCTGTACACATAATAATGTATGAAGAAATGATGAAACTCAGAATAGTTGAAAGGCATAACTCGAAATAGCTCACAAGTGAAATTCAAAGAGAAATAAGTTTTCAATGACACAACGGGCGAAGCTTTCAATCTTATGATTCGTCCTTTTCTTGGATGTTTTCCATGATACAAAATATCAGACGAGTGCAATTGTTTGCGTTTTTTATATTGGGGTTTAAGGACACTTTCCATAGCCAGGTCACCTCGTGTCGATCAGTTTTACAGGTGGGGAAAGCCTGAATATTCGGGAGATAACCACCGGGCAGAAGCGAGTAACTGTCAGACTCCCCAACACACTAACTCAAGCAGGGTTAACATGTGTTGAAAACATGTGCACCATCGACGTGAAGTATGCCTCAGTACACAACGCCCCCGCTTGAGCAATCGGAATTAAGTGCCTTACCCAAATACACAGTGCAGTTAACCCTGGTGGGGGTCGAACCGTGGACCTTTCAGTTTGCAGTCCAATGCCACTTCGCTCCCTAATTGTTTGTGTTATAGGATGGTATAACTTGAAAACAGTTGTATTCCGATGGGTATTAACTCTTGAAGGACTCCACGTTCGATACTGTTATTTCTTAAGGTCTGTACCAGAACATTAAAAAATCAGGGAAGTCAGACTTGTATTGTTTCAGTTTCAATTATTGGGAGAAATAACAATATCTCCATAGATGGAAGAATAGCGGGCGATGGATGGACGAAAGGATGAGGAATGATTGGTCATGATGTTAACATTAAGTCTACTATGTGTTATACGGATACACATAAAATGCAGCAGAGGACTTGTAAAAAAAATAGACAATAGTTCATTGGTCGGATTCGAGTACGATTTTTATCCTCGAATGGGGTGCGTGGGGGACTATTTCACGAGGCGTAAGCCGAGTGAAATAATCCGCGCATCCCATGAGAGGATAAAATCGTACTCGAAACCGAGCAGTGAACTATTGTATTTATTTTATTTTCTCCTTATTTGCTTTCCTTTTATAATTGTTTCCGTGTTTACTTTCAAAACATGTCCAAAAAAGAAGATATAGCCCACCATCACTGAGAGTGGAATAAGATGCTGGGAGTAGAATACCATTTTCGGCGAGTGGGTGTGGGAATACGATTTATTTTGGGGGAAGAAAAACGAATGAAAAAAAAATATACATCCGATACAGAGTGACATCAGAGTAACATTTTGAGAATGATGACAATACTTGTCCATGTTTGTTTTCAGATGACAATACTTGTCCGTGTTTGTTTTCAGATGATAATACTTGTCCATGTTTGTTTTCAGATGACAATACTTGTCCGTGTTTGTTTTCAGATGACAATACTTGTCCATGTTTGTTTTCAGATGACAATACTTGTCCATGTTTGTTTTCAGACGACAAGACTTGTCCATGTTTATTTTCAGATGACAATACTTGTCCATGTTTGTTTTCAGATGACAATACTTATCCAGGTTTGGTTTCAGATGACAATGCTTGTCCATGTTTGTTTTCAGATGACAATACTTGTCCATGTTTGTTTTCAGATGACAATACTTGTCCATGTTTGTTTTCAGATGACAATACTTGTCCATGTTTGTTTTCAGATGACAATACATGTCCACGTTTGTTTTCAGGTGACAATACTTGTCCATGTTTGTTTTCAGGTGACAATACTTGTCCATGTTTGTTTTCAGGTGACAATACTTGTCCATGTTGTTTTCAGATGACAATACATGTCCACGTTTGTTTTCAGGTGACAATACTTGTCCATGTTTGTTTTCAGGTGACAATGCTTGTCCATGTTTGTTTTCAGATGACAATACTTGTCCACGTTTGTTTTCAGATGACAATACTTGTCCATGTTTGTTTTCAGATGACAATACTTGTCCGTGTTTGTTTTCAGATGACAATACTTGTCCGAGTTTGTTTTCAGATGACAATACATGTCCCCGTTTGTTTTCAGATGACAATAGTTGTCCATGTTTGTTTTCAGATGACAATACTTGTTCATGTTTGTTTTCAGATGACAATCCTTGTCCACGTTTGTTTTCAGATGACAATACTTGTCCATGTTTGCTTTCAGATGACAATACTTGTCCATGTTTGTTTTCAGACGACAAGACTTGTCCATGTTTGTTTTCAGATGACAATACTTGTCCATGTTTGTTTTCAGATGACAATACTTGTCCACGTTTGTTTTCAGATGACAATACTTGTCCATGTTTGCTTTCAGATGACAATACTTGTCCATGTTTGTTTTCAGATGAGTGGATTAAGCTCCTTAAAACTGATACCAAAATATCAAAATTCCAGGCTGCAAATCTTTTCCATAATGGAGGTAGAAATTTCACTAATTCAATCTAGTTTGACAGAATTCATTGATCACTATCAAACAGCACTGAATTAGTCAAACTCCAGCCCTATCAAACAACACCGAATTGGTCAAACTCCAGCCCTATCAAGAAACACCGAATTGGTCAAACTCCAGCCCTATAAAACAACACTGAATTGGTCAAACTCCAGCCCTATCAAACAACACTGAATTGGTCAAACTCCAGCCCTATCAAACAACACTGAATTAGTCAAACTCCAGCTCTATCAAGCAACACTGAATTGGTTAAACTCCAAGTTCCATTATTGAGAAAATGTCTGTATGAAATGTCGGCGGTATTTGACATCAATAAGCAAGGGGTTAATAACAATCACACTAATCTATTGTAGGACCCCGCGAACACTCGACATTCGATTCTATTTCGGATCTTAGTCGTTATTCGGTTAAATTCGAATCTGATGCACGATTCGTTTCCATTCGATAATAAAGACTGGGGGTACTTTCCGCTATCTAAACAGAAACAACATCTCTACCCAAGCCACATTCCATACTAATTCTAGTCTCACTGTTGAATTTTTTTTCAAAGTTTCCAAGCAATATCAACGAGGAGCTGCTGTTAGCGGCTAGCCCCTATGTAGTGTCTAGTACCGATGAGCTGCTGTTAGCGGCTAGCCCCTATGTAGTGTCCAGTACCGATGATTCTCGCATCCGTTTCTGTTTTTGAACTTCGACGAAGGCATGCTTTGGTGATATATTTGGAATATTTTATAAGTGGGAATTTGAGCCATCACTGTCGGGACAAATCAGGTTTATAACACCCCTTAACCCAGTCGGTCATCTTCAAGACAGCCCTGATTCCATTCGAGATTCGATTCGAAATGAAATGGGTTATTCGCTGGGTCCTAATTTATTGCTACTGAAACAACAACAAATAACGATAAGTTTTTATTTTATTTAATTTTTTCTTACTTTACAACAGCTTGTGAAATGTTGCTTTTAGTATACGTATCACAGTGATAATAAGAAATAACCTACAATGTAAGCAATGAATGAAGTACGAACGAGTTCAATAAATTAGGAAACACAAAACGCCTTGCGTACCAATCACTTCACAGTTTATATATAAAAAATCAAACTGACACTATACAAAAGATAAACATTGTAATCTTTGGAACATTCACAAACCAAATATTATAAATATATCCTTGTAATTAAAATACATCTATCACACCAAGTATCCGAAAAAAATGTAAAACATAAAATTATTATGAAAACATGCAACAGTAAGTGAGATACACAAACCAGCTTTGGTGACTAAATGGTAACTTGCATTTTGCGACATCGTCAAGTCCATATATTTCATAGCACTGTCAGGGACTTCTACACCTAATCTTATTCTGAAAAATGGACATTTCTTCCACCAAAACACAGCTGTAAATTTGTCGTATGAACGTTGTCCAACAACAGTTACTGCGAAGTCGTGAGAAATAATGCTAGAAGCTTTTTATAGTTGACGATTAGCCGTTGTGCAGAAATATATGACCTTAAACGCCAGTAAATAAATAAATAATTTTATAGTTGAAAAAATAGAAATGCGATAGTTTTTAGTTAAATTCAAGAATTCCGATACCTTGCAGCGATTTAGATTTTAAATATGGACTCTTACTTCTATCGCCATTCCAAACTTCAGTCAAACTCGATTTATTTTAGTGTGACAATCTGTTGACGATGTGCGGCTTCCGAATTTTTAATTTTTGTTGTGAACAGAGGTATGTGAGGCTTATAGTTGCTCGCGTTTCACAGAATAGCGCGAAACTTTTGTCTAGGCGGCATTAATAAACATCATTATGTTTTGGCGTGGCCTTATTTGGAATAGTCATTGGTCAATGAATAATTAAGCTGACCAATGAGCTTTAAGGTGTTTACTAAACGCAATTGAATGCTTTTTGTGATCACTTTAGCCAATTCTTTCAGCAGGTGAATACTGGATTTTCCTATTAAAATATGATAGGAATGATATTTATCTGTTTTATAAGTGGTGATTAAGCTTGGTTCCACGGCTTTCCCTGTAGCTGGCACATGCACTTGGGTGTGGGACACAGGTTTTCATAGTTTTTTTTGTCCATAAATCATAAGTTTTTTATCTGTATTTTTTCCTGGCCGGCTGTGTCAGTGTTACTGGGGATTTTGTTCAGTTTTGTAACGACGACATGTTTGTAAAGATTGCAAATAAACCTGCTAGCAACAGACTGGCTATTCGCACAGTACGTGGTAGTTGTTTTAAGTTAATGTAGCATAGACTAATACGTTTTGTGGAAATGTGGTCTGCAGGGTTGACACACTTAAAAAAAATACATTTTCAGGAAGTATTCAAAGGATATTTTTAACTGGTAGCGTGCTAGAAGCCCAAATTTGGGCTTTATTCTGAAGTATAGGTACCACAGCCTGGAGGCTCATATTCAGTGCACGTGCTTTGTATTATCTTTGACGTGATATTATTTAGTCTGTAAGGGTTTGCCATGTTACAATTTATGGAAGAGTGCCCATAGGCACTCTCCCATAAATTGTTACAAGGGAAAGACATGTGTACAAGATTTAATGACCAAAAATAATTTAGCACTCTACCAGTTAAGGAAGCTTATGACAGAACCCTTGAAACTTATCTAAAATATAATTTTCTTAAAAATATTTTGTTGCAGTCTTCCCAATTACAAAACTTCGGTTCTACGCACTACACAGGGCTAGCCGCTAGCAACAGCTCATCGTTAATATTGCTTGGAAACTGTATTTTTTCCACAGTGACAGTGTCTGGTAAGACTTGAATTAGCGTGACTGGTAGCATGGGTACAGATGTTTCTGTTTAGACAGAGGAAACTACACGCAGTCTCTATTTTCAATATTATTTATGTACAATTTACACCAGAACTATACGTACTGTGAGACGACGAAGATGACTGATATCAGGCGTTTTTCCAATGAAAAGATTCGGATGGAAACGAATCGTGCAGCCGATTCGAATCGAACAGAATAGCAAATTAAAATTGGAAATCAAATGGAATCTTCGCTATTGTGTTTTGTATATAAGAAATGTCAGGGAAGCTAATATTTTGTTACCTTAACTAAGAATCAAATTTCAATGATGCCATCTCAGTTTTTTTTTCACTGAAATGTTTTAATGGTTGCCAACTGGAGACATTCAGTTGTGGAATCCCGAAGGGAAAGCTGCAGTCTCCAACGAAATTCGATTTGCTAATGCACACTAAGGGAGATAACAAATCAGATAATGACTTGAAAATTATCTTGCATTTTGAAAAAGTTACAGATTCCAAGAAACAAATCGAAAAGAAATCAAATGGTACTGTGTTGGAGTGGATGGGGTGGATCGGGTGAAGGCAGTGATGCTTTCCGAAAGAAAGGAGTGGGAAAGGTTCTCGTCGCGCGACTACCACACAGCGCGTTCAGACCTCCTTTCGAACGGGCGCTTAACGCGCAGCGACGACCGACGAAGAGCGCTGGGGAGAGCCCGAGGAAGGGGGGGGGGGGGGGGGGGGGGGGGTTCTCGCGGTAGGGTATCCGGGGTCCACCACAGGGAAACTTTAAAATTTTGTATTCAAGCCCTTCCATTGGAGTGGGCATTGTTGTCTGCACGAGGCTTTCTGAGGTGTACACAGCTAAACTGGATTTAGTGCGGCTAGTAAGACAAGTGAGAGCTCGCTGTGTTGGATATTCATATCGACGAAGCCATTCTAGGTCTTGAAATTTTAGGAGAACGGCATCCCCACTCAGATAAAAATATACAGCATATTACCAATAATTTGAAGGAGCACGTTCAAATTACAGGGTTAAAAGCGATATTTTGGAGACAAAAATAAAAATTAAAAGAAATATATAAGAGTTTTGAGATTAGCACTGATCGGTTGTGGTCGTTCCCTTAGATAAAGGGTTAAACTCAAAGCCTTGTATTGTTTCGTAAATTAACAAATAGATTATATATCGACTAGACAGGTAGGGATCCTCCCCCCCTCCTCCGCCACACTCTCTGCCCAGTCTGCAAAGTCTGAAGCCAACGGTTTTCGAGACGTGGACCGAGATTTTACCTATCTCTAGCGACCCGTTGCAACACTACAGTTTGTGAGTGTATCTAAACATCAAAATATTATTTCAAATTGTATATAAATCTGCAAAGTAACATCCCCTTTCAAATGTTATCCCACACTTTCGATGGTCTGGAATGAATATATCCATGCAACATAAACACGCATTTAATGTTTTATCATTCACATCACGTTATTTAAAATGGGACAAAATATATGGCACTAATGATATGAGTGACGTTTGTTGCTCATCGTTTTCTTTTCCCTCCTCGAGCACCAACTTTCCCAAGAGCTTCATCAGCACATCTTTTTGTACCTCGACCTCGACCCCGACCTTTACCAACTGGTTTGGCTATTTCCATCTCTTCTTCGCTCTCACTCTCTTCAGCAGCTGCTGCTGCGGCTGCCTTTCCTCTCCCTCTACCTCTACCTTTTGGAGCAGCAGGTACCTTTTTCCCTTTTCCTTTACTTGCGTCTTCAACAGGTTCAGGATCGGCCGATTTTTTACCTTTTCCTTTCCCTTTTCCTTTGCCGGAGTCAGCATCTGGTTCAGGATCGGTCGTCTTTTTACCCTTTCCTTTCCCTTTACCCTTCCCTCCAGCGTCTTCTGCTCCCCCAGCTCCTTCATCGAATGTTGGAATTTTCTGTCCACCTGGTTTATACTTTTTAAGAACCTGGGGCCAACCTCCGGCATCCTTCCAGAAGGTCCAATGATATCCGTTTGTTCTGATTGCAAACTTGACCGCTTCTACTAGTCTGTTATACACCTCGTCATCGGATGGGACTGGGATTTTCAGGATCTGAAAAAAAAATTCCCAGAAGAAATAACAACAGTTTCGCCAAATGTAGCTACAAATTTTATAAATGAATGATGTCTATAGAATCGCGATTCTCCACAAAATTTATTTATTAAATTAGGTTGGAGTCGGTTCAAATTCATTTAGTGAAAAAGGTTTCAACCTTTGAACCCAAGAGGTCGCTTTTCGGGTCCAGGAACATGATAGGTCATACTTTCATTAAGTGGGATGGCTGCTGAGTTAAAGCAAGGGGAAGACCAATTAATATTTTCAACCTGCAGCCCTAAGGCTGCACGTTGAAAATATTAATTAATTATTGATTAATATTGCCCCAAAGTGACGGGGGTGACAGGTAGACAGCCAATCTGGTTATGTCATCTCCCAACGGTACAGACTGAATATCATTGTCTAATTATTTATATGTATTTTATAATTAAATATGTAACTACCTGCAAATAAAATATCTATCTATCTAATAAATCTGGACTCTTCCAATTGCTTCCATTCAACCGACATGGAATATACCACTAAGTTCGGGGGGGGGGGGGGGGTGGGGGCACTAAAAATTTGCAAGACGTGACGTCCTATTTTTTATTCAGCTCCTTTTTACACCTACCCACCCCTACGTGCAAATTTTCTACTACCATTCTCAGACATCCACCCCCTACTCTCCCATTAAAATCCAAAATAAACTTATAAACTTAGTAGGCACAGCTGTCTTTAGGGGGGTTTCATGATGTTCTTAAACTGGTACCACCAATTTAAACCTCTGTGGGCTGCTGTGGGTCCCAATCTACAAATGACAAGCTGTTCATTATCAGGCTTGGCCAGAGCAGGTGTACATATACGGGAACAAATTTTCATTTGAATTGTTCTGTCAGTATTCTCAGGTGTTTTTACTTTCCTCTTCTATCCATACAAATTCTATTAATAAATAAATAACTTGGGTCGAATTTAGTGTATCAGAGAGAATTTTCCCAAAATATTGTCTGCACATTTTCTACATTTCGAACAAGACACCCACTCCCTACTAACGTCTGACATTTTCCCAGATTAAGCCCAATATTCTCACATATAAAGCCTTCTGATGTTGTATTTATATTAAGAGTGTGATGTATAACATCATCTTTGAGGTTTGAAACACAAATGATGGTATATATTAGCTGATTTTTTGTTATATTTTTAAAAAATTCAAAAAATTGCACAAGTTGGAAATGCACATTTTTTTGGCGCACTCAAGAGACCTACCCACCCCCACGTCACGTCTTGCAAATTTTTGGTGCCCCCCCCCCCCCCCCCCGCCCCTGCTAAGTTCAAAGGGATAACTACGTATTAAATCACGGCATATTTGACAACGTAAAATCCGCAATAATCTTCAAATATTAGAAATGATGGTGTGAGTGTAGAGGGACAGGTGGAGGAGGGAGGAAGAGGACCCAAGGGGTTACCCGACCATGTCATGATTTTGCCCTACGTTTCTTACCTATACATACCTACGCTTCTATGCAAGTTATTCGGGCAACGAACCAAAACAATCGACGCAATTGACAATGGCAATGGGCAATGTTGTGGCAAAAGCTGTGCCCCCCCCCCCCCCAAGGCTGGTCCGACTTACACATCACCAAACTAGCAATCACCCATGACAGTGTTTTTGTCTCTATAATAGACTATATCAATTATCGTGTAATAATACCTGTCCCGTCCCACTGCTGGTCAGGTGCGTCTTGGGTATTTCTATCCATCCCCAAAAGGGACGCCGAAAGCACGATGGTAGAGGGGGGGAGAAAGTTCCCTTCCCAGGTTCATCACTCCATTTTTCTATTGATTTATTCTCGACGTAAAGCTAAATACCAGAAATCCGCCCTGTGAGCTTTCAAAATTCAATGGGGGAGTTTGGGGGGGAGGGGCTCCCTCCCGATGGAACGGTTGCATCTCCTCTCAAAATCTCCCATCTCGGGCCTTCGAGACAAGTAGGTTTCGGCGTGTCATGGCGGGGTTGCTAGTGCGAGTAAATGTCCTTTCACTGGTGTCTGACCACCACCCCCCCCCCCCCGTTCTGAAGTACTTCTGGCGCCCCTTATTCCCTCCCCTTCCATCGCAACTAACATTGAAACCCAAATCTACTGGGTAACTCAATCTATCCTATATAACATGAACTACACATTTTCTAGCTGATTACACAAATGTTAACATGGCTGTCGTTCAACGTTATTAATTGATGATCAAACATCAACAAGTGAGAATTTATTCCTTGGCAATTAAGGCGGTTATTTCGGAGCTAAGAAAGCGCTCGGATGCCCAAGAGCTCTCAGGTTTGAGAAAAGTACATTAAAATTTCAGAGACAACGAACGATGTGTGTTACCAGGCACCGCATATCTATTGAGGTCTCCGAAATTATGGAAACATAATCCATGGCATTTTATTACCTACATGTCTGTCGTAGGGCCCTGCAAATCGCCCATTTTCGCTTCGAATCGAATATCGAATCGAATCAGTGTCGTCTTGAAGATGACAGACAGGGGGGGGGGGGGGGCTGGGGTGTAAACCTGCTTTGTTCTGACTAGGCCTGAAAATAAGCAGTCTGACATTTGCAAAATGAGGTCCCCAAAGCGTGAATTTGATGATGCTATCACATACAGTGGGCCAATTTATCCCCTGGGTATCTCTTCTGTTTAGTTTTGAGGCCCTGATTCAGACTGAGGTGCACAGAGGGGGAATTTAGTGATGCTACCCTGCTGAGCAGGGTAGCATCACTAAATTCACCCTCTGGGGGCCTCATTTTGCAGATGACAGTCTGCTTATTTTTTGGCGTGGTTCTGACAGTGCGGATTAAAGTTCCAACTGATAAAATATTCCAACTACATCACATTCGTCGATGGAATGCCATGGTGATGTAGTTGGAATATTACTCAGTAAGGATTATGGTTCAAAAACAGAAACGGGGGCGAGAATCATCGGTACTTGGCACTGCACGGAGCTTGCCGCTACCAGCAGTTCATCGTTGATATTGCCTGAAAACTTTAATTTTTTTCGACAGTGGTGGTATCTAGGACTGGAATTAGAATGGCTGGTGGCATGGGTACAGATGTTGTTTCTGTTTAGATAGCGGAAACTACACTCAGTCTTTAATTTCAATATTATTTATGTACAATTTACACCAAAACTATACGCATTGTGAAAATGACCGATGCCAAGCTATATATCCCAGTGAAAAGTTTGAAAGGAAACGAATCATTTAACCGATTCGAATCGAACCGAATAGTAATTTAAGATTCGAAATCGAAATAGAATCGAATTTCGGAAGTTTCGCATGGCTCTTGTATACATATAATATATCTTTCAATGAGAATAAAATCCCCGCAATCTGATTGCATGGGAGCTCACGTTGTTTCTTCTGCGTTTACGCCTCCAGTCGCTTATGTTATCGTTTGACGCCACCACAAAAATATTTGAAATGTCGTTCCCCGTTTCGAAATTATTCCATCAACGGAGTGATTTGCAAACCGCTAAATATTTCTAGATTTTTCACGCGCGCAGCAGACGATGATCCGAATGAAGTGTTGTTCAACTCTTTGAACTCCAGAGGCCGTTTTCCCGGCCTGGTCACAAGCTACGTTATAATGCCATTAAGGGGATGACTATGTGTTATTGCTACCATGGAACTGACACGGAAGATACCACCAGGGTTTAAAGGGTTAAATCAGTCTACGATCTGAAGTAAGGTAGAGGGACATCGACCTTTATTATTTATTGATTTCAATATTCGTCCAGTGACGTCGTGGGGTACACGAGAGGTTTATTTACTAAATTTGCTCAGACCATGTTACCGTCAATTCACCACCACAATATAATATTGAGAACTTTTATTACTGTTAACGGGTTGGTAAGGGATAGTATGGAAAATTCCTTTGGAAATTTTACTGGCTGTTCCACATTGGGAACTGGGCCGAAATTCATTTCCTAGCAGGCCTTGAATTAAACACTGCAAGTGCATTCGTTTTAGAGGCAGAGGCCTTCACCGACCGAGGAATCCATGTCAAGGCTTCGACAAGGGCTGCGTGGGTGGACACATGAATGCAGGGGACATTTACAGGGTCTGAAGGCAAATGCACCATCGACGTACTGTACGCCTCAATATACAGCACAACCGTCCCACGTAGGCAATGGGGAATAATTGTCTTGCACAACGCAGTTATCACTAATCAAGATCGAACAGTCGACATTTCGGTTTAAAATCCAATGCTCCAACCACCGAGTCACCTCGCTCCCCAAACTCTCAATAACTCCTATAGTAATCAGGGGCGTAGGAACAAAAATATTGGGGGGGGGGGGGGGTATAGGGTCGTGTGGCGCTGGTTGGGCAGATGCCGCAGATGCCAATTGAGGTATCAAATGGTGCATTCTGGTGGCCACTGGGGTGTAATTTTCCCTATTTTGTTATTTGAAAAAGTGGGATTTCTTAACAGGGTGTTGTAATTTTGGCAAAATGTTGAACCGTGTGACCCGATAATATACCCCAAGTCCTTACGTATGTATGAAAAGAAAAATCGATATGTATTAATTGCATTATTTCCGTGCATTTCACCCGTCTGTTTTTGACACTACTTCACGGTTAGGTAAAGAGTTAGGCACGCTTCAAAAAAAATTCTGACATGTTATTTTGTAGAGTTCTCGCCGATTCCCGTTACCTTACGGAAAACACAACCAATCCGGTTTGTTTACTCGCAAAAATGTCCAAACGTCACACCTTGTAAAGATTTATTATTAATTTAGATTAAGCGAAAATTTTTTTTTACAAAAAATGAGCCAAAAAAAATTTGGGTGGTTGGGAAATTATTGTGGGGGGGGGGGGGGGGCAACATGCCCCCCCCCCCATCCTTCCCAGAAATCAGGAACGCAGATCTCTCTCCTCGGGTGAGGGGGACACACAACAACGTGCAGGGTCAACCATGGTTTGGCCCACAGGAGTCTGGAACTTGTCCTACAGACCATATTTGACTATTTAGGCCATATTTCACCCCTCTTCCGAGGGATGAAATATGGCCTAAATAGTCAAATATGGCCTGTAGGACAAGTTCCAGACTCTTGTGGTTTGGCTATGCGGGTGGAAAATTTGAAAAAGTAAGCTGAAAACATGCGATTTCCGCCTATTAGAGCAATTGCTGCTGGTTTGAAATATCCGTGGTCTCGTCTGCCATAATTGAATAAAAATGTGATTTGCGTACATCGTTAACAATTTGTCTCAGAACATTCAGCGCAATTATCTCAATCATTTCATTCTGTATCTGAGGTGATAGATAGTTCTTCTTACGCGTAAGCCACAAATCCAAGTCTGCAACATCATGACATCTCAGCTTTACAAGCTGCAAAAAGTTCGAATCCATCTCACGGTGACCTCTATACGACAAGCCTTGGCGCGCAAGGAATTTTGCACTGGTGAGGAGAGCCAGAAGTACCTTTCGATTCATTTCTTTTTCAACCCTGAGAGACTCTGATAACATTTCACCGACGTCATTACCAGCATTGGAGATATTTATCATGTTTATTGAAAATTTATGAAAACTCGACTGTTCGTGTTTGTTGAAACCCTTTTTCGTTTCCGTCGCCTTATTCCAATTAGAAAATCCATCTATGACAAAGGCTGGCTCCCCTTTGGAGTCACACGGTAGGTTCATGGCGTTGGCCTTAGCACAGTAGTAGCACAGGACCGAGTCGCTCGATTGAATATAATGTAACCATGACCAGCGTTTGTACCAACTAGATTGAAATCTGTATTTTTTTATCTTTTTTCTTATTTCCCGGAACAGACTCACTTTGATTGGGCTCAGTTTCTTTCGTTTTCTTGAATATCCTTTGTGGGAATTCAATATCAGTAGGCTGATTTGTAACAGTACCTAGATTTCTTAAAAAATCTGCATTTGTATTGCCGATTACACCAGTGGACCTATCCTTTGTTTTACACCCATCAGGGCAGTCGCCACAATTTACTTTTGAATTGCCCAGACAGTCTGAAGATATGCTTGAATCTTGCGTATCCGAGGTCGAGCATACTTCTTTGACTTTGAACATAGATGTTAGTTTTATCTGCTTCGGTTTAGACACCATAACTAAAGTTTTGTTTCAGTAATTCAGTTCAAATCTTGTTGACACAAAAACTTTCAAGGTTACAATTTTGGTAGAGTTACCTCTCTTGTAAGTTACAAGAGAGGTAACTCTACTAACTCAATTATATTTCGAATCAGTGCAGAAAGAAGGGAGATCACTGCGCGACGTAACTGGCGTTTGATCAATACGTTTCAAATAATCGCGCAACACGGCAACTTGTGGTGTTAGTGTGTTAGTTTTATAGTCAATGAACTGCTCATTGGGCTTAATCCATAATAGTTGGCATCGCGATCGACTATTTTATAAACGGAATGATTTTCCTTTTTCGTACAGTGCCCGCATTGAATTCGAGTCTGGTCTGCATTTGTCAATGAGCAATAGGCTATACGTCTATAAGTTTTGGGAAATTTTTTTTTTTTTTTGGGGGGGGGGGGGGGGGGGGGTAAATACCCCCCTTACCCCCCCCCCCCCCCCCCCCGGTTCCTACGCCACTGATAGTAATGATACATTATAAGTTACTGTGATGAATTGACGGTAACATGGTCTGAGATTTGCGGCTCGGAGCAAATGTTAACCTCTCGTGTACCCCACGTTTCCACTGGACAAATATTAACCCTTTGACCCTAGAGGCCTGTTTTTCCGGCCCAGTAACATGATACTTCATAATTTCATTAAGTAGGTTGTCTTTTTGAGTGAAGCGTGGTGTAGACTAAGCAATATTTTCAACGTGCAGCCCCAAGGCTGCACGTTGAAAATATTAATTGGTCTACCCCCAAATAAAGAACATGGACTCTTCCCATTTCTGCAATTGAACTGATATGGAAGATGCCACTAGAGTTCTAAGGGTTAACTAATAAAGGTTGATGTCACTCCATCTTACTTCAAATCGTACACTGATTTGTGATTTCAACAACCCCATCATTCAGACTGATTAATTGAGCGAAGTGTAACAAGCCAGGGGGCATAACTCGTTGAGGGGGCAACGTCATTTGAAATATTTCGCGTGGTGGCGTCAAACAGTAACATATGGTACTGGAGCCGTAAACATATAAAAAAAAATCAGGGAACTCTCGTCAAATCAAAAGCAAGGCTCGAAATAAGTCGTTGGACAGAGACAATTACCGACACCAAACTTACTTTGACCTACACACTTTGTAATCCATAGGACATTTTGACCGATGCAAAATTCTGCTCAATTTTAGAATCTGAGTTTAGAAAACACTGGTAATTCAGTATAAACTTAAACCTTTGAACACTGGTGGTATCTTCCATGTCAGTTGTAATGCAGCAATTAGACGAGTCCATATTCATTTTATTTGGGGTAGACCAATCAATATTTTCAATGTGCAGTCACGGGCTGCACGTTGAAAATATTGATTGGTCTAGCCCACCCTTAAATTAGCAGGCATCCTACTTAATGCGAGTATGAGGTACCATGTCCCTGGGCCGATAAAAGGCCTCTAGTATTCAAAGGGTTAAATTCCATTGGGAATTAACAGGCCATTTCCTCATTTTTAAGTCACCATATGTCAATTTACAATGTGTGAAGCAATATGTTGAAAATGACCTGCACCAAATTAAAATGACCTGTACCAACTACTTGGGGCAGAACATTTTGACTCCTGCAGCCGTCACAGTTGACCAATCGCGATCCAAAGGGGGCGTTCTCATCTAGACATTATAATTATGGAGTCATCCTACCAAGTTACAATGTAATCCCTCCATAAATACGACCTGTAGACTGTGCTAAATGTTTTTGGAGTTTTGGGCCAGGGTAGCCATCGCGATTGACAGATCGCGACCAAATTGGGTCGCTCTCATCTAGACATGACCTCAACGCGCATATGAAATTTTGTGACGATCGGACAAGAACTACGGGATGTAGCCTGTGCTAAAGGAAAATGTGAACAGACTGACAGACTAACCGACTTCTCCACGCGTGATGGCAATGGCTTATCTTGACTTTGACCCAAAAAAAGCTAACAAAAACAAAGGTGTCTCAACCCAAACAAGTTAAAAACCACCAGCAAAGTTTCAACCAATCGATCGAAAACTTTGCTCATACTTATGTCTTCTTACAGAATTTGAGAGAATATTCCACTCATCTAGTGTTTTACAAATAAGCTGTTCTCCACGTACCATGTACAGTAAGGCACTATCTCTTACCTTGAACCAGTCGGCATATGTTTTCATATTGCCGATCTTTTCTACGGCTTCTTTCATCTTTTTCACCATATCGGCGTTTGGAAAACCAAGATTGTCATCATATCTCTTGATTAAATCCTTTCTAGACTTGCCTTCTGGCATTGCGATATCCAGGAATAGTACCTAACAAAAATGCAATAACCAAAAATGAACAAATTAAAAAGAAACGTTCAGATTAAAATTAATTAATTAACTCTTTCAACACGAGAGGCCGCTTTTCCGGTCCAGGAACACGATAAGTCATAACTTCGTTAAGTTGGATGCCTTCGAAGTGAAAGTGTGTGGCAGAACAATTATTATTTTCAACGTGTAGCCTGAAAGCTGCACGTTGAGAATATTAATTGCTCTACCCCCAAATAATGGATATGGACTATTCCAATTTCTGCCATTTAACTGGCATGGAAGATACCACCAGTGTTCGAAGGGTTAAGGAGAAGAATAGTTTATTTGGATGATACATATAAATCAGTGCAGGACTTGACTTAGCGGGTTACTTAATTTACAAATATTCAAATAGAGATAATTACTTCTATAATTATGTTTGATTGACTTCCATACAGCATCCGGACTGTATCATGATCAGGTGGCCGACTTCCTGGTACCGTCATCTAACAGAGCCTAAACCTAACCCCCCGCTGATCCCGATATCTCCGACCAGTACATTGTCGTCATGTTATGGTTGTTAAGTCTACTTTATTTTACCTAAAATAATTAACACAGGAGACCCACTGATAGGCACTTATAGTGGTGTAGTTAGATATTGGGAATATAGAGGGATTAGGGGCCTATTGGTTATACAGTTCGTATGCGACGCAGCAGGATGAATGTGGAGTCCGCGCACCCCACACCGGTCTAAGGCGTTGCTCCAGCCCAGCAAGAAATTAAGCGAAACAATACCAGACCACACACAGACAGTGAGCCAATCGACTTGCCGACTACAGTTGACTTGGGCTGATTTTTCACCCAACTGATTTTAAAGTGCAGCATTTCAGCTAGACAATAAATAGTTAAATTCTTCCTAACTGTATTTAACATGAAGTGTAAATCAACGATTGTCACAAGATTGATCAGCTTGTTGCGGCTGCCTCTCACTGTAATCAGAATAAAATGGATTTGTGCATGGTACAACTGTATTTCTCTATCAGCGATATCTTAAGTCTTTTGTTCTCGGCAGCTTAGTTAGGGATGTGACGGGTAGATTGTTCGAGCTTGAGGGGAAACGGTGAAGGCGGAGTTTCGTTGTAAACTCTGTTCTAGGTTATATATATATTGGTGTTTAAGGTCACATACTTCTGCACAATGGCTAATCATGACCACAACACGGAGATAAAGTCAGGGTCAATCAAACGTTTATATCCCATGTTGCCCCAAGCGTTAGTGACTGGGTCCAATTTTACCAGTGAAACACGCCTTGTTTACTACAGTGATATGATATATGTTTTATTCACCAGTATACAACAAAAAATTATCTCAAGGTACATAAAGTATACATATTTACAATATATTTGTCACCGACACTTGGTTGCGAATTCATCAACACTTAAATTGTATACTGGTAGGATAAGGCATAGCCAGATTGGCTGTCTTCCTGCCTTTCCCTAAGTAGGAGAGAAAAGAACAAGCACTGCTTCACTTCCCGGTGTTCCCTTGGGAACTCGGTTCTAGGTCTCCTGTCTCATAGTGTTGCTGTTTCAAAAAATTTCTTAAGAAACCAGTACGCAACTCAGTTTTCCAACCAAACATGAAAAGATATTTTTTTTAAGAATGTGGGGATCATTGAGTTTCAAGATTTTACTGTCTTTACTTGCCTTATTTATCGAGAGTTGGATTCCAGCGCTAATTGAATTTAATGCAGTGATATACTTGCTGTTCAGCATATCAACGACTCTCATTTTCGGGTGGTCTCAGACACGGGGAACGCACAAATAAGAGATGGTTCAGTTAGGTCATTGGCACGAGGGCGGGGGTCCTAAAATGTTTGCTGCCCCCAAAATAACATTGGCGCAATTGCTACGCTCACATAACATGCAGAGGCCTAAAATTGTCTCCGATTTTAGGGCTACATAAGCTGTAAATGCCTCAGTTCCGCTCTTTGAGTATTGCATGTTGAAAAATTGGCTTGAGGAAAGGAGGTCTAGTCCAAACTAGGACCCTCCGGTCGTTACCCATCCTCCTACTTCCTTACGAGGAAGTGGGAGGAGGGGTAATGCCCTGAGAGTCTTAGTTAATACCAGAGGAGACACTGACACACACGTGGGCGCGGTGTCGTTGCGGTGACCGGTTTTCGTCAGATCACCGAAGTTAAGCAACGTCGTCGAGCCCGGTTAGTCCTTGGATAGGTGACCGTCTGAGCGATCGATTCGGACTCCCGCGTTGTGACCTTGGGCAAGGCACCTCACCCTAATTGTCCACATGGGGCACGATGACGCCGTGTACTAAGGCGTACTGCATGTCGATGGTACGCATGTCTTCAACCAATCTAACCCTGCCTGTGCTGCAGTGCGGAGTTACGATGTTGAGGAGCTGGCAGCTGCTCGTCGTTGCTCGGTGGTTCTCTCCGGGTACTCCGGCTTCCTTCACCCGTGAAACTGTCACGTCATGATTAGATTAGCCATTGTGCATGAGTATATGACATTAAACACCAATAAATAAATATATATGTAAAGAAATAAACCGACACACACACAACGGCCTTCCAAATATCATGTTTGCCCCCCTCCCTCATAAAAAAGACCTGGTTAGGGCTCCCCTATTATACGATCCTGGATACGTGCCTGATTTAAGCGGAAAAAAGGTCTGCACTGTTCATTGCAATTACGAATAAGTATCGTTGGCTGATATCACTTCTTATTTGAATGTTGACAGGTCTATAGTGACGTGGGTCGAATGTATGAGTCAGCAGCACTGACTGACACTTCACCTGATACGCTGTTAACCCCTAACCTACAGCCATGTACATTTTACTGCCGAATAGCATTAGTTACAGTCTAAATAGACGATACATTTTTAGATTGAATAAATACATTTACAATGCCAATTTTCACAAACCTATTTTTGTGCCACACTCCTATCTGTAACTGTTGTTCCCTACTCACAAGTGAAATCAAGTGCACTAACTTTATGCCTTACACGACTTGAAGACGCCAGATCATATACAATAATACGGGAAACAACTCCTGGACAGCGTAAAGCATTTTCTCAGATTGTCGGAAAAAATCAGGTACGATGTCGGGGAATCTCTCATGCCAACATTGGTTCAAAAGCACTAAATTGATATTTGGAATGCATATACCTGGAATGCCAAGAGTTTTCTACTGACGGCTGTCCTGACAAGAGTTTGTTCCAGTCTATATTTCTTATCTGTGTCAATAAAACCTAATTGGCCATCTTCTTTAACATACCACATCACATTACGCCTCCAGCTCTCGTACAGGTAAGCATCAGCCGCGTCTTTCCACCTAAAAAAGTAATTGAAGAACACCCGTGATGAACACCTGTGATGAACAGCTGTGATGCATATTTTTCCAACAACCAACCATTTTATATTTCTATTCAAACACTTTGATCTCATGTGGGAGATTTTGGCAACCACACAGGGCACCAGTCTAATTCTATAAGGCATTTGACGCTATTATGGCGGCTGTTTGTTTACCTACTTTTCGTGGAGTTTGCACACAGTCTACCGTTGGTGAAAAGCGATATCATTCTACTCACAAAGGACAAACAAATATTCTTTTGTGCTCCAGTTATGGAGTTTCTAAAGAAACAGCATTCATGTCATCTTGAAGACATCAATATATTAACAAAATTAGTGGAATAGCGTAGTATAATCATAAAGCAACGCTGTAATGGGTCTTCAGTCATAATTATTTATTAATTGGCTGGGTGCTAGAAACCACTATCAGGGCTTTCAAAAAAGAAGGGTGCCAGAGTAAGAGCTGACATTTTCCTTGCTTATATTTCATATTCAATCAAACGCAAATAATATACTGTTTGTATAAATGTGTTTTATTACAAACTATTGGAGAGTGCCCGCAGGCACTTTCCAATAGTTTGTAATAAAATAAATAATCTAATTAATTATTAAAAGAATAAAATAAATTTTGAAAAAAATAAATTTTGACTAACAAATTCAGATCATCACCATAACCTAGGCCTCAACAAGTCCAAGAAACATATGTATTTATTTATTTATTTATTTACTTATTGGTGTTTCAGGTCACATATTTATGCACTATGGCTAATCATGACCGCGACAGTTTTACGGGTGGAGGAAGCCGAAGTACCAGAAGAGAACCACCGAGCAAAGGCGAGCATCTGTCAGCTCCCCAACGTACGAACACCACACAAGCAGGGTTAGCATTGGTTGAAGACAAGTGCACCATCGACGTGCAGTACGCCTTAGTACATAACGCCACCCTGCCCCCACGCGGGCAATGGAGATGAAGTGTCTTGCCCAAGGACACAACGCGGTTGCCGCAGGTGGGATTCGAACCGAGGACCCCTCGGCTTGCAGCCTGCTCCTCTACCTACAGAGCCACCGCGCTTCCAGAAACATATGTGATGGTGTTCGAAATGCCATCGAAATTCGATCAAATTAAGTCTCGATTTAAAAACATTTTCTCGCGTTGATTCAAAGAAACTGAATGTTTACAATATTTTCAGATTCAGTCGGCAGGAATATTTCAGTTGGTTGGAAAAGCTAACCCCAGATTCTCTTTTCCCACCAATTGAAATACTCCAGACAAGTAAATCTAAACATTTGCGATAGAATTATATTATGCCTAGACTAGTTCCAGGCCATAACAGTGCCGAAATCTCTACAGAATTGGGGGCGCGGTGGCGTCGCGGTAACCGGTTCTCGCCAGATCTCCGAAGTTAAGCAACGTCGAGCGCAGTTAGTTTTGGATGAGTGACCATTTCAGCGACTGATTCGTGCTTCCGTGTTGTGTCCTTGGGCAAGGCACTTAACCCCGATTGCCTATATGGGGGCACGATGACGCTGTGTACTAAGGCGTACTGCACGTCGATGGTGCGCATGTCCTCAACCAATCTAACCCTGCCTGTGCCGCGGTGCAGTGTTCAGAGTTACGATGTTGGAGAGCTGCTCGTCGTTGCTCGGTGGTTCTCTCCGGGTACTAGTACTGAAATGTTTAACCGGATAACCGGTTTGGAACCGGTTTGGAACCGGTTACCTACCTAACCTACTCAACCGGTTATCCGAAACATCTATAGCGATCGTCATTCCAAGATTAAAACGTAGTAAATCTGCCGCTTCACCTTTGGGATAGATTACACCTCGAAGCAGCGCTGTATATATTGAGAAATAATCGACTTTGGCGTTCAAGACTTCGTTAATGATCGGCAACTTCCGTGAGTTCTGCATAACCGCAGAAACTATTCCGTAGTATGTATACAAACGAACGTTGTCGAGTACTCGACAACGTTCGTTTGTATACACACTACGGAATAGTTTCTGAGAATACTGCTATCCAATTCCAAAAGTTTTGATCCCAGATTCCGTGAAATAATGGCGACGGTTAACCGGATATTATTATGGTTATAGCTCTCGGTTAGTCGGTTGTGAAAATGAGCCAACCGTTTTAGCCCTACCGGGAACTCTGGCTTCCTTCACCTGTAAAACTGTCACCGACATGATGTGACCCTGGCTGTTAATGTGTTGTTAAAACATAATAAATAAATAAATCAATAATTCTACAGAATTCGTCTTGTGGGCTTGAGATTTAGGCTGAAACACATATCATGCAATTAACAAAACGAGTTCAATAAGTTTGGTCTGGGCCAGGCCTTTAGAGACATTCAGACCTTGTTTTCTGGGAACGTTTCGTAAATGTCATTATGTACTGGGAACGAGTTGAAGATTCTAATTATAACTTCATCGACCCTCACAGTGGGGCGCTGATGGGGGCGGGGGCGGGGGAGGAGAACCCCTGTCGCAGAGGTATAGTCCTCCAGTCGCCGGTAAGTCTCCTTTATTGTGGGCTTTTCAAAGGAAAAACCCTATCCACCCATCCCTGTCGGCTTGAGGGTTTCAGATATCGTCTTGAATGAAGCTGTGAAAAAGCTGCTCCAAAAATAGTATCCAGTGAATTAAATATTTTGAAGAATTGACTCACAGAACTTTTTCCTAATTTTATAAACTTATTTTCTACCTATGTGGTGGGGTGTCTCTGATGTTGTGTCCATGTTCGACTATGTGCGCTTAGGGCCGTCGGACCACCGGACAGTCGGAAGAATGTCACACTGAGGTGCGGGAGTGAGCAGGGCTGCACGGCCATAGAAAGACACAAACACACTGATAAACATAAGTGGCAGTATTCAGGCTGGGTCGAAACGGTCTGGTTCCACTTTTTCAGCCATTCTGGATATCTGTCTGAGAGGGGCCGCCGCTCCCCTACAATTTGAAGACCAGGAATGGCTTGATCTCTTCGAATACCCAACACAGAGAGAACTCATTCGTCTTGCTAGCTGCTCTAATTCCATTTCAGCTGGGCGCGACACGTTCAGTCACGCTCTGACAACAATACCCATTCTTTTTGATGAGTATCGGGTGGTTTGGTGGACACCGTGAATTGGAACTATGAGAGGGCTCTCCCCCAAAACAAGCCTCGCGTCAGCCATCGCTAAGCGTCGAGCGCCCGTTTGTAACGGGCGCTCAACGCACAGCGATGGTCGACCGCACGTCGTCCCCGGCCCTTAATTAAGGAAATCATCACTGTCTCATCGTTTAGAGAGAGAGAGAGAGAGAGAGAGAGAGAGAGAGAGAGAGAGAGGGGAGGGGGGGGGGGGGCGTCCTTTGCAATGCTAATAATTTACTTCAGTTATTTGTATTCAATGGAAAAGAAAACAATTTAAATTTACAAACTTTCATATTATTGGATCCTCCTTGAACGGGGTTTAAGTATTACCAACTGAATACTTTTGTTAAATTAATTTTTACTTCTAGATGATGTGAGATAAATTCTCACTAACACAGTACCTGTATTTTGAGGAACCAGCTAACAACATCATCCATTCTCCAATATGTGGACATCTACCCTTAGTTCTAACTGTCTGGTCTTCGATGAAGACCTGCGAGAAAAAAAATGCCAACAGAATAATAGCTTTGAATGTCGGTACAAATGACAGAATGAAATACTTCTGCAGCCTAAAAGACAATGGTATATCCAACCCCAAATTTAGGCTATCTGTAAAACCTGACATTTGAAAGGGTTGGTGAAAATATTAATAGCATCAAAGATCAGATAAACAACATGTAAATTTAACATTCAGATTAGAAATCTCTTCTCGTGATAACATTATTTTACTAAGCACCAAATATTTTAAGTTTGCTAAGCACCAAATATTTGACACATCATTGTGAAATTTGCTTGTGACATATTTGCGATATTTTTGGTGGATATGATTGAGGAATGTATTGCGATGGTCCCCAGTGTTTACATTAGCTCTCTTGACAGGCAGACTTTTCGTGACAGTTATGGAAAGCATGTACCCCTTGATTTTCATGATGTTTTCGTGCACTGCCTGTATGTATATGACATGTGTAGGGTATTCAATCTTCATTTCAACACAAACCCTTGTGATTTAATGTTTGAATATGGCAAATGCAAATGTAAGAAGACATTTGTCTGAGGCAGAAATGTGGCGGGCTGCAGGGATGGTGGAGCATGGGGCTACCCATCTTCAGGTTGGTGAAGCCCTTGGTGTGCTCCATACGGTGAACACCAGAGCCTGGGCAAGATTTCAGCAGTATGGAACACCGGTAAGACGGCATGGTGGTGGCAGAGACAGGGCAACATCTGCAGCTGAAGACCGGTTTTTGATCATTCAGGCCCGTAGAAACCGCTTTGCCACAGCAACCCAGCTTCGCAGTGACGTTCAGAATGCATCTGAGGTAAATGTTTCGACGCAGGCTATCCGGGCAATGTTGCACGAAGGTGGTCTCCGATCGAAAAGACCCTTATTCGCATTCCGCTGTCCCAGAATCACCGCTAGGCACGATATGAATCGGCCATGGACCACGTTGGATGGACTAGAGAAGATGGGCGACCTGTCCTTTCTACAGATGAGACAAGGTACTGCCTAGACCACACAGATAGACGTTCTAGGGTATGAGGGAAACCGGGAAAGCCATTCCATGCAGCCAACATTGCTGAGCATGACCGCTTTGGTGGAGGGTCAATCATGGTCTTGGGGGGGGGGGGGGCATCAGCTGGGATGGACGTACAGAGCTCTGTGTCCTTGAACGTGGTACATTGACTGCACAACGGTATATTGATGAGATCCTGGATGTCCACGTCAGATTATATGCACGTGCAGTGGGTGATAGATTCATTCTGATGGACGATAATGCCCGTCCTCATGTTGCCCATGCTCTCGGGGAGTGCCGACAGAGGGAGGGGATTGAGCGTATGGACTGGCCAGCAAGATCCCCTGATCTCAATCCAATCGAACATGTCTGGAATGAGTTGCATCTTGCAATTTCAGCCCGTCCAGTCCAGCCAAGAAGTGTCCAGGAGCTTGGTGCCATGCTGTCCAAGAATGGAACAACATCCCACAAAGGACCACCAGGAACCTGATTGGGAGCATGAGAAGGCGTTGTCAAGCTGTAATTAAGAGAAATGGGTCTCATACTCGATATTGAACCCATACCAGTTCGCTCCTTCAATTTTTTGGCATATTGAAAAATTTCCTCTTTTACCAAAAATATTCATTTTCCATGGTTATCGTATTCAAAAGCTAAAAAATAATGTCAAACACAAATAAAATCTTAATTTCTGTACTTAAATAATTAAAGATATAATAAAATAAAAAATATATACACTTTTTATAACAATATTTCAACTAAAACGTAAAACAGGTAGTTGGATGTACTTGGTGCTTAGCAAACTGTGAGTAGTATATTTGCTAGAGTTTGTCAGTGTTTAACGCGTCAAGGACAAAACTAAGAGTACGTTAATAGTATTTAATTGTCCAACACCACAACGGACTTAAAAGTAGTTTAAAATGAAGGCTGATCTAAAGGTAATCAACTCCCGAGTATGACGACATTTCACACAAATTTATAACTTTTTTAGTTAGCTATCATTGCTGGTCCGAAATTCCCTATCCCATTAAAAAAAAATTATGCGAGGAAAAGAAAAAAGTAATGCTGATGTGTACAGTACCATACTGGCAAAAAAGTAATGATAATTTCGGCCGGATAGTATAAAGAAAAAACACCACCACCCCCACCCCCCCCCCCCACTCCAAAAAAAAGCAACCGCGATGACATTGCGTCCCAAATATTATTTTCGTTTGTTAACCTTATTCTGTCTTGATTATGCAATTTATAAAATCTCAATCCAAATGTTGTAAATTATAAAGCCTCTAATCAAATTGTTATAAATATAAGGCCCACAGTTAAAATGTTGTAATATGAGTCCCACTGTTAAATGTTATAAATATGAGGTCTACAGTCAATTTAAAATATTGTAAATATGAGTCCCACAGTTAAAATGTTGTAAATGTGAGTCCCTGTGTTAAAAATGTTATAAATACGAGTCCCACAATTAAAATGTTGTAAATATGATTCCCGCAATTAAAATGTTGTAAATATGAGTCCCACAGTAAAAATGTTGTAAATATGAGTCCCACAGTTAAAATGTTATAAATACGAGTCCCACAATTAAAATGTTGTAAATATGAGTCCCACAGTTAAAATGTTGTAAATATGAGTCCCACAGTAAAAATGTTGTAAATATGAGTCCCACAGTTAAAATGTTGTAAAATATGAGTCCCACAGTTAAAATGTTGTAAATATGAGGCCCACAGTAAAAATATTGTAAATATAAGTCCCAAAGTTAAAATGTTGTAAATATGAGGCACCACAGTAAAAATGTTGTAAATACGAGTCCCACAGTTTAAAATGTTGTAAATATGAGTCCCACAGTTAAAGTGTTGTAAATATGATGAGTCCCATGTTAAAATGTTGTAAACATGAGTCCCACAGTTAAAATGTTGTAAATACGAGTCCCACAGTTAAAATGTTGTAATATAAGTCCCAAAGTTAAAATGTTGTAAATATGAGTACCACAGTTAAAATGTTGTAAATACGACTCTCACAGTTAAAGTGTTTGTAAATATGAGCCCCACAGTTAAAATGTTGTAAATATGAGTACCACAGTTAAAATGTTGTAAATACGAGTCCCACAGTTAAAATGTTGTAAATATGAGTCCCACAGTTAAAATGTTGTAAATGTGAGGCCCACAGTAAAAATATTGTAAATATAAGTCCCAAAGTTAAAATGTTGTAAATATGAGGCCCACAGTAAAAATGTTGTAAATACGAGTCCCACAGTTAAAATGTTGTAAATATGAGTCCCACAGTTAAAGTGTTGTGGAATATGAGTCCCCAATGTTAAAATGTTGGTAAACATGAGTCCACAGTTAAAATGTTGTAAATACGAGTCCTCACAGTTATAGTGTTGTAAATATGAGCCCACAGTTAAAATGTTGTAATATGAGTATCACAGTTAAAATGTTGTAAATATGAGTCCACAGTTAAAATGTTGTAAATATGAGGTCCCACAGTTAAAATGTTGTAAATACGAGTCCCACAGTTAAATGATTGTAAATTGAGTACCACAGTTAAAATGTTGTAAATATGAGTCCCACAGTTAAAATTGTTGTAATAGTGAGTCCCCACAGTTAAAATGTTGTAAATATGAGGCCCACAGTTAAAATGTTGTAAATACGAGTCCCACAGTTAAATGTTGTAAATATGAGTACACAGTTAAAATGTTGTAAATATGAGTCCCACAGTTAAAATGTTGTAAATATGAGTCCCACAGTTTAAAATGTTGTAAATATGAGGCCCACAGTTAAATGTTGTAAATACGAGTCCCACAGTTAAAATGTTGTAAATATGAGTACCCACAGTTAAAATGTTGTAAATACGAGTCCCACAGTTAAAATGTTGTAATACGAGTCCCACAGTTAAAATGTTGTAAATATGAGTACCCACAGTTAAAATGTTGTAAATACGAGTCCCACAGTTAAAATGTTGTAAATATGAGTACCACAGTTAAAATGTTTGTAAATACGGGTCCCACAGTTAAAATGGTTTGTAAATATTGAGTCCCACAGTTAAAATGTTGTAAATACGAGTACCACACAGTCAAAATGTTGTAAATATGAGTACCACAGTTAAAATGTTGTAAATATGAGTCCCACAGTAAAAATGTTGTAAATATGAGTCCACAGTTAAAATGTTGTAAATACGAGTCACCAGTTAAAATGTTGTAAATACGAGTCCCACAGTTAAAATGTTGTAAATATGAGTACCACAGTTAAAATGTTGTAAATACAAGTCCCACAGTTAAAATGTTGTAAATATGAGTACCACAGTTAAAATGTTGTAAATACGAGTCCCACAGTTAAAATGTTGTAAATATGAGTCCCACAGTTAAAAATGTTGTAAATACAAGTCCCCACAGTTAAAATGTTGTAAATATGAGTACCACAGTCAAAATGTTAAATATGAGTACCACAGTTAAAATGTTGTAAATATGAGTCCCACAGTTAAAAATGTTGTAAATACAAGTCCCACAGTTAAAATGTTGTAAATATGAGTACCACAGTTAAAATGTTGTAAATATGAGTCCCCACAGTTAAAATGTTGTAAATATGAGGCCCACAAGTTAAAATGTTGTAAATATGAGGCCCACAGCTAAAATGTTGTAAATATGAGTACCACAGTTAAAATGTTGTAAATACGAGTCCCACAGTTTAAAATGTTGTAAATATGAGGCCCACAGTTTAAAATGTTGTAAATACGAGTCCCACAGTTAAATGTTGTAAATATGAGTACCACAGTTAAAATGTTGTAAATATGAGTACCACAGTTAAAATGTTGTAATATGAGTACCACAGTTAAAATGTTGTAAATACGAGTACCACAGTTAAAATGTTGTAAATACGAGTCCCCACAGTTTAAAATGTTGTAAATATGAGTACCACAGTTAAATGTTGTAAATATGAGTACCACAGTTAAAATGTTGTAAATACGAGTCCCACAGTTAAAATGTTGTAAATATGAGGCCCAAAGTTAAAATGTTGTAAATATGAGCACCACTGGTTAAAATGTTGTAAATATAAGTCCCAAAGTTAAAATGTTGTTAATATGAGCACCACATGTTAAAATGTTATAAATACGACTCCCACAATTAAAATGTTGTAAAATGTGAGTCCCACAATTAAAATGTTGTAAATGCGAGTCCACAGTT